>CM028131.1:1482725000-1483975000 GCA_016271365.2 Neoceratodus forsteri
TCTTGATCTGAGACAGTGTGATTTTAGTTTCCCCCTTTTTGCTTCTCTTATCCTCTTTGTACCCTTACCCTTGATAGGGTGTTACCTCTTTCCCACACTACAGGTGATTTTAGTCCCCCCTTTTAACTTTACCCCTTAGTACACTTACCCCAGATAGGGTGTTTCCGCCCTTTTCACACAACAGGTAGTTATTGCCTATATGAACGGTTTCATTGATGATGTTTTCCCCTTCTTCCACACTTTCCTACTCAGGCAGCAGCAAGTATAGAGGTACTTTACCTTACCTCAGTGGACCATCAGAGTTCCTTATGTGCCTGCTGTCATCTAATGATGCTTGCCAACACCTAAGACACCAATCCTGTTCCAGTCCTGCTCTGTTTCACTCACACTGTGGCACATGAACATGAATGGGACATGTTAGATAGAGTGGAACTGATACTACAGCGTGGGTTTCCTGGTAATTTCCTATTGGTCAGGCTCCCGATAGTCCTGCCTTCACCACTGTAGATACAAGGATTTTTAAACTTCAATCCCTCAGCTCCTATTGCTCAGACCCCTGATAGTCTTGTGTTTACCTCTGCCGACCTCTGACCCAGTCTTGCTAAATCCTGCACAGAAACAAAAAAAAGATCACAATATCAGATTAGCGTAGGTGCTTTTAAATAGTTTCTTAGCTCCCCTGCTTCAGGTGCTTATTCTGCAAACAAGAGAAAAAAAGCACACCAAGCTGTAGATAAAGAATTTTCAACTCCAAGCCCTCTGTTCCTATTAGTCAGGCTCCTGCTAGTCGCACCTTCACCTCTGCCGACTTCTGACCCGGTCTTGCCAAATCCTGCACTGAAACAAAAAGAAGATCACGACAGCAGGTTAGTTCATAAGCTTTAAAACAGCATCTTGGTCCATCCTACTTCAGGAGCAGATTCTGTAAATGAGAGATGAAAAGCACACCAAGCTGTAGATACAAAGGGCAGGATTTTTGAAGTGTGGCACAGGGCTTGCATCAGTCCTGCACCACAGCACTTAGGTTCTGGCAATGCACCAAACCCTTCATCACAACTGCACCGTTTTTACAATCTCAGGTGCAGCTGCAACAGTTTCCACAATTACAGCAGCTTGCTCTAAATATCTGGCACAAGCTCCGGTCAAATGACCCCAGGATTGCTGCAAGTTAACACTCCAAATGGTTATTGTTCCATGGGTAATCGATTATAGTTAAATAGTTTAATTGTTCCTCCTTGATTTAGGACCAGTCACTATATCACAATTAAGTGCTCAGGAGGAAAAAAAATGTCTTCACCCACCAAAAGATTTTGTGGTTACTTGTTCATTTTATTTTTCTTTGACCTGACGTTTTACACATGGATTGTGCTTTTTCAAAGGGCTTATCTGTAATAAAACAATCATAATTCATGTTTAGGTTGTATATTTACATATATTGATTTCAAATAAATGCTTGATCGTTTGGTGAAACATTACCAGAAACACACTTTCTTGTGCACCTGTTCCTTGTTTCTGCACCTGCAGTGTAAATCATAAATTAATCTAAAACAGAAATACATCCATACTTTATTACTTTATATTTTATAATTGCATATGACTTCATAATTACACTTTTCCATTAACTCTCCAAAGTGCTCTCTTCTTATACTCTGTTCTATTTATTTCAGTTCTGCAGCAGTATGCTGAACGTTAATGCTGCTTGTTAGCTTGCTACCTCGTTTTCGACTGAGGGTTATTCTCTCTCATTCTTTCAACTTCAAACATTTTTTAAATTCAATATTTTAAACTGAATATTTATTTAGGTATTTCATATATCCAGCCATGTCTCCAAGTGCCCCTTTAGGCTGCTTATATGTTTTTTATGCCTTTTATAATGTAATATTTTTCAATTTAAAAAAATTCTCCTTGCTCCACCAGTGCATGCTGACTTGTAAATTCACTTTTTACCATCGGTGTGCTGCCGTTTGTAAACACAATCTGTAACGTAGTTCACAAAGTCTCTCATGCAGCATTTGCTATAGTAAAAGGATTTTACATTTGCTTTTATTACAAGTCCTTTTGTTTAATGCTGCATTTTTAGGAAAGCTTTTAAAGTTTCTACCTTGCTCTATCTCCAAGCGTCCGCTCGTGCTTCTTCCTGGTGGAGTCCCTAATTGAGATGGCTGCAATGGAGCATATAACCCAATTATCCTCTCTGGCCTGATCGCGTAAGGGTCACATGGTGGTGTGCTGTGACATTTGATGTATCTAACGTTGTTTCAGTTGCAATGGAACATGTAAACAGGCTTCACGGCAACTCCTTCGCGATCAGACCTGCGCATAACTGCTAGCGACTTGGATAGTGTTGCGTGTAATCAACTAGTCACTTGAATGCTTAACTGGGGCCATCATAACATATGCTCATGTGGTTTGAATTTTAACTAGAAAACAGAGGATGCTCCTCACTTGTTGTTGCTACTGCACAAAATCAAGTTCACCTTATTCAGTCCCACGGGGTATATTGTGCTTCACTGTGGGGGGTTCAGGAAATTATCTAAATTCTCATGTATTTTTGAACTCCTTTGTCAGGAGTATAGACACCTGGGGTTGACCCTCATATACCAGTCCTCTCCTCCCATACAAGATTTTAGTGTCGTTACTAACATACCTTTGCCTTTCTATTACTGCTTGGTTTAAACTGCTGTTTTCTGCTATAATGGGCACTGGCTATTCTTGTGCATAATTTCTAAAGATTTTTGAAACCTGACATGGTACATCCTATTAGTCTCCTACCAACATGCATTCCAGTTTGTTTCTGTATTTAAACCTATTGTCCTATCCAGTGTCCTAAGTTTAAAAATCCACCTCATTTCAGCTTTATCAATGATTTGCTGCAAGTTAGACCAGAAAAAATAGGTCTAACTTGGGACAATTGCAGCATGGGATAGACAGTCCCATTAGATTGCCACAAGCCCCTTGCGCTGTATTGTCAGTGCACCAGAGCTTGTGGCAATCTAAAGCTTTCAAAAATCCTGCCCAAAGAGCTTTAAATTCCAATGCTTCTGTTGTTACTGGTCAGGCTCCCAATAATCCTACCTTTACCACTGCAGACCTCTGTCTCAGTCCTGATGAATGCTGCACTGAAACAAAAGATCACAATAAAATGTTATTTTAGGTGCTTTTAAACAGTGTTTTGGTCTCCCCTGCTTCAGGCACTTGTTCTACAAATAAGAGAAAAAAGTGGCAGCCTGTCTCCCAAGTTTTTATTTTAAAAAAATAATTATATTTCTTGCCCAAATGCTTCAAAAGTTAACCTTTTCTAAAGATAAGTTCTTTGAAAAGGGTTCAATTTAAACCATAAGGGTTAGAAACTTATAGCCAGTCCATCAGCACAGCGGTAGGTTACCACTCACCATACCAGTGTCCTGAGTTTGGGAATGAACCAAGGTTGCTTGAGGGACAGCCAAGGAGTTAGAGTGCATGTCCAAGAGGATGCTCACCCTCTCCAGGTAAGGGCGGCTGACTGTGCCGCAGCATGCATGCCTGCTGTGAAAGTACAGGGGCACAGGTTTATGTGATCAGCAATGGAGTGGGGATATCAGCTGGCTTGTGCATGCACACGCCCATTGTGTGGATGTATTTGCACATTCACGCTGCCAACTCTGGGGAGGGATAGAAAAGTGATAAATCCTCATCCAGACATCAGGATAATGCTGGAGTCTCGAAGTTCCCATAACAATTGGCATTGCACATCTGTGCTCAGCTTGTCACCACCATGACCTGCTCCTCATTTCAGTGGCCACAACATGGTGGTATGCCATGGGACAAAGAAGCTAGGTAAGTCCTGGGGATGGCAGGGTGACAGGTCTGGGGACTGCAATGGAAGGGAGACAGGCCAAAAGTTGGGGAAAAAGAGTACATAAAAAAAGTTTGAAGCCATGCCAACTTAGATAAACTCTATCGATACAGGTTTCATTTGTCAATATATTAAAACTAGAAAAGAATGTGTTTATTCTTAGACAGAACAACCACTAGTATCTTCTGACTATTTCCAAAAATAATCTTTTGTGATATTCTTATGATGCTTTTAACTATCTTATCAAAGATGTAACATTTGAACAGTTAACAATAAAAACTTACTTGTTCTAAACAAAAGCTTGGCACCTGATCAACATGTACAGACCCTAACAATACAGTTATTCTATGTTGCTACATCCGTATGTATGTCAGTATATTATGTTGTTAAAAATGACAGGACTTTAAAAATGTTGTGAACTATTTTACATTTTTGATATCACTATGAATCATTTTGTTTTTTATATCGATATATAGTTGTTGTAGTGATATCTTAACAATGTATCTACTTAGCTAACTTCAAGATTTCATAAAAAAATTAACGGCTGGATTCTCAAAACACTTTGAAGGTGCAAAAAATACACAATTTCCCAAAATTCGCACAGTTGAAGAACAAAAAAGGATAATTGCACTGCATTACATATACAAAACATCTGCGACTGTGGAAAAAAAGACACTGCAGACTGCAGAAAAAAAATGCAGCTGCAGAAGTTTCTGTGCAAAAAAAAAGCCAATGCAAAGTATGGCATACCCTGTTAAAGACTATTCTCAGGCACTGTTTTTCCAGTTGCGGAAAAAGTGTTGCACACATGCTGCACCACAGAGACTGGGGCATTACTCACCTTGAGCAAAAGGCAGTGTACTGACAATTGGGATATAATTATAGTGGGGGTTCAGGCATCAAGCAACAGCAAACATGTGGGCCATATAGTAGTGTCAGTTGTCACAACAACAATAGCACGCATTTCCATTGAAAGGTAACAAACCATAGCCACATGACCCAGTGCAGCCCATAAAGGAGCCCCGTAGACAGTAGAGGCAGAGGTGGTAACAGCCAGAAGTGTGTGCCATTGAAACAGGCAACATACACACCCCAGGGAGAGACACAACCAACAGTTACAGAATGCCACTGTGATGCACGGTCCTCCTTGTACTGGTTGTGCTGCTGTGGTCCCAGTTGTGGGACTGGCCACTGGCCTCACTGGGAGTGCTGGTTCTGTTGCATCTATGGCAAGGCTGTCAAAGTCTCCTGCTCCAGTTAATATGTGGATCACCTGTTGTTCTGGCTGCTGAGCCTTTTCTACAACTGTGGATCCACCGTCGCATTTTCAGCAGGTGTGAATTCCCTCTTCGCCTTTGTGATTTTCGCACCTGTGGAATTTTGACCGAGGATATGCTGTACTTGCATTTCTGCACTTTGCAAGCCATTTTCCTGCATGTGCAAAATATTTGGCTCTTTTTGTAAATCTAGCTCTCAAGTCCTGAGCCGGTCTCTGACTTTGCAGGACCCAGGGGCAGAAGGCCCCTTATAACCATCAGTCTGGTGTTCACTTACTGTCATATTATTTTAACAGCTTCACATACGAAATCATGTAAAACAGGAGTAAAAAATTATAATCACTCGGACATCAGGGAAGGTATTTATTTGTTTATCTCTGGTGGCACAACTGGGATCAGGCAGAAGAGATGGGTCCCCAAGACTTTCATGAAGATTACATTTTGGGCTTGGGTGAGGAAGTGGGTATTTATCATGGTACCAATGATATTGCACGCATTCCCATCAGTAGCCCTAACACTTTTAATAGATCAAGAAGAAACACATCAGTGGCTGGTACTGTGAATGGTAAAGCTGGTTACCCCTCTTTTCTAAGCACCTTTTGTGAGTTTATATATTTGCACACTCTGGTAGGACATCAGTCACAAATTATGAATTTGCACTGTTCTTCAGAACCACTGCTGAATTTTTTTAACACCAAGAAAATGATCTGCTATATGCGTTGCTGCTCTAGTATATAAAATGTTAAACTGTACTGCCTAAGGACTGATGCCAATATTATTTGAAATCAATGTATTCATCTAGCAGGCATGATGCAAGATGAAGAATAAATATTCACAAAGCTAGCACCAATTGGAGTTTCTTTATGGTCACGCAGATCTGTTAAAAATGATTGGCGTTTGGGCTATTAATTTTTCTGGGGTCCTGGGCAACGCCTTCCATTAGCTGCTCATCATAGCAGACAAACACTTTAGGAATTTGAAATGGCATTGATATTCATTGTTTTTCTGCCTTGAGCTCATAGGTGCTTGGATGTCTTCTCCCCCCATATACCCTTGTTTCATCCAAACCCTTTCTTCTCTTGCAGTTGCTGACCACTCCAACCTACCCACCCACCTGAATCAGAATGGTGCCTTTCTGTCTGACTTAATCAGTGATCACCACTTGTTTTTGTTTTTTTTTAGCAGGCAGAGGCAAGTCTCCATGAGTCTGTAACTCCATCTCCTCTCCAACTCCAGTTCTGGCTCAGCTGATGCTCCTAAAGTTTGGGTCCACCTGACCATTCAGTGATTTTAATGGTTTGGCACCATACCACACTGTTCAGCATGCATGCAACCCAAGTCCTTAGAGGTTACAGCAAGCACCACACACTGTCAGAGTCACACTGCCGCTTGCTCCTCTGCGTCCGAGTTGATGACGATGATGCACACACAGGCTTCCCGCTTTCTAGTTCAAGTTAATTTATGTAACATCTCCACCCATGAGTCACATGCCCCAACATACACATGTGTATTGTGTGGCTAGCTGCCAGCCACAATGGAATGCATGCTGGGAAACTGATGTAAGGGTGAGGGAACCACTGATGCCGACCACTCTCAAAATGGCCTGGTTGGGTCAGGGCACAGGTCTACCTCAGCTTCTACTTGGAGAGAAAACATGAATTTGGACTATACCAACCACCCAGAGGTGGACTTTTTTATAGTGACGCCCAGCCTGTGGGTGTTGGGGAATTTGGGGAAAGGGGGCCCAGGCCTAATAGCCACTAGACAGGACATACAAGGAGAGGTGTGAAGCTGACTCAACTGGAAAACAAGGCAAACATTTATTGAACATTACTAAAATAACAATACATACTAACTCTAAACTCTAAAATATAAAAATATCTATAAAATTACTATTCTGTATACTACATTCTGTGCTAACAATAAATCACTCCTAATGTTCTAAATGCATTACTGTACTGTAATCAATCTTGACACAAGCTCTAAATGCAGTACTGTACTTTCAACCAGCCACCTTTCCATGTCTATGGGGAAAAGGAATGGAACACAATGTGGAACCAGCTGCCCAGGGCAGGAAGAAACACAAAACCAGGATACCGAACAGAAGACCCTTCTGAGGTGGTAGGGATCTTTGGTTTCAGGTCTCCATGGACCACATGGACAGATCACCTCTCCAGGAACAAGTCCAACATCACTCAGCTACAGTACAGCCCCTCCATGGACTGTCAGAACACCAGGAGGAACAGGAACACAGGAACCTAGAAGAAACAGATTGGGACAAGACAGCTGGTCATGGAGAAAACAGGGTTGGGGCACCTGGGACAACACACAGGCCATGGATGATGGCACAATAAAACCATTTCTTTTAAACCTGGTGTGGTAGTAATTATTTCTATCAAAGGTTTTCTCTGGGGACTGTGCACACTCAGTTTGGGCACTTTGAAACAGTAAAATAGTTTAGGTGGTTGCAGGTTATCAAATCAAACAAATTATAGGGGCCCTAAACATCAGTTAGTCTTTTCATACAGTTCTTGGCAGTTTATTCCTGGGGTACATTGCCCCTTTAAATCCAGTATTCCAGTACATTGCTCCTTTAAATTTGGCTTGTAGGCATTCATAAATATTCATTTATTTATGTAAACCGGTTCTGCCTCTCTTCCTTACTGTTTATTGGGCTTCCCTTCTTGGTCCACCCCGTGGGCGGTCCGTGACTGGAGCCTTGCCTCCCCACAGTTCCTTGGCTCAATGGAGCCTCTTTCATCGCCTCCGCCTGGTGAGCAGTCTATTACTCTGGGGTCTAGCTCTCTCCCACAGTCATTGGCTCAATGAAGCCCTCTCCATTTCTCCACCCTGTGGGTAGTCCGTTCTGGGGCCTTGCACTGCCCAAATGGCAGGCCACACTCTTCAGTGCCTGGAAGTGCCAACTTTTTTCTAAAACAAACAAAGTCTGCTCTTTACTTTCTGTAGCAGACAGCACTTGACTGCAGTGTTGCTACTACTCACCCTGCCATCCGCATTCCTTCCTGGCCAGGGACTCACTGCTGGGCATGGAGGGAAGGCCCAGATCTGCCTCCTTCCACTCACCTCCACAGACTGCTGGAACCTCCTGGAAGGCCTGGACCTGCCTCCTTCCACAGACTATCACTGCTACTGCTGATGTGCTACTGCTGATGGAGGGATGGTATAGACCCACCACCACTCCTGATGAAACTCTGCTGGGCTCTGCTGCTGAGGGTTGGCCTTTTGCTGCCACCACTCCTCCTTATGGGACCACTTCACTGCCATGGCACCGGACTGATGCTGCCAGGAAGGAGAGGGAGTGATCGACCAGAGGAACGGACGGGTCATCAGGAGGGATGCAGGACCCACAAGTAAGTCTCTCCCTTTGGCAGAGCCCCGAGCATGTCTGCCGCTCCTCTCTCACACTTGTTGCTGCTGCTTTTTTCTCTCCACCAATGGATTAACTGCTCAAGAATGGCTGTTGCCATTCAAACCAGAGCTGAGGATTCTGTCTCGGAATCCTCATGAGCCCATCCCTGCCCTGCCTGCTTCCACTCATAACCAGGACCCACGCAAGTAGGGTTAGGCACAAGTAACTGGGGAGGGCTTCATGAAGGATACAGCAGGTAGGAAAAGAGCAGAAGATAAACTTTTTTTAAACATAAGTCCAGCTGGGGTTTGTGTTGTGGGGGGACACCTATAGCTGGGGAACATAACAAGGGCATTTTCCCATACTGGGCACCTCTAATCCCCTAGCCAGTCCTGGAGCACCTGGATGCCCATTTTTGGAGGGCACCAAGAACTCTGGGGCACTACATTGTGTCTTTTATTTTTAGCCACACTGACTCCAGCCCAGCAGCCAAACATGAAATATGGGATTTAAGTGTGGGGCCCCTGAGCAAGCATAGGGCCTAGGGCAACCCCCCCCCCACAACTGCTCCACCCCAAGGCCAGCCATACCCAAGTCTGTAGCCCTAATGGTTCCAAAGTTATTACATTTTAAAGAAAATATATTTTGAAAGGTCTAGCTCTGGAGCTGTTGGGGTTAGAAACTTAGGGCAAGTTCACAAAGAGAGCCAAAACTTCTGCACATGCAGAAAAGTGGCTTGCAAGACTGCAGACCCACAAGTGCTGCATATTCTTAGTCAAAACCTCCACAGTTGTGTAAAATAATAAAAAAAGGGTAATTACAGAATTGTGCACCTGCAGAAATGCGATCTGTGGATCCACAGCTGTGGAAGAGGCTCAGCAGCCAGAACAACAGGTGATCCATATTACTGAGCAGGAGACTTTGACAGCCTTGCCCTAGATGCAACAGAACCAGAACTCAAGTGAGGCCAGTGGCCAGTCCCACAACTGGGATCACAGCAGCACCACTATACCAGCAGGAAAGTGCACCACAGTGGCATTTTATAAATGTTGGTTATGTCTCTCCCTGGGGTGTTTATGTTGTCTGCTTCAGTAGCACACTTTTCTAGCTTTTATCTCCTCTTCCTGTACTGCCTGTAGGGCTCCTTTATGGGCCGCACTGGGTCATGTGGTTGTGGTTTATTGCCTTTCAATGGAAATGCATGCTATTTTTGTTGCAACAATTGACACTACTATACAGCCGACAGGTTTGCTGTTGCTTGGTGCCTAAACTCCACTATTATTGCATCCCAATTGTTAGTACACTACCTTTTTGCTCAGGGTTAGTTACGCCTCACTCTCTGTGGTGCAGCATGTGTGCAGCATTCTTCCACAGCTGCAGAAAAACAGTGGCTGAGAATAGCCTTTAAAGAGAGATGCCATACTCTGCAATGTTTTTTTCTGTTTTTGTGCAGGAACTTCAGCAGCTGCATTTTTTCCGCAGTGGCTTTTTTTCTACAGCTGAGGATGTTTTGTGTATATAATGCAGTGCAATTACCTCCTTTTTTTCTTCAACTGTGCACATTTTGGGGGCTTGCACTTTTTTTGCACCTTCAAAGTGTTTTGAGAATTCAGCCCTAATTATTTTTTAAATGAAAGCTTGAAGTCCAGCCATTAAGCAATGCTGTCATTATTTTATCAAGATCATTTAACAGTAGTAATTATGTTATCAATATTGACAGGCCGTTTTCTTAAGCTATTTCGATATATACATTTACATCAAGACAGAAAGTTTTTTTATAATAAAACCAATGTTATCGATATACTTTTTCAGTAACGGCAAAGCATATTGATATTCTTTTTAAATATCAACATGGAAAATTGCATAATGGATTAAAAAATAAAAAATTAAAAATGTTTGCACTTGTTCTGAATTTTGGTATTAGTCTCCATAATCTAATTAGTATCTATAGAGGTCTAATGCCCATGAACATTTATCTTATGCCTTGAACTGCATGGTGAACATTCCAGTTTCTGCCACCTCAGCAGTACCAATCCTTCCTCACTTTTGCAGGGAAAGCCTGCAAAGTATTGAAGATGATAATATCAATACAGTTTTAAAGAACAATATAAAGTTTATATATAAAATTAAAAAATATTTCAGTATAATATTGCAGTATCTATCTATCTATCTATCTATCTATCTATCTATCTATCTATCTATCTATCTATCTATCTAGCTATCTATCTATCTTTCTATCTATCTATTTTTGTGCCTGTCTGAAATTTAAAATAAATGTTTTAACATATCTAACATTTTGATTTATGGTTCAGATTTAGAATAGGAGTGTTGAGAATCAAAACTTTCCCAATGACGTTGCAGTGAAGCTGCGAACTACTTATTACATGTCATGGGTAAAGTTTCCAGACATCACCTCTACTTTGCATTAGAAAAGAAACAACTCCTCACCACATATGACATTTCTCCCACCCCCCCTTGCATCACCCCAGATGATTTAAGGGGAACTCACTGTTCCCCTGCCCAGATGCTAGAGGTCCCGATTAAGCAAACCTGCTGAAGAAATAATTTATTTTTAAAGAAACTTACATATTAGTGACCTTACTTTTTATTTTGTTGATCCTGCATCCCCCGCCTACCATGCCACCAAACTAACTGTCGTACTGTCCCCTGTAGCCAGCCCTGTAATTATATGATCAATAGGCTAAGACACAGGGGACATCTATGGGCTGGCACATAGTTAAGCAAGTAAATATTCTGCAACACTTCATTTTCATGCTTAGTCTACCATCATCGATTGCTCTGAGTCTGCATGATTGGGACCAGTAGACTAAGTGTGAAAATGCGCTGTTGCAGATGTCTTACTTACTTAACTAAATGTTGGCACATAGCAGTCCCCTGCAGCTTAGTCTGCTATTCATTACATCACAGGGCTAGCAGGGGTGATAGTAGGACAGTTAGTTTAATGGCATGGCAGCTGGAGGATGCAGGATCAACAAGATAAAAAGTATGATTTTTAATATGTACAATAAGTACTTTAAAAATTATTTCTTTAGCTGGTTTGCTTCATTGAGACCTTTCGGTCCCATAGCATTTAGGCAGGGGACCTGAGAGTTTCACTTTAAATTGTTCCATCCAACACCCACCCTCACAGCATTCACCTCCCTCCTCCCTCGCCAGTGTCCCAGCAATGTTTCTTATTTTAACCCTTTCCCTCACCCAGCTGCAGGATCACAGAACTCACACAAGTCTGTATCATGTCACCACCCACACCCAGCTGATCCAGTAATTATGGTACCACCTCCATCCCACTACCTCAGCACCCAATCACCCTCTGCCCACCACTCATCTGTATGCATGAAGGATATGCTATTTTGGTGAAGATCTAAGCTGTAAAACAGAAAACTGTCCCCTTGTGGTGATAAGCCACTCAGTTCATCATTTCTCAGTCACTCAATGAAAGAATCTGTGATGACATGCCCTGGTAGTAATCGTTAATTTACTGACCACAGCGACTAATTTTTGTTACTACTAAGGCATGCCATCACTGATTTATTCATTGAGTGAATGAGCCAGTGATGAACAGAAAAACTGGTCACCATGGCGGAGCATGGTTTTCTGTTTTGCAGGTTACATCTTCTACCAAAATGCATACCCTCTGGGTGATACTGATGAGTGGGAGGAAAGTGGAGTGCTACAGGGTGGTGATGTTGCTGCAGTATATGACTGGATCGGGTGGGTGGGTGGTGGGGTGGGGTGGTGACATGGCATGGACTCATGCATTCTGTGATCCTGAGACTGCAGTGAAGGGAAGGGTTATAATAAGAAAACTTTCTGGGGACATTGGCAGAGGTGGGAAGTGGGTTCTGAGAGACTGAGAGAAACAATTTAATTATCTTGTGTTGTGGGAATGGGGTGGCAAACATGTCATACATTTGTTGAGGGTTGGTTTGAAAAGAAAACAAGTAAAGAACTACACATAGTGGCACTTTACTGGTGAAGGTGCCACAATGTGCTTCTACCTTTCAGGAGCTATGTCAAGTGCCATCCTTGCTGGTGAAGTGCCACCATGCATAGTCATCACCTTGTGAAGTAGCCACTTGGCTAGGCAAGAACTATGTTAAGTGTCACTGTGTTACACAAAGTTGCACACTTTTGGTTTGTTTACACAAAGCAAAGTTTGAACACTTCATCCACACCCTTTGATCTGAAAAATAATCAGCCAATTTTACTAACCTATTTGAAGTATTACAATTACACTGTAAAATTGCATAATTGTTTATTTAATATTCAGTCATCCCATATCTTCCTTGATTTCCTGGATGTGGCATGTGAAGCTCTTAACACTTTAAAATTTGTACAAAACAACATCTAGGTTGACTGATAGTTTCCTATAACCCTCAATATCTGCTTCATATGAGATTTGTGGAAAAACAGTCCTATCAATGTTTTTAATAGCTGCTCACCGTTCTCTTCTCAAAATTTAAATCTGTTTATTTTGTTTGAGTTATTCAAATTATGCCACATTATTATTTAACCTTTATATGAATAACTTATTAGAAAGTATTTCTGGAGATTTCTTTTTATGCCAATTTTTTTAAAATTAGTGTTATGTCTTGGCTTATGCAGATTACCTTGCTGTTATATCTTTATCACCACTGGGGCTACACAGACAATTGAATGAGCATAAATGTGGGAATTAAAATTAACAAATAACATGGATCAAAGTCAGGTCTTGATTATGGATAAATTAACAATGAAGAAAGGTGATTTATAAATAATACTAAATTAGAACATGTTGTTAAATAGTTTATATAGCTTTATAGCTATATAAAGACTCACTCCTGCAGGTTGCTGCCTTAAAGCAGAGTCTGTGGGCTGGATTTTCAAATGTGTGTACAGGACTTGCCTCCAGCCCTGCACCTGGACTTTAACTGCAGCATTGCACCAACCCCTTTGCTGCAACTGCACCACATTTCAATCCTTGGGTGCAGTTGTGACCATTTCCATGCTTTATGGCTGCTTGCATCAATGCTCTGGCGCAAGCACCGTTATTCAGACTCCCAGGGGTGGTGCACGCTAGACCACAATGATTGGCGTAAGGGGTGGAAAATCCTGATCTGCGACAGGGGAATGCCGCAAGCCCCATGTACCCTATGTTTGGCACACCAGGGGCTTGTGGCATTCCCAGAGCATTGAAAATCTATCCCAGTGTGTTTTGCTCACAGACTGAAATTGAAGAGGCTTTTTGAGATAAGTGGGGTAAATTGTGGGGAAACCTGTTGAAATAGTGTCTTTATTATTGTTTGTAGGGTAAATTGACACCAGCCACAGCCGCCCACATTTAAAAGGGAACTGTTATTAATAAGGGCCCCATACCCAAGTGTGGGCCTTGTCCTAACTTACACTTTGTGGTAAAAACATATTACTGTTTACTGCAGTATAGTAGTTTACATCACAATAATTCTATTGACTTGCAAGCTGACATTTTCTGTAGCAAAAATCCCAGAATACCCTGCTGTTGACATCAGAGGAGGGCTGCAGCAGTGGGAGATTCAATAGCCTGCAGTATATGTTAGAGTTTTATAAGCTTTGATCTTTTGCTTGCTATTCCTGCTTTCCTCCCTGGGCCAAGTACAGTCACAGATGACTGTGCTTAGCCTTGGGAGAACAGCTGAACTAGCAAACATATTATCAGAGCTTATAAAAACTCTAAAATATACTGTAGCCTATTGGGTCTCTAACTTCTGCAGCCCTCCTCTAATGTCAGCTGTAAGGGATTCTGGGATTTGTAGTTACAGAAAATGTCAGCTTGCAGATCAACATAATTAGTGTGATACAATCTACATTACTGCAGTAAACAGTAAGTAAACAAGATCTTATTGCTCACAGAGTGCAAATTAAGACCAACCCTATACTTGGGTGTCGGGCTTTTTGTGCTGACAGTTCCCCTTTAAGGGCCATAATAGAGAGTTGTGTCTTGTCCTTTAGTTTGGGGCTGGGTGAGAATGTTTGATCTGGGGCCTCAGCTAGATGATAATTGGAGAAGGGCTGAGTGAGTTACATATCTGATTGCAGGTTTGTTTTGGATTGCTACTGTATATAAAGACTCACTCGCAGCAGCAACCAGTGCTCTCCTCAAGTGAGTTAATCAACTATTGCCTGATATATAAGGAAATATCCATCAAGCAGACCTCTGTGCTATGGACCTCCGTGTGAAGGACAGCAGTGCAAAGGAGAACACAGGGGAGTCTGCCAGGAGGGAGGCAGCCCAGGGAGGCAGCCTGCATCTGCACAATCTGACCCACAAACTGTGAGTAGGTAAAAGAGGTAAGCAGGTGTCTACAGCCACAAGGCATCAGGTAGGAAAAAAGATGTAGCACCCTATACAGGACTAAGCTAGTAAATAAGTAAACTTTATTTTTTAAGCGCCTTTCAAATATCAAGGCACTGTACAATAAAATAAATCAAATAAACAATCAGATAAAACATATAGTTAAAGGCTGGATATTCAAGGGCTGCGCCATGTGCAGTAGGGTTAAGCGACTGGAAGTCCGGAATTGCGCCATTCTGCCATATTCAGCAGGAGGCAGTTGCGCCCCCAAAGTCAAGCTGAGAAACAGCGCAATGCTAAGGAAGGCATGCTCAACCGGAGGGGGAAGAACCATGCATAAACTGCACAGCCCGATATTCAGCAGGCTGTGCAGAGTTGTACAGGCGCAACCCCCAACCTGTGCTAGCACAACTTTGAGCAAAAAAAAAGGAGTAAGTCGAGGGCCACCCACAGGTGAGCTGCTGCACTGCAGGGTGCAACACAGCTGCCACCTGTGGGTGGCCATTCTCTATTCCCCTGCAGCCCAATCACAGGCAAAAATAACCCCCTCCCCGACTGGCCCGATCGCAGGCGCAAGTGTAGTAATCCTCCTCCCCCCACTAGCCCGTCGCGGGCAAAACCATAACCCCCTCCCCGGCAGCCCGATCACGGGCAAACCCCTATTAAACCCCCTCTCCCCAACTGGCCCATCATGCGGGCAAACCCATAATCCCCCACCCTCCACTAGCCCAATCATGGGCAGAACAAGTTCAACCCCAAGAACAATATCCCTGGTGGTCCAGTGGACCGTGAAGCCGATCGCGGGCATTAGAGTCAACCCACCCCAGGTCCAAGTACCCTGGTGATCTAGTGGCCCCCCACCCACCCAGGCCCTGCCCCACTCTCCCCATCAGCCAGCGGGCGGCAGCATCCCACCCACCTCCGCTCCGCACCCGCGACCGACTGATTGCTCAGTGGGGCTCCACGCCCATTGATTCAGGCAAGAGCCAACGGGCATGCAGTCCATACAAGCATAGACAGTCCAGATATGTGAATGAATGAATTCATTTCATTCACATATCTGGACTGCCTTATAGGTATGGGCTGCACGCCCATTGGCTCTTGCTCTGAACCAATGGCATGCAGCCCCACCGGCAGTCAGTCGGCGGGCGGCAGGGCAGCAGGCGGGTGGGATGCTGTCACTCGCTGGCTGACGGGGAGCAAGGTGGTGGGGCCGGGTGGGTGGGTGGGTGGGTGGGGCCTACCAGATCACCAGGGTACTTGGACCTGGGGCAGGTGGGGGTTGACCCCTAATGCCCACGATCGGCTTTGCGGTCCACTGGACCACCAGGATATTGTTCTTGGTGGGGTTGAACTCTGTTCTGCCCACGATAGGGCTAGTGGGGGTGGGGAGATTACTATGGGTTTGCCCACGATCGGGCCAAGTCGAGGGAGGGGTTTAATGGCTTGCCTGCGACTCTGGGCCAAATGGGAGGTGGGGGTTTATCACATGCCCGCGATCGGCCAGTCGGGGTGGGGGATTTCAACAGTTATGCCTGCAATCAGGCCAGTCAGGGGAGGGGATTACAAATAGTTATGCCCGCGATCGGGTTGCAGGGGCGCCAGTCCCTGATGGCTGCTGCCTGGCAGGGTGCCAGGTGCAAGTCCTCAGGGATCGGTGCACCTGCATGCTAATGGCATGCAAATGGGCCATAAATAGATGCAAATGGCCCCCTGTGTCTTGCATGAATTATGGCCCCATTTGCATGTCACCTTTTGAATATCGGAAATTTGAGCATGGCGCAATGGAACTTGCGCCACCGCATCTTGAATGCTCCACTCTGACCACTTGCGGTGGCGCAAGTTCCACTGCGCCATGCACAGTGGCTGTGGCTGGGGAGTGATATTCAAAGGAGTTGCTCAATAGCGCAACTCCTTTGAATATCGCCCGGCCACACCCCTGCGTAACTATTTTGCGCAGCGCAAGGGCTTGCACCACAGAATGGCGCAGTTTGAATATCCAGCCCAAAATTTTAAAAACCTTCTGAAAATGCCTTATAAAACAAATAAGTCTTGAGCTCTAATTTAAAACTCGAGATGGTCAGGCATTCTCTTATCCGACAAGGTAGAAATTCCGCGAGGGTAGGGGCAGCGAGGAAAAGCACGTGCCCAGATGTTTTTAACCGAATCCTGGGAATCTCCAGCAACCCTCATCGGCAGATCAGAGTGAGCAGGAGGGCAGTAGGGAGTAAGGAGATCTTGTAGATACTGGGGTCCCCGTCATGTAGGGCTTTATAGGTCAGTAACCCGACCTTAAAGGTGATCCATCACTGTACTGGCAGCCAAGTGCAGTTTGCACAACACAGGCATAATATGACTAGTCCTAGATGTCCCAGTCAAAAGCCTGGCCGCCACGTTCTACACTAGCTGCAAGTGATGGATATCAACCCCTGGAAGCCCTAGGTAAAGGGCATTGCAGTAAACAAGGTGGGTGGTTGCGAAGCTACACTAGAAGTTCAAAACTTACAAAACCTAGGGTCATTGAAACTCCCTATAGGTAGGGTAGGGTAATAAAATGAATTTAAAGGGTAAAATAACAGAGAAGCAGGTAGAATAAGATGATGAGAGTGGTGCAGTGCAGTGGCTGTGGGTCAACAGTCTTCAGGGTGACTTTCTGGAGGCTGCATTGTTCCCCTATTTGCATGCACCCCTCTAGGCTGAGGGAGGAGGTGCTAGACTCAAGGACTAGTTGGCTTGAGTTCAAACGACCTTCTCTCCCACCCAGGAATGACCTAGTCCACCATTGCTACCTCAGAGGTTGCTAAGAAGTAAGAGTGACTGGACAGCAGTGAGCTCAGAGAGGGTTAGGGCAGTGGAGCATAGGCACATCCCACACCCAGTTCCACTGCAAAACTCCTATGCCACACTGGTAGAGTAGGAACATCCCACAGAAACACCCAAAGTAGTGACGGGGTGGATGTGGTGGTCCTCCAAAGTGGAAACCTCAAGGAGGTGGCAGAGGACTCCAGAGGAGTGGGGGACTCTGTCAGGGGTCTAAGCCCTTCTCAGGTTCTTGGTGGTAATAAACCAGCAGAAGAAACAACAGACAAGTGGCATATGTGGTAATAAACTTGTTTATTACACAAAAGCAGACTTATGCTCTAAAAACAGGTCTTACCAAATAGACACTGGGACCCAGAGTTTCCCAATACCCCAGGTTATGAGGACAGTCTCAATGGGAATACATAATACAGTAGGTTATACACTATGATAATCACCATAGCAACTATTACTTTGTGCAGAAGTTAGATACATAAAACAAGTCCTATTGGCTAAATGTTAAGTGGCTCCACAGTGTATTTAGAGATATACAAAAAGTGTAAAATCAGCTAAAATGAGAACAAAGAACTCATACAAAATACAGAAAGCAGTGTTACATAAATCCACATGATGGCAGTGTAGGCTATACAATGACTTCTCAGAATAATATACAAAGAACACAGAAATGTATTTTTGGCACATTACTATGCGCTTCCATAATAAGCATAGTAATAATATTGGCAATAATCACAATTATGTCCCTGGTAACTTACTCTTATACGGTAAGTGCCAACACCCTAAATGTTAGTACTGTTTATATATATATATAAAACATAATAGATATTGTCAGAGGTGCACAGTGGGTTGCTAATATAGGTGAAGGGACTAAGTGTAACAATTTCATAGTGAGGGGATAGAGTTTGAGACAGGTAGGATATGGAGAGGAGGTTCAGTGCCTTCCTGATGTCACAGCTCACAGGGATGGAAAAAGATCCAAAAGTATTACTGGGGCAGCGAAGGAGAGAGAGGCTGGGCGTCATTGTCCATCTGGGACTATTGACCTGGCTAAGGATCAGCCAGCAATAGTTCAGGAGGAGTTCAGGGAATCGGGTAGGGGTCTCAGGCAAGTGGCATGATCTGTGACCTTCTCGGAAAGGCCACCTGTCTATGACAGGGGGGAGGACAGGATTCTCCACACCAGGAACTTCAATGCATGGCTGAAGAAATGGTGCAGAGAGGAGGGTTTCAGCTTCATTGGGGACTGGAGCCCCATCTGGAGGGATAAGGGCCTGTACAGGGGTGATGTCCTGCATTCTTCCAGGAGGGAAAATGAGGTCCTCAGTGACCAGTTAAATGCTACATTGACCAGCATTTAAACTAGCCAAGGGGGGAGGGCAAAAAGACAAAGGGAGACATCAACTGCCACCCCCCCAACAGGCAAACGAGGCCAGCAAGGGGATTCCTGAGAGGATGAAACCCCCAAAAAAACCATATAAAAAAGGAATACAGGGGATAGAAGGCAAGACTGATAATGAAATAGATAGTGGAGGAAACAAAGGGGGCAAATTGGAAACAAGGGGGGGTGGCAGCAAAATCTGGGAGAGCCATGTGTGCAAACACTTGAAGTCTAGACAACAAGATTGCAGAGCTAGAGGCCACCATGGCAGATGCAGACCTGGATATGGTTGCAATTACCAAGTCCTGGTGCAATGAAAATCAGGACTGTGATCTGGCCATGCCAGAGTATACTCTGTTCAGAAAAGACAGGGTAGGTAATACAGGGGGAGGAGTGGCTGTTTATGTTAGTGACAAAATAAAAGCCACAGAAATACAGGGAGAGCAGAGATACTGTGGGTCACCCTGGAGACACGTAAAGGGGCCACTGTTCACATAGGAGTGATCTACAGGCATCCAGCATAGGGAGAGAGGTGGATAAGGACATGATGGAAGTCATCCAAAGATGGCACACAAGGAGGGGGTGTTGCTGGTGAGGGATTTCAATCTGCCAGACATGACTTGGAGCCTACCAGCTGCAGCAACAGTCAGAACTAGGGACATCCTGGACTCCCTGAAAGGGGCATTCCTCGGGCAACTAGTTAAGAAGACCACTTGTGGGGAGTGCGATACTGGACCTGGTACTGACAAACAAGGACAGTGTTGCTGCCATCACGATGGGTAACAACCTGGGGTCCAGCGATCACCCTACATTGTGGTTCAATATAAGGACTAGGCCAGAACTGAGCAACACTAATATGAGGATGCTGGACTTTAGGAGGGCTGATTTCAGCAAAATGGAACAATGCCTCAGGGTCGCCTTGGTAGGGATAGAGGATCTGGGGGGAAATGAGGATCTATGGGCAAAAATAAAGGGGGGCATTGAAAAAGCAACAAACCTCTGTGTCAAGCAGGTTAACAAAGGCAAGAGAAAAAAGAGACCACTATGGATCTGTAAAGATGTAGCAGAAAAGTAAGAGGAAAAAATAGCATTTAGAAAATACAAAAGACATAGAAGGAGGAATAGAAAACTACCAGGAGAAATAAAGGGAGGGAGGAAGGCAGTTAGATTCACAAAGGTACAAACAGAGGAGCATATTGCTCAATCAGTATAAGAAAGGGATAGAACTTTCCTTAGATGTGTAAGAGAGAAGAGGAAAACAAAAGGGGGAATAGTAAGAATAAAAGGGGAAGAAGGGGTTTGTGAGGAGGAGGAGGACCAAAAGAAGGCAGACATATTGAACAAATACTTTTGTTCAGTATTTACAGAATAAGGGGTAAGTGACAGGCCAATTATAAGGGACATGGGCATAAATGGTAGGGAGGTGGACACCAGTCCTTTTACAGAGGAGACAGCCCTCAAGGTACTAGCACAATTAAAAGTAGACAAGGCAATGGGACCTGATGGGGTACAACCCAGGATACTGAGGGAGCTCAAAGAGGTGCTTGCTGCACCTCTGACAACTCTGTTCAACTTATCATTAGAAACAGAGGAAGTTCCATGGCACTGCAGGATGGCAGATGTGGTCCCACTTCACAAAAGTGGGAACAGGGAGGAGGCAGGAAATGATAGACCTCTCAGCTTGACTTTGGTAGTGGGAAAAGTAATGGAAACACTACTGAAGGAAAGGATAGTGGAATAGAAACATAGAATGTGACGGCAGATAAGGACCGCTTGGCCCACCTAGTCTGCCTATTTTCCTACCTAACAGATAAGCTGCAGATCCTAGTTAAACAGCAGCTTACTTCCTCCTACCCCCCACTAGGACTGCCTTATGTCTGTCCCATGCATTCTTGAATTCCCCCACTGTTCTTGACTCCACGACCTCCTCAGGGAGGCTGTTCCATGCATCCACAACCCTCTCTGTGAAAAAATACTTCCTCACATTACCTCTGAGCCGTCCCCCCTCTATCTTCAAATTGTGCCTCCTTGTTCTTGCACATCTCTTTTTCTGAAAGATGCTACCCTCTTGGACTTTGTTGATTCCCTTGAGGTACTTGAAAGTTTCTATCATGTCCCCTCTCTCCCTTCTTTCCTCAAGGGTATACATATTAAGCTCCTTTAGTCTTTCTTCGTATGTCTTCTGGTGCAGACCCTGCACCATTTTGGTTGCCCTCCTCTGGACAGCCTCCACTCTGTCTATGTCTTTGTGGAGATGGGGTCTCCAGAACTACACACAGTACTCCAGATGGGGTCTCACCAACTGTCTGTACAGAGGGATAACAACTTCCTGTTTTCTACTATTGATGCCTCTCCCTATGCATCCCAGTATCCCCCCAGCCTTCCTTATTGCCTTCTCACATTACTTGCCCACCTTTAGGTCATCTGATATAATTACCACCAGGTCCCTTTCCATTTTTACTGTTGTCAGTATCTCCCCCCCCCCATTGTGTACTCTTCCCCTTGGTTTTTGTTTCCCAGGTGCATTACCTTGCACTTCTTTGCATTGAATCTGAGCAGCCATACATCTGACCATTCCTCCAACCTTGCCAAGTCCCTTCTCATCCTTTCCACTCCATCTTGTGTATCAACCCTGTTGCAGATCTTTGTGTGTCTGCAAAGAGACATACTTTTCCTTCCAGTTCCTCTGCAATGTCACTTATAAAGACATTAAAAAGGACCGGTCCTAGTACTGAACCATGTGGTACCCCGCTAGTAACCCTCCTTTCTTCACTGTGGACTCCATTTAATACTACCCTTTGCATCCTGTTGTCTAGCCAATTTTTTATCCAGGCTACCACCTCGGGACCCACTCCAAGGCTGGCTAACTTATGTATTAATCTTTTGTGTGGGACTGTATCAAATGCCTTGCTAATATCTAGGTAGGCCATGTCCACAGCCCCTCCCTGGTCTACTACTTTGGTCACCCAGTCAAAGAAATCTATTAGATTCATCTGACATGACCTTCCCATCATGAATCCATGCTGCCTTGGGTCCTCTGCCCCACTGTAACAAGGGATAAAGAAGGTTGTCCCCATATTGCAGCCTAACCTCATTTTGGTCTGAAATATCATGTGTCTGTGTAACAAATGTTGGCCTATATAATTGGATCATATAAAGCTTGTGAAGCCACAAAACAAACTAAGCCACAGTTGCAATATTACAGTGCCTTTTGACATTTGTGCTGACCATGTAAGTAATAGCAAACATTTGGCCTATGTGACTGCAAGCAGGAACACAGGGTAAAGTCCAAGTTCCCCTTTTAACTAGTCTGTAGTGCTTGTCCTTATATGGACAGGCCAAAGTGCTTGTTAGTGCAGTTTTGAGTTGATAAACTTATCTCTTCCTCCTGGACTTTGGTAACTGGTAGTAACAGCTGTTGCTAGCCATATATGATAATAGAATGTACACTATCTATACTTGTGCTGACCAAGGATGAGCTCATATATATACCAAAGAAAAAGTATTACCTTATAAGTTGATGTTTGTGCTTGTTTTAAGCCAATCATAGAAAATCATAGGAAATGATGATGCTGTCTTTCACTATATAAGCAAGCCAGCACACACTGTTATTTTGAAGAATGTACCATTCACAACCTCTAGCTGTGATTATTATTGTAATCATTAAATTCTTCATCATCAGTCTCATCTCCATTCGTCTCCTTTCTGAGTATCTGTAATTGATAATTTACTAACTGTAATTTTTCACAATGCTACACCCACTGGCCTCTAGGTACTCAACAATTCTTTCCTTCAGAAGTGATTCCATCATTTTCCTACCACTGAGGTCAAACTAACTGGTCTGCAGTTTCCTGCCTCTGTCCTGCTCCCACTTTGTGAAGAGGAATCACATCCGCCCTCCTCCAGTCCTCAGGTATCACCCATCCTCCCATGATTTGTTAAAGAGAGTAGTCAAGCGATGTCACTAGTTCTACCCTTAGTTCCTTTAGAATTCTTGGGTGAAACCCACCAGGCCCCATTGCTTTGTCCACCTTCAATTTTATTAGTTCTTTCAGAACCTTTTCTTCTGTAAATGGACTGGTATAGACCCCCGTCTTCAGAGTGTTTCTCTTGTTTGGTTTAGGTACCTCCCCCTCCTCTTCCTTTGTGAATACTGAGCAGAAATATTCTTTCAGTATTCCTGCTTTTTCACTGTCACCCTCTATCCACATTCACTCCCCTTTATTAAGCCTCAGTATCCCTCCTTTGGACTTTCTTCACTCCCTAATGTACCTATAAAAGGTCTTATCCCCCTTCTTAACAGAGTTGGCTATCCTTTCCTCGGTTTGGGCCTTTGTTATTCTGACTGCCTTCCCAGCCTCTTTCTGCTTTAACTGATAAAGTTCGCTATCCTGCTCCTTCTGTATTTCCTTATATTTTCTGAATGCTATCCTTTTCTCCTTAACCTTTCCTGCCACCTCTTTTGAGAACCATAGCGTTTTTTTCCTTCATTGTGTTTTGTTGATTTGCTTTACACAAAGGCTTGTTGCCTCTGTGATGGCTGTTTTGATTACTCCCCATTGTTCATCCACCCCTCTTTCTTGCCTGTTTGCTAGTGCTTTTCTAAGGCACTCTCTCATTTTCCCAAAGTCAGCCCTCCTAAAGTCCAATACTCTTGCTTTTGTATGGCTTGATTGTATGGCTGTGTTTATAGTGAACCACACTGTTTGGTGGTTGCTTGTTCCCAGATGGCTACCACTTCTAAATCTGAGATTCTTTCTCCATCCCCATTTGAGAGTACCAGGTCTAAGACTGCTCCTCCTGAGTGGGTTCCAAAACTAGCTGTCTGAGGCATGCCCTCTGTAGGGCATCAAGAATGACCATGCTCTTGGATGTGCCTGCAGCAAAGGTGCTCCAGTTAACATCTGGCATATTCAGGTCCCCCATCAACAATATCTCCCCTTTTTATGCCATTCTAAGGAAGCCTTCTATCATTTCTTGTCCATTCCCTCCTCCTGAGATGGGGTCTGTATGCAACCCCCATGTGGATTGTGGTGCCATTTCCTGTCTCCAGGGTGACCCAGAGTGCCTCATCTGCTCCCTGTTTACTCTTTAGTTCTGTTGCTTTAATCCCTTCCTTTACATAGAGAGCTACTCCTCCTCCTCTTTTACCCTCCCTGTCCTTCCTGTAGATTGTATCCTGGTATGCTGACATCCCAGTCATGGTTCTCTGTGTACCATGTTTCTGTGACTGCCACAATATCCAGACAACCCTCTTCCATCAAGGCCACTAGTTCAGGAACCTTGTTACACAGACTACGGGCATTGGTACTCATCACCCTCCACTTTTTGATGGCCTTACCCCTTTTAGCCCCATTCCTGTCCTTACTGCCTTTGCCTTTCTTTACATTTACCTCTGTCCTTCTCCCCAATGACTTCTCTACCTTGGTGTTTACCTCACTAATTACCGTGTTTTGTGGGGGGAGGCTGGGATTTTCCTACTCCTTTCCAGTGCCTCCCCCCTTGGCTAGTTTAAATGCTTGCCAAAGAAGCATTTAAACCTCTCACCTAGGATCCTGGTTCCCCCCCTGGAAAGATGCAGACCATCGCACCAGTATAGGTCTGCATCCCTCCAGGTGGCTCCCCAGTCCCCAATGAAGCCAAAACCCTGAGCTCCACACCAGTTTTTCAACCACTTATTGAATTCCCTGGTGAGGAGTTCCCTAGCATCACCCTTGCCATAGACAGGCAGCACCTCCGAGAAGGTTACTGTATTTGGTTCAAGGCCCCTCCCCAACTCTACAAACTCCTCTTGCACTACTCTGATCCCATTCCTAGCCAGGTCATTTGTCTCTGGGTGGACAATGACATCAGCTCCCTCCCTCGTGCAGTTGCTCCCACGATCCTGAGGATTGCTTCCTGTCCCTCAAGCCGTGGCACCAGGCAGGCACCTTACCTCCCTCTCCCCTTCCTCCCCCATTTCTACCCCTGTAATGATTGAGTCCCCCACCAGGAGTTGTTTCCTTCCCCTGTGGGGTCCCATACCACCCTTCTGTGGGTCTCCTTTGTGAAGATTCCCAGCATCCTCCTTGGTCTCCACTGCAGGTGCCTCCATAGAGGAACCACTATCCACCAGAAGAGTGAATGAATTGTGGAGAGGTACAGCTGGAGGGATGCAACTCTGTTCCACCACCCTCTCCCTCCCTGAGCCCACCCTGGTCCAGTTTCTCCTCTTTCTTGGCAACCTCTGAGGTAGTGGCATTGGCCCTGGTGGTCCCTGGGTGGGGGAGGAGGTTTCACGAATCCTAGCCAGGTCAGCCTGGAGACGGCAACCTCCTCCCTCAGATCAAGAGGTGCCTGCAAATAGGGCATCACAGCCTCCAGAATGTCTCCCGGAACACTGCTGCCCCACAGCCATTGCACTGCACCACTCCTATCATGTGTTATTTTGTGTCCCCTCTCCTGTCTCTCTGTATGCTTACTCTCTCCTCTCCTTACAACTGTCACCCTTCCTGTTCTGGGACAGCAACTTCCTATATTCTTCAGTAGCCTTCTTCTTCTTTGCTCAGTGTCAGACCACCACCATCTGGGGGGAGAGTGAGCTACTTTTTTCCTTTAGGGTTGACAAGACCAATGTTTCTCTATGATCCTTCCCTTCCTACTGCCAACCAGGAAGTTCCTGTTGACAGTCAAATCCAGTGGCTATAAAAGTAGAACTGGCTTAGGGTGGAGGGGTGGGATGGAGGGCAATTAGTAAGAAAAAAGGCTAGCAACAGGAAGTTGTAATTTGCATTGAAACTCAGCTGCCAAGCCGTTGACCATTCTTCCAACTTTTTCAGATCATCCCTCAATTTCACAGGATCCAAGGCAACATGGTTTCACAGGAGGGAAATCTTGCCAGACAAACCGGATCAAGTTATTTGACTGAGTGACTAGGGTAGTGGATCATGGAGGAGTGGTAGATGTGGCTTACCTGGATTTCACTAAGGCCTTCAACACTGTTCCATATAGAAGACTGGTGAACAAGCCTGCCTGCCTGGGAGAGGGTCAAAAATTTATAAACTGGGTAAGAAGTTGATTAAGGAACAGGAGTCAGAGGGTTGTAGTAAATAGTGTCCACTCTGGAGAAGGAAAGTTGACCAGAGGGTGCCTCAGGGCTCAGTACTAGGCTTGGTCCTCTTCAGTGTCTTTATTAGTGACATTATAGAAGGGTTAGATGAGAAAGTGTGCCTATTCACTGATGAGACAAAAACTGAAATGGAGCAGATACACCGGGGGTGGGTGTGGAAAAATGAGGATGATCTGAAAAGTTGGAAGAATGGTCAAGGTTTGGCAGCTGAGTTTCAATGCAAAGAAAAATGCAGAATCATGCACTTGGAGCACAGAAACCCAGGGATATGTACTAATTGGGAGGGAAAATACTGGCAACCACCAAACAGGAAAGGGACCATGGGTAATAATTTTGATGACCTTATGTAGCCAAGCAGTGTGATAAGGCAGTGGAGAAGGCTAGCAGGATGCTCGAGTGCATAGGAAAGGTATCACTAATAGGAAGAAGGAGGTAATATCAGCCCTGTACAGATCACTGGTAAGACCCCACCTTGAGTACTGTGTCCAGTTCTTGAGGCCCCACCTCTGAAGGGACATTGATAAGGTAGAGGCGATACAAAAGAGGGCCACCAATATGGTGCAGGGCCTGCATCAAAAGCCCTACGAGGAGATCCTCAAGGAATTGAATATGTACTCTTTGGAGGAGAGGAGGGAAAGTGGCGATATGATAGAAATATTCAAATACCTAACAGATATTGATATGGTACAGAAACATAGTATTTTCTATAGAAAATGAAGCTTGAGGACAAGGTGTCACGCTATGAAGTTGGGGGGCTGAAAGAAATGTGAGAAATACTTCTTCATGGAGGGTGTTGGATGCCCCAGAACAGCCTTCCAGTGGATGTGGTGGGTGCCAAAATGGTGACGGATTCAAGCACGCATTGGACAGAGACAAGGGACCTTGGTAGTAAGGCAAGGGGAGGAGATGACCAGTGATTGAGTAGGGTCTGCAGTGGCACTGTAGGCAGGGAAAACTGGAAAACTAGGTGAGCCAAGAAATCCTTATTTGCTGACAACTTCTATGTTTCTAAGGTGTTTTTCTCAAATTAAGATGTGGGAGTACTGGCTCAAGATTCAAAGTTTGGGTTGTTATAGATACTCATGTTATGTTTAAAGGAGAAATTAAAACTGTTCAATTTAGGATATGAGAACCCTTGGATTTTGCATGAAAAATTATTATATGACTTAGGTTTTCAGTATCTCTGGGATTACTCATGAAGTAGATTATAATTTCTTGTCCTATGAGGAAGAAGTAAAAGTACAGTACAGAATATGTAACACCAGAAAACACCTTGATATTGGACTAATAGGAGAAAATAGATTTAGTCTCTGTCAAGCACCTGTAAAAATATACACTGCTGCCGGCCTGGTGGCACTGAGGGTTGAGGTGCTGGATGTCACACCTCATGCCACACTGGCGACCTGGGTTCGGGAATGGACTCAGGTTGCTCTGGGGTTGGCTGAAGCATGGAAGGATCAAGCATCCGCCAACAGCTCTCCTTCCTTGGGGGAGGAGGGGAAATGCAGCACGTTGTAGACTAACACCCAGCAGAGGCTGGGGGTCAGCACAAACACACTGCTCAGAATGGGGTGGATCCACACACAGGGTGTAAGACTGCCTCCATGGAGGCGGGAAGCAGTCACACTGCCCATTGCATATCGTGGGTCGGGGAGAAAACTGAAGGAAAAAGAGTGGAGCTGGCAGGCTCCATGATGGCCAACTTCTTCATCAGCCTCTCGGAAATCTGGATGTTGGTTTTAGGGGTGGGGAAAGTCAGTGCTCCTCACCACTGACCCTGTCACAGGGGGGCAACCCATGGGGGATTCGCTGGGTGGGACTGGTGCAGGGGTGCCAGGCCAGGGAGATGAGTCCCCACCAAGGGAGGGTCTGGAGCTGCCTGCCAGCTCCTCAAAGGAGGGATAAAGTATATAGAAATATATATATATATATATATATATATTTATATACACACTGCTTAGATGGCGCAGAACTGATGGCTGATTGCCACAACTAGATTTAATACCATTCCATGTAGAGTTCTTGAGCGGAGATAGAAGAAAACATTTGATACAAATTTGATTTCAATTGCCTTGTAACTCTGCATTTGTAGCATCACTAGATCATATAATTCTGACATGACCTAGTATAAGACATACAAGAAATAACTGGCTGTGTGATATTTCTAGTAAATGGTTTCTTACTTTTCTTAATTAAAACAGAAAAATATGCTTTTGGTTTAGTTATATCAAAATATGTTTTGTTTCACATCTTTCAACTCCTTTTACTGTGTACTTCCTGAAATTTAGAAACTGCCCACATACAATCATGCCCTTCATGACTCTGTTGTCTCCTCCCATGGCATTATGAGTGACTAGACTGCGTTGGGGGATTTCCAGCTTCAGGAAGGATGCAGTACTAGTGAATCAAGGACTGTGACCAAACAGGTCTTCATGTAGTAACACCAATAAGGTTGGAAGTCAGTTTTGCTTTTATTAAAAAGGAGGCAAAGGTAAATCAACCTGATATGTCAACATATTCTACAAAGATAAGGAACCATAAAAGTGTTGTGCAGTGTGGGGCCATTTGAAGCTAAGAAGGGTTGGCAGTTTCCTTAAAAGGTTCTTTATTCAGTATTTATAAGTGAAAATGATGGCATTGAGCGGAGGCAAAATAGAACTTCAAGGGATAGAGATTAAGGTGTGTAATAAAAGTAGCATCTTTGCTAAGCTGATACACATATTTCAATATAACTGGGTAATTGTGCAGATAACACATGATAAGGCTGGTCCAGTGGTAAAGAGGGCTGAGGCATCTTGCATCTTATCTTTTCCCATGCTGGTGACCTGGGTACTGGAAAGGACTTGGGTCATTGGGGGTTGGCAGGGGAGGGTAGAGGATTGAGCATCCAAGGACTGCTCTCCTCTCCTCTCCCAGAGAGGCTGCCCCAAGTGGAGGCCTGGAGGTAGAGCAGTGCTAGGGAGGTTTGTATGGGAGGGAACTGCAGGGACACACCGTGAGGGCACCTCCACACACGACTACAACACCTTGTCATTGGGTGGGGAAAACAGGGAAAATGGCATCAGTGGGATTAATGAAGCCCAGTGCAGTTGCTCTAATGCCCACAATGCCACTCAATCACTGTCCTGGTCCACCTCAGATATGCTGAATGGGGAAGGATGGCCCTCCCTCTTGGTCCTGCCATGAGGGGGAAGCTCATGGGGAAACCCAGAATGACAAGGTAGGTTGTGAGGGCAGGCAAAGTAGCCAGTGGGGATAGGGACAGGGCTGATGAGCTGTGCCTCTGGACTAGCAGGATAAAATGTTTATGGAAAAACACATGATAAGGCATCTAGTGATGCTATAAAAGCCACACACTGAATGAGTTGTGCTACTGCAGGCTTTCAACCACCCAGGGAGTGTGGTTATTATTACAGCATCAACACACCTGGAGTGTGATAAGATATTGCACTTATATATAAAAAGTTCCAAAGTGCTGTTAAAGAAAACAGAGCACCTAGGCAAGATGTAACACACCAAGGGTACCTAGAGATCAATGGAAATTTAAAATATATGGCTTGTCATTTTATGTTGATGGTCAAAAAACAAATAATAGAAACCATGTTTAAGTGAACAGAAGTTACTTCCACTTACTGTGGGTTGGATCCACATGCTTGTTTTCAGTCATGGTACTTTCCAGTCTCTCAGGCCAACTGTATTGTACTCTTATGATTTAATTGTATTCCATAGTCTTCAATTATTTCCTCCCTAGCCCTTTGTGAAAAGGTTTTCTTTAAAAACAAACTGATAATATATACATTTAGTGACAGTATTCATTTTTATCAAAGGCTATGCCTGCAGTTCAATGGGTTGAGCAACCAGCCATGCCCCTACCTCAGCTATTTAAGTCAGTCCCTCAGTCTCACTCAGAAACACTGTTTCTTTGCTGTATCCTGAGTTTCTTCCGAGCTCTGCCACCCCCCAACCCCCACCTTTTCTCCAGTGTTTGTCTCTCACTTCCCTTTTGGACTTCGGTTTAGTTTGTGCTGAACTTTCCAGCTTGGTTCGTGCCTCTCTAGCTTTCTAGGTCAGTGTTTTGCTTTATGCTTACCTGGCTGCAGCCTGTGCTTCTTTCTGTCTCCTGTTCCTGCTGCTCTCCTGTTTCCCTGTTCCTCTGTTTCTTTCAGTTTTGTTTCTTTTTTGGACTTTCTAATTTTCTCAGCATCCTGCCTTCATTATTTGCTTTTGCCTTGTGCTATTCAGGCTCCCATTTTACTGTTTTTCCTTACCTTTAGCAATCTCAGTTCCAACTACAGTCCCTGATTGTTTGCACCTGGCTCCTAGCTAGGTAACCACTCCCTTCTGTGCTTTGTTTGTTGTTAAGCAAACAGCTACTCACTTGTTTTCAGTTCCATATACTCCTGCTTTCCCGAGCAGTTTAATTTGTTTATACTGCCTCAGCCTACCTACCTTGCAATGCATCAGCATCTAATACTAACCTCCTTCTGAAATTAACCTCCTTATAGAACTGGTTAGCGTGCATTCCTCATTCAGTCCAAGCTTGTAACATTCAGTCTCATGTGATGTTCTAGTTGCCATTCAATGTCACTATCAGCAGTCATGCGTACTCAGTGCAAACAGTTGCACTCCCACTTGTGCAATCTCGTATGAAGTCAGTGCTAATTGTCCTCTCTTATGCTCCATTTCTTTCATGTGCTTATGGCCATCAGGCTTCAACACAGCCTCCCGCTACTCCTGCATTCAGATAAAAGCAGCATTCAACCTTACTTGCATTTCATTTCTTCCATGTGCACATGGCCATCTTTCACCACTGCCTCATATACTCCTGGCTGAGATGCATGCCAGCCACAACCATGTTATGGCTTCAGAGCTCTGCCTTAAGTCGATGAATATGCCTTGCCCCATGAGTTCGCATCTTGAGGGTGGGTCCCTTAATGGGTGGGGTCCTTCCTTTTCTTCCCTTTGGGTGAGAATGTCCTATGCTCAGGGAGAAGCATTAGCCATGCAGATCAATTTGGCGGCACCTCTTGATGTAGCATTTAAGACTTCAGCTGCTGGAGGGTGGGGCCTCTACTTCCAAAGGGGCTCCTTTAGCTGTTCAGGCAGTGTTGGCAGCACCTTTGAAAGCTATTCCCCATACAGCTACCTAAGGTTCACCTGGTCTCCACCTCCTTCCCTTCCTCTGCTTTTTAAGGGTGAAGATCATGTGCATCTGAATTCCAGGTCCTCAAGTGCTCCTCATATGCCTTACCACTCAATGGTTCAGCTTCCTCTCTAGGCCTCCTTGAGTGGAAGCAGGGTGAGTGTCTTTCAGCAGTTGTTGCTGTCCTCCCTCTGTGTTGGGGGCTGGGGTGAGTCTCAGCATAGGGCACCTCCTTTGGCTGCAGAGTTCACTCGCAGCACCCCCACGGCTTTCCCATTAGAAGGATAGAGTGAGAGCCTTTGCTTAAAAGTCATCCTCTCGCTAAGTTGCAGTAGCTGAGATTTATTCCAAGCCTGGAGAGAAGGTGACCAAGGCCTTGGATCCCCAGAGGTCTTACCCTCATAGGGTTTTTTCCTCTCCTCCATGCTGAAGGTCATAGAACTTAGGTAGTCTTAACTTCAAGCAGGTTTCCGCTGTGAGTTGGGGTTGGATGGTGGCCCTCTTCCTATTAGCCGTTCCCTCTCTCCTTACAGAAGTCATGACTCTTCTGCTATCAGTCCCAATATCTCTCAGTCATTGATCGATTCAGTATATGTCTGTTTCCAGTCATCACTTGTTGCTGTCACTCCTTCCTCATGAAAGCTCTGTGTCTCTACTTGCTGCTCAGTACTTCTTTTCAGGGGGTTCCTTCCTAAGGTACCTTTATCCTAGAGGAATTCAATCCCATGGCACCTCTAGGGGTGGAACCCTTCTCAAGAGGATTCCATTGCCTTCATGGCACCCAGACAGGGTGGTAGTAGTACCCTGTGGAACAGAGAGAGTGCAAATAGCCAAAGTATTCCTATTAAAATCAGCAACATATTTATTCAAATACCTTTAGACTATGAACAAAGTTGCACAAGCATAAGTCTCACTAAGCTGCATAAGCCCATTGAAATATGCTGTACCAAGTTTTTAAAAAAGCAATAATGCATGACAGAGGTATGTGTCATGCTGGGATACTGGCAGGCATCTGGGGGTTGTACATGCAGCCACAGACTGAGTGCATCCTGCACCTGAGAGTGACATAATTCTAAATGACACAGACCACTGGTGTATTATTGCTATTATAAAATGACTCTTTTTTTTTCCAAGAAAAAAAGGTGAAAAAATATATTTGTATAATATTTTTTTGTTTAATTTCTGAATGGGCAGGTATACAGTGGAGCTGACCAGGATGAAGTGCAGTGTCACCATTTCCTGGATTAAAAAAAGGGATTAACTCCCACTGAAATTGCCTTGTTTCCTGCAGTAACTCTGATGCTGTTTTCTGCAGAACTGTTTTATCATGGTGGGCTTCACTGTACATATTTAAAAAAAAACTTGATTTTTTTCCAGCACGTGCCACTGTTTGTTACATTCGGCCACCCCCATGCTGGCTTTACCGCTTTCTCTTGTTGTCTCTGTTTCTTTATTCTCATATCTCTCTCTCTCTATCTCTCTCTCTCAGTATTGACTGAATAGCCCTTCATCGTGTACACATTTGGGTGAGGATTTTACCATTTTTGATTTAGCTAGCCAGTGGGACTGTTGGTGGAAAGTGAATTACCCAATTAGTACTGTACGTGCTGAAGATTGTGGCTTACTTTGAAACTCATGTGCTGGTCATGTTGGTTCTTCCAAGTGAAGGACTGAGAAGATGACTGCAGTGATAGCTTCAATTTCATGTTATTTTTAAATGTGCTAAAGAATCAAAACAGATATATCCATGTGTGATTTGGGAAACTTTGAAAGTGTTCTGTATGGTTTTTGTCATAGAGGGAGGGAGGAAGTTTTATTTATTTTTTAATTCATCATGTACTGGCAAAATGTATGGTGTCCACGCTAAGTGTGGCAACTGGGCATGACAGATGTAGTGATTTTGTTTTTGTTTTATGTTCCATTCAGTCATGTGTGCCTGACCTTCATACTGATGTTAAGCTGGGAAAACATCACTGCTGAAGGTTGCCAGTGACCAATAGAATTGTAATAGTCAGGAAACTCCACTTTTGTGAAATACTTCACAAAGGTTTCTGACTTTGCAAAGTACCTACTTGATGTAATTTTTCACATAGTGAAGTCCCTACTTTGCTGAGCATAGTAGCATTTCCCTCATATAGCACTATGAGAAGTGGCCTGACAATCTCTGTTTTTTCTTCACTAAAAGCAATAAAACCACCCCATCCTCTGCATCTTGCAGCCAACCTTTCTTCCATCACACCCCATGTGTTAAGATAGAATTCTACCATTGGTCCCCATGCTAAACCCCCACACATCCCTCCTTCCCCCTATAAACAGCAAAGTTTTAATAGTTTATAGTAAGTGTCATGAGGCCAACCTCAGGGGCATGGCAGGACCTCCTGTTTGCAGGGAGGATCCCCCCTTTTTACAGAACTCGTGAGCAGTTGTAGGGTTCAGGAAGCATTACCAACCTTCCTTTTTCTCAGTGGGGGGGTGGAAACTGTAGTTTTGAGTCCCCCTGACTCTGTACTACATTCAGGTTTGAATCCCACCACTGCCCCAGCAGCCTCTTGCCTAAGTAGTTTTGTAGGATAGCCGAGTGGTCACCATCTTTGTTATCAAGGCATACAGTCTTTTACGAAACCCTTCTATTAAAATGTTAGCTCACACAATCAGACACCAGGCAGAGTTAATAAGAAAATCATAAAAGTTTACTTAAATAAAAACAACACAGTAAATTCTATAATTTAGAAGAACGTTAAACTGCAGACAATACCAAAAATAACACTGGATAGTTTACAGAAAACACTATATACTGTTATTCTAAACTATACCTTAATCGGAGGTTTCAAAGTCCAGAATAGTGTCCTTTTTGAGAATAACCTTCTCTCTGTGTAGGTGAAGAAAAGTTCTTTGGAAACACAAGATTTGTTGGAATTAAAAGTCAGTCTCTGAGTGTCCTTTTTCAAAACTCAGGGTTTATCTTGCAGAGTGAAGTCCTTGTTCCCAAATTCTGACTTAAAATCAAATTTCTGTTTTACATGTGAAAAACCAGGTTTCCACAAAAACACAGGTCTTGTTCTAAAAGTAGTCCAAGAGACCTACATATACTTTAACCAAAGTATATAACTGCTTAAGTTCTCTCAGCTCTGAGACCCTCCAGGTCCTTAGGCTTTTGACTCCAAGCTAAACTGCACTGATGTTCAAAATGTGTGCCTGATAAATACAGTCTGAATGGTCATTTTCAAGCCACACCCACCCCTTTTGGGATATAGAGTATGGGGTGCAACAGTTTCACCTCATCCTGCAGGTGTCGCTGTGGTTTCACGTCTAACCCCTGTAACATCTGGTTTTTGCATATTCTGATTTTGGTTGACCTTAAGCTTGGTCTCCTACTAGCCCTTTCCTGCTAGTGGAGGCTAAATATCTAGTCTGACCATTTGATCCAAGAGTTATGACTTTTATGATCATAAAACTGTTTGTTTCTTATCTAGATGAGTACCAGACCCAAACTAGCTTTCGGTCATTCTGTTCTATTTTGTTTAGCTCTTTCTAGCCTTTTAAAGAGACAGTGTCTTAACTGTAAAGTACATTAAAGCACATACAGTAGGAACATTAATAAAGAATATAGGCCTAAGTACATTACAGCACATAGAATAGGAATATTAATAAAGGATATAGGCCTATCTTGCCACATCAAGCACAATTATTCCCTTCCCCCACCCACAAAAGCAAGTCTCTGCCAACTCCAAAACTTCCCCATACTTTTCATCAGAGAAACCCCTTCATTTACCACTTCAAGACAAAACCTCCTTTGTCAAAGCTCAAACCCATTTTCAAAGACACACCCTGTCAAAAGAAACTGTCCCACTGTTGGAATGTGTGTGTCTCACTCTTCAACCAGCCATTGAGGTATTACTACTAGAATATATGCCACTCACCATTCATTAGGCTCATAGTCTTTGAAGAGTGAGGATGCCTTCACTATGGTAAGGAACATTTGTCTTTTATAGGTGTTACACTTAAATGGGGTTTGGAGGTTTCTGAGGAGAGGAAGGAGTTGTTTTAGAAAGAGGAGTAGAGGAAGGGGGTTTTCTGATGAAAAAGTGGTATGGGCAAGGCAGGGGTAGGAACTTGCTTTGTGTGCAGAGGGAAGGAAATGGCGGTGCTTACTATAAATGATTGAAACTTTAATGGGTATGAAGGTAGGAGGGATATGGGAGCCTAGTGGGGGGACAGGTGGCAGATTCTATTTTAAAACATGTGGTGTGGTGGGATGAGGGTTGCCTATGTAATACACAGGTTAGGGTGGTTTTATTAATTTTTTGTTGTTGTTTTTACAAATAAACAGAAAAACACAAAAGCAAAGTTGGTTCAGCTGTTGGGAATTGCACAAGTCTTCATGAATTGTAAAGTTCCTGACTAATCACCAACTTTACTTGCAAACTAAAGCTTTGCATCTCTACTGACCAATCAGAGGCCAGGATTTTTTTCTGCCATTATATAATTTACAGTACCATTTTTAACAACAAAAAAAGAATTTTACTAAGAAAAAAATCACATCATACTGTTTCCCACAGAAAGTTGAGATTGTGAGAGCTCAGAGCAGAGACAGCAGTGACAAATCCTAATTTAGTAGTACACTTAAAATGGTATTTTTTTAAAATAATAATATTTTATCAACAGTGAAAATAACAGAATTGATATTTTATATTTGCATTCATTTTTAAAGAAGTCAAGCATTAGCAAGCAATTCTGTGAGCAAAAATAGTTATAATTTACTAGAACAAGCATTTTATCATGCCGATATGTTGTCGCTGGCATTGGCAGTGGAGGAGGAGGTGGAGGCATAGTGCTGTGAGTTTGTTAATGTGTCCTAAAAGGTGATTTTGCACAGCGAGTACACCACGGTGCGGCAGAGCTGCGGAAACACGTTTTGGGCAGGCTGTGGAAAATGGCAGCTGGACTGTTGATAATGAGGTGTGCAAAAATGCCAGTGGTGAAAATGTGGCATGAAAATATTGCAGATTGACAAAGTTACAAGGGTGCATGGAAACTGTGCAATGCACGCTTGCAACACAGTCATTGTCTGGACTTTCACCACAAAATTTTCAACATAGGCATTTTAGGACCTCTGCTGATGAATAGTGTCACTGTCATTTCCTGAAAGTGTCCCAAAAAGTGATTTCTCACAGTGACCGTGCAATTCTGCACCAGACGTGCGAAAACACATTTCAGCCAGCTGTACTGTTCATAAGCAGGTATGGAAAAATGGCAATGATGAACAGCTGGAGTGAAAGTATTACAAATTCACAAAGTCACGAGCGTGTGTGAAAACTGCGCAATGTGCACTCGTAAAACACTCATTTTATTGACTTTCGTCCCTAAATTTTCAACATAGGCATTTTAGGACATTTGCTAATGAACAGTGTCACTGCCGTTTCACAATGTATCTCAAACACAGGCTTTCCACAGCGACTGCTACTATGCGCGGAACTCGAAAACAGATTTTGGTCAGGATTGAAAATGACAGCTGCATTGTTCATTAGGAGGTGTAGAACAATGGCACTGTGAAAATGTGAAGTGAAAATATAAGTTTGCGAACTTACGAGCGTGCGTGCAAACTGTGCAATGCACACTCATAACACAGTCATTTTATGGAGTATTGTCACCAAATTTTCAACATAGGCATTTTAGGTCCTCTGCTCATAAACAGTGTTGCTGTCATTTTCGTAATGTGTCCTGAACAGTGATTTCGCACAGCAACCGCACTATTCTGTGCTGCAAGTGTGAAAGCACATTTTGACAAGGATGTGAAAAATGACAGCTATACAGTTCACAAGAAGGTGTGGTAAAATGGCAATATTGAGAATGTGGTATGAAAATATTGCAAATGCGCTAACTTACGAGCGTGTGTTGTGCAGTTGCTACGTACACTCGTAAAACAGTCATTTTATGGAGTATTGCCACCAAATTTTCAACTCAGGCATTTTAGGACCTTTGCTCATGAACAGTGTTGCTGTCATTTTCATAATGTGTCCTGAACACTGATTTCACACAATGACTGCGCTATTCTGCGCTGGTAGGGCGAAAACACATTTCGGGCAGGATGTGAAAAATGACAGCTATACGGTTCACAAGAATGTGTGGTAAAATAACAATGTTGAGAATCTGGCATGAAAATAGTGTGAATGCACTTTAACTACGAGGCGTGCGTTGCGCAGTTGCTACATGCGCTCATAAAACTGATCATTTGAAGTTTTTCCTGAAACTTGCAACATAGGCCTTTGAGAGCCCTCTCATGAATAGTTACACTGTCATTTTCATTACTGAGTCCCGAAAGGTGATTTCCATGCAGTGACTGAGAAATCACCTTTCGGGACCGAATAACGCCATGACAGTGCAAGAATTCACAAGAAGGGGTCATAAAAACCCCATGTTGAAAATTTGGGGCCAAAATTCATAAAAATGCCTGAGATATGCATTAAAGTTAAAAAAAAAACCCTATTCATTCCATTATACAGCTTACCGGCATTTCTTCAGTTCGCGGTCAGCTTTGAAGAGTGCAGATGTGTTCCTGGTCCACAGAAGATCATCGCGCCGGACTCCACAGGTAAGTATGAGGTGAGGGTGGGTGAGAGGAGGCAGGGTGCGCAGTGGGTCGGTCGCGGGTGGGAGGGGCATCAAGACTATGAGGGACCATTTTCATTTACAGGAAAAAAATGAAAAACCCATTGTGGGACAGTTTTTTTTTTTCAGGGATTTGGCACACTGGGGTGGGCTCCCAGCTGCCACCTAACTGTTTGGGAGGGTGTCTGTAGCCAATGGGGGATTGGGCACCCTCATTGGCACCTAACAGGGGGGAGGAAGTAATGCCGGCCGGATTTGGCACCCGTCGGCACACAAAGGAAAGCGAGAACTGGGGGATTGGGCACCCCTCAGCATTCAACAATTGGGGGTTTATGCTGATGGGAGTGGGCTCCCCATTGACACACACAAAATAAGTGGGGGTTAACCGACAGAAGTTAGGAACCCCGAAGTTGGCAGTAGTTAGGCAGCCACGCTCACTGACCATGCACATAATGGCGGTAAGCACGGAAAGAAAGGACCGCTGCATATGACGCAGCTTTTGCTCAGATTGCAGCGGACCTTTTCTTACATGTGCTCACCACATTTGTATGCATGGTGTGGCGCCAGCATGCAGGTTGATTGGGAATGCAGACACACATACTGGTTTGTGTCCTGCATCTGCCTAACAGCACCGCCGCCTGAACCTGCACTGTCCCATGATGCTGGCTGCGCAAGCACGCCAACATAAAAATGGCCTGTACTGAAAGATTACAGAACAAAGGCTGTGACTCCCTTATGTAACAAAGTCTGGCCAGAGCTGATAGGGCTGCAGCTGAGAAATTTGGGCTAAAAATATTGAAAATTGCCAATGTTGATTTATTTATTTATTTATTTATTTAAGAGTTTTACCAGGAAAACATACTGAGCAGAGTACCGCTCGATTCCAGATGCGCCTGGAGGATTACAAATGGTATGAGTACAGAAGTAACATACATAAATATAATTGTGGTACAAGACAGTTGGTGAGCGCAGTCCTACTTACAATATACCGTATGATATTAATAAGCATAGGATCCGATTACCAAATAAATCCCAGTACTAGCAAGGTACCTGGACCGGTGTTAAATGCTGGTAGTTAGGTTGAGAAGGGTACTATGGGTAGGAGCAGGAAAACAGGAGCAGGATGCAGAGAAGTGAGTATTAAGAAGGGCATTCCGGTGTGGAGTGCTGGTGGCATGCCTAATGTCTGTAGCCAGGGAGTTCCATAATTTGGGCAACCGGAAGCTGAAAGCAGCTTGGCCAGACCGGGTGGATCTGTGCAGGATGTGCAGGAGACGAGAGTCGATGTTCCTGAGAGCGTAAGCTGGTGGGGGGAGGACCGAGAGAGGGACGCCAGGTAGGAGGGGAGGGTCTGTGTCCAGAATTTGGCCGCGGTTCTAGCACAGAGAAGTAATCGCGATTATGGAGAGAGGGAGATCCACGGACTGGTAAAGGTCACAGTGATGCGTGTTAGAGGGCGGTCCAAGGCGAATCTGCAGAAGGAGTTGAAGAGGGTCAAGCCTGGCTAAGGAGGTTTGTGGGGCCACACAGTAGACTACCGCGACTGTAATCTATAATCGGAGGACCATTTTATGGACTATTGCTAATGTGTTGGAAGAGGATGCAACTTTTTTTCCGGTAGAGGGCACCCAGCATGGGATGCAGTTTTTTGTGTAGAGCATCTATGTGTGCAGAAAAGTCAAGGTGTTGATCTAACCAGACACCAAGATATCTATAGGAAGTGCAGGCCTTTAGTGGGGAGCTATCCAGAGTGTAGAACATGGGGGGGGGCAGGAAGGTGGGTTAATTTGGCCCGAGAGCCGAAGGTGAGAGAGACTGTTTTATTTGGGTTTAAAAATAATTGATTTGAGAGGAACCAACGTTGGATGGAGTTGAAGTCATTCTGCAGACAGGATGTCACTGCATTGGGGGATGAGCCAGAGGCAAACAAGACCGTGTCATCAGCATACATATGGATGGCGGTATGAGGGCATGCAGCAGGCAAGTCGTTGAGGAAATGGAGACAGTAGAGGGCCAAGAACAGACCCTTGGGGGACTCCGCTAGTGACTGGGAGAGCAGTGGAAATAGCTGATCCAATCCGGACTGCTTGCATCCTACCTGCCAGGTAGGAATGGAACCAGTTGGATGCAGACACAGACAGTCCAGCATGAGCAAGTTTTTCCAATAACAGGGGATGCGAGACAGTATCGAAGGCTTTGGCCAGGTTGATAAAGATGGCTGCAGTTATTTCACCTTTGTCCATACCTGTAAGGATGGAGTTGGTGAGGCGAAGGAGCGAGGTGGTGGTGGAGTGATTCTTCCTGAACCCAGCCTGGCAAGGGGTGAAAAAAGATCCGGCATCAAGATAGGGGCGGAGCTGGGATAGTACAAGGCGCTCTTGTATTTTGGCTAGTATAGGGAGCAGTGATATGGGATGGTAGTTGGATGGGTAGGAAGGGTCACCGCCTTTGGCTAGGGGAATGACAGTTGCTTGTTTCCAAGTAGTGGGGACCGAGCTGAGCCTAAAAGACAGGTTATAGAGGCAGGTTAGAGGGTAGGCTATGGCAGGTGCAGAGAGCTGAAGCATTTTGGAGTCAAGGCCTGATGGGCATTTACCTTTGGATGGGTTAAGTGTCTGCAGTATTTTTAATACCTGGTCAGGTGTGACCAGGCAGAGTGAGAAGGAGGCAGGAGAGGATACTGCCGGGGAATGAAGGCGGGGGATGGGGATGGGGAGGTAGAGAAGATGCTGAGGTGGAGAAATGCGAATTAAACTCAGTGGCCACCCGCGCTGGGATCACGATGATGTTTCCACCTATGTTGAGGGTGGGAGACCAGGGTTGGGCCGGGGGGGTTAGAAGGGAATTTATAGATTTCCAGAATTGTGTAGGGTGAGCAAAGTTATTATTGAAGGCAGACTTAAAGAAGTTAGATTTGGCCTGACGTATGAGTCTGGTGCAAGCATTTCTTAGCGATCGGTAGTGCTGAAGGGCTGTGTGAGCACCTGTAGCCTTGAACGATTTCCAGGCTCGGTCTCGGGCATGTAGCTGTTCCAAGAGGTTAGCCGTTACCCAGGGCAAGTGTGCTCCTCTTACTCTGGATCTTCTGAGCGGAGCGTGCAAGTCCCAGATGGCTAGGAAGTTGGTAGAGAAATATTTTAGGGCCTCATCCATGGAGGTGGCGTAGTAATGACTGACCAGTCAATGTTATTGGAGTCATTTAGGGAGGCGCTTAGTCGAGGTTTGTAAGCTCTGTTGTGTAAAGTGTGGGGAGGAGGGGCCTTGGGTTGGAAGATTTTCGCACCATATAAATCATATGGTGGTCACTAAGGAGTCAGGTAGTAGGCCAGCTTTAACTATCCGATGAGGGTGGGTGGTGAGGCCCAATCCAGTAGTGTATGCTTTTTGGATTTGTGGTTTAGGCAGTGGGTTCCCCTATTTGCTGGGACAGGTTTAGAGCCTTGATTGGGAACATGTTTTGGTGGCTACACTGCCTAGCCAGTCCTGGTTGAAATCACCAAGGATGTGGAGTTCACCTTCTGCATCAGGGACCTCAGGTTCCTAGATGGTCCAGAATGCTCCTCAGTGGTGTGTCCGGTGGACAGTATGACCCTGCTATGTATACAGGGATAGAGTGCAGAAGGGGGATTTTGATTAGTAGGGAGTCTATTGAGTTTTTGGGTGCTGTGGGGGTGATTATGGAGAACTGGAGTTTAGAGGAGATATACATGGCAGTGCCACCACCCTTCTTTTTGCCCTGTCTGTCTTGGCGGATTAGGGAGAACCTGGGTATTGAGAATTCCATGTCCAGGTTATGAGGCTTCAGCCAAGACTCAGTAATGATTGCAAAATCAGGGCGAAGGGAGAGAACAGTAGTTTGTAGAGCTGCTGTTTTATTCAGGAGGCTGCAGATATTTAGGTGGACAATTTTGAGACCCCTTGGGAGGTGGGTATCTGGGGCAGTAGATCGCCCAGCCATTGGGGATGGGGGACCTGGGTTACGTTCTATGTCCCTGGCAATGAGGAGAAGGAGAGCCAGGAAGTGCCTTGCTAGACGTATAGTCTTTGGGAAGACCATGCGGAGTGGGGTGGTTAGGTGAGCAGCGTTAGGCTTAGGGTCAAGTAGAAGGGGATATATAAGGCCGGAAGGTCTGCGTGGAAAGAGGAGGGGATAGAGGCCCCAGGGACCAGTTATGCCAGTGGTGCTGAGTAAAGTCCACTATGGCAGAGGAGGAGTGGAGGGTGGCTTTGTAATCTCTGGGAAGAGTGGCAGGCGTAGGTAGTATTGGGTGGGATGAGGGTGGAAGGAAAGATAATGTTAGGCAAACCATAGTAAATGTCAAATGGAGATACTGCATTTTAATATTGGATTTGAGAGCTGCTCAAGGGTGGCCACTAGTGACTGAGTAGTATAAGGAGCTAATGGGAAAGTGGGCTGATTGGTTCATGCACTCACGAGGTCAACCCTATAAAGGAGGCTCACCAAGGTGGTGGTGGGGCGGTGGGAGCCTGCGGCGTGGCGCGGCAGAACTATCAAAATCACTGATGCAACTCACGGATTGCTACCTGTATTTTCGGCCGCTTGCTCCGTTTTGCCATGGGGGGGTGTCGGTGGCTCAGGGGAGGGCTCTAACCAGCTGCCCTCACGACCGCACTGACGGAAAGAAAAAAGAGAGGCACGTTAAGTACTGGTTGGTAGGGAGGTGGAGTTACAGCAGGTACGTGGCAAAAAAACAGCTAAAACATGTACTGGCAGAATTAGCAGTAAGTAAGGCTCAGGCGCTCAGATTTCATGCAGAGTTTATCACAGTAGAAAGCTCTGTGCTCCCATTTAGCCTACTGTTATACACGAGTCTCTAAAGTCCCCTTTAAAATCAATTACAGTACAAGCTGTTCCCAGAAAAAAGGCGCCAAGTTCAAAATCACTGGCAACACTTATCCTCCTACAAGCGAGATCGCTACCTGTATTTCAGCCGCTTGCTCCGTTTTGCCATGGGGGTTGTCAGTGAAGGGAGGGCTCCTAACCAGCTGCCCTCACGGCCGCACTGTATTTCGGCTGCTTGCTCTGTTTTGCCAGGGGTTATCAGTGGCTCGAGGAGAACTCTAACCAGCTGCCTCACGACCGCACTGTATTTTCGCGTTTGCTCCGCGATGTTACGAGCCTGCATTCACACAAAGTACGTAGGCTCATAAATTTGTTGTTTTTTAATATTTTTACAACAAAGTTTCAACAGAGCCTTGTTATGACCCTACCTCATGAAGAAGGGCAGAGACAATGTTCATCTCCTTGCCTAAAGGTGATTTCGCGTAGGGACTGTGAAACCACCTTTTGGGACACAAAAACACATTTTGGGCATGAGATGGAAAATGAAAGCTGTCACATTCATGAGGTGTTGTATAGAAATTGTTATGTTGAAAATTTGGAGTAAAACATTGAATATTACCAAACTTATGAGCCTGCATTTGCAAAATTCAACATAGCCTCATAACTTTTTGTTTTATTTTTTTTTACATCAAGTTAACATACACCAAGTTTATAACATAGCCTTCTTATGACCCGCCTGATGAGCAGGGACAGAAAATGTTCAACTTCTGTCTGAAAGGTGATTTTGTGAAGGGACCACAAAATCACCTTGGGATATAAAAAACATTTTGGAGATTTGAAAATGACACCTGTCACATTTATTAGGTGCTGTAAAGATATGGCTATGTTAATATAGACCTTATTTTGTGCTGTATGTGGGTTAGTTTACATAGCTTATAGTTTCTATCTTATGCCTGGATACTGTCCTTACATGCATCATTGTTTTCTGTATCAAATGTTAAGAGTTTTAAACTCTTAATAAAGTTGACTGAGTTTAAAAAAGATATGGCTATGTTGTAAATAAGGGGTAAAAACATTGAAAATTACCAAAGTTACAAGCCTGTGTTCACAAAATTCAATGTAGGCTCATAACTGTTGTTTGTTAATATTTTTACACCAAATTTTCAGCATAGCCTCCTTATGAACTCACCTCATGAACAAGAGCAGAGAAAATGTTCAGCTCCTGCCTGAAAGGTAATATCGCACAGGGACCGCAAAATCACTTTTTGGGACAGACTTGCCTAATGTCAGTGGAATTGTTCATGAGGCGGGGTCCCCAAAAAGGCATACTGAATATCTGGGCCAAAAACATGCAGACATGGCCATGTTATGCAACTAAGTTCAAAACACCATTGAAGTACATTGACTCACATACCTGTTTCTTCAGTTCGTGGTCCAGCTTTGAAGAGTAAAGATGAGTCTGCAATCCAGAGAGATCTACAGCATTGAATACACCATGGGTAAGTAAGGGCTTGGGGGTCTGGGGTGGTGGGTGCTGAGTGGGAGGGTCAAGTGGGGGGATTCAACAGCCACAAACAACATTGATGAATGGTTTTCTTTTACAGGGTGAAAAAGAAATGAAGAGGAGATTCCTGCACTAGAATTTGGTACCCTTCCCCCCCGTATCATTTTTACACTTCTGGGGGGGAGTGGGGTGGAGGGTGCTGAGAGAGAGGGTCGGGTGGGCAGGAGGATAAAAAAATGGGAAAATATAGGACAGAGGATTCCTGCATGGGGGGGATTGGGCACCCTCAGTGTGACTGTGACTGTAATGTTTCTTGGGGTGGGGATTGGAGCAGTGGGTGCTGAAAGGGAGGATCAGGTGGGTGGGAGGAAAAAAATATAAAAATATGAAGCAGTCACTTCTGCTGTCTTGCTGTCGGAGGTCATGGTGGAAGATGGCACAGTCTGCCATGACCAAGATGGCTGCCAAACTCTATTGCGCATACGCAAGTAGTCACGCATGCACAATACAGGTTGTTGGCCATCTTGGACATGGCAGACTGTGCCGTGTTCCACCGTGACCTTTGACTACAGACAAATAGTGCTGTGTGAATGCCAATGGACAGTGTGGAGTGCTTCATGGATGCAGAGGTGACTGTGAGGCAATGCCACACTGTTGTTTGGTTGGAAAAATCTCCCTTTTCTGATTGCAGGAGGTGTGCAGGGTTCTGCCCACTGCAGCCCTAAAAAGGGAGAAAACAATGATCTGGGTTACTATAGTACAGTTAGTCTAGCACTGGTACTGTGTCAACTTCTAGAGCCAGCTTTAATAATAAAATAGTTTTAGAGCTTTGCTCAGTTGTAATTTATTTATAGTATATGGTTAGGGCTTATTTTGTAAGGAATTCAGTGACTCTCTTAAGGCTGTTGTAGAAGAGTTCAAAGGTCACAGAAAGTTGTTGTAGTATTGTTTTAACATCACAATAGCACTCTAACAACATTCCACCTTTTAAACATGTACCTACTGTGTACTCCTCGTGTTTTCAAATAAACTCACCATGGTGTCGCACAAACTGCGCTGGCACACATTGAAAACAGTGAGTTTAATTTATTTTTTAATATGATTTGTTTTCCTACCTAATTTAATTTTTCCCCTGTCCTGGCTGTGTCTGGTCAATGTACTCCCTCCCTTGACCACTTGTCACTGGTCCAGCATCTTTCTCTTCTCAGGACCACCTCTCCTCCTTCTCATAAATAAAAGCTTGCTCTCATTTTTTTTCTTTCCTCATTCCTGAGCAGTGCCATTCTCCATCCCTGTTGCCTCTGCTTCCCAAAAACATGCTTGCTCAATGTAAGATGCTAATAAGTGTGCACGTGAGTGTGAGTGGGGGAGGGGGTGGGGCAGCTGCAAGCAGCAGCACATAGAATTGTCATGCTGTGACTCACAGTAAAAAACATTTCCTCTTTCTCTCTCTCATTTGTCAGATTGGAGATCTGCAATTAGCATGAAAAGAAACTGTAATATCCAATAAAATGATACCATTTTTAGTTTGAAGCAGTTTTTAAAAAGAGTTTTATTAGTTATCTGTTTAATTAAAATCCATATGGCATGTTTTATATGACTAAATCCAGATCCTGTGTGATTTTTTTCTACAAACACTACAGTACATGTGGTGAACCATATACGATATAGAACAGTGTATGGACAACCATACACAACAAGGCATGTGCTTCCATCTCAAGGTTGTAATGACATCAGAAACCTCTTGAGCTTTGCTCTTGAGGTCCCTATGATGTCATCGCCACCATTCAATGGAATCACAGCTTTGTTGCATATAGTTGCCATACACTATTCTATATTACCTAATGCACCCTGACTACCTGGTATTTGCCATTTGCACATTTGTTAATTTACTGTCGTGTGCACCTTGCACCTTGCTATATTGTTACTGATCTCTCCACCCTTCCCCTGGACACATCTGGAAACAAGCTATTAACAGCGTACTATGTCTTTCCTTGTAAAACTTTTGAAAATAAATACATAAATAAATAAGCAAACACACAGCTCATAGAGAAAGAAAGTAATTTAAAAGTCTTAACAAAGCCTTGCAAAGTTAAGGTTGTCACCATAACAGTTATTAAATTAGAAATAATATACTGTAGATGGACTAAGACACTAAAGTGAATGGAGGTACAGTATTATAATGGATCTGAAATGGCCAGGTAACAGTAGATACAGGGCCTGTGTCAACTGAAAATATTCTTATTGGAGAGGTGAGAGTAGTCCATGTGATTCCATGCTGGGTTCACCATGGTTTGACATTTTCAAAATATTTCAGTAGACGGTACAAACTATAGCTCAAAAGGTCCAGATGATACCAAAATAGTAGAAATGATCAATATTCGTAGCAAAGTGAGAAACTTCTGCACAGGAGCACATCGTCAGGTTGGGAAATGGATGGACAACTGCAGATGTACTGAAACATGAGCAAATGTAAAGTAATGCATAAAAAGGAACCAAAACAGGAATATAGGTTGAATTACATAATGCTGACCGTGATGCAGTAGATCAATAAAGGGATCCTAATTCCATAGAAGACAGATCTCTCAAGACATTAAACCAATGTCTGGTAACTTTAACAAAAGTAAGATAGGGTGCATAAAAAGGGGAAGCATAGAGTATAGTAAAGTAGATTGAAGAAATAATGCTTTGGAATTTAGAGATGATCTGGGCAACTATGTACCACATGTTTAAATCAGTATTGTGTCCAGTTCTAGAATCAGTTATCAAGATAGTGGTGGAGCACTCAGAGAGATAAAGTCAGCCATCAAGATCTTACAAAATGGAGGTTGTCCAAGAGGCAATATAAATTAGACACAGCCCACAGTAAGTGGAATAAAGCACCAAGGTGGACAGATGTACAGTACTATAATGGATCAGAAATTGTCTAGATAACAAGAGACAAAGCATCTGTGTGACTGGAAAATTCAACATAAAATGTGCAGAGAAAATCCTGTATCCTAATTAGTTGCACCTACAGTTTCTCTTAGATTTTTCTAATACATAGGTAAAAACTGCTTGGTACCAGAACACTGCTCACTAACAATATCAATTTTCAAATATGCCTGATTGCCATTACACATGGCTATCACCTTCCTCTAAAAATAAAATCATCCATTGATTAATTGTTCTTTTATGCTGTATTCCCTAGTTACACATAAACTGAAATAAAACAAGCATTTGTCAATGCCGAATGTTTGCTTGCTGGCATTGGTAGTGTAGAAGTTACAGAGCTGCATAACAGAAATGGCAGTGAAGTATTGAACTGAAGCCAACCCCACCACCACCCTATAGAGAGTGACAGGCATTGGGGTGTGCCTTTGGGTCGTCAGGCATAACGGCCACGCCATTTCACCACACCCTACCCTGCAGACACTGACAAGTGTCACGGTGCCTGGGTCTTTGGTTCATGCGACCCCATTCCATCAGGAAATATGGTGAGATGGTGCAGTATAGGAGAATGGGGTGAACTTTGGGGCCGAACAGTCCAAGGCATACCTCAAATACTTCTCACTGGCTGCAGGGTGTGGAATGGTATGAGCATTACAGGCAGAATCCCAAGTCACACCCCTGAGGCCTGTCATTCTCTACAGGGTGGGGCGTTATGGTTGGAAACCCTAACACCTCAGGCATTCATTGGTATTTTCACTCCAAATTTTCAACATTTTTTGTGACCCCACCTCATGAACAGTGGCAATATCAGTTTGTTAGCCGAAAGCTGCTTATGCACAGCGACTACGGCATTTAGCACCACAGGTGCAAAACACATTCTGAACAGGATGTGAAAAATGACAGCTGTACTGTTCATGGGGAGGTGTAAAAAATGGCAATGTTGCAAATCTGCAGTAAAAATATTAAAAAAACTGGTGAAGTCACAAGCGTGCATAGAAACTGTGCGACGCACACCCGTAATGTAATTAGTTTGGGGATTTTTTACAGCAGATTGTCAACACAGGCATTTTGGGACCTCTGATCATGAACAGTGTCACTGTGATTTTCTTTATCTGTCCCGAACAATGATTTCCCACAGCGACCACGCATCTCTGCGCTGAAAGTGTGAAAACACATTTCGGCCATGTTGTGAAAAATGACAGCTGTACGGTTCATAGGAAGTGTGGAAAAATGCCACTGGTGAAAATCTGGACTGAAAATATTACAAAGTCATGAACTCATGAGGGTGTGTGGAAACTGCGCAATGCTCACTCGTAACACAGTCATTTTATGGACTTTTGTCACCAAATTTTCAACATAGCCGTTTTAAGACCTCTGCTCATGAACAGTGTAACTGAGATTTTCTTAATCTGTCCCAAACATTGCTTTCGCACACCGATTGCACCATTATGCGCTACATGTGCGGAAACACATTTTGGGTGACATGAAAAATGGCAGCTGTACTGTTCATAAGGAAGTGTAATAAAATGGCAATGTGGAAAATCTGTAGTGAAAATATAGAAAATTCGCAAACTTAAGAGCCTGCGTAGGAACTGCGCAATGCACGTAAAACAGTCATTTCTAGGAATTTTTTCACTAAATTTTCAACATAGCCATTTTAAGACCTCTGCTCATGAACAGCGTCACTGTGATTTTCTTAATGTGTCCCATACATTGATTTCGCACACTGACTGCACCATTGTGCGCTACATGGGCGGAAACACGTTTTGGGCAAGATGTGAAAAATGACAGCTGCACTGCTCATGAGGAAGTGTAATAAAATGGCAATGTTGAAAATCTGGAGTGAAAATATTGAAAATTCATGAACTTATGAGCATGCGTAGGAACTGTGCAACGCACACTCGTAAAACAGTCATTTTTAGGAATTTTTCCACCAAATTTTCAACATAGGCTCTTTGGGAGCCCTCCTTATGAACAGTGGCAGTGTTGTTTCATTACTCAGTCCCGAAAGGTGATTTCGTGCAGTGACTGTGAAATCACCCTTCGGGGCCGATTAACGCCATGACAGTGACATCATTCATGAGAAGGGGTCCCAAAAACCCCATGTTGAAAATTTGGTGCAAAAATTCCCAAAAATGCCTGAGATATGCAGCAAAGTTGAAAAACCCTATCTATCCCATTATACAGCTTACCGGCATTTCCTCAGTTTGCGGTCGGCTTTGAAGAGTGCAGACGTGTTCCCGGTCCACCGGAGATCGTCGCGCCAGAGTCTGGAGGTAAGTACGGGGTGAGTGGGGAGGCAGGGTGCACAGTGGGTGGGCGCGGTTGGGGGCAAAGACAGCGAGGGACCGTTTTTGAGTTTCAGGTGTTTTTTCATTAAAATGATGATGACGCGGGACATTTGCCACGCTGGGGTGGGCTCCCAGCGTGGCACAAGGACGGGCTGGCAGGGGAGGGGCATGGAGCCGACGAGGATTGGGCACCCCACCGCCGGTGGTAGCATGTGTTGCCACACTGGGGTGGGCTCCCAGCATGGCACCCTGTACTGTGGGTGCAGAGTGGGCCGACGGGGATTGGGCACCCCGTCCGGCTATACCCATCGCTATACTTATGTAGCCACGCTGGGGTGGGCACCCAGTGGCATACAGAACTCTGTTTTTGGGCGAGCACAGCCGACAGGGATTGGGCACTGGCTGCACTACACAGTGTGGGGGGCGAGCATGCAGTATGCCTGCTTGTGTGTGTGTGTGTGTGTGTGTAGGGGAGCACGCAGAGCAGCCAATATCTTATCGCTGCTCACTGAAGCATAGCTCCCCCTTTCAACTGTACGCCACTGCATTTTGGGGCTGTCATAGACAGCTCGAGCAGGCATTGGAGAACTGCGGCCGCACCTGCAAACACACTGCCTGAATTGGAAGAGGGCTGCCACACCTCCGAAAACTCGGATGATGGCACTATGTTTCTCGCACATGCGTGCAAGCAAACATAAAAATGAAGCACTATACAAAGTTTTATTTTTTGGAGCTTCTTTTCTGACCAAGGACCCCCGCCCCTTACCTGTCTATCAGGAAATCATTGCTGCTTACCCTGCCACAGATAAAATTGAATCCCTGGCTTTACGTAAGCAATAAGACCTGAGGGGGTGTGCATTAGACATTTCTAACACACAGCCAGGGTGTAGTAAGGCATGAGGCCAAGTGCCTTCAGCCCCTGGCTGTGCATTAGAAATGTCTAATGCAAACCCCCAGAGTGTATTATTGCACTTATAAAATGGGTACCTGTATTTGCCATGACTGTGAGAATGAAAATTTAGAGGTTTATTACAAAAAAATGTTATATTTTGTATCCATTTGTACATTAAATTGTGCCTCCGTCTATAAAGGTTTAATGCGTTTTTTTTTTTTACTTTAGAACTTCTGCCCTGGGTAGGCTTCCATAGCTGTAGGTTTTATAATGTCCTGTTGTTCATCATCCCCCCCTCCACGCACACACACTGCCTCACCTGTAAATCCACTGATATATGTACACAAACTGAAGTTGTGGACATAAAGTTAAAATGTGCTTTGTTTAAATCTTGTCACTTATACATGTTGATCTTGAGTACAAACTAAAAGAGCCGGCTGCACGTCAGCAGGTTAGATGATGCATGCACTGTTTGTAAGGGCTGAAAAGGGTACTGAATTACTTTTTAAAATGAAAATCTTTTTATTTCTTGTTTTAGCAGTTTTATTTCTCCTTTACCGTTCAGTTCACTAATGTGGTGTGAAGGGTCCTTGAAGTGAAAACAGAGGTAGGTGCACACTCGGTCAGAGGAGACGTAACATTTCAATGCTTGAAAGAGGCACAATCTATTTGACCAGGAAGTACTAGCGCAATCTTTCAAACTGAGAAGAAATGCTGCCAGTCTCCTCCTCCCCAATCAGGATCAGCAATTCTTATATGTTAATTAAGTCAATTCTGTTTAGTGATTTTGTGTAGGAGTCTATTTTGATATAGCGTGGGTGGGGCCAGTGAGTGACAGGGTGGGCCTCACTTATCAGTAGCTGAAGTGCAAGCATGGTTTTTAAAGCCGAGAACAAATGCTGCTTTTTAAATCAGGCTCAGCAGTTCTATTTATGCCAGCCATTTAAGTCAACTCTATTTTGTTGTCTGTAGAAGGAAGTATTCTGATATCCCACGGTATGAGCGCTCGGGTTACAGTTGCAGCGCGGTTGCTGCGCGATTGTGATCTTTAAACTGAGAAGTGCTGCACTGCTTAAGTAAGGCTGAGCAACTGTATTCATGCTGTCCTATTTTAGTCAACTCTGTTGTTGGTTTTTTGTTAAAGTGAATTGTTCTAACATAGTGGGGATGTTAGAGAGTGACGGGAGGTTGCTGCCACTTGTGACAGAAACTGACAGTGAAAGGAAGACAAAAAAGCTAATGATTTAAATTATCATGAATTTTGTGTGGTTTACTCTCTGATTTACTTTTTGTCTGTCTTCTTACCAATTGACAGGGAGCTTGACTGAAAGATCTGTGAAATAGTGGCCATGAATGTTCCTGGTTAGAGTTGAAAAAAATGGTGGCAATTCAAAAACGAACATTCCATTTGGCTCTTAACATCTTTTTTTTAAAATGCAGCTATGATTACCTGAACTTGTTGCTAGCCGTGCATTAGACACGTCTAATGTATGGCTGGCAACCAATCAAAATACAGGATTTTCCCTACCCATTTTATAAATTATGTTGTGTGTGTTTGCATGGTGAATGGTGAACATTCAGTTGGTAGAATTCTGTAGAAGTTTGAATGCTTGCGTTTCATGGCAAACAATCCAGCTAGTAAATGTGTGGTTAGACAGATGATAGACGGCTGGGAATGAACTACTTCAAAGTAGTTATACAGAAAATAACAGTAAATAGTGACCATTTTTTTGATGTTCTCAGTTTACCCATCTTATGAGTGTAGTAAGATACATGGGGGTGTGCATTATGCAGATATAACCATGTTTCCAGGGACTGAAGGCATTTCATCTGCAGTGTTATGCTTACTACATTCCTGGATATGCTGTTAGATCAGCATAATACAGGCCTTGTTATGTCTTATTTCATACATATTCTGGTTGGAAAGGTGAGTGTGTCTCCCAGATTACAGTGCTGGGACTACAATGTTTTAACATTTTCATAAATGACCTGAACATGGATATAAACTACAGCTCAAAATGTCTGAGTCATACCAAAACATCAATCATAATCAGTTGTAGGAAGAAGGAGAAACAACAGCAGGATCTAGAAAGGATAGGAAATTGAAAGAAATTGGCAGATTCAGACAAGTGCAGGCAAATGTCACGTAGTACAAGACAAGGAATTTGCAGATGCAGCATTAGAACCCATCCAAAAAGTGATAAAGCCAAGTTGTACAACAAATCGCTACAAAGATGATTATGTTATTAGAAAATGAGAAATAGGAAGATCTGCATGAGGATCTGGATTTCTTCTCACAAGGACTAATCTGATAATACTGAATTATTATAATTGGTGAGACTGAGAGATAAAGAGGATTATTCAGATCTAGTTGCACTGGCACAGGCCAGCAGAACAAGGGCACATAAGCTGAAACTGAGAAGGGGAAGGCTGAAAACAAATAAAAGGAAACTCCAAACAGCAATGAACTCTGGATCAATCAAACATGCCAACAAATGCTGAGACTGAAAATAAACGTCCAAATGCGGGTGCACACTTGTCTGTGAGTAATACAAGTCCAAAACTAATGCAAACAGCAAGACAGCTGGGACGGGCACTCCAAATTAATTATGTTTGCACTTACTCCCAAAGGCAGACACCAGGCTGAGACAGTGGACAATGAATAATTACTGTTTTTAATCACAACATTGATCCAGGTAAACTAAAGATAAAGAGCATTCAGAAATGTGCAAACCAATGCCAAGAGCAACACAAATAACAGCACCAAGGAATAAAATGCTCATGTGTGCTTTGAAGTGCATTGTTCTGAGAATAAAAGTGATAACCAGACCAAACCTGATACTGTTTCTCTGCATGAGCATCTTCCTGCAAGTCTACTGGCATGGCTCATGTGGCATGGACAAAATAATGGAGAAAAAGGAACTGGAAAAGCTACCTGCTGAAAGCAGAAAAAATCTGTAGGACCTGATGGCTTATACCCGAGGATGCTAAAGGAGGTAGCAGAAGTGATAGAAGAGCCACTTGCAGACATATTCAACAGCTAACTAGCCATGGAGGTGGTCCCTAGGGACCAAAGGACAGCAGATGTGGTCCCTCACGCAAGAGCATAATGCAAGATGAGCCAGGGAACTATAGTGAAGTCAGCTTGATGTCTATAGTGGGAAAAAATATGGAATCTTTACTAAAGGAGAAACTGGTGGACTTCCTGGAGGGAAATGGGCTACAGGACCCCAGATTACATGGGTTCATGAGGGGTAGGTCTTGCCAGACAAATCTGGTCAACTTCTTTGACTGGGTGACATGGGCAACAAATAGGGGACAGACAGCAGATGATCTACACTTCGATTTCAATAAGGCCTTTGACTCAGTCCCCCACAGGAGGCTGGTCAAGAAGATAAGGGACTTAGGCATGGGGGAAAAAGTTGGCAACTTGGGTGGAGTACTGGCTAAGGGAAAGAAAACAAAGGGTAGTAGTTAATGTGGAGTTTTCAGAAGTAAGGGAAGTAACAAGTGCAGTACCTCAGGGGTTTGTGCTGGGCCCGTTCCTTTACATTATATTCCTTTCTGACATAGGGGAAGGCATCAAGGGCAAGACCTACCTCTTCCAGATGACACAGATCTGTGCAAGAGCTGACGTGAAGAAAGTGATCAGGAACACATGGAGGATCCAGGCAGGTAAGAGAGCTGATCAATGATCTGGCAGCTGAGCTTCAATGCAAAAAAAAAAAAGTAAAGTGATGTACATTGGGAAGAAAAACCAGGAATGCAATATGAAATGGAGGCATGCTAGTGGAAAGTACCACAGAAGAAAAGAAACTATGGGGTCTTGATATTGCAGAGCCTAGCCAGCCTGCCAGCACAGCGGTAGAGCTACCACTTGTGATGCCGATGACCTGGGGTCAGGAGCAACCTTGGGTGTCAGAGGGATGGCTTGGGGAGGATGACTGAGTGTCCCAGGGACTCGCCCCTCCTCGGGAGGGTACCAACGGCCGATGAGGCACCGACCTCTAGTGGCAGCGGGGGGTTGATATATTAGCCAACACAAGGTGGGTCAGTGTGGCAGCCATTTGACAGAGCATGCACAGACATTTGCAGGCACCATCACTGATGACATTGCATGTCCACACCCAGGGCAGAAAACCAGGAAAAAAACAATACTCCGGAGCATGACATCTGGCATCATGGTGGCTCTGCACTGGATGCATCCAAGTTGCTCCTCCAGTCTGGCCTCTATCTTCCATGCTGCACAGTACCCCCCCCAGTTGTGATGTGACCTGGAGAAATATAGCAGTTTAGTACGATGCTGCAGCCGGTGTGGCACTGCTGAATGCCAAACAGATGAAAGGGAACCATAGGTGAACCCCCAAGCCAAGGAGGGTATAAGCAACAATGAAAAAAAAGACATTGGAGAGCCTAAAAATAAACAACACATTGTAATAGAGCTGTGGGCAAGGTAAACATGATATTGGGTGGCATAGGGAGGGGGATAAGCAGTACACATCAGGAGGTGATCCTAACACTGAACAGGTTACCGGTGCAACCACACCTGGAATACTGGGCAGAGTACTGGAGTCCACACCTGAGGGTGAGATTCAAAAGGGACATTCATAAGCATTTTTTCACAGCAAGAGTGGTGGATAATATGAGGTTAGTTAGAAAAAAGGGACAGAAACAAAAGGGAGGGATGGCCACTAGGGCCAGTGCAGAGTAGTTACATTGGGTGGGAAGGCTGGATGGTCTTACAGATCTTTTTATGCCATTATTGTCTATGTATCAGTGTACCTTTGTATTTCTGAGTTTACCTGAACATGACTTATTCTGACCAAGTGCTACCATCCACTACATATGGGGAATTTGACAAGGATGTACCACCTTGGATTAGAATCACTGCTTCTAAGTCAAATGTTTTGTCCTGATAAGTGACTGTTCTGACTAATAAAAGTAATTAATCATGCTCCACTGTGTGGAAAGAAGGCTCAATTTTCAAAGCCCCGTGAATGCCACAAGACCCTGGTGCACCGATCATTTGGTTTTGGGGCTTCGTAGCATTTTAGCTAGTGTCGGGACACTAGTCCCAAGCACCAATGCACAAATTAGACCAGCTTTCTTCTGGTCTAAAATGTGCCATTTGGGGACCCTTTTACTAGGCTTGGCTAAATCTTGGCTAAGCTGCCATAAACTGAGGAAAATGTTGCAGCTACGCCCAATGATAGAACATCGGATGCAGTTGTGGCAAAGGAGTTTGGCACAGCTGTACTAAATGGCTTTGACACAGGCCTGATGCAAGCCGTGTATCAGCCTTAGAAAATCGGAGCCCACAGTGTCAGATTATGGGTGTAAATGAAAATATTTTGTTGAAAGGGCAGTTAGTCCCTGGAATATGTGATCCGGAAGTAATGAATACTTCAAAGAAAAACATTTCTGGGTATATAACTTCACTGGCATGCAGGACTTTAAACTACAGCAGATGAATCCATGGGCCCAGATATTCAAACTGTGCCAGGCTGTGGCACAAGCTTGGGTGCAGTGCAACTTAGCTGCTGAGGGGTGTGGACTAGGCATAATCAGCGGAGCTGTACCATGGCACATCATTGAATATCGCACCCTGGCCACCCGCAGTGTGATGGTGCAGTGGTACTCCACCAGCGCAGGTGGCCAGAGTGGAGCATGGGGATGTGCTAGCGCAAGTTCCATTGCGCTATGCACAGCAACTGCGATATTCAAAACTTGACATGCAAATGGGGCCATAATGTATGCAAGGCACAATGGGGCCATTGCATGTCGATATGAACCATTGCATGCAGATGCGCCCGATCGCGACGACTTGCGCTGGCGCCCTGCGAGGCAACAGCCATAGGGGCCAATGCCCCTACGGCGGCAGTAATATGCTCACAGCCTGATTGCGGGCTGCAGTAAAAAAAATGGAAAACATAAATCCCTTGTGGTCCAGTGGACCGCTGACTGCCCGATCGCGGACATTTGTAATAAAAAATGATTAATCTGTCCAATATCCCTGGTGGTCCAGTGGACCGCTGTCTGCCTGATCGTGGGCTCAGTAATAATATTATATCCCCAAAATCCCTGGTGGTCCAGTGGACTGCTTCCTGCCCGATCGCGGGCTCAGTAATAATATTATATCCCCAAAATCCCTGGTGGTCCAGTGGACCTGCCTGCCCAATCGTGGGCTCAGTAATAATATGTCCCCAAATCCCTGGTGGTCAGTGGACCTGCCGCCCGATCGCAAAGCTAAGTAATCAAATATATCCCCAATATCCCCAGGTCCAGTGGACCCCACCCCACCCGCCCACTGAATCCACTGCCCGCTCCCCCCCGGTCAGCGGCAGGCGGCAGTCACCCCAGCCACCCGCCGCCTGCTGACTGACATTACGTAGGGTTGTACTCCCAGTGGTCCTCGCGTGAGCCAATGGGCGCAGAACCATGACGTACCATGACATTCCAGATATGTGAATGGGATCCCATTCATATCTGGAATGTGTAGTATTTATGGGCTGCACGCCCACTGGCTCACGCTGGGACCAATGGCCGAGCAGCCCCATTTACTGACGGTGTCAGTCGGTGGGTGGCGTGTGCAGCAGGCGGTGGTGCTGCCACCCGCTAACCGGGGAGAGGTGGTGGGATTCAGTGGGAGGGTGGGGTGGCTAGTCCACTGGACCACTAGGGATATTAGGATATAATATTATTACCGGAGCCCGCGATCAGGAGGGCAGGCCACTTGACCACCAGGATTTTGGGGATATAATATTATTACTGAGCTCACATCGGGAGACAACGTCCACTGGACCACCTGGGATACTAACAAGATCATCTTGTTTTTTTTACAAATGCCCAGCGATCGGGCATGGGCGGCCTCAGGTGTAGCCGAAATTCGGTGGCCACCACAGGTGGCAGCTGCCGTGTTGCACCCTGCAATGCGGCAGCTCACCTGTGGGTGGCCATCAGTTGTTCTTTTTTTGGATCAACTTTGTGCTGGTGCAGGTGGGGTTGTGCATGCGGCGGCTCTGCACATCCCAGGCTGAATATCGGGCTGTGCAGGGTAAGCAATGCGCGCCCCTACCTGTAATACATTATACATTGATGTTTCACATCTGGATTTAGCCATGACTTTTCCTTTTGAATATCATGCCAGGGTGCATCAGTGGACACTGTTGCGCCATGTGCAACCCTTTTGAATATCTGGGCCATGGTCTTCTATCTATTAATAATTATGACTGATCAAGAGGATGGGGGGGGAGTTAAAGTGTTTTGTGGCTTTTTTTAGTGCCCATGACAGGCCATCCCAATTTACATAGTGTTCACTAGCATGGTGCCTACTTTGTCCAGCAAAAACTATGGGAATTGTATAATTTGCTGGTGAACTGGCAATTCACATTGATTCACCACACCAAGTTAGGCACTTCGCTGGGTGCAAACTATGCAAACTGTGGCAGCCAGTAATTAAAATTTGGGCAAAATTCATAAATCACTTTGCAAAGTAAATTTCCACAACTTCAACTGCCACTTACTATAATTTAGGCAAACCATAATCTGTCTATGGCAGCAGCAGCACTTATGAGCCACACTGTTCTGGTTTAAAGTGTTTCTCCTCCTGCATCCTTAGGGTGCTCCCCTTTGGTTTGCAGTTCCCTCATCCTTAGATAGCAAAAGAAAGCAGGTATAACCATAAGAGTTTCCCTCAGTGCTCTTATAAAGATATAAAATGATCATGCCAACCCAAGCCCACATTTAGCATGCAAGAGGTTGTTGCATTCCTGAATAGTTCATTTCATCTCTACTATGACACATTGCTTTCTGCTTAGGTTTTCAGTCCTGTTGTTTCGGGACATGAGTGCTCTGAAAGGACAGTGAGTGAGAGACAGGAACATTTTTCTTGCATTGTTGTGTTAATAGACTTTGAACACAAAACTCAGGGGTGAGCTTGTTGCTGGTGTAATATTTCTATGTCTTAAATTCTTGGAACATTTTGAGCTCAGGCCCAGTCTTTTCCATTTCAGTATTAACATCACTTCCTATTTTGGAACAGCTCAAAAAGCAAAGAAAAAAAGAACACAATTTCATTGACGCACCAGTTCTCTGTGCAAATATGTTTTTGTTAAATCCCATTTATAAAACATAGCAGAGGCAATTTAAATCAACCATTTTATAAATAGAAAGTGATGTGGCATAGTCAATATTTTTATCTTGATATGATATTCATTAATAATTACTCCTTTGAGGAAAATAAAGGCATACTGTATTCACATTACCCTGCATTCATCTTTCAGTTAAAACACCGCTCATGATATCGTGTCTTCAGACAGGCCCAGTAGATCCTTTACACTCCCTGGATTTTTTAAAGCAGTGTGGGCAGAGTTTAAATCAGCCTATAATGGTTGTAAATGACCTGAAAGCTATGTATGGTGACAGTAAATGAAAATAATTATGCTTGCTGCAGTTTCCAAAAGAAGTTGATTTTAGTAGTCCTTTTGGAGCTCGTGAACTGGATATTTTAAAAAAAATGTGTTTTAACAAGAGCCAACACACAGTATTCAAGAAAGAATCAAAATGCTCAAGAACCAATGACTAAATTTTAGAAGCATGAAAATACTCATACCAGTGATAAAGACAGACAAATGCTACATCCAGGGCATATGTTGCCTCCATGGCAGTTGCACCCATGCCATTTCAGATTTTGATATGCATGGCATAACCCACATGAAAACAGTGCAGAATGACATTTTAAGAACTAACCTTTCAGTCTGCTAGTGCCACACAACCTGTATCTGTGCTAAAACAGGTACAGCTATGATTGCAATATTTAGCCAGAATAGAATTATTATCTAATACTAATCCAGAACATTTCAGCTGGAGTTAATGAGGTTTCCATGCGTGTCCATGCAATTACAGTTTACTGAGGCTCAGGCTTTTACGTGGTTAAAAAACTTTAAAGCAGCAGTGCAACAATCTGGTGAAAATTTTGCCCTATACTTTTTTCTGCCATTTTAGATTGCCACTTGCCTCCTGATTTGTATTATACACTTCTTTCCACAGTTTGAGTCAGCTTTAGTACTTTTTTTCATGTCTGGAATAATAAAAGGAGCGCTCCTTTTAATACGGTGTGGACCAGGTCTTAATCACTATTTTCAGCTGGTTTTGTCCATTGGTTGTTTATATATCACTTCTGGTGTGACTAAAATTAACTGTTATGCAATAGGCAGTGCACTGTGACCTTACAGAACAATAGTTGTTCAAAACAGCTGCAAACACTGATGAAAACCTGGTCCAAGCCATATTAAAAAGCAGCACTTTTATTATTTCACACATGAAGAAAAGTACTAAAGTAGACTCAAACACAATGAAAGAAGGCATAATACAAAGTCATAAGTGGCACTGTAAAATGGCATAAAAAGTATAGGTCAAAATTTTCACTAGATTCTTGCACTGCTGCTTTAAGGAACTGTTACATATTGTAGGATTCTTAGGATGCAGTAACTATGGATGATGCAGACTAAACTGATCAGGAGGCAGCTTGTAGAAAGCATTATGATTGACTGACATAAAAACAATCAGATATGGCTAGAGTAAAGCAAACAAATTTATATGGACTAATGCATGAGAAAGGCACAGGTTGTGCTCTGGTAACCCACTCTATGGGTGTGTTGGAGCAATGAAGTTATGTTAAGTGGCTTCAAACATCCATAGAGTGAGTTACTAGAGCAACAACCCATAACCTCTCAAATACAATATTGCTCTTGTAAAATAAAGACATTGGCTGGTACATGTGAATATCAGCAAATGTATCAATAGATACATCAGAGTCTGGTGCACAAGCTATGTTTTCATACATATGCTGAAAGTTACATATACCACTAATATCCAGCATTTTAAAACACTGTACTTAGCTTCTGCTTCAAGAAGCAGAGCGGACTCCCTCTGATGATGTCATCACACTGTATGTTGGTGCCATTTTGTGAAATGAGTGCCAGCTGAGCTGTTCGTCTCATAGGAGCTCTTGTTTACATTTCAACTCATTTTTCAAATGTGATGAAAAGGACATAAATCACCAAAATAAAGATAAAAACTATGATAACTTAATTCAGCATCTCTTATTCTAGGATTACACAAGAGTATTAGCGATTTAATTGACACCCTCCAAATAGATGGTTTACTTGTCCTTTAACCTCCGCATGTTCCCAGGATGAACCAGGGAATGAGCTTCAGCATTGTGTGCCTTTCTCAGCAAAAAATATTGTAAACAAAAATAAAAAATGAAAAGGTCAATAGTTTGCAAAAGAGTTTAGCTGAGCTGCAGTGATGGGGTTGGGGGGTAGATTTTCAGTGTCCCTGAAAGTTTTGCAGCTGTGGGAAAAAAATGGTGCAAGTTGGCCACCACTTGCAGACCCACAGTTTTTCCTGCAGATGCCATATTTTTAAAAGTGGAGCTGGATTATTGCTGACTCCATGATTTATGGCAGCTTGTGGTCATTTTTTTGTCCTGTTGTGCCAAAATGTGTTGCCCAGTGGGACCAGGCATAACATCCCCAGCGGATGCGCCCACTGAGAATACTAATCTACACGGTGCAGAGATTTTGTCACAGCAGAGACTGTGGCATGGGACTTAGTCCCTGAGCATTTTGAAAATCTTTGTAATGGCACTGATCACAAGTTTTTTTTTTATTGTTTTTATTAATATAGTGTTCTGATGGGTGAGAACAGATTTGTGATAGAGTTGGTAACCTCCTGCAACTTTAAAAGATCTCCTTTACAGAGGGCTATCTTTAGATGAGAAGACTCTAGTGGCAATATCAGTATCACAAGGGGGTACAAGACCCATTCATTTTTATGATGATTGTCAGCATAGTACCCTTCTCTACCCATCTCTCCATTTCCCTTCTCTCCATTAGATGCCAACTAAAACTCCTCTCCCCTCCTCCCTGCTCCTACCAACCCTCTTCCGGACACTTCCTTACCCTTGCCTGGCTTTTGACCACCCCTTACCTCCCCTCCCTCTTAACCTCATAGTCCTGGCAACCTCGTTGATGTTTATCAACCTGTTTTGACTCCTACTGTCAGCACCAGCTCAGCCTCCCTTCACTCTGGCACTATGCACTTGGAGTTTACCCAATTTGCACGGATGATTTGTATGCTGATTCTTTTGTCCTCCATATTCAATGTTTTGCCATTCTGTCTGCAACACACTCAACTTATGTTCTTTATGTTTTCCTCATTGTGACCACATCATCTGTCTTGTTTTGTTTGTAATTGTGCTTCTCCCCTTCCCCTTCCCTGGGTCACACCTGGAAATCAGCCTCAGCTCAGCATGCCTCTCCTGGTTAACAATTTTAAATAAATAAACAAATAAATAAAAAGTACTGCTGCTCCAGATTACATAGATTTATTAGTGTTTGCCACAGTTTGCCATGCAAGGAAACAGAAGTTTTTAAAAACTTTAACATCACTTACATGACCTTGAGAATGATATCAAATGTCAGGAAGGAATGTAATCCTTACCTTTTTGTTTTTTTTGACAATTGGATGTTGCTTGGTGCAGTATTAGCCACTGCTAAGCAATTTAAATCACAAATTGTAGTGAGAAAGATATAATTTGACCTATTAGGAATTGAAACCAGGCCTCAGATTACTATTCTAGTGCTCTAACCACTGAGCAACAGGCTCACATGGTTGAACCTGCAGTTCCCAGACACACTTCCTTTCTCGGTACTTCATGTCTTGCAACTAGAATATTCAAAATGACAATTAGATGTCTCTTGGTGCACTATTAGCCACTGCTAAGGAATTTAAATCACAAATTGTAGTGAGGAAGAAATAATGTAGCCTACTGTGAATTAAACACAGGCATGCACTAAGAAACATCTAATTGTCATCCTTTTTCATTAAATATACTTTACTGAAGAAATGTAAAACATAACAACAAACTGCAAATATGACTGATCTACAGCCAAATGCACAATACCAAAAGAAATACAGTATTAACAGTCCCTTAAAACCCCCACCCTCTCTCCTCCCCGATCCAAACAGACCCTCCGGCACTTCTCACTCCCTAAGGGAGATGTCAATTAAAAACAACAATGAACGATAGACAGACCTCAAAGAATAAGGGCTCGGAATCACCCAGAAGTAAGTTTAGTTTATCCCCTGTGACTGCTCCAGATGGGCCAGTAAGGCATACAGTGTCTCCCATTTATCTCGAAAGCACTTCATTTGGTGATGCAAGGAGGCAATTTGTTTTTCTATCTTTAAGGTCTGAAGAATCTCTGGAAGCCACTCACAGTACGAAGGGATAATGTCATCTAGCCAGTGACATGCAATAATTAATTTAGCTGTTATAGAGATCATAGCCATGTGGGCTTTTCGAGGCCCAAAAAGATTGGAAGGGTAGAAGCCTAATAGACAAACATCCAATGTAAAGTAAGTTGCCATACCCAAAGAAGGGTCCAGGGATGTTCTAATAGCCTCCTAGAATTGAGATATTTTGTTACAATCCCACAAAAAGTGCTTGAGATGACCATCGGCCTTCCTACATCTAGTACATAAAGGAGAGGAGAGCTTCCCCATCTGGTGCAGTCACGTGGGTGTATAATACAAATTATGCAATGCCTTAAATTGCAGGAGGTGATAACAATCTTGTTTAATATATTTATACAAGGATCTACAAATAAGCCTCTAAACTATGAAATCATCAGGCATAGATAAGAGCTTGTTGCCAATAATAACATATTCGAAGAGGAGCATTGGATCGACTTCTTGAAAAAATGTATAATATTTGGATATCGGAGGGTTGTATGGCACTAGACAGGAATGACTTGAAGTTCAGAATTCTGGTAGTTTGTCAAAGAGCTCGGACCAAGGTGAGCAGTAATAGCCCGCTTCATCTGGTAGTATTTAAACTCAGAGGAAGGAGAGAGTGAAAAGCAATCTTTAATAACAGAGAAGGGAAGAAACTTTTCATTTAATAGTAAAGAATCACAGGTAGCATCTCGGAGTTGTGGACAAAAATAATCATAGGTACTAGGCCACGACCAATCCAGATGTTAGGATTATCCAGTATAGGCAGACTGGTAAGTTCGACCAATCCTGATCCAAATAATTATGTAGTTGCCTGACAGCCTTCAGGGACCAAAGAAGAGACGTGGACTTTAGAGTGGGGGGGGGGGTGCAGATGGGATTGATTTAAATAGAACAGACTGCTTAATTGTATCCCCACTCTCTGGCATAGCCCATACTCAGTAGTCAACCACAAGGGTCTATATGTAGTTTACTGTCTAAGTAAGTCATGGTGACCCTATAGGAAGAATTTGCTGACATGCAGGGCACAATAATAGGCAAGCAATAATACCCAACAGGGTGGGCGGTGGGCAATACCAGATCGCCCAGGGGCGTAATGAGGCTCGACACACGCAGACAGAGGGCTCTATAGCTCCTGGCAGGTCCAGTATTGCCCAGACCGCCCACCCTGGAGGGTATTATTGAACTTAAAAAATGGGCACTGAGAAAATACATGTTTTAATAAAAAAATGTTATTAGAAAATTAGTTTTAAATTAGTTTTGTAATAAAATAGTTCCTCCACCTATATTACAATGTGTCTTTTTTTGTGAACACACACACACACACACACACACACACACACACACACACACACACACACACACACACACACACACAGCGCACCCTGAACCCTGAGTCCAGCTTCTTTGTAGACCACAGTTGAATTTCCCCTCCCACAAACACACAGAAAGTCATACAGGATGTGATGCTTTTTTCTGTATACTGGTATGTCTGTAGACTCCCCCCCCCCCATGCTGAATCTCATTCGGGCTGCTGATCACACACGTCCTCTCTTGACCACCAATGAGAGAACGGTTACAGGCACTTTATCTGCTTTGTTTTTTTTGTTTTATTCTTTCTTTTTTTTTAACTGCAGGTTTAACAGTGGGTGGCTTTGTGGAGGCGCGACATCAAAAGACAGCGCGGCAGTCAGCAGAACTGTCAACGTGTAAAAAGAGTGTTTCTTTACTTTCATATCCCCAGATATATTTCCTTATGTAGGACTTTTATCCCTGCTCATAATTTAGCAGCCCTGAGGTAAAATAAAACAGCCGGGACCTCCCTGCCCCACTACACTTGGCTCTGTTTCAGGAGCCATTCTGGGAGTTGCTTAGCATGCCCACTTTATTTCATCTTTGGGCAAACAGTAAACTTTTTCACACAAAGCCGCATATTGTAGCAGGCACCAGCTTCACGAGAATGCACCACTTTCTTTTTAGATCGAAGCATTTGCTCACTCCAACCAAATTGCATGCATTCCGAGGTGGGTGTCACTCTGAGCCACACACTGTGGCATTTCTTTTCTTCATGCTACCACCACAAGGAGCTGTACCCTACGGGGGTGGTGGTGAGTACCGTACGAGCACATGTACAGACACCCAGGATGCACTAAGGAGGTTGTTTCAACTTTTTATCTTTTGCAAAGAAAAAGTTATGTGTTTTCTTTTTGGCCAAGTGGAGCTGCAGTCAGGGCAAGAATGGTGTCTTGGAGTAGCAGTGAGCACGTGACTTGCTACCGCTACTATTTGAATGCAGAAACTTGTTTTACAAATTAGCGTGCAGTATAGGTTTGGGAAAAAAATGCATGGAGCAACTGAATACTGCCTGGGAAGTGGGGTGGTGTCAAACTAAGTGATGGGAAAAGAGTGCCATATGTCTCGCTAACTGAAACAAAAACATTGCGGCAGTTTAAAAATTCAACATTCTGTGGCACAAGCATTTTAGAATGAAATCAGGCAACAGAGACTGGGACTCATTATTTCACGGACTCTACTGCCTGATACCGGACTGGGTGGTGGTTGGCATTATCCAATCAAAAACATGGATTTTCCCTACTCATTTTCTAAGAAAGATATTAGGGAGGCACGAGTCCTCTTGATCCCTCGGGAGTGTAAGTTTAAAGGACGCCCAATGGACAGCTTCCCCCTTCCAAAGGAAAGCATTAAATATTTGTTGTAATCACGTAAACCAGGACTTAGGAAGATATGGGCAAAGCATGCCAATGGAGTATAGAAATTGGGGCAAAATATTAATTTTGATTGTACTGATTCTACCCTATAAGGAAGGAGGCATTCCACCCATCACTGTAGGTCAGATTTAATTTCTTGTAAGAGGAGGGTAAGGTTTTCCTTAAATAGAGTGGAAGAGCTATGAGTGAGGTGGATATCAAATATGTCAGCATTTTAGGTTTCCACACTAATCCCAGATCCAGAACCTCCTATTTATTGACATAAACATTGAGAAAGAGCACTTTAGTTTTCTCCAGATTCATGCACTTTCAGTGCATCCGCTTACCCCCCTCCCATAGTAATTACCTGCTGCACTTATATGCACCTCTTGACCCAAGGGGCACCTCCCAACCTCGGCACTTCACTGACCCCACCATGCCCCTGCCTACCCCCCTACATCTCATGGCACCCCCCCTTCCTCCATTCCTCCACTATGTCACCTTTGTCTGTTACCTTCTCTGTGTCTATCTTCTCCAGGGTGTTCGAACTCATGGACACAAGCATACATTGTACAATGCTTCAGCAGTGTCTACTTGTGTGAACCTTTCTGTAACTTACTGTACCATATCTGTAAATGTATAAATTGTTGTTCTGTGCTATTTTCTGTTCAACTGACATGGAATGTACAAAAGAGCATCTGCTCATAGATGTTATCCAAGAACTCAATAAATAAATAAAATAAATAAAAAAAAGATTCAATTTATAGCCAGAAAGGATGGAAAAATGATTTCTTTTTTCTACAGCTGCCAAGATTGAAGTAGCAGGATCCTCGATATTTAGAAGTAGATTGTTGTCATAAGCCAACAATTTGTATCGACTCCTTCCAGTAAGGATCCCACGCATGGTCAGATTTAATAGGAGATGTTGGATGAGGGGTTCTAAATATAAATTGAACAGAAAAGGGGCGAGCAGGCAGCCCTTCATTGTTCCCCGTTGCAAGCAAAGTGGAGAGGACAACACCCCATTGCACCAAATATTGGCAGAGAGATCACTGTGCAACACCTTGATCCAATTTTGGTACTCTTGAGGGAATCTGAATTTCTCTAAATCTTTAAATAGAAATGACCAGAAAACCCAGTCAAAGGTTTTTTCTGCATCCAGGGAGACCAAGATGGGAGGGATCTTGCTCTCCCTGGCCACAAACATCAAATAGTGGAGCTTGCACAGATGGTTACTTGATAAACGGTCCGCCATGAACCCCACTTGTGTCAAACTAATCAAACTGTCCCATACTAATCAGAGTCTATTAGCTGGAATCTTGGCTAGAATCTTAAAGTCAGAATTGAGAAGGGAGCTGGGGCAATAACTGTTTGAGGAACGTTCATCTTTCCCTGGCTTCTTTATTAGTGTGATCCAAGCTTGTGTTAAAGTAGAGTCAGTGAGGTCAAAAGAAAATAAATAATTAAACAAATGAACTAGGAAGGGAGCAAGATCATCATAATGGGCTTTGTAGAAATTGTTCATGAAGCCATCCAGGCCAGGAGCTTTGTCGAAAGGAAGTTGTTATATCGTGTGGTTGATCTCGGACAAAGAATAGAGCCTTTTAGAGTTTTCTGCTGTTGTGGGGACAACTGGGAAGGGAAAGTCCTTCTAGGTGCTCATGCATGAGTTTATCCTATTTCATAATCATCCAGAGGGAGGTCACCTTATATAAGAAACTGTAGAATTGTGAGGAAACTTCAGGGATTTCACAGGGGTGGGTGGCCAGTGTTTCACCCATGCCAGTGCAAATGCTAGGTATAATCTTCCCTGAATCTAGTTGCTGCAGCTGGAGTGCAAGCAATTTTACAGCTCTTTCCCTAGTTTCTAAGTACTGCACTTTGATTTGGAATAATGACAATTCTGCTTTTTCCGCCAAAAGACTAGCGCAATGCGCTCTTAGGAATTATAAGTGACACCAGTCTGTGTTAGGAGTAGAGGGGGAAAGACAAAGCTCTAGTTCTCTAATGCGCTGGAGCAGATGCCAACTGCTCAGCAAATGAGCTTTGAAAGCATTTGAAAGCTAAGCAGAACATATTACCTTCTGTAAACGCAGAGATTTAGCGGCACCTCAGAGGACATCCAGATGTGGAACTGAGTTATTGTTTTTAAGAAAAAAGGATTTGATATATTCTTGTAGAACTGAATGAATTGATGGGTCTTTCATTAGCTGTGAATTAAGCCACCAAACCATGTCATACTCCTCCAGCCCATGGAGTGAGTGGATCATTGTTGCTGGGTTATGATAGGAGATAACCATCAGTTGAATTTCACAGTGAGAAAGGTCTGAAAGTGTTTTGGCACTAATTAAAAATGAATTCAGTTGGGAAAAAGAACTGTGCTGCAATGAATAGAAAGCATATTGGCAATCCGTGTGGTGGAAGATGTACCACAAATCTACCAACCTTATTGAACCTATCAAATCTCTTAGACCCTGTTACCCTGGGGATCACCCTTTCCAAATGCTCCTGGACTAGTCCAGTTCAGATTGGTACGCTTAAGTCCAATCTCCACCCAGAAATATTGGTAAAGAAGAGAAAGGGGTTAAACATACTGACAATTCAACAAAGAAGGAGGGAGAATCCATGTTAGGGCCATAAATGGACCTAAAAACTACCTCAGTTAAACCCAGCGAGCCATGTAAAATAATGTGTCTTCCCTCGAGGTCCCATACCTCCTGATGTAGTTGAAAAGAAATCCTCTAGCTATCAGAAGAGCCACACCTCCTCATTTTGTCCCGCTGTCTGTGCCATAAGCATGGCCCACCCATGTTCTCCTAAAATCAAAAATAGCTTCTCTTCAAAGGTGTGTTTCTTGCAAAAATGCAATACCACCCATAGTTCCTTAAAGTGTCGGAGCACCATGTGCCGCATCCGACTATACCGAGCACCTTTAATATTCTGAGTAGCAAAAGTATACAGACTACCCATTATTACTACTATTCAAAAAGAAAACAAGTACTCAATACATAGAAGGTGTGTCCCAGGCCCTCCCAAATAATACAAAAACAATCAACCCAACATAATCTTTGAACTACACTGAAGTAGAAAGACTCAAAGCAGCCATACCCACCAAACCCCAACGCCCAAAATCTTACAATAGAATAAAACAACCCAATATTTACATAACCCCTGTAGAAATCTACTACCACCAGTCAAATTTTTCTGTTCTACCAAAATATCCCAGTCCATGATGTTAGCCATCATCTGCTCAAGAATGCCCCCCCCCCAGAAATATATCTATTCGTATCACTAAAGTTAACTCTGTAAAACAACTATGTAACATATGGCGAGCCTCTGGCTGCTATAATAAAGATCCCAGTGTACTATAAACAAAAGTCTGATACCTGCCCCAATTAAATAGCAAAGATAGGCACATAATTAATACCACATACATCATGGCCAGCTCCTAGATACTGTCACAAGCGCACTCCACAGGTTAGGCACTCTGCTCCCACAGTGCCAACCTTGAAGCACAATAGTGTGAACAGGGGACATACAGGGTAACCCTCCTGTCTGTTTTGGGTCTGAATCACCTACTAGTCTTGAGTCCTGGGGGTCAAAATGTGAACCTTATGCTAGCGTACCCAGTTAACAGGCTCAGATATGTAGCCTCACAACTCTATATGAGACCTAGGTATATTCTTATCTTTAAGCAAACTTAGCAACACATTCAAGCCCTTAATTGCTATCAGACTTAAACACAGGCTCAGCATCACATGTAAATGAACTGAGAGAAAGCACATGCAGTATTTTAAAGAAAACATTGTTTACTAAAAATTGTAAAACAGATAAAATCAAATGCAGAACAATTATATCACTAACTTACAGTCACATGAAATAAAAGGGAAGTTACAGAACACAAATAGGTCTACCCCAAATACTTAAAAGTTCTTGCCTATCTAGATGTTACCATTAAGTGCTTTCTTAAGTCCAGAGCATTTAGTCTCTCTCTGAGTCCAGAATAATATACTTTGTTTTCCCCAGATGCATGTTCATTTCAAACTCCATCTCCCCACCCCTTTTGGTGAGGTCACATTTAGATCCTCCTAGCTTTCTTTTTGACATAATTATCCACAAGGATGTATGCTATTACTGTGAAAAATTAGCAACTAGCCATTTCCCAAATATGACAGTCTTTGATCAGAACATCCCCTTTGATGCTTCCCTGCTGGTTTCCTGTTTTGCTAGAGTGATCTCAGGTTTATGACTGGTATAACACAGTTCTGTTATCAAATGGCCTCTTCCTGCAGGAATCATAACATTTTATGAGGTCCTATCTGCTGGCAGATGGCCAGAAGACTTTAATTAAGATAGAACAGGAAACATGTAATTAGGGTTTCTCTTCACTGGTCAATTTACTATCTCTGCTCTTTTCAGCACCACTGAAACCTTAGGTCAAAGGTCAAGCTTATTAGAAGACTGGAGTGTCTTAGGCAGACCGTCACATACCATTTATTTATAATACAAATATTTTGCAGATAACCATAAGCAGGGGGCAGAACATCACAGATACAGCATAGTGTCATCAGTCTACATAATGATTACAATTATCATGTACAAGAAAAGAAGAAAAAATAGCTCTAGTAGTCTGGCAATGGAGCAATGTATTGCAAATGAACGCCTGATCAACCGTACAGCTGAAGTGTTGAAGCAGGTATCTAAATAACTATTACAACCATATTGGGCCCTATTCACAAAGATACAGAGTGGCTACACACCATGTAAATGTGATATAGACACCCCACACCTGCCCATGCCACGGTGCCCCCTGCAGGAGTCACCCACTATTTATGCCACCCCATGCACCTATCCCCATCCAATCATGGTGCTCCACAATGTGGCAGGCTGGTGGGTGGTGTGGGGGGGCTGCCAGCACCCCACAGCATTCCCCAAGGTGTGGAGTGCTGTGCGTGGGGTGCAGACGGCTCCACCAAGTCAAGGCAGCCATAAACCTGTTATGCGCCCCCGGGTCATGACCACCGGCCATGGCGGTGACATCAGGGACCCACAGACCCACCCAAATGGACGCCTCTGCCATCAGGGTACTCCTCTCTGGGATGTGAACTGTGCACATTCCCCCCAGTGTGGTCAGTGCACTGTGCGCTGGCTGCTAACATGACACCCCACAGGCACAAGTGATCCACTGTTAGACCCATGTCAGGGAGCTGATTGGCTGCCTGCCTGCCTGGGTCCAACTCTCTGCTCCTGACTGACCCCAGGGATCCTATGCACAAGGGGAGTGGGGCCACAGAAGTGAGCCGCACAGAGGCCAGTGTTGGTGAATGCGGCCCTCACGCAGGTCTCCCATGAGTGCGGAGCTGCGCAGGCAGGATACATGCCTTTGGTGCATAGCTCCCACCCTTTGTAATAGCCCCCATTAAGAGGACATGGAAAGCTCTCTAGTTCAGCAGTTGTCAACAATCTAAATAATGGCCATGATTAACAAGTGCAAAAAACTAAATGAAAGTTAGCTGACATGAGCAGCCTTACAATAGAACAGTACAATAAACGAAGGTGTGGCTGGTCCGACCCTACAATCAAAATACTTGACTGGATATCTACTTTAACTGACACCATAATACTATAAAATAGAAAGTGCTAGAAGGTAATAGTTAGTGCCATGGATACATTCCCAGCAGATCCTGTTGCCTTCCAAGAATGGCAAATACCCTGCTAATTGCCAGCAATCCAAAAACGTTCCAGTGCAGTCCAAGGCATATAGTTGGATAACCAAACCTGAGATAACAAAAACTGGAACTATTGGAGAGGACTGACAAATCCACCATCTGGTAAACCATTGATCCAACAGTCACAGTGTCCTTAGCTTTTCCCAATGAGACATAGTGTTGCTCCAGGGACTAGAGACTAGTAAATATCCATGAAGCGCAGTACTCAGTTAAAGCTAATCCGAGGAGGTCAGAGCAATGGAGAAGTCCAAAATACGTAAACAATGGTAACATCTTCACATTTAACTTCCCAGTTCCATCTTACATGGCTTGAATGTAACAAAGGTGGCAAGCACTTAGGAATCTGTCCATCGGCTTGTGAAGGATCTAAAAACAATTACCCCAGTTAGCACAAGATACCCAGCTTAATAGATTGCAATACTTGCAAGGCAAGACATCCTCAGTGATTCATGAGGGCTTGAATAAATCAGGATATAGGGTTTTAAGAAGAAGGAGAAGAATCAACATTTACATAGCACTTCTCATACACAATCCCAAAGCACTTTACAAGCAATGCTAGATTGGTAGTAAAGTGACTGAATGTGTAGTTGTGGCCATATCACACATCAACACCCACACAAAGCCTGGACAATAGCATGAACCAGTTTTATGGGAAGGGGAATGTTGGCCAGGACACCGGGAATGACCCTACTCTTTGTGAAAGATGCCTTGGGTTCTTTTACTTCCACCTGGACACCCACCAGGACAGCACCAGGATGGGTAGAAGGGACCTCGGTTTAATGTTTCATCTGAAGGACAGCACACCCCAACAGTACAGCATCCCCTAATAGTGCACTCAAGTGCCAGCGTTTTTTAGGTATGAGTCCAATCCGTTTGTGGGACGAGAATTAGAGATGCAGCAAATTTAAATTCCACCTGCGGAGTGAATGCAAAGTGGGCACTTTTGCTGTTGCCGCTTATGCAGAGTGGGCAATGCAAAGTGCACTCTGCTTTGCCATTACCACTTCACATTAAGGCAGAATGGCAATGCGGTAAGGTGAAGTAATTGTTTTAATGGACTCACGTTCCTCATTATGATTCTAAGTGATCCACTTGGTGTTTCAGATTTGGCAGCCCCCCCACACATCACAGGGCTTACAGTACTGTAAGTCACATGCTCGTTAGCTAGGCAGGAAGGAAGTGAGTCATACAAGCAGACACTTTCACTTTCTCCTGTGCAGACAGAGAGAGAGAGAGTGTTTTGTGACTGCTGATACTTTGAGATCAGAGTGAGGAGGAGATTTAAACTTTGATTTAGACCCAACAGCTTTTTTAAAAGCTACATTTTTTTGTCTTTTCTCTCTGTACTCTTTTTTTACTTCATTTGTTCTTTCTGTAAATGTTATTTTTCTTACCTTTATAAGTAGTTAGTTGTTTGTCTGTGTGACTGTGTGTGTGTTGTGTGACAGTGTGAGTACTGATTGCTCGGACTGAGGGAGCTCAGTAGGAGAGATGGACCAGGGTAATGGAATGTCTGGGGTGGGGGCAACTCTGGGAGAGCGTGGTAGTGGTAAGTGTTGTACCACGCGTATGCATGGGGGGCATGGGTGCCCATTCCTGTTAGACTGCTCGAAACTTGTGAGTGTCTTCCCCCTGGAAGCAGGACCAGCACCGCCTCCTGTCCTGACTCTGAGGCAGTTGAACCACCACCAAGTCCAGCACCAGGTCCTCTGGAGCAGGATGTGCCTGTTCCCCGGCCCAGGTGTGGATCCCATCCTTGTTCAGCACAGTGACCAGCTGGCTGCCAGTTCATCTGCCACACCTTCCTTGCTGTGTTATAAAATGTATTCCTCCACGATTCCGACCTTGTATGTAATTATGCCCTTTTTGTTGTTTGTCTTCCTTATGTATTCTGAGCAGTGCAAGTATACTGTGCTAAACTGCATGGGTGCAGTCTTCTTTCCAGTCTGTGTATGTACTGCAGACACTGTCCAGCTCTCTGACTTAAAGGCACTTATTAATGAGTACAGTGGTGGGATGGCGAAGCCTGGAGAGATACTGCAAAACAGGCTTACAACACATCCAAGTACCTAGTAAAAAAATTAATGTTGTGATTCGTGACATAATCGTAAATTGTGATTTGTGACTGTATTTGTGACTGTGATGATGAAGAAACACGGCTGTACCTCCCCGGGCCCCAATGAGGTGTGGAACAAAACTCCCTGACTTAAAAACACTCATTAATGAGTACAGTGGTGGGGTGGTGAAGCATGGAGAGATACTACAAAACAGGCTTACAATACATCCAAGTAACTAGTAAAAAAAATGAATGTTGTGATTTGTGACTGCATTTGTGACCATGATGATGAAGAACGTGATTTGTATCATGAGTGACTCGAGATTATGGTCCTGACTTAAAAATGCATATTAATGAGTACAATGTTCATGCAGAATTATGCACCACACCATTCCAGTACTTTGAAGGAAGCCATAGAAACAACTGTGACTTAAGTTACAGATGGAGATTGGCTCCTAAAGAGATGCAAATGCACAGACAGATTAAGATTGCACTGTGCACTGAAGAGATGCAGATGCAAAGGCACAACACCAACCAGTGCTCACCATCAGAAATTCAAATCTGGAAAAGAATACCTTTGCAGGTTGGGGTGTGCCGTGGGGGCAGTAGTACTAGTACCAGTAAAGATACCACAAAGAAGTACAACAATTACACAGCTGCAGTGGATAGCAGGTTCACATTGCTGAAATTATGGCACATTAAAAGGTGTCTGATTTGATGACAAGCGCCAAACACATACTCACACACACTAGGTAATGCGAGCAAATTGAAAACTTCAGTAATATAACCACATATTTTAAACAAACTAAAATTATGCACTGCTGTACCACAACAATTAGCAAAAAATGGCAAGAATTATTGAAAATATTACTGTGTGTACATTAACACAGTTATACAAGAAAAATATCACCAAAACAGAAAGCACTGTCTTTTTCTCCAAGTTAATCTACCTACACCACAGATACGCCCCTCCCCCAAGCACACTTCCACTGTCTCTCAGTACACAGACTGAATGTTGTACATTAACAATCAAAATCCACACACAAACAATAAATGCTCCATGATATGAGCACAGGAGGGTTTCCTATATTCGAAGAACTAAAGTTTCAGCAAAAAAAATGACTCAAAAAGGCTTTTTTAACAGCTTTTAGAAGGTTTGAATCACAGACAGCTCTCAGAGCTGATTGTCTCCTACAGCTTCCTATACACACTACCCCAAACTGAGGCTGTGCAGAACAATCTAGAGCCCATGTGACCTGAAATCCCATGAATCACTGCAAAATTCGCCTTTGGAGCTTAAAAACAAGGTGAAGTGAGGCGAAGTGCATTGTTTTTAATGTACTTCGCCGTAAGAATTGGTGGAATAGTGGTTTGGAAAGGCGGAGTAATGCGAAGTCATTGTTTTCAATGGACTTCACGTTACCCATTATAACGTGAAGTACTCTGCTTCACATTGCGGAGCACTCCACAAATTCACTTTCACTCTGCATTCCACTTTGTGGAGCGAATTGGGGCCACTTCGCCCATCTCTAATGAGAACTCACAACCTTCTGGTCCAGAGGCAGATGTGCTACCAACTGAGCCACGCTGAAACCAAGTTCCATGGTGGCTTGATCCAAGGTTTCAAAGCTCTCCCAAACTTCACCATGCTGAATCTGAAGAGTGGCTGGGTAGCAGACTTGAAACCTGATACCAGCCACTATCAGCTTGGTGAAGACAGGGTGGAATGCTGCTCATTTTTGATGAGCTGAGGCTGGGAGATCTTGTACTACTCTAAGGTGGGTTCCTTCTCAGGAGTCTTTCTTGAGGTCTAGACCCGAGAAAATAAGTGCTGGCAATCTAAGTAGTTTAAAATTTTGAAGATTAGTGGCCTAGGAGGGGAGCCATCTGCTGGCATAGGGCTAAGTGAGCAATGCACCCTCTCGATGATGTATGCCAAGTTATTGGTAGAGAGTCCTGCTAGTTTTTCACATAACTTCTGGACCAACAGTACTACACTGGGACCCTCCCCCTTTCATGTAGACCCAAAATAACTACGTTGTTTCTCCAACTGCACCCCTCTAGGTCTTCCAGATGGGCCTCCATTCTGCTGACCTTCTGCCGGAGAGACACAATGTCAGGCTCAGTTCTAGTCCACCAGTACTCTAAGGAGCTGATGTGGGCCCCATTGTCACCCATTCGCCAGGATAAGGAGTCTATAGAGGAGCATATACCTTTAATTTCATCAGTAAGCACCTGTAGCATTTCCTTAAGGCTGCTGAACTCCTGTAGGAACTTATCTTAGGTGAAGGCAGCCAGGGAAGAGTTGCTGTGAGAAGCTGTAGTGGCCTGTTGCTTTGATCTTTTTGAGGCCTTATCCCGTTCTGGTGTGGTTGGAGGAGCATGGCACGGCTAGGCATGTTTCATATCTGCCTCTATTTCTGATCGGAAAAACACCAGTGCCGTGAAGTCTTCCAATGTAGCAAGCCAACAATTACAATCCATTGAATTCAGTAAGTAAAAATATGAAAAAAGATGTATCTTTATGGTGAGGGGTTGGGAGAGAGTAAGAAGTCCATCAGCTTAGGCAAACCATCACATGATTCCGCCGTATCTAATTTTCATCTTGATTACTGCAAGTTACACCAGTAGAGCTGTGTGAGAGAAAACTTCTGCAGGCAGAATGTCTGTGAAAGCCAGACTTTCACTAGGTTCCATTTGATAAGAGCAGAAGCAAAAGGGTGAAGGAATTATGGTGATGGCAAAAGAGCGAGGCTGCAAAGGACAACCGTGAATAAACAGTGATCGCTGAAAGGGCGACAACACTGTTTCACGTTACTTCCACCAGGGACGTATTTTTAATATATGGGATGAGTGATTAGGTGGGGGAAGGGACCACTAGCCACTAGGGAATTTTATTTCTATTTTGGGCAGGGCTCGGGGAGAGGGCACAAGACACCAGGTAATGTTTTTTTCTATTCAAGTGGAACAGGATGGAAATTCACCAAACACATTTGAAGATTTCAGATCTGCCACAGGCGGATTTTTCAGGAGTTCCACTAAAGCATAAGTCACAACTTTTGCCCAACTCTATAGACCAGCGTTTTCTGGTTTAGCTAATGGCAATCTTGGGAACCCTTTTTACTGGGTTTTTGCCAAATATTTGGTGCAAGCTGCTGTACATCAGGAAAATTGTCATAAATGCACCCAGTCTTCTTGAATTGGGTGCAGTGTGTGGCAAAGTTTTCAGCGCAGCTGTGCCAGTCACCATGTTTGATGCAGGGCTTGATGCAAGCCCTGCATCCCCTTTCATGAATCCAGACCATTGTCTTTAATACTGTATATTCCAATGGAGGTTTCCATGTGAGCATTTTATCAAAGCTAACTCCCATATAAAGTGAATATGTTAACTTCTTCAAATGATTTATTATTAATGTGCCACTTTCTAACCTTATTGTTACATTTACCAAAGGTAACATTTAGTTTTCCCAGTGTTTAAATCTAAGCCAGTTTGTGACAAATGTGAAATAACTGTACTAAGACCCCTTCTTAGCTCCAAAGGTGTATGTGAAAGAATAATGGCATCATCTGCATAAAGCAGAATTTATACGTGAATGTCATTAATAACTGGAGCAAACATATCTGTCTTATTTAAACTGTGTGCAAGAGACACAATTTACACATTATACAACACTGGAGCTAAACATCACCCTGTTGGACTCCGTAACCAATGTTTAATGGATCAGTGAGTGCACCATCTCTGCTATTGTGAATCCTAGCAACTCTATTTGTATGTAATGTTTTAAAATTAACAACTATCTATACCATATTCTGGCAGCATTTGCCATAAAATTGTTCTGTCTAAGTTATTGAAGGCTGACTTTATGTCCAAGAAGCAAGCAAATGTTTTACCCTCTATATATATTACAAATGTTTTGAGAATATAATTCAGTGTGAATATAAGGTCAGTTGTACGTTTCTGTTTCATAAAACCACATGAAGGTTATTCTCTGAAACCCATGATTCTATTTTTTTTATAGTACTGCTGTTTATCCTCCTTATCTCTGGTCATTCCCCTTCTGCTTGGCTGCCCCAAACCTATCACCCTGGCACTGCAGGACTTACCTTTACCTCTAAGAGTTCCTCTGGAGCTTGACACCCTCTGGTAGGGGTGGTGGAGGCACCCCATCTCTGCCACAGAGAATGGATCCAGTGTGTGGAAGTGGTGCCTGAGTAACCAGGTGAGGGGGGGCCTGTCTGACCCAGGTATTTTTCCACTTTCTTCCCTTCCCTAGGACATTGGCAGTGAAGATTCACAGCACATCTGCATGCAAGCATGTGCAGAACCAGCTGACATCCTCCCATCCATAAGCCATTTCCAAATGCACAGCTACTGTTTTAAGTCAGGTGGCAGTATAGCAGCAGAGCTGGCTGCCCACCCATAGGAAGACAGCACCCCTGGAATGCTCTGATCCTCCTCCCCAGCAGGACCTCAATGACCCAAGCTCATACATGAACTCAGGTAGCTGGCATCAAGAGTTGTAGCCTTACCACTGTATGGAAGGGGCCAGCTGATTAAAATTTATTTAAGAGAAGTCTTGTATATATTTTTAGCCCAATTTGCAGAAGAGTAATTGGGTGATAATGTTTTGGGTCCTTGTGCTGGCCCTTCTTTAAATAATGGAACTATTGCCCCTTTATAAAATGGGCATGGAAAATTCTGCTTCCTGATTGGTCAGTTGTCATGCATCAAAATGTTCCACACATGGCTCCAAAAAAGTGCTGACCATCAGTGAAGTGTCAGAACTACAATCCATGCCCATTTGGAATGTTGGCACTTCATCAGGCAACCATCTTTATTTTGCCCACTGAAGTGAAAACAACTGTCACTTGGCATGGCAAACCTGTCAGAAACGAGTTTTGATATATCAATAACAGCAGTAGCTGAAGAAATATTCAACAGCATGATGTAGGAAGCAGAACAACAAGAATAATTAACAGAAAACCCTCCCTGAACAACAGTGAGTAGTTCTGTGACAGAAAATACCTCAAACTTTGTGGTAGTCAGCAGTAGGCACCTCTCATTGACAGCCAGTCAGCTAAACAAAATAGAGGATGCCAGAAATGATCCAAACACTAAAGAACCGCAAACCGGCATTAAACATCTTTGAGGAATGGAAACAAGCCAAAAAGTACAGTCTGATTTTAAAACTGCTAGTCCCGAGTTTCTGAACAAAACGTTCTGTTTGTTCTATGCTGGAGTGAGAAACTCAGATGGCAGAGAGTATTCCCTCAGAAGCTTCCACAGTCTGTGAGCTGCCTTAAATTGCCACCTAACAGTGTCTCAATATGCAGAAACATTAACATGATCTCTAATCTTGCCTTCCCAACAAGCAACAATGTCTTCATTGCTGTAATGAAAAAGTACAGAAAATCACAAAAAGATTCAGCCAAAAATCACCCTACTATAAAGAAATCATATTTGAAAAAACTGAGAGCCTTTACTGTTCTGTCTCTAAACACTGCGCCAGGCTTGGTTTGGAATGTTTGGCTGAATGTTTAATTATTTCATTTAATTTATTCTTTGTTAACTGGGTAAGGGCACTGGACCGATGGTCCCTTTTCAGGCCCAACCCAGACAGAACAAATTACAACACAATACAAACAACAACAACATCAAATTACAAAAACAGGTACTGACATAATTCAGTAATAAATATTGTTTTAACTTCAGTTTAAAATGAAGTAAAGAAGTGGCCTGATGAATACCAACTGGGAGTATTCCAGTAAATAGAGGCAGCCACTGACAATGCATGTGATCCAATCTTGAGCCTATGTTTGGGAATATCAGGCAATGTACCTTTTGCCAATCTCAAACATGGCGAAAAGCTCTGAGGTGAAACTAATTCAGATAGGAAAATAATGATTTAAAATGAAAACGTTTATAAATAGTACACCTCAATGAATATTCAATCCTCATGGATAGGCGGCAACCATCCCAGGAGCTTAATACAAACTGCAAAGATGAGTACGAGCAGGTACTCCAGAACAAATTTGCAGATATTGTTGTGAGTAACAGAGCATGCAATTCCTTTAGACCAATATTAAAATATAAACATGACACATAGTCAAAATGAGGAAAAAGTGACCCTAGAGCAACAGCTTTCCTAATCTCATCAGAGAAATAAGGATCTATATCTGTATAATAATCCAAATTTCTGATTAATGATTTTAACAACAGACAGTATCTGAGAGAACAGGTTAGTCCAGGGTGCAACAAAACACCAAGATATCTGAACTTATACTTATACATGACAAGGAGAGGGAGGGAGGGACTGAGACAGTTACAGCCCAAATGTTTTGAGTTCAAAGTCGATGAAAATGAGTGCAAGTTTGCAACCTTGGGTCCGATTCTAAGACACATACACAGTGATGCAGTGTGACTTGTGCCAACACATATGGCATAAGTCACACTTTGCACCATGGGTTCAGCCAACTGGGATTCCAAGAGATGGCCTGCACCATGGCGCAGGCTGCCTGTGTCCAGGGGACCTATGCCACCTAAGGCCCCTATGGCACAGCAGAAGGGGAGTTAAGGCAGCAACTGTGCCCTATTCAAACAGGCAGCTGCTGTAACCCCACAACTCCATTCCAGGAGGCCCTCCGCACTGCCGGGTTAGACCAGCTATGGCTGGCATACTGGGATTCCGCCATGCCCAGCATCCAGATGCCCCCCTGCATGGACCTGACCTGTACATTGCCATGACACACTGACCCTCCACAACATAGTAGTTCCCACTATCCCGGCAGTACTGGGTTCCTCCCGCTGCTCCCAGTACCATGATGCATTAATGCCAACCACCCCAGTGCCATTGTGTTGCTGCCAACACCCCTCCATGGACCTACCAGGGCTTGCAGGCATGTTTAAGGGCTTGAGGGGTGGCTGTGCCCTGTCCTTGGGCATGTCGGTGACTTGCAGCACTCAGGTTAGGTGTGCCTTCCTGTGGCGCAAATCTGGAGGTGCTGCAAGTCGAGGTCATAATCGCTGGGACCCTGCCTGTTCTGGAATCTGGTGCAGGGTTCTCATATAGTGGCATATGTTGCAACCTCGTGATTTGTCAGAGAGTTGTGCCACATGTCTTAGAATCGGGCCCCTTGACTTTTAACGAATGTACAAAGAATCATGGAGATCCCATGGAACTGAACAAAAGCAGCATAATTTGGCTTTATTTACTCAGTCCCTGGCTCGCCCAACTGTCTAGTTGCTAGTTCAAAAACATACATTTCCAAACTACCACCTGATGCCCGGTCTTTTTACTGTCACCCTCGCAGAACTGGACCAACGCATACTTGGTGAACAGAATGATGACAGAGCATCACACCAAAATCTCAAAGGAAAGGCAAGAAACTGGAGATGCATTCTACGTGACCGCAACTACGAGGGTCCATGTAACAGCAATCCAGAACCAGACCAATGCATACTTGCTAAACGGAATGACGACGAAGCATCACAAGAAATCCAGAAGGAAATGCAGCTGTCATGTTCAACCAAGAAAATCCTGCACTGCCACCAAGTGTTCTCCACATACTCAGTCTGCAAGACTAAGAAGAAACTCCAGAAGTAAATCTCCAGTAAAGTGAAGCTCACATCTCCACAAACAACAATGCTGCACTGCCACTGAGAGTTCTACAGCGACGTTCAGCCAGGATGCCTTCATTTTCATTTCATTACAGCTGTAAGCTTCAATGGACAGTCAATTTTATGCTTCTGCCAAGTGATTATTTTTTCATCCCTAAAACAGTGCAACACGGGGTAAGCTGTGTTCTGTTTGTTTTCATTGTTAGCATCCCCAGTGTTTTATTGCTTTATCCCTCACCCATACGTTCATGGGGACTATTTCATTGTTGCTCACAGTTTGTAGTGGAAAAGAATACATTAACTATTCCATTAAATATTTCAAATTTCAGAACAGTTTTCAGTGTTTTCTTCCTTTTTTTCCTTACTTTTTTTTGGGAGGGAGGGACATTTTATAAGCACCATAAGACACTCCAGAGTGTGTACAGAACAGATATTACTGCATGCATAGGGACTGAAGGCACTCAGCCTCCAGCCTCATGCCTTACAATACCCTTGGGCATGCGTTAATATCTGTTCTACGCACACCCCATTGTGCTTTATTGCTTACATATTGCAACTATTTAGGAGCATGGCTGAATGACTCACTATTGAAAATATGGGTGCAGTACTTCTGCCTATCAATCTGAATTATACTGACAAATTTCAGCAGACACCCCTCTGAAACCGTTAGCTTTTTTGTTCTGTTTTGTTGGAGTATAGCCTGCTTCACTTCCCGTACATTATGGGAGGGTGGGCTAGAGATATGGATTTAAGTTAAAACCTACGGGCCTACCATTCTCATAAACATTATGAGCTTGGCCTCTAAAGCCCCTAATTGCTGCAAGCCCTGGGTGTGCCAAAGATATGGCGCATGGGGCTTGAAGTTATCACCCAGCCAGCGATCAGGAGTTTCAACCCATGCACCAGCTTTTTGTGGTTTAGTTTGTGGCATTCCTGGGGGCTGTTTTTAAGGAACTTGCACCAGCTATTTGGTGCAAGCTGCCATAAAATGAGGAAACTGCCGCAATTGTGCCCAAGATTCAAGAATCAGGTGCAGTTGCGGCAAAGGGGTTCAGCGTACCACCAGAACCTAAGTGCTGGTGCAGCACTTGGTGCAAGTTCTGCACCATGCTTTGAAAATTGAAACCCAAAATTGAAATCCAGTCAGCCGCTGAAATATTAGAGTCAATATTAGATTTTCTAGTATCTTAGTCTGTACCATGAGTTCCAAGAGTCCAAAATACTTATTATCCTTTGACCAGATCACAGTTTATAACTTATCCACAGAAGATGTTTATGGTTTCTTTTCTTTCTGTTAAGCAGCTATTTATATTCTTTTTCATAGTGACGAATGCTTTCCTATACACAATATTTCCATTGTTTTTAACAATCCTCTCTGCTGTTTTCAGGGACTTCCTTAAGTTAAGGCAATCATTATCAAACCAGACCTTTTGTTCCACAGCATGGCATTTTTGATGCTTCATTTGGACATCTATCAATTTATCAACAAGATTATTCATAATTGCAACAAATTCTGTCAAAACAGACAGTGATTGATCAAGTGGCAAGGATCCAGACAGACATGAAAGCTTATGTTTAAAATTACAAAAATCATGACAGTCCAATAACAGAAGCATGTCTTGTATATATATCCAACCAGATATTCTTTTGTTATTGTTAACAATACTGTATGTTTGTCAGCATTGTCAACCAATAACACATTTCCTTTTGTATTTTGAGATTTATACCAAGAGCTACAGATATGGGTAAGTGATCACTATCCCATGTATCAATGACATTAAATCTCTTTATTCTTTGGAATAAATATATACAGTATCTATAATAGATAGATCCAGGACTGAACCTCTCCCAATCATATGAAATGTAGCACTGATAATCACCAGCTGTCCTATAATTTATGACTCTATGAAACACATCATAAATAGTTTTAAGTAGGGCTTTTCCTTTTATTAACTTTTTCATCGGTCAAACTAGGAATCAGAATTTCTAGCTCATTATTTAAATTCTAGTTAGGGTTTTGTCCTCATGTTCTTTTCCAAACCTGGCATTTTCATCTCTCATGGCAGATTTAGAAATATTTGTGTGTGGTGTGGTGTGTGCATTTCCTATTCCCAAAATTCCAAGTGCTTGTGTTGACTGGAATAAGAAAACTAAAAAACTTGAGAAAAGATTTAACAAAACAGTGAGCTAGGATGTTGCTGTTGGTGATTGGGCGGTTGCCTGGATACAGAACCATGGGACTTCTGGGTATGGTAGTCTCCGTGGGTATTCTGCAGAGATTACACAGGAGCAGAATACTTTCATTATTTGTGAACATCATTATTTTATGGCAACTGGATCTCAGTAGCATCCACTAAGCTAGCTAATCAGACTTTTACTGGTTTAAATTTATTGCAGTGCTTGAAGTGCTAGCCTGCTTTCACCCTCACTTCCTGGTCCTTACCATTTACGCCAGTCCCCTGCAAGTAGTGCCATTGTGAGCACAGACAATGTGAGTAGAGGCAAATGCATCTGCCTGTGTCCGCTAAGGAGCAGAGGGAGCAAGCCATCCCACTTAGTCTTTGGACTTTAGACAGATATTTGAGTTTACATAAGTGATACATGGGGACTAATGGTGGGTGAAGCGGACCCAATTCACTCCATGGTGATTCGTAGGAGTGAAGGCCACTGCTGGAGTGCTCCACAATGTGAAGCGGAGTACTTTATGCTATTATGGGGAACACAAAGTCCATTGAAAACAATGACTTTGCATTACTCCACCTTCCCAAACCACTACTCCACCAATTCTTAAGGCAATACATTGAAAACAAAATGCCTTGTTTTTAAGCTCAATGGCGAATTTTGCAGTGATTCATGGGATTTCAGGTTACATGGGCCCTAGATTGCTCTGCACAGCCTCAGTTTGGGGTAGTGTGTAGGAAGCTGTAGGAAATAATCTGCTCTGAGAGCTCTCTGCAATTCAGACCTTCTAAAAGCTGTTAAAAAAAGCCTTTTTGAGCCATTTGTTTTGCTGAAACTTTAGTTCATCGATTATAGGAAACCCTCCTGTGCTCATGTCATCGAGCATTTATTGTTTGTGTGTGGATTTTGAATGTTAATGTACAACATTCAGTCTGTGTATTGAGAGACAGTGGAAGTGTACTTTGGGGAGAGGTGTATCTGTGGTGTAGGTAGACTAACTTGGAGAAAAAGACAGTGCTTTCTGTTTTGGTGATATTTTTCTTGTATAAATGTGTTAATGTACACACAGTAATATTTTCAATAATACTTGCCATTTTTTTGATTGTTGTGGCAGCAGTGCAAAATTTTAGTTTGTTTAAAATGTGTGGTTATATTACTGAAGTTTTCAATTTGCTACGCATATTACTTAGTGTGTGTGTGTAGTATGTGTGTGACCTGTGTCATCAAATCAGACACCTTTTATTGTGCCACATAATAATTTCAGCAATGTGAACCTGCTATCCACTGCAACTGTGTGATTTTTGTACTTCTTTGTGGCATCTTTACTGGTACTAGTATTTGTGACTGTTACTGTAGCAGTGCAGTGCACTGCCCCCCACCCGCAGCCCGCCCAACTGGCAATGGTATTATTTTCCAGATTTGAATTTCTGATGGTGAGCACTGGTTAGGTGTTGTGCCTTTGCATCTGCATCTCTTCAGTGTGCAGTGCAATCTTAATCTGTCTGTGCATTTGCATCTCTTTAGACCTAATCTCCATCTGTAACTTAAGTCACAGTTGTTTCTATGGCTTCCCTTCAGAGTACTGGAATGGTGTGGTGCATAATTCTGCATGAACATTGTACTCATTAATATGCGTTTTTAAGTCAGGAACATCATCACGAGTCACTCGTGATACAAATCACGTTCTTCATCCTCACAGTCACAAATGCAATCACAAATCACTATTCACGATCACATCACGAATCACATTAATTTTTTTCTAGTTAATTGGATGCATTGTAAGCCTGTTTTGTAGTATCACTCCAGGCTTCACCACCCAGCCATTGTACTCATTAATGAGCATTTTTAAGTCAGGGAATTTGTGCTACAGCTCATCATGGAAGTACAGCCGTAGGCATTCGCGTTCCTAATACAGTTTTCATATTGATTATCTCACATCGTCGACACTGAATCACGTTCTTCATCATCATGGTCACAAATGCAGTCACAAATCACCATTCACGATCAATGTCATGAATCACAACACTAATTTTTTGACTAGTTACTTGGATGTATTGTAAGCATGTTTTGTAGTATCTCTCCAGACTTCACCACCCCGTCATTGTACTCATTAATGAGCATTTTTTAAGTCGGGGAGTTTGTGCTACAGCTCATAGGGGAAGTACAGCCATAGGCATTTGCATTCCCAATACAGTTTCCATATTGGTTATCTCACACCGTCAACACCGAATTATGTTCTTCATCATCACGGTCACAAATGCAGTCACAAATCACCATTCATGATCACGTCACGAATCACAACACTAATTTTTTGACTAGTTACTTGGATGTGTTGTAAGCAAGTTTTGTAGTATCTCTCCAGGCTTCACCACCCCACCATTGTACTCAATAATGAGTATTTTTAAGTTGGGGAGTTTGTGCTACAGCTCATCAAGGAAGTACAGCCATAGGCATTCACGTTCCCAATATAGTTTTCTTATTGCTTATCTCACACCGTCGACACCGAATCAGGTTCTTCATCATCACGGTCACAAATGCAGTCACAAATCATGATTCACGATCACGTCATGAATCACAACATTAATTTTTTTACTAGTTACCTGGATGTATTGTATGCATGTTTTGTAGTGTCTCTCCAGGCTTCACCACTCCACTATTGTACTCATTAATAAGCATTTTTAAGTCTGGGAGTTTTGTGCTATAGCCCATTGGTGAAGTACAGCCATAGGCATTCGCGTTCCTTCCTGTACAGCATGTGAGTTACAGTACTGTAAGTAGTGGTGGACGAAGTGGCCCAATTTGCTCTATGAAGTGATTCACTGAGTAACATGGAATCTGCGGAGAACTCCACAATATGAAGTGGAGTACTTCGCATCATAATGAGGAATGCGAAGTCCATTGAAACCAATGACTTTGCATTATTCCACCTTCCCAAAACCACTTCTCCACCAATTTTAAGGCAAAGAACATTGAAATCAATGTAACTCACCTCACTTCGCCCTGTAATTGAGCTCCAAATGAAATTCTGCAGTTATTCATGGGATTGCAGGTCACGTGGGCTCTAGATTGTTCGGCATAGCCTCAGTTCTGGCCTGGGTAGTGCGTGTGCAGTAGTAGCTGGAGACAGTTTGCTCTCAGAGCTCTGCAATTCAAAACCTCTAAAAGCTGTTTAAAATGCCTTTTTAGGTAATTTTTTTGCTCAAAATGTAGTACATTGATTGTAGGAAACCCTTCTGTGCTCATATCGTCGAGTGTTTATTGTTGTGTGTGGATTTTGAATGTTAATTTAGAACAGTCAGTCTGTGTGCTGTGAAGTGTGCTTTGGGGAGGGGCATATTTGTATTGTAGGTAGATTATCTGGGAGAAAAAGGCAGTCTTTCTGTTTTGGTTATATGTTTCTTGTATTACTGTGTTAGTGTACACAGTAATATTTTTAGTAATTCTTGACATTTTTTTGCTGATTGTTGTGGTGCAGCAGTGTACAATTTGTCTGTTTAAAACATTTGGTTATATTACTAAAGTTTTTCAATTTGCTACGCGTTACTTGAGTGTGCGTGTGAGTGTGAGTGCAATGTATGCCATTAAATCAGACACCTTTCATTGTGTTACAGAGTAATTGCAGCAGTGTGAACCTGCTATCCACCGCACCTGCATGAATTTTTTTATACTGCTTTGTGGTATCTTTTTACTGGTAGAGGATTGTTACTGTCGTGACTAATCCCCAACTGGCAAAATGTATTCCTTTCCAGATTTGGATTTGTGACTTGTAAGCACTAGGTGTTGTGTCTTTCGTATGCATCCCTTGAGTGTACAGCGCAATCTTAATCTGTCTATGCGTTGCATGGTACCATTAATTCTGGGAGATTGCATTCCTTGTTACGCTCTCATTTCACTTTGTCAGCACTGAGTAATTTTCTGGACACAAGACAGTAGCATTTTGGGGATGCACATTAATTCTGGTGACTCTGTGTGTCACCTGACCATTCTTAGCATCATGGAGTCGCCATTAATTTTGGGAGACTTTGCATTTCTTGTTTCACTCTCATTTCATTTCATTTCATCAGCACTGGGAGTTTTCTGGACACAAGACAGTAGCACTTTGGGGATGCACATTCATTCTGGGCACTGTGTGGTGGGATGTTGCCAATATTTTTGTCCTCCGCCTTACTTCACATTTAAGGTGGAATGACAAAGTGAAGTAATAATAACAAGGCAAAGTGAGCCTTTCCCATAGGGCACTCCACCTAGTGAAGTGGCAAGGCGAAGTGGACACTTCATGTTCACTTCGCCGACGGTTTTTAAATTTGCTGCATCTCTAATAGGGACCCACTAAGTACTACACAAATTTGCAATCTGTAGATGCTGTAGCCTGCTAAATATTGTACAAATTGAAATTGTGGGACACTAGATAATCAAATATTTATACATCCCAAGAAAAAAGTGCTTGGAGGTAGTTTGGCACAACTGTTGAAAACTGAATAAAGTGATTGTAGTCCACGGGAATGTGAAAGAGGGTAATATATTCACAGAAAACAACTGGTGGGACACATATAAAATTATTTTCTACTTTAAATACCTCAGACTATAAAATGGAAACACTATTAATGTTGGATGGCAAACTAGAAATTAAGTGTAAGTAATGTAATATGCACCTATTGGTGGAATCCTCATGTAAGCAGAATAATTTTATCTGTGACAAATGTATAATAAATAGAGCTTTGCTGGGAGAAATGCAGAAAATGTAAATGGGGTGGGAAAAATAGAGGCAAGAGTGACAAAACTGAATTACAGATGAGAAATAGAAAAGGGACAGTATTAAAAGAGACAGAACATTTTCAATGGTCAAGACAATAGAAATGAAAATGCATTGTATTCAGACTGTCAGGCTAAAAAGGAAAGGACGGATGAAGACAAAGAAATTGAACAAGATTGGTGCATGGTAAGGGGATCAAAAGATCAAAGAGAGGAAAGTTAGCAGATATGAAGTATGTCTCATTAGTTTTGAGAATCAAAACAGGTTCAGTATATTAGAAAATGAGGTAGAGAAATAAATACTGACCCAACAGCAAGAGGAAACAAGGACAAAGAAAATGAGCAAATGGAAACACAAATCATCGAAACAATAATAGTAGGAGACTCCATCCCAAGATTTGCAGACAACAAAATATGCAAAAGGAATAAAGAGCATACCCAAGTTATCTGTCTCTCAGGGGTCAAAAATAAAGATATAAGGCAATGGCTAAAGAACCTTACTGAACCACAGAAAACTCCACCATTAATGATAATTCATGTGGGAATGAATGATATAAATAAAGCCCCAGTTTTAGAGATACAAAAAGAATTTAGAGAAATAGCAAAGTGAATTAAGAAATACAAATGTCAAACAATATTTTCTGAAACACTACCAGTGCCACAAGCCACACCAGAGCAAATAGATAAATGAAGAATGGTAAATTATTGGCTGAGAATGTGGGCAACAAAGGAAAACTTTAAATTCCTGAGAAATTGGGATGCCTTCACATACAGACAGGATCTATATTCAGGGATGGTCTCCACTTAAACAAAAAGGGCAGCGTTACTGGGGAAAAAGGATTAAAACAGCCATTAGTTTGAATTTAAACTGATAAATGAGGGAGGGGAAATTAAATACAATAATTCTACAAACATAACTTCATCAACAGATGTAATTATGGAAGGGTGTTAAATAACAAAAAAACTGAACTGCAAACATAAGATCCTTGAAATTCTTTACTTAAATGCTAGATCCTTGAATAATAAACAGGATGAGTTAAAACTAGTTATTACACGTAAGAATTATGATGTTATTTCTGTAGTCGAGACATGGTGGAACAATGATATAAATTGGGGCTGGAACTTGAGGGGTATACACTATACAAAAACAATAGGCAGCAGATGGTTGGAGAGGGTGTGGCCTTTTATGTAAACAACTATTTAAAAAGCTCACAGGTCAAGGGTACTATGAATTCAAACAAAGTTAAATTAGAATCGCTATGGGTTGACATACTGTAATAGGAAAACAAAAAAATATAACAATCAACGCATGTTACATGCCACCAGATAGCAATAGGGAACACGATGAGAACTTATTAAATGAAATTAGAGTGAAATGCGAGAAGAACAGGAATATATTAATAATGGGTGACTGCAGTTTTGGCCACATAGAAACAACTAATAACAAATCAGAAAGTTAATGAACATGGATTGAAACAAAAGGTGTTTTTTTTCCAACTAGTTAATAAAATACTAGGTTTAATAATAACTATTGTAAAAGGAATAAACAATAGTTGTAAAAATCAGGAACCACTAGGATCAAGTGATCATGCCATGATTACAATCAATTTAGATTTTAGATCTGGAAAAGCTATAAATGATCGTAAATTGTATAATTATAAGGCAGGAAATTATATGGAAATAATAAAAGAAATAAATCAAAGGAAATGGGAGACTGAGTTCATGAACAAATCAATTAATGCTACATGTGATATACGCAAACATAAAATTCTGGCCTTAGAACAAAAACAGGTTCCCACCAAAAAAAAATATAATAACGGGGGAATAACACCCAAATGGATGAATAATAAAATAGGTATATTATAATTAAAAACAAATGTACAAACTGTGGACTGAGGATATAATATTGAAGTAAATAAGACCAGGTATAGAGATATGGGGCTCAATTTTCAAATGGCAAACTATGACACAAGGTGCCTGTGCCAAATGGGGATGATGCACTTGGCACCTTCTGTCATAATTTGCAGCAATCCTGATTTTAAATGCTGGCTGTGGCAAAAGCCCCCTGTGCCATCCTTGTGGCAAAAGTGCCCATGCATCAGGTCACAAGGGTAGTTGTGCCACAGCAGGGCTGCATCATCCCCTTATTTGGTAGTCTACAAGCCCCACCGTAGTCGCAATGGTTCCATGTCATAACGGTAACCGCCAAAAGGTGATCGCCTTTAGGGTGAAGTCACATCACAGTGTTACAAAACAGTTCATATATTAGGGCTAAAGAGCTATTTACAGAAGACAGGATAAGAGAGGAAATTAAGAAGCTAGACCCCTTCAAATCCCCAAGGAGTGACACCGTAAACCCTTATCTGTTACATAATATAGTGGACTCCCGAAGCACCTAATCAGCCGGTGACCTGCAGCAGTAAAAGCCGCCTCACCAGCCGCATCTTGTGCCCTGTCTGCCCCCAGCAACAGCAAGCATCTCAACCTCCAGGCTCTACCCAGTGCATGCTCCTGAAGTGCCTCATTGACTGGTGACCTTCAGCAGTAGAAGCTGCCTCGCCAGACACATCTTGAGCCCCCCCTGCCCACAGCAACAGCAAGCATCTCAGCCTCCAGGTATGGCCACTTCCCCGGTTTCAAACTCAGAGTTCCTGTTGGGCACTGATCTATGGCAGAAAGCTGTTGTTCACTGTTCTACCTACAGCCCTGCTCTGATTGGGGCTTGCATCCTCCCATTGACTCTCATAGCCCTCTGGGGATGGAAAATCTACGGCTTTTCTTTGGCTCTAGTAACTTCCCTCTGGGGATTGGATTCCATGGCTTCTTAGCCTACTCCCTAGCACTTGAACTGGGGATTTTCGGCCCACCCTCTCACACCCCTCCCACCGTTATTAAATACAGTTTGTCCCTGCCTCCAACTGGAGGGACACACATATTAGTGAAGGTACTTAGGATTGCTGCCTGCCATTGGTTCTTGCAGGATCTGACCTGAATAGCGTGAACTATAGCAAACATAGACCTAATATGACACCCCATATTTTCTCTACTGCCAGCTTGCTGGCATGCTCTTCCTATGCCTTAACCTCCACAGCAACCCCAAACAATCAGTCACATCTCATTATATGTGGTACAACGTGGGCAGCCCTCATGGTGTAAACTTTCTCTGTAGTCCTGAATTCCCTCTTAACCTCCAGAAATAGGGGTGCACTACGCATCACATCAGGCAGAACTTTCTGCCTGTCTTACCTGCTATCAACACCCATTTGTCCGTTACCATCAAGACTCGGGTGTTCCTTCTTGCTTCACCAGGGACCTCATTTACCTGCCCTTCTGAACCAGGAACTCTCTGTAAGCATCATCAGAAAAGGGGGCACCTCAGACTACCGAGGCTGCTACTAAATGCCTTTAAAAAGATTTTCATGACCTTACTACTCTGCTCAGGCAACATTGAAGTGAATTCAAGCCCTCCAACCCCCATCACTTCACCGTCAGAATTGGCTAACCTGAAAGGGATGAGCCTGCTCCATGTCAATACTTGCAGACTAACAAAGAAATTCAATTCTGTACAAAACTGGCTAAGTCATGCCACTCCAGATGTACTGGTGGTAATCGAATCTTGGTTAAAACCTAATGTGCAGGACGTTGGAATCAACATTCCTTCCTACAAGGTTTTCAGAACCAACAGGCTGGTCAGAGGGGGTGGGGTAGCCATCTGTGTACAGAATAGATTCTCTGTGAGTATTGTTAACTCCACAACTGTACCTGAGGAGTTTGAATGACTTACACTGAAGGTTCAAACCTCCACTTTGCAGTCGCTTCTTGTGATAAGGTGTTATAGACCCCCCGCAACTGGGCACAAAATAATAAATCACTGAAGTCAAATACTTGATGGCTCCCCTTCAGAAGGTATAGTCATGAGTGACCTTAACCTTGACTGGCTAGCCACTTGTTCTAAGTCACTTAAAGAACTCTGTGACACCTTTGGACTGACTCAAATAATTACGGAACCCACATGTCCAAACAAGAAAAACCCTACAAATGTCTGGACATTATACTGGTAAATAAACCACACTTGGTAATGCATTCAGGCATTTTCTTTAATGACCTTAGTAACAATTGTGGTATTGCATTTGTCAGTTCCCTACCAAAGCCAATCTCGCATTCTAGATGTATTTTCAAAAGGAGTCATCGCAACCATGACCTCCATGCCTTCTTATCCGATCTGGAGCACTCCTGTTGGCAATGCTTTTACCTTGCTCCTACTATCAATGAAGCCTATGATCTGTTTCAGAACATCCTCCTATGTACTATAAATCATCATGCACCCCTGGTGAAAATACGAACAAAAAAAATGTCATGCCCATGGTTCTCTCCCAGCCTTAAGTCCGAACTACTGCACAGGGATGCCCTATGGAAAAAAGCTCAGATTACTAAACTCCCTTCTGATTGGACAGCCTTTAGAGTGGCAAGAAATTGCTCTACTAAGCTTACCAGGGCTGCCAGAACTAGTTATTACAACAACAAACTGGATGCTTGTACTAAATGCTCTTCGCTGTTCTGGAAAACACTAAGAGAGGTAGAGGATAATAGATCGGCAAACCCCTTTCCTACAAAAATCACGCCTGAAAGTTCCACCGTTTCTGACAAACTTGAGATCCTAAATCTATTTAATAACCAGTTTGCCATGGCAGGGCTGTCCTTCGACTCATCTCCATCCAACAACCTTTGAGACCAATTATTTGGCATGGGCTCAGACTCGGTCACTCATCCCCTTCCTAAGGGCCAAACAGCTTTCTCCTTCAGCCCTGTCACACTAAAATAAGTAGAGGACTTACTCCTGCAGCTCAACACAAGGAAAAGTGCTGGCGCAGATCTCCTAGAACCGTATTTTTTTTAAATAACATATTACTCGCTTGCTGTTCCCATTACCCACCTGTTTAAATTGTCTCTCTCTCTCTCTCAGGGTACCCTTCCTTCTATTTGGAAAACCACTCACATCATTCCCCTATTTAAATCAGGTGACCCTAGTGATCTTAACAAGTATATGCCTATCTCTCTGCTTCTAACACTCTCTAAGCTATTAGAAAAATCAGTCAACCAGCAAATCAAGAACTATCTCGATTCCAATAACCTACTTACCTCAGTGCAATCGGGATTCAGGCCTTGCCATAGCACAGTCTCTTCCCTTGCTAAAGTTTCTAATGACTGGCTAGCTGTCTTGGATAATAAGCAATATGTATGTACCTTGTTCTTGGATCTAAGCAAGGCTTTCGATATGGTGGACCACTCCTTGCTCCAGGGCATCCTCTGCAACTTTGGCCTGGATAATACAGCTCTCAAATGGTTTGATAGCTATCTGATTGGAAGTTCTCAGAAGGTAAAGGCTGAAAGAGATCTTTCCCCTACAAGAACCCTTCTGAGAGGCATTCCACAGGGTTCCATTCTGGGCCCTGACCTGTTTGCCATGTACATCAACAATATTAATTCCGGGATAAAGTCTGCTAATATACACTTATTCACAGATGACACTGTATTGTATATTGCTAGGCCCTACCCAGAATTAACTTGTCGGGACCTGCAATTTGAGTTCAGCCATCTCCAGAAAAACCTGCTCCAATTAAAACTACTTTTAAATGACAAAAAATGAAGGCAATGCTATTCTTCCCTTTCGTTAAGCCGTCATGCACCAATAAGCTGGGTGACGTAACCCTGATTACTACCCTCCTTGGTGATCCTCTTGAATTAGTTAAAAAATCTAAATATCTGGGTGTCTGGATTGATAATAAACTGTCCTTCTCTGAGCATATAGAGGTACTCACTAAAAAACTTAAACAAAGACTCGGCCTATTCTTTTGAATAAAGCACCTTCTTTCAATGGATGCAAAAACTAGACTTGTCCAGGCTACATTCCTCCCACTGCTGGATTATGGGGATATTCTATATGGCCAAGGTGCTAGTGTAGCCTTGTTCAAATCTGACACCTTATACCACAGGGCAATAAGATTCATTACAGGTGTACCCTACTCTACCCATCACTGCTCACTACATGAACTAATGGGTTGTACTTCACTCTGCTACAGATGGCAAAGAAATGCAGTCTTTTGGACATACCGAGCCATCATAAAGAAGCTTCTGTAATATATCTCTGATTGCTTACCCATCTGTCCAACTGGTAGCTACATACTCAGAAGCCTCTCTCATATCTCCCTGGTCATTCCTAGCGTCAGATCTCATTTTGGGACAGCTTCTATAAGCCATTCCCTCCTTGCATTATGGAACAACGTGCAAAAAATTCTCAAATTAGCCTCGCCTGTGAAATTGTTCACCTTTAAAATCCTCTTCTCCCGAGCCATCACAGAATCCTGTAACTGCAGGAAATTATTTTCCCTACAAAAATAGTAGTATGGTACTGTCCCCTGCCCACTATGTGGCACTTATCTGTCCTTATGCCTTTTCCTCTACCTTCCTCCTTTAATTATAGATTCCCCTATACCTGTTTTAACTGCACTTTACTGTATATGTACATATGTACACTTTTCAGTCATGCACATATGTTCATACTAAGCTTTTCTTCACTTGTATTAATTATTAACTGTATTGTTATGCTGATTTTGCTCTGTTATTACTGTACTGGTTTTTGGTTTGCACCGTGTCCTTGTCTTCTATGTGTCCAGGTCCATCTTGTAAATTAGTTTTTCTCAATGATGTTTCACCTGGTAAAATAAAGCTTGATTGATTGATTGGTTGATTGAGTATGTAACTTATTTAAAGCATCTTTCTTAAAGGAGGAAATACCATCAGACTGGAAGCATACTATTGTGGTACCAATCCACACAAAAGGTAGTAAGAATAGTCCATCTAACTATAGATCAATTAGTTTCACACCAGTGTTGGGCAAAATTATGGAAAAAGTACTGAAAGATCATGATGTTCAGTGAAAGAAAAACAGACAAAACCCAATATGACTTTGTTAAGAACAGAGCATGTGTCAGTAACCTAATTGCCTTCTATGAACCAAATAGTTAATTGTTAGAGTTAAATATTCCAAATGATGTTTTCTACCTTGATTTCACTAAGGCCTTTGACCAAGTGCCACACATGGGCTGATAAGGAAAATGGGGAACATGGGTTTGGATACGAGGCTGGTTAAGTGGATTGAAGAATGGCTGAAAGGGCAGACACAAGTTGCAAGAATAGGAGGATTATTGTCAAACAGCCTTAAAGTAACAAGTGGAGTACTGCAAGGTTCAGTCCTGCAAGCAACCCTATTTACACTTTATATATCAGACTTGCACGTTGGAATCAAAAGTAACATCACTAAGTTCGCCAATGACACAAAAATGGGAGGACCAGCACGAACTGGTGCAGCTATGTCAGTAATGCAAGAGGCTCAAGATAAAATACATACCTGGGTGGATACACAGGGCATGAATTTTAATAAAGAGAAATGCTTTAGGATCAGTTTAAATAGCTTCCTTCTACACTGCAATCTTTGCAAGAAGTCTTGGTAAATGACTAAGTGATTGCCTTCATACATTGGTTCCCTCTGTTTATGATATGCCATCCATATAGCCTGTCTATCAGCAAAGTTGTGCATCCTAAAAATAATCTTGTGTGGCGGTTCTCTAGGTGATGGTTTATTGGCAAGGGCATGGTGCGCTCTCTCAGTTTTGTAGCACCATCCTTCAGCTGAAGCCCTAAAAGTCCCAGTAGGGTTGTAGCAGAAAAATCCTCTGCAATCTTGCCTTCCCTTCCTTCCTGCAACCACTGAATACAGTGATTATTTCTGCACTGGTAGTTTTCTTGATAGTCCAGCTAATCTTTCAAGTCCTCTACCTCCTTTGCTGGTTGGGCATGTTTTCCTAGTAGTGGGCTCACCAGATCCTCTGTGTTAGAGATCCTTTGTTCAGACTCCATGAGCCATTTGTCCTGGCCTGCCACTTGCTCAATCAACTCCGCGAGCTGTACTGCTACTACATCCAGTTTTGGGCTAAGCAGTGCCAAGACCTGCTCCATGACAGTGTACCCCAGGGCTTCTATTTCTCAGGCTGATAATGTCACTGTGCCTGGACCTTCCCCCGAAGTTGAGGCCACTGACTTCTTTGTTGATTTTGTTGCCCCACAGAATTGCTTGCCAATAGCTGAAGTGAGATGCTCATCAATCTTAGCTGTGTATCACAGAATATTTGCTTTTGATAAATATCTGGCACAAAACAAAAACACTATTATAACCTTTTTAATGCCACATGGAGATGGGGCTCAGTAGGAAACATCTTGCTTGTTTAGCTGCTCATTAGCGTCCCCTCTCTGATATCCTTGGTGTCTTGTGTTTGCCTTATTTGCTGGTCTATTGGGTCTGCACTTCCCCAGTTCCCTGAGCTCATTCCACTCCTACTAATTCTTGTGCAACTTTCCCCTATCCCTAGGGGAGTCCTGGCTAGGTTCCCCAATTCATCTAACTCAACTGTGGAATCCCTAGCCCCAGCGTCCCCCACAGATATGTTTAACTGCCTGCCAGTGAAGATGTCAAACATTTGTGCTAATTCACTAGTACCCTCTTTTGTCAGATGAAGGCCATCACCTTTGAAGAGTCTTCTGCCCCAGAAGCTCCCTCCAGTCTCCTGCAAAGTGGTACCCCTGTTCCTAACACCACCCTTGTAACCACTCATTGAACTCCTCCATCTCCTGCTTCTTCATAGAAACATAGAAACATAGACTTTGACGGCAGATAAGGACCACTAGGCCCATCTAGTCTGCTCATTTCCCTACCTACAGGATGGGCGCGGATCCTAGTTAACCAACAGCCTTTTTCTTCCTGCCCCCCACAAGAATTGCCTTATGTCTGTCCCATGCATTCTTGAATTCTCCCACAGTTTTAGACCCCACAACTCTCAGGAAGGCTGTTCCATGCATCCACTACCCTCTCTGTGAAATAATACTTCCTCACATTGCCCTGAACCGCCTCCTTCTATCTTTAAATTGTGTCCCTTGTTCTTGCAAGTCTCTTTTTCTGAAAGATGCTACCCTCTTGGACTTTGTTGATTCCCTTGAGGTACTTGAAAGTTTCTATCATGTCCCCCTCTCCCTTCTTTCCTCAAGGGTATACATATTAAGCTCCTTTAGTCTCTCCTCATACGGCTTCTCTTGCAGACCCTGCACCATTTTAGTTGCCCTCCTCTGGACTGCCTCTATCCTGTCTATGTCCTTGCGGAGATGGGGTCTCCAGAACTGGACACAGTATTCCAGATGGGGTCTCACCAACTGTCTATACAGAGGATAACAACTTCCTGTTTTCTGCTGCTGATGCCTCTCCTATACATCCCAGTATACCCCAGCCCTCCCTACTGCCTTCTCACATTGCTTGCTAACCTTAAGGTCATCTGATATGATTACCCCAGGTCCCTTTCCTGTTTTGTTGTTGTTACTAGCTCCCCACCCATTGTGTATTCTTCCCCTGGGTTCTTGTTTCCCAGGTGCATTATTTTGCACTTTTTTGCATTGAATCCTAGCTGCCATACGTCTGACCATTCCTCCAACCTTGCTAAGTCCCTTTTCATCCTTTCCACGCCTCCTTGTGTATCAACCCTGTTGCAGATCTTTGTGTCATCTGCAAAAAGGCATACTTTTCCTTCCAGTCCCTCTGCAATGTCACTGATGAAGACATTAAAAAGGACTGGACCCAATACTGAACCCTGCGGTACCCCACTAGTAACCGCCTCTTTCTTCAGAGTGGACTCCATTTACAATTACCTTCTGTGTCCTGTTGTCCAGCCAATGTTTTACCCAGGCTACCACCCTGGGACCCACTCCCAGGCTGGTTAATTTGACTATCAATCTTTGTGTGGGACTGTGTCAAATGCCTTGCTAAAGTCTAGGTAGGCCATGTCCACAGCCCCTCCCTGGTCTACTACTTTGGTCACCCAGTCAAAGAAATCTATTAGATTCGCTCTGACATGACCTTCCGCTAGAACCCATGCTGCCTTGGATCCTGTGCCCCACTGACCTCTAGGTACTCAACTATTCTTTCCTTCAGAAGTGACTCCATCATTTTCCTACCACAGAGGTCAGACTGACAGGTCTGTAGTTTCCTGCCTCTGTCTTGGTCCCACTTTTGTGAAGGGAATCACATCGCCTTCCTTCAGTCCTCGGGTACCACACATCCTCCCATGATTTATTAAAAAGAGTAGCCAGTGGTTTCACTAGTTCCTTCCTTAATTCTTTTTAGAATTCTGGGGTGAATTCCATCAGGACCCATTGCTTTGTCCACCTTCAGTTTTAGGAGTTCTTGCAGAACCCTTTCTTCTGTGAAAGGACTGGGATCGACCCCCTATCAAAAGTGCTTCTGTTAATTGGATTAGGCACTTCCCCTCCTCTTTGTGAACACTGAGCAGAAATATTTGTTCAGTATTCCTGCTTTCACTGTCCCTCTGCCCACCCACGCCGTTCATTCTATTCAGCCTCACTATCCTCCCTTTGTCTTTCTTGCTGATGTACCTATAAAGGTTTTATCCCTTTCTTAACTGAGTTGGCTATCTTTTCCTCAGTTTGGGCCTTTGATTCTGACTTCCCTCCCTGCTTCTTTCTGCCTTAACTGGTACAGCTCTCTGTCCTGCTCCTTCTGTGTTTCCTTATACTTCGGAATGCTATCTTTTCTTCCTGACTTTCACAGCCACCTCTCTTGAGAACCATAGTGGCTTTTTCTTTCGCTTTGATTTGTTTATTTGCTTCACACAAAGGCTTGTTGCATCTGTGATGGCAGTTTGATAATTCCCATTGTTGCTCCACACCTCCTTCTAGCCTGTTTGCTAATGCTTTTCTGAGGCACTCTCCCATCTTGCCAAAGTCAGCCCTCCTAAAGTCCAGTACCCTCACTTTTGTATGGCTTGACTCTGTAGCTGAGTTTAACGTGAACCACACTGTTTGATGGTCACTTGGCCCCAGATGGCAACCTACTTCTAGATCTGAGATCCTCTCTCACCCCCCGTTTGAGAGTACGAGGTCTATGATTGCTCCCTCACGAGTGGGTTCGAAACTAGCTGTCTAGTGCCCCTGCCACCTGTAGGGCATCAAGAATGGCCCTGCTCTTGGATGTGGCTGCAGCAAATGTGCTCCAGTTAACATCTGGCATATTCAGGTCTCCCATCAACAGTATCTCCCTTTCTCTGCCATTCTAAGAATGCCTTCTATCATATCCTTGTCCATTTCATCCCCCTGACATGGGGGTCTGTACACAACCCCTGTGCGGATTGTGGTGCCCTTTCCAGTCTCCAAGGTGACCCACAGTGCCTCCTCTCCTCCCTGTTTACTCTTTTGTTCAGTTGCTTTTATCCCTTCCTTTACATAGAGAGCTACTCCTCCCCCTCTTCTCCCCTGCCTGTCTCTCCTGTAGGTTATGTACCCTGGTATGTTAACATCCCAGTCATGGTTCTCTGTGTACCATGTTTCTGTGACTACTACGATATCCAGGCATCCCTCTTCCATTAAGGCCACCAGCTCAGGGAGCTTGTTGCCCAGACTACGGGCATTGGTACTCATTACCCTCCATTTCCTGATGGCCTTACTCCCTTTTGCCCCATCCCTGTCCTTCTTGCCTTTGTCACTTTCTCCATTTACCCCTGCCCTTCTCCCTATCGACACCTCCATGTTGGTGTTTGCCACACTTACTACCGTGATTGTTTTGGGGCTAGGATTTTCCTGCTCCTTTCCAGTGCCTCCCCCCTTGGCTAGTTTAAAAGCTTGCCAATGAAGCATTTAAACCTATCACCTAGGATCCTGGTTCCCCTCCCGGACAGATGCAGCCCATCATGCCAGTATAGGCTTGCATCACTCCAGGTGGACCCCCAGTCCCCAATGAAGCCAAATCCCTGAGCTCCACACCAGTTTTTCAACCACTGATTGAATCCCACGGTATGGAACATCCCTAGCCTCTCCTATGCCATAGATGGGTAGCACCTCCGAGAAGGTTACCGTGCGTGCTACTTGACTAAGGCCCCTCCCCAATTCCACAAACTCTTCCTGCACTCTCTAATCCCTTTCTTAGCCAGGTCATCTTCACTCTTTCCTCCTCCCTCTCCTTACCCAAGACAGGGAGGACCTCAGAAATGGTCATAGAAAAGTGCTTTTTCAATCTTTTCCCCAGCCTCTGGAAGTCCAACATCATGATCTCATTATGCCAATTCAACTAATCATTGGTTCTCCTGCTCCCCTCCTCTCCTCTCATCCACTATCCTCCCTATCCTCTCCCAGCCCCAGATGGCTGATGCTCCATAAAGGCATCTGACCACACCCTATGCTTTCTCACACTGCCTTCCACCCTTTCCACACCTCTGTTCATACTGTACCCTATCACTAGAATCATCCTTACTAACTTCCACCTCTCTTGCCCCTGGGTATTGCCTTGTCTTCATTCCCCTCAACAGCAACTGACTCGGGGTCCTCCTCCATTAGAGTCAGGCACCTGTGCCTCTTCCAGAGGTGCTAAGGAATTTGCCATTGGTATCTCTTGTTTAATGCTGACTTAGTTTATTTGTTTATTTGAAAGATATCGGAATTACAATCCTTTGAGTCAATGACTCCTTTGCAAAGGCGCCACATCAGTAAGAACATACATCAAGCATCACAGACTTAAACACTAGGTACAAACTATTTTACATTTGGTAACAATACAAACCTAAACATATGGTACGGTATTAGCTTGAAACATTGATAGAGGACTTAAACATTTGGTGCCACGTAGGATCTGGGGTTACATCATCTGGGATCATTATAGAGGTCCCGGGTCAACACTTTGATACACATGACAGTAATTCAGTTCCGGAGGGTCTTACAAAGTAGGCCCTGTGTCAAGATATGTTCAAGGTGTGAATAGAGGATCGTGGCTTAGGGAAGCATAGAAGTCATGGGGGGCAAATTGAGGCACTGGAACCCGGTTAGAGTTATCTACAGTCACAGGTTTCTGAGTTGAGGAGTGTCTTAAGACCAGCTTTAAACTGCCCCAAACTGGATGTAGGAGAGATTGTGGATGGTAGGTTGTTAAGCCACAGAGAGGCATGATATCGGAAACCCAATGCCCAAGGGAGGTTCTACAGTGAGGACACAAGTATGGGAGTGTTTGTCGAGTGTCTGGGGACCCTCCTGAGTGAAGCAGGTTGGATAAGAGGGTGGAGGCCTGTCAGTGCTTGTTTGTGTAGTATCTTCCTTGCTAGAAGGCAGGTGTGTTACTTCACCCTATTTTGGAAGTTTAGCCAGCCAGTGAGTTTGTAAAGATCACAAGTGTGGGCTAGCCTGTGACAGTTCGAGACCAGGTGACAGGCTTTGTTGAGGGCGAGGTTGATGCTGCATAGGGCAGTATGATCAGCAGACCCATAAATTACTATTCCATAGTTCACCAGGGGTAACTGAGGAGAATACTGCTAGATGCATTGCAAGAGGTGGAATGCAGTTCCTATGCCTATATAGGATCCCTAACCTGGCATTGACAGAGGAGAATTCTTGCTGAATGTGAGTGTGATAGGTAAGGGAGGAGTCCAACATGACACCCAGGTATTTGAAACTGTAGACCTGTTCTAGAGTGGTGCCACAGGAGTTTGTGATGATTAATGGCACATTACCGAGTGGGTTTTGGCGGTGCAAGAAAATCATGGCTTTTGTCTTCTTATAGTTAAGTTTTAAGTGGTGTTCTGAGAACCAGGTTTCGAGCTCACCAAAGAAGGTCTGCAGGGCAGCCTGTAGCGTGTTGAGATGATGATGTTTCCAAAAGACTACGGCATCATCAGTATATAGCAGAAGCTTCCCATTACAGGATTTGGGGAGGGAATTCAAAAAGAGAGTGAAAAGCAATGGGCTTAGTATGGAACCTTGTGGAACCCCTGAGTGGACTTTTTTCCTGGAGGATGTGGTTTCGTTAGTTTTTACCTGCTGCATCCTAAGAGATAGTCCTTGGGCCAGGCGGTGACTTCAGTGGAGATGTTTAGTGATGGAAGAGTCTGGAGAAGAAGCTTGTGACTAACTGTGTCAAAAGCTTTGGTCAGATTGATAAAGACAGCCCCCCATTGCTGAGCCATGGTCAAGAGCCTCATGTATATAGCAGGTGAATTCGACAAGGGCTGTTGAGGTGTTATGACCCCTCCGGAACCCATGTTGTTCTTGGTAGAGGAGATTGCATTTGGTCAGGTGTCCATGAGCTGGTCCACCACTATTTTCTCTAGGGCTGTGTAACTGCCCAGTCTACCTAATCTCCTACTCCCCACCACCCTCCATCCCTCTGCGTAAGTGGGCCTGTGGGGGGGCGAAGGGGTAGGCACCAGCTTAATTGAGTTGCAGGGATATTCCTCCCTTGCTTCTGTCATCTGAACATGCAGCTCCCAAAAGGTCTGGCATTTTGAGAAATGTTCTCCCTACCAAAGCATAGCCCTAGAGACAAGTGCCCTACAATCCACACAGCTGACTACCTGCTCACCACCCAGCACTTTATCCTAGCCTGCTAAATGCTTATAAAAGTACCTAAGTTACTTAGTAATGTGTGGAATTTGACAGCCTGTTTTATAACCTTATCTTGGTAGAAGCTAAGATAACAGTATTAGTGGTAATTAGTAGTAATTAGCAGTAGACATCCTCTACCTTGATTTCAGCAAGGCCTTTGACTCTGTGCCCCACAAAAGGTTGATCAGGAAGTTGGTGGATCTTGGAGTTGGGGAAAAGATGATCAGTTGGGTGGAAAACTGGCTGAGGGACAGAACCCAGAGGGTGGTGGTAGGGGGAGAGTTATCTGGCACCAGAGAGTAACCAGTGGGGTCCCACAGGGCTCTGTGCTGGGGCCAATGTTGTTCAATGTCTTCATCAATGACATTGGGGATGGCATTAAAGGCAAAATGTGCCTATTTGCAGATGACACCAAGCTCTGTAGGAGAGTGGACACAGCTGAAGGGATACGGGACCTTCAGAATGATCTGGAAAAGCTGGGAAAGTGGTCCAGGATCTGGCAGCTTGGCTTCAATGCCAAGAAACTGGAGCCAAGAATCCCAGGACAGAGTATTACCTGGGTGGAGTTCGAGTAGCTGCATCAGAGGAGGAGAAGGACCTGAGAGTGATGATCACTAGTGACCTGAAGCACTCCACACAGTACAAGAAAGCAGCAGCAAAAGCAAACAAGATGCTTGGATGCATAGCTAGGGGGATCAGTAGAAGGAGAGAGGAGGTTATACTGCCCTTGTACAGGTCACTGGTAAGGCTGCATCTAGAGTATGGAGTTCAGCACTGGTGCCCACAGCTCAAAAAGGACATTAACCTGCTGGAGAAGGTACAGAGGAGGGCTACAAAGATGATAGCCAGTCAGCAAGGCAAGGCATATGAGGAGAGGTTGAGGGCACCGAACATGTACTCCCTGGAAGACAGGAGAGAGAAAGGAGACATGATTGGGACATTCAAGTACTTGAAGGCAATAAATAAGGTTGATAAGGAGAGTCTCTTTCAGTTGAGTGGCAATCATATCATAAGGGGGCACAATCTTAAGCTGGAGGGTGGGAGGTTTAGGAGGGAGGGAGGTCAGGAAGCACTTCTTCACAGAGAGGGTAGTGGACACTTGGAATGCGCTGGATGGAAGAGGTCATCTCATTGAATACAGTGGGCAGCTTTAAGAGGGTCTGGGAAGGACATGGGGGAAGGTAAGAATCATGGGTAGGGAGAATGGGAGCAGTGGGGAGGGAGGGCAGGGACATTAGCTCAAGCTGTGGACCCTGCAATACTAGCAGACTTGACAGACCAAATGGCCTTCTTCTGCTGGCTTCTTCTTATGTTTGTATGTAACACCCTAGCTGAGACACAGCCTGTCTGCCTATTTTTTAACATTACCCTATATAGGTAGAAGCTAGGATTTAACATTTTAGAAACAGTAACACTACACACTAGATGCAGTCTGCTTCAACTGAGCTATGACTTAAGCAAGACCTTCAAGCTCCTGTAGCTTACCAGTTGCACTTAGCTGCCGCTCCTTCAGAGTCTCCTGCAGAACTGCAGACTTACCTTCAGATGCCCTACAGATGCTCCAGAACAGACACAGTCCTCTGCACAACTTCAAACTCCTTAGTTTTAGAGAAATGATAAATGTCTATCACACCAACATCTAGGCAGCTCTTTTCGCTCTTGGGCAAACTTAATAATCAGCCCATCTGTCATCCTTACAGGTCCTCAGAGGGATATTAAACTAATCATTAATTGTCCATCCCTGTGCCCTAATCTTATTTTGTGTTTCAATATGACTATTACAGCTAGTCCGGAATGCTGCAGCCTGGCTTGTTGTGGGCTCCTCTCATAGGGATCTCATCACTCTGGTGCTGTGTGCACTGCATTGGCTGCCTATTCAGTGGTGCACAACCTTCAAGATATACAGTACTTGATACCGTTCAAGGCCCTACATAGTTTGGAAACAGACTACTCAAAAGACCTCCTAGTTCCCTTCTGCCCAACTTATCTATGCCACTCTTCTGATGTGGGCTTGCTTTCTGTCCCTGTCCCTTGACTGCAACAATCTGGGGACAGAGCATTTTGTGTGGTGGCACCCATTCAACAGAATGCTCTACCAGACTATGTTAGAGCTGTCGGCTCAGTTGTGGCCTTCAAATCTACTCTGAAAATGTTTCTATTTACTTAGGCCTCCCTGAATTCTAATTTCTTTGCTAGGATTTCATGGTATTTGCTTAACTGTTGAGTTTGTAGTTGTTTTATTGTGCAGCACCCTGAGAGCCCTCAGAAAGGCGCTAAAGAAATAAAGTTGCCTTGCTTTACTTTGCCTATTACAATCACAAAGTACAGTAATAGGATGGAAATCCCTGGGGAACTCATTTTAACATATTCTAAGAGGTCTCTCAGCATTTTTAAAATCCCTAGGGAACTTCTGTATGCAACAATGAAGGTATAGATGAATTTATAATGCAGAAACATGGATTGCCATTATAGAAAAGAACCACAGGCAAAAAGAATTTATCTCCTCCCTCCAATTTTTTACAAATTAAGTTCAGATGGGCCAATACACAAATATCCAAACCTCTTTATGCTCTCCCATATTTACTGTCCTTGGTGGCTGGAATAATAAATTGTATGTGCCCTTATAAAATTTAAATGTTGTTGTGCAGACCATGGTCCAGATTTTCAAAGGGCCCTTAGATCGATGCAAGGTGTGGCAAACATCCAGCTTATCAAATCCAGGTGCACCAAATACTGTGAGCTCTGATTTGCACAAAACGTTCACCTGCTGTAAAGTCCCAAATGATGCAAGAAATCTGCTGCATCAAAATGTGATGCATGGGATTAGAATGATGGAAGCTGGATCAAAAATATGAGTCATGGGGGTGAGAATGACAGAAGCTGTGTCAAAAATATGACCGAAGAAATGGCCTGGACAATGGAGTTTGCCTCTAAATGGCAAACCAGATTGTCCAGGTGACCACCCAAGAAGGGCCATGGGAGTTTAAAGAAAATGAAAGGAGAGAAAGGGAAGGGGGAGAATTCAAAGGTAGGGGAGGGGCTTGGAGGGTGACTCGGAGGGGAAAGAAGGGTGACATCACGGGGGTGGAGCTATGCAGGGGGCTGGAGAAAGCAAGCAATTGGCCAAGCCAAACAGGAAAAGGATGGGCTATGCTGGCCTTTTAAGGGGCTGCAGGAGAGGAAGTGCCCTCTCTTTTAGCTTGCTACTCTCCAGTTTGGTAAAAAGCTGGGAGCAGCACAACATGTTATTTATTCAATTATGTATTTATTTATTTATTTCAATCTAGGATTACAATACCTTTGAGTCAAGCTTTTTACAAAGGTTCCACATCAGCATGTGCAACAGTCATCATTTTAGTTACAAACATATAGTCATTGACTTACAGACATGTAATAACCAGTACAAAGACTTGAGCTATGAACAAGACAAGAGAAGGAGGGTGGGGGGTGAGGGTAGGAGATCGGGGAGTGAGGGTAGGAGATCGGGAGAGGAGTGCAGGGGTAGGGCATACTGGAGGTGGTTAGGGTGAGGGCAGGAGTGGAGATACGGGGGAGGTGGGCGAGGAAGGGACACAGTGCAGCCAGGATGACTACACGTGGCAGGTATGTTGGAATGGCCAGAGTGTCTGGACCTTTAAGCACTGTTTGGTCACATTAGATCAGCATATTTAGTCAAAAGGATAATTTAGCTACCCAGTAACATACCGGGTAAAACTACTGGTTTGCAATAACTAATGAAAACTAGTACTATTAAAAAAAAACTACTAATAAAATAACTAACAAACAACTCCAGGATTTAAACACAACACAGAACCTGAGGAGCGGGAGCTGGCACTGGTGCAGAAAAGAGAACTAGCCTGGGACTACACGTGGCAGGTATGTTGGAATGGCCAGAGTGTCTGGGCCTTTAAGCACTGTTTGGTTACTCAGTCAGGGCTGGAATTTTGTGTAATACTGCCCGTTTGCTTGCTAGAGATTTGTCTGCTTTGCGTGGGTTGAGACCAGAACATGCTGAGAGAATGCAAGGTTAGGGATGGGATTTTGTGTAATACTACCCATTTGCTTGGTAGAGATTTGTCAGTTTTGCATATGTAGAGACCAGAACATGCTAGGAGAATGCGAGGCTCTCTAGAGGTTAATCTTGCCTGTTTCCTGGTTTAGTGGGGGACAGGCTAGAGCTGAGCTGGTAGGCAATGGGAGGGCATGGGTATGGATGCGCTGGGGAGTTTTAATTCTGCCCTTCTTTGCTGGTTAGTAGGGGACGGGCTAGATCTGAGCCTGGATAGAATGCAGAGGTGGCATGGGGGAGCAAGCAATTGCTGAGTTTGGGGTTCACAAAGGAACAACTGCTGCGCCACAGCTCGACCCAAGGAGTGGCATTCAAGAGGAGATGGGAAGCCCAGCCGTGTGTATGGCATTGGAAGCATGGTTGGGGGGGCGCAGCCTGAAGCAACCACAAGCCTAGAAAGGCCTTAACTAAGTAGACGAAGGAAAGAAAGTCTTGCTGCGGGGCCGGGAGATGGGACAAATCTACAAAAAACCAAAACAGGAAGCTTTGTTTTGGGGCGATGATGGGGGAGGGGGTTTGGCAGGACACAAAGGGAAAGGGTGGCAAGAAGAGGGTGCGGTTCAGCCTAGTCATCGACTTTGGCTGCAAGGGACGTAATGAGGGAATGGATTGTTAATACCAAAAAAAAACCACAATAAAACATGCCTAGTTAAACGGGGAACAGAAGCGGACGCTGCATGGCCTCAGCGGGTTGGGGACATCCATCGTGGGGGGGGAACACAGCAGGAGCGTGGTGGAAGGGGACAACACCACATGGACAGGCAGGCCCAGTGAAGGGTGGGCAAAAGTCCCAGACAGATAAGTTTTTTTTGTTACATAGCAAGGGCACAAGAGCGCCCAACACGGGCCCACATGGGAGAAGAGGTTGGACTAGTGGGCAGCAGTGTTGCACCAGAGAGCCCTGAGGGGAGGGCAGCCCAGCAACTGGGAAGTACATGGGAGGAAGGAGGGAGGGACGACTGGGTGAGAGCACAAGCAGCGAGTGTGGGGCCAGCAAGGCAAAAGCCCCACTGTGCGCTGAAATCCATGAGGGAGGCAGGCCAAATCCGCCAGCTGGGGTGGACAGGCCATGTGGCGAGGGGGGGGTTCACCAGGGGACAAGGCACAGAAAGAGCAGGAGTAGCATGAGAAAACAAAGGGAATACAAAAAAAAAAGAAAAATGCAATATAAAAACAGTTTGAATAATGCTAGGGTTTGTTGACAATACCAGGAAAGTAGAAAGGTTTCAAGGGGAGAAGTAAGGGCTGAAAGACACATGCAGCCACCAACCGGGACACAGCCAGGTGCTGGGGACCTGGATAGGCCCCGAACCAAAAGAAAAGGTGGAAGGATATACCAAGACAAGAGTCATGATAATAATAAATAATATGCACAATAAAAAAAAAATCAAAACGCACAGAAGGGTGGACCATGCTGCCTGCCTTGTGGGATGTTTAGAACGCAAGAAAGGGCACCACTGAGTCCGAGGTGTGGGGACCAAAAGGGAACTTATGGAGGGCCCATCGAGTGATGAAGGGAGAAAGGAACCATGGCAAACACAGATGATGGGGCCAGGGTACGATGCATGGGAGATCAGGAACAGGTGCAAGATTCCTGGGCCCCCATATGACAGGGAAGCCTGTAGACCTAGATTCATTAACATATGCATCTTTCTTATGCAGCAGTTTTTAGCAGTAGGAACAAGAGAAAAGACAAATGCATTTGCCCTTAAGGGAAAATCTAAATTGTCAGGGGGGATTCCTGGAAAAGGGGGCACAGGTGTGGGATGGGGTGGGGGTATACTATTTTACTGGCAGGTCCAAGTTGAGGGGGTGGGGGCATGGTAAGAAGGAGGTAGGAGGAGGGAGGGAGAGAGGCTCAGGTAAGAGGGAGGTGTTGTGATGTCATACCTGCCATGACAAACACGACAAAGCAAGTAAAAACAGGTGAGGATTGGGCAGGAGAAGAAGGGAGGGGTTTGGGTGGGTATTTAGGAGCCAGCAGAGGAGGGGGTCTCCCACTTTTTGCTGGGTTTTTGAAATTAGCAGAGCTTAGCATTTCAACTGGCAAAGAGATTAGGAAGAGGTAAGGTTGATTGGGGTTTAGTCGGACTGGCCGCATGGCAGGGGCTTTGTTTGGTCAAGGAGGCCTAACAGGACCTGCATGGGGCTGAAAGCCATTATGTTTGGTTTCTTAAGCAGGGTATGCATTTAGGGTTTAGGATCATGCTGGGAGACAGTTAAGGGTGGAATGTAATATAAAAAAAAGTGGATACTTTAAGGTAGGCTTCCTCAGTTACAGCGAGCAACAAAAGGGGAAGAACTTGCTAAAATGCACTTACTTGCTCATGTTGGTCTTGTTCTGTTCCTTCACTGCGGGTCCCGGTGCTGCTTTGTTCTGGGAGGATGCTTGTGCCTACAGTTTCGGAGGTCTGGGGTCGCTGTTATGTTCCTTCACTGCAGGCCCCGGTGCTGCTCAGGGAGGAGGCTTGTAAGAGCATTTTACGGATCGCCAGGAAAGTGTATGCCCCTGGGTGGGCTTGGGGGAAAAAGGCACTGGGAGTTATGGGCGGGCAGGGGCCACATCAGTGTATCCTCCAGGTGGGCTGTTGGGGGACCAGACAGCAGTCTCAGGAAGTTGTGCCCGCCAGCTGTAAGGGGAAGGGGAAGCGGGCCGCACGTAAACACGGGAACCAGTGGTCACGGTGAGAGGTGGGCCATTCAGTGCCAGGCAGATATTGTTTCGGTTTGACCGTTCCTGGTTCGGCAGAAGGTACCACAAGGAGGGGAGGCACACACAGCAATGCTGTGGATTTATGTGCTACATGTTGGAGTGGGAGGTTTTTCCTGTTTTTCTTTTGTACAGATACTAAAAGGCCGAGTCACAGCACCATGAGGAGAATAGGTGCACGCGGCAAGATGGGGGGATGGCCACAGGACCTGGGGATGTTCAGCATTCAGGGGGGAGTGGTTATGCCAGGGCATTGAGGCAGCTGAAGAGGGAAGTTAGCTCCTGAGGGGAGCGGCCACAGAGAGGAGCATGTTTTTTTTTTTTTTGTTTGTTTTTTCAACTTTTTTCTCCTCCGGTCGCGGTGCCCTAGATCACTCTCAGGCAACCTAGTCCTTTCCTGCCCAGCCTGAAGCCTCCCCAATCTGCACCTCCTCTCTTTTCCCACTCCCTGAAGCCAGTACCCCCCGGTTTAACCCACCCAGGGTGGGTCGCCCTCTCCTCTTGGGTGCGCTTACAAGTCAGACTCTGACTCGGGTAGGGATGGGGAACAGAGGACCTGGAAGGTCAGTCAGAGAAGGCCCGTTGGAGGACATGGTGGACCGATGCCATTGCCAATCCAGAGCACTGTTGTTTTCTGTGTTCTTGTGAGCTTCACCCACTCCCTCCCTGCATGGTGCACCATGATGCACTGGCGCATGGCAACCCTGCTGGAGTTGACCACGCTGATTATGTGCATGTCTGGCTGCTGTAGTGCCTCCGGTCTCCACCAGGGTTCACCAGCACACCGAGACAACCCTCCTATGCTACCCGGGGAGGAGAGCACCACACGATCACTCATCCTCAACCCTCTCCTGGCCAACCCCCGGTGACCCGAGTACGCTACCGAACCCGGGTCGCTGGCGTGGTGCGAGGTGTGGCGTCCAGCGCCTCAACCCTTAGTGCCACCAGGCCAGCCTGGGAGCACAGTTGTTGAAAGGGATGCGGTGGCCAGTTCAGTTGCGTAGTCGCATGGGATGGATTAGGCCTGAGTCTTCGGGCGCCGGGGTATGAGAGGGCCACGATTCGCGAAAATAGCAAGGGCACATATACGCGACACGCGGGCCAGGGGAGGGAAATTTAGTAGTTTTGTCTGTAGGGAGAGCTGAAAAAATGGGCAAATTGAGGGCAGGGATTACAAAAAGAACTGCACCTCGGTAGGAAGTGCAGTGGCTAGCTAACAATGTGATGCAGAGACCTGAGTGAATCCCACAGTCACCACCAACTGCATTACTGTGGGATCCTGAGCAAGTCATTTACACACCTTGTACTCTATATAAAGGAGTTTTTCCTCTGTCAGTAGGGATTTGTGACAACTTATTATAGTTCTCAAACAGGTATGATATAGCCATAAGGGAATAATACAGAGGAAAGGAATAGATAGGCCATTGACAGAGGAAAGCCTTATGGCACATTAAAAGTGTGGACTTGTCAACTTCCATGTTTTATGTCCTATGCCTTTGGGTTAGGGCAGTGTATAAGCTAGCACCAAAAATAATACAAAAAAAAAAGGGGGTCGAGGACATTTTAAATTATCCGGGCACTAGAGGCTGTCCATAAAAATATGGTGCCTTCACTTAAAATGGGGGCAAGACAAAACAAAATGCCTTTGGTGACTCTTCTCAAAGGGTAGGGGAAAAGAATTAATGGTTGGGTAAAAGGGGGAGTAACGAAATGCATTGGTGAAAAAATTGTAGTGGAATCAATATTAGGCAGTAGATAACCTTGTTTGTTGTATACTCCCCTACAAGTATTAACTTATTCAGGATGGCAGAGGTTACAAGCGTGCAGATGATGGAACAGGCGGCGGAAATGATGAAAAAGGTGACTGAGATGTTGGATATGGAGAGGAGGAAGGAAGCGGAAGAAGAGGCTGCAAGGGCGAGGAACAAGAAAGAACAAGGGAAGAGCCTGATGGAAAAGATAAACGAATTGAGAGAGGCAGCTAAACAGAAGAAGGCCAATGAATGAGCAGCAAAGCGGAAGACACCAGCAGGAGGTTCGGGGAAGAGCCCAGCAGAGAAAAGAACACCAAGAGAGGTGCTGGAGCAAGAGCAGGTGGAAGACCCGGATGCAGAGGAAGGCATGAGTGGTAAGGATAAGGGTGAGCAGACCCTGGAGGGGGATCTGACAGAATATTTAGCAGGTATGCTGGAGAACATGGGGGAAAAGTTTTAGAAAAAATGGAAAAGGTGTTGCAGGAAATTAAGGCAGCTGGGGGAGAAATGAATACAAAAGCCAGAATGGACAATGTCCAGATACCAGGCATGACAATGGGAGATCATGTACCTTTAACGATTAAAGAAAAAATATGGAAAGGGGAATATGTAGATATATTCACGCTGGTGGACAAGGAGTCGGCCAAGAGGTACGTGCAAAAGGAAACGGTGGAAAAATCTGAGATGGCAGTGGCATTGGTGATCGCGGGGAATAAGGTAGAGGAAGTAAGTTACAAGGGGAAAATTATAGAGGCATGGCAGGTGGGGTTTTCGATATTCAGCGCCATTATGCTGGAGAGGAAACCAGAATTGGCCATGCCATTACTCACGTATGCCTCCACTACAAAGGACACCTATAAGACAAGGATGGGGATGGGTTGGCTAAAATATGATGAAGTGTTCCGGCAGAGGATGGCAGCCAGGGGAGATTTGAGGTGGGATTCCACTCATTCAGAGCTATGAGTGAGGAGCCTGTCAGGATACGTGGGGACAGGAGCAGGGAACAAACAAGGGGGAAGCAGGCAACAGGAGAAAGCATGTTGGGGATTCAACAAAGCATCCTGTTCCTGGAGCAATTGCAAATTCAGACATGTTTGTTCAGAATGCGCTGGGCAACATCCAGCGACCCATTGCAGAGCATTGGGGGACAGAAAAAGTGGGCAATGGGGAAATGGGCAGCCCTTTCGAGAAGGGAGGGGGGTTACCAGAATGGGAGGAAGGGATTTCAGGGAAGAGGGGATTTGGAAATGGGGTATGGGGAGCCAATGAGAGAGTTCTTGCCAACAATGAAAGGGGGTTTAGGCTAGCCAGAATGCCTATCGGGGGGGGGTTGTAAAAGAATGGATGAAGGGATACCCAGAAGGGAAGGCAGGGCAGATATTAGTGGAAGGCTTTGAAAAGGGATTTAGTTTGGAGTATCAAGGTGGGAGGAAGGGCACATGGGCCAAGAATTTGACGTCAATAAAAGGTAAAGAGTACATAGCTTTAAAGAAAATAAGGAAGGAAATAGAGGCTGGGAGAATGGAGGGGCCATTTCGGACACCTCCATTACCTCATCTGTGGGTTTCAGTATTGGGCTTGGTGCCCAAGAAACAACAAGGGAAATTTAGGCTGATTCATCGCCTGTCATATCCGGAGGGGATATCGGTGAATGACCACATACCGGGGGAATGTAGCATGGTCTCATATGTGACATTGGATCAAGCAGTGGAGTTGATTAGAGTGAAAGAGGGAGCATTGTTAGTAAAGTCCGTTATTGAGTCTGCTTTCTGGCTACTACCAGTCCAGAAAGAAGATTGGGACCTGTTGGGATTCTGCTTCCAGGGGTTCTTCTATTTTGATAAGGCAATGCCCCTGGGCTGTTCCACAACCTGTGCTAAGATTGAGGCATTTAGTTCCTGGATCCAATGGGCGTTTGGGGAAAAGTACAGGCACAAGGCAGTAGTTCATTATCTGGAGGATTTTTTGCTGGTAGGGGAGAGCGAAGAGAAGACAAGGGCAATGCTCCTAGATTTTGAGGAGATGTGCAGGCGGTTAGGGGTGCCACTCACAGAGGGAAAATCGGAAGGACCAGCCAAGAAACTGGAATTCCTGGGGATTGAGGTCAATGCAGAGGAGCAGATCTTTAAGTTTCCCCAGCAGAAGGTGACCAGGCTCAAGGAATTGCTACAGGGGGTTAAGAGGAGGAGGAGAGTCCCCTTCAGTCAGGTCCAACAGCTTTTGGGGCACTTGAACTTTGCATGCAGGGCAGTGGCACTCAGGAAAGTATTCACCAGGAGACTAGCCAGGGCAACAGTGGGCAAAAAATGACTGCACCATTGGGTGGACATCTCTCAAGGGATTAGGCAGGACCTGGAAGTGTGGGAACAATTCTTAAAAGAATACAATGGGGTCACATTTTGGCAGAAAGAATGGCCAGGGAATAACAATTTGGACTTATACACGGATGCATCCAGATCTATTGGGATGGGGGCATATTTTTGGGGGAGATGAATCACAGAAACTTGGCCTGAATATTGGAGGGAAAAGGGGCTACTGAAGGACATAACCCTACTTGAGATTTTTCCAATATGGGTGGCAGTGTTGACATGTGGGGAACACCGTAGGAACAGAAAGATCATGTTTTGGTGTGGTAATAGAGCTATGGTAGAAGTTATCAACAGGCAGGGAGAACACTCAGTGATGGCAAACAGAGCCCTGAGACAACTAGTGCGGAGGTGGTTAAAACTAAGCATGTCATTCAAAGCCAAGCATATTGAGGGAGTTAAAAATTACATAGCTGACAGCCTTTCCTGTTTACAGCTGGAGAGGTTCAGGTCCATGGCGCCACAAGTGGATGCAAAAAGAATGCTGGTATCAGAAAGAGTTTGGGAAATTGGCTGGAAGGAGTCTGACTGTTATACAGGAGCTTCTGTCTGCCAACACACTGAAGGCATACGAAGGGGCATGGGGGGTGTTCCAGGAGTTCCGAGAGCAGGAAGGGTTTGAGGTAAGTGAGCCAGTTTCACAGGACCAGGTAACAAAATACATGGTGAAAAAGTGGGAGTCAGGAATGGCTAGTGGTATAATGGGGGTACAATTAGCGGGGATAGGATGGGCCTGTAGCACAAAAGGCTGGGCTGAACCGAATAAGTTTAAAGTGGTGCGGTGCATGTTGATAGGGTGGCAGCAGTTAAAAGGAGGGAAGGCAGATGCAAGAAAGCCCATTGCAGGGAATAAACTCGAGGGTCTGGTTGGGGCCCTAGGGGAGATTTGTACATCAGATTTCGAAGTCTGCTTGTTTATGGCCATTTTCACAGTGATGGCAACAGGCGCATCCAGGGTCAGTGAAGTAGTGGCGGCCAACAAAAAGGATGACATGGGGGTTTGTGAGAAAAGGAAATACACTGGGAGCAACAGAGGGTCACAATTTGGCTTAGACACTCTAAGACTGACCAGAGGAGGATGGGGCAGAGATTGTATTGGATAAACAAGAGGCTGAAGTAGCATGCCCAGTTGCTGCGCTATGGCAATACAAGGGGAAGAGACAAAGTAGGGGGAGGCAGTTCTTTGCACATAGGGACGGAAAGCCGGTGACATGTTTCCAGGTAACAGGAGTTTTAAAGAAAGGAATGGCACACTTAGGGGAGAACCCACAGAACTACTCCTCTCATTTATTTAGGATTGGAGCAGCATCTGTGCTAGCAGAAAAAGGTGGGTCGGAGGAAGAAATTAAGAAAGCAGGCAGATGGAGGTCAAACTGCTACAAGACTGATGTAAGGAAAATGGTTTAATATGTGTGTTTGTTTTTCACAGGTCAGGAAAGGTGCAGGCAGGTCTGGATACTAGGGCACTCATACATTTACTGGGCAGAGAGGTGAGCCACTAATCGTCAAGGTGGGAAACAGCTAGGACAAGACCCCGACAGAGTGTTGGTTTATTGGAAGGGAGTAGGGGGCATGAGGTGGGCGCAGATCATGCCAACATTGGAAGATTTGAAACGGAAGTGGCTGAGACCAGATCTGATAATAATACATTTGGGAGGTAATGATCTGGGAGAATGACCATGGGGATTGTTGTGCAAAGAAATGATAGGGGATTTGGGGACAATGCAACAGTTTTGACCACAGGCAAGGATAGCAAGGTCAGAAATGGTACCTCGGATGGTTTGGCAGCAGGCCAGGGACATAAAAGGGGTCGAGTGGGCTAGGAAGAGAATTAACAGGAAAGTGGTGGCATGGTTAAAGGGAGTGGTGGGAACATACATAGCCCATAAAGGCATCGTTTTTTCCAGTCCAGGAATGTACAGGCAAGATGGGGTGCACCTTTTGACAGTGGGGATAGCAACATATTTACTGCAATTGGGAGATAGCATAGAAATTTGGGAAAAAGAGGGAAGGGGAGGAGGTGAAGCCCATCATTCCATCGCATAAGCTGAAACTGGGCTAGTGGAAAGTTTTGAAGAAAATTAAAATAAATGGGGGGGGGGTGGAAAGGGGAGGTCCACATAAGAACCATGGGCCGGGCACAGATGCCCGGAAGTGGAGGCAAGCAAAAAAGGATGAGGAAGGAAGTATTACTAGGAGGGCCAGTTGCCATTGGCAGCTGGGAAAAGGGAGGGCAGCAAGAGGAATAGGAGAAGGGGTATTGGGCTTTCAAGCATCCAGACCCCAAGAAGACAAAGGACAGCAGACAGTTAAGAAGATGAAGGACAACAGACGGTTTTTAAGGAAAAGAAGACCAAGGGGTATCGGGCTTTAAAACGTCCAGACCCCGAGAAGACAACTGAAAAAATGGACAAAAAAACTAGTGAAATATGTGATTTACCAAAATGTAAAGGTCTGACTGTATGATAAATGTAAAATGGATAACTTTGAAAAAATGAAGGAATGTTGTAAAACGTAAAGTTAAAATGAAAAAAGAAGCATTGTGTGATAGGGATAATAAATTAATTGCCAGTCGAGCATCCACTAACATTTGTCTGTGCGTCATTTTTCTGCAGAATCTCCCTCTGACAAATGCGGTTGCTCCTTAAGGGACAACCTAAATTGTCACGGGATTCCTGAAAAAGGGGCACAGGGGTGGGATGGGGTGGGGGTATACTAGTCTAGGGGCAGGTCCAGGTTGAGGGGTAGGGGATGGTGAGAAGGAGGTAGGAGGGAGGAGGGAGGGCTCAGGTAAGAGGGAGGGAGGGTCAAGATGTCATACCTGCCATGACAAATATGACAAAGGCAAGTAAAAACAGGTGAGGATTGGGCAGGAGAAGAAGGGGGGGGGGGTATTTAGGAGCCAGCAGAGGAGGGGGTTTCCCTCTTTTTGCTGGGTTTTTGAAATTAGCACCCACCCTGGAAGTGGCAGAGCGGAAAAGAGACACACAGGTGTAACAAAGGGAAGGGTCACTGGGTCACCGAAAAAGGGTGACAGGAGAAGGGGAGTGAGCCCCTGAAGAATGGGTTGGTGAAAGAGGGCAACAGGAAAAAGAGATGCCAGGGAAAGAAGGAAGGGACATTGGGGACCAAAAAAGGGTGACAGGAAGAGGGGAGCAAGCCCCGACTGAGGAGGGTTGGCAAAAGAGGCCAACAGAAAAGAAATGCCTAGGCAAGCGAGACTTGCAGGGGCAGGATAGTTGAAGGGGGACATAAAAAGACATGGGTTGCCAGGAGAGGGCAACAGGAGAAAAAGAGCAAGGGGATAAAAGAAGGGAATGCCTAAAGAGGGCAACAGGGGTAAGGGGAGAGAATCATATGAATAGTTCCCAAAAGAAGGCAACAGGTCAGAAAGGGAAGGAAAAGGGAGCCAAAAGGGGGCAACAATTAAGATAAAGCATGGGTGCAAGGAAAATTGGCCAAAGACAGGGCACAGGATGGAGTAATAAGAAGGCATTCTCCAGAGGGAAGCAGGGCAAGAGAAGGAACATTTTGAAGAAAATGAAAATGAATGGGGGAAGGGGGCCACGTAAGAACCATGGGCTGGGCACAGATGCCTGGATGTGGAGGCAAGCAAAAAAGGACAAGGAAGGAAGTAATAGAGGGGCCATTACCATCGGCAGCTGTGAAAAGGGAGGGCAGCAAGAGGAATAGGAGAAGGGGCATTGGGCTTTCAAGCATCCAGACCCCAAGAAGACAAAGGACAGCAGACAGTTAAGAAGATGAAGGACAACAGACGGTTTTTAAGGAAAAGAAGATCAAGGGGTATCGGGCCTTAAAATGTCCGGACCCTGAGAAGACAACCAAATAAATGGATAAAAAACTAGTGAAATATGTGATTTACCTAAATGTAAAAGTCTGACTGTATGATGAATGTAAAATGGATAACTTTGAAAAATGAAGGAATATTGTAAAATGTAAAGTTAAAATGAAAAAAGAAGCATTGTGTGATATGTATAATAAATGAATTGCCAGTCGAGCATCCACTAACATTTGTCTGTACATCGTTTTTCCGCAGAATCTCACTTTGACAAATGCATTTGCCCTTAAGGGACAATCTAAATTGTCAGAGGATTCCTGGAAAAAGGGCACAGGGGTGGGATGGGGTGGGGGATACTAGTCTAGAGGCAGGTCCAGGTTGAGGGGTAGGGGGATGGTAAGAAGGAGGTAGGAAGGAGGAGGGCTCAGGTAAGAGCGGAGGGGTCAAGATGTCATACCTGTCATGTCAAATATGACAAGGCAAGTAAAACAGGTGAGGATTGGGCAGAGAAGAAGGGGGTACTTAGAGCCAGCAGAGTAGGATTTCCTCTTTTGCTGGGTTTTTGAAATTAGCACCCACCCACCCACCCGGCCTGGAAGTGGCAGAAGGGGAAAGAGACACAGGTGTAAAAAGGAAGGGTCAACGGGTCACCAAAATGGGTGACAGGAGAAGGGGAGTGAGCCCCTGAAGAATGGGTTGGTGAAAGAGGCCAACAGGAAAAAGAGATGCCTGGGAAAGAAGGAAGGGACACTGGGTCACCGAAAAAGGGTGACAGTAGGAGGGGAATAAGCCCCTAAAAAAAAATGGGTTGGCGAAAGAGGCCAACAGGAAAAAAAGATGCCAGGGAAAGAAGGAAGGGACATTGGGGACCAAAAAAGGGTGACAGGAAGAGGGGAGCGAGCCCTGACTGAGGAGGGTTGGTGAAAGAGGCCAACAGAAAAGAAATGCCTAGGCAAGTGGGACTTGCAGGGGCAGGATAGCTGAAGGGGGACATAAAAAGACATGGGTTGCCGGGAAAGGACAACAGGAGAAAAAGAGCAAGGGGATAAAAGAAGGGAATGCCTAAAGAGGGCAACAAGGGTAAGGGGAGAGAATGGTATGAATAGTTCCCAAAAGAGGGCAACAGGTCAGAAAGGGGAAGGAAAGGGAGCCGAAAGGGGGCAACAATTAAGATAAAGCATGGGTGCAAGGAAAATTGGCCAAAGACAGGGCACAGGATGGAGTAGTAAGAAGGCATTCTCCAGAGGGAAGCAGGGCAAGAGAAGGAACATTTGAAGAAAATGAAAATAAATGGGGGTGGAAGGGGGGCCACGTAAGAACTATGGGCCGGCGCAGACGCCTGGACGTGGAAGGCAAAAGGACAAGGAAGGAAGTATTAATAGGAGGGCCAGTTACCATCGGCAGCCGGGAAAAGGGAGGGCAGCAAGAGGAATAGGAGAAGGGGCATTGGGCTTTCAAGCATCCAGACCCCAAGCAGATGAATGACAACAGACAGTTAAGAAAATGAAGGACAACTGACAGTTTTCAAGGAAAAGAAGATCAAGGGGTATCGGGCTTTAAAACTTCTGGACCCTGAGAAGACAACAGAAAAAATGGACAAAAAAACTAGTGAAATAAGTGAATTACCAAAATATAAAGGTTTGACTGTATGATGAATGTAAAATGGATAACTTCGAAAAACAAAGGAATGTTGTAAAATGTAAAGTTAAAATGAAAAAAGAAGCATTGTGTGATATGTATAATAAATTAATTGCCAGTCGAACACCCACTAACATTTGCCTGTGTGTCGTTTTTCCGGCGAATCTCCCTCTGACAAAGGACAATGGCACCAAAAAAGGCCAAGCCAGCTAGGGAGGAAGCTTACAAGGCCATCATTGAATTGACGGAGAGGGCCAATAAGGTATGGGGGCTGGTGGAGGACATGAATGCACAGGGATCGAGGGGAAAGCGAAAAGGGGGCATGGGGGGGCAGTGGCGAGGGTGCAGGCCAGCCAGATTGCCTAGCCCAAAAAGGCTTCCACCCAGACGGGCAAGCCCAGAGGGACCAGAGACAAGGGCCCCAACCCCTATGCCAACCTCCCAAGTGGCCCCTGAGATTCCGACTCCAGTGCTCATCCCCATCACCCCATCACTGCCCGAGATTCCAGAACCGGAACTGGCAGCACCGAATCCATTGGGAGGACCGATCCCAGGGGCAAACAGACCAATACCGGGCCCAACCCAGGAAATGTGGGAGGTAATGTGAGCAGTAGCATAAAAGAATACATAGAACAAATGATTACAGTTATGGGACAAGATGGGATAGGGCAACTGGAGAAAGCATTAGGAGAAATCAAGACAGGCAAAGGGGAAGGGGCAGGAAACGGGAACACACCGGATGTGGAAGGGCTGCCTGGGGGTCTACAGACATAGGTTCTCCAGGGATGAGAAGAGGTGAACACATCCCCATAGAAACGAAAGAAAAGATATGGAAGGGAGAGTACGTGGATGTTTTTGCGCTGTTCAGCAGAGAGACAGTGATGAAATATGATGAGAGGTAGAGCACTGGGAAAGCCGAGATGGCAGCAGCAGTAGTAATGCTAGGGAAGAAAAAGAAGGATAAATGCATGAGAGACAAGTCATGGGACAGCTGGTCTGTGGGCTTTTCCACGTATGCAGCCATGGTGTTAAAGAAAAAGCCGGAACTGGGAAGTCCCTTGATAACTGATCAGCTCATAATAAGAAGAGTGAAGGCAAAAGGAGGGGTGGGGTGGAGATATTATGATGAATTCTTCAGACAAAGGATGGCCACCTACGAAGTTGTGTTGTGGGACACCAAACAGTTGGACCTGTGGACAGATTACGTCATGGATCAGTCCACATCAGGCAGGGAAGGGAATAGGAAGACCTCGCTGATTCAGAAATATTGCTGGGGATACAATCGAGCTTTTTGCTCCTGGCCGCAGTGTAGGTTCCACCATGCATGCTCAAAATGTGGCGGCACCCACGTGGCTTCCAGATGCAGGACAAACTGGGTAGCCAGGGGACAACACAACGGGACACAGGGCACCACCAACCAGTCCTTTCAGGGGGACCAAGAGGGTTTTAGGGACAGCCAGAAACCAGAGGTTTTTTTAGGGGGAAGGGTTTGGGAAAGGGGTAATCAAGTATTAAGATCACCTATCATTCCCAGAAGGGGAGTCAGTGAATGACTACATCGAGGAAAGACACTCCAAGGATACTTATGCCACACTGGAGGAAGCAGTGGAAATCATTAAAGCAACTCCACAGGCATGGCTAGCAAAGACTAAGGTTACCACCTACTCGGTTTTTGACCAAATGGATTCTGTTTTCTAGGGCCAGATTTGGTCCTCCTGTTTTCACCATTGCAAATTCGTTTTTTTATGGTGGGTCAAGCAACACCTGTGAGATTCCTCACTAACTGTTTCATTTTCTTCTCATCTGACTGTAAGCAAGTGTCTGACATTTTAGTGTGCTTGCTTGCTTGCAGTGCATGCTAATCAGGAAGTGCCTTCAAGAGCAGGGCACTTTAGGCACTTTTACACACAGGTTTATGTAACGGAATAACTGTTATGGAAACAGTATTCCGTTACATCCCTTGTGTGTAAAGTGCATCTGTTTCCTTCCATAGGTGAACATTCGTCCAAACCGCAATCTCTGCTTTTCGCGGTTTGCACCGTTGTGTTCCGTTTCATCGGGCTGTGTAAAACAGCCATTCCGAAGTGGTGCACAAACAGCAATAGAATAGCAAGCTCTGTGGGGGTGCCGAAACACAAATGGAGGTTGGAGCTGCCGGAAAACTCACGGAGTGTAGAAGGTATCCTAAAAACTCAACAGTGTACAACGGCGCCACAGGTAACGCTCATTTCATTTTAAAAACCTGTATGTAAAACCACCTTTTAAGAGCCAAATGTGTCCCTGTCTGCTCAGTTGTCACCTCTAACTTCACGCCAGCATATTGGAAGATTATTCATGGGAAGGGTAAACAATACCACCTTAATTAACACCTTCATTTCTCTGAAACCAGACAGGCACCACATTAGGGTAGCTTACTGTCCCAGTAGGGACTGTACAACGTGTTTCAGAAATTTTACCTGCTAATCCAGTTTTATTCAGAGGTAGTACTTTTTCAGTCATTTTGAATGCTCCCATACTTGCAAAATGAACTAATTCTGATGTAGACCCTTTGTTTGTATACCAGTCAGTCTGAGAGGTGTAAAGTAGGGCTATTAAGACCATTAGCAGTAAATCAACCTAATCCTTTCCAGGCTGCATTATGAGTATGCTCTTTGACTGCTGTGATAAGGAATACTTTTACACCTTTAAAAGCTCACCATGTTTTTCTTTTAGGGTCTGTCCTATATTTTTATATTTGTTACCTCCTTTTGTTGTTAAATTAATAATCTAATATTTTATTTCATTTCTAGAAATACTACACCTCTCTTTCCTCAGCAGTTATTGCTGTCAATTTTCATACTACCTGGATATTCCAGGAAGACCATTCCAGGCCTCTCAGATGAACAGCACAGAATAATGTGGCTAATGTCATGCTAAGCCACAGAAATGAGAAAAGAAAAAGAGAGAGAGAGAGCAGTAGCTGATGAAGTGATAGGAACATAATCTAGATCTGATGGCACTGCAAATTTAGGCAATTTATCAAACATTTTTCAAAACATTATTATTATTTTTTTAACCAGAAGAGACTCACTAAGCTAAAGCTTGTTTACAGGTGCAACCTGGGAGCACAAGGGAATTAAGTCATTTGTGTAAGGTCACACAGTATGCAAGTTTGGGTTGTAGGATTCAAACCCTGGTCTCCAGAATTGTAGCTCAGAGCTTTACACCACTGTGCTATACTGCCTCCATGCTGCATATCACATATCATGCTATCTGCTAAGTATGACTGATATGGAAAAACAATTAGGGTATTTAACAGCATAGAATAGTTCCTACCACTTTTAAAAACGTCTATGACATTACAAATAACTTTAGAGTAGGAGCAATTGGAGGGACAGTAGCACATCTTAAAATGGTAGATGATATTTGTAATTACATCTCATCCACCATTACTGGTGTAGCTTATTTATTTATTTATTGAAAGAGTTTTACCAGAAAAGGCCACCTGACTCGATTTGTCAGCTAAGCTGTGTACACAGGACGGAAAGTCCCCTGAACCCCCTCTCTAACCTACCAAATGTTAACACACACTGAAATTTAAAATATTTAAATCTAAATCAAACAAACCAAAAATAATAATCGTGATGTAATTTAAAGAAGTTGTACACAATGTTATATCAGCAGCAATTCTGAATAAATAAAACGAATCAGAGTCCAAGCGATGCCCTCATTAGTCATAAAAGGGGCAGGGTTGGGGTGGAATTTGGGGGTGGTGGTTTAGTATTCGGTTTTCATCTCATCCAAAGGTGGCAACCCTAGCAAAGACATACATAGAGGCCACCTTCAGGCTCCTCCCAGTATGCCCTCTTGATTGGGACTTGTTGGGTTTTAAACTAGATGGGGAATATTACTTTGACAAAGCCATGCCTATGGGTTGCTCCACAGCCTGTGCCTCTTTTGAACTGTTTAGCACATGCCTACAGGGTATATTTCAAAGACAGTCAGGATACAGGTCAGTGATACACTATCTGGATGATTTCCAACTGATCAGGAGGGGGAGAGAGGAGACCAAGGGGATGCTAAAGAGCTTTCAGACACTGTGCAGAGACCTGGGGGTGCCACTGGCACCAGACAAAACAGAAGGGCCTAGCAGAATCATGGAGTTCCTGGGCATAGAGATAGATGCACAGGAAGAGGTGTTTAGATTGCCAGAAAGCAAGCTAAATAAGTTGAGGGGATTCCTAAAGAAACATAGAAAAAGAAGAAGGAAACAGCTGAGGCAGGTTCAGCAACTGATAGGACACCTTAATTGTGCATACCAGGCCATCAGCCCGGGAAGAGCATTCACCAGACGAATAGCACACACTACACAGGGGGCATCTAAGCCACACCATTGGATGGACATCACAATGGACACAAGGAAGGACTTGAGAATATGGGACACATTTCTAGAAACATTCAATGGTACATCCTTTTGGCAAGACGACTGGGTCTTTAATGCAGACTTGAGCTGTATACAGATGCCTGGGGGCTTGGGATGGGGATATTGTAGAAGAAAATGGTTTTCTGAGGCATGGCCACAGAGATGGGTAGAGTTAGGTGTGACTAAAGAAAGTACCCTGCTAGAAATCATGCCAATCTGGGCATGCACGGTAGTATAGGGACCTGAGCTCCGGAACCAAAAAGTGACTTTTTGGTGTGACAACAGAGCTGTGGTGGATGTCCTCAACAATAGGGGTGCATTGACTGGGCCAGTGCTACAGGTATTGAGACAATTAGTACTACAGGGTCTGGAACTTAACATGACATTCAGGGCTAGACATATAGAAGGGATCAGAAACACTATAGCTGACAGACTCTCCCATCTGCAGCTGGACAGATTCTGGGTCTCAGCACCGAAGGCAGAGTCACAACAGACACCAATACCAGAGGACATATGGGAAACAATTATAGGATTTAAGAATGCATGGGATAGACATAAAGGAATTCTGGAGGTCAGGGGTAAGGGGCAACAGACTTCTAGGAAAACATAAACTGAACTTACAAGCTCAAATGGGCAGACTGGGTGGGCCATAGGCCCTTATCTGCCAACACTGTCTATGTAACTATGTATAAGTTGGCTGAAAGGAGCCAAAGTCCTGTTTCCGAACTCCTGGTCCACCACGATGCTCAGAGACTATCAAGGAGCATTGGGAACATTGCAGAAGTTTGGGGAACTGCAACACATAGAGGTAGGTGGGCCAGTCACAGCCAACCAAGTGGGAAAATACATAGTGCACTAATGGGAAAAAGGAATGGCACATGCTAGCATGGGAGTCCACCTAGCAGCCATTAGCATAGTTTGTAACCTAAGACAGTGGAAGGACCCAACGAAGACCATATTAGTACGGCGAATGGTTCAGGGTTGGGAACGGCTGGGAACAAAGGCAAAGGATGAACGGAAACCAGTAGCACAAAGCATGATGGAAGGTCTGGGGAAGGCAATGGCTGCTGTATGCAGAACAGAATTCAAAAAAATTGTTATTCCAGGCATTATTTACAACAATATATTATGGTGCACTGAGGGTGAGGGAAGCAGTAGGGCATGACAGAGGTGGTCTGGGACAGGATGACCTTACATGGCAGGAGGATGCAGTCAGCATATGGATCAGGAAATCAAAGACAGAGCAAGAAGGTGGAGGGGGTGCAGATAAGATTAGGAAGACACGAGGAGCCTGCTAGCTGCCTGGTTAGAGCATTGTGGGCCTACGCCGCAGTGTGACTGACACAAGTGGGCCAGTTCTTTATTCATGAAGATGGGAAAAGGGCCATAGGCTATCAGGTGACAGCAGTCCTTAAAAAATGCATAGAATTCCTGGGGCAGAACCCCAAACATTTTTCCTCACACTCATTTCGAATTGGGCGGGCGTCACAGATGGTATCAGCAGGGGGGTCAGTTCCACAAGGACAAGGAGTCAGACGTTGGAAGTCTGACTGTTATAAATGTTACATAAGACAGCAAAACAAGTGATTAACCAGTTCTCCAAATTTCTCTCCATAGGTTAAGAGAGGGATGGGGAGGCAAGTTTTACAAAGAAAGAAGAGACCGGGGGAAGGAGATACAGATACAGAGTGGCAGCAACAATGAATATCTCATTAATCACACATGCTTCGATCTTTCACAGATAAGTGGTGGATGCTGGAAGTATGGATAAGCAGACACTGTTACATTTATTGGACAGAAAGGAGAGCATCCAATAAGGAAGGGGCAGACAGCTATACCAAGACCCCAGACACTGCTGGGTGACAGGGCAGGGCATCAGGGGCATGAAATGGGCCCAGCTGCTCCCGACATTAAGAGACATGAGAAAGAGAGAGAGAGACGGCCACCTCCAGACATGATTATTACACATTTGGGAGACAATGACATTGGATCCAGTCCATGGCTAGACATTTATTTACAGATTAAGTATGATAGGGGCATAATAAAAAAATGGTGGCCACAGGTAACACTTATGTGGTCAGACATGGTACCCTGCAGGGTTTCGAGACATGCACACAGCCACCTTGCAATGGAAAGGGTTAGAAAGAAAAAAAAATGAACAGAAAGATAGGCACATGGTTCATAACCCATGGGGACAGGGTCATTAGGCGGGGCATAGGAGAGCATGAAGATGAATTGTATAGACCAGACGGGATGCATCTATCAGATGTAGGGGTCGATCTGTTCAATTCAGAGACCGTGGGGATTATTGAACAAGGGAGAAGGAGCATTGGTTAACAAAGCTAGGGCCAGTAAAAGGGAAGGCCATCATCCAACACAGGCTGGAGACGGCTTAGTGGTGAAAAGAGTATAAAAGCTGCCAAGGGGGAGAACACACAAGTGGAGAACAAAGAAAAAAGGAGAAAAGATGCGGTAATAGGTGTCACACCATTACATACCAAGAAGAAGGAGAAAGACCCCCCAGGTTCTATGTCTGGGGGTGAGAAGACAAAGAAAGAGGAATACCTAAGAAATTAATAATCAATGTTTGGAACTTTTGGTATAAAATAAAATGGGCATAAGCTAAAAATGATGTATAAAAAGTGGGAAGATTATTGAAAAGTTTGGGATTAATGATCTTCAAGTTTGTAAATATGATTTAAAGAAAATTATGATATATATGGGGCTATATAAAAAGAATAAACTATTGGCTGATCTGAGCACCCACTACTACTGTGTAAACCTCTTTCTTGGGAAATCCAGGACAATGACATTTTAAGCCCCCAAAATGCTCTAAACTAGTCCTGCAAGGGAATATTGACTCCATATCCAAAGCTCTACTTAATTTACCTTCTCCATTCCAATTATAGCACTCACATGACATTACTAACTGTTACTATGTGAGCTTGTCTTGAGAAGCAATATTTTACATACTACAGTACATGAGAAAGGATTGCAATGTATACAACACAGGACTTTTGCAACAGAATGCCATTCATGTAAGCATTAATCCCTGATGAAGGTGGCATCTAATGGGGAGTTAATGCATGGTTGGGACTGTTGTGGCCGAGCGGGCAGTAAATACAGCGGTCAGCCGTCGTTAACTCCCCGATGATACCACTCGCATCGGGATTAATGCACTTATTTATGGCACCCGCGAATGTACTACTTCTCAGATGGTCTTCTCTGTGCTGTTTAACAGTAATCACCAAAAACACTTATCTAGCGCTTCCAATTATGGTATATATCTCCTTACTTTTCCTGCCTTTCTGCTGCTGGATTGGTGTGCGTGCACGTTGATCGCCCCACCTCCAGTAATATAGTGGCGACTAGTTTTTTTACTGTTTCAACTGTGCTCTATGTTTCACTATTCGCATGCAGCTCTGTTTGACCCTGCGACTTTCGCACTTCTGCTGCCTACTACAGTGGACTACCCTCGTTTTTTTTTTTTTCATCCCTGTTCTACTGCATGCTGGGCAATATGTCCCTGCATATCTTGATGATCTCCGAAACCTGAGAGTTGTCTTCTCCGCTCCCTGTTCACCTGTCGATTCCAACCAATAGGTGGCACTTTCTCACCTGTTGAGAGCTTCGCATGTCCCTTGCGCCGATGTCTTACTCAACTCTGCTGTCATGTGCTGTTTCCCATCCCTCAGCGACTTCAGCAATACGCTCTCACTCGCTCAGTACCTCCAGGACTGCACAGTTCCCCATTGTCTGCTGTTTCCCGTTGACTACGGTGGCCGCACCAACAGAGGCATTTCTCCTCTTCCTCTTTTCCCGTGCTGATACTCTATGCTGCTGTGTTACTCGCGCCACCTATTGGTGGACATATTTTTAGCAAATTCACTGCTTCCCTACTTCGGTGAGCGCGTTCACACTCTGCACAGGGGATTATTCGTTTAAGCATTCCAAACCAACACTGCATTATCATGCCATAATGCCGTGTTGCTCTTGGGACACCTGACCCTGTTAGACCTATCACCTTCCCTCCCTGGAGTCCTCATATTTCTGCCATGTTACAAAGTAACATAGTCAGGTCTGCCCACCTGCTGTGGGCCTCTTTATATGCTCTAGTGTCAGTTAGACTAGCTCTGAGTGGTCTACTCACCGTCATGAATCCCAAATAAGGGGATGGTACATATTTATATTGGATGCAGGCTCCCTTTCCAACATGGCACAGCCATTGTTTTGATGCAAGCATAGTGTAAGCTAGTCTGGCACGTGCAGACCTGACTTTGATGTAAGCACCGTTAGAAAATCAGCATTGACACAAGTTCTGAAGCATCCTGCCTCTTGCATCATTTTTCTGTTTTATGCAAGCACCATGCGTCATTCTTTGACCTTTGAAAATCTGGCCCATATTCTTGAAACATATTACACCATGAACCATCACCTGTTTTTTATTGAAATCCCATATGTATTCCATTACAGAATACAGATCTCTGAACAAAACTCTTCTTTTGGCTTTAGTCAATTACCCATCTCTGAGTCATTCAGGATTTCACATATATTTGCCGTAGACACATCAATTATAAATTGTGATTCATTTTCTCTAAAACTCACACTGGATAAATTGTTGGATGATTCTAAAATCTGATTGGTTATTCTTTCCCCTCAAACTCTTCTTCAATGTACCCATTGCTGTGGGTTACTGTCCTCCACCAGTAGATGTTCCACTTGTTCTTTTTGCACATATTCCGTTATTCATTTCTGTCTAGAAATGTTATTACAAGAACTTTTGCTCAACTTTTTAGAAGGTTGAAATTTCTCCCTCCCCACTCCTGCACAGTAATTTCCTCTTAAAATGGACATGCCTTTTACAGCCACAACATTAGTTTTCCCCATTCTCTTTTCTCATTTAGGGCTTTGCTCATAATTTGGTGGTTTCTGATTACCACATAAACCCAGCCACAATTTGGTTTTATCTTGTATCTATAGCACGGATATATATCTTCCCACTTTAACTCATCTTTTAGCATATCTGATAGAAGATTATACACCATAATTCTCAGATACATTCTACTTTTATTATTCACTTGTAGAATACCTCAATTGTGAATCTTCGTTCCTCCCATGGGGCACTGGGGGCACTAGCAGCAATGCATCAGTATCTCTATTCCCTCTCCTAATGAAGCCTCAACCAAATTTTCCATACTTCTTCTTTTGGTGCACTGTATGGGTGAAATTATATGTGAAATGGTTCTCTGTTTCTCCTTGTCAGGAACGAAGGAGTTGACGTACTGGTTTCTGATGGTTCAGACTGATCCTGAAAAGAATATTTTTCATCACTGTAATTTTAATTAGGAAATTCAAAATATTTCACTCACTGCAGACATAGACAGAGTACATCATTGGCACCCCCTGGCCATCCCTGTGACAGTTCTACTCTCTTGTCATGGCTATAGGAGTTGCAGGCAGCCTGACTGGGTGGGGAACTCACATGGCAGAACAGCACAGTCCTTCTGTCACAGCATAATATTTCTTGGCTGACCTCAGTAACCCTATATCAATACTCAGTACATGAATGCCTGGTTAGTAGTTCCATAAGAGCATGTCAGAAATGTTGTATTGTACAGCATGTGCTCAGTACTGTAATTCATGTGTACATGATAGTGTGCTGTATTGGTACTTTCCCAAGTGGGTATTATGATGTTCCACATCTACATGGTGGGTCCCCATAGATGTACCCCTGTAGGTGCAAGGCAGAAAGCAGGGACACCCAGTGGCACATACTGGTGTGTGGGGAACTTTTTTTGTTTTCCCCATTTTGGAAAATTGTATACTATGAATATTGACCCTGTACCCATCAGTCCAAGCACACCCTGAATCTTTAATATATTTTTATTTATATCCACTGCTGAATGTGTAATGCAGAGCTGTATATTGAGAGCTGTTCATGCACTTGTTGTAGTGGAGAGATAGACACTCTATGCAAATCATTTTTTAATTTTTACCATAACCTTATACTCCATGCTGTCAGGCTGTGTGACCCAACACCTGCTGACTGCTATATTACAACTGAAACATGTGCTGACTGACCTGTGACAGATCAGTGCAAGATATATATATATATATATATATATATATATGCATACACAAGATATACCAGGCAGGGATTACAATGGGGTGCGGTGCTGTATCTCTGTAGAGCATACTTAGTCAGAGATATATCCACACTTCTGTCAGCTACAGGTAAACCCAATTTTTCATTAGGGCACCCTCCAGCCTCCCCAGTGACCCTCCAGCTTCCCATTTCTTTTTTTTTTCAAAATATCATGTTTTTTCTGGAACAATTCACTTCATAGAGATTGAATAATTTACAAATTCAGTTTGCAACATAACAATTATACCCAGCTTTCCTTATCGGACACCCTAAATACATAAGCAAATGTAATCACACACAAGTGAGAATATGACTTTTTATAGTGTAACTGTTCATTAATTCTGTTCCTTATATTTTGTAATTGTACAGGTGCCACCGCAAAATGCCTTCTAACCACCTCAAGTACCTAATTAACTATTATAAAATGGGTAGAGAAGATCCTGCATCCTGATTGGTCAGGACCTGTGTCCTCACAGAACACCAACCTTGTGACTGGCACTATTTTGGGGGCAAGAATGCAAGCCACCCAGAGATCTATGGCACCCAGAAACTTAAAAAAAAAAATCTGGCAGCCATGATAGTAAAGTAAACACCCAGTTGGTTGCCCCAAGCCATTATCTGTCATCTTTTCGGATGAGACGTTAAACCGAGGTCCCATCTGCCTGGACTGGTGGTAGTTCAGGTGGATGTTAAAGATCTCATGGCACTTATCGAAAAGAGTAGGGACATTTTCCCCAGTGTCCTGGCCAAATTTCCCTCATTCACTAAAAATACCACCAACAGCTTAATCTGGTTCAAGGTCAGTTGGCATTCATCTGTATACCCCTCCCCCGGGTCGTGCCTGAAAATAGGCAGGATTTGTCTAGTGCACTTACCCGGTCAACAAAAACAAAATAAATAAATAAATATTTTTAGTTAATACACATCCCCACCCCTCACCTAGTAAACACATACATTTTAAAAAAAAATTGTAAAAACAACCTGTTTGTTACGTTTTCTTTCAGTTAGTTGTTTTGTAGGCCTGTAATCTTCGGCTGATGGGTTTCTGGCCTCAGGCCAATAGTTGCTTCCCATGATGCTTGTCTCATACACATCCTCTGACACCTGCACGCCCAATTAAAACATCCAGTCAGTCCTGACACAAAGCATAGAAAGACATAACGTCCACACTGCCAGCATTGCAGCAGCACTGAGAAGGCTGAAAAACCCTGTAACTTTTCAAAGTAAAACAGTCTGGCTCTCTGACATCCTGGCTCCATGTAGGAAGACTAACTAACATGCATGGTGGGACCAACAAAAACAGACAACATATGCTAGCATCAAATCTAGCAAAACAGCACCCTCATGTAGCACTCAAAACCATTGTACCACAGCTAGTTTTACAGAATATACGACTAAACAAACTACTTTCTCAAAAAAATCAGTGAAAACATACTTATTTAATACGGTTTGCAAATCTTTTGTATTATTTTCTTCATTTTTCTATTTTTGAACCCATTTTATAAGTGCAATAAGACACTCTAGACATGTGGATTGTTGTCTTATAAATGCACTTCCCAGGTGCTGAAGGCACTGGACACAAGCACCCTGTACCTCACTGCACACCTGGGGTATGCATTTATAAGACAATAATTTACACTCTGTTGTGTCTTACTGCTTACACAAGGCATGATAGGATGTGCTTTGTGATGGGATAAGGGCAATCATTGGGTAGGATTAAGCTCAAGGTTAAAGGCCAAGTGCTTCCCCCACCCAAGTAGTCATATTATCCCAGCACAAAGCACACCCCAGAGTGCCTTACTGCATTTATGAAATGGATCCTTTAGAATTAATATAAAAAACTTGAAAAAAATAGTTACTTTAAATAAGCATTAGAAAAAAGGTAAAAAATGGAGAAAAATAAAAAAAGTAGTCCTTCTGAAAGAATATCATTTCATTAAAAGGCCACTAGGTGACAGATTCTGTACATCTTAAATACAGATAAAGAAACTGAGTTGTATGTATAAGAACTTTGTGGAATTTACAAATTCTGCTTCCCTTGAATTCTGTAAAATTTTGGAAATTCAGCATAATTCTGTGGAATGCCACTGGAAGTGGAATTTGAATTCTGTAATTTGAAAGCAGAATTTTAACAAGAAAAAAGTACTCTATGGTCCAGATATTCAAACTGCGCCCAAAAAGTGCACAATAGCAGGAGCAAGCGCAAGTCCATTGCTCCCATGCACAAGAGGCGCAATATTCAAAAACTGAGCCGGCCAAAATGCGCCTACAGCCAACGACTGAATATCGCACCACCTGCGCCATAGCGCAACTAGGGAGGGGAAGCTGAGCAGATCTGATGCACCATAGTGCAACAAGGGATGTCCAGCTGAACAGTCCAGAGGTGCCATAGCACAACCAGGGATGCCCCCCAGCAGCAGTGCAGCAATGCAACTGCACAACCAGATATGTAAGGGCCCACCACCCATGCCACAGATGGGCAGAGGAACATGCAGCAGAACAGACATCGTCCCCCTACACCCCATGCACTGCACAACTGGGTGAGGGCCGGAATAACCACTGGCCCATGGAGACAAGCAACCAACCCACAGCCGGGCCATGGTGCCCATCACACCCCTGGCAAACTGTGACTGCACACAAGTGAGGGCCGACCACCGTGTCATTAACTATCCCCCAGTGCAGAGCACACCCTGCACTGTGACCCCCAAACACCCTGCCCAGGAGCAGTGTCCACCACTGCAGCAAACCCCATGCATGCCACCACCCCTACTGTGACAATGCAACCCTGTGCAGCACAGAACCATGCAAGGCAGCCCCACCATGAGCACCCATCAGTGGGTGGCAGCACACAGCGATGCAACAACGGCATACACAGTGCCACCATGCACTGCCCCCGAGGTACAGCTGAGAGACCGACCATGCGTTGGCACATGAGGTACCCCACACGTGACAGGGCATGCCCCAGACACCACCACCAGTGGTACAGCACCCTGCACACCCTCCCAAGGATACACCCCGACCCAGTACTGGCCACAACAGCCAGCGCAGACACCCACAGTGGTGCATGGAAGCATGCACCACACTCTATGCAACACAGTGCATGGACAAACACCCACCTATACCAAAGGGCACAACAACACAGGGATGCAGTAGCGGGTCAACCAAGCCCCCAGCATGGGCTCATGGAAACTGTGTACACACAGCCTGCAGTCCTCCATGGCACAGGAGTGCCAGCCACCCTGTGCAGGCACTGTGGACCTGTACGCCACCATCATTTGCTCGGAGCACAAGTCATAGACAGTGGTGCACATCCCCTGCAACACACACAAGCCACAGCATGGAGGTGGGACAACAACTGCAGAGGCCACAGCATCACCTGAGGCAGACATGCACCACACCAGAGACAGGAGGCAACCCAGCATTGTGATGGGTACAGTGGCTGCCCTGCATGGACAGCCACCACTGACATGCCTGCAGACCGTGCAGGTCACAGACATGCAAGGGTGTCAGCTGCACAGGCCATGGATGGTTTGACAGGGGTGTCATGGACACAGAGCATGCACCATGGACTACTGCACACAGTCATCCAGTGCACAGGGCACAACACGCACACCACAGACACTGACTGATAGCTACTCCCACACCATAGTCACCTCCCCATGGACACACACACATACCCATGACTGCACCATCCCTGTCACCATGCACACCACTGCAGCTAAGCACTTCTAGCCTGCTGCAAATCAGAGACCACCACAGTATTCATATCAAAAGATTTGTATTCAAACATATCAAAAAGAACTATTCACAAAACTATGTACAAATGTGGGGGGGAGGGCCACAAAGAAGGTGGGGGTGGGTAAGGGGCAGGGTGAACAAATGGGACAGGAAAGGAGGGGTGTGAGGGTGGGTCCAGGGGGGTAGAGGATATCAGGGGCAGAGGGATGATCAATGGGAGCCCCGCTTCTCGCTCCGGCTGCTCTGCCTCCTGTGTCTTCTCCAGACCCCAAGCCAGTCAATCCTTTGCAGGATCTCAAACGATGCCTGGGCCACATTGAGGATCTCCCGCAATGCCTCCCATATCTCTTGCAGCTGGCAGACACCTAGGACAAGGGAGCACAGTCAATAGGTGTGAATGCACAGCCCCATACAGCCCACCCACTGTGCATGGCATACGGCCGTGGGACATGCCTCTATGATGGTGTGTGACCACCCACAGTGATCATGCGCACAAGACCTACCAACCCAGGTGCATACACCCATGTGGAATGCTGCACACACCCACCGGCCAAGTCATGCACGCACCACCGTGGCCGTTTAGTGACATGCCTATGTGGTGTGAAGGCAGTGGCACAGCCAGGTACCCAGTGCACGCATGGACCACCATCGATGCACTCCCAGACATGCAGTGCCACTGGACAGTGCTGACTGTAACAAGCTGCATGCATGGCAGTGGTGTCAGTGGACGGTGGCCATGCCCCACTGCCCACTCTGTTACACAGCATGCAATAGTAATCATGGAGGTATGGCACTCACCATCATCAGGCCGGTCCCTCGGGCACTGTGGACTGTCACCCCTCCTACCAGTCCTGTCATCCTGCTGGCGCCGCATCTCCCTGGCCAGACACCTATCTTCTGGCCCTGTGGTGCAAACATGGAGAGAGGAACATCAGTACAATCCTGTAGCAAAGTCCCCCTGCCCCCATGTGTGTGCACTCCCACCCAGCCAGACCCACCCACCCCACACCCTGATAACACCATCACAGCCAACACCAGACAGTCCCTCCCCATGTTGCGGACACATACAACCGTGATACCCATATGGAAAATAAAGTGTGTGGACATAACACCTACTGGCCGTGGCACCATGCCCCTCCTGGCACGTGCCATGAGCGGGCAAGCAGGTCAGTTCCCTCCTCCTCAGGTCGCCATACCTGTGGCAGCACTGCTCCAGCATCTGCCCCTTTCCTGTGGCCTCCTCCAGGGCATTGGCCACCTCCTCCCACACCTGGCTCCTGGACCTGTCCAGGGGTGCCTCCCCAAAGAGTGTCATCACAGTCCCAGCCTGTGCCTGTCAGCACCAGTGGGGCAGCACTGGTGTGTGTACAGGACAGTGGGACTGTTGCAGCCACTGCGGTGGCACCAGTGAGCCCTGGTGAGCAGCAGCCGTAGGGGCAGCATCAACAGTCGGCCAATGGGCTTGGGGGTACAGGGTCAGGGGTCAGGGGGTGGCATCAGTGCACCACCTGTGGGCATGTCCAGACCTGGTCCTGGTGTGCAGCGCCCACCCTCAAGGGTTGCTGGGCATCAGGGTCGCGCACACCCTGAGGGACAAGATGCCGAGGAGGCAGATGACCTCTTGAATGAGCACACCCGCATACTACAAGCATCAGTCAACCAGCAGATGTGGCTTGTGATGTCAGTGGATGCACTGTGTGCGGCTCTGCAGTGGGCAGAAAAGCGTCGCAGCAGAGACACTGCTCTGATCCTGGCAGGGATGGACCGGTTGCGGGAGATTGTGACCGCTGCCATTGACAGGCAGACACAGGCATTCACTGATGTCATGGCCACAATGGGCACACAGTCATGTGCCCATGCATCGCAGACATCACGCAGTGCACTGTTCACCCCCCATTCCCGGTGTCGTGTGACACCTTCCTTGTCGATACCGGGTTCAGCTGTGGGCATCCCGAGCATGCCTGGTGCAGGCATGTTTGGTGTGCTGCAGACCCCTGCGCGAGCACAGTCGCGTTTACACAGTGGAACCCCTGGAGGACCATCAGTGTCACCCCATGAGGCCAGTGGTCAGCCTGTCAGTGCTGGCGGGTCTCAGCGGGGCCGCCCATGCATCCATGGTGGCCGGGGCACTGTGGTGCATGACTGACCTGTCTCCCAACACGGCTACTGTCTGGTGCTACCCTGTGTGCATTGTGTCATTCAGTGGGCATTGCACGGGTGGGTACCTGGCCCTGCAAGTGGACACACAGTCCATCTGCACACTCTCCCAGCTGCTGTCCACAGATGCATGTGCATGATGATGCCTGCATTGCGCTGTACACCAATGTGCAATGGTGCTCTGCATCTGACACACGCACAAGGACAGGCAGTAGGCATGGTGGTCTGTGGACATGTGTGTGGCTAGGGGTGGCATTTTGGGTCGGTGTGCCTCCTACCCTTTGTGCATGTCTACTGCGTTGTGTGTGTGTGTGTGCGTGTGTGTGTGTGTGTGCCCATCCACATAGCATGTTAGACCTCACCCATCCATGTTTGTGTGTGTGGTTCCATGCCCAGCCACTTCCCTTGACGGAATGCACCCCTGGTGTGTGTCCATGCGTGTTTGTGGGTTGTGCCTTAGCCACTGTTGGTTGCACATGGCCCCATGACTTACCTGGGTTGGCTGAAGTGCTCCTCCATGATGGTGTCCCGGTGCAGCTGTGCCAGCTGGAGCAGTTAGGGTCCCGTCGGCCAAGGGGGAGCTGCCTATCACCATTGTCACCAGCGTCCTCATCATCCCCATCGCTGTCCCCCTCTTCGACCTGTACGGCTATCCCACATTCATTGGCCATGTTGTGCAGGATGAAACAGGCCAGGAATAGCCCACAGGGTTTTGAGGGGCTGTACTGTAGGGCACCGCCGGAGGTGTCCAGGCAATGGAAACATGCCTTCAGCATCCCGAACACTCGCTCAATGACATTACGTGTGGTGGCGTGTGCCTCATTGTAGCGTTGCTGCGATGGGGTTGTGGGCCACCGGTAGGGTATGAGCAGCCAGGGACAGAGTGGGTATCAACTGTCACCTGTGTGTAGAGGGTGGAGGTTAGTTTGATGATCAGCATTGCCCTGCCCCGGGCCATGTAGGCCACTACCCATGTCACCTCTGACCATGCCCCCCAGGCCCTATGATTGTCCATGTGGTTTGCATACTCACCCACTAGGTGGCCAGTGGGGATATCCCCACTCTCGAATCTGTGCCACAGTGCTGACTTGTGCCAGATGAAGGCATCATGTGCTCCCCCAGGGTGTGTGGCACAGACATTGATTATGCTCCCCCTGGCGCCGCACACCACCTGGCAGTTGATGCTGGCATAGCCCTTGCGATTATATATGCAGCCCCTCAGGGCCAGGTGGTGTGTGGATGGCCACGGGGTGAAGTCTATTGCCCCTAGCATGCCAGGCATATGTGTTACCTGGAACTCCTGTATGTTTGCTGTGCACTCCGCTGCTGTGCTGGGAAATGGATGTACTCCGCAGCATGTGGTAGCAGTGCGCTGAGGAATTGAGTGAGGTGGCATGACGTGGTCAACTGGGTTATGCCTGTGGTGTCCCCAGTTGGTCTCTGGAAGGTACCCGTGGTGAGCAAGCACATGCAAGCTGTCACTTTCGTCTCCACTGACAGGGCATGGCTTCGTCGTGTGGGTGCCTGCATCACATTACTGCATAGCTCACAGAGCTGCCTCAGAATTGCCCGATTTAGGCAGTACCGGCTCACAATCTCAGTATCACTGTACAGCTCGAAGCTGGTGCGGGCTCGGTACTGCCTGTTGGGGGCCACCACTGACTGGCCCTTCCACGCCCGCCTGCTGCCCGCCTTCTCACTCCCCTCATTACGGCCTCCATCTGGATGGTGGCACTGGCTTTGTCCCTGGCTTGTGTTCACCCCCCCGGCAGCTGTTTCTGTATTCCCCCACTGTCCTGGCTGCTACTTCCCCTGCACCAGGAACACCTGCCTGTGCTGGCCTCACTGCTGTGTGGTGTACTTCCCCCTTCTGCACTGTAGCCCACCACACCTTCCCCTGTGCCTGTTGCTTCCAGGTGCCCTTTCCTGGCCTGCCCTGTGTGTCCCTGCTGCCCAGTGTTTCCTGCTGGATTTTGCCCTCAAGTGGCTTCCCTGTAGTGTTCTTGCACCTCTCCCTTGCTCCCTTTCATTTTGGCTCATTTCCGCTATGGCTCAACTTCCGCTGGATCCCCTATTGCGCATGGCGCATGTTGTTGAATATCGCACTGCGCCATTTATGCATGGTTCCTCCCCCTTCAGTTACGCATGCATTCATTATCATTACGCTGTTGCTCAGCATGATTTGGGGGGGGCGCAACTGCCTTCTGCTGAATATCGCAGAATGGCGCAATTTTGGACTTGCGCAGGCGCAACCCTATTGCTCATGGCTCAACTCTTTTGAATATCTGGGCCTACATGTTTATGTAACCTGTGTATTCATGTTATGTAAACCATATAATAATGTTCCACAATTTAAATAATCCGAAGAATATTATTCTGCAGATTACATCAAAATACTTTCAGAATTCTACCAAATTAAAAAAAAAACAATGTTGAAAAGCATTTCAGAAGCAGATTTGCCATTTCACACAAATTCCCCCAGGATTCCGCATTCTGCACAGCTCTAGTATTGATACAGCTGTGCATGCTTAATATAGAAAGGTCAATGAGGGCACAGACATTTTCCTGTGTTGGGATATCAGCACTGGGTTAGGAACTCCTCAGCCAATCAAGTTGCTGGATTTTAATACTCATTTCATTGTTCCTTATGTTTATCAGTATTCCTCTTTTTCCTCTGCTGCCATCCCAATTAATGTGTTGGTCAGTGTGATGTATTGTGTCAAGTGACTGAAAATTAAAGCTGCCAGATGATCTGCCCTGCTGCCTGCCAAGTTGACAAGCTCTAGTTCTTTGCTGACACCAAGAGTGAGGATGAGCCGATAATGAATGTTTTGTCAGTGACTGTGTCAATATTCGCACCTTTACCTTCGATTCAGCTCAATCAAACATTTGGGCTACTTTGGATCACTTCATTATTTGGTCAAATAATTAAGAAAATAACACTGTAACACTACCCAGGTAGCCAGAACATGTCATATGGCCATCCCTTTCCCACCCCATTCTTTTTCAGCCTCCTCCCCCTCCCCAGACATTTTAATGTAAAAATAAATTACAGCCCCAGCACTGTGCCAGGTGCTGCCTGGTTTTCCTTTTAAAACTGACTGAAGGAACTGGAATGGATGAAAGAATAGTGATTGACTGTCGTGGATGAGTGGTAGTTAAGAGACACCTCTTACCACCATTTTTAGCCTATTAGACCCCCATACAAACAACCCAAAATATATTTGTCCGAACTGCTGAAGCGAAACAGAACAGAGGAGATTCTAATCAAAGCCAAGCCAAAGTAGGACAATTTTTACATTTGCTCACCCTCAAGTAAAGGTGAAAAAGTTGATCTCAGGCAAGGTGCTAGCCCTGTCCTGAATCAGGTTGTTGGCAACAGTGATTGCAGGTGAAGAACCTGCATCAGTTTCAGAGGTTGCTGGGGTAGCAAGGGGAGTAAAAGGTGCAACAGTGTGGTAACCCATGAAGTGGGCGCATGAGGAAGGGCGCCATCCATTATGGTAACACATTCCTCATGCAATCCACTCACGGTGACCAACAGGTAGGGCGACTGGATGAGGGGGTGGGTGAACTAGGCTACAGGATGTCGCTATATGTACGCATGCGGGGGGTGGGAAGCGAGCACGACGAGCGTGGGCTGGAGGGTGGAGAGGCTGTAGGGGGTGGTGCTGTGGTTGTCGGTCATGCTGCGGCTTGGCGTCGGGGATTGGGCAATGGCTGGAGTGGCTGAGGTACTGGGTTTGGGTCCAGGCACTGGTGCGATTTTATTGCATGCCAGCCCAAACCTTTATTACTACTACTTTCACCCCGACATGCACCCCTGAGTTGAGAATCCTTAAGTAGGGGGTGGAGAAGTGTTACGAGGGTGTGTGGGGAGGGTAGTAAAATATGTCCTGGCACCATTGTGCTGGTAAATCAGGGTTGTCAGAGTGCCGAAATGTGTTCAGCACTTGACTGAGCGATAATGGCACGCTTTTAGGCATTCGCCATTATCACATAGACCCCAACAGTGTTGAGAAGAGTGAGGGTGTTAGTATAAAAAGATCACTATGCATTTGTCACCAAGTGTGGTTGGGAAAGGGGACCATGTGGAATGTGAGCATCTCTAGCATCACTGTCTGTCTGGTGGGTGAACACTGCATAATCACTCTCTGAGTGCATTAGCTGTGTGCATGAGTTGGATGAAAAAGGTCTGAATTCTGATCCATATAAAGTACAGCTGCAGCAACATATCTAGCTTCATATTCATCTTTGGCTGGTATTGCCAGTTATGTGCATGAAACTCCTTGACCTCCTTCTATAGCTGCCATGTGTCATCACAGAGCGTGTTACCTGTCCATTATAGTAGGCGCATCAGGATTTGACTCCTTATACTACTCACGCTGTTTGCATTCAGTGATTGGGGTTGTGCTTTGGGTGGTTGCTGGCTGTTGACTGCAGCACTGCTTATGGAGGAGAAGGCAGGTAAGATTGTTGAGCTGACAGGCTCTGTTTTCAGCTCATGTGTCTTCCAGTCTCAATTATGTACATGTATCTCATGTTGTTCATCAAAGTAAGACTCATCAATATTGATCAACTTGCACTTAAAAATAACCGAATGAGTTTTTTGTCATTCTGTCCCCCACGACTAAGCTATTCCACTTGAATTATTGAATTTGGTGCCAGATTGATATGCCACAGTAATGCACAAATAAATGAAAGAAGAAAAGCAAGAGACAGGCTGTAGGGAAGAGAATAATGCATGGGAACCATATATAACAAGGCTACAGTATTTGCAACAAAATGTCCAAAGAACAACATGGACATATAGGGGTCTCAAACAGAGAAAAGTGCACAAATTACCCCAGGAGCTGAAAAAGTACAAATACTAAAAACTTTAGGGGTCAGCACATGCCTATAAATCTTTTTTATCACAAAGAACCTTTTATTCCAAAAGAGCATCACATATAATAGGACACTGAATATAAAAGTGGTTCAATCTCACCAAACTTGAGCATGTCACCCATTGAGTACTCTCAGAACTTCAAAACAGGCATAAGGTTCATGCAAATGGTGTAGTGATACGATAATGCAAACCAACATTGAAAAAACAGCGTGGGCAGCAAAAACATTGGTACCAACAGCATATGCCGTAAGATTTAAAGAATTCGGCTAAACTTGAAACAAAAACAAGCAGGCGCATGTATGTGCACAGCTATATACGCATACACCTGCTTGTTTTGTTTCGCAAGTTTAGCCGAATTCTTTAAATCTTACGGCATATGCTGTTGGTACTAATGTTTTTGCTGCCCACGCAGTTTTTTCACTGTTGGTTCGCATTATCGTATCACTACACCATTCGCATGAACCGTATGCCTTTTTTGAAGTTCTGAGAGTACTCAATGGGTGACATGTGAATGTTTGGTGAGACTGAACCACTTTTATATTCAGTGTCCTATTATATGTGATGCTCTTTTGGAATAAAAGTTTCTTTGTGATAAAAAAGATTTATAGGCATGTGCTGACCCCTAAAGTTTTTTGTATTTGTACTTTTTCAGCTCCTGGGGTAATTTGTGCACTTTTCTCTGTTTGAGACCCCTATATGTCCATGTTGTTCTTTGGACATTTTCTTGCAAAGCTTGTTTACAGCAGTTCATTAAGGAGCTGATACTGCTTTGGGGAGCTCCAAAGATATCTTTATGGCAACAGCATCACTCACATTAGAATGTTTATCCTTCACTGATGAAATAGGACAGGACTTTTTGCTTTCCGTAGAAAGAGTACAAGCTCTTCTCTCAAGAGTGGGCCTACATGGTATTAGAGACAATATTGATTTTAGAAGCTATGAATATCTACAGAAAAAAATTATTAGATTTGATCTACATGCTGCTTTTCTATCGTAGTATTGGAGGGAATGGAAAATACCACAAGGTATGAGAATACAGAAATCTCCCTCGTTTGGCATGGAAGATTTAGACTATTTACATTACTGGGAGAGAATTTTGAATAAATGTAGTTATGATTTGATGCTTCTCACGATAAAAAAAGCAAAAAAGGAATCTGATTTACCATCACAGGAATTTAGTACCTTGTTGGTGAAATTGAAAGAAAAATTCCCTCCTGTAGAGTTTGATTCCCTATCAGAAAAAATCAATCTTTCCATATCTAAATTTCAGACAGAACTTGTTCAGTATAAACAGAAGAAATATCTCAGAGATGAAAAAGATTATAAAATGGGAACTGTGTATTCTTGGCAGGGGGTTAAGAAAACAGCACCTTCGACTAATCAATATTCGATGTTGCCAAATGGTGATGAAATTAATATTTCATCAGGGCCAGATAGTGATTTGGAGGATAATCACAGGGCCAATGAAAATAGGTGTTTTTTAGGCAACAATCAAGATTTCGAAATGTTAGACCAAATAGAACATGAAGAGGGAAGGGGAGGAGGAAGAGGGAGACAGAACTGGGGGGGGGTGAGGAGATCTCCACGACCAAGGAATCTGAATTGGAGGTCATAAATTTATCAAACATATAACTAACCCCTACGCAGACCCAAGTTTTATCTAAGGGTTTAAGTTTTGTTCCCACGACTAAAGTAAATTCTTTTCAAGTGGAATTGGCTCTGTTCAGATTCTTTAGAAAGATGTATTTGAAAGATCCTTTCAATAAAAAGAATCCACTCCCTGTGGTAAGTGATAGTACCAGGGAAAAAACTCCTTTCAAGAAACCTTCTTCCTATAATGCCCCACACTCTAATCACACTATCAATACTTTCTGTAATTTGGTAACAGGGGACGTGCATAAATTAATTAAAAACAATAATAATAAGTACTATGCAAAAAATATTACCACTAAAGAAAAGCAAGCTACACAAGAGCTTAAGACATTGGATTCAGTGGTGATAAAACAAGCAGATAAAGGAGGTGCAGTGGTAGTGTGAGGCTTGGATGATTATAATAGAGAAGTTGAGCGTCAATTAAGCAATCAAGATTTCTATCAAAGGATTAGTAAAGATCCAGTGGTAGTGATTAAAATTAAGGAAGACGCATTAATCAACTGTGGTTTAAATATGGGAGAGATCACAAAAAATTAAGCTGATTTTCTTAAAATATCCAGCCCAAAAAAAACAGTTCTGTATCTCCTGCCGAAAATACACAAAAACAAGTTTCCAGTGGTTGGTCAACCGATTGTCTCTGCAGATGAATCTGTTACTGAAAATATGTCTAAATATGTAGATTTTTTTTGCGCAAAAATTTGTTCCAGACCTACAATCATATGTGAAAGATACGAAAGATGCTTTAAAAGTACTGCGAGATGTTGTAGTATCTGAAATGGACATATTGGTCACAATAGATGTGGAAAGTCTGTATTCTAACATCCCTCATGAGGGTGGTCTAAAGGCATTACAAAAGAATTTAAGCCGGTGGAACAAAACGAAACCAAGTACCCAGTTCATATTAGAGCTAGCAAGATTTGTATTGGAACAAAACTATTTTTGGTATGATGGCTCTTTTTACATTCAAACAAAAGGTACTGCAATGGAAACCACCTTTGCACCCAGTTTGGCAAATCTATATACAGTATGGGAGAATGGGAAGAGACCAACACCACTAAGCAAAACAACCCGAAGCTCAAGCAAGCGGCTACTTTGGGTACCCCATGGCCGGACCTCCCAATACCAACTCACTTTCAACTTCAGGGCCCCATCCTGGACAAAATCCCTTCCTACCCATATAACTGAGGAAAGAAGGCTGGGCCCGTATAAATCAATGCATAGGGAATACCTGCAGGCTTCAAATAGATGTGACTGCCCTTGAAACCTGATCTGCCTTGCCTCCTTACAAACAAGCTACTAGCAGCAAATGTACCTCAAATGCATTTAAGAAACATGACAATCAGCCTCCTTCTGAATCTCTCTGACACTTTTTCTTTTCACTCTTGGCTGTGCTAAAGTACCTAAATTTCTCTGTTAACCTACTATGAAACAACTATGGAACCTGTTTTTTTTATTATTTCATGTTACTATATAATGTGCTGTTCTTTTTTCTATATCCTAAGTCCCGTACCCTGTGCAATTTATGTATGACGTGGAACCTTTGTAAATGAGTCTCTGACTCAAAGGTCTTTCTGAATATCAAAATAAATAAATAAATAAATAAAAATAATGAATCAAATTACATTTTTTGAAGCACATAAAATTATGGAAGCGTTATATTGATGATTGTTTGATGGTCTGGACTGGAACAGAAAATGAGTTGCAACAGTTTATGGAATATATAAACCATACAAGTTCTTATTTAAAGTTCACATATGAGAGTAACATGAATAGTATTCCATATTTAGACATTTTGATTGAAAAGAAAAATCATGGTCTTCTAATGAAGCTGTATAGAAAGCCCCTGTCTAGAAATACTTTATTGAGATTTGATGGTTGCCATCCCAGATCCGTTATTTCCAATATTCCAAAAGGACAATATATCAGAGCAAAACACATTTGCTCTGAAGAGATGTCCTATGATGAAGCAAAAAAGAAAACAACAGATAGGTTCATTGCGAGAGGTTATGAACCAGGGATTTTACTTAATGGCATACATATGGTGGAAAATATGGATAGGGAATCATTATTGGACCCTAACTTCAAAAGGAGAGAAGAGGAAGACAAATTGATTTTTATTACCGAATTCAAACCTTTGGCTCCCAAAATTGGTAAAATTATTCACAAATATTGGAATGTCATTAATTCAGATCTCAGACTTAAGGAAATAGGATGAAATTGTCCCATGATTTCATATACCAAGGGACAAAATTTGAAAGACATGCTAGTTAGGTCGTATACAGCCATAGGGCTGCTTCAGCTCCCCCACGGTTGGCCAGCACCCAGCCAGCCACCGACCAAGACCAGGATGCCTGCCTGCAGCTCCTTGGAAGGTATGGGACAGCACAGCCAATTGGAACACGGGTGCTTCCAGCAAACCCGCTCTGATTGGCCAGGACTTTCCCCCTGCTTCAGCCATCTGGCACTTTTTACAAATAGATTTTCGATAGAACTAAGCACATTTCAACTGTGTAATAGAAGTTTTTCAACTGTATTAGCTGGATTGTAATTTCTACTAGTGTTTTAAAGTGCTTACACCTCTTCTGTCTCAGTGCTAGCCCCCATTCAAGCACTCTGCCTTGGCGCCGAAAAGTCTAACTACCTTTTGTCTTACTAAACTGCTCAGATCTAACCCATCCTAACCTCTATGCTATTTAAGACCTGCTCTTTTTTCTTCTCTCCAGCTGCCTGCCCTTGAACAGGGCTGCTTCAGCTCCCCCACAGTCGGCCGGCACACAGCCAGCCACTGACCGAGACCAGGACGCCTGTCTGCAGCTCCTTGGAAGGTACGGGACAGCGCAGCCAATTGGAACACAGGTGCTTCCAGCAAACCCGCTCTGATTGGCCAGGACTTTTCCCCTGCTTCAGCCATCTGGCACTTTTTACAAATAGATTTTTGATAAAACTAAGCACATTTCAACTGTGTAATAGAAGTTGTTTTTTTTAAAGTGGCTAGTTTTCCATTAGCAGGTTATACAGACCTGCCACTAGAGGGATTCTTGGTCTTTCTTCTACACAAATCACTGTACTCAATCGTGTGCAATATGGCCTGCATTATCATTCTCAATATCATTATCATTGCCTTTAAAGTGCTAATTTTCGGCCCCCTGCTGCACTGCTGACGCTTGCCATTGCAAAGCGTTTAACCTGCTGTGCTCTGTCTTTTTTCCTCAGAAGAGGACCCTGGCTAAGTACCCACAGTCGAGTGCTGGGGCCAGTCTCTGCCAGCGGGCAGTCAGCAGCCGCAAGCTGACGCTTGGAACCGCCAGACCGGAGGGACTGCCAAGGAAAGGTATGGCAAAACTGCAATTTTTATGCCCACCTGCCCTTCCCCCTTCTGTAGCCTTTCTTATATAGACACCTTCCCGCCAAAACATAAATCACGTCCTCTGCGTCTCGCTGCCCTGTAGCCTGCTCTATATCCCCTTGTTAGCTATCAAATCAGCAGACTCCCTTTCTGCTCGCTCATGCTGCCCACACTGTTGAGCCGAAGCTTGACCATTGTTTTCCCTTAAACATCACAGTGAGAAACACATACGCTAGGCACCCCCTATTGTGTTTTTCTATCCTTCTCCCTCTAATTTATATTCCCTTTTTTTAAACTCTACTCACCGGACAGCAGCTGAGTAAGTCATTTATATTAGCAGTCTACTGAGGGCACCACAACAGACATTTGATATAGTACCTTCTGCATACCAGTTATACTTTTCATAATGGGGGGATTTCTCTGGATTCTGCTAGCTCTATTACTGTATCCTGAGTGCAGTGAAAAAGGATATCTCTCAGAGCATGCCACACAGGGAGATGCATTACATTACTCAACTTACTGCATTACTGCAACAGTCACAAGGGACAGGGCATGTATACATGACCTCCTAATGCTACAACATAACCCGTGGAGCAGTTGCCATGGAGGGACTCAGGCGGATTTACTATCTTATGGGACCTTGCTTCAATTCTGTACAGAAAATTATTCAATGCTCCTGTCTGCAAGACTACTAATCAGCGCTCTAACAAGAGGCCAAAGCTGCATATCCAGATGGCAAACAAAGTGGTATCAGAATAAAAAAAATGTGCAATGGCAAGAATCTTTAACCTATCTCTTGTGGCAACTATGAAACTATTGATACTATTATTAATATGCTCAGGAAATGTAGAACTTAACCCAGGTCCCCAGAGGTCATCACTGCACCAACAGACTTAGCCAAGATCAAGGGCTAGCTTTCCCATATTAATGTATGCAGTCTGTTAAAGAAGATCACGATGGATCCAAGCCTGGGTTAATCCATACCCTACCAGATATACTTTAGTAGTCTCTGAGACATGGCTCAGGCCTGTCACAGTCGACAAAGACATAAACTTACCTAATTATCAAGTATTCAGAGCTGACCGCCAAACTAGGGGTGGGGGCGTAGCAATATATGTGAAGGACAGCCTATCTGTAACCTGCCTCGACTCATTATCCATGGTAAAGGAATTTGAATGCCTATCCCTCAAAGTGGCCCTCTCCCACACCACATCACTGCAGCTAATCAGCTGCTGTAGGCCCCCCTCAGCTGACCTCAAGCTATTATCCCACCTGGGTGACCTAATCAAAAATAGAACAGAAGAAACTATAATCATAGGAGACCTAAACCTAAACTGGCTCTCAAAGGCAGCTGCACCCTTAATATCATTCTGCAATACACATGGGTTTACACAGCTCATAAATGAACCCACCAGAATCAACAAAAAGAATACAAGCAACAGCACACTATTAGATGTTATACTAGTGAAAAAACCTCACCTTTTCTCGCATGTTGGAGTACTATTCAATGACATCAGTGACCACTGCCTTATTGCGGGAATAAGATCAGCATGCAAGCCGTCATCCTCCACCAAGTTCACAATGAGGAGATCAAAGCAAAAATTCAACATTGAGGCATATCTGGAAGAGATAAACCACTCCATACGATGGCAAGAGTTTTACTTAGCAAACACAGTGGAGATAGCGCATGAGGTGCTAAATGACATTATTACAGGTGCCCTTAATATCCATGCTCCAATTTCTAAGGTACACATCAAAAATTAAACCTACCGTTGGTTCACTCCTGACCTTAAAGCCACCCTCCTTGACAGAGACAAGTTATGGAAAAAGGCACAAAAAACTAAAATATCAACTGATTGGGAGCTGTTCAAAAAAGCCAGGAATATCTGTACCAGAAAAGTACAAGATGCTAAGGCTGCTTATTATATATCTGAACTAGACTCCTCCTGCCACAACCATGCCAAGTTCTGGAACACCATAAAAGACATAACAGGATACAATCCAAGTAACACACTCCCAGCCAAAATACACAATGGCAAGGGAACCATCTCTGATAGACTGGAAGTCCTGGAATCATTCCACAATCACTTTACAACTGCTGGTCTAGCATTCAACACTTCTCCGGCTAACCAAATACGTTCCCAGTTAGGTATCAAGAACACTGAAGCACGGGTAACGGAGTCCACCTTCTCCTTCATACCAGCCACCCTGAAGCAGGTGGAAGAATTAATATCACATCTGGACACCAAAAAAAGTGCAGGTGCAGACTCCCTTGATCTCTATTTTTTAAAAATTGCCATACAAGTATTAGCAGTGCCAATAACACACCTATTTAACCTCTCACTACAACTAGGATCTATTCCATCAATCTGGAAAACAGCCCAAGTTATCCCGCTACTGAAAGCAGGGGACCCCATGGACCTCAACAACTACAGGCCAATCTCTATCCTCCCTGTGCTATCCAAGCTGCTAGAAAAAATCGTAAGCACCCAACTAAGAGGATATCTTGAAGAGGCTAATCTTTTAAATCCTGTGAAATCTGGGTTTAGAACCAACCACAGCACCATCACAGCCCTGGCTAAAGTAACCAATGATTGGCAACTCGAACTGGACAAAAAAAAATTGTGTCTGTGCTGTATTTTTAGACCTGAGTAAGGCATTCGATATGGTTGACCATGAACTGCTCCTCTCCTCCCTGAAATCCATAGGACTCGACTCAACCTCCATTAGATGGTTTAATAACTATCTCACAGGAAGGACCCAGCAGGTGAAGGCTGAAGGAGACCTATCACCACTCAAATCTCTCCAAAGAGGAGTTCCCCAAGGATCCATCCTTGGCCCAATCCTATTTGCCATCTATATCAATAGCATCAACAATAACCTCACCAAAGCCACTGTACACCTGTTTGCAGATGATACGGTATTGTATATCAGTCACCCCTCTCCCGTAACAGCATGCATAGAGCTACAAGCAGAAGTCAACCTATTATAACACCAACTACTGGAAAAAAAACTCCTGCTAAATGCAAAAAAAACAAAGGCAATGTTTTTCTCCCCCCAAACACAAGCCGGACACTCTTCCCAAACAATCTCCCCACATATCCACTGTCCTTGATGAAAATCTTGAATATGTTACAAAATTCAAATATCTGGGGTCTGGGTAGACAGTAGACTCGACTACTTAGATCATCTGAAGATCTACTAAAACCCATCAGAGGCTTTTGCTCTATTACAGAATAAAGCACTTTCTCACAAGTGATTCTAAAAAGAAGCTGGTCCAGGCCACATTTCTATCAGTATTAGATTATGCAGATTTCCTATATGGTTGTTGCCCCAACTCATATCTGAGCAAACTGGACACACTTTACCATACAGCCTTGAGGTTTATTACAGGTCTTCCTCTCAGCACTCACCACTGCTAGCTTTATGCTGCAGTTGGATAGACCTCACTCCAATTTAGAAGAGACAGGAATGCTACACTATGGACTTATAGAGCGATATCAAAGATGCTACCAAATTATGTCTCAGACTGCTTCACACAAATCACATCAAGTAAATATGCCCTAAGAAGCCTAAACTTCATCATGCTTAAAGTGCCCAAATTCAATTCTCGATATGGTAGATCTGCTATCAGCTATGTCTTATCTGCCTTATGGAATATGATGCAGAAGACCCTGAAAGTGAACAGATACATCTCATTTACATCCTTTAAAGATCTGTATTCAAGGCTTATCAAAGAAAAATGTAATTGTTTCCACAAACAGTAGAGTATTTCTAATCTTATCCATCTCCCTCCCCAGATAGCCAAGTCACGGAAGGTATCCACCTTTACTAAGAGTCACCACCCCTCACACTCCATGCACCCCTCCTTTCCATCTGCCTCCCCTTAATCCCTTGTCATATATCACAGCCCTATACCCCTGTTATACAAACCCCCCAGTGCCACCCTCCTGCCCTCTTTATAAGGCCCACAGTTTATCCGTTCCACAGTATAGGCCCCCACCATCTTCCTCCTCCTCCCCCACCAGCCAGGCACACCACTTCCCACTCCCCTTCCCCTCACCCCTTATTACCACGACACCTGAATTTAATGTATAGTCTGAATAGACTGTATCCTTAGACTGTGTGTACACTGAATATTCTATGTAGTATCCTAGAGTGTGTGTATATTGAATATTTTTTATGTATCTATGTAAATTGAACTTTGACCTTACCAGGTCCATCTTGCAAATGAGCTGTGCTCAACAATGTTCGCCTGGATAAATAAAGATTTGATTGATTGATTGATTGATTGATATTCCCCTTAAATATACAAATGTACAGCAAGATTGGCTGCCTTCATTTCCCAAAGGAAACTTTAGATGTGAAAGATGTGTCCACTGTTCAAACACATCTGACATCAAGTGTTTTCATCATCCGAGGTCTGGGAAGAGCTATGAAATAAAATCTTTCATCAATTGCAACACCCAAGGAGTGATATATATGTTGATTTGCCCTTGTGGCATGTCATATGTTGGCCAGACAAAGATAAATCTAAAATTAAGAATAGGGGAGCACAAAGGAGCCATTAGAAATAAAAATATGAACTATGCAATGGCACGACATTATCAAAAAGTACAACATGGGTCCCCTGCTACTCTTAGATTTGTAGGCCTTGAAAAAGTGGATGCGGGTTTCCGAGGTGGAGACTTGAATGTGAAACTTTTGCAAAGGGAAGCCTTTTGGAATTTTGAACTCAATACCATGGTTCCACTTGGTCTGAATGATGACATTCCGATCTATAGCTATTTGTAATTAAATTTGCATTTAATGATAAAAAATGTGTGAATATGACTTGCTGTGCTCTGTTCACAATGGGGAAACAAGACTTTCTGGCTCTGTTTCCTTTTTGGTGGTTTCTGTAAGTTTTTATGCTATTACTGTGCTTTATTTTTAATTAGCAGGTTTATATACACACCTTTTTGATTTGGGCTTAATGGTGGCACATATAATAGCATTTGTGGCTATGACTTTCCGTGCTCTGGCCACGAGATTTGAGAACGTGACTTGTTCGGCTCTGTTTTCCTTTTGTAATATTGTATCATTTAATGTAATTTTTTGATCTTTTTGGTAAATTTTGGTTGTTAATCTGTAGCTGTTTAATAATGTTTTTTGTTGGTATAATGTATACTATTTATTTGTAATTTTCTGTCCCTTTAAGTGTTGGACTGCATTTAAGAGGATGAGACGTACCAACATGTCATGCTCTGAGGAAGACCCTATTGGTCGATACGTAAGTGTGTCATAGCGTGATGTTTTTGTCTCTTCCATGTGGATACCTGCGGCGTGTGGCAGTCATGGCGAATGTGCTTGGCATTTTTTGTTTGAAGTTCCAGTGCGGCATGCGGTATGTTTAAAACACACTTCAGTGTACCAACGCCGTTAGCTGTAGCTGTGCACATACATACACCTGCTTGTTTTTGTTTCAAGTTTAGCCAAATTCTTTAAATCTTATGGCATATGCTGTTGGTACCAATGTTTTTGCTGCCCACGCTGTTTTTTCAATGTTGGTTCGCATTATCGTATCACTACACCATTCGCATGAACCTTATGCCTTTTTTGAAGTTCTGAGAGTACTCAATGAGTGACATGCACAAGTTTGGTGAGATTGAACCACTTTTATATTCAGTGTCCTATTATATGTGATGCTCTTTTGGAATAAAAGGTTCTTTGTGATAAAAAAGATTTATAGGCATGTGTTGACCCCTGAAGTTTTTTTGTAAGGCTACAGTATGTTTCTGTTAAGTGGTTGACATGACATCATATAGACCTCAAGAGTAACGTCTGAGAGGTCCATGATGTCATCTCAACCCCAAGATAGAAACATGAGCCGAAGGGGACCAGTGGAATTAGTGGAGGGGGGGAAGAGGGAAGCAGGGAGTGGGGGGAATGGGCAGGACAGGGGTAAAGGGGGTCAGAGTTGAGGAGGATCATAGTGTCTCTGAACATCTGAAGCCTGGAAAATAAAATAATACAGGTGCAGGCATCACTGGTCAAAGAAGAGGTGGACATAGCGGCCAGCACAGAGACATGGACCTCACCAAACGATAATTGGGACCTCACAGTCTCCAGGTACAAAATGTATAGGAAGAATAGGGAAACAGGTAGGGGGACTGGCTCTGAATGTAAAGGCAGAGATAACCTGTACCAGAGAGGAAGGGATGGATGGAAAGGCAGAAGCATTATGTGTGCAGGTCTGAACCAATAAGGGGAGGAAACTAAGGATGAGGGTAGTTTATAGGCCACCTTCACAGGATGAGGACTTAGACAAGATACTTGGGTCCTGAATCATGGAAATCGCAGTTAAGGGGGAGGTAGTAATAGTGGGGAACTTCAAGATACCTGTGGTGGATCAGAAAATCCTGGCTACCTTCAGCATCAGCAAACAGGTACTGCTGGACACATTTCAGAGTGGATTCCTGACACAAGGTGTTATGGAGCCCACTAGGGGGAAGGCTGTACTGGACCTGGTACTGTCCAACAGTGGATATGTCCAGGATGTAAAGGTGGAAGTGCTACTTGCAGGAAGTGACCACTGCGTGGTGTGGTTCCACCTGGACATGGACAGAGGGATAGTCAGGACCAAGATGAGGGTTTTGGATTTCAGGGAGGCTGTCTTTAATAAAATGGGAGAAAGTCTGGTAGGCCACCTTGCTGGGATCAGTAAGGAGATGGAGGTGGAACAGAAATGGGCCATAATAAAGGAGGAATTGATGAAGGACATTAGTGAGTATGCAAAAATGGAAAGAAAGAATCTAAGGTCAAAAAGCTCAACTGTTTCAGAAAGGAAGTGGCAAATGCAACAAGGGAAAAGAAGCCAGCCTTCTGGAATGACAAACATACTCAGGATAAGGAGGATAGGGACGGAAACAGAGAAACATAGATGTTGTCAGCAGATAAGGGCCTGTAGGCCCACCTAGTCATCTCTATTTCCCTACTTATTGTGACACTGCGGGACATACTCAGTCTCAAGTCTTTCCAGAAGCCAAAATGGGGTGGTTGGGGGACTTCTCGAAGCTTGACTTATGACCAGTGGTATCCCACAGGGCTCGGTGTTCAGTCCAGTGTTAACATCTTTATCAGTGACGTAGCGGATGGGATCAATGGTAATATCTGCCTGTTTGCAGATGACACAAAGATGTGTGATTGGATGGATACAAAGGCTAGAACAGTAACTAAAGGAAGGCTTGGATAGGTTAGAGTCTAGAGAAGTTGTCTAGCATTCGACAAGTGTTGTTCAATGCCAAAAAGTGCAACGTTATGCTCTTATGGGCAAGGAACCCAGAGACCAAATACTGATTGGGTGGTGTGCAGGTCACCAAGTCTGAGGAAGAAAAGGACCTGGGGATTATCATTGTGTGACCTGAAACACTTGGCACACTGCAGAAGAGCAGCAGCAAAAGAAAATTGGACGCTGAGCTGCATAGTCAGGGGGATTACCAGCAGGAAGGCAAAGGTTATATTACTGCTGTACAGGTCACTGGTAAGGCCACACCTAGAGTACAGTGTACAGTATTGGCGCCCTTATCTTAAGAAGAATATCAACTTGCTAGAGATAGTCCAGAGAAGGGCAACCAAGGTGATCCAGGGCCAGCAGGGCAACACCTATGAGGACATGCTCAAGGGGCTCAACATGTATTCCACTGAGAAAAGAAGGGAATGGGGGAATGTTATTGAGATCATCAAATACCTTAAAGGTATTAATAGGGTGAATACAGAGGGCCTTTTCATCTTACTGGGAACAAGTCCACCATGGGTCATGGCCTAAAGCTGGTAGGGGGAAGACTGAAGAAAGAGAGAGAGAGAGAGAGAGAGAGAGAGAGAGAGCGAGAGAGATAAGGAGGCTCTGATTCATTGAAAGAGTGGTGGCCAGGTGGAACTAGTTGCCAGATGATGTGGTCTCCCTAAAAACAGTGGATAGTTTCAAGAGAGGATGGGACAGACTGAAGGGAAAGGTTGCTACTGCAGGAGGGGGAGGAGGTACTGAGGGGAGTCAGGGGACATTTGGGAAGGGGGGCAGGTTCCACTGTAGACACAGAGAGGCCTTGCACAATCAAGCAGACAAGATAGACCACAAGGCCTTTATCTGCTTGCATGATTGTACAGTATGCTTATATGTTCATATGAGTTGGGCATGGTTGCCCGTTTTTTTTATAGTACTGTATATGGTTTTACTGTATTTGAAAAGTGAAAATTGAAGTTTTATATACAATAGTAAGCAGGAGCAGGAGCCATCTTCTCCCCTCCCACCTACCTTTCATTGCTTTTAGTCAGTAACTAAGCTAAAGATAAACTATTATGTGGACAGGGAGGCTTAATTAAGCAATAATGCACAACAGGGTGTGTGTTGTGCTGGGATAACATCATGGCTTGTGTGGTTGGGCATGGGGCCGAAGGCCAAGTGCATCCAAAAGCAAGGTGTGATGTTATCCCAGCACAACACACACCCTGGAATGTATTATTACTATTTTACAATGGCTCACTTTTAAAAACAGAAAAAAATACAGGACATTTTATTTTACATTTTCACTTGATTTTTTTGTATATAGAGGAGTATTAATTAAAAAAGTCCACAATTTAATTGTGCCCAGAAGGTGGTGCTGTTGCTGCATATTGGTCCCCCTAAGAAGCTGTCCTTCTTGTTTTAGAGCATTGCAGTCAGCCAGGCCCCCCGTGGTCACAATGGGTCTGTTGTGTGATGCTGCTGTAATTTTTTTGTCCGTATGTGTGAGGATCAGATATTGTCAGGAGGGTACGATGTGTTTCTTGGCAAGTGCAGCGAAGCACAGCTGTCCTGAAATATAAGGAAGGAATGTGGACTGACACTTCTGGGTTCTCGGGAGGGATTGGGTGAATTCTTCTTTCGATGACTACTTGTTGGGGGGGAGTAAATTTTACACTCTTCTAAAGTATTTTTAAGGAAACAAGCAGTGACTTTTGTGTATGTGGAGATTCAGAGAGAAACAGTCGGCAGAGCCCGAGCATTTTGGAACTCTGCCTTGAGAACGAGCAAGTGGTACGTGTAGTGGCACTTTGAGCAACAAGTTGTGGTTTTTCTTGCATGGCATGAAAAAGAGAAGGTTGGAAACAGCAGCCATTTCAGAGGGTGGTGCAGTCCTTTGGGGGGGTTGGGACTGGAGCTGAAGCTGAAGCTATTATTTCCTGCTACTATTTGAAGCAGCTGGTGAGAGCAGGAATCACTAAAGCAGGCTGCCGATTGGTCAGGAGATAACTGAAGCAGGCTGCGTGAAATGATTCCCATTACGGCTTTTGCGGTTTGCTGTGTGCTGGGACTAGAGCCATGATGTTGTACTGGGATAAGATCAGGGGTCCAGTGCCAGACTGACCAATCAGAGTCCAGGATTCTTTCATGCTATTGTAAAATAGTAGATAACCACACAGCAACCTTTTATGACCTTTGAACTGAAAACAACTTATCATGACCTTCGAATTGTGTACAACTGTATATGACCTTTGAACTGTGCACACCAACTTCTGTCCTTGTACAACAAGGATTTTGAGTGTATGGAAATCAATGCACAACAGTAATTAAACGTATAATACTTTATATCTATTTAAGAATGCAGTTATAAAAGTCCTTCCTGTACTCAGTCAAACCCAGAAATAAAGAGCTATACAGACATTGAGAAGGTTATGTATGTGAGTGTTCTGCTCTGCATTGACTGACAGTGACAATCTGGACCCAGCTTTGCCACAAGAACAAACAAAAATACATTAAATGTAATAGGGAGGTCCCTGAGTTGTTGCAGATGGGAGAAGGGATAAGTGCTGTGATTATGTGATGCCATTTGGGGCTGGCATCTGTATGTCATAAGGCTGGACAGCCTGTTGACCTATGGGGCTGAGATGAGCCCTTTCAAGACTGGTCTGGTCATTGATTGGATTATCACATTATGGCTTTCCTTTTCAGGGTCCCCCGGCTAAATACCCCCTCGGTGCAGATGGTCTTTCACTGCTCAAAGTTATCTTTGAGCCTCACAAACTACAGAAGGTGCTGAACATTTCAGACTTGATGACAGCTTTTGCTCAGGGAGCCAGTAAAGTCATTGAGCACTATAACACAGTTCTCACAGCTGCTTTGGACTCCCTTGCACCTGTCTGTGTCCATCCATTGACCTTCCACCGTAGTTCACCATGGTATTGTGAGGAGCTGAGATGGTTGTAGACTAAGGGATGCAAGTTAAAGCATTCTTGGTGAAAATCTTACTCTGAGGACAAATTGGCTCTGAGAACTCACTACCATGAATATCAGAGGGCAATTTCAGTGAAAAATACAGAGTTCTTGCCAAGGACTATTGCTGCAAGAAAGAATCAGTTTGTTCAGCTTTTTTACACATAGACAGATTGTGAAATCCAGCCTGTCTCTGGTCTGAATGAGCATTTTCTACAGAGAGATGTGAAAGTTTAGCTGTTTCTTCCTTAACAAGATGGCCTCCATTCAGATCAGGATTGCCTTAAGTTGCCTGTCATGGGCTGATGATATCCAAAGTAGGATGACAATGATGAGCTTCCACCCTGGGCTGATTTCTGGCCAGTTCTAGAAGAGGAGGTAGCCTGAGTATTCTTGGATCTGTGCCCTACTTACTGTATGCTGGATTCTGGACCTACGTGGTTGCTTATTGATGACCTTGAATCCTTAGTGCCAATATATACTGAGATTGTTCAGTGTTCCTTGAGGGATGGTGTTTTCCCATTAACTCTGAAAAAGGCAGTGGTGAAGTCCCTCCTGAAGAAATCATTTTTGGACCCCATCAGTCTGGCTAATAAGAGGCCTGTCTCGAACCTTCCCTTCTAGGCAAAGGTTATTTATAAGGCAGTTGCTGTGCAGCTCAAGGCTCACATGGAGCTATATAACATCAATGAGCCAATCCATTTGGGATGTAGGCCTCCCCATAGTACTGAGACTACCCCTCGTCAGAGTGATGCATAGTCTCCTCATGGTGACAGACCACACACTTTGCTCCATCTTGCTCCTCTAGGATCTGTCTCTGGCATTTGATGTGGTGGACCATGGTGTGCTAATTGATCACCCTAGGAATTATGTGGGACTTGCCGGCACAGTTCTGTGCTGGTTTGAGTCCTGCATTACTGGGAGATCACAACAAGTAGTTATAGCCAATTACATCTCTGGAGCAGCTGCAGTTTCCTGTGGGGTTAAATGAGGCTTCATCTTGGCACCTATGTTGTTTGCTGTGTACATGTTGCCACTAGGTGAGATCATCACACATCATGGAGCAGAGTTTTATTGCTGTGCAGATGAAACTCAGCTGTATCTGGCTTGCACCCCCTGATGGGCTGAATGCTGTTTTGATGCATGTGTGGTGCCTACAAGAAATCAGCAACTGGATGGCCTCCAACTGGCAGTGTCTCTACCCTGGGAAGACAGAGGTTATGATTATCAATCCAGGCTGGCATGGGTCAGCAATGACAAGTGGTGGCCTTCTTTTACCATCTGTCAATCATCAATCACTTTGAGCTATGGATGTGATGAAGAATCTGGGTGTCATTCTGGACCAAAAGTTGACATTAGAAAAACAGGTGTCTGTAGTGGTCAGGAATGGTTTTTACCATCTCAGTAATATCACCTGGACTCATCCAGCACCAGCTGACTTGGAGATGGTAGTTCACACATTTGTTGCCTCCAGACTGGATTATTGCAAAGCTTGTTACTTAGGGTTATTTTGAGGTTTGATGCATAACCTGCAGCTTGTCTAGAATGCTGCAACTTGGCTGGTGTTGGAAACTTCTTGGAGGGACCACACCATGCCAGTGTTGCATGCTCCACACTGGCTGCCTGTGCAGTGGCTTATCACATTCAAGATATGCTTGTTAACATTCAAGACCCTACATGGATTGGATCCAAACTACTTGAAAGATCTTTTGATGCCTTACGCTTCAATACCTCCCCTCTGATCCACCAGTGTGGGCTTGTGTTATGTTCTCAGTTCTCGCCTCAAACAATCTAGGGGCAGGGCCTTTGGGGTTGCGGCCCCATTTCCCTGGAACTCCCTGCCAGATTGTAAGATCCTCCCATATGGTGGAGGCCTTTAAAAATCAATTTAAGACTTGTTTGCTCAGGCTTATCCGGACTGATTTTTTTAAATTGTTTATAGTTTATTTATTATATCTGTATATTTATGTATTCTTTATTCAGATAATACATTTGAGCAAATGCTCTTTACATGGGTTCCAAGTCAACAATCAAGACAAAAACAAGAACACAAAGGAATTAAAACAACAGATTGGCAATACAGCGATAAGAATGACACTATTACACTGCTAGAAATTTACATAAGGGCAATAGTCATGGTGGCTTAAGGACATTGTAAAACATATGTCCATTAACTAAGTGCAATTACAAACAGTGAGTATATTGGGTAATGACAGAGAGAGCAATGGTGGCAGTGATAAATGATCTGGTGCAGGGGAGAATGTAAGTCAGCCAGGGGTCTTGTCAGGTTGCTTAACTGCATGGGAGAGTAGACATAAGTCACAGGGGCTGTGCCAAGGTGACCTGGGGCAAGTTGGCATGAGTAGTTAGTGGGTGCAGTTACATGCGGAGTCAGAGACAATCAGAGTTAAAGCTTCCATTTGAAGGCTCCTAAGGTAGCAGCAGATGAGATGTCAATAGCAAACGAGCTGAACCAGAGTGGGGCTTTGTAGGCAAAAGACATTTGACCCTGGGAGGTACGGCATTGAGGGATCTTGAAATATTGGCAGACTGAGCCTCTGATTCAATGTGAGTTGATGCTAGTGGTAAGAAGCTCCTGAACCCCAGGATGCATCAGCCCAGAGGCAATCTTCTTAGCTAGGAGACAGGTTTTCATATCGAAGTCTACCATTGAACCGAAGCCAGTTTGCCTGTGCATATTGGTCACAGGTGTGGGTTAGATGCCTTGCACCTGGGAGGAGCTGGCAGGTCTTATTTAGTGCTATTGTAATACATTTGAGGGACATGGCAGTGGCTGATCCATATATGATAAGATCATAGTCCAAAAGCAAGACCACCGAGCTGTGTATAGCTGTGCTGAGGGCATCGGGAGTCAGACTACACCTATGTCTGTACAGGAGCCCAATTTGCATGTTGATGGCTTTGGATAAGATATCTATATGCCTGGCATAAGAAAGGATGCTATCAACTGTGATCCCTAGATATTTAAAATGAGGTACTAGCTCCATTGGTGCTCCCACATCATTTAGGATAGTGAGTGGGTAGAATCTGTGCTTGCTTTGGGCAGTTGCAAACAGTATGGTTTTTGTCTTTTTATAGTTCAAGACTAATTTATGGTTGTTAAACCAACCCTGTACTGCAGCAAAGTTTGTTGGAGCTCATGTTCAATCACCTTTGGATCAGTAGCACTAGTAAAGAGGACCGCATCATCCGCATAGAGAAGGATGCATCTCCGGCAGGAGAGGGGAAGTGAATTCAGAAAGACACTGAACAGGAGGGGACCCAGGATGGATCCTTGTGGGACTCCTGACTTGACAGGTCTGCTGTCCGAGAGGACGTCGGCAGTCTTTACTTGTTGTGATCAATTCAGAAGGTAGCTCCTGAACCAAGCCACAGCATCGGAGGAGAGACCAGGGTTAAAAAGTTGCTTCACCAGAAGGGCATGGCTAACTATGTCGAATGCCTTGGTTAAGTCAATGTATGCAGCACCAACCATCTTACCCTGGTCCAGGGAATTATGAATGTAGCCCGTGAACTCGAGCAGGGCAGTGGTGGTGCTGTGTCCAGCCCTAAACCCATGTTGATGGGGGCATAGATGTTGATACTTATCCAGGTATTCAACCAGCTGGTCTGAGACAATTTTCTCAAGGGCTTTGGATAGTGGAGGTAGGATGGAAATAGGTGGGTAGTTACCATGAGAGGCACAGTCTCTGCCCTTATGGACCCGTGTCACTACTGCAGATTTCCACTTTTGAGGAAAGTGGGTGAACCTTAGGGAAAAGTTAATTATATGTGTAAGGGGTACCAGTAGCTCCTCCAGGGTCAGACTGACAAACTTGAGGTCCAAGGTGTCTCTGCTGTAACAACCTTTACCTAACACTTTTAGGAGGTACTTCCTGGCTTCTTTAAGAGTGATAGTTCTAAAATAGAAAGGCAGATGGGTAGGGGGCAGGACAGGATTGTTAAGGCCAGCAGCGGGAGAGGTAGGGCTAAAAAAGTCTGGAGGGAGAACTCCACTGTGGTCGGTGAATGCTGTGTTGAAGGAGTTCAAGATAGTTTTTGGGTCTAACATAAGGACCCCATCTATGTTAAGCATAGTAGGGGCAGATTTAGGATTCTTCCTAGTGACTTCATTGAGATGCCTCCAGAATTGCCAGCTATCATTCCAAGCATGAGACAATGCTTCTTTATAGTAAGAGTTTTTTGTGGCCTGGATTGACCTGGTACAATAATTTCTAGCCTTTTTATAAGACTGCACATTAGACTGATTACCCGAGTAACACGCTTTATGCCAGATGAGATCCCTGGCCTTTAGGAGATCAATAATGTCAGGGGAGATCCACAGATTGTTATGACCCTTGACTTTCTGCTTTCTAAGAGGGGCAAACTTGTCACACACTTCATTGAAGTGGGAGATGAGGTGCTCAAGGGAAAAGTCAACATCACTAGATGAGTATATTGCAGACCAGTCAGTGTGCAGAAGGTTGTTTTTCAATAAATCAAGGTGACCACAAAGAAGGACCCTGTTAGTTATTGTTCTGGTTGGTGGTTTGGAAAACCTTTTGGATCAATAGAAAGTTACTGGGGAGTGGTCACTCATACCACCAGAGAGCACGTGGTGTCTGTTATATGTGCAGGGTGGTTCGAAAGTACCCAGTCTAATAAGGTACTTGTGCCCATCCTATCGTTTATACACATGGGACCCTCAACAAGTTGGGAGAAGCGGAGTGCCACAATAGCATCTTTGTAAGGGTTTGTTTTATCGGCGAGTCAGTTTATATTGAAGTCACCAAGCAGAATGACTTCAGAGTTGAGATTCAGATTACCTAGGCAATCGATGAGTGTGTCAAATCCTGCAACAGTGTGTCATGGGGGGATGTATGCTGATATGTTGGCAACAGCCCTATTGTGAACCCGAGGAGAATTTTTACAGCAATTGCTTGCATGTTATCCCCTGGGATGGGTAGCTGCAGGGCAAAACCTTGTAGGTTGTCCCTCATATAAATTGCACACCCACCTCCTCATCTGGTACATCTATCCTGGCAAACCACAGTGTACCCTGGTATAATGATGGATGCATCAGGGACATTAGGTGAAAGCCAGGTTTCTACCACTGATAGCACATCTGGGTTGAGCTGTGCGACCCAGGCCTGAAGAAGGTCAAGCTTATCCAGGAGGCTGCAGAAGCTGACTGATGCAAAGGTTAGTGAGCCAGCCCCAGAGAGCAGGAGTAGTAGTAGGGCTATTCTACTGAGATACTCCCTCAGGAGTTTGTTATTGAGCTTATGACAGCCCCTATGGGAAGATCACCCCTTTCAACCCGACGGCTGAGAGAAACCCGGGGGGGGCTGTGATGTGAGGACCCAGCAGGAGTAAATCTTCCATGACTTTGAGAAGTTGATCCATTGGTGGTCACCTGGATTAGTAGGTACAGCATGGTATGCAAGAACAGATGTTGTTATGGTGCCATAGGCACACAGCAGGCTCCTGTCACTGAGCATGTGGGGTGGGGGCAGGAGCATCTCCTTTTTTTTTAAATGGCGGGTTTGGTAAGCCAGAAACTACCAACAGTATAATGAAAAGGTAATAGTTGTGGGGCATGTTTCAAAGATAGATAGGCCAAGTAGAAATTTATGTATAGTATCCTATGGGGACAGACAACGGGATGGTCAGATTGGCCCGTCCTAGTCCAGTTAGTTTAGCAGGACAAATGGAGGAGGGGTGCTCCCCTTGTAAAAAGATTGGGAATATCTGTAAGGAGAGGAGAGAATCACAGTCCGGTGGTTGAGGTTGGCTGAAGGTGTAAAGGGAAGATATACCTTTAAGGGGAGGTTCTGCCTGTGGTAAGCTATCCAATGATGAATTGCTGAGAAGAGAGGGTGGAGATTACTATGGGGGAGGAGGTGTATTTAATAAGGGTCAGGGAGGGGGTTGGTGGGTGGGCATGAAACTTGTTAGGAGGCACAAGAAGACAAGAGGCTTGAGCTTGTGAAGCAGCCTGAAAATTAGCTGGGCTACAAATAATGGTCACAGAATTAGGTAGAATTAGCTTATGCTCAAGCCTGGCCAGGGAAGCTGTGAGTCAACTGAAAATTAACTAAAGATAGTGTTCACAGCTTAAGGAGTCAGCCAAGGTTAATTTGCATGGCTGGCAAGCAAAGTATGCTTCTTACAACGTTTAATGCAGCTAAAAATTAAGACCTGCAGAATTTATTCTTCATAATTGTTTTATGCTGTTTGTATTATTGTAAGGCACTCTGAGTCTCTGGATTGGGCCCCAAACAAATAGAATTGCCTTGCCTTGCTTTGCTTTCAGCAGCTCATTGATAGGGCATTAGGTATTTTGTACCCCCTTGTTGTGACAGGGGCGTTACTGTTTAGGCAATATATTATAAAGAGTGGGGATGGTAACTTTGTTTATGACCTAGGGATTGGGACTAGCCCTTCTGAGGCTTAGCAATGACCTAATCATTTAGACAGGACCTCCAAATGAGACTGGGGACTTTCAATGCATTATTTGCGAGGGCTGGCATACCATATGCCCACATGCAGCTAAATACAGGTTGATATTGACTGAAATCACTATTATTCAGTGTATTTGATGACTAATGTGGATTCTATATACGCTGCTATTCAAGCATGTAAACATGAAATTACACTTGGATAAACTGGCTTTCCTCCTTCAAGTAAAGAATGTTCTGCTTGGCTTATTTTGTTATTTCCCACAAAATGTTGCCAGTTTTGGAACTCAGGGCTGAGACAGCAGTGACAAAAACATACTTTTGTGCTGCAATTATAGAAGAACATCACCTTGTCTATCTTGAGCAGATACTCTGTCACTGATGTCAGATGCTGATACACTTCAACATGATATTTTAGATAAAGAGTATTTTGTTGCAAGAAATGATTAGCAGGAAAAATAACAGCAAGTGTATTTCATATTTTTTATTATCTTTAAAATGGCTGTATTATTTAGATTAAATAGGACAGTCATGATGAGCATAGTAGGTGCTCTTTTACAGTTGGGTTTTACGGTAAGATTACACATACTTGTAGATAAGTTACAGTGGTATAGTAGTACCCCTATAGTAAGGCTTGTGTAGGCACTTTAACATTAAATTGGGGTTTCAGCCACTTATATTTAGGCTGCTCCTTAAGGGAATTCCAAACATTTTTGAAAGCATGTATTCTGGCACAGGATCTCGTGTTCTGCTAGTTTTGGTGAAATCTGGTTAAATAGTTTTTTGGTCAATGAAGTGAAAAAAAAAAACTTTTTCAAAAATAAGGGCAATGCATGTACCACTGCCTCTGATATGTGATGAACAGTCAAGACATGTAAATTGTCCTTAGCATGGCTACAGAGCTAACAGTGAAGCCACCATTGCTCCTCTTAGATCACTGGTGGTTGGCAGCCAATTTCTGCTGATGGAACTGTCACCAGTGCTGTGTCCAGCACCCCCTGAGACATACAAAAAGTAAATAAATTGAAGACCCCACTATGGGACCCCAACCCTAGTGCCCCCAAACCCCCCTCACCCATTATTTGGAAAAGAAACACTGGGACCACAATTTTTCTCCTAAAGCCCCCAATTCCAATGCTAGGTGCCTACACCTGGTGTTGGAAAAAATTAAAACCACAGATTGCAGACACTGGGAGACCAGTTCTATTGCTGTTAAAGACCCCCTTCCTGATACTGACACTGTATGTCCAACCCCAGTATTGTATATATCCAGTTATTTAACAAAATGATTTCCCTTCCCCCATCCACTTGCTCACATCTACCTAGGTTTGCTGGCAAAGGCACCTAGCTTCACCTGAGCTCTTTTCTTCTAGGTTGCTTGAAAGGACATAGCAAAGAACCTTACCAGAGCAAGGAAAAGGATTAAGGTTTCTTTTGGCTAGACAGATTTACTGTGTGTTATTATTTTCTTTTGTACTCACAGGGATTGTTACTGTTTGTTGTTAACATTTTATTGCTTTATTTTTCTCTGATTCAAATTGTTGTTGCTGGGTATACCTTCTGCTGCATTATTACAGGGTGTGCCTACAGGTGTGTGCTTACAGATTACTGCTGTAATCTTCTGATTCAAATTGTCTTTTGCAAGGTATATCTTCTGTTACTACTTTATGTTTCTCTGTAGCAAAGTGTTTCTTACAGGGTATATCTTCTGTGAAATTATTACAGGTGGTGCTTTACAGGTTTTACAGTTTTATCTATCATTAGGATAAGCTTTCAGGACTACTGCATTTGTTGCTGGCTGATTGTTTCTGCTCTTACCTCCTTGTTTCTTACATCCGTGGTTCTTTCTTTTTGGCAGGGGAAGGGCCCAGCCACCCACTCCCATCCCCAACCACCCCACACTACAGTCCTTTTATAGGGTAGCACAGTCATGACATTTTCTGTAGCAAAGCAGGAAGGGGCAGATCAGAGAGGTATCCACACAGTGACCTCATTTACAGGGATACAAGTAATTTAACTTGTTAGAACAAGTTATACAAAAACAAACTAACAAAATACAAAATCAAACTTTTGCTTTCATTTGCCTTCTTCTAATTACTCTGACCAGGTTATAAACCCAGCAACTTATCTGGAATGGATATTATTAACTGCAGGTACTGTGGGAAACTTTTCAAAATGGCATTTTTACAGGATTTAGGATACTGTCCTACATGCTGGGCCATTGGAGATCTAAGGGCTCAGCTCCAGACAACATGGGCAGAGATTGCGTACCTCAAATTGCATATTCAGGAGGAAATATATTATAAGAACCACCCGCCATTTCCCCAACATCCAACAGAAGCACCTCAACCGCAGAGGATAGTTGGTCTGGAAGGTTGGCAGGTGGTTAGGAGGGGCAAATTGGGTGCCTCATCACTCAGTGTTCTCCAACAGATCACCTCCACAAACCATATAAAAACTATAAACAGGTATTTGCCTCTATCTCCGAAATCAAACAAAGGAGCAGAGAACACTGCAGAGCAGGACACTACAGCACAGGAGCTAGCAAAACAAAACTCACCCAAAACAGGAACCAAAACAAAAAAAAGCAAAAAGGAAATCCAAAAAATTCTGATTATAGGAGACTCCATGATTCGGGGAGTTGATAGCTATCTCCAGCCAGGGGTAATGGTCAGATGTCTCCCAGGTACATCAGTGTGGAGAGACACTGACCACATTGCTAAAATGGTACAGGAAGCAGGAGAAAACATTGACATCCTGGTACACATAGGGACCAGTGATCTTGCCAGCCAGTCAGCTGTGGAGACCAAGGAACACCTGACCAGGCTGGGTGACAAACTATCATCCATTTCGCCCGGCATCTCCTATGCTGAGATCCTGCCAGTCTGGGAGAGGGGGCAGATGGTTGGAAGGTAAGAGACGGGGAGATAGGGGAGATATACATCTGGCTCAAGGACTGGTGCCAGGAAAAAGGACACAAATTTGTAGGGAACTGGCAACAGTTTTGGGAGCGAAAGTTCTTTAAATTTGATGGGCTGCATCTGACTAAGGAGGGAGTCAGTGCATTGGGGCAGAAGTTTGACTTCTTTGCAGAATATTTAAACTAGCAAATGGGGAAAGGGGTGCAGCACCCTATACGTCGAATAGGAAGAACACCCCTCCCCCCTCAGCTAGTGGTCAAACAGGAGTTCAGCATGTTTGTAGTTCATTTGCATCATCAGGTAAGGAAAAAGGTGTGACTCCCCATACAAAGCACAGGGGAAATGCCAGGCCTTGCCCAACAACTAACACACAGAAATCTGACCAATGGAAAATCATGTATACAAATGCTCGCAGACTGGGAAACAAGATCTCAGACCTGCAGGCAATAATGACAGAGGCTAAACTGGACGTAGTAGCCATTAGTGAGACATGGTTTACCAGTAACCACACTTGAGAGACTTCAGTACCTGGCTATGTACTGTTCAGAAGAAACTGAGGTGCAAAAAGGGGGATGAAGTGGCCCTCTATGTCAATGTAAATATCAAAGCTACAGAAATTCAGAATACACATAAGGGGCCAGAAGAACTGTGGGTCCCCCTGGAAACAGAAAATGGGACAGCCATATGAACTGGGGTTGTCTACAGGCCTCCAGACCAGGGGGAGGACATAGACACATTACTGTTAGAAGATATACAAAACATGACAGCTAAAGGGGAGGTTCTCATAATGGGAGACTTCAACATGCCAGATACAGATGGGTCAATACCAGCAGAAACATCTGCCAGAACTAGACACATAGTGGATTCCCTACAGGGGGAGGGCCTCAAACAACTGGTACAACAACCCACAAGAGACATGACTATCCTAGATCTATTACTGACTAACGGGGAAAGGATCTCAGATCTCCAGGTAGAAGGTCACCTGGGGGCCAGTGACCATTACATGGTATGGTTCATTTTGGCCACTAGAACTAAATCATCCCATTCCAATGCAAAAATATGGGACTTCAGAGGAGCTGACTTTGATAAGATGGCCAACAAAGTTAAGCTAGCACTGGCAAAAAGAAATACACATGAGAGGGTACAGGCAAAGTGGGTAAGCATTAAGGATGCAATACTTGAAGCAACATTCCATTGTGTTAGAGAGAAAAGGAAGTGCAAAAGAAGAAGGAAACCACTTTGGTTCTCAAAAACAGTAGCAGAAAAGGTCAGAGCCAAAAGGCTGGCCTTCAGGAAATATAAGGGAACGCAGCAGGATGAAGATAGGAAGGCATACCAAACTTCCCTAAGGGAAGCGGGGAAGGCAGGTAAAGGCCCAAACTGAGGAAACACTAGCTCAACCAGTAAAAGAAGGTGACAAGACTTTCTATAGATACATTTGTGCAAGGAGAAAGTCCAGAGGGGGTATTGCTAAGATCAAAGGGGATAAGTGGGCGTGTGAGGAGGAGGACCATGTAAAAGCATCTATCCAAACTAGATACTTCTGCTCAATATTTACTGAAGAGAAGGTAGGGCAGGGCCCACAGCTCAGTGCCATGGACACGGGGGGGGGGGAGGTGTGCACTAGTCCCTTCACAAAAGAAACGGAAAGGGTCCTACAAGAGCTCAATAAGCTCAGGGTGGACAAGGCAATGTGACCTGATGGCATACATCACAGGGTACTAAAGGAGCTAAGGGTGGAACTAGCAGAGCCATTATCAGAAATGTTTAGTGAGTCTCTGAGCACAGGAGAGGTCCCAGAAGACTGGAGAAGGGCTCATGTGATCCCACTCCACAAGAGTGGTAGCAGGGAGGAGGCAGGGAACTACAGAACAGTTAGTCTTACCTTATAGTGGGCAAGATTATGGAGGCACTCCTTAAGGAAAGGATAGTGCAACACCTGGAATCCATAGGAGCACAGGATCCAAGACAGCATGTGTTTACAACAGGAAGGTCCTGTCAAACTAATCCCATAGATTTCTTTGACTGGGTAACCAGAGTGGTGGACCAAGGGGGAGCAGTTGATGTCGCATACCTTGACTTCAGCAAAGCTTTCGATACTGTTCCACATAGAAGATTGATTAACAAGCTGAGTAGGTTCAGGGTGGGTCAGAAGTTAGTCAACTGGTTGACAAACTGGTTGGCAGGCAGAAAACAGAGAGTAATGGTAAACAGTATACAGTCAGAAGAGATGCAAGTCACAAGTGGAGTACCTCAGGGACCAGTCCTGGGGACAGTCCTCTTCAATATCTTCATCAGTGCCATTGCAGATGGACTGGAGGGTAAGGTTTGTCTGTTGTCAAATGACATCAAGATCTGCAACAGAGTAGATGATCCAGATGGGGTGGGCAGAATGAGAAGAGATCTGGATAAACTGGCAAAATGGTCGGAAGAGTGACAACTGGGGTTTAATGCAAAGAAGTGCAAGATCATGCACATAGGGAAGAGAAACCCTGAAGCCAACTATAGGCTGGAAGGGGAGTTGCTGGCAGTCACAAGGGAAGAAAGAGACTTGGGCATCATCATCACAGATGACTTGAAATCATCCAAGCAGACAACTAAAGCAGTAGGTAAGGCTAGTGGGATGTTGGAGTGTATTAGTAGGGGTATCACAAGTCGTAAGAGGGAGGTAATAATCCCTCTTTAAAAGACGCTGCTTAGGCCTCATCTGGAGTACTGTGTGCAGCACTGGAGGTCACAACTTCACAAGCACATTAACCAAATTGAGGCAGTCCAGAGAAGGACAACCAAAATGGTGAAGGGGCTGCAGCAGAAAACATATGAGGCCAGATTAACAGAGATCAGTACGTATACCCTAGAGCAAAGGAGGGAGAGAGGTGATATGATCGAAACATTCAAACACCTTAAGGTCATTACCAAGGTGAAAGAGTCTAACATGTTTCAATATAAGAAAAATAGCAGGACAAGAGGACACAGCATGAGATTAGAGGGATGCCAATTAAGGGGTAATGTGAGGAAGTTCTTGTTTACAGAAAGGATGGTGGATGCATGGAACAGCCTACCTCAGGAAGTGGTGGATATGAATACCTGTACAGTGCAGGGCTTCAAACAGGCATGTTTCTATGTTTCCATCTTCCCCCCCACTTCCCCCCCACCACACCGATTGGTGTAGTCCCTTCACCTAGCCCACAAGCACCCCATCCACACACCTGACCACTATGCCACTCATAATAAAAAAAAATATGATATGGTGGCCAACGCTGCCTTCTTCTCATATCCTCAGTCAGCTACTGTCTGAGTAAAATGTGATGGAAGAGCTGATCTCAGTTTAATTCATTTAGATGGTTGCCACCCAAGGAGGTGAAATGAGGCCTGTGCCAATCGCTTTCTCATATTTTTTTATTATTGGTGGAATGGGTGGGCATGGGGTACTCATGGGTTGAGGGGAGGGGTATATTGCTCTAAACTGTGGACAGGGGAAAGAAAGCAGATTAGGTTCTTGAGTAGGGGAAAGGAAATTACTTTTTTATTGGATATACAGTATCTGATACTGAGGATGGACAGCTGGTGTTGGAATCAGGGGCCTTGATGAGTATGGAAGATACTACTGGATATCAGGGATACTTAGATGTGGCAAGGTATAGGAGGGGGCACTGAATGCCATGTATGCATGGACACAGGGAAGGGTGTGTGAGGGGTTACCACTAGGCTCCAGATATCCTTGAACATGGGGCAAGGTTCAGGAAGAGGTACCACTGAATACCAAGAACTTCTTGGTCATGAGGTGAGGTGGGGGAAGGGTACCCAGGGACACTAAGGATTGCTTAGTACAGGGGTTGGGTGAAGGTGGGCATGCTGGGGTACTACTGGGACTGTTTTCCACAAAATGGAGTAAAGATGGTGAGCAGCACTGTGATCAAATACGGCCTGCTATTAAAAGTATTGGCAATGCCAGTCATAGGCCTGCATAGTCAATATAAAATGGTGTATATGAGTTACTAAATTTCCTTTTTTTTAAAGCAAGGAAATCCATTGCTTCAGTGTTTGGTGAATAAAGAATAGTGCTTGTGTATACTTTAACTGTGGCCTTTCTTTATCCCACCTGCAGTAGACAAGCCGGGCAGCACTTAGGGAATAGGAGGCCCAGCACTGAGGGAGAGTAGAGGGCAGGAGGAGGAGGATGGGGAGGATGGTAGGGAATAAAACACATTGAGCATGGCTTGCTGTGAGAGGCTGGCTTATATTTGGAATGTGGGAGGAACTATTCCCCCACATTGAACCTTGGTCATCAGCTCTTTCATTCAATTTTTGAAGTCTCTTGCCTGTGTATACTTTAACTTAAGCCTTCTCTACCCCCACCCTCAGTAGAGGAGCCAGGAGGCATTTAGGGAACAGAAGACCCCATAAATATGACCTTCCCCAGCTCAAGGAGAGTGCAGACAGTAGCATACATATGAGGAAAAAACTCCTGTGGAGGAAACCTCTGAGGACTCATGACTACTAACCTGTCTGATCTCTAGGCACACTAAGAGGAAATGATCCTAAATGCCTGATTATGTTTTCTTGTTCCAGTAGGAGAAAAATGCTCCATGCTGGATCTTCCATCTTGGTAAAGGAGCAGGATGTTGTTTTGGATGCTGATGATGCCTCTTTGATTGAAAAAAAAACCTTGAGAAAGTGTATGGACTTGGAGAGGGCAGTTATAGAAGATTTCTTGGATACTTCAAACAATATGGTAGTCATTGCTGGATGATAGTTAAAAGTCAGAAGACATGGAGAAGATTCCAGGCATGTTGGTGAGTAAGAAGTTAAAAAAGTTGATGTGTCACAGTTCTTCATAATCAGGAATGGAATATGGACTCATCTGGAACATCTGATGGTGGCTGAAGTCATGACATAAGGATGCTTAGTGTCTGAGAGGATTAAAGCAAAAAATGCTGACAGCCCACTAAATGAGTTGCAGGAAGGTAGATGAGCTGGTTTCAAGAGCTCTTGTTGCAGTAAGATGACTGGTAGCACATGGATCTTTTTTAAAGTTCAAAATGTTATTGTATTTTCAAAACACAACATACATACATGAAAATCAAAAATCCACCCATTACATTTTACATAAGATACGACTTGCATGTATTGTAAGTACTTGGATTACATCAAGGTGTATAGTTAAAGTGCCCTATCAAGAAGGATGGCTGCAGCAGTCTTATAAGAACACACAGATCTTTGATGAGTTTCAGTGTCTACTTATTTGATAGATCAATAAAGGTTTTTGGAGGAAGGTCCATTGATTCCAAGAGGGTGCTTAAGGCATGATAAAAGAAGGCATATCTGATGACGACGAGAAAACTTGGAGACTTGATTATTTGTACTGCCCTTTGGAAAATGAGGTAAGATGGCAGCAGGTTATGAGTGTAAGTACCAAACTGAAATGAGGAAGATCTTCTCTAGATGGGGCATGGTACAACTTGGGAAGAATGGCTTCTGATTTATGATAGCTAAAACAGAGCTTGTAACAGCATTAGCTTGTTCCGAGAAGGTTAAAAGAAAAGTACACATGTATTGAGAAGAACTCCTATGGTAGGACTAGATGGCACAAATGTGAGAAAGATATCTTCCAAGCTATGATGTGAGTTGTTCAGGAACAGGCATTACTACTAATCTCATGAAGCTTGTCCTGCTGTTTATGTTATGTTTTGGAGTGATAAGATTGGCAAGTCAATGAGAAGTCATGATGGAGGTTGATGACAGATAAGTCCCAGAGTTAGCATCAAGGTAAGAAATCAGCCATTTCTTCCATAGGGAATAAGAAGCCAGTAGAGACTTATGTTGGAAATGATGAAATCAGCCTTCATGTAGCTATGGTGGAGTGCAATGAAGCACTGCCCTATGGATGTTGTACACTGCTGGTTGATCAATTGAATGATTGACAAAGTTGCAGGCTGAAGATGTCCCGAAAAGCATCGGCATCCTGATTGAGGAACAGAAGGAAAGGAATCAATGTTGCTGGGTCTGAATAGCTGATATGTAATAGCAGTAGGTAGCAGGGAGTGGAATGCTCGATGGGCAGATATCCAGAAGATTGAGGTGCATTGGACTAAAATCCTGAGAAAAGGTCATATATGGTTCTAGGAAACATTGAAAGGCCAGGTCAGTGAGTGAAAGTGAAAGTCGAGAGATTGACCTTGTAGACGATGGGACCCTGATGAATGGTGGTAAAGCCTGGTGGCTCATGGGAAACAGAGGGATCAACTGAAGTGGAATTCGGGCAGCCTTCACCAATGGAGCTATTACCATGAGTGTAATTTCTTGTTACTATATCCGAGAAAGTTAGAGGAACCAAAGGAAGAGTGCCCATGTGGTTCAACAATACAGAGGGTTGACCGATTGAAAAACTGTCTGAGAAGGAGTGGTAGGTTATAAGACATCCACAAGGGCAATATATAAGCAAGACAGTTGCATGACAGGCAGGAGAATACTGGCAGCCCAGAGCAGGGACAAACCACTCACTCTTGGGTGTCTGTTCATATCAAGTGCTTCTATGTTGACTGAAATCCCGACAGTAGCGATTGAAGCAGGGAAAGGATGATAACCTGAGGAAGAATGACTGTGGAGAATAGAGGTGAAGTCTGTTGCTTCCATGGGTCCATTGTAGATGGAGTGCTATGGATGTCAAGCAGTTGTAAAGCGTGAAAGTCGGTGAAGGCAAGTCAGCAGGTAATGTTCCTTGGAAAGTCAGAGTAGAGTGCAAAGGCAAACTGTTGCAGGGGAGATGCATCACATATCTGTTATGAAATGCACTGGGTGAATGTGATTCTGAAATGCAGACATCAAGGCAGGAACTGAGTAAAATGAGCTGGATAGGTGCATGATCTCTGGCATGCTGAGAATAACTAGTCACTAATGAGTCATGAGGTCAACTATTCTGGATTTTGAAGCAGTAAACTGAGGCATGTGAGCCGGACAAAGACTCGAGATGGTGATGACTGGTAAGGAGTGGATTCGGAAGGATGTCCTGTCTGAGATCTCCATGGGAGACCCTGAGGGCCATCTTGATCCATAGATGTAGACCAGTAGGAGTAGCAGATGCTGGATGGATTATGTCTATGAAGGTTTGCAAGGCTTGCACAATCCAGATGAAGTCCTAGGAGGACCATGCGGGCTGCTTCGGTCCAAATCCAGGAAAACCAAGAGTAGCTGTAGAAGCTGGAATCTGCATGGATGTGGAAACATCATTGGAGACTAAGGTGTGTAGGAAGAAGTCCAAGAGGACCCCTGAAGACCTTTTTCAAGTTAAGAAGATGAGAACAAGTAGACTGGAGACACCTGAGTGCCAATATGTGGTTACATATTGCACTTCAGAGGGATGAACCCCGGGCAGAGGAATTAGAGCCTATTACAAACCTTGGAAGAACAGGGGACTTATATATATATTTACTATCAAGTTCATGGGAGAGTGTCCACTTCTGGTGGCAGAGAAGGAGAATGTGCTCCAGAACCAGAAGACATACGAAGAAAGATTAAAGGAGCTTAATATGTATACCCCTGAGGAAAGAAGGGAGAGAGGGGACATGATAGAAACTTTCAAGTACCTCAAGGGAATTAACAAAGTCCAAGAGGGTAGCATCTTCCAGAAAAAGAGATGTGCAAGAACAAGGGGGCACAATTTGAAGATAGAAGGGGGACGGCTCAGAGGTAATGTGAGGAAGTATTTTTTCACTGAGAGGGTTGTGGATGCATGGAACAGCCTTCCTGAGGAGGTCGTGGGGTCAAGAACAGTGGGGGACTTCAAGAATGCATGGGACACGCATAAGGCAGTCCTAGTGGGGGGTAGGAGGAAGTAAGCTGTTGGTTTACTAGGATCTGCAGCTTATCTGTTAGGTAGGAAAATGGGCAGACTAGGTGGGCCAAGCGGTCCTTATCTGCCGTCAAATTCTATGTTCCTATGTTTCTATGACTGTCATAAAAGAAATAGCTCCAGTGAGATCACGATCTGTTTGGTTAGTATATTGTGATGGTATGATTGATGTGAAACTGGAGACTCCCATCCTTAGAGGACAGAGGACCTCAACCTACACTCATAGATCTCCTGAATAAATGAGTTAGGGAGAGAGGGAGCCCAGAGGGCTGGTGGTGAGGGTTGTGAGAAGAAAAGAAAAAGAATGCTGCTAGAGCATTACTGAACTTGTCTGTTCGAGTTGTTACTGGGTCATAATGTTGCAGACTAAACCAAGCATGAAGAACCATGCTGGTATGCCAGCCCACCAGCGCAGCGGTTGGATTTCTGCATGTGATACCGACAACCTGGGTTTAGGAATGGACCCAGGAGATGGAAGGCCAGACGGGGGTAGAAGGAACGAACATCCTGGAACTGCTCTCCTTCTCCAGGGGGAGGAGGGGGAAGAGTGCTTCACTGGACCCCTTGCTGAGGCTGGGGTGTACTGCCGCGGCCTGTGCCCATACCTGTGGGGGCAGGGTGGACTCTGGTTTTCATTGCATGTCCCTGCCCCCAGGGATCCAGTATGTATGAAAACACTGGCCCCTGGGCATGATGCTGGGGGCAGCCACCGTCCCCACTGCCACTGATGTCTGCTGGGGGGGTTCCTCTCCCATGACTCCAACCCAGGGGGTAAGCCAGGGCTTGCCAACAGCAACCATTGGGGCAGTCCTCCCTGTGGCCCTGCCCTGGGGGGGCAAGTCTAGACATGGAGGGTGCAACAGGCAGTGGCAAGGGCTGATCTCCACATGGAGGATCGGGGGAGGCCAGATCCAAAAAAGAAACAGTAGCGTGTATGGGTTTAGAACAACACGGGATGCTCTCTGCCGGAGAGGAAGTGGATGTAACCACTGCCAGTCGGGTGCTCGGTTGAGCCGCTACTGTGGTGGAGTGGCTAGAACACCCAACCCTGCAGTGGGTGGGTTGGGAGGATTAGGGTTTGATTCCCTGCTTGGGAATCTTTTTATGTTATTATTTTTTGTGCACTTCAGACAAAAGCAGCTAGGGATTTTCTTCTTGCCCCTGTGTCCACACCCCCTTGGAGATGATTATAATAGTTCCAGGGAGTGTAGGGGCAAAGCCCATCCAGGTGAGGGCTGAGGGGGGTGAAGCCCCTTGGAAAACAAAAAAAGACCTTTGGGATGTGCTGCAATCATGTTGTGGTTGGCAGTATGTGCTGTCACTGTGTTGCCACACACTGTTGTTTATGCGCCGTCTTGACATGTGCGGTTTAGTCCATGATATTATGACCCGGTGCCATTCGAGTTCATGCCACTGATACTGTGATAAAACCCAAAGAGCAGAAAGTTATCAACTTGTTCTCAAAGGAGGGCCTTCTGGATATTGACATAATGAAGAGATAGTAAGGTTAGATGCTTTTTCTATGTCTTTGAGGAGACGTAGGTGATGTGAGCAAGAAGCAAGGAAAACTCATCTGGTTCATGGTGACATTGCTTTAGCTTCCACTAGGTAGTTATAGGTAATACACTAGTGCAGAGGAGATGATTAGTGGATCAGGGAATGCTATTCACCCCACCTGGTTACAGCTGCCAATGAATAATTAACTCTGCATTCTGAAGTAAAAGTACGTCATGAGCACAGAGGTGAAACCATGATAGATAATTGTCAGATCTAGGACAATGCTGGATGCAAATAACCATAAATGCAGGTAGAATGGCTGACATAGGGGATCAGACTAGAACCATGTTTGCAGTACTAATGAGCAAGAATGATACTAGAAGATAGCATTGAATGTAAACAGTAAGCTCCATGGTAACAGAGATGCAAGGGTACATGTTTACTCTGAGGAAGCCAGTTCAATATGCAGTGAATAGAGTACAGTGCCTGATTAATGGGGAATCCAGTTTGCAGTTTTGGTCACCTTTAAACATCATAGTTTGTAACACAAATGCATGATTACACCAGCTCTGTCACTTAGACTGAGCTTGCACTGGTAACTATGACATATGACAGAATTTGCCTTTGCCTGCGCTGTGAAGATATTTAGAGTCATGATTTGATTTGTGCTATAATTTGTACTCCCTTTGTATGTCCCTTCCACCCAGGCACACTTAAAATAAACCAGTGCTCCATGTGCCTCCTGCTATCACCCCTTGTCGATTGAATAATTTAATAAAAGCATAGTGAGTACTGTAGTTTACTGAAATTCAGGCTATGGAGTAGTTTAGGTTCCCACATGACAGCTACTTGTGCATAGCAAAGTTCTGTGGTCAGCAGCATCCCATTGAGAGGCCATTCTGTGGACTGAGCAATTGTTTTTTTTTTGCCTCCTTCAGTTTTGGCCAAGCTAACCTCATTGAGAGGCCTGATTCATTCTTGCATAGGATCACCACCACTACACCATATAATACTAAAAGGTCTGCTTTCAACTACAGCAAGCAGTTCTTAACTGTCCCCTATTGTCAGGGACAACCCCAAGTGCATGCTGAAATTGTCCTGTGACCCTCATAAAAGTTGTGGGTTGGGAAGGAACATAGATACATAGATACATAGACAGTGTCGGCAGATAAGGGCCTTTGGCCCACCCAGTCTGCCCATTTAAGTTTGTAAGTTCAGTTTATGTTTTCCAGGAAGTCTGTTGCCCCTTACCCCTGACCTCCAGAATTCCTTTATGTCTATCCCATGCATTCTTAAATCCCGTGATTGTTTCAGCCCCCACCACTTCCTCTGGCAGGGTGTTCCACTTGTCCACCACCCGTTCTGTGAAGAAATTCTTCCTCACGTTTCCTCTGAATCGTCCTCCCTCCAACTTCATCCCATGCCCTCTAGTCCTGGAACATCTTTTTTGCTTAAAAATAGTGCATTCCTGCACCCTGTTCCTCCCTGTAAGATACTTGTATGTCTCTATCATATCCCCTCTCTCCCTCCTCTCCTCTCCTCCAGGGAGTACATGTTCAGTGCCTTCAACCTGTCCTCATAGGACTTGTGATGCAATCCATGCACCATCTTTGTTGCCCTCCTCTGAACCTTCTCTACCCTGTCTATGTCCTTACATAGGTAAGGTCTCCAGAACTGCACAGTGTACTCCAGGTGCGGCCTCACTAGTGTCTTGTATAGTGGAATTATGACCTCCCTTTTCCTGCTGGTGATGCCCCTGCCTATGCATCCCAGCATCCTATTTGCTTTACCTGCTGCCTTGTCACACTGTTTCCCTGCCTTGAGGTCATCAGAGATGATAACTTCAAGATCCCTTTCCTGCTTGGTGCATGCTATATCCTCACCCCCCAACTGATATATTGTGCCAGGGTTTTTGTGCCCCATATGCATTATCTTGCACTTCCTTGCATTGAATTTCAACTGCCAAACCCCTGACCATTCTTCAAGTTTCTGCAGGTCCCTTCTCATTCTGTCTACACCCTCTGGTGTATCTACTCTGTTACAGAGCTTTGTGTCATCAGCGAACAGTGAAATTCTGCCTTCTAGGTCCTGCGCAATGTCACTGATGAAGATATTGAATAGTACCGGTCCCAGCACTGATCCCTGTGGTACCCCACTGGTCACTCTCTCTCTGTGGAGTGACAGCCATTTACCACCACCCTCTGTGTCCTGCTGCCCAGCCAGTTACCTACCCACCACACTACTGTCCTGCCCACACCATATTCCCCAGTTTGTGCAATAGTCTTCTATGTGGCACAGTGTCAAAGGCCTTGCTGAAGTCCAGATAGGCCATGTCCACTGCCCTCCCCTGATCCACCTCCCTAGTCACCCAGTCAAAAAATTCAATGAGGTTGGTCTGACATGACCTCTCCCTGGTGAAACCATGCTGCCTTGGGTCCTGTAGTCCATTGACAACCAGATGTTCCACCAATCTCTCCTTCAGTAGTGCTTCCATGATCTTCCCCACTACCGAGGTGAGGCTGGCTGGTCTGTAGTTCCCCGCTTCCTCTTTGTTCCCACTTTTGTATAAGGGGACTACATCTGCTATCCTCCAGTCTTTGGGTACCTCCCCTGTTTCTAGTGATCGGCTAAACAGGATAGCAAGAGGTTCAGCCACCACCTCTCTTAGTTCTTTAAGGACAGTGGGGATTAAAGCACAGAGAACATCAAATAGTACAGTTGCAGACTTGTCCTTCATCAGAAAGTGCACCTTACACTAGTCCTTATAGTCTGACAGCTTTCCAACTGAAAAGTAACTTTTTTGAAGATGTGTCCCAGATTCTGAGTATTCATCCCTGATTGATGAGGCAATAGAGAAGCTGTAGCTGTAACCAGGCTGATGCAGGCTGTGTCAGAACCTGGTAGTCTGGATGGCAAAATGACTCAGAGAATGGAGCAAGAAAAAATGGCTCCGAGAATACAACGAGAAGGGTGGAAGGAATCCCCAAAAGAAACAGGGAGCAAGAAAAGCAAAGAGGAGGAGCAGGAACAACAGCAGAGAGCCAAGAGACACAGAAGGGGAGAAGATGTACAAAAAGGAGGGGACCGGGGGTAGGGAACCACTGAGGAAGAAGCAGCAGCCGTGGCAAAAGAAGAAAGAGAACAGGGAGGCAGCAAGAGGAGACAAAGAATGTAACACAGCCACACAGATCACACAGCCACCCCAGTGCAGCAAGTGAAACATGCTGAGCATGGGTTGCTGTGAGAGGCTGGCTTATATATGAAATGTAGAAGGAGCTATTCCCTCACATTGAACCTCAGGTTTCAGCCTTTCCCAAAAAACTGCTTAGGTATTAGCTAGGGTTGCTCTTTGGTACTACAAAGGTAATGAAATGTGATGTTAAGGTAAAAAAGAATCCTTGGCCCATGTTGAATGCATGGCATGGTGTTTCTTAGATTTGAGTGATGATGTGACAAAGTATTGGTGTTGTCCTGACTTTGGCACCCTCTCTCCAAGCATTGGTGTGTGAGTATTTTCCTGTGCTTTGAAAGTAAATGCTGACTATAGGGAAATGTCAATACTGTATCATATGATCATTCAGACCCTAAGAAATACGACACCACAGATTCAAGGCCCAATGGAAATTGTGTACCCTAACATTGCATTTCTTTACTTTTGTGGTATTAGGAGGCAACCCCAACTATGAATTTAAAAAGGATGCACACAAAATGCGCACACCACTATTTTCAAAACAGAAATACATTCAAACTGTTACATCATCAGTTAGATGGTTGAACAGCATTCAATGCTTGTGGCCAAAAAAAGACACAAGTGCATCACACCTTGATGCAAATCGCAATTGCATCCTTTTTTTAACAGCAAATTGTGACTTCTTGTAGCAAATAGATGCAAATTTTGAAAATAGCAGCAGGTCCACCTGGACACCATCAGGCAGACACTGACATAAGTACAGCATGCATTTGTGTCCATATCCTGCCCTGTTGAACATCCTCCCTGCTATGTTAAAAGACAAAAGGATATTGAGATAATCTCACTTCTAGTGCTTGAGAATTCCATATAGAACATTCACAATTTGAAACAGTTTTTTTCCCCATCTTGTGGGAATTCTATACAGAACATCTGTTGTTCTAAAACGATTTTTTACCTAATCTTGTTTTTCTAAATTCTTCCCCTATAGACTGCCATTGTGGCATCTTTCCCTAAGATCTTTCTATAGCTGAAATGACCAGAATGGCAACAGTAGAGATGCAGCAAAGTTAAACTTTGTCTGCAAAGTTGCTGCGAAGTTTGCAAAACTTTGACTTCACAGAGCATGTGAGAAGTTCCAATTGCCATCACCAACTTTGACTTCACAATGTATTTTCAGATGAAGTGGCACTTTTTTCCATGAAGTGGCAACTTTGCAAGTGAAGTTTGGTTACTTCATGGAAAAAAGTGACACTTCAGCTGTCAAAAAATGTTGCAAAGTCGTCATTTCGAACTTTGCAAAGTTAGCCAACTTTGCGAAGTTCTCTTGAAGTGAAGTGAAGTTTACTCATCTTTGCACATCTCTAGGCAACATTGACAAACGGATCCTTTGGATGGTGATTCCCACCATTGGTGGACTCTGGTAACCTAGAAAGAGACCATGGAATGGTGAGTGTGAATAGTAGGTAACCTTTAGTGCTGCAAAAACATCTGACGAAAACGCACTCACATAGCATTAATGTGCTGGGAAAAGAGTTAATGCAGATCGTGCATCCCTTTAAGCTAGCAGATGAGATTTAGAGCAAGATCTTTTTCCATTATGAAACCACATAAGCCCATGGATGAGATTTACATGTGCTTTTTTGTGTGTGTGTGTGGGGGGGGTGAAATCATTGCTCATTTCAGCTATAACTAACTCAAAAACTTACACAAAAAGTTACAAAGTTGCATCTAATTCACAACCATCAAAAATACAAATCTAGGAGAGAGTGTTATTTGTTAATATGCGTATTAAGTAGCTGCATATATATTAAAATCTCATTGGGAAATCATGGAGAAGCATGCTTTGCACCAAGCCCAATGGGAAGCATACAATCAGCTAACATTAATGCACTCCTCAGGTCACCAGAGGATTATACACATATGGAATGTCCTCCACCTTATCCAGAGATGGAGTACATCCCTAAGGACTTCAGTTCTGGGCTCAGGGCTCAAGCATGGTAATCAGCAACCTTCTGATAAAAACTGCTAATTTTATGTTTATACAGTATGTGTTGTATGGGATGTCTCTCAAGATAAAATAATGTCCTCTTATGCTGTTTCAGTGAGAGGAAAATGAAGCAAAATTGAGTCCTTCTGTCAGCCTGCCAACCCAAACAGCATGAAAGGACATAGTTTTCCACAAGGGTGTTTCCATTGCAATGCCACCCTGAAAAGTGTTCTAATAAGCTTTAGTTTTGTTTCAATGGTAGTACTGATCTTTAACATTTCCAGGCACCTCATTTCTCTTTCTGCACATTTAACAACCCCCCCCCCACATACACACACACACACATAAACACACACCATTTCCCTTACAGAGGCCAACTGACTGATATCATAAATTTTCCTTGGCATTTTAGAGATGAACTTTCAGATATTTTCATAGACTCCCCTGATAGACTAGTTGCAGACTGGGGCCATACTAGACCCTTCTTTTGGTTTAGAAACATGGTTGAAAAAAAACATACGGTAAGAGTTGTTCATTTCCACTCCCTATCAGCTTCTTTATTTTTGTCTTTAAAGGTTGTGTGATTTTTTTTTTCATAACTGACTGATAGGCTAAATTTATTTCAATACTTTTCTGTTTTGCCTTAGTATTGATGTATAATGTATATGAATGTCTCTAGTTCCCTGTGTTTTTTTTTTGTTTTTTTTATGATGTCAACAAGCAGTATGCACAGTGGGGTGAGATTGTCTCTTCAGAAATAATGCCTGTAGAATTCCCCTAAAGTTGTTGGAAAACATGATGGGCACACATATTCAGCCAACTGCACTTGCACTGTACTTGTGCTAGCACTAGTGCATGGGCATAGCCACCAAAATATTCAGAAGTAGTGCACCAGTGCTAAAATGTCCGAATACTGGGCATCAGTGCAGTGCACACAAACACACACACACACACACACAAGCACATCACAGCACAGCACTAATGCGCAGCATTACAGTATAGTGTGGGGCACAAGCACAGCCCTGAATATGGCACTGAATTTTTTTATTTTTATTTATTAAACTCTAGGGCCCAGATATTCAAAAGCATTGCGCCATGCACAATAGGGTTGCTCCAGCGCAAGTCTGAAAATGCGCCATTCTGCGATATTCAGCAGGAGGCAGATGCACCCCCCAAATCACGCTGAGCAATAGTGCAATGATAATGAATGTATATGCAACTGAAGGGGGAGGAACCATGCATAAATGGCACAGTGTGATATTCAACAACATGCACCATGCGTAATAGAGGAGCAAGCAGAAGTTGCAAGATAGCGGAAATGAGCCAAAATAAAAAGGAACAAGGAAGAGGCGAAAGAATGCTACATGGAAGGCACATGAGGCTGAACCATAGCTGCACAAAGAGGGCAGGAGGGACACACAGAGCAGGCCAGGGAAAGGGCACCCTAAACAGAGAGGCACAGGGAAGGTGTGGGGAGACACAGCCAGTGCAGAAGGGGAAAGTGCCACACAGCACAGAGGCCACCACATTTAGGTATTCCTGGTGCAGGGGAAGTAGCAGCTAGGACAGCGGGGGGAACACAGAGACAGCTGCCGGGGGGGTGAACACAAGCCAGGGACATGGCCAGTGCCACCACCCAGATGGAGGCAGTAATTAGGGGGGGTGAGAAGGCGGGCAGCAGGGGGACGCGGCCGTGGAAGGGCCCATCAGCGGTATGCCTCCAACAGGCAGTACCAAGCCAGCACCAGCTTCGAGCTGTACAGCGATACTGAGATTGTGGGCCGGTACCACCTGAATCAGGCAATTCTGAGGTGGCTCTGTGAGCTGTGCAGTGATGTGATGCAGGGACCCACACGATGGAGCCATGCTCTGTCAGTGGAGACTAAAGTGACAGCTTGCATGTGTTTCCTCGCCACGGGTACCTTCCAGAGACCAACAGGGGATACCACAGGCATAACCCAGTCGGCCGTGTCACGCCACCTCACCCAATTCCTCAGAGCACTGCTGCCACATGCTGAGGAGTACATCCATTTCCCCAGCACACCGGCGGAGCGCACAGAAAACATACAGGAGTTCCACAGGGTAGCATGTATGCCTGGCATGCTAGGGGCAATAGACTGCACCAATGTGGCCATCTGCACACCACCTGGCCCTGAGGAGGCCACATATATTAATCAGAAGGGCTATGCTAGCATCAACTGCCAGGTGGCGTGCGATGCCAGGGGGTGCATAATCAATGTCTGTGCCACTCACCCTGGAGGAGCACACGATGCCTTCATCTGACACCAGTCAGCACTGTGCCACAGATTCGAGAGTGGGGACATCCCCACTGGCCACTTAGTGGGTGAGTATGCAAACCACACGGACAAACTTAGGGCTTGGGAAGGGCATGGTCAGAGGTGACATGGGTAGTGGCCTACATTGCCCGGGGCAGGGCCATGCTGATCACCAAACTAACTCCATCCTCTACACACAGGTGACAGTGGATACCCACTCCGTCCCTGGCTGCTCACACCATACCGGCGGCCCGCCACCCCATCGCAGCAATGCTACAATGAGGCAAATGCCACCACATGTAACGTCATCGAGCGGGCGTTCAGTATGCTGAAGGCACGTTTCTATTGCCTGGCACCTCCGGCTGTGCCCTACTGTACAGCCCCATAAAGGCCTGCAGGCTATTCCTGGCCTGTTGCATCCTGCACAACATGGCCAATGAATGTGGGAAAGCCATACAGGTCAAAGAGGGGGACAGGAATGGGGACGATGAGGACACCAGTGACAATGGTGATGGGTAGCCCCCCCTTGGGCGATGGGACCCCCGACTGCTCCGGCTGGCACAGCTGCATGTGGACACCATCACAGCGGAGCATTTCAGCCAACCCAGGTAAGTCATGAGGCCATGTGCAACCACCAGTGGCAAAGGCGCAACCCGCAAACACGCATGGACACACACCAGGGTTGCATGCCATCAAGGGAAGTGGCCAGGCATGGAACCACACACACCGCCAGGGATGGGCGAGTTCTAACATGGCAGGCAGTCAGACACACACACACACACACACAACTCACCAGACATGCAGAAAGGGTAGGAAGCACGCCGACCCAGAACGCCACCCCTAGCCACACACATGTCCACAGACCACCACGCCCACTGCCTATCATTGTGCATGTGTCAGACGCTGGGCACCATTGCACAGTGGCATACAGTGCAATGCAGGTATCATCATGCACACGCAACTGTGGACAGCAGCCTGGAGGGTGTACAGATGGACTGTGTGTGTGCATGCAGGGCCGGGTACCCACCCGTGCATTGCCCGCTGAATGACACAATGCACACAGGGCAGCATCAGACAGTAGCCACACTGGGAGACAGGTCAGTCATGCGCCACAGTGCCACGGCCACCACAGATGCGTGGGCGGCCCCGCCAAGACCCGCCAGCAGTAACAGGCTGACCACTGGCCTCATGGGGTGGCACCGACAGCCCCCCAAGGGTTCCACTGTGTGAATGCAACCGTGCTCGTGCAAGGGTCTGCAGCACACCGAACATGCCTGCACCAGGCGTGCTCGGGATGCCCACAGCTGAACCCGGTGTCGACAAGGATGGTGTCGCACAACACCGGGAATGGGAGGTGGACAGTGCACTGCGTGGTGTCTGCGATGCATGGGCAAATAACTGTGTGACCGTTGTGGCCATGACAGCAGTGAATGCCTGTGTCTGCCTGTCAATGGCAGCGGTCACATCCTCCTGCAACCGGTCCATCCCTGGCAAGAGCAGAGCAGTGTCTCTGTTGCGACGCTCCTCTGCCTGGTGCAGAGCCACACTCAGTGTATCAACGCGTCCACGACCACATCTGCTGATTGACTGATGCTTGCAGTATGTCGGGTGTGCTCATCCAGAGGTCATCTGCCTGATCGGCATGCTGTCCCTCAGGGTGTTCGCGGCCCTGATGCTCATCACCCCTTGAGGGTGGGTGCTGCACACCAGGGCCAGGCCTGGGCACGTCCACAGGCAGTGGACTGACGCCGCCCCCTGACACCATACCCCCATGCCCATTGGCTGACTGCTGATGCTGCCCTCCTGCTGCCGCTCCCCAGGGCTCAATAGTGCCACCGCAATGGCCGCAACAGTCCCACTGTCCTGTACACACACCAGTGCTGCACCACCGGTGCTGACAGGCACAGGCTGGGACTGTGATGACACGCAGGCCTCCACAGTGGCACCACCCACAGCCATGGCCATGATGTAACCTGCTGTATGGCCATCCTGTGGCACACACGTGTCACTGCCCATGACGTTAGTGACATCATCATCGGTGATGGATCTGGCACCAGCCAGAGTCTCAGCATGCTGGCATCCATGGACGCTGGCATGCTGGGACACGGGCAGGGCCTCCTCCACACCTGCTCCACCAACATCAGTCTGGACGTCCAGGCGGGCCCACTGTCGCCCTGACCCGCATATTCCTGTGGAGATGGATGGGCCCTCCTCCATCTCCATGTGACCGGCCTCAGTGGAGAATCCCACCACCGCTGACCCATGCAGACGCTCAGGAGCTGTAAGGGAAAACAAAGCCGTGTTATTGCATGTGACCTACCCTGTCCCCCCCCAAATAGACAGACCATGACCTACCATGCAGTGACAGGCTACCACCTGTCTGGAATCCACCACCTGGAACACCCTCAATGGCGCAATGCTGCATGCTGCCAGCAACCTGCTCCTCCTGTGGGGTCAGGTGTAGCACCTCCGGCTGTCCCCCACCTGTCGCAGACCGTGCTGGCCTATTGGCAGCCACCTTCTCCTTAATCCTCCACCTGTCTGTGCCCATCTTCTTCTTGCACTCCTGCATGGAGCACTGGTGGCTGCTATGCTGGTTTACAGCACGTGCCACCTCCTCCCATGCAGCAGCATGGGCCTGTGGTGTTCCCTGGCGTCCGCTGAGAAGTGGCTCCTGGTCTAGGTAGGCCTCAAACAGGGCATCTGTCTCGGCCTTAGTGAAATTCTGCCTCCTCTTCCTCCCACGACTCTGTTCCTCTTCCTCCACAATTCGCTCGGTCATGATTCAGCCTGTGAGAATGACAGGTGTTACCTGTGACTGTGCAGTCCCATGCATGTCCCAAAATCCACAGTCCACACTCCCAAACAGCATGCAACTCACTGCAATAGACTGCAGTAACCGACTATGGCCAGTGCAGCCCAATGTCGTACTTTTATAGCGCAACCCATGCAAATGAGGCGAGGCACATCTTAAAGCGCATACAAATGCAGTGACTGCGCCATTGAATGGCTGATTAGCTGATTTGCATATGCCGGCTGAATATCGCGCTATTGCACTTTGCGCAATTGTGTTGAATGTGCTGAGCCAAGGGCGCAGTTCTGTGACATGTGCAGTACACACCTAACTGTGCTTGCCTGAGTTGATGACGCAGGCGCCTGCCGCACTGCTGACGTGCTGTGCGCGGGAGGCAATGCAGGGCATGGCCACCATTGTGCCAGTGGTGCTACAGCGCTGTTCACCTATATGGCGCTGTGGCACTGGGGCATCGTAATCGCACTGGGGCAACAGCATGGTAGGCCCTACTGGGAGGTGGCACACAGGCACCCAATCACACTACCGCATTGTGTTTTCCAACCGCGCTGTGGCTGTCCGTGTGCCAGAGACCCTTGACCCTGTGCCCGACCTTTGCCCCTAAGTGCCATGCGTCAGGCATGGGTGCACCACTATCATGCTGTTCGGTGACAGCACAATAGGGAATGGCAGCGCTGTACCATGCAGCATCTGCACATGGCAGGACCGCGCTGCAGAGCACCATTTTGACTGAACTGAGCAGCAGAGATGGTGCGGAGGCATGCTGTGCAGTGGAGCCAGGTGCAGCTGGCAAACCTTGTTGCCATTGTGGAGCCACATGTTGGGCTTTTATTTGGGGAGGCACCCCTGGACAGGGCCAGGAGTCAGGTGTGGCAGGAGGTGGCCGACGCCCTGGAGGAGGCCACCGGTATGGGGCAGACGGCAGAGCAGTGCCACCAGATATGGGGACCTGAGGTGGAGGGACCCGGACCTGCTAGCCCGCCTGCGGGTACGTGCCAGGAGGAGCATGGTGCCACGGCCAGGTAGGTACAACACCCATACACTTTTATCGTCCATACGGGTATCACGGTTGCATGTGTCTGGCACATGGGGGGGCCATCCGGTGTTGGCCGTGGTGGTGTTAAAGTGTGTGGGGTGGGTGGGTCTGGCTGTGTGGGACTGCACACACATAGGGTGGGGGGAAATTGCTACAGGATTGTACTGATGTTTCTCTCTCCATGTTTTGCACCTTAGGGCCCGCAGAATGCCAGCAAGCCAGAGACCGGAGGCACCGCCTGGAGGAGCAGCAAGCCAGGAGGGGTAATGGTGGTCAGCGGCGCATGGACCACCCTGATGATAGTGTGTGCCTTACATCCATGATTACTATTGCATGCTGTATAATTGGACGGGCAGCGGGGCATGGCCATCATCCATTGACACCACTGCCATGCATGCAACTTGTTACAGTCAGCACTGTCCAGTGGCACTGCATGTCCGGGAGTTCGTCATTGGTGGTCCATGCATGCACCGGGCACATGGCTGTGGCACTGCCGTCACACCGCATAGCCAAGTCACTGTACTTCCATAGTGGTGCTGTGCAGGACATGGGCGGTGGGTGTGTGCAGTGGTCCACATGGCTGTGGCTGCCTGGGTAGGCAGGTCTTGTGGACACGGTCACTATGGGTGGTCGCACACCATCACAGGGGCATGGCACATGGCTGTATGCCATGCACAATGGGTGGGCTGCAGGGGGCTGGACAGTCACACTTATTGACTCTGCTCCCTCGTCCTAGGTGGACGGTGATTCCAGGCACTGGAACGAAATGTGAGGGAGCTGCTTCAGGTGGCGAGGGCAACACTCGAGCTGTTGGACTGCATCCACCGCCACGGGGTGAGGAGGAGGAGTGGCAGACATAGGCACCACGTGGAGGAGGACCAGGTCACACACTGAACACTCCATGCCCCTACTACCACCTTCCACCTTTGACCCACCCTCACACCCCTTCTTCCCTCTCCCATATGTTCACCCCTGCCCCTTACCCACCCCCACCTGTTATATGTCCCTTCCCCCCTTGTAAATATTTGTATATATGTTTTGTTACCTTTTAAATATAAGCATTTTGTTATGACAGCTGTGTGGTCTCTGATTTGCAGTGGGCTGGGTGCTCGGCTGCAGTGGTGTGCATGGCGTCAGGGGTGGTGCACGATGGGCGTGTGTGTGTGTGTGTGTGTGCAGAGGTGAACCGCCTATGGTGTGGGCAGGGGATCAGTCACTGTCTGTGGTTTGTGTGTTGTACTCTGTGCACTGGATGCCTGTGTGCAGTGGTCCATGAGGCCTGCACTGTGTGCATGGCACCCTTGTCAGACTGTCCATGGCCTGTGCAGCTGACACCCTTGCATGGCTGTGATATGCACGGTCTGCTGGTGTGTCAGTGGTGGCTGTTGTGGCCAGTGCTGGGACGGGATGTGTCCTTGGGAGGGTGTGCAGGGTGCTGTACCGCTGGAGGTGGGGTCCTGGGAATGCCCTGTCACATGTGGGGTACCTCGTGTGCTGACGCATGTTCAGTCTTTCAGCTGTACCTCTGGGGGGGATGTGCAGGGTGGCACTGTGTATGCATCTGTTGCATCACTGTCTGCTGCCGCCCGCTGCAGGGTGTCCATGGTGGGGCTGCCTTGCATGGCTTCATGGTCCACAGGGTTGCATTGTCACAGTGGGGGTGGTGGCATGCATGGGGTGTCCTGCACTGTTGGGTGCTACTCCTGGGCAGAGTGTATGGGGATCATGGTGCAGGGTGTGCTCTGCATTGGTGGGATGGTGTGGTATGGGGTGGTCGGCCATCCTTGTGTGCCGGTCACAGCTTGCCAGGGGGTGATAGGGGACCATGGCCCAGCTGTGGGTTGGTTGCTGGTATCCATGGGCCGGTGGTTATTCCAGCTCTCCCCTAGTTGTGCAGTGCATGGGGTGTGGGGGGATGATGTCTGTTCTGCTGTGTGTTCCTCTGCCCATCTGTGGCATGGGTGCTGGGCTCCTGCATCCCTGGTTGTGCTGTTGCATTGCTGCCCTGCTGCTGGGGGCATCCCTGGTTGTGCTATGACACATCTGGACTGCTCTGCTGCACATCCCTTGTTGCGCTATGGCACATCAGATATGCTCAGCTTCACCTCCCTAGTTGCGCTATGGTGCAGGTGGTGTGATATTCAGTCGTCGGCCATAGGCGCATCTTGGCCTGAGCAGTTTTTGAATATCACACTTCTTGTGCATGGGTGCAGTGGACTTGCACTTGCTCCTACTGTTGAGCACTTTTTGGGCGCAGTTTGAATAGCTGGGCCAAGGATTACAAGTACCTTTGAGCAGGGACTGCTCATTTACAAAGGTTCCACGTCAGAGGACGGGGGTGACATATCACAAAGGTGAACAAAGATTACAAACCAAACATGTTGATTACTAACGCCTAAGTAGTACAGTCAATAAGTTGAAGTAGATCAACATAAGCTAGCTTTAACAGCCTCTATGGCCATATATTAGCAAATACAGCTCCAAACACAGCATATAATATGGACGGTACTACCCCAGCGCTTCGACTCCAAGAATGAGGAATAGAGCACTGTATACAGGTGCAGCACAAGTAACACAGAGAACAGCACAAGTGGGGGAAGAGAGGTGAGGCAGGAACCAATGAAATATCCACAAAGTTCTTTTCCCAATGCCCTAGGAACAGGTTAGCATAACTAGGGCCATAGAGGGCCCCATTGCTGTTACACATTTTTAAAGAAAAAAATTCCCGCCAAATTCAAAGAAGTTGTGTTCCAGAATGAAGTTGAGACCTTTTAAAATAAATTCTTTAGGTAAATGCTCATTTTCACCCAGCTGGTCCAAAATTATATTTAACAGCCTCAAGTCCCTGTCGGTGGTGGATAGAGATATATAATGCCTCCACATCCACTGAACGCCAAACATATCCAGGCTACCATTTTATTTTTTCAAGTTTCCTCAGGAGGTCTGTGCTGTCTTTGATGTATGATTCTAAAGTGGGTACACTCAGCTGTAAAAGGAAATCAATGAACTTGCCCATATTTTCTGTTAAAGCCCCATTCCCAGTCACTATCGGGTGTCCCAGGGGGTTGTCCTTATTCTTATGAATTTTAAGGAGGGCATTTCCTAATGAATAATTGATTGTGATGTGTATATAAGGGGGGTACCTTCCTATATGCCACACCCCTGAGGAAGACTCATTCTTGGAGTCGAAGCGCTGGGGTAGTAACGTCCATATTATGTGCTGTGTTTGGAGCTGTATTTGCTACTATATGGCTATTTGAGTTGTAAATAAATTGAACCTTTTTGCATTCAGCTCCTGTGTGCCACATCTCTCTTGTCTTAGATTGTGCTTCTGGGACTGGCCATTCCACTTTTTGAGCACCAGCCCACAGTCTTCTGCTAGCACACTTCACTGCTGATTTTTTTTAACGTGAGTGCAGCAATGTGGTACAGGTCATCAGTCTGGCAATGTCCATGTGTGTTGTAATGTGTGCATGTCACTCCCTGCGTACTGTGGAATAATCACTCAATGGACATCACTGAGTTGGTCAGACCATTCCAACTATGCATCATAATGTCAAACAAATACATGCTAAGGTACATTCAAGGCCTATCAATAACTACCGTGGCTATGGGCCTCATGTCACATATGACCAGCTCTGGTGAGATGCAATGCATGCACCCAGTGCAGATGGCACTGGTGATGGCACGGACACAGGCAGGCTGCCACAGAATACATATGTGAGCTGTATGCAACACATGGCATGTCACTGGGGTGTAATGGTACAACAGTGGCCAGTGACTACCGCCACCAGACAGGTATGCATACCTAGGCCAGACCATGTGGCATGAAATACCTGAAAAGCAGTGACAGGCAGAACACCTGAGGCAGGGATCAATACTGTCACTCCCCTGGAGCACCAAAGCTGTGACCTGTGGATAAACAGGTATGCATATCTAGGCCAGGTCATGTGGTATGACAGGCCTGATCATGTATAGCACCTCCAGCAGGGAGTAGTACTGTCACTGCCCTGGTCTACCAAGGCTGTGACACAGTGAACAGGCCACTAAACAGTGTAATGCTTGCACAGACACATTACCCATACAGGGCAGCAGGGCTGTCGGCCTAGCAATGCAACCAGTAGATGGCACAGCCCTGCCACACTACAGTGTCAGTGGTGGGATAGTGCCTCAAGACCCAGGTGAGGGCCCAGAGTCACAACAGCCAAGTGGCTGCTCTCACAGGAATGTGTGCAACCTAGCGATCCAAACACACGAACATCCCCTTGCTTCCCATGGCAAAAATGTGCCATAATGTACAGTAGGCATGCACACAGACTTAAAACCACACAATATAGTGTACTTACTGTATATGGTCATCTGTCAGAGGACCACTCACCTTCCCTTAACTGCCACCTTCTGCTGTCACAGCTGGCATATCCCTCTGCCTGTCTGCTGTCTGCCACTCCCATGTGGCCCTTTCAGCCCTGTCTGGCCCTTGTTGGGTCCTGTCGTCTGTGAAGGAGGATCAAAGGTGACATCTAGAAACATAGAAACATAGACTCTGATGGCAGATAAAGACTGCTTGGCCGACCTAGTCTGCCCATTTCCCTACCTAACTGATAAGCTGCAGATTCTAGTTAACCAACAGCCTATTTCCTCCTACCCCCCCCACTAGAATTGCCTCATGTCTGTCCCATGCATTCTTGAATTCCCCTGCTGTTTTGACTCTATGACCTCCTCAGGAAGGCTGTTCCATGCATCTACAACCATCTCTGTGAAGAAATACTTCCTCACATTACCTCTGAGCCATCCCCCCTCTAACTTCAAATTGTGCCCCTTTGTTCTTGCACATCTCTTTTTCTGAAAGATGCTACCCTCTTGGACTTTGTTGATTTCCTTGAAGTATTTGGAAGTTTCTATCATGCCACCCCTCTCCCTCCTTTCCTCGATGCTATACATCTTAAGCTCCTTTAGTCTTTCTTCATGTCTTCTGCTGCAGACCCTGCACCATTTTGGTTTCCCTCCTCTGGACAGCCTCCACCCTGTCAATGTCTTTGCGGAGATGGGGTCTCCAGAACTGTACACAGTACTCCAGATGTGGTCTTACCAACTATCTGTACAGAGGGACAACAACTTCCTGTTTTCTACTGGTGATGCCTCTCCCAATGCATTCCAGTATCCCCCCAGCCCTCCTTACTGCCTTCTCACATTGCTTGCCCACCTTTAGGTCATCTGATATGATTACCCCCAGATCCCTTTCCATTATTGTTGTTGTCAGTATCTCACCCCTCATTGTGTACTCTTCTACTGGGTTTTTGTTTCCCAGGTGCATTACTTTACACTTCCTTGCGCTGAATCTAAGCTGCCATACATTTGACCATTCCTCCAACCTTGCTAAGTCCCTTTTCATCCTTTCCACCTCACCTTGCATATCAACCCTGTTGCAGATCTTTGTGTCATCTGAAAAGAGACATACTTTTCCTTCCAGTACCTCTGCAATGTCACTTATAAAGACATTAAAAAGGACCAACCCCAGTACTGAACCTTGTGGTACCCCACTAATAACCTCTCTTTCTTCACTGTGGACTCCATTTAATATTACCCTCTGTATCCTGTTGTCCAGCCAATGTTTTACCAGGCTACCACCCTGGGACCCCTCCCAGGCTGGCAAATTTGTTTATTAATCTTTGTGTGGGACTGTGTCAAATGCCTTGCTAAAGTCTCGTAAGCCATGTCACAGCCCTCTCTGGTCTACTACTTTGGTCACCCAGTCAAAGAAATCAATTAGATTTGTCTAACATAGACCTTCCTGCTGTGAATCCATGCTGTCTTGGGTCCTGTGCCCCACTGGCCTCAAGGTACTCAACAATTCTTTCCTTCAGAGTGATTCCATCATTTTCCTACCACTGAGGTCAAACTGACAGGTCTGTAGTTTCCTGCCTCTGTCTTGCTCCCACTTTTGTGAAGGGGAATCACATCTGCCCTCCTCCAGTCCTCAGGTACCACAACATCCTCCTACGATTTATTAAAAAGGGTAGTCAGTGGTGTTACTAGTTCTTCCCTTAGTTCTTTTAGTATTATGGGGTGAATCCCATCAGGCCCCATTGCTTTATCCACCTTCAGTTTTAGGAGTTCTTTCAGAAACCTTTCTTCTGTAAAAGGAGTAATATCAGCCCCCCTATCCAGAGTGCTTCTATTGATTGGATTAGGTATCTCCCCCTGCTATTCCATTGTGAATACTGAGCAGAAGAATTCATTCAGTATCCCTGCTTTTTCACTGTCGCTTTCTGCCCAACCACCCTCCTCTTATTCAGCCTCAGTATCCCTGCCTTAGTCTTTCTTTGCTCCCTAATGTACCTATAAAAGGTTTTATCCCCCTTCTTAACAGAGTTGGCTATCTTTTCCTCAGTTTGGACCTTTGCTATTCTGACTGCCTTCCCCGGTTCCTTCTGCTTTAACTGGTACAGTTCTCTGTTCTGCTCCTTCTGTGTTTCCTTGTACTTTCTGAATGCTATTTTTTTCTTCCTAACCTTCCCCGCCACTTCTTTTAATAACCATAGTGTTTTTTTCTTTCATTTTGATTTGTTTATTTGCTTCACAAAAAGGCTTGTTGCCTCTGTGATGGTGGTTTTGATGTTTCCCCATTGTTTCTCCACCCTACCTTCTTGCCTGTTTGCTAGTGCTTTTCAGAGGCACTCTCCCATTTTGACAAAATCAGCCGTCCTGAAGTCCAGTACCTTCACTTTAGTTTTTTTTTTTATTTAATATACTTTATTTTTTTGTCATTTGTATGTAGTGAGTAACAGGCTTGTAATATCAATTAACAATGAACAGAACAGAAACTGTAAGCCTTTTGGTTACAATGTTACGATTATACTAATTATTACTACTACTCTTCTAGTTTCATGTAACTTACCCCCACCCCCTTCCCCTTGCACCTCAGTAAAATAAATTACAATCAAACATATCAATTGGTCAAAACACAGGGTCAGTTTATTTGGCAGAATAAGAAGCTTGCTTTTATCCATACAGTCCTTCATTTCAAGGGAAACGAGGAGCTTGAGAAGTATTCATTCATGATTCAGAACTTAATGTTGGCTTAATGATATCAAAGTATATAGTTTCCCCCAATTTTTATCAAATTTTAATGGGAAATGTCTGAGGCTTGCTATCATTTTCTCTAATCTCAGATTAAAGAGGAGCTTGCTTAACCATTCAGAATGAGAAATAAGATGGGAGTCCTTCCAGTGCTTTATTACAAGTCTTTTTACAGACAGAGAAATTAGTGACATAGCATATCATCTGTCAAGGCTTAGAACTGAGGAATAATCTCCCCAGTATGCAGACTTCTGGAGTAAAGAGGTTTTCCAGTCCAGGTAAAGGGTCAATTGTATTTCTAGTTGCATGCCAGAGAGGTGCCGTCAGAGGGCATTCCCATTGCATGTGAAAGATGGTGCCCTGATTCATACCACACCTAGTACATTTTGAGTCTATCAGTTTACCCATGGCTGCTAGTTTTGTTTGGGTATAATAAATATTGTGCAACATATAAAATTGCATAAGACGAAGTTTATCAATAGATGTATAGAAACAGACTGCTTGCCATATTCTGTCCCAATTTAGCTCTAAATTTGGAAATTGTGCTTCCCAGTATGCAGATGCACCTAAGATATCCTGATAAATTGCAGGGTACAATATTGCTGTAATTTTTGAAACTGCATGGGGACTCCAAGCCAAGGTGTTGAATGTGTTTAATAGCTCTGTTTGGTTTATATTCCAAAGACCAGTTCCAAATTTACTGATCAACAAATGTCTAATTTGACAGCCTTTGAAGACTTGGTTAGGGGGGAGATGTAAGAATGACAGTAAGGCAGAGGTAGATTTAAGTTTACCAGAGTCCAAGAGATCCATTACCTTAATTTCTTTATCAGGGGAGTCTTTTTTAGGTTCTAGATATTTACCATCTAACGTAAAATTTGGATTGAAGTATAAAGGTTGTGATGTATCCTTTACATTATTATAGTTAAGAGCTTTACATAATTGAGTATGAACTTTCAATGACATATGAATTAGATCATTTTTCAGGAGCTCTGGTCCATTTTAAGGGTAATAAATAAAAGACTATTAGGGGAAAGACCAGTTTGCTTCATCATTTGCCGTTCGATTTGTAGCCATGTTGGGAAATAGTGCTGATCTGCCCCATCATGGTTTTGGGGGAACCATCAGAAATATTTTACCATGTGACTGGCTAAATAGTAATGAAAAAAGTTTGGAAGTTTAAGTTCTCCTTTCTGTTTGGGTGCATCTAGTCTAATATATGATCTTCTTGGTGGTTTAGATTTCCATAAAAATTTGGTAATGATTTGTTGCAGTTTTTGGAACCATGACTGTGGAAGGTAAAAGTTGAGCATGTTCAGAGGATAGAATATTCTAGGAAGAATGTTCATTTTAATTATGTTGATTCATCCTTGTAGCGAAAAATATATGGGAGTCCATCTGCCTAGATCCTGTTGTATAAGTCCTAATAAAGCATACAGATTCACTTTTTTGACTTGTAACATATTTGGTGTAATAGTTTAACCTAAATATTTAAGGTTAAGAGCCCAGTTTAGTTGTATATCTACCATTTGTGATTTGTGGGTATGGGAGTTTAACGGCATAATTGTAGATTTATCTATATTCAGTTTGTAGTTAAATAAAGTTCCATAGGATTTTATTATTGAAAGTGCTGCTTGAAGGGAAGTTGAAGGTTCAATAACATGTAACATGATATCATCGGCATAGGGCAAGAGACGTAAATAGTACCTTCACTTTTGTATGGCTTGACTCTACAGTTAAGCTTATAGTGAGCCACACTGGTGGTCACTTGTTCCCAGATGGCTACCCACTTCTAGATCTGAGATCCTCTCCCTGTCCCTATTTAAGAGTACCAGGTCTAAGATTGCTCTCTCCCGAGTGGGTTCCAAAACTAGTTGTCTGAGGCATGCCCCCTGTAGGGCATCAAGAATGGCCCTGCTCTTGGATGTGGCTGCAGCAAAGGTGCTTCAGTTAACATCTGGCATATTCAAATCCCCCATTAGCAGTATCTCCCCTTTCTCTGCCATCCTAAGGATGCCTTCTATAATTTCCTTGTCCATTTCCTCCCTGAGATGGGGGTCTGTATACAACCTCTGTGTGGATTGTGGTGCAATTTCCAGTCTCCAGGTTGACCCACAGTGCCTCCTCTCCTCCCTGTTTACCCTTTAGTTCTGTTGCTTTGATCCCTTCCCTTACATAGAGAGCTACTTCTCCTCCTCTTCTACCCTCTCTGTCCCTCCTGTAGATTGTGTACCCAGGTATATTGACATCCCAGTCATGGTTCTCTGTGTACTATGTTTCTGTGACTGCCACAATATCCAGGCATCCCTTTTTCATCAAGGCCACCATTTCAGGGAGCTTTTTACCAAGACTATGGGCATTGGTACTCATTACCCTCCATTTTTTTATGGCCTTATTTCTTTTTGCCCCATCCCTGTCCTTACTGCCTTTGTCTTTTTCTCCATCTACCCCTGCCCTTCTTCCTATTAATTGCTCTATCTGATAAATAACAGACAGAGGACAACATTCCACAGTACTATGCAGCATTCAGACTGCACACACTTGTACACCACTACTGTGCCACTGCAACCAAATGTGCAGGACGGACATGGCACACTGACTGGTGAGACTAGAGACTGGGCACAGAATCAACACAACATACCAGTGTTGTAGCTAGGAATTAGTACTGTGTACGCAAGACCCTTTTGGTACCCCTGTGCTGCTTTCCTCACCACCCCTTTCCAACATACCCGCATATGTCAACCAAACACCATGTACGCCCCATATTACTTAGTTGGATGCATGTAGCATGAAGCCTTACACAAAGTGAACACAATAATTATACCATTACAACAGTAAGGGTGGGTATCAGACAGTAGGAGTAACCAAATACAATATCAGGTCCTAAATTGGTCTAACCACTCCAATACAGTTGTGAACCATGGATTACCACACGCATGCATACCTCTACCCAGTCCTGCATATCACAGACAGTATACATGGAACAGACATGGACTGCAGCAACATGCTGTTTGATACACCTAACACCCAGGCTGTAAATACACACCATGGTACAGAACATATTTGTCCAACCTAACACAGTGCATAGTAACATACAGTGATCCCATGACTATGTGATATTGCACAGCCTTACCGATACGGCAAAAAGCATAGCTCACAGATCCACAGTGAGTCCTGTATTGTACAGGGAAATGGAGGCATCTACAGGGACAGTGGTCCCTTAGATCTGCATTCGTTATACTGGGCAATACAGGAAGTCAGTTTCCATAGGACACAGTGTACTCAACAGGTAAATATGGGTATATTACCCTTTCCCATTGAGAAAGTAACAAAGTAGTCCTGTAACACAGAAATAGCACTGCACTCCAGAAACTACAGCAATTGGAGGGCTTGGCCTGAAGTTCAATGTGGGGAATAGCTCCTCCCATAATCTCTAATTAAGCCCTCCATTAAACACACCTCCCTTGCTTAGGGAGCGTTTTTTCCCTGGGCTCCCTGCGTGGCTTGTGTGGCTTTACATCTTTCTCCTGCACCTGCTGCTCTGTTTTGTTTGTTCCTCCTCATGTTGTCCTCTCCCACTTCCTCCCTTGGTTCCCTTTTTCTTCTGTTCTTTTGTTTTTTCTGTGTTTTCCACATCCTGGCTGGTCTCTCCTCTTAACAGCCTTGTTCCGCCTTCCCAGCCTTCTTCCTCAGCTTATCTCTGTTCTTCCCTGCTTCTATTGCCCCTGTTTTCTTTTTCCCCTTGGCTCCTGTACCTCTGCTGTCCTGTACCTTGGCCTCCTGCTTGCTCTAGCCCTCTGGCTCCTGGATCATCCCTAGCACCACCGCTGCACTACGGCGTCCCTTTCCATTCCTGCTGTGGGGTCTCTCCCTCTGTGTTTTTCCTTTTTGGGCTTTTCTGCTCACATCCATTCCTTTCTCATGCTTGGCGCTTATGAGTGTCCCCAACTCCTTCTCCCCCTTCTCGTAGGACTCACCTCAAATGCCCCTCCAGCTGAACGCCCACTTCCTTCTGTCTCCTACTGCTGGCTCCATCTCTTCCTCAGCTCCACCAGCGCTGCAGCTTGACGTCTGCTCCCATAGTCAGCTTTCATTATTCCCAGGATGTTCCATATCAGACTTCTTTACCTTATTCATCCAGCTGCATTCAGCAACCTTGCATTCTCTGCATTCCTCATCCTCCACAACAGTCTCAGCGTCAGTACAGATCAAACAGGTAATGATCCTATTCTTATTCAAATGCCCTTTTACTAACCAGGTCTCATTAATGATGTGCTATAAAAGTGCATGAAACTAATCTAATCTATGTCAAAGGGCCAGTATACTCACTAACCATTTTTTGGAAACAACTACGGTTCACTTAAAACATCCTCTCAAGCTGCAGGAGCTCTACAATGCCAGATCGCAGGGACAGGATCCCAGTAATGCCGCAGAGGTCGTGAGGGCAATGACGATCTCACCCCCCCACCCCATGGAAAAGCAATGTCAGATCGCAGGGACAGGGTCCCAGTAACATCGTAGAGGTCGTGAGGGCTACAGCGATCTCACCCTCCCCTACCCCATGGAAAAGCAACGTCAGATCGCAGGGACAGGGTCCCAGTAATGCCGCAGAGGTTGTGAGGGCTATGGCGATCTCACCCTCCCCTACCCCACGGAAAAGCAATGCCAGATCACAGGGACAGGGTCCCAGTAATGCTGCAGAGGTCATGAGGGCTACGGTGATCTTGTCCTCCCCTACCCCACGGAAAAGGAACGCCAAGTATGCAGCTAGTGATCGGTGCAAACAAAATACGGAATTGCTGAGGGAAAGTGTTGGCGCCTTTTTCCAATTCTAATCTACATAAGGACTGACTGCAGTTGGTGTACATGTGGAGATAGTCAACTTTTACAGACTAGTGGCTGCTTAGTTTATTTTTACAATAATCTGAATGGTACTTTAATCACTTCTTACAGACTAGTGGCAGCTCAGCAGGATTTAAAAAAAAAAAAAATCTAAATAGTACTTTAATTTACCCTGGCTGCTTAGCTTAAGTTTGTAATTTCGAATGGTACTTTAACTTATCCTAGTAGAAGTTATAACCTACAGTTACTTTAATTTGAACTCCAGTGGCAATACTAACTGTAACCCTGTAAAAACTGAGTTTAGCTTCGATTTGCTGTTACCAACTTTTGCTGTAGCCAAATATTTATTCTCCTGTTACTTAGCCCTGTTTTAATTAAGCAGTCTGTCCCAGCCCAGATTCTCTCTCTCTCTCTCTCTCTCTGTCCCTCCCTCCATTGTCTGCCCTACCCAGCCTGTGCTTACCATCCCCCTCTGCCTGTATTTATTGTAACCACATCTCCCATTCCCCGCAGATCGCAGGGACAGGGTCCCAGTAACGTCGCAGAGGTTGTGAGGGCTACAGCGATCTCGCCTTCCCCAACCCCACGGAAAAGCAACACCAGGTATGCAGCTAGTGATCAGTGCAAACAAAACATGGAATTGCTGAAGGAAAGTGTTGGCCCCGCTGACTCTCTGCGTCAGCTCCCCACCGCCCCCACCACCACCCTTGGTGAGCACACCATTTTATAGGGACTGTGGCTGCTGCTGAACCAATCAGTCCACTTCCCCATTTGCAGCCCATAGCACTTTGCCACTAGAGGCTGCTCAGCTCCCTGATTCAAACGGGTTGTACTATTGTGAGCAAGAATCTCAGGTCTCTGCTTCACCTTACTGTTAAACATAAGCGACTCCTCTTGCAGCCCTTTGTGTTATGTTAATCTGCCCTTCCACCCCACTTCCACTAGTCTTGTTCCTTGGATTTACTGTTACTTATTGTCACAGTTCTGTCATCCCCCACAATCTCTTTCATTCTCTTAAAGCATCTCTCAAATACTGGTACTATGATTAATATTGTGCCATATACACATACCTCTCCTTGGCTCATTTACCTCATGGCCATTCTTACCCTCCCCCTCCCGGCCGGTATTACTAATGGCAAACCTAATGAGCCCCATCCTAGAGCTTCACATACACAAATTAGCACCATACCGAGGAAATATGGTACTCTGGAGCACCAGGATCCTGCATTCAGTAACCCCAGGATGTTCACTTACTTGGTAAGACTGAACCAGCCACCCCCTTAATCCCAGAGGATGTCTTGGCCCTGACGTGCACAAATAACATTATGCTGCATCGCCCTAACCAGGTCAATTTGAGGCACAAAACATATTGTGTCATTAAATCCAGGTGGAATCAACACCTCTCCAGGGTTATCATTATTCTTTTAATGATTTCCGGGAATATTCACCCCAACCCTGGACCTCCTGGCACTGGGTCTCCATTAACCCACGAATGCCTAAAAATTGCATCAATCAATATTGGGAGTCTCCTACCCAAACTATCCCTGTTCCAGGCATGGGTTGCTGTCCACATCATCTGGCTCACCAAAACGTGGTTGTCTCAGAAAAACCCTGACTCCTCCATCTCACTTTATGGATACACCTCCTATAGTCTTGATAGACAATCTAATTGACGGGGTGGGTGCCTGGTCTATCTGAGTAACACAATTAGTGGCCAGGTTATGCCACACAGTGTAAACACAATCGAAGCCCAGCTTCTTTCCATCAAGCTAGCTATCAGGCGACAGGGGAAAACAATGTATCTGACCACAGTTTACATACCCCCTGGCAAACAAGCCCTTGGGCTCGACCTTTTCTTCAACCATCATAGCAAGTTCAATACTGACTGCGAGCAGGTTATTCTTGGGGGCTTTAACACTAACTGGCTTGCCCAAGATTCTGCTACCACAAGGGACCATATACATGGCCTATACCTTACTCAGATGGTTACGCAGGCTACAAGGCTGAATTATCGCACTGGCACGAGAACGCTCATAGACTGGCTTCTTGCCACCAACCCTAAGCACAACAAAAACATTTCTGTTCTGCCCGACACCTTAAGCGACCACTCACCTGTAGTCTGCTCCTGGACTAGTAAGGGCATTAAAGACCCACCAGATCTCCAAAAGCTGCTTTCTCAAAAAGGGGCTTGTGGGCAACTTTAAGAGGTATCTGAAGGATGCAGACTGGTCCCCACTTGCTGGCTGCAAAGACACTAATAATGCCCTGGACTACCTAATATCTACCTTCAACAAGGCTTGTGACATTTTTGGCCCGTCAGGACTGTCAAAAAAAAAGGAGCTTTGAACGCCTGGCTAACTGGCCCCCTAATTGGCCTGATGAAACAGCAAGACCACCTCTGGCACATTGCCAGAGAGACAGGCAGGCTTTCTGACATTGTTGCTTATAAAGAGGCTAGGAGTAAATGCACCAGACTAATAAGAAATGCCAAAGCTACCTACTATAGAGAACAACTTAATAGAAACTGAGGCAATGGAAGAGAATTCTGGAAAAGCACTAAGTCCCTCACCGGCAAAGAATCCACAGCTCCACCACATCTTATAGTAACAACAACGGGCCCCTTACAGCAACCTATTGACCTGGCTAATGCCTTTAATAATGCCTTCACTGATGTCAGCTCCATCCTCCCACCCAAATTTCTTCAGACCCCACCAACCACGGACTGTACAGACCCTAACCCTCCACACATCCTCAAACCAGGCCAACCACCAGTCTACCTTAGGCAAATTACTAGGGCCCAGATCATTAAATATGTAAAAAAAAGTCCTAAACAAAACAAGGGTCAGGAGTGACTCTATAGACATGAAGTTACTAGCTCTAGCCTTGGATGAACTTGCCTACCCGATAACCCTAATTTTCAACATCTCCCTGCACTCTGGAATCTTCCCAAATAGGTAGAAGACTGCCTTGGTCACCCTGGTGTTTAAGAATGGGGACTGTACTAACCTGAGAAACTACCAACCAATCTCAGTACTTCCACCTCTCTCTAAAATGCTTGAAAGGGTTGTTTTTGACCAGCTCACAGAATACTTAAACAGGTGTAATTTGCTCTGTCCGCAACAACATGTGTTTCGTATTGGACATAGCACCATTACAGCCTTAATCAACATACCTCCCATATCTATGAAGCCCTTGACACAGGAAAAATGGTGGGGTCAATATTTATAGACCTTACTAAAGCCTTTGACACCATCAACCACCAAATCCTGCTTAGACACTTAAGGACCCTGGGCCTGTCTGTAGATACCATTTCTTGGCTTAATTGCTACCTCTCACACAGGATGCAGTGTGTGAGGATGGGGGGGCGGGGTTACTGCTGAACTCAGAAAGGTAACCCTTGGAGTTCCGCAAGGGTTGATCCTAGGACCACTTCTCTTCTGCCTCTTCATTAACTCCCTTCCTTATGCCTGTCCCACTAAAATGCTGCTCTATGCAGATGATGCTGTTATCTCAGTACCGGGCAACAACTCACCAGATATAGCACAAAACCTACAACATTGCTTTGCTATGCTCAAGAACTGGTTCACCAACAACAGACTCCTTCTGAACTATAAAAAAAAAATAACATTTATGCACCTAACCTTACCACATGCCAAGAGGAAGGCTGAGCACCTAGCTATCTATAGTAATAAAAGGGATTGCATTGAACAAGTCTCAACATTTAAATATCTCGGGGTACACATTGATGACATTCTCTCCTTTGTGCACCATATAGACCATGTTGTCAGATCTGCTAATATTAAACTAGGAATCCTCTATAGACATAGGCAAGCCATGACCCATGAAGCTTTAAGCCTAGTTACTCAGAGCTCAATTCTGACGGTCATTGACTATGCACTCGTCATATACAGTGCTGCCAATGACTCAGCCCTAAATCGAATAAAAGTACTAATCAATAAGTCCTGCTGCCTGGTCCTGGGGGCTAAACACCGAACTCATACTTGCACCCTCTACTCCTCTACTCCTCTACTGGTTGGCTCCCGTTACACCTTAGAGCGAAGTATTAAGCATGCCTTATTGGCAAAAAAGCTATACTGGGTCTCACTCCCAACTCCACCGCCGCACTGTTCCATCGTGCCAACTCCTCAAAAGCCACCAGGAGCTCAACTAAGGGTGCTATACATGTCCCATTCAAAAGAACCTGCATTGCACAGTGTTCACTCTCCTATCAAGGGCCCACCTGGCTCAATGAACTTCCTACTTCCACCATGGAGCACACAAAAATCGGACCTTTCAAACGAGAACTACTAACCCTTCTAGCCCAAAATAACACACGTGATTGCAGGTAAAAGCTTTCCGTGACTGCTCCTCTCCATAACCTTACACCCTTCTGTTCACCTCCCCTTGCTTTCTTCCTCCACCCACTTCTCTCCATCCCCTTCCCTGACAAAGCCCTACAGCCACTGCCCACCTAACCCAACTCTCCCCTCACCTCCACTTTCCTCACTTTGTGACAAAGCCCTTCCAGGCTGCTCCCACATTTCCATGTGAATAACATTTGTTTGTCTCCTTCCATGTTTTGTTTTTTATTTTTAACTGAGGCCTGTTTGTCTGCTACCTGGACTGCCTGTAAACTATTGTGATCTCTGAATGTTCAGAAACTGATTGTGTACCCCGAATGCTCAGTAACCTATTGTGTATTCCTAATGTTCTGTAACCTATTGTGTACTCCCACTGTTCTGTAATGAGTTTATGTACATTTGTCTCTCATCCATTTGACATGGAACCTTTGTAAATGAGCTCTCCTGACTCAAAGGTATTAATCTGCAATCTGAAATAAACAAATAAATATTTCTCAGACATTGTTCGGCCTATCAGGTAACCGGAATTTTCAACCCAGTTTATAAGGCTTTTTAACCTCTTCTGTTTTTAGTGGCATTATCAGATGCCATTTTCCCACATGCTGTTCGAACTGTTGAGTGAGTACTGCACCTCGTGGTGCTCCATTGTATACATACAGTAATACTTGCCACTTCTGGCTCCCAGTTGCACCTATCCCTTGCCTACCTGCCTATATTTACTACACTGTGCTGGATCACTCACTGTTCTTTGACGACTGAGGCCATTAGATCGGGGGAAGGAAGGGCACTGGTGGGATTGCTCACTCCGCTACCTCTATGCTTCACCTTGTCCTCCCCTGCTGCCTACATCCCCAGTTACCCACATTTACATACTTCTCTTCCCTGTTAAATGCTTGTTTCTCACAAGGTCTTCCTTTCCCTCCATCTTATGCTCCCTGGCAGGCCTCCTTCAACATTTCATTCCTGATTGTGTGCCTTCCACTTTATATCATTCCATATATGTTTTACCATCCCTATTGCTGGCATCATCATACCTTTCATATTTCAGCATCCTACTCTACTGTCTGTCTACAGCAGCATTCAGCGCTTCTGCCAGCCCATATCAGCAGTACTCCGGATTCTGTCCCTAACTCGCGCCTTCTGAGGTGCTGCATGAAGGTAGGCTTCCCCTGTCTACCAGGGATGGGATTCCATTACATTCACTACCTTATGCCACTTACCAAATTGACATCCTCCATCCCTAACTCTGCTTGGCAGCACTGAGTGAAGGTTAGCTCACCCTGACTACCAGGGATGGGAGCCTTGTCTACAACCTACAGACTTATACCATACCTTCTCTACCTCATGCCAGTTGCCGTTTCCCTTCAGGAATGAAACTTCTACGCCTTTTGTAACTTTATGACACTAACTATGTTTGGCTGCCTCAAGTCATCATCATCCCGCCTCAGCGATCCCCAGCAGGTACCTGAGTCTACAGTCTACTGCTTCAAATCATGCGTTCTTCGCCTCATACCAGGATTCAACTTCCCTTCTGGACCCCAGACTTGCCTTCTCCATCATATCTAAGTCTGCAGCCTCGTTTCATGATCCCCTCCAGCAAACTGCCATAGCCAGGAGCCTGAATCTGTATTCTACTGTTTACACTGCCTGCCTCCTATTCCTGATGCAGATTGCTGCTTCCCTTCAGGAACGGAACTTTTTCAAATATATACTCTCATTGTCCCATCTCTCTTCGCTGTATCCAGTCAGGATCATCTTGCCTCAACTGTCATGGATGGATGCCCGAGTTCACAGTTCACTGCTTCCTATGTATCCACTCTTAACCTGCTATCGGATGCTGTGACCCTTCTGGAACTGGACCTCCTCCTGCTCGTAGTCTACATCCGTTCTTTCCTGCAGCCTTCCCTCAAGCCTCATCACACTACATTCCCTGGTCGAGAGCCTGAACTTGCATCACTGTTTCCACTTTATACATCATGTACCCATTACGGGTTGCCACTTCCCTTCGGGAATGGGACTGTCACACTCCAACTGCCTTCCACCCTTGGCTCTGCCTATCGACATCGACTGCACATCATCTCATCGACATGAGAGACTGGCAGCTTGTTTATGGATCCACTGAGCCATTGCATCCTCCGTCTCATGCCTGGTTACTGCTTCCCATATGAAAAGGACCTCAATAACTTGTTTCATCCATCATCCTACCTTTACAGAGTGGTAGCGAAGGCTAATTCTTGCTCCTCGTTTACCAAGATGGTAGCCCATTTCTATTATCATTGTTTTGATCTTATCAACTCCCCACCGGAACGTCACTTGTTGCTCCCTCCTGGACTTGAGCATGCACCAACTGTGCATTCACCCTCCACCAGTATCTGGAGCATCATGCCTGTCATCTCACCTCACTTATTTCGGTTAGGAGCCTGTGTCTGTACTTGCAAGTTCTTCCTTATGAAATTTCCATCTCCTGCCAGTTTGCCTCTTCCCTGAATTCATGGGGCCCCTCTGCTCTGACTGATTTGCATCCTTCCTCACCATTTGCCATCCTGCTCTTCTATGGACCATCATTCTGGACCCCTTGGCTTCCTATGCCTCATGATTTCTATCTGCCAGCTGATCCGCTATCACTTTCAATCCAGTTTGCCCACCTATGGGACTTCCTTGCTGTAGGTCACCCTTCCTGTTGCTGACCAAGTTTATTTTCTTTTTCAGATGCGTGAACTTTATCCTTCTTCACTCCAACTCCTTCTGTCCTTTCCCAAGTTGGTCGACACCATCGTCAGATGTAGATCTTCTGAACCTCAATCCAGTTGATCTGAGTGCTGTGCTTCGCTCATTGACCTCCATGGATTGTCTTCTAGTGACTGCTACAGCCTTCCTGTATCCCGCTGCTGTTTGTTGAAGGGCCAACCCAGTCCTGTTCCTTCCTTTACAGTTCGTCAACTTGCGTCGCCTAACCCATCTCCTTCCCTGGATCATTTCTTCGGTTCATCAGGATTCAATCTGTACTTCATTCCCATTTGACAGGCTGCCTATAACCTCTGCCTTGCATCATCGGGGCTTCGTACTGTTTGCTGTGGCTCTTTTGGGCCTAGTACCTTATCTCCAACCAGTATTCCTACCCGGTCAACTGCTCTTCCATATTATCTATCTCATACTCCTACTCTGGCCATTCTAACAATACCCTTCCTCTACTTATTGGATCACTCATTCATTACTCTGGGGAAATACTACTGCCAGCAAACATTCCTTGGCTAACATGCCTCTTACGTCATCATAGAATTTTATATTCTGCCCAATCAGCTCCTCGCAGTTATTCATGGAATCCCATTCACCTGGACAATAGGAAGATCTTCTCTGTCTCTATTAGATATACCCTCCGACTCCTGTCCATTCAATCACCATGACTTCCCAGTCTACCTTGTCTCATTGGCTATCCTCCTACACAGAAAGGACTTAAATCCTTCTGCTATGCTCTGACTTTGTAATCAGTATCGCTTCTACGTACACTGGGAATTGCAAGATAATCCATTTAACCACGGATATTATTCATTCTTTCTTCTGCAGTCTCTCCTACCAACAACGACTCTGATAACCAAGTTACTTGACTCCTACTTCTCAACAGACATTGTTTGTTTCAGGATTTTCACAGATGTCTTCCAGAACATTTATAGTGGGCTCTCTACTGCCTAGCCAATTACTAATTCCACACTATCCAAACCATCATTTTTGCTCCTGGACATCATCATTTCTTATATAATCATCCACACCTTTTCAGCGAGTACCTTCAGCTGAGTTAACCGCTCTTCCAGCGGACTCTACATCCTCTCCTTCACGAATTATCTTCTTAAATCTCTGCAAGACTATCACCGAGAACTGGCTCTCCTGAATTCTATCTGGAAATCAGTAACAGTCAAGACAAATTCACTAACTCAGTCTTGCCTCCAAACTGGTCGCAATCAGCCATAGCATCAAGATCCTATGGCATTCTACACTAATCGACCTCACAACCAGTTTAGCCTACAGACTCTTCCTTATATCCACCTCCAAGCTTTTCTCAAGTATTTCGGCATTGGATTACCTGTAATCTTAACCACCATATGCCACCACAGTGCATCTCCCGGATAATCACACCACAGAAATACCCGCACTTACTTCAAGTAGCATATCAGCAGAGTATTTACATATAAAGTTACAAACACTATTACCAAAGAAGCCATCCATCCCTTATACCGAACTTCCAATCATTCCCCATATACATTAGGTCACCATCTGGACTGCTTCTGCAAATCTTCTTCCATTTGTTTACTAATCACTTATGGCATTACTCCCATCAGTCGCTCAAACCTGTCCTCTACTCATTTCTACTCTGTAATATTTAAATAAATTCCTTACCTTTAGACTACCTTGAATGTCAAATCTTACACGAATGGGACCATTCACCCACGACATTACAAATCATCACAAGTCCCACCGTTTACTGTCTGGTTGTATAGCGATCAAATTATGCTCTCACCGCTCATTAAGCCCCTACAATCCCATTGGACACACATCTTTCATCACCTTGGAAATATGGACTACATCAGCTCTTCTTCAACTGGATCTTCTCCATACCTAGGATTCTACCACCCCTTTTAAAAAGACTTACCCTTCATCCTCTGGATCATCATTCAGTCTACGTCATCCATGGACCGAGGATGAACCATCTTCTCCAGAGCACTCAAAGACTCTTTTCCACTCATTTTTACTTCATGGAAGCTTCCTTAGCAATTCCTCTCTCATTACCGAATTCCTTGCCTCCAGACCGTACCTTGACAGTCAAACCTTTCACAAGTTGGATCATTCATCAATGACTTCTTGTACCATAGCATTTCCAGCATTCCCTGTCTAGTAACATATTGATTAAGTCATGTTCCCTCTGCTCATTACACCCTCGCAATCTATTGGGACAAGCATCATTCATCATCTTGGAAACTAGGACTTCATTCACCCTCCTTCATCTGGATCTACTTCACATTTCAGATTCTATTTGTCCTTCAGAAAAAACCTACTCTCCAACCTCAGGATCATTGTTCAATCTGCATCATCCATGGATCGAGAATGGATCATCGTCTCTCCAAGAAGCTCATCTCCTCAAATTAGCCATGGTTACTAGAACCTAGGTCCTTCTCCTTTTAGTATGCCCATAGGACAGTCATTAGATTAAGTTGATTATTGTTTTATATTTGTGGTTTTAAAATGGTTTAATGGAGATGATAATTTATGTACAAGTGCCTTGGTTTAAGAAAGGCGCCTTTTAAAGAAATAAAGTTTGATTTGATCTAAAAAAGTACCACCAACAGCTTAATCTGGTTCAAGGTCAGTTGGCATTCATCTGTAACCCCCTCCCCCGGGTCATGCCTGAAAATAGGCAGGATTTGTCTAGTGCACTTACCCGGTCAACAAAAACTAAATAAATAAATGATTTGATTTGAGATCTCCGGCCATGGGTCCTCAGAGGTTTCATCCACCTGGGGGGTTTTCCTCTTCTGAGTGCAAGGGGGTCATACTCTCTGTGAGTTGGAGGAGGTATATTTTTGGGCCTTCTATTCTCTACAAATTACTACGTACATACACACTACTCAAGGCTGGGAATAGAGTAAAGCCACAAAAAGTACTACAGGTTACACAAGCACTATATACCCTATCTCTCCCTATTGCTATTCCACCAATGTTGAATAGGAGGGCTTGGCCCGAGGTTCAATGTGGGGAATAGCTCCTCCCACAACCTCTATTTAAGTCCTCCACTAAGCACACCTCCCTTGCTTAGGGAGTGTTTTTTGTCCACCACCATCCCCTCCTCCTCCTTCTCCGGCGCTCTTCTCACCCTTTTTCCTGGACCTTCTATTCCCTACAAACTACTACCTACACACATACCTACTACTCAAGGGCGGGAATAGAGTAAAGCCACAAAAAGTACTTCAAGTTACAGAAGCACTATATACCCCATCTCTCTCTAGTGCTGTTCCACAAACATTGAACAATACATACAGCTGGCTGTACTCACCTGGCTTTGACACAGTGCCACTCTCCACCATGGTCCACAGCTGTTGAAGTCATGGCTCCCTCTGGCTCAGGTCACTGGATCTGTAGTGGCACTGGTCTCCTGTCCTAGCAGTGCCTGTCTTACAGGCCAGGTGCCACCCCCACTGATGCCCACACCTCATACCTGAGATTGTCAGATGCCTCCCCCAGCAGCAGCTCCTCCCTGCCCATCACCAACTCTACTAGACTGGTGAACTCAGTAGCTGACCACCTGGTGTCCCTCTGCCTGGCACCCCTGACTCTGCCTGGACTATCAGACATTATACGTTTGTGGTGCAACTTCCTTTCACTTGAAATGTTGCTCCCCTGGATTGTCATGGCTCTATTGATTAGGTCTGGTGTTAGTGCTGTGCATTCAAAATTTATGCTGCAGTAAGTGTGGTACTGAGTGGGGAATGTGTGACTGCCTGTGGCTGGTAATGTGCTTCCTGTGAGCATGGTGCACATGTGCAGCTCTGTGCTGCACATGCACAATGGAATAGTGCAACATCATTATAGGATGGCTGCATAGCTCTATGGCATTGCACCACATCATATCCATTGCCATGCTGGCCATAGTGCTATCCCGACAGCACTAGGTGCTAAAATGCAATATTGAAACAGTGCATACAAATTACCTAATTATGCAGCCTGCACCCTAAATCCACATTTGCATAGCATTACTAGAATGTACTCAGTCATTACCATGCTTAATTGTGCCTAGAGCACATTAAAGGAGCAGACAGCCGCACACGGCTTCCACAGAGGTAATGCAGGTGACTTGAGGCAACTGTATTTTGAAAGGCCTAAAAACAGGGATTAGGTGGTCATAACAGTGGGTTTATACTGTATACAAAATCACCTGTAACTGCATCTGCACATGCCCTTGTGTATGTGATAGGCAGGCAGCTTGCTGTTTGCTTGACCCTGCCATTCAGGGACATGCAGTGTCCTGGTCAGGGGTTAGTGCGGTCTGCACGCCACTGCAACTATGCTCTGTGCACTGCTGTGTGTATACAATGCACATACAAACATAGGAACATACGAAGAAGCCAGCAGAAGAATGCCATTTGGTCTATCAAGTCTGCTCATATTGCAGGGTCCACAGCTTGAGCTAATGTCCCTGCCCTCCCTCCCCACTCCTCCCATCCTCCCTATCCATGACCCTTACTTTCCCCCTATGCCTATCCCAGCCTCTCTTGTAGCTGCCCACTGTATTCAATGAGATGACCTCTTCCAGCAGTGCATTCCAAGTGTCTACCACCCTCTCTGTGAAGAAGTGCTTATTGACCTCCCTCCTAAACCTCCCCCCTTCCAGCTTAAGACTGTGCCCCCTAGTGTTATGGTTGCCACTCAGCTTAAAGAGACTCTCTTTATCAACCTTATTTATCACTTTCCAGTATTTGAAGATCCCAATCATGTCCCATCTCTCTCTATCCTGTCTTCCAGGGAGTGCATGGTCAGTGCCCTCAACCTCTCCTCATATGTCTTACCCTGCTGACCCACTATCATCTTTGTAGCCCTCCTCTGAACCTTCTTCAGCATGTTAATTTCATTTTTGAGGTGTGGGCATCAGTACTGAACTCCATACTCTAGATGTAGCCTTACCAGTGACCAGTACAAGGGCAGTATAACCTCCTCTCTCCTACTACTGATCCCCCTAGATATGCATCCCAGCATCTTGTTTGCCTTTGCTGCTGCTTTCTTGCACTGCGTGGAGTGCTTCAGGGTCACTAGTGATCATCACTCCCAGATCCTTCACCTCCTCTGATGCAGATACTCGGACTCCACCCAGGTAATACTCTGTCCTGGGATTCTTGGCTCCAATATGCATAACTTTGCATTTTCTGGCACTGAAGCTAAGCTGCCATATCCTGGACAATCTCCCCAGCCTTTTCAGATCTTCCTGTAGGTCCTGTATCCCTTCAGCAGTGTCCACTCTCCTGCAGAGCTTGGTGTCATCTGCACATAGGCACATTTTGCCCTTAATGCCATCCCCAATGTCATTTTTTTTTTCAAACTCTATTTTTTCCCACCCCGTCCTTATGCTGCACTGAACTCTCTCTCTGGTGACCTTCCACTCAATGGACTCTACCTCCCTGCATGACCCGACTCATCTCCACTCCCTGGCACTGGGCATCCCCCGGGTCTACCCTCTGGGGAAGGGCCGCCCCAGCCCAGGGAGCTCTTTCTCATAGTATTGAGCTCTGGGCCAAGGAGGAGGGGCAAGGAGAAAGCTGTGTCTGACTTCTGGGAGTGTGGTCCTTGGGTGATAGTTGCCTTTGCCTATCGGAAGGAGGAAGAGAGGGTATTTTACTAGTAAGTCCCCTGTGGAGCCTGGTTGTCAAGGTAACGTACTGCCAGGGCTCCACCCCCAGGCATACGCCACAGCCCTACTTTGGGCTACCTCCAGCCAATGCCAGAGGTCGCTCCTTAAGTGGTTGCACCCCATCCCTCCCCGAGGAAGAGAGAGCAGTCCTCCGGATGTTCAATCTCTTCTATTCCCTGCCGACCCCCAGTGCCTCAGGCTCATTCCCAAACCTGGGTCGCCGGCGTGGTGTGAGGTGTGGCATCCAGTGCCTCAACCCTCAGAGCCACTGAGCCAGCTCATCCCCCGTGTCATTGATGAAGACATTGAACAACACCGGCCCCAGCACAGAGCTCTGTGGGACCCCACTGGTTACCAATCCGGTACCAGATAACTCTCTCCCCACAACCACTCTCTGTGTTCTGTCTCTCAGCCAGATTTCCACCCATCTGGCCATCTTTTCCGCAACCCCAAGATCCACCAACTTTCTGATCAACCTTTTGTGGGGCACAGAGTCAAAGGCCTTGCTGAAATCAAGGCAGAGGATGTCTACCACTTGGCCCCTGTCTACTGTCTTAGTGACACAGTCAAAGAAGTCAATCAGATTTGTTTGACATGATCTCCCCCTATGAACCTATGCTGCCTCACATCCTGGAGACCATGTTCCTCTAGATATTCCACTAACCTTTCCTTTAGTATGGTCTTCATGAGCTTGCCCACAATTAAGGTCAGACTAACTGGTCTGTAGTTTCCTGGGTCATCCTTAGATCTGCTTTTGTGGAGGAGTACTGCATATGCTGTTCTCTAGTCCTGCGATACTACACTTGACTCTACTGGACTATTAAATACATCTGCCAGTGGTCCTGCCAGCTCCTCAGTCAGTTTCTTTAGTTCCCATGGATGTACTCTGTCCAGGCCTGGTGATTTGTCCACCTTCAATGCCAGCAGACCCTCCCTCATTCTATCCTTCTCTATCACTACATCTGTGCTTGCCTCCCTCCCTGCTCCTCTGTTCCCTCCTGAAGGCACTGGTCCATCCTTCTCCCTGGTGAAAACAGAAAAAAAGTATTCATTTAGTGTCTCTGCTTTTCCCCCATTATCATCCACCCACCCCACCCCTTTCTTAAGCCTAACAATCTCTTCCTTCTTGTCTCCTTCTCACGTATATAGTGAAAGAAAGCCTTCTCCCCATTCTTAATTCCTTCAGCTATCTGTAACTCCTTCTGTGCCTTTGCTCGCTGGACTTCCTTCTAGCCAATCTTAGGTAATTTTCCCTATCCACCTCTCTTTTGGTCTTCCTGAATTTTCTATAGGCCAATCTCTTTTCCCTTACTGCCTGCGGAACCCCAGAACTGAACCAGTTGGGCTCTTTGGCCTTGTGTTCTTACCCCTGAGCCTAAAGCACTCATCTGTGGCAACTAGCATTCCTTCCTTAATGATGGACCACCTTTGGTCCACCCCCATATCTGCTTTGATGCCCGCCAGAAAGCTCTTTGGTACTTCGCCCATTTTCCTGAAGTCTGCCCTCCTGAAATCCAACATTTTGGTCTTAGTCAGGATGCTTTCCCACAGTGCACAGTGATGTCTGTCCTCCCCTTTCCAACAGGTATCATGATGGACAAGGAGAGACAATGGAAGAGCAGGAGAAGCCACAAACCAGATAGGATCAGAGGCTGACATCAGGTATCGGGCTTAGGGGCAGACTGGATGGGCCTGGCAGTTCTTATCTGCCGACAGATTCTATGTTTTTATAGGAGGTTCTTGAAGTAGGATATCATGGCCCTGGCCCGTACCTATGTGGCCAGGGAGGAACTGGTGGGGTGCTGCAAGGGGATGAGGGATGAGATCACCAAGACATGGACAGAGGTGACAGATCCAATGAATGCCAGATAGAGCAAGTCAAAAAGTGGGTAGGAGATCTGAAGCACCACATGAAGGTCCTCATGACCAGGTCACAGTCTGATCTCCTGGCCACGTGTAGTGCACAACAAACTGCAGAGACCCTTGACCCTGCAGAGGTGCTTATGCTGGGTACAGTGCAGGCCATGACCACCATGGTGGTCCCTGGCAGTGGCTATGAAAGCCAGGTGGGACCAACACTGCCATGTGAGGGACTGCATTGGCCCTGGAACACTGAAGAGGGGATGCACATGCACTTTCTGTAATGGTGTACTTGTTGGATGGATTACACAGTGGTTGTAGGTAGCCTGGTGGTATTCTGGTATCCTGGTGGTGTGGATATCTGAGGGGATATCCTCTACTTTGCCACATGGGTGTCATATACTGTGTGATCATTGATGATGGGCCGTATGTGTGATGTGTATAGCACTGGGGGCCATGGGCACTGTGCTGCATGGGTGGCATGTGTCTATACACAGCATACAGGGCCTGCATATTGGTATTGTTCAGCCACTGGTACGTACATCACTCTGCAGGGTCCCTCTGTTCTCTCATCAGCCCAGTCCATTGTGGTACAATGGTAGAGAATGCCCCAGGCCTGTCAAGATGGCTGCTGCCCCTGGATAAACAACTGCTGTGCTGCCCTGGGCCAATTCCTCAGAACAGCCACCACTGTGCTACCCCAGGCCAATACCCCCAGCACAGCCACTGCTATGTCACCACGGCCCATTCTTCCAGGCAAAGCACCGACTGAGGTGCCACATCAGCCCACACAACAAGCCAGAGTGCAAATTGAGCCTGTCCCCCAGAACAGTCCATGCCATCAGGCAGCTGCTGCAGGCTGCCATGGGGACTGAGGTGGGCCTTCAGGCTGAGATGGGCTGAATGCAGGCAATGATACAGGCTCATGAGCAGCACACAGAGGTTTGCCATGTGGAGCACATGGAGGCCTTGGATGCAGACTTACCAGAATGGAGCAATCCCTGGCATTCGGCTTTGGTGAGATGGCTGCCACTGCACTGAAGGCCACAGCCATGGTCTCAGGGACAGTAGGGGCCACCAACAGTGCTAGCCATTCCAGTTGTGGTAGTGTCACTCCTCTGTGGACACCCTGGAGTGTCACCACCCTCCAAAAGACACCTTAGCATGTGTCTACCCTCCACAGTGCAGGCAGTCATGTGCCCAGAACACCAGAACACTCCACTCGCCGGCCCATAGGGGCAACTGCTGCACACCCCTGGGTATAGCCTTCTCCTTGGTGAGGTCAGTATACTGTAGAGCCATGGCTGTGGTTGTGGGTGGTTCACACCATCCTCACACCCATCCCTTATTGTATGGACAATGTCGTCCCTACTGCGTACCCTGACACATCACACGTGCCAGCCTATCTGTGTTGGGGGTATGGGTTGCATGTCACTTCTTTGCCCTATCCTGCATTTGCCAGCTCCTGCTCCTCCATTGCCACAAACCATCTTTCCCCCTTTCCCAGGCTCACCCCTCCCCCCGGATATCTATACTCATGTTTCAGTCCCCACACCTGGATGGCTCCTATTTGTGATGAAGTCCCTTCCCCCACCTAGATGGCTATTATTTGTGTTGAAACCCCACTCCCCCCTTCCTGGATGACTATACTTTTGTTTCAACCTCCCTTTTTATGTCGGCTTGCCGTGCAGGCACAAGCCAACATCTTGTGCTAGTAGCACATTTCAGAGGTGTTAGTGTTGACAAATGCAGGGCACACTTTAGTAGGTGCGTCCCTCATTCACCAATTAGCCAGCATGCTAGCGCTGACACATGCATTATGTAAAGTGGTCACAACTTGTAAGGAAAGTGCTGCTGCAATCAGAGACTCCTGACGTGCCTTTCTTGGTGAAGCATTTAAAGAAACATGGCAGCAGTTGTCGCTGTCTGCCACACAATGCCCACAAAGCTGACTTTGGGGTGCCCAGTATGCCTGTCGACATGTTAAATAACCCCCTCAAGATTGTGTGGCACACTGCGAGCCCACCCCAGTGTACCTCCATGTAATCAAAAGCCGATCACCATCGGCATGTTCCTGACCCTGCCCCTGCCCCTCCCCCATTGTGTGTCACACTGGGAGCCCACCCCAGTGTGCCCAACATCACCCCCCACAAAGTCACGGGGCACAAAGGAAGCCCACTCCAGTGTACATAGCATGTTTTCTTACACCTGTAAAAAGAAAACTGTCTGCATTCATCTTTTTTTATTACCTGAAACAAAGAAAACAGTCCCTTGCTGTCGGTCCCCTCCCAACCGCACCCACCCTCTCGCACCCCACCTCCTCATACCTCCTATCACCTTATACTTACCTCTGGAGTCCAGTGCGCGATCTTCAGTGGAGCGGGAACACGCCTGCACTCTTCAAAGCTGATCGCGAACTGAAGAAATGTTGGTAAGCTGTATAATGGCATAAATGGGGGTCAACTTAGGTGGATATCTCAGTCATTTTTTCTTATTTTTCCTCCAAATTTTCAACATGGGGTGCTTGGGACCCCACCTCATGAACACATGCACTGTCATCTCGTTACTCAGTCCCAAAAGGTCATTTCGTGATCACTGCATGAAATCACCTTTTGGGAACCAATTAATGAAACAACAGTGCCACTGTTCATGAGGTGGGGTCCCAAAAAGCCTATCTTGCAAATTAGGTGAAAAAATTCCCACAAATGACTGTGTTATGAGCGTGCATTGCGCTGTTTCAACGCACACTCATAACTTCGACAATTTTTAATATTTTCACTCCAGATTTTCAGCATTGTTATTTTTTCACACCTCCTTATGAACAGTACAGCTGTCATTTTTCACATCCTGCCAGAAATGTGTTTTCGTGCATGTGGCATACAATGGCGCAGTCGCTGTGGGAAATCAATGTTCGGGACAGATTAACAAAATCAAAGTGACACTGTTCATGACCGGAGTTCCCAAAATGCCGATGTTGAAAATTTGGTTAAAAAAATCCCCCAAATAATTGTGTTACGGGTGTGCATTACACAGTTTCTATGTACGATCGTGACCACCACTTTCTCATATTTTCACTCCAGATTTTCAACAATGCCATTTTTTTACACCTCCTCATGAACAGTGCAGCTGTCATTTTTCACTTGCTTCCCAAAATGTGTTTTCGCACCTGTGGTGCCAAAATGCACAGTCGCTGTGCAAAATCACCTTTCGACTAACAAACTTATAGTGCCACTGTTCATGAGGTGGGGTCACAGACGGCCCGTGTTGAAAATATGGAGTGAAAATACCAACAAATGTCCAGGAGCATTAGGGTTTCCAACCGTAACACCCCACCTTGTACAGACTGACAGATGTCAGGGGTGTGACTTGGCATTGTCGGCTGTAATGCTCATGCCATTCCACTCCCACCCTGTAGACAGTGACAGGCATCGAGGTGTACCTTGGACTCTTTGGCCCCAGTATTCACCCCATTCTCCTACACTGCACCCATGACAGTGTATTTCCTTATGGAATGAGGGTGAGTGTACGGCCCGAAGACCCAAAGGAACATTGCGGCACTTGTCAATGTCTGCTGGGTAGGGTGAGGTGAAATGGCATCAGCGTTATGGCAACTACCAAAAGGCACACCCCAACGCCTGTCACTTTCTGCAGGGTGGAGCTGGGGTCGGCATCAGTTCACTACTTCACTGCCAGTCCTATTGTGCATCTTACCAACTCCTGCATTACCAATACCAACGCCAGCAAGCCAACATTCGGCATTGCCAAATGCTTGTTACACCTACCTGGAAAGTGATACCTTTGTTTCAATTGCCTTTCCCCCCATCTGGATTACTCTTATTTTTGTTGAAGCCCCCTTCCCTCCACTGGGATGGCTACACTTTTTTTCAGCCCCCCAACCTGAATAGCTATACTTTTGTTTCAAGCCATGTGCACTAATACAAGGAGCCTCAGAAATAACATTTCAGACCTTGAAGTCACCATGGCAGAGGCTAATTTAGAATTTTATTTTCCAATTATTTAACCAGGTGAGATGCACTAAGCTGAAAGCTTGTTTACAGGTGCGACCTGGGAGCACAAGGAAGTTAAGTGACTTGCTCAGGGTCACACAATATGCAAGTGGGGGCTGTGGGATTCAAACCCAGGTCTCCAGATTTGCAGCTCAGAGCCTTAAACCACAGCGCCATCCTGCCTACAATTTAGTGGCTATAATGAAGCTGTGGAGTACTGAGCACCATAAATGGGAAATGAATATACCAGGATATGCTCTGGTCCTGAGGTACAGAGAGGGGAGGAAAGAAGGAGGGGTTATATTATATGTGAGGAAGAATATCAAGGCAGTAAAAGTACAAGTACATAAAGAGGACAATGAAGGGCTGGAATTACTGTGGGTCAATCTGGAGACAGACTTGGGGTACACTCTCTGAGCTGGAGTAGTATGCAGATTCCCAGAACAAGATGAGGAAATAGATAAGGCACTATGTGAAGCCATAATCAAATGGTAAGTAAGGGGGAGGTGACAATTATTGTCAACTTCAATCTACCAGACGTGGAGTGGAGTCTCCCAACAGCAGATTTGGCAAGGAGCAGGGACATTCTTGACTCCCTCCAGGGGCTTTCTTAGACAGTTAGTCAAGGATCAAACTGGGGATGGTGCAGTGCTGGACCTGGCACTTATAAACAGGCATAGCATTGAAAATGGCACAGTGGGCCCTCCCATTGGTACAAGTGACCACCGTACAGTGTAGTTCAGCATAAAGACAGAAGTGCATTCAAACTACACAAGGATAAGGGTTCTGGACTTTCAGAGGGCAGATTTTAGACTCATGGATAAGTGTCTCAGGAGCTGCCTCAGGGGGATGGAAGAGTGCCAGGGAGGAGTAGAGGCACAGTGGGAAAAAATAAAGGAGCAGATAACCAAAGCAGCTAAGCTATGCATGAAGAAGGTAAGCACAAAAGAAGGAAAAGGAGTTCATTATGGTTCTTCAAAGAAGCAGCAAAGGTAGCAAAAGAAACAAGGCTTTGGTTCAAAAGGTATAAAGAAACAGAGAGAGAGGAGGACAAGGAGGTACAGTATACATAAAAAAGCAAAAGGAAGCATGCAAGGTGGTTAGGGGTGCAAAAGCAGAGACATAGGAAAGAATTCCTCAAGGGGTCACTACAGGGGATAAGAGTTTTTTCAGGTGTGTAAAGGAAAAGAGAAAAACAAAGGGAGGATAGTAAGAAATGAAAAGGTGGTAGGGGAAGACTGTGCAGAGGGAAACCAGGAAAAAGCTGACACTGAAATCTGCTACTTGTGCTTAGTTTCTACATTGAAGAGTGGAGGGGATGGACTACAAGGCAGAAATATTGATAGTGATGGGAGAGGTGTGGGCACAGGTCCATTTTCAGGGGAAAGAGTGCTGGAAAGTCTTAAAAACCTAAGGATGGATAAGGCTATGGGACCGGATGTGATTCACGTGGTATACCGTTAGCACAGCGACCGAAAATTGCAGCCACAATTAGGGTGCCACAACAATGGTGACAGTGACAGGGGCAATCTTGATTTTAGATCGCCCCTCACCAATGCCATCCTTTGCACCCGAACAATTTCTGCCCTCTTCAGGGCATGCCCACCCTGGAGGAGGTTATATTTAGTTTTGGCAGTGCGGGCGGTGAAGCCCCCTCCCCCCCGCAAAACCTGTTTCCTGGGTGGGTTCTTTGGCACTGTAACTCTCTGGAGACATTATGCCTGGCACTGTAATGCCAGGCGGCATATTGCCTGTGTCATAATCAGTGTCGGCAACATGGTTGTTGCACTAGCATGGATGAATTGATTCACCCTAGGGTACTTAAAGAACTAAGGGAGATCCGGGTTGCCACACTGACATCCTTGTTAAACAACTCACTGAAAATATGAGTAGTTCCAGAGGAATGGAGAATGGCTAATGTCCTTCTACATCAGAGCGGCAAAGGGGAAGAGGCTGGCAACTATAGGCCAGTCAGTCTCACCTCTGTCATGGGAAAATTGATGGAAACACTACTTTTTTTTTTTTTGAAATCTCTTTATGCACCTACCTAACCAGGTCATCTCTCGGGGATCCATGCTCTGCTCCTCGGCTCCACCGCCTGTCTGAACCGCCACTCCTGTCACTACATTGGGTTCAGGATCCCGGGCTCTCCCGGCCCAAGGAGAGGCCCATGAGTCCCCAAGGGGAGAATCGGGAGTTGCTGCCAATATTGGGCATGTGGCTGGGGCAACTGATGGTCCCATCTCCTCACTCGGCGGTAGGGGATTTTTCCATGTTTTTCCCCTTATTGGCTGGGAAGTGCAATGCACTCCAGCACACTGCGTGCTCGCTCCCGAGCACACCCACAGGAGTGCCTCCCATCCAATCCCCACTAATTCTGGCTCCTGACTGCTGTAAGACCCTGGCACCGCTAGAGGCCACTAGACTGCGGGAGCACGAAACCCGCCCACCCCAAGGAGGGAGAGCTGTCCTCCAGATGCTTAATCCCTACCCTCCCCTGCCAACCCCCAGCTTCCCGGGCTAGCTCCCAAACCTGGGTCACTGGCATGGTGCGAGGTGTGGCATCCAGCACCTCAACCCTCAGCACCACCAGGCCAGCAGAAATACTACTTAAGTAAAGGATGATAGGATATCTTGAATCTAATGGGCTATAAGACCATAGATAGCATGGATTACTGAGGGGGAGGTTATGCCAAACAAATCTAATAGATTTCCTTAACTGGATGACCAGGGAAATTTATCAGTGTAGAGTAGTGGACATAGGCTATTTGTATTTCAGCAACACCTTTGACATGGTGCTACATAGAAGGCTGATTAGGAAATTAACCAGCTGGTCCACTTCAATATCATTATAGAAGCCCTTGCAGAACAGCTGGAAGGTGTACCTTTTTGCTGATGATACCAAAATCTGAAATAGGATGGACATTCAGGAAAGGGTAGAAAAACGTTAACGGATCTTGAAAAATTTGAGTAATGGTGAAAAGTATGGCAGCTGAGGTTCAGTGCCAAAAGGTCCAAGGTAATGCACATAGGACATAAAAACCCCAGTGCTGAGTATAAATTGAGGGGGAGACAGAACTAACAGACACAAAACAAGAAAGGGATATAGAGGTGATCATATCTGAGGACCTCAAGGTAGCAGGGCAGTGTGACAAAGAAGTGGGTAAGGCTAGAGGGATGCTAGGCTGCATAGGGAGGGGAATCTCTGGCAGAAAGAAGAAGGAGGGGGTTCTGCCATTATATCGCTCACTGGTGTGGCTACAACTGAAATATTTTGTTCAGTTTTGGAGACCACACCTCTGAAAGAACATAGACAGAGTGGAGGTGGTCCAGAGTAGGGCAACTAAAATGGTTCTTAGTTTACACAGAAAGCCCTATGAGGGAAGGTTATTGGATATCAACATGCACAGATTAGAAGAAAGAAGAGAGAGAGAGAGAGAAGGAATATGATAGAGACCTACAAATATCAAAAAAGAACGCACAGGGCACAGGTTGGCACTCTCTTTCAAATGAGAGCAAGCACCAGGACCAAGGGACATGCTATGAAGCTGGGGAGGGGGGTAAACTCAAGAGTGATGTGAGAAAATAGTTCTTCACTGAAAGAGTAGTTGTCTGGAATAGACTGCCAACAAAAGTAGTGGAAGACAAAACAGTGGTGAGCTTCAAGCATGCATGGCATAGACATAAGAGTGTGTTAAATAAGCTACAGGGAAGGGGAAGCATCAATAAAGACCAGATAGGGTCTGTGAAGACAGAATTGCCAGGGAACATCTGGGCAGACAAGGCGGACTAAGCAGCCCTTTTCTGCCATCAAATTCTACATTTCTAAGCCCCTTTGTATACATTCCTATCTGTTATTATGTATGGTAGAACGTCGTTCTGCATGGAAATCCATGCCTAGAACAGCATTGTTGTGCTGCAGTCAGTGTATCATGATGTTGTCCTGCACTGAGTACATCACTGATGCAGTACAACAGCATCAAACGTTGTCACATGCTGGATAAAGTGGGCCACGGCAGTGAGGAAGTGAGCTACGCTGGAACAAACTGATACGGCTGTGTCAATGTAAGCGTTTTTACCGGGAGACCTGTTTTGTAGATCAAGGAGTGCCACATATGTTTGCCCATATACTATAAAAGATTGTGTATGCGCAACCATACACAAACAAGGCAGTTTTACGAACTCAAGGTTTCTGTGGTAACAGACCTCTCGAGATGCGCTCTTGAGATCTCTAGTTAGCACGGAAACCTCTCAATTGTACAACTGCCTTGTTGTGTATAATTGCTCATACATAATCCTCTATATTTCCTACTGCATTGTCTTGACTTGCATTTATTGTTCTGTACTGTTTTTTATATTGTACATTTGCACTGAATTTTGTTAATCCATTACTGTCTCCTGTGTGTTCTGCAGTCATCTTCTGGGTCCAAAGAAGTCTGCAATGATGCAGTCCCTGTAGTCCCTGGACCTCCTGTCCATCCCCGTGTCACATCTATCTAGTTGTTCCTGCATTCTCTGGTCCACTGGTTTTGCATCCACTGCAATGTTACCCTCTGGCACTGGCAGGCCTATTCCATGGTTAAGTGCCATGTTGTATAGTATGCAACAGGCAAGGAATATGGAGGGGTATTGTAGGGCACCACCAATACAGTCAAGGCCTTTGAACCACATCTTGAGCATGCCAAATGCATGCTTAATGACACTGAATGTTGCAGTGTGTGCTGAATTATACCTGTCCTCTGCAATTGATGCGAGTCATAGGACAAGTGTTAGCAACCGGAGATGTAGATGGTATGTACTGTCCCCTCTGTAGGAAAAGATTATTTATTAGTGACATTAGTGGCAGATATGGTCCTACTGGGTCAATACCGCACCTGAAAGACAGCATGATATTAACCATGCTGTATAGACAGCACGTGGATATACAGTGACAGGGATAGAACAGTGGTAGGGAAATACTGCTGCCCCTGTTGCTGTACGTTGCTCTGGGGAATGAAGAAGTTGCCATGTGCTAGGTGTCTGGTCAAGATGCTCCCACAGTGGAATGGCTAGGGCACCAGCACATGCGTAATCAGGAGACCTGGGACCATGGTTTAGTTGCCCCCCCCCAGTCTCCCCTGCAACAACTTTTGCTGACAATTTTTAAAAACAAAAAAAACAAACTTCCCCCCTCCTGAGTTTCTTCCCATCCCTGAAGACCCCCCTTCCTGGAGTTAGTTCTTTATTTTCTGGGGGTGTGTGGGGGGGCAAAAGCCCCCATAAAAAAAACATAAACTCCTATTGTTTTCGATGGGTGCGCTGTTTATGAGCAGTCAGGGTTTTGACCGACTCTGTTTGTGGTCGATGCTGTTTTGGCTGCGGCATTTGTAGCCACACTCTTTTTGTATATGGCAAAATGACCCTGTGCTGATATGGTCAGCGGTGAGGTCTTGGGCATTTATTTACCAACAAGGTGCCCACTGGGCTTGTCCCCACCTTTGAATTTCTGGCACAGCATGGTGTTGTGCCAAATGAAGGCATCTGTGGCACTGCCAGAATACCATGCCAGGACAATGGTGATGCACCCTGTTGCATCGCACACAAGGTAACAGTTGATTGAGTGGAAGCCCTATTTATTTGCATGGCCTCTACCCCATTCCCTAGGGATGCTCAGATGGCAAGATGGGTGCAGTCAATTACATCCAGTACAGCCGGTAGGGAGCAACCCAATAGAATTGTTGCATGGTTGCTGTTCACTCTGCTGGTGTGGTGTGGCGTGGTGTGGTGTGTAATATGATGAGTTCCCTAGTATGGGTTAGCAGGGCATCTAGGAACTGACCAGACAGGCATGAGATGGCAGATTGTATAATACTGGTGGTGTCAGCCACTAGTACCTAGAATGTTCCCATGGCCAGGAAGCACAGTGCTGCTGTCACCTTAAGCTCGATGGGCATTGCATGACTGTTGTGGGTGCCTGTCTGAAGCTGCTCATGCAGCATTGTTTAGTGTTTATTGATAAATATCGGATAACACCTTTGAGTCAAAGACTCCTTTACAAAGGTTCCACGTCACACATAAGACAGAGACAACTGTGAACAAAGTAACAACTAACATAGTAATTAAAGACAATGGTTACAGAATGGTTGCAAATGAATACAGAAAATACAAAATAGCAGCAGGGAATACTTGGTAACAGAGAGCTGCTAACAAGGTACAAAGTGCAAAAGGTTACAGATACAAGCATAACACATTTCAGGGCGATGGCGCTAGCCATGCCCAGGAGTTCTTCGTCGGCCAAGGCAGGACATTAGGGTCCATTGTCATGGTATAGGCATGCCCAAGGGTGGCGGACCAGTGTTAGGTCCATGGTCAAGGGAGGAGAGGGGGTTGGGGCTGGTAGAAATGGAAGGTCATGTTTAGGGGCAGTCACATACTGATCCCTGGGTGATAAGGTCCTTTAGTTGGGACTTGAACTGACCACGTTTGGATTCAGTGAGGAGGGAATTTGGGAGTGAGTTGAGCCAGGATGGGGCCAGATATTGAAACATTCTTTGGCCTGAGGTGGTCTTGCAGCGAGGTACCCTAAAGTGGGTAGCCGCTGATTGCCATGTGAGGTGGGTAGACAGTGGGGACTGAAGTAGTGGGGAGGGGGCTGGTGGGAGTAATCCTGAGGTGATTTTCTTAGCAAAGAGGCAGGTCTGGTACTTTAGCCTCCCATCGAAGTTGAGCCAGTTTGCTGAGGCGTAGAGGGTGCAGGTGTGTGTAAGTCTAGGACAACCTGTAGCAAGTCTGCAAGCCTTATTGAGGGCCAGCCTAATCTTGTGTAGGTGGGTGGTGTTGGCTTCACCATAGATGATGATTCCATGATCAATTAGAGATAGAATAGATGCAGAGATGGCTAGGCAGAGAGATTGGGGGGGAGGCAGTGCTTATAGCTGTGAAGGAGACCAATACGAGTATTGATGGCGGTGCTGAGCATCCGGATATGGTTGTGGAAAGTGAAACCAGTGTCTAGGGTGATGCCAAGGTATTTGAAGGTGGTAACCTGCTCAAGGGGGTCTTTCAGTGAGTTCAGAATGAGCAAGGGTTGTCCTAGGTTCTTATTTTGGGGGTGTGCAAACATCATGGATTTAGTTTTTTTGTAATTTAGTACTAACCTATGCTGAATGAACCAGGATTCAGCTTCAGAGAAGATTTCTGGAGTGCTGAGTGGAGGGCTGCAGGATCAGTGTGTGAGCTGTAGAGGACTGCATTGTCTGCATACAATAGAATTTTTCCCGAGCAGGCGTTGGGCAGGATGTTGAGGAATAGGGAGTAGAGAAGTGGGCCAAGAATAGAGTCTTGAGGGACCCCAGACCTGACTTGGTTGGGGCGGGTGACAGAGAGTGGGCAATCCGGACTGTCTGGGTTCTCTCAGACAGATAGCTAACAAACCAGTCAATGGTTTCATGGGAGGCCTATCTGAGTGAGGTCAGGAGAAGCGAGTGGTGCAGTATCGAATGCCTTTGAGAGGAGTCTATAAAGAACAGGCGCCAGCAATGTGGCAGTGTCCAGGGATGTATGGAGGCATTTGTAAATTCCAAGAGGGCAGTGGTGGTGCTATGGTTCTGGCAGAAGCCATGTTGCTCAGGACACAGGATACTATATTTAGTGAGGTAGTCTTTAGTTGGGTGGCCATGATTTTCTCCAGGGTTTTAGAGAGGGGAGGCAGGATTGATATTGAGTGGTAGTTCCCAGGCAGGGTGCAGGCACCACATTTAAGGATAGGAGTGATGAGTGCAGATTTCCATTTGGTGGGGAACTGGCCTAGAGAAAGGGAGCGGTTTAAAAGCATGGTGGGGGGGGACCTCATTGAATATGAGTCTAAGCAGTTTCAGGTCCAGTGTGTCACTGCTGAAATGAGATTTACTGAGAGCTTTGAGTAGAAGGGAGCAGCTTCATGCTGGGAAACTGCTTTAAAGTGGAAAGGGGGTTTGGGGAGGGGGCAGTGTGGTGTAGGGTGGGTGGGGGAGAAAAAGTTGGGGGGGAGAACACCAGTGAGGTCAGAGAAGGTGTCATTTAATATGTCTGCGATAAGGGCTAGGTCTGAGGTGATAGATCCGTTGGCCCTCATATGGGTAGGCAGGGCAGTGGAGGCTTTGCCACTTAGCGTTTTGAGTGAGTCCCAGAACTTGCGACCTGAGCTCCATGTGTTGGTGAGCAAGGTTTTATAGTACTCAGCCTGTTTTCCGCATATCCCAGGTACATTTATTGCACGCTTCCTGGTAGCGCTGCCTCTCAGAGGGTTTTCCGGTATCCTGTGTAATGTGCCACAGATCGTCTCGTTCGTGCATCTGGTCCAAAAGGGCTTGAGATAGCCACAGTGTGTTGGCACCTTTAATTTTTTTGTTTGGTTAGGGGTACAAACAGGTTGCAGGCAGTGTTGAACGTATGAATGAAATAGTTGAGGACAGAGTCAATGTTCTGAGCCTTTCTTATGGGGGACCAGTCAGTAACTAGGAGGTACTGTTTAAGGGACTGTAGTTTGCCAGGTTTGAGGTGGCGTTGTAAGACAGTTTTGGGGGGAGATCTTGTTAATACAGTATGACATGTGACATATACTAGGGAGTGGTCACTCAGAGCATCGGGTAGTACCCTGATCTGTGTAGCTTTATGTGAGGCATTAGTGAGCACTAGATCTAGGAGGGTGTCAGTACCAGTCCTCTGGTTTATTCTAGTGGCAGTAGTCACAAGCTGGGTCAGGTTTTGAGCAGTTGCAGCATCCCTAACAGGGACTGAAGTGTCAGCCAGCCAGTTTGTATTGAAGTCTCCAAGGGCAATGATGTCAGCATTGTCACGGAGAGTCTGGAGATGGTTGAGGACAGAGAGGAAAGCGGTCTTCTGATTTGGGGGATGTATACAGAGGAGAGGAACAAGGGGGCTCTGTTACGGGCAAGAGTGATCTTCAATGTGAGAGATTGGGCCCCGTGTTCAAGTGATGGGGAGGGTAGGGTGAGACACTGTAGTGATTCCTGGACATACAGTGCACAACCGCCCCCTTTCTTTGAGGTTCTATCAGCCCGGTATAGTGTGAAGCCAGGAAGTGAGACAGCAGAGTCAGGGGTGTGGTTGTTGAGTCAGGTTTCAACTACTGAAATGACATTGGGGTTATTCTGAGCAACCCATCCCTGAAAGGAATCAAATTTCTTGAGTAGGCTACATATATTGAGGGAGGCGACAGTGAGGCTGTTGGATGTAGTAACCCGGGGGGGGGGGGAGTGTCCTGGATTGGGGTGAATGTCTCCGGAAAGAAGGAGTAGTAGTAGGAGGATGCGCAGGGCAGCCAACTTTAAATGTTTCTTCATGAGCTTACAACTGCAGTAGCGTGGGCCTGTTGAGCCCGTACCAACCCATGATTCATTTGTCACTGAGGTCTTTGAATGTAACCCATGAAAGGTACTGTCTCTTTGCAGCATAGCAGCTCCAGGGCCTGTGATGTGGCCCTAGTGGGCATTCTCCTGCTCCTCATCCTCCAGAACAGCCTACATTACATAGATGATGTGGGCCATTGTTGTTGTAGTGCAGGATTCTGCCTCTGGCTTTTCCCGCAATTAAGACCCGTTTTTAATGTCACTTGTTTTGCAGCTTACCAGCTTAAAAGCCGCAACTCTGGACATTACTCTTCAGTAGCTTGCAGAAGCACATTGGTGCCAGACCCTTACACGGGGTCATGAGGGCAGGTCTGGTAACGGCTCCACCTCCCCTCCAGTGAGCAGCATCTGCTTCCCCTCCTGGTCACAGACCCCAGGACTCCCTTTCTTGCCATCAAATAAACCACAGGCCAAAACACTGGCTCTGAGCCAATCGGGCTCACTGGCACCAAGTTTCAAACCACCACAGACACTTGCTTTGCAGCTTCCTGGCTTAAAAGCCACAACTCTGTACTTTACTCTTCAGTAGTCCACAGAAGCACATCAGCACCAGTCACTTACATGGGGTCATGAGGACAGGTTAGGTAACGGTTCCCCTTCCCCTCCAATGATCAGTGGCTGCTTTCCCTACAGGTCACGGACCTCTGGGACTCCCTTCCTTGCCACCAGACAATCACAGGCTGGAATGTTAGTTCTGAGCAAATCGGGCTCCCTGTCTCCCCACTCCCCTATTGACTATAAAACAGGAAACTGACTAGCGGTCCTTCACACTAGAGGTCAGGAGCGCTAAGGGCCACAGCACAAAGGGTGTCACACTGTGGGTATAAGCTGCGGCAGTCAGCCGTCAGCCAGCCACGCTGCCCCAAATTGACAAACCTTGCCGTTGCCACAGCTTGACTTCCTGAACTCAGAACTCTAGTTGGACATATTGATTCCAACCTGATTATTGCTGCATATGCACTACCTTATTAGGTGATCATTTGTTGTTGTCTCGAAAGCTTGCTTACACAGCATGTTTATATTTGAACTCGCTGTTGCTGTTATATTTAAAAGTGCATTATCTCATTACCTAGGTTTATCTGCTCTGATAGCCTTCACTCAGTAATCTCTTATAATTCTGTGAAGCACATTCTCCCATCCCCATAGGGTGTACAGTCCCTGCTTGTAAGCACTAGTCTATCCAAATGAACCCTTTCAGCTAGCTAGCATTCTAATGCCTTCTGCTGCTGCTACTAACTGATGCCATTCTTGTCTACTATTGTATGCCTGATCTCCCTTTGCAACCTAGTTAGTGAATACCACTGCAATAATACTATTACCCTAAAGTAATTCTGGTTCACATACCTAAGTCCCCCAAACCTGCCTGAACCATGGCACTACTGCACTGGACAATAACATTCCTTGATGTCCTCATTAGCTCTCTCCTCCTCACAAATACAAGTGCCCCCCCCCTTCCAGAGGCCAATATTGCCCCAACATTTGTCAATTTCGCACTATCTAACTCCCTAGCCAGCACCAATAGGAAGTTGGACAGCCTCTACTTACTTACACCTAGTCCCTGGTAGCTGTTGTCCTGGCACTTAAAAAAGGTTTGTTGATTTACCTACATCTTCGGAAGAAGAAATGTCAAAAATGACATAATTGTATTGGAAATGACTGTTGTCCCGTTATCTATTATTTTGATTTTGTAATGATTTAAGGTAAAAAATAACAATAGTAATGGTTAATGGAATGGATGGTGGAGGTATAATTTAGGACAGAGAGAAAAGTCACTATATAGATATAGATATATATATATATATATAGTTACGGTTCAGTACCCCATTTAACGTTAAAGTGTGAAACTTGGCAACTTAATAACTTTGGCACTGTATGATGGATTTACCTGAAATTTGGCAGGCACAGAACAGTACCATAGATCTCTGGATCTGCCAAGTTTCGTAACAGTCAGATATACAGTTGCGGAGCTATAAAGTGCAATAGAAAGTCATATTTATGCTTTTTTGCACATTCTTTGCTCGCGCTTACAGGTCGCACGGTTTGCGTGACTGGTCCGAAAACTTCAGGGAACATGCGGCCAGTGTCCCTAATGTGCTCTTTCAAAGATTTCATGAAAAATATCAAACGATTCAAAAGTTATTCAAAAAACAAGTTTCTCGTTATAGTCAATGGGAAAAGTTAACAAAAAATTTGACAGTGTCGCAAACGCAGTTTTTAGTGTCACAAATTGCCTCTGTAGTGTTGTGAGTTAGCCATTTATTTTTTTAGTTACAGGTCACAGAAATGCTTGCCATTTAAAATTGGGACCCTCTAGGGACACAATTATTTTTGTGTTCACTTAGTCGAGCCCTGAGGATGCTAGCCATGCATTTTTTGGAGGGGTTAAACACCCCAGAAATATGTTTTTCAAATTTTTGTAAACTGTAGTGTCACAAAGCAGTGTTGCACTTGTGACACTTTCATGATTTTTTTTGTGAAAGTGTCATGATTTGCGACACTACTTTGCGACACTATGCCCAAAAGAATAGGAAATCTTTCCCACCCTACTGCAAAAAAACGGTTTAGTCTTTTGGGATGAAATTTGGAGGGAAGTCAGCCAAGATCCCACAGATGTGATTTTTGGTGGTTTGGTGACAAAATATTACAGGGCTGCAAAGTTACAATACTCCAAATTTAACGATTTTTCCCATGGGATAACATTATGGCGTCCGCCACGCCTTTCGGGGCCTGTATCTCGGCAACACTTCAAGATACTGACTTTTCATTGGAAAAACACTTAGCCCCCTACTAGGAGGCTAAGTACAAAACTAGCCAGGAAAGTCATAAAGTATATGAAATTTTAATTTTTTTTCTATGTCGTACGGTTCCTAAGATATAAGCAATTTAGTATTCCAAGTGTTCATTTTCTGCTCCGAGGCCCATTATTATGCATACATTCTTTGTAATCACTGTGTTTCTCTATGTTGCTTTTGGGGGGAAAAAAAGGCTGTGCATTTTCCTTACTGTTACAGTTAGCGTTTCCACTTGCGTTTCCATTACCGTTTGCATTAGCGTTCCCGTCTACGTCACCATGTGCATTACCCTTTGCATTTTTGTTTGCGCTTGCATTTGCATTATTGTTAGCATTTGCATTTCCATTACTGTTTTTGTTTGTGTTTCCTTTTGTGTCACCGTGTGCATTTCCATTTGTGTTTGCATACGCGCTTCCGTTTGTGTTTCCGTTTCTGTTTGTATTTCCTTTGGCATCATTGTTGTTGTTACTGTAAGTGTCTGCATTTCCAATTATGTTACTGTGACCATGTGCATTATGGTTTACGTTTCCATATATGCTTGCATTTGCATTTCTGTTTTTATTAACGTTTGCGCTTGTGTTTCTATTACTGTTTGCGTTATAGTTTACGTTTGCGTCACCATGTGCGGTAGCATTTGCACTTGCATTTGTGTTGCCATTACTTCACTATTTATAGTGCACATTCTCAAAAAGAAGGGAAAGTCATGGCAAAAAACTCTGTTTAATGCATCAGTTAGGGTTGTTCCACAGCTGCAAAAGCAAGGAAATTCAGTGTTAGGGTTCCCCCCCTTGCACCCCACCCCCCACCAACAGTCATCGGGGTGTGCATTGGGGTCATCAGTCTAACTCTCACTCCATTCTCCTATACTGCACCACCTCAGCTTGTTTACACAGGGATGGGGTGAGAGTCACGACTGCCGACACCCCAATGCACACCCCGATGCCTGTTGGTTGGGGGAGGCGGGGTGGGGAGTGGGGTCTAAGGGGAGTGCAAACCCTAACATCAAATTTCCTCGCTTTTGTCACTGTGGAACAACCATAACTGATGCAATAAACAGAGTTTTTTGCCATGAGATATATATATATAAAAAGGTTTGGTTCGAGTGACTGCAATTTTTATTTTATTTATTTTTATTTGTATTTATTTATTTTGTTTTTGATAACCGGGTAAATGCACTAGATATAGAAATGCCTGTTTTCAGGCACAACTGGGGAGAGTGCAAATGAGAAACAGTGAAATACAAATACAATATAGTACAGGACAAAACAGTGCAAGTTATTACATTTGTCAAAAACACCACAAGAATAATACAAATGAGATATAGGTGGCATACATTGTAAGATGTTGCAGAGATATGCAAGATATACATGAAGCAGGAGAGCAGCAGCAGGGGTAGGAGGGGGATAGGATGCACAACATGGAAGACCATGGTAACTAATGCCCACAGCTTAGGAAATAAAATCCCAGACCTGGAGGCATTGATACAGAGGCAGACCCGGACATAGTAGCAATAACAGAGACACGGTACACTGTTAATCATTACTGGGACATAACTATATTGGGTTATGCGCTATTCAGGAGGAATGGGGGGTAAAAAACAAAGGGGGGTGGCACTTTACATCAGAGAAGGGATAAAGGCAATAGAGGAACAGGGTAGGCAGGGGGAGGCTGAAGCACTGTGGGTTACTCTTGAACTTGGCAATGGAGCAGCACAACTCACAGGGATGATCTACAGCCTCCAGAACAGGGGAAGGAAGTGGACAGGTAGCTTGTGGGCAAAATACACGAGATGGCAGCTAAAGGTAAAGTTTTTTCTACTAGGTGATTTCTATATGCCAGACATTAATTGGTCCACCCAGGCAGCTGCTTCAGCCAGAAGCAGAAGCATCCTGGAGTCCCCACAGGGGGCAGGTCTCAGGCAGCTTGTGCTGGATCCCACCAGGGAAAAGGCATTTCTGGACTTGATACTGACCAACGGGGACAGAATCACAGATGTCCGGGTAGAGGGGCAACTGGGATCTAATGACCACCACATAGTGTGGTTTAGCATGGGCACAGGGACCCAGTCAAGTCACACAAGGGTGAAAGTTTTGGTTTTCAAGAAGGAAGACTTCCCTGCAGTGGGGAGATGCATCTGAATAGCCCTGGAAAAGGGGGGGTGGTGAAAGAACAGTGGGGCACATAAAAGGAGCCATTGTGGAAGTGACAAATCAATGCATCAGATTGGTATCTAAAGGCAAGAAAAAGAGGAAACCACTATGGTTCTCGAAAGAGGTAGCAGTCAAACTAAGGGCTAAAAGGGAAGGCTTCAGGATCTATAAGGAGACCCAAAGGGAGGAGGACAGGGAAGTGTACCTAGAGTGTCTAAGGGAAGAGGGTAAGGCTATTAGAAGGGTTAAGGCACAAGCTGAGGAAGAATCAGCACAGATGGTAAAGGAGGGGGACAAGCCGTTCTGTAAGTATATCAGCAAAAGAAGAAAAACCAGGGGCATATTGTAAGACTCAAAGGGGATGAAGGGGAGTGTAGGGAGGGAAGGAGACCTGGAAAAGGCGGAAATACTGAACAAATTCTTCTGTTCAGTATTCACTGAAGAGGGGGAAGGTCAGGGACCATGGCTGGGCAACAGATGCAGGGGAGGGGGAGAGGTGGACACCAGTCCATTCACAGTGGAGAGAGTCCTGGAGGAGCTCACAAAACTGAAGGTGGACAAAACGATGGGGTCAGCCGGCATACACTTAAGGATATTAAGAGAACTGCAAAAAGAGCTAGCAGCGCCTCTGGCAGTCTTGTTCACAGAGTCACTTAACACAGGAGTGGTTCCAGAGGACTGGAAAAGGGTGCATGTGGTCCCTCTACATAAATCTGGGAGTAGGGAGGAGGCACGGAATGGTAGGCCAATCAGCCTCATCTCAGTAGTGGGGAAGATCATGGAAACACTGCTTAAAGAAAGAATAGTGGGACATCTGGAATCCAATGGGGTCCAGGATCCGAGGCAATATGGATTCACAGCAGGGAGGTCATGTCAGATGAATCTGATATATTTCTTTGACTGAGTGACAAAGGAAGTAAATTGGGGGGGGGGCAGTAGCTATCGTTTACCTTGATTTCGGTAAGGCCTTTGACACTGTCCAACACAAAAGGCTGGTTAATAAGATGGGTTGTCTGGGCATAAGGCATAAGGTGGAAAACTGGGTTAGGAACTGGCTAACAGATAGGAGACAGAGGGTGGTGGTTAATGGGATTCAGTCTGGGGAGAGGGGGGTGACCAGCAGGGTACCTCAGGGATCAGTCCTGGGGACAGGTCTGTTCAATATCTTCATTAGTGATATTGCAGAAGGACTGGAGGGAAAGATCTGCCTGTTTGCAGATGACACCAAGATCTGCAACAGGGTGGATACTCCTGACAGGGTGGAGAAAATGAGGAGGAACCTGGAGAAGATGGAATAATGGTCTGAGGTGTGACAGTTGAGGTTTAATGCTAAGAAGTGCAAAATTATGCACTTCGGACAAAGGAACCCTGGGGTGAGCTACAGGATGGGGGAGGAGTTGCTGACTATCACCAAGAAAGAAAGAGACCTAGGGGTTATTATTTTTGATGACCTGAAAGTGTCAAAGCAGTGTGCCAAGGCTGCAGGGAGGGCCAGTGACATGCTGGGGTGCATAGGCAGAGGTATCACTAGCAGAAGGTGGGAGGTAGTGATGCCTTTGTATAAAACACTAGTCAGGCCTCGCCTGGAGTACTGTGTGCAGTTCTGGAGGCCGCACCTTTGGAAGGATATTGACGGGGTTAAGACAGTCCAGAGAAGGGCAACTAAGATGATACAGGGCTTGCACCACAAAACTTATGAGGAGAGATTGAAGTACCTCAATATGTACTCACTGGAGGAGAGGAGGAAGAGGGGGACATGATAGAAACATTCAAGTACCAAAGGGCATAAACAAAGTGCAGGAAGGAGACACCTTCCAATACAGGAGGAGTACAAGAACGAGGGGTCATGATATGAAATTGGAAGGTGGCAGATTGAGAGGGAATGTAAGGAAATTCTTCTTCACGGAGAGGGTGATGGATGCATGAAATGGTCTGCCACAGGAGGTGGTAGGAGCAAGCACAGTGAAGGGATTTAACCATGCCTGGGACAGGCATAGGGGACTCTTGGAGGTAGGGCAGAGGGAGGGGAAGCCACTGACCAGATAGGATCAAGTATAGGGTTAATGAGCAGACTAGATGGGCCTTGTAGTCCTTATCTGCTGACAATTTCTATGTTTCTACAAATTTTATACAAAAGATGTACATTGATACAGATTCCAAATTTAATTACAAATAAGGTAGAGTAGCACACTTTATGGGTCAACTACCTAGGTACTTGGGTAAAAGCAGGAGGGAATACAAGAGTATATGGAGCAGTCTACAGTGTGAGAGATAGAAGCAGGTACTGACAGGAGCTTAGGAGAAAAAAATAGGGCAAATTGCATAAAGGAGATTTAGAGAGGGGTGATCAGAGTTTTAAGTGCAGGGAGAGAGCTTGGGGCAAGTGGCCCAGGCAGAGGGGAGAGTGGAAAAGAGAACTAGAAAGAGAGTGGAAAGTAGAGGGAAATCAAGGAGGATGGAAACAACTGCATGAGTCCTTTGTCTTCAGGTGAGTATGTAGCATCCTTTTTACATTTTCATGATTGGAGAGAGCCTAAGATCTACCAGTAGAGAGTTGCAGAATTGAGGTACAGCATGGGAAAAGGCACGAGTCCCCATTAGTGTTTTGCACCTTGGTACACTTAGAAGGGTTTGATCCCCAGATCAAAGGTTGTAACACGGGTTAGTTAGTGTCAGCATATTAGCAAGAGAGTAGGGAATGCCAGAATGAATGATACTGTCTATAAGGCAGCCAAAGGATATAAATCGGCGGGCCGATGGGGAGGGCCAGTTTAGGTCACTGTAAAGCTTACAGTGGTGAGTGAGGTGGGGAGATGCTACAGCATAGTGGCAAATGTTGTTATAGGTGGCATCCCACTTGAGAAGGTAGTTTTTTGCAGCTCCAGCATAGGTTACTGAGCTACAAGCAAGGGCAGAGAGAGAAGAACACTGCGCAGTTGCAGTTCTGGCAGAGGGGGTTAAAGCATAACTTGTTCTATAAGCAATGCCAATTTTGGAATTTACAGCCCTACATGTGGTAGAAATGTGATGGTACTAGTTCAGCGAGGGGTCAAGCATGATCTCAAGATATTTGAATGAGCTAACATTTTCCAGAGGGGAACCAACAATTTAGGGTTAACCATTGATTTACATTTTAGATGTTTGCATAATATTAAAGCCTGATGTTTGTAAAACGTTAAAGCCTGACAAAATTTGAAAGTTAACAGATTTACCTGTTGATATATTTAGTTAATGTTAAAAATTAAATCCTCCTCCTCCAGTTTATGTTTTGGGCTAGACATGCCTTACATTCTAAATAAAGATGTGGAATTATAAATGTTTTGCTTTTTCTATATTATGCTCATACCAGTCTTTATGTATCGATGTATAAATTTATGAAATTTCATAAAATAGAAGTAAAAAAAAAGTTTTGCTGGGGTTCTCCCTCAAAGGTGTTACACCTAAGTGTATGTGTCCTGGTCCACCTCGCCCTTCACTCTTGCATGCTGCAGGAGACATTGAGCCAAACCCTGGATCACTTGTACCTCAATCCCTTAATTTCAGCCCCCCCCCACCCCAGCAAAGTGTAAAAGGTCTTGAAATAGCCCAGCTAAACATAAGAAGCCTCCTCTATAATCTAGATGAGCTTACTGCCTGGACAAACCACTATAATCCTGATGATCTCAGCATCTCCTTAACCTGGCTAAAACCCTCTATACCAAGTAACCCATGTGTTCTGCTTGGGTACAACTCTATAAGATGTAACAGACACTCCCCCAAGGGGGGACACTCTGATCTACTACAAGAACCATCCTAATGTTTCAGCCCCAAGCACTCACCCCTAACACTGCCTCACAACTTGAGCTGTGTCATGCAACCCTAATCCTAGGCAAGTCAAAGAAACCGCACATTTTCTGTATATACCTACCACCTGGTCATAGTCAACAAGCTGTCTCACCCCCTCTTCAGTTCCATTGGTCCCTAGTTCACAACAACAAATCTATCCTCCTAGATGATTTCAACATCGACTAGTTAACATATAATAATAATGTATATGCATCTCCCTGAAGTAAATTGATGCTCACTCAAATAATCGCTAACCTGACTAAGCTCTCTAATAATGGAACTTGCTACCCTCACAGATTGGGTACTAGTCACCTAACCTAACAGGATAGTCTGTTCAGGGGTACTCCTTGATGCCATCAGTGATCATTAACTGGATTATTGCATATGGTGAGCAAAACCTCCCAAGGTCAATCCTTGAACTATTAGTTATGACTTCTCCCAGTTGGACCCCACCCAGTTCAGACTTGAACTAGCCAATTACAACTGGTCATACCTGTGGATAGTTACAGATGTCAGCTTGGCAGTTTCTCATTTCTACCTCGTACCTACCAGGTGAACAGCTCTGCCTCTGTTTGGGCCAACTATCAAAAGCTCCAAAAAGAATGTAAGTAGGCCATCCATCTGCATGAAAGTAGCTACTGTAAAGACCTTCACTCCTCCCTCAGCCACCCACCATACTTTTGGATATGCATTAAGAAAACCTTTAGGGCAAAACCCAGATCCAAAGGGATATGAAAAACAAACAACAGATGTGCAAAAAGGACAAAATGTACCAAAATGTAGATGCTTAAAAGTGCATTTATAGGAATCAGGTGCAAAAAATACAAAAACTGTACTCACTCCCCGGCACTTTGGATCACACTGATCCTTCCTCAAGGGTTATGGAGACTGAAGGAGTGAACTGCAACAGCTCCTCCACTATTGCAGATGTATTCAACAACTTTTTACCAATCCCTTGGCTCTCACAGGAGTTTTCTCCCCCTTCCCGCCTAACCGTACACCCGACCCATTTCTGGATCAATGCAATACCATCCCTTCTACCTAAAAAGGATCAGGGTCTCTGAGGTCTGTAAACTCCTTAGTCTAATCCCCAAATCCAAATCTGCTGGCTTGATGGAATGGAGCCTAGACTACTAAAAACTGTAGAAAATGAGCTAACTCCCCCAATAACCAGATTACTGAATCTATCTTTCTCCTCCTGCATTGTCCCCAACATTTGGAAAATGTCCCACATAGTTCTTATGTTCAAAAATGACAACAACAAAAACATCTCCAATTACAGACCAAGAGCCATCCTACCTGTTCTTAGCAAGATCATAGAAAAAATCATTGCCACACAACTTACTAAGTACCTCTCTGCCTATGATCTTCTCTCCTCTGCCCAATATGGTTTCCATTGAAATTACAGTACCACCACGGCATTGCTAAACCTCACAAATTTTATCTATAATGCATTAGACGAAGGGGAGCTTACTGGCACTGTCTTCATCAACCTTACCAAGGCCTTTGACATGGTTGACCATACCATAATTTCCAATAAATTGGTTCACAAGCTACCTAATCAATAGGCAACAAGTAAAAGTTGGTTCCTCTCCCTCTGGCCCAACTCCAATCAAAATGGGTGCCCCCAAGACTCCATACTCAGTCCCCTCTTCTCACACCACGTAAACTCCATCCACCACCTCATCTCACATTGCACTCCCACCCTGTACGCTGATACTTTGATGTTTTTCTGTAGTGCCCAGAAAGTGTCAATAGCAAACTGTCAGCTGACCTTCAGTCTACCCAAAAATGGTTCCACAATAATAAGGTAGTAATGAATGCCACCAAGTCTCAGGCAATGCTATTTGGAGCTGCCCCTAGATTACAGAACACCCAAATCCCACTCAAAGTAACCTGTAATAATGGTGCACCATTGACTGCTGTCATGTCATTTAACTGCCTGGGTGTGCTGTTTGACCACTTCTTGGATTTTGCATCACACATTGTGTCTATCTGCAAGGTGGTCAATACCAGACTTGGGCTCTTGTATAAAGTTACTGGAGCCTCTGCCCCACTGCTCGCATTGCCATAGCCCATGGCATATTGCATCCCAAACTCTTATATTCCATCCCCGTCTTTGCCCATGCATCCCACTCAACACTTCTTAAATAGGATGGAATGTGACATATAATAACATCTATCATTTTGCGGTTGCCTGTAATTGACTCACCCATTATTGCTTACTTTACTCAAAGCTCAGCTGGCTCCCCCATCCACACAATGTGATCTTTCCTGGGAGGCTTTACTCACAGCATCATCCAGAACCAGGTCTCTCTATTGCTAGGCCCCCTGTTTACATCCTATAAAAGCATCTACCCACTAAGATCTGCCGACCAGAGCCTTCTAGCTGTATGTAGGACACAACTAAACTAGGGGAAATAGCTTTCTCTGTCTCCAACCCCAAGTTCTGGAATACAATTCCTGCCACTATTAGACAGTGTCCAGCTACCTGTACCTTCCACAGACTGTGTCGCTCTCACCTACAACAGTTGAATGTGTGCACTTGTTCCTAGCCTCATTATCTCCTCAAGCTCTGATAATGTATATGTATACCTCTGCAACCATCACTTTGTATCTTTGTGTTAATGATTGTTCGCTACCTGTTCAACTCTTGTGCTTGAAACCTACTGCACTGTTATTCAAATGTCTTGATTTGCTACTCAAATTGATTAATTCTTTTACTGCTGTTTATTGCTTACTATTGCTTATTAATGTGCTTTCCCAGGTCATGCCTGAAAACAGGCAAATGTTTTTCTAGTGCACACTATCTGGTTACCAAAAAGTAAATAAATAAATAGTTGCATTAAATACTGTTAGTGCAGTGCTCATTCATTGAATATCAAGCTGCATCGAATATTTATGTCACTGCACATTTTTCTATGCTGAATACATTACGTTAGTGCACATGCACTATCATCACTGGCCAGTGTAATGCTAACAGCTAAATGTTACATTCATGTGCAATCAGACGTTTGTGCGACTACAAACCTGGTTTGGGAAGTGCAAACCTTTTGAATAAGGGGGAGGGGCATTATGTGACCTATTTATTTCTCATCTATTTCTTTTTTGAGACAATGATTGGGGCAGGAAATATAGAAAGATGTAAATCAGACATTTCTGATTGCCTGAGGTTTACTGAAAAGTCTGCTGTGGTTTGGGGTTAGAAATGGGGCTGAGGCCTGTCAGGTATTGTCTGTACAGGCACCCCTATCTGTGGCAGCTAACTTATATGCAGAAGGAGAGGGCTTATAATATACAATACTTCACTTCTTGTCTTTATATCTGAGGGGTGAAAATTTGTTGCAGGAACAACAAAAGTGTTTTTTTTTTGTAAAGAGCAGGTGAATATGGGTACCACTTTTGAAAGAGTGCCACCACCTGGAACTACTTCCATTTCTGGACAAAGCTGGGTCTGAAACAACAAAATTGGAAAGATGCATTAGTCATGCCAATAAAGCTACTGTATCCAATGGATAGCATTACTTACTGTTCCTTAAGGGGTCAATTACTGTCCAATATCTTTTTCATTTCAGCAACCATAACTGTCCCATACAGTCAGTAGGCATCATTGTTGTTGGCCCTGTAAGACTATGTAATAAGCCTTGGCTTCTTAGTTCTCGCCATGATGCTACTGTGGCAAAATACACAGCTCACCACTGTGGCTGTGTGGAATGGTTCAAATTCTGACAGAACAGAATTCCATGGAATTCTGGAAGATACTAGCTCTTTTTGTTTGTTAGTGCATATGCTTATCTTATTAATGTGTGATTTTGAGGCTGGGGTAAGAAATTTAAAAAGCTGTTCATTGGTGATGTTATAATTGATGTGTCAGTGTGTGTATACTGTATATAAATATACAGATGTATTCTTTGCAAAACACTGCGTTAGTGCACCAGTTAGGGTTCAGATTAAACTGCCGAAAGTAAGGAAATGTGTTGTGTTTCCAACCCTAACACCCCACCCCCACCCTTCAAGTAGCAAAAGAAAAAAAAAATCACAGTTTTGGTTGTACCGAGTCTTGCCAATCCTTTCAGTTATCTACCCTAACACTCCCCCATTCCACCAGCAAATGAGTTCAGTTCTGCGGACTGTATGAGAATGGGGTGAGCATTAGGGTAGATAACCCCAAGGAAGACCCCAGGCCTGATCTGGCAAGACTCAAGACACCCAAATCCATAATATTTTTTCCTTTTGCTGTTGCAGTGTGGGGTGGGGTGTTAAGGTTGGAAACCCTAACCCACATTTCCCTACTTTTGTCAGTTTAATCTGAACACTAACTGGTGCATTAATGGGTAGCAGGTCAAAAGTGCTTTTCAATATATGTGCAGTAAAAACCATGCAGTTAAAAAGAGCAAAAGTAAAAACAGCTATGGGTGAATAACAGTGCGGACATTATACTGCTCCACTGTAACTGTTTTCATCTGGCTGAGAGGGATAAGTGAATTAGTGTTTGCAGTGTCAGTGTGCTAGCTTTGCGGTGTTGTGGTGAGATAAACAAGTTGTGAGTGTATGAGGTATGCCTGACCACTGTTTGATCCCAGTGTGGAACTTTTCCTTTACTACTTTCTTTTTATTTGCCAGTTGTTTTCTCCCTACTAAGTTTCTCTTTGTGTTGAAATTAGTGCAGTCTTGGTGGATGTATAATTATAGTACTGGGGTGCGGGGAGATGAAGTCCCCCATGCGGGGGTTGATGGGGGTGAAGCCACCCATCTAACCACGTCCAACACACCTTGGATGAAGTCGAAGTTTCCCCAGGTCTGGGGAAGCTTTATGAAGCTCTGCGAAGTGGCAAATTAAATCACTTTGCACAAACTTCACCGGCAAAGTTTAACTTTGTCACATCTCTATCGTTCACCCACCCAAATTTCTCCCTCCCACCCAAGCTGCCTTTCTCCATCCCACCCAACTTGTCTGTGGTGTGGCGTTGACTTGCAAAATATGTGTTTCGTCTTACTTTGTGCGGCTCCCAGTACCTTTCTGCAGTCTGTTCACTGACCGACATCCATGCACCCCAGTCAAGCAGTGCTGTCTGTACACTCATTGTTTTTGTTCAGCAGTGTTATGTGTGACACTCTTGTCTCTACGTGGATTTTGACGGCACTGTTATTGAAATGCGGTTTTGACCTAGAACCGCATAAATGCATTTTCTTCAAAGAAATTACTTACTTTTTGAGATAGTATAATAATACCCTCATTTGCACAAATCCCCTCGGGTCTTGTGTGAACACATCCATGTGCTTAGGGAAGCACAGGGCCATTTGGGTCCTCCGCTTCCATTCCTCCATAGATACACACATGCATCTGGCTGTGGAGGCCCACAGCCATTTGTGCCCTGCGCTTTTATGCCTCCAGAAAAGCAATCTATGTGTTTGCTTGTAACTGTTTTTTGTTGGGCTCAAGGTAAAGGCATATTAAGTGTCTCTTTTAACTGACAGCACTTGATTGTATATGGGAAAAAATGTGATAATTTATTATATTGTTGTTGGTTTGCTCTGATGTTTGCTATGGTTGTAGTAGAAGAGTAGATACACCCTTGGTGTATTTTTGATGATGATCTGACTTTCATTCATTACTTGGCATCATGGTGAATAGTGCAGGTAATTTCGGGATGCACTGCATACACCATGAATGTTTGAGGGGGATTATGTATTAGTGTTGTACTACTCATTGACTCCTCTTTTTTATATATACATTGACCCTTAACTCCAATTATTGATGGATTTATGGCTTGTTAAAGTTGCAATGTTATCCTATGGGAGTTTTCATTTTTCAATGTTTTTTCCTTTTTTTTACATGGCCCCTAATTTGTTTGTGGGGTATTATGTGCTAGTTATGTAGTACTCATTAAAACCTTTCTTTCGATAAACAGATTGTCCCTTAACTGCAAATATTGATGGTGTTATGGCTGTTAAAGCTGAACTGTGGAAAAAAAACTATGTCCAAATTATTTTTATCATATGAAGGAATCTTTTTTGTGAGAATGACACAATCTCATGAAAAAAAGATTTCTTCAAGCAAAAAAAAAAAAGAACATGAAAAAACTTTAAGTACAAAGTGTTTATTTTGTATGAAGGCAATCTTGTTTCATATGACAGATTCTCATTTTGTATGACCACGTGAAAAAAGAAAATCATCTCACATAAAAATGTTTTTTAAATGTGTTAAAAACACGTTTCTTGGTCATTTGTCCAAAAAGTAACTGCAGAATTTGCCTAACGAAGTCCTGATTAGTGATATACATGTGTTGATGTGTTTTTATGATACTAATTTTATGGGTTTTGAATTTTTTTTTAATGGAAACAAGATGGCAGACACATGAAAAAAGAATTTTTTCTCACAAAAAAAGATTATCCCCCCATATGAAACAGAATCCTTTTTTGTATAGCCCAAATTATTTTTTCATATGAAACAGCTATCTAAAAGACCATACAGAGCATGCTCAGAACCAAAATTTCAAATCTGCATAACTCTTTAATGGATTGATACTTTTTCACCAAACCAATGAAAGGCGTCACTCTGGCATACACCCTTTGTACCTTGAAAATTTCAAATCATAATTCCAAACCATCTAGGTGGTAGGTGATGACAAAAAAAAAAACAGCACAAAACCCCTGATTTTTTTTCACTTTATTTTGCTGTCTGGATCTCAGAATCTACACATCCGACAGGAAGGAAACTTGTAACATCAAGAAACCCTGCCCCCAAGACTGCACATGCAAAATTTTGTGCAAATCTGTTGAATGCTGGTGAAGCGATTAAAGTTCAAAGTGAGAGGTTTAACATTAAACAGCTTACTCAACACTAACTATAGTGGGGCTAGCACACCACTATAATATAACCTGGCTGCGCAGGAGTGTTGACAGGGTGATATTCAATGGAGCTCCGCTATGGCACAGCAAAATTGAATATCACATGCTGGCCACCCGCAGTGTGCATGGCACAGTGGCACTGTGCCAGCGCAAGTGGCCAAAGTGGAGCAGGGGGATGAGCTAGCACAAGTTCTGTTGCGCTATGCACAACCACGATATTCAAAAGTGCACTTGCAAATGGGGCCATAATGTATGCAAGGTGCAAATGGGGCCATTTGTATGTCATTATGGCCCCAATTGCATGCAGGTGTGCTGATCCCCGGTGACTTGCACCTGGCGCCCTGCCAGGCAGCAGCCATCGGGGACCAACACACCCTGCACAGCACAGCAATGCACCCCTCTGCCCAATCGTGGGCATATGTAGATTTAAATAATCATCCAATATCCCTGGTGGTCCAGAGGACTGCTTGCAGCCTGATCACGGGCTTATGAATAAACATAATTGTCCCATATCCCTGGTGGTCCAGTGGACCGCTTGCAGCCTGATCGCGGGTATATGTTAAAATAAAAATGTCCAATATCTCTGGTGGTCCAGTGGACCGCTGCATGCCCGATCATGAGCTGAAGCATAATAATCAATCATCCTATATCCCTGGTGGTCCAGTGGACGTCTCGCAGCCCGATCGCGGGCTTCAGTATAAATATAATATGTCCAATATCCACGGTGGTCCAGCGGTACCCCTCCCCACCCACCCACTAGGCCCTGCCTCGCTCCCAGTCAGCAGCGGGTGGCAGCACCCCACCACCTGCCACCCCACGCCTGCCAACTGACACCGTATAGGTAGGGTTGTACGCCCATTGGTCCACAGCCTGAGCCAATGGATGTGCAGCCATATCGTAATGCACAGTCCAGATCTGTGAATGGATCTATTCACAGATCTGGACTAAGTCAATATGGTATGGGCTGCACGCACTAGCTCACACTGTGGACCAATGGGTGTACACCCCACCATATGGTGCCGGGCCAGCAGGGTGGCAGGTGGGGTGCTGCCACCGCTGCCGGGACCGGGGAGCAGGCGGTGGGCTCAGTGGGTGGGTGGGGGGTACCGCTGACCACCTCAGGGATATTGGATGTATTATTTCATACTGAAGCCCATGACGGGCTGCAAGTGGAATCCACTGGACCACCAGGGATATAGGACGTTACTTTAATTCAACATATGCCTGTGATTTGGCTGTGAGCGGTCCACTGGACCACCAGGGATATAGGACGTTACTTTAATTCAACATATGCCTGTGATCAGGCTGCAAGTGATCCACTGGACCACCAGGGATATTGGACAAATCAGTTTCATACTGATGCCTGTGATCAGGCTGCGAGCGGTCCACTGGACCACCAGGGATATAGGACTGCTATTATTTCAACAGATGCCCATGATCGGGCATGGGGGGCACACCAAGAAGGTGCAGCTGGAGCTCAGGTGGCCACCCACAGGTGGCAGCTGCTGTGCTGCACCTTGCAATACGGCAGCTCACCTGTGGGTGGCCAGCTGTTGCTCCTCTTTTTTTTTTGGCTCACCTGTGTGCAGCACAAGTAGGGGTTGCACATGCATGAACTCAGCACATCCCAGGCTGAATATCGGGATGTGCAGAGTATGCATGGGCACGTCCCCCCACCAGCGCTGCATACATTACTAATGCACTCCAGCACATCAGGATTTGTGCCAGGCACAATCCCCATTTGAATATCGCAACAGGGCGCATCACTGGGTTGTGCTGGCACAACACTGTTGCGCCATGTGGAACCCTTCTGAATATCTGGGCCCATGGCTCTAAGAGAAATAGCTTTAATATTTTTCATGAGTGCAGTTTGACTTTATGACATTATGAGTGGTGAAGCCACAAGTAATGTCAAAGGTTAAACTGCACAAGTGAGAAATGTTAGAGACATTTCTCTTAGGGCTATGACCTATTTTTTTCTGCAAGGCTTTTATTCATTTATTTTTTGAGGGGATTTAATGGAGTTCCATCATAATATTCTTTTAAATTAATTTTTTTCATTTGCGGGCTATGTTTTCACATGACCAAGTGCCACTTGGCACAGATGATGCTATTATGTGCATCAGTGCATCATATCATTTTAGGAGCATGAGGGGTGCTGTGCATTAAGGATGTTACTGAGAGGACAGCTCAAAAAAAAAGCACGAGAGGGTGCAGCCTACAGTGAAGCCGATGAGTCAAGGTTCTTCGCTGCAAGATGAAAATACAGTGCCAGTCAGACTGAGAAAGATTACTTGTTGGGGATTCAGAGGGAGGTATGATGTGCCATAACATTGTGGGAGGTGTTATTTAAGCATACTGGGGAAAATATAAATATTATGTTCTGAATAAACCTTTTTGGTTGAATTGCATTTTGAAGACTTAATTGCTAGTAGGGAGTAAGGTGGAGAAAATGAAAGTAATGAGTGTGAGCCTCCCATGAAATGAAACCAGTGACTGGGAGCCCGCACATGAGTGAAAACTTCAATTCTAAAAATAGAATTGTGCTGCTTGGGCTGCCATCACTAACCAATCAACATCTTAGTGAGAATATTTTTGGTCATTGGGACCTAGAGAGAATATTGTAATATTCTCACTCTAGGTCTGGAGGGAGCCAAAACATCACAGATAAGTGCCATTTTTTATTCTTACAAGTGTTGCATATGTATTATAAGGGCACGGTAGCATCTCTATAGTTACAGCTGAGTAGGCTGTTTAATGTTAAACCCCAAGTTTTACATATTAATAACTTTGGCAGTGTTCAACGAAATAGCCCAAAATTTGATATTGTGGTCAGACTGGCAGAGTCTCAAGACGTAAAATGTTTCATGATGGTATCTTGTTTGGTTTTCAAAATACAGAACGGTAAAAAATGCTAAAAAAGGTGTTTGGTTTTCCTATACTTGATATGTTTGTTTTTTTTTTTGCTCTTGCACTCAGCCTAGACCATGCAGAATTTTTTCATGAACCTTTCAGGATAGAAGCAGACTATACTGAGGTAGTGCCTTTTGAAGGTTTTGTGAAAAAAATATTATACAGTTCCAGATTTATAAGGATTATTTTTGGTAACCATCAAGCTTGAACAGTAAAAAAACACCAATTGTGAGTGCTTATTTTCACTTACTTGTCATGAGAAAAAAAAAGACTGTGACAGCTGCCATCTTGTTTTTCTTAACTCAGAAACATTAAAAAATATATAAAAATGATGTATTTTAAAAAGAAAATACACCTGAACCTAGGTAAACAGGGCCATTTAGATAGATTCTGGTGTTTGCTTTTTGAAAATTGCCTAGGAAATAATGTTTCTAGGCACCCAAAAATCCTGGGTGCCCAACTTAGCTAGAGGAGCCATTCACCTCCATTCACAGTATGAGAACAGTGGGACATTCTTAAAATGTGAAGCCAAAGCAAGAGCCATGCTGTTGGCTTCAGTCACAGCAGTGAGGCAGCAATTCCCTGCTCTCTCTCATGTTTTATAGCTGTCCGTCTGTCTGTCTGTCTATCTATCTATCTATCTATCTATCTATCTATCTCTCTACCTCTCTATTTCTATCTAGTTATCTATTCATTCTATATATAGTAGCAGACTGGTGCCCACACCTCATAATCTTTTTCTCCCCTCTCACTTGCAGGTTGCCCACCCACCCTCCCTTCCCATGTTTAATTTTGAGTTTTATAAGTGGACTGGGGTGCCCACCTCTTATACCACCTCTCTTCACCCCTCCCCTCCATGTCACCTTCCCCCTTCCCATTGTATATATGGAGGTACCAGGGTGCCCAGCCCCAGTGCTACTGAACAGTCACCTGACACTTGAGTGCCCATTCCTGAGTGATGGAAAGTCCCCTGAAATAAAGAAAACCATCTCTTGTTGATTATTTTTTAAACCTGTAAAAAAGAAAACAGTCCCTCACTGATCTGACCCCCTCACACACCCCACACACTCCACCCTGACCTCCCACTTACCACCCTCCACCACACCCCCATACCCTCACTCACATAAACATGTCCCATGACATAGATCCACTCTCCAATCAAAAACATGTCTTGCTTTAGTGAGAGGAGCCATTAACCCACATTCTCGGTATGAGAAGAGTGGGACTTTCTTGAAATGGGAAGCTGCAGCTTGTTGTTTTTTTAAACCTGTAAAAAAAAGAATTGGTCCCTTGCCGATCTGACCCCCTATACACTGGAACCACCCCACCTTGACCTCCCACTCAGCACCCACCCCCACCACACACCCTCACTCTCCTGGACATGGCCAATGATGTAGATACATTCTCTGATCAAAGATACATCTTGCTGCCAGAAATGGTGATTGTGATATGAGAAAATAAAGTAAGTCTGGTTTGATGTATCACAATGGGGTTTAAAGTTCTATTAATAACTTTGTCATTTTTTAATATTTTGAACCACATTTTCAACATGGCCATTCTGGGACCCTACCTCATGGCCAAGGGCAGTGAAATTATCTGTGATTTGTAATTTTTCACCACCTGTTTCATGAGGTGGGGTCATAAGAAGGCTACAGTATTTTGAAAACTTGGGGTCAAAATATTCAAAATCAATAAAGTTATACATAGACATACACTGCCATTTTTCTATGCTCACTCATAACGGCAATGTCAATACTTTGACCACAAATTTTAAACATAGCTATTTTTTCACAGCACTTCATGAACATGACAGATGTTTTTCAAATCCTGGCCAAAATGTGTTTTCACCCCTGTGGTGTGGAATGACGTTTTGGTGTGGATTTGAAAATTTTCATTTGCCAGGTTCATAAGGTGGGGTCATAAGATGGCTATGCTGAAAATCGGGTGTACAAATCTGGAAAAATGACCAAGTTATGAGTGAATGAATATTTCAACGTTCACTCATAACTTTACTATTTTTCAATATTTTGATTCCAAACTTTCAACATAGCCATTTTTTCACACCAACTCATACATGTGACAAGTGTCTTTTTTTTAAATTCTGAACATAATGTATTTTCACACTTTAATTCTGGACATAATGTATTTTCACACTTCTGGTGTAAAATGACATTTTGGTCAATATACTATAAATGCCATATGTTATATTTACAAGGAGAGTCATAAAATGACTATCTTGAAAATTTGGGATCAAAATAAAAAATATATAATTTTAAGAAACTTTGTGTGTAGTGCCAGTCTAGACCCCAGCGGGTAGTGCTTTGTGATCATGTGAAGATGAGCTGAGTTCGGGGGTGAATTCAGTAACCCAGCTGGATGGAGGGAGGGTAGTGTATAACGATGTTGTGCATCACCCTCCCAGCCAGGGAACAGAGTTGGACTAGGGTACAGGGAGCCCACCTAGCTAGTTGACAAAGGGGCTCACCTGGAAAATCAATAGGAGAGGGCCCAGGGTGACTCATTCATATCAGCATTCGACTTACATTTGATACACTAGCTCTGTGTTTGCATCTTACATATACTTGCAGTGTGCAAAATACCCATTTATTTAGAAAAAGAGATGATAAAACCAATGATTTTCAGAGTGAGAAGGTGGCTAGGAACCCAGCAGAGGGGATCACCTAGAAATTTCCAGGTATCCTGGAGTGTCACTCCCACTCTGCCAGGGAATGAAAGGTGCAGGTTTGCCCACACGGGCCAAGGTGCCATACAGTGAAGACAACTATTCTATTGGAAGAAGGTCCTATGCACTGGCTGAGAGATGGACTCTTTGACCTGTGTGTCTGTATCTGTGGCCTCATGGAAACACAGGGCACAGAGGATGCTGTGCTTCCACATCCCACCAGACAGCATCATGCATACTTGACATCCATTGCTGCACAGAAGTGCAGGACCCAAAAGGGCCCTGCTGTTTCATAGGCAGACAGAGTCTTCCCAGGCACAAGGCTCAGAGGGCCCTGTGCATCTGAATGTGTTCAGGCAGGTCCCAAGGGAGCCTGTGTAAATGAGGATGTGATTCCACTATCTCAAAAAGAAAGGAAGTTCTTTAGAAAAAAAGTTTTAATGCACCCGTTAGGGGTAAGGCTAATGTCACAAAAGTAGGAAAGTATGGAGTTAGGGTTTCCAACCCTAACTCTCCACCCCTACCCCCCAAGCAGTAAAAGGAAAAAACATAAAGGTTTTGTGTCTCCAGAACCTTGGAGAATCAGTGATGAGGTCTTCCTCGGGGTTGTCAACCCTAATGCATGGCCCTGCTGAAGAAAGCTACAACAGATTATGCTGGCAACATGTGGAGAGACATATTTCTCTACCTTTGAAGAGTGTATCACTATAAGGCACTGGCTTGCAGCTGTTCCTTGTGCTTCAGACAGGAGGCTACAGGCCGGGGAGATGGGTGAGCATTAGGGTTGACAGAGCCTACCATGGATATGCCAAGACTCCAAAGCCCCAAAACATTCATGTTTTTCCTTTTTCTGCTCTGGTAGAGGGGGTGGGGACTTAGCATTGGAAACCCTGCATGCCTATGAACCTCCCTGTGGACACACTTGAAGCTCTCCTCAGTATGTGACTTTCTTACACCCCTCCAATTACCTTGATTACCCTTGGTCACCTGCATTGTACTTGAGCATATCATCTCCTGTACCTTGGCTCCGGTCCTCCTGTGGTTGTCTGCCCGGCTGGGTGTGGCCCTGTGTTAAGTGTGAACATTTTGTATATATCTGTATATACTGCTTTGAACATTGTCATAGTGACTCTGTATTTGATTTTATATTTGACTGTGCCACTGTTGAAACCTAAGTTATCTTCTATGTATGTTATGCTTTTTCTGATTTCAGTGTATCTGCCTTACTTGCTTCAAGTTGTACTCTGTATGTTCTTTTAATTCCTGTACTCTCCCGGGTCGTACCTGAAAATAGGCTTATGTTTTGTTTAGTGTACTTACCTGGTTAACAAAAGCTAAATAATAAATAAATAAATAACATTTCCCCACTCTTGTTGCATTAACTTGAACCCTAGCAAGTACATTAATGCTTCTTTTTTACAAAGAATATATATATATATATATATATATATGCTATACAGTATATGTGGACCAAAGTTGCACCAAAAATTTTGTTATTTCCACAGTGGGCACCTTGGTAAACAATAAACATTTTTTTCTCATGTTGCAAAGTAACACCTCGTGTATTTTTCACATGTGAGTGTCACTTTAATTGACAGCACCAGTTATCCAGTAAATAGCAAGATCTTTCTCTGACAACCAGTAAAACCACTAGCTTGTAACTTAAAACATCTCAGGCAATGCCATCTTGCTTTCCCTCATTAACACTAACATACAGTAAGCCCTAAAACATGTAACATGTTTCTCTATTTTAAATGCCATTGCCTTTGCAATACCATTACACATTTTTACTCAGTACTGTCAGCACTTGCAATACATTTCAAACTCCTCCTGAAAAACAAATGAGGTTCCCCTGTCTTGCAACTCCACTGTGGTCACACATCAACCCCCATACCCCACCAATACCCCATCCCAAGTCTCTATGGCACTCTTCAGAAATGTTAGCTCACAGTCCCATTTCTTCCATAATAAGAAAGCAGTCACTACCACTGCCTCACCTCAGAACTCTCTTCCTCTTCTACCAATAGACTATGCACATGCTCCAGCAAAATCAGAATTACTCTCCCAGAATCTGTAAAACAAACTACAACCCCACCAAACACAAACTACTCTTCCCCCAAAAAATTAATATAATTTCCATGTTGTGCTGCTCAGACATCAGCTCCCCCTTGACATTAATAAAAAATTGTAAGCGCCGCTGCCTGCCCACTCCAGCTGTCTGTGATTCTTCCCCGTTCCACCCACATTCTCTCCCAGGCAAAACTGCTCTCTCTCTCTCTCTCTCTCTCTCCACAGAAAAGGACTGCTTAGTCAACCCACTCTGCCCAGATGTTCCCTATCTATTCTGTCTCCACAGACACTATCTGGTTTCTAGTGATCCTCCCGCCTCCCTGCTTCTTTTTCTAATATACTCATATATTTATCCCATGCATGCTTGAAGACCCAACTGTTCTTGCCTCTACCAGTACTGCTGGCAGTTTGTTCCAGGCATCTACCACCCTTTTACTGAAGAAATATTTCCTCACATCTGTCTTGAACTCCTGGCCTCCTGCTTCATTGCATGCCTCCTGGTCCTTGTGCTCATTCTCATTTTAAATGGACTCCCCACCAGCACTCTGTTTACCCATGTGAGGTCTCAATCATGTTCCACCCCCCCTCTCTCTTTCCTCTATTCCAGGGTGTACGTATTGAAATCCCTCGTCTCTCCTTGTAGGGCTGCTTGTGCAAATCCTGCACCATTTTAGTTGCCCTCCTGGTGACTGCCTCCATATTGTCTATGTATTTTCTAAGGTGTGGCCTACAAAACTGGACACAGTACTCAAGGTGGGTCACACCTGCAAGCAATAAAGCGACAACATCACCTCCCTCCTCCTGCTGGATATATCCCTACCTATGCACCCCAGAATCCTACTAATCCAGATCACTGCCTTGTCACACTGCCCTGTCACCTTGAGGTCCTCAGATATGATAACCCCAAGGTCCCTTTCCTGTACAGTGAATTTCAGTACCTCTCCCAATCCTATACTCAGCACCAGGCTTCTTATGCCCTAGTGTATTATTTTGTACTTTTTGAGATTGAAACCCCAACTGCCATGTTTTTGACCAGTCTTTGAGTTTCGCAAGATCTCTGCACGTTTTCTCCATCCTCACCTGAGTGTTCACCCTATTATGGATTATGTGATCTACAAAAATGCATACCTTCCCGTCCATATCTTCAGCAATGTCTGCTATGAATACATTATAGAGGACTGGTCCCAGTACTGAGCCCTGTGGCACATAGAAACATAGAAACATAGACTTTGATGGCAGATAAGGACCGCTTGGCCCACCTAGTCTGCCCATTTCCCTACCTACAGGATAAGCTGCAGATCCTATTTAACCAACAGCCTATTTCTTCATAACCCCGACATAAATTGCCTTATGTCTGTCCCATGCATTCTTGAATTCTCCAACAGTTTTAGACCCCACAACCTCCTCAGAAAGGCTGTTCCATGCATCCACCACCCTCTCTTCTGATCACTCTCACATCCTTAGAGTGAGTGTCTTTAACCACCACTCCCTATCTCATGTCAACTAAACAGTTCCTTAGCCAGTTCACCTCTTTGGATCCCACTCCTAGACTGGTCAACTTCTTTATCAGCCTCCTGTAAGGCACAGTGTTAAAGGACTTGCTAAAGCCAAAATAGGCCATGTCAACTGCCCTCCCCTTATCTATTTTCCTGGTCACCCTGTCAAAGAAATCTATTAGATTCATTTGGCATGACATACCCCTGTGAATCTATGCTGTCTGTGGTCTTGCAGCTCGTTGGATTTGAGATGCTGTAGCAGTCTTTATTTCATTAGGGTTTTCATTAATTTCCCCACCTCACTTTTATATTGGTGCACTTGTACAGCCAACATCTTGTGGCAGTGGGGATTTGGAGGTGCGGTTGCTGTTGGGCGAATGCAGGGCACACATCAGTAGGTGCATCCCTAATTCCCCAATCAGCCTGCATGCCAGCGCCACACCATGCATACTAATGTGATGAGCACATCTAAGGAAAGGTCCGCTGTAATCCGAGCAAAGCTCATCAGATGCAGTGGACCCTTCCACGTGCTCACCGCATTCTCAGCATGGTGGGCGGCCACCCAACTGCTGACTTTGGGGTGCCCAATCGCTCGCTTTATCGTTGCCCTCTTGTATGTGCTGATGGGGAGCCACTCCGTTGGCATAATGTGTCCCCCATCTCCTTCTTTGGTTGCCGAGGTTGCCCAATCCTTCTTGCCTCATGCACCCCCCTGCTTTTGTTATTTGCTGACGGGGCTGCCCAATCCCCTGTCAGTTATTGTACCCCAAAAAGCAAACCAGCTGGAAAAACAGAAAACCGTCCGCGATGTTTTTTTTTTGCACACCTGTAAATGGAAAGCGGTCCTCGTAGTCTCCCTACCCACCGCACCCACCCACTGCACACCCTGCCTCCCATCCCCCTCACCCCATACTTACCTGTGGGAGTCTGGTGCGGCGATCTTGGTGGACTGGGAACATGTCTGCACTCTTCAAAGCCGACTGTGAACTGAGGAAATGCCGGTAAGCTGTATAATCGAATAAATGGGGGTTTTGTCAACTTTGATGCATATCTCGGGCATTTTTTGGAATTTTTGCACCAAATTTTCAACATGGGGTTTTTGGGACCCCTCTTCATGAATTCTGTTACAGTTATGACATTAATCTGCCCTGAAAGGTGATTTCACAGTCACTGCGTGGAATCACCTTTCAGGACCGATTAATGCAAGGACAGTGGCAGTGTTCATGAGGTGGGCTGTCAAAAAGCCCATGTTGCAAATTTGTTGGAAAAAATCCAAAAAATGGCTGTTTTACGAGCGTGCATTGTGCAGTTGCTACGCACGCTCGTAACTTCATGAATTCACAATATTTTCATGCCAGGTTTTCAACATTGTCATTTTTCTACACATCCTTGTGAACAGCACAACTGTCATTTTTCACATCCTGGCCGAAATGTGCTTCCGCACTTCTGGCGCACAATACCGTGGTCTCTGTGGGAAATCAGTGTTTGGAGCAGATTACGAAAATGACAGTTACACTGTTCATGAGCAGAGGTCCTACAATGTCTCTGCTGAAAATTTGGTGGAATCACCTTTCAGGACCGATTAATGCAAGGACAGTGGCAGTGTTCATGAGGTGGGCTGTCAAAAAGCCCATGTTGCAAATTTGTTGGAAAAAATTCAAAAAATGGCTGTTTTAAGAGCGTGCATTGTGCAGTTGATATGCACGCTCATAACTTCGCAAATTTATAATATTTTCACTCCAGATTTTCAACATTGCCATTGTTCTGCACCTTCTTATGAACAGTACAGCTATCATTTTTCACATCCTGACCAAAATTTGTTTTCGCCCTTCCGGCGCAGAATAGCGCGGTCGCTGTGGAACGTCCATGTTCGAAACACATTATGGAAATGACAGTGACACTGTTCATTAGCAGAGGTCCTAAAATGCCTATGTTGAAAATTTGGGGCTGAAAGTCCATACAATTTATGTTTTACGAGCGTGCATTGTGCAGTTTGTACGCACGCTTGTGACTTCTTGCATTTGTAACATTTTCACTCCACATGTTCAAAATTGGCATTTTTCCACACCTCCTTATGAACAGTACAGCTGTCATTTTACATATCCTGCCTGAAATGTGTTTTCGCATGTCCAGCGCAGAATCGCATGGTCACTGTGCAAAATCAGATTTCGGGGCAGTTTGAGGAAATGACGATGACACTGTTCATGAGCAGAGGTCCAAAAGGCCCTATGTTGAAAATTTGGTGCTGAAAGTCCAGAAAATGACTGTGTTGGCAGCATGTGTTGCACAGTTTCCATGCAGCCTTGTAACTTCACACATTTGAATATTTTCATGCCACATTTTCAGCACTGGCATTTGTGCACACCTCCTTATCAACATTACAGCTGCCATTTTCACAGCCTGCCCATAACGCGTTCCCGCAACTGTGGCTCACAATGGCATGCTCACTGTGGGAAATCACCTTTTGGGACACATTAACAAAATCAGAGCGCCACTGTTCAGGAGGGGAGGTCCCAAAATACCTATGTTGAAAATGTGCCTATACAACTCCCACAAATAATTGGGTTGCAGTCGTCTGCTGCGCAGTTTGTATGCATGTTCATTGCTTCACCAATATTTCATATTGCCACTCCAGATTTTCAGTGTTGCCAATTTTTATGCCTCCTCATAAACAATACAGTTGTCATTCTCCACATCCTGCCCAAAACTGTGTTTTTGGCCCTCTGTCACCAAATGCCACAGCCGCTGTGCAAAACCACCTTTCAGATAACAAAGTGATTGTGCCACTTTTCATGAGGTGGTCTGCCAAGCAGCCCATGTTGAACATGTAGACTGAAACTACCACTACATGCTTACAGTGTTAGGGTTTCCAACTGCAGCACCCCACCCGGTACGAACTGACAGGCGTCAGGGCTCTGACTTGGAATCATCGGATGTAATGCTCACGCCATTCCACCCCCCCATGCCCACCCTGCAGCCACTGACAGGCATCGTGGCGTGTCTTGCACTGTTCGACCACAAACTTCCCCTCACGCTCCTATGCTGCACCCATGTCAGTGTATTTCCTTATGGAATGGGGTAAGTATATTTTATGTAAGTAAAATAAGAAAAAGCTTACATCCGAGATTGGGATCCCTTTTCAGAGTTAAACAGTTCCTGACAAAAGATTCAAGATTTTTGCTTGCTCATAGTTTTCTTGTAAGTGTTCTGGATTATGGCATTATTATTTACTCTTCCTTTTCTGGTAATCTTTTCAATAGACTTATGGTAACCTATAATTCTTTTTTACGATTTATGCTCAATGTGCCTTATCGAATGCACCATTGTCTTTTGCTAAGACATACTCAAAGTCTTTCCCTTAAAAATAGGATTTTTTAAATTGGGTATTCTGTTGTATAAGGTGAAGAATTGTCTTATATCCCCAGTAGTTTCAAGTATGTTTCCTAGATTTTCCAATTCTAATGGTACTAGGTCCCAGACTAAATTTATTTATGAAATTCCGCTGTTCCAAACTGTCTTTGGACAGAGATCACCTTTATTCAAGGCTCCCTTATTTTTAATTCTTTACCTGCCACTATTATTGAATGCAGGACTGTGTGGGCTTTTAAAACCAGATTGAAATACTGGCTGATGGATAATGACACTTGTGCATGCTATGTTAAATAGTTGTCTTTTTTATGTGTTATGTATTTTATTGATGTGTTTTTGTGTTTTGTGACTTGTCGTTGGTAAAAATGGGCAGTTTTTGCTCATCCTGCTTACAAGTATAAAAAATTAAAATGAAATGTAATGAAGTATAATGCCCAAAGACCCCAAAGCACACCATGACACTTGTCAGTATCTACAGGGTAGGGTGAGGTACAGTGGCATGAGCATTATACCTGACGACCCAAAGGCACACCCCACTGCCTGTCACTCTCTACAGGGTGGGAGTGGGGTTGGCACTACTTCAATACTTCACTGCCATTCCTATTATGCGCCTCTAGCTCCGACACTGCCAATGCCAATGCCAGCGCGACAACATTCGGCATTGACAAATGCTTGTTTAATTTAATATACTTTATTGAAATTTATCATAACATTTTTCAGAAAAACATACAGAACACAATACATACAAGGGAATATATATATAAAACCCCGGGCAGTAAAAATGTTTCACACAGATACAGGATGAATTCAACAAATTGATTACAATGTTTACAATGGCCACATCACATCTATCAAAGATATGGCAAAAAAACTGTGTTTTTGTTTTCCACAGAGGGTAATAGTATTACCCTGAACTACATAGACATTCAACACCCTATATAGTGCAATAGCACTTCACCCAGCTACATCACCCTCTAGGGCCAAGAGCACCTCTAATTTCTCCCATCTGTCTCTGTATCTGGAGAGCCAATGTTTAATACTTGAAATTATTTTCAGGATTATTAAGGTTCTAAGAATTTTATTATGCCATTCTTGAAATAAAGGCACTTGGTCATCTGGCTAGTACCACAGTATTATTTTCTTTGCTCTGTCTGCTATTATGGCTATATGATACTTTTGGCTAGACGATAACTGAGTCCCATAGATGCTGATCAAGCAAATCTCCAGAATGAAGGCATGTTTAAGGCTTAAGAAAGGGTTATGATGCCATTTAATGGCCTCCCATAGGGGGTTAGATTTTAGGCAATGCTAGAGAATGTGAAACAGCATACATTCTGATTCATGACATCTAGTGCAAGTATTGATTCCCAGTTTATTCATTTTTCAAAGCCTGTGTGGTGTAAAGTAAAGATTATTTAATATCTTATACTGCATTAACCTAAGACTATCCACCCCAATGTATTTATAGAGGTTTTTCCATATTCCCCCCAAATCGAACTGAGCTCTTGTCTGACATTTCCTGACATCAATAATGGCCTCTGTTTGCCCCTTCTGGAAACTGAGCTTCCAAAAGTAGTTTATAGAAATTAGAAATAGAGTTGGAACCATTAGCAAGAACTACAAATGGCTTTAGGAAGGTTCTATGTAAATTAGACCATGGTGGGGCACTCAAATGTTGTGGGTCAGCTGGAGAAATTGGAAGGCTGAAATGCTTGGCAAAAGTGTTGTATGGCATGAAGTGTCCATTAAGAGTAATGTTCTCCACCGAAACAAGGTTCAAATCCTTCCAAGGACTGGTGGTAATCATCCTATTACCAATCTTGAAGTTGGGGTTCCTAATTACGGGCTGGGCCATGTCCCTAATAGGGCATATTTTAAGAAGTTTACAGAATTCCTAATGAATCTTGAGGGAGATCCCAATGGATGTCTCCTGGAGAGATTTGGGTACATCATGCAGTCTGCAATGTATCAGTACCTGAATGTCAATCCCCAGGGAGTTACATAGGTTTTTTTATAACCTCAGCCAACTGGGGCAGTATCCATTAGATTCCTCAGGCTGTCGGAACCATTATAAATATTTACAAAGCTGTGCAGCTAAGTAACAGTAATAGAAGTTATGAAGCTGGAGCCCACCCCTATGTTTTGGGCCTGCCAGAGCACTATAAGCTTCACGTGGACACTTGCCTGCCCAGAGGAAGTCAACAATCAAAGCATGCAATTTTTGAACCCACTTCACTGGGAGGACAATGTTCATCATCGCAAGAGGGTATAATAGGTGGGGCAACAGGTTAATTTTTGTAATGTTAATACACCCTAACAGAGATAGCATTAATTTAGTCCATCTACTGAGATTGCCCCAAACCATGTTGAGCAACTCTTGTAAGTTTGCTTTCAAACAGGCCACCTTCTATTTGGTAATAACTATACCTAGATAAGAAATCTTCTGCGGTGCCGTCTGCAACCCCAGACCCACAACATCTGTTTTGATATCCCCGCATTAAGAGGCATGAAAACTGATTTAACAACATTAAGTGTATAAGCAGAAATGGCTCCAAATTCCTTAATACTTGCCAGGACAGCTGGCAAAGATGTCTGGGGGTCCCTCAGATACAGTACAATAAAATATTATCTGCATATAAGGAGAATGTGAACTGGGTTTGACCAATCAATAGTAATTTATCATCATGAGCCATCCTGATTCTAGCAGCAAGAGGTTCCAAAAATAGGTTAAAGAGTAGAGGGGAAAGGAGACACCCTTGTCTAGTCCCACTTATAAGTTGTATGTTAGAAGAAAAGACCCCATTACAGTATATCTTAGCAGATAGTTGGAAAGAAAGCAATCAAACCCAGGGATCAAATGCTTCTGGAATACCATACCAAGGCAAGATATTTAACAAATAGGGTAAGGATACCTTTGTCAAAAGCCTTCTCTGTGTCCAAGAAGACCAGGATTGCTAGGGTCTCAGGTTCCCGGGATGTGGAGATGATATGCTGCAACTTTCTGATATGGTCCTGCAACCTGCGACCAGCCATGAAACCAATCTGTTCAGGACCTATCAACCCCCCCCCCCACACACATACACACTCTCTTTCTCAAGTCCAGATCCAAAATTTTTGCAAGCATCTTGACATCTAAATTAATTAAAGATAAAGGTCTACAGCTGTCCACACAATATATGTCTTTGCCCGGTTTAGGTATCTGCATAGCCAGATCTTCTGTCAAAGCGGTCTCTTTAAGCTAATTTTCAAATAGATATTTATAAAAATCCATTAGAATAGGGCAGATTGAGTCACCACGTGCCCTATAAAAACTGGGAGTAATTAATTAAAGATAAAGGTCTACAGCTGTCCACACAATATATGTCTTTGCCCGGTTTAGGTATCTGCATAGCCAGATCTTCTGTCAAAGCGGTCTCTTTAAGCTAATTTTCAAATAGATATTTATAAAAATCCATTAGAATAGGGCAGATTGAGTCACCACGTGCCCTATAAAAACTGGGAGTAAACCCGTCAGGCCCTGGGGCCTTATCTGGCTGCAGGCTTTTAATAGCCATCAAAACCTCCCTAGGTGAGATGCCCCCCCCCAGATAAAAACGTTTCCCTCTGGGCCTCATCTACCTGCAGCAATTCCACCCCTTCCAAAAGGGTATCCATCCTCTGTTGCAAGTTGGTAAGGGGCATCCATCTGATAGGTGCCACAATAGTATTTCCCAAACCCATGTGCAATGCCCCAGGCATTCATAATTGACACACCATTGTCATCTTTGTGGATGTCTGGAATGGTTCAGGCTGCTTCAATTTATTGCATTCCAAGGGCCTTTAATCTTTCTGCCCAATTCCCCCTGCTCTACATATCTTACTTTGGTACAATATCTCGCTCTCTCCACTCTTTTTCTAAGGTGATCTTGATATTTATGTCTGAGGGAACTGAGTTCCAGCCAATCGATTACCATCAATCTAAAGTGTATCCCCTTTTCTTTTCCCCATATTTTTGCTAAAACCTCTAACACTTCATGTTCTGTTTTATGCTTACCAGTAGTGGACAATCTGAGGAGTTCCTCATGCAGGCTGCAATTAGCAGCCATCCAAAGGTGTCTAGGGCCTCTGTCAAACCTGTGTTAAATTTATAACACTTGGAGAGGAAGTCCCTCAGGCAGTCAACCATCCATCTCTCCTTCAGAAGTTGATTACTCAGCCTCCAAATCTTGTCCAGTTCTGTGGCATTGGCAAACTGATGTGAAGACAAAACTAGAGCATGGTCCAAAATAAGTTGAATCAATTTCACAATAGGCCATTCCCTGTAACCAGTTGAGGGTGATCAGGAAGTAGTCGAGTCTGGATTCGGACCCATGAATCCCAGTTCTAAATGTGTAGGCATTCACAATGGGATGTAATATAGACCACACTTGCAACAATCCCAGGGTATCCTGTAATTCCTTTAAGCTTCTCTGTGATGGAGTGAGGCCCACATGCCTAACTGGCATTTGATCCATATAGTTTTCCAGTGCCAGATTCCAATCTCAGCAGTACAGAAACCAGCAGTATAGGAGTGCAGGGGAGCTGACTAACAATGTGGAGTATTGCAGTGAAAAATCCTGGTGAATCCATATTGAGTCCATAAATGTTAGCAATTATTTATTTATTTATTGAGCTCTAGGATTACACAATTACCTTTGAACCAGTGGTTCATTTACAAAGGTTCCACGTCAGAGAAACAAAAGATAACAAATAATAGTGGAATAAGACAACATGCAGAATGTTAAAAATGTGGAATGCAATGGACAACTTGATCAAACAATTACCAAACTTAATACATAATTTTGAAGATTGTGAAAGTTACATAGATTTAAAGAAAACAAAAGAAGATTTTAGAGTCAGAAGGTCAGCAGAAGGGGAGGCGGTCATGAAATTGAACTTTGTCATAAAGTGCAGGTATCAGTGGTAAGTGCTGTTGGGATAGAAGGCTGAGAGAGGGGGTAGTGACAAGAGCAGGGGAAGGTTGGTCTATAGGGTGGATAAAGGAGGGCAGAAGATGTGGGTGAGTGGGAGCATGGTGAAGATATAACAACAGCAGGGGAGTGGGGTATAGGAGAAACGGGGGAGGTGGGAGAGAGAGGGGAAAGGAAGGAGTTGAGGAGGGGAGAAGTAAAGGGGAAATGAGAAGAAAGGGAGGGAGGGAGATGAGAGGGAGGGCAGAGTGGGAGAGGCACTCAGAGGGAGACTAGCAGTACAATCACAGTGGCTGAGACTATTGAGGTGCTGGTGTAGATTGCGTTTGAAAGGGCCAAGCCTAGACTCAGACAAGACCTCAGTAGGGAGATGATTCATTAGTGTAGGGGCCCTAGTAAAAAAGGCATGCTGTGCTTGGGATGTGTGACAGAAGGGAATCTGGAAGGAGAATTTGTCAGAATTACAAGTGCATCGTGTGACTGTGGTAGGTGACAGGAGGCCATGCGTGGCAGGGGGAGTAAGGCCAAGGCTGATTTTCTTAGCCAGAAGGCATGTCTGATTCGCAGTCCTACCTTGGAGGTGCAGCCAGCTTGACTGCTTGTAGAGCTCGCAGGTATGGGTTCTTTTACCAGCACCAGTCACAAGGCGATAGCACTTATTCAAGGCTGTTCTGATTCTATTTAAAGTGGTGTCCATGGCAGCTCCATAGAAGATCAGTTCATAATCGATTAACGATAGTACTGAGCTGTTTATAGCTACATACATCGCCTCTTGAGTGAGACAGTTGTGATGGCGATAGAGGGTACCTATTCTTGAGTTTATAGCTCCAGAGATTCATTTTAAAGGGGCAGTATAGGAGAGTGGGCTGTCCAGAGTAACACCCAGGTATTTAAACTCATGGAATTGATCAAGTGGGAGGTGTTGCTTATTCAGAAGGTGTAGGTCAGCTATTTTGTATTTGCTGTGGGTGTTGGCAAACAGCATGGCCTTTGTTTTTTTTTTTTTGTAGTTCATCAACAATTTATGTTGATCAAACCAATTTTTAACTATGTTAAAGTTGGATTGCAAGTTGGAGGATAGTTGGCCCTGACTATAATGAGTGGAGAAAAGAACGGCATCATCCACATAAAGTATCATAATGGAGTTGCATGCTGCAGGGAGAACATTTAAAAAGATGCTAAAAAGCAGCAGATCAAGGATGGATCCTTGGAGGACCCCAGAGCACACTGGGAGGCAGTCAGGGAGTGAGTCCCCAATTTCAACATGTTGGTGCCTATCCACCAGGTAACTTTTGAATCAGCTGGTAACATCGGCAGATAGGCCCAAGGCAGAGAGTGAGTGTAGAAGTAGCTGGTGATTAACGGTGTCAAACGCCTTAGTTTGATCTACATACACTGCCCCAAGCAGCTGACCGGTGTCCAAGGCCTTATGAATGTGTGTTGTAAAATCAAGCAAGGCAGTGGTCGTACTATGTGTCTTCCTAAAGCCATGTTGCTGTTGGCACTGGATGTTGTACTTGTCCAGGTATTCTGTCAGTTAATCAGCAACTCTACGCTCTAAGGCTTTGGAAAGTGGGGGGGAGGATTGATATGGGGTGGAAGTTGGAGTGTTGGGTACAGTCTCCACATTTGTGCATGGGCATAACAGTGGCAGATTTCCAAGCATGGGGGATCTGTCTGAGGGTGAGTGAGAGGTTTAGGAGTTTTAGGAGGACTTTTAAACTAGTCAAGGGGGGAGGCACTGATAAGCAGCAGGAAAATCTCAGCCTCCCCCTACAAAACAAGGTACTAAATGAGAAAAAGACCAAGGTAGAAAGGTCAGTGGGGGATGCTGCTACAGAAGGTAAAGCCATCAAAAAATGGAGAGCAATGAGTACCAATGCCCATAGTCTGGGTAACAAGCTTCCTGAATTAGTGGCCTTGATGGAGAAGGAACATCTGGATATCGTGGCAGTCACAGAAACATGGTACACACAGAACCATGACTGGGACGTAAACATACCAGGATACACTATCTACATGAAGGACAGGGAGGGTAAAAGAGGAGGAGGAGGAGTAGCTCTCTACATAAGAGAAGGAATCAAAGCAACAGAACAAAAGGGTAAACAGGTAGGAGAAGAAGCACTGTGGGTCAATTTGGAGGCAGACAATGGCACCACAATCCGCACAGGCATTGTATACAGACGCCCCCTCTCAGGGGGAGGAAATGGACAAGGAAATGATAGAAAGTATACTTAGAATGGCAGATAAAGGGAGATATTGCTGATGGGTGATCTGAATATGCCAGATGTTAACTGGAGTGCAGTTGCAGCAGCCACTTCTAAGAGTGGGGTTATTCTAGATGCCCTACAGGGGCATGCCTTAGACAACTAGTATTGGAACCCACCTGAGGGGAGCAATCTTAGACCTGGTCCTCTCAAATGGAGATGGAGAGAGGATCACAGATGTAGAAGTGGGTAGCCATCTGGGAACTAGCGACCATTGAACAGTATGGTTCACAATAAACACAGCAATAGAGTCAAGCCATACAAAGGCAAAAGTATTGGACTTCAGGAGGGCAGACTTTGCCAAAATGGGTGAGTGCCTAAGGAATGCACTAGCAAATGGGCAGGAAGGAGGGGTGGAAGAACAATGGGGAATAATAAAAACTGCCATCACAGAGGTAACAAGCCTTTGTGTGAAGCAAATAAAACAAAACGATATAAGAAACCACTATGGTTCTCAAAGGAGGTGGCAGTGAAGAGTCAAGAGAAAAAGAAAGCATTCAGAAAGTACAATGAATCACAGAAGGAGCAGGACAGAGAATTGTATCAGTTAAAGCAAAAGGAAGCTGGGAAGGCAGTCAGAACAGCAAAGGCCTGATCTGAGGAAAAGATAGCCAACTCAGTTAAGAAGGGGGATAAAACCTTTTTTAGGTACATCAGGGAGCGAAAGAAGACTAAGGGAGGATAGTGAGGCTTAATAAGAGTGGGCAGAGGGTGACTGTGAAAAGGCAGAGATACTAAACAAATATTTTTGCTCAGTATTTACAAATGAAGAGAGGTACCTAAAACAAACAATAGAAACACTCTGGATACCGAAGTTGATACCAGCCCATTTACAGAAGAAAGGTTCGAAATAGCTCTTAAAACTGAAGGTGGACAAAGCAATGGGGCCTGATGGGATTCATCCCAGAATTCTAAAAGAACTAAGGTAGAACTAGTGACACCACTGACTACCCTCTTTAACAAATCATGGGAGGATGGGGTGGTACCTGAGGACTGGAGGAGGGCGATGTGATTCCCTTCACAAAAGTGGGAGCAGGGCAGAAGCGGGAAACTATAGACCAGTTAGTTTAACCTCAGTGATAGGGAAAATGATAGAATCACTTCTGAAGGAAAGAACTGTCGAGTACCTAGAGGCCAGAGGGGCACAGGGCCCAAGGCAGCATGGATTCACAGCAGGAAGGTCATGCCAGACAAATCTAATAGATTTCTTTGACTGAGTGACCAAAGTAGTAGATCAGAAAGGGGCTGTGGACATGGCCTACCTAGACTTTAGCAAGGCATTTGACTCAGTCCCACACAAAAGATTAATATACAAGTTAGCCAGCCTGAGAGTGGGTCCCAAGATGATAGCCTGGGTAAAGAATTGGCTGGAGAATAGGACACAGAGGGTAATAGTAAATGGAGTCCACTCTGAAGAAAGGGGGGTTATTAGTGGGTGCACGCAGATTCAGTATTAGGACGGTCCTCTTCAATGTCTTTATAAGCAACATTGCAGAGGGACTGGAAGGAAAAGTATGTCTCTGCAGATGACACAAAGATCTGCAACAGAGTTGATGCACAAGGTGGGGTGGAAAGGATGAGAAGGGACTTGGCAAGGTTAGAGGAATGGTCAAATGTATGGCAGCTTAGATTTAATGCTAAGAAGTGCAAGGTAATGCACCTGGGAAACAAAAACCCAGGGGAAGAGTACACAATGGGGGATGAGATACTAACAACAACAAAAATGGAAAGGGACCTGGGGGCAGTCATATCAGATGACTTAGAGGTGGGCAAGCAATGTGAGAGGACAGGTGGGCAAGCAATGTGAGAGGGCAGTAAGGAGGGCTGGGGAGGATACTGGGATGCATAGGTAGAGGCTTCACCAGTAGAAAACAGGAAGTTGTTATCCCTCTGTACAGACAGCTGGTGAGACCCCATCTGAAGTACTGTGTGCAGTTCTGGAGACCCAATCTCCGCAAGGACATAGACAAGATGGAAGCTGTCCAGAGGAGGGCAACTAAAATGGTGCAAGGTCTGCACTGGAAGACATATGAAGAAAGACTAAAGGAGCTTAATATGTATAGCCTCGAGGAAAGGAGAGAGAGGGGGGACATGATAGAAATGTTCAAGTACCTCAAGGGAATCAACAAAGTCCAAGAGGGTAGCATCTTTCAAAAAAAGAGGTGTGCAAGAACAAGGGGGCACAATTTGAAGATGGGGGGGCAGCTCAGAGGTAATGTAAGGAAGTATTTTTTCACAGAGAGGGTTGTGGGTGCATGGAATGGCTTTCTGGAGGAGGTTCTGGAGTCAAAAACAGTGATTGAATTCAAGCATGCATGGGACAGCCATAAGGCAATTCTAGGGGATGGGGGTAGAAAGAAATAGGCTGCTGGTTAACTAGGATCTGCAGCTTATCCATTAGGTAGGGAAATGGGCAGACTGGGTGGGCCAAGTGGTCCTTATCTGCCATCAAATTCTATGTTTCTATGTTATGAGGTGTAGGACAGTTTCAAGTGTGAGGTGAAGAAGTTTTAGGTCAAGTGTGTCACTACTTGTTCTGAATTTGCATAGCACCTTCCCTAGATATCTATGAGCTTTGTGTAGGGATATCTTTCAGAAATAGAAGGGGGGGAGACAGGGGAGGAGGGGTAGAATTTACATTGCCAGGGGGCAGAGTGGAGCCAATAAGGAAATATGGAAGGAGTATTCCACTGAGATCAGTAAAGGTTAAGTAGTTGGTCGTTAAGTGAGTCAGCAATTAACTTACAGTCTTGAGTAAGAGTACCAATGACCTCTAATATAGTAGGAAGGGTTTTATTGGGTTTACTTGTTAGGTTTTTTATGTTATCCCCAAATTGTTTACTATTGCCCCAGCTGCTGGTTAACACACCTTTATAATATACCTGCTTAGCTCTCCATACTTCCTGAGTGCATTGGTTTCTGGCAGTTTTGTACCGTTGCATATCAGTGTGGAGTCCGGAGGCCATTGCAATGTGCCAAATATTGTCCTTATTCTTCATCATTGTTAGTAGGGCTGGGGTGATCCACGCGTTTGATGCTCCCATAGATTTTATTTTCCTGAAGGGGGCAAACTGGTTGCACACCAAATTGAAATGACTGATAAAAAAGTTTAGTGCATTGTCAATGCAGTTCATGTTGTTTAGGGGGGACCAGTCAATCATAGAGAGCACGTTTAAAAATTCTGGGAGCTTCCATTTTTTTAGTATATGATGGTAGGCAAACTTGATCTTAGGTCTGAGCACTTTATTGGACCACTGACAGAGTACAGGGGAGTGATCGCTTAAGGTGTCGGAAAGGATATGAATGTTGAAGACTCTACTGGGGTGGGTGGTGAGAATCCAGTCCATTTTGCAAAATGCTTAATTTCAGTTAGTTCACTAAAATATTAAAAGTACATGTCCACATAACCCAAAATTTGGAATGTGAGCAGTACCCCATGGCTTACAAACATGTACTAATTTTCATAGTTGGAAATTGAAAGGGGGCATAGTTATGGGTGGCCAAACATTGAATCAAAATTTAATTGTCAGTTATTTTGAGATAATTTTAAAATTTCTTATCCAAATTTCTCCATAATATCAGGATTTAGAGGAGCTTATAGAATGCATATGTGCATCATGTTTTAAGTCTCAGGCTTTAATGGGAGCTGAGTTATAGGTAGTCAAATATTTTGCCAAAATTTGGATTTCTATAATTTTAACATAACTTTGATAGTATTCATTTAAATATTACAAAAAATTGCAGGTATATGGGTTAGCACTACATTTGTATATACACCTAGTTCCAGGTTTCTAGCTTTAAATGGGACTGCATTATAGCCTGGCAAACATGTTGCCAAAATTTAAATGTCAGTTAGTTCCCTCTAATTTTAAAACTACATATCCAAATTTAACCAGAGTTGAAACATTTAAACTACTATACAACATGGTCATTTCTGAAAAAGTTTATTTTTTCAGCTTTAAATGGGATTAAATGGAAAGTAGTCAAACTTTCACAACATTAAAAAATTTAATTTTGCAAGAATGTAAACTACAAATTTATAAACCCCTGAAACTTTAAAACTAGAGAATGCAATACCATTAAATTTGACAGGTTCATAGACCTTACAAGGGGACTGTGTGTGACAATTTTATTTATAACCCCTCACCCCTGCCTTTTTACTAAAATGACAGGTGGCATGCTGTTGGCGTTGGCAGCAATACCTGGTGGGGACCTGGGTTCGGGGAGGATGAGGTTACCTGGCACAAGGGACCTAGGTTTGGCTACTCTGCACAGGGGCACTCAAGTAAATCCAACTACAAAGGAAGCAATAACTGTAATGTCCAGAACCAGGATTGGGATTTTTCAGTGTAGCTTTTATTCATAAACTAGCCGAACATAACAAAGCATAGATGGACCCCCAAGGGGCTACGTTTACTGTAAATGCAGATAGAGACTACAAGGCGGTCCACTCAAAGAATGAACCCATTTCTACTGTTGTCTGGCTCTGGACCCACCAGGCACTCAGCCCGGACTTGCATGCGCTTTGGATACACAGTCCGACTGGCCTGGCTCCCCTGCCGGCTAATTGACTGACGGTCCATTTAAAGAATGGACCCAATTTACTTGTTGTGGCTCCCCACACCACTTAGAGTCTGCGACTCCTAGAGAGATTTGTTTTCTTACTTCCTTCAGACTCCCATCAAACAAGGAGAATATTTTCCCAAGCTGTGGCTCCCACCCACTTAGAGTCTCTGACTCCTAGAGAGATTTTCCAATTTGAGACCCACGTCTGGGTACCTACCTCATCACTGGCCAGGCGCATGAGGCAAGTAGCAATCACAGTAGAAATCCGTAGAGGTGGACCTGGTTACTAAAGATGGGGGGTGTTCCCACCTCCAGCTCCCACAGCCCATACCCGGCCATTTCTCTGGACAAACAGAAACTTAAACTTTGAAATGTAGATTAAACAGTGGATGACCTGTAGCACCACCTCTACAACATTACTTGAAATCCATTCAGACTTTAAATTTTAAACTACTCCATTTGTTTGTCCTAGTACAATAGGCCTCCCAAATAGTAGTTCACATCCCAGCTTTCTTCATATTTTCCAAACTGAAGAAACATATTATTTGCCCTCTCAAATAGAGCACAAGACTCACCCTTTCATTGCAGGTGCCCCACAGGCGAAGTACCACTTCTTTCACTGTTATCAGACCAAAACAGAAACTGTAAAAAGGCAGCTTTCTTCTGTAGTGGAAATTAGGGGATTGCCCCTGGAATACACAGAGGGACTTCGCTTCCCCCCCCCAGAGGCAGGGGGGCACTGAGACCTGGACAGCGGTCTCCACCACTTAAAACTGGACTCTAACTTTCTCCCAAGGAGGTAAACAAAAAACACTTCCTTTCTGCTTGTAGGTAAACAGAAGACTGACTTTGAAAACTCCCAAAGTTCTAACTCACTCCCTGTGCTGCAGATTCCAATGTGGCTTATGCAGCTGCGACAGTTCTATGGTGATGTCATCTCTCAGTCTCAGCTGTGACTGAGACAGAGTGAGACAGTGTGAAACCCATTTAACTGGAGTTTCACAAGCTGTCTTCCCTGCCTACCACTAGGTCTTACTGGGATTCTAGTAACCCCAGGTAACAAGGGGGTTGCATATTAATTGCCTGCTGTGAGAAATTGCAATATAACATCTCTACTTAAAGTCAAATCCCATGAGTGTTTGTGAACATTGCAGAATTTCATGAAAAATTCTTGGGGGTTCTAATTAAAGGATAGGGGTATAAGAGGCAGGCAGTGCAGGGGGTCACCAGGTTCAGGAGTTAGATGCACAGTTTCACCAAGAAATGGACAGCTGAGCTGGGTGGCACAACAGTGGTAGACCCCCAGGTTGGAGCAAGAAAGCACAGAGTGTCAACAATTCCAACCTGAATGCAAGATATTTAAGGATCACATCCAGTAAATGTATGATCCAGGGAGCCTGGTGTACATGCAAGTCTAGCACTAAGAGGTACTCAAAAACATGTAGTAGGGGAAGACAATGTCTTGGACAGCAGGAAGAAAAAATTCCAGCTATTCCAACAGGGTAGGTTGAAAAGAAAATGAATAGGTGACTCACATTTTCAGAAAGTTTGTCACTGTAAAGGAAAAAGAGAATATCAGTAGGATCAGTAGTTCTACTGAGTAAATCTGGCTATGCCAAAAGAGAAAGGGGGGAGTAGTCAACCAGTGAGGAACAGCAGGACTGCAAAATGCTCAGCCCAGCTTATCAAATGAAGTAATGAGACTGTATGTGCATTGTTAATGTTAAATTCCACACAAAAAAATATGGATGCTTCATCTACAGAATATGCTATCATAAATATATGAGAAAACATTACTAATCATTGTTTTTCTTCTGCAAAATTAAAACTGCTTAACCAATTTATCCAGTTGTGTTAGACACCAGGATACACGGACTATGGATATACATGTCAAATGTTAACTCGATGCCTGCAAGAGCAGAGAAGTTACAAACAGTCAAATTTTTGATAGTTTTCAGAAAGTTTTGCAAATATTTACATAGTAAAGTTTTGAACCCCTGTAACTTAAAAATCTCTTATCTAATTCACTCCATATTCAGATCAATCATTCTATAAGAATTACAAAAAGGTTGATATTTCAGATTTACACATGTCTAGCTCCAAAGGTGCCTGAGTTATATGTAGATGACATTTTTCCATAAAATTTCCTGAAAAAAATAAAATGACAGATTTTAGGAACATATAATTTTGAGACGATGCATCATATTGTCATGAATTCATTGTTAGAACACCTATCATCAAGAAATCTTGCCACATTTAAGAGCCCTGACCCAATAGATGGTTAAGGTATATGCAGATAGAAAATGTTCATGACATTTCACACAAACAATAAAAGGACAACATTTGAGCCCCTATAATTCTGAAACTATCCCACCAAATTACGTGATATTTAAACATTCCACAAAATTTCGTCAAAATGCCACGGATTCAGAATGTTCCCATTATGCACAGCTCAAACAGTGAGGGATTTTCTCTGGTGACCAAGGATAATTTTGACTGCAAGCATTTGGGAGGCACTGGCAGGTGGTGCTGTTGGGAGGATATGGTTCGTGAGGGTTTCAGTTACATAAATGGCACAGCCACCTCCTCACTTCCCAACATGGTCAAGCTTGAAGATGGCATAGCCAGGGATTGCTACTGCATTGTCCGGCACCTTGGGGGATAGCCAGGTTTTGCTGAGTGCTAAGATATCCAGTTTATGTATAGATACTCAGACTTGGAGTTCATCTAGTTTGGGCAGTAAGCTCCTAATATTAATTGAGGCTAAAGTGAGGTAATTTAAGGAATTATGTGGATTAGTGGGAGTTGCTTGGGGACTTAGTTTGGGGTGGACATTTCCTGAGAGAAGTAATAACAGCAGAATAATCCTAAGAAGGTAACGAGCAAGGAGTTTATTGTGCTTAAGCTGTTGCCGTCTGGCGATTTTATGCGGATGGGAATTGCTGTTAGGGGATAGCAGCAGTAAGAGATTGCAATACTCCAGGGGGCAGATTCTTATGCACTCAATAGGGGTGGTTACCCAAGTAGAGTGAAACTCAAAGCACAGTGTGCTTGATGGGATGTCTCTGATGGGTATGATGCACGTAGGCAGTAGCGGGGTACCACAGTAAAGGAAGAGGGTAAAATAATGAGAAAAAATAGGAAGGGTATAGTAGTAGGCTGGAACACTGTGCCTACAGTGAGTGACAGGATAGCTAGAAGGAGAGTAGTTATAAATTCAGGGGGGCGGATTTTAAGGAAATGGGAAGGATCCTTAAGGAGCATTTGGATGGGATTGGGTCAGACATGGATGCTGATAGTAGGTGGGAAATCATCAGGAGAGGGGTGCAGGATGCTACCAGCACCTGTGCAAGAGTAAGACGAAAATGCGGTAGGGCCCAAAAACCCTGTTGGTGGACCAGGAGTCCAGGAGGTGGTGCAGGGAAAAAAGCAGCCTATAAGAAATTCAAGTGCTCAAGGAGTGAAGGGATCGAGGGAGTACTGAGGCTGATGGCTAGAAGGGCCACTAGAGTGGTGAGGGCGGCTAAGGCAAGGAAGGAGCAGAACCGCGCCAAGGAAATTAGGGAGAGGGAAAAGGGTTCTTAGATACATTGGGGAAAGACGAAGGTGAAGGGGCAGATTAGCAGGATTAAATCAGGAGAGATGGGCTAAGACCCGGGGAGCAGGCTGAGTGCTAAATGAGTACTTCACCTCCAGTTTTCACCAAGGGAAAATGGGATGCTGCATCATACATGGGAGGAGACAGAGATAATGAGGAGGGGGACCCTTACCGATCGGCAGGTCTGGGGAGAGGGGCATCACTGGAGTGGGGAGGAGGGCTAAGCAGGAAGGGTACCAGAGTGGGAAATCACAGCAGAGAGAGAGGGAGCCCTCAGCTCCCTTAAGACGGAGAAAGCACCGGGGCCAGATAAATTACATCCTAGAGTGCTGAAGGAACTTGCAGATGTCACTGAGCGAAACCCTGGCAGAGCTTTTCACCATCTCTCTGAGGACAGGGTGGGTGCCCCAAGACTGGAAGGTGGCGCATGTAGTGCCATCCACAGGGGGATCAAGGGAGCTGGCAGGGAACTACAGGCCTGTCAGCCTGACATCGGGTGGTGGCAAGGTGATGGAGGCATTGTCAAGGAGAGGCTGGGGGGACCTGGATAAGTCAGGGTGCCTGGACGATAGACAGCATGGATTCATCCAGGAAATCGTGTCAGACAAACCTGGTGGAGTTCTATGACTGGGTGACAAGTGCCTTGGACCTGGGTAGACCAGTGGATGTCCTCTTTCTAGACTTCAGCAAGGCATTTGACTCTGTTCCTCATGTGGGCCTGTTGGATAAGATAGGAGAAATGGGGGTGGGAAACCAGATGATCAGATGGATAGGCAATTGGCTCCAGGACCGGACCCAGAGGGTCATAGTTGGTGGGATAGTCTCATCCCCAAGGAGGGTCATTAGTGGGGTCCCACAGGGATAAGTCCTTGGGCCCCTTCTGTTCAACACCTACGTATCTGACATAAGGACAGGAATCAGGAGTGAGATGAGTCTCTGTGCAGATGACTCAAACTGGAGAGGGTGGTGGATGGGGAGGAGGGAGGTGGCCTGCAGGGGACCTGGAGGCTCTGGAAAGATGGTCTAGAAAGTGAAGCTGAGGTTCAATGCAGGAAATGCAAGGTACTCCACCTGGGGCCAGAAACCCAGGCCAAGTGTACACCCTGGGGAATACTACAAGTCTCAATGGCTGAGAGGACCTGGGGTGGTGGTGGATGTCAAGATGAACAACTCTGAGACTTGTAGGAGGCAGCCAAGGCCAACAGGATGCTGGGATGCATCACTAGGGATCACCTCAGAAGGAGAGTGATACTCCCTCTGTATAACTGCTTGGTGAGGCACACCTGGAGTACTGCATGCAGTTTGGAGGCCACACTAAAGAGGGACATTAACCCTCCTGGAGAGGTCCAGAGGAGGGCAACCAAAATGATTTGGGCTTGGGGACAGGACCTATGGGAGGAGAGGCTCAAGAGCTAAATATGTACATTGGAAGAGAGAAGGTACCGGGGACATGATAGAGGTCTTCAGGTACATGAAGAGGGTAAATAGGGAGGAACAGTCAGGGTGCTTGAAGGAAGGACAGAAGGGCCACTAGAGGGCATGGGTGGAAGCTGGAGGGGAAGATTCAGGGAGAAAGGAGGAGGTGCTACTTCACTGAGAGGGTGGTGGAGCCATGGAATGCACTACCTAGGGGCTGGTGGAGGCAGAGACAGTGGAGGGTTCAAGAGGGGTGGGACAGGTACAGGGAAGGGTTCAGGAAGCAAAATCCAATGCAGCAAGAATATCGGAATTGGGAAGGGAAGCCAGAAGGCGAGGGGGACCTTCAAGGTCAGCACACCCAGGGCGAGCTGACCAAACGAGAAGACACGAAAGACCGTTAGGCCTATTCTGCTGGCATTTTAGTATGTTAGTATGTAATTTATTGAGCAGTAGACTGTAGAGCAGTTAGCAGCAAAAGAAAGCTCATACAAGTGTGCCTATGGTAGGAAGGGCAGACAGGGAGAGCAGGATATGCTAGTGAGTCACTTTAAGGGGAATACAAGATGAAGTGAGCGACAGGGAAGGGGAGCTAGGAGGTGGTGACTTGTGGTGGAGGAGGGGTATTTAATAGCATTCAGGGTTGGAGTGGGTGGGGGGGAGAAAATATATTAGCTATCGAGCAGGACCAGCTAAAATATCCTGGAAGTGAGTCTTTTGAAAATTGAGCGCCAGAGACACTGATTCTGCAGAGAATAGAGGTTGGTCCAATCAGGGGGATGCAGAGGAGTGGCTACAACCAATAGTGGTGCCTCTCTCAGCCGCAGGCAGCCTGTGGATGTTCAGAACTGAACAACCTGACTCCTGAAGCAGCGTACCTGATTCGGGGCTGGCAGTGAGGAAAGGTTCACTGGCCGAGTTCCTTTGCCAGCTTGTAAGCCACAGAGTGTCCGTGAGAGCTGTGTCCTGATTCAGGGCTGGCGGACAGCAAGGAGAGGTTCACCAGCCTAGTTCCTTTGCCAGCTTGTAAGCCGCAGAGTGCCCATGGGGGCTGTGTCCTGAAGGACGATCTTATAATTATTGAACACCCTGTGAATAAAAATGTACTGCCCCTCTGAGTCAGCCAATTCTTTCTCCAATTGAAAATGGACAGTTCTAGCCATTAAAATTACCACTCCGCATTTGGTAGTAGAATTACCCACCTCATATGTCTGCTCAACCCATTGACACCTAAACAAACTTTTTTTATCAGCAGGAATATGGGTTTCTTGGAGGAAACAGACTTTGGCCCCCAGCTGTTTCAAGTGCTGCACAACCTGATACCTTTTGCTTGGAGTTTGCTCCCCTTTAATATTCCATTAAATATATTTGATGAGAGTACTTATGTTATAACAATCCTCTAATTCTATAATGACAATTCTGGCCTCACATTATACAGAACTTATTCATACCTGTATTAGTATAGTGTAAACTTTCAGCCCACCCCCTACAGATCTGCCCCATCCCCACCATACCCCAACATGCAACATTTAACAAAATATACAACAACACATAAGTAACTAAAATCCATCCAAAAGCAAATTCAAAACATAGCAATTAAAAAAACACTGGTACATCTGGTATTGGCCCATTAACCCAGCAAGTCAACCCTGACTCAGGAGAATGATTTGCATGGTCCCCCTCCACCTGCAACACCCAAGTGGTCTGCTTTCTAAGCCCCAATGGTAACGGAGAGGGGTCTAGCAGCATTGGTAACTGGTGTAAAGGAAAAACACACCCATATTATACCGTATTCGAAAAACACTTACTAGAAAGATCCAGATTCTCCCACATTGCCAGAGGGATAATGGGAACGTGAACAACACTATAGCTTAAAACAGTAATAAACCATTTTAACAGCAAATATAAAGAAAAACACTTGTGTAGCCCAAGGAACACTGGGTAGTGCTACAGCCGCACACAGACATACCATCTTAGCCAAATCTAACAACTGAGGAGCACCCTCCTCGGTGTTTCCCTGTGTACCACAGTTTGGCTATGAGTAAGTCCCCCCCCAAGCGCACCACATCTGTGACTGACTGGCCTATAGTTGCTAGTCTACTCCTTGTTTCCTCTGTTATGTATAGAGCCTTTGTCAGCCCTTCTCCAGTCTTTTGGACCCATGCCTGTTTCCAGTGAGCTGTTAAACAAGTCCATCAACTAGGCAGGTGGCACCTTCCTAAGTTCTTTCAGAACCCTCGGGTGTATCCCATCCAGTCTCATAACCTTGTCCACCTGCAGGGCTGCAAGTCCATTCAGGACTCTTTCTTCTTAAAATGGACTTATGTCCACCTCTTCCACCCCACCCCGCCCTTTTCTTGCTTCTCCCTGGTGTTCCGTCTCTTCCTCAATTCCATTGTGAAGGCTGAGCAGAAGTATATGCTTAAGATGTCAGCTTTTTCTTAGCCCCTTCTGCCCAGTCCCCCCCTTCCATCCTTCTAATCATTACTATCTCTCCTTTTGCTTTTATCATCTGACTTATGTACCTGAAGAAAGTCTTATCTCCTTTAGATACTCCTTTGGCTATCCTTTCATCTGTCTGCACCATTGCTTCTTTCACTGCCTTTCCTGCTTCCCTCTGTTTTGCTTGGTATACCTCCCTGTCTTCCTACCTCTGTGTTTCCTTATAACTCTTGAATGCCACCCTTTTTTCCTGCAATACTTTGGCCACTTTTCTAGAAAACTGTAACAGCCCCTTTTCCTTCTACTTTTATTTACTTCCATCATGCCGAGGTTGGTTGCCTTAATCATGCCCTCCCGTATTTTTCCCCACTGCTCTCTACCCCTTCCTGACAATCCCCCCTTCAATGTAATTTCTCTGACAGTCTCACATTTCTTTAAAATCTGCCCTCCTAAGGTCCAGGACCCTCATCCTTATGTGGTTTGCCTCTGTTCTTGTCCTTATGTTGAACCACACTGTGCGGTGCTCATTGGTACCTATGGGACTGCCCACTGTGATGTCTGCAAAGCTGTCCCTGTTTGCAAGCACCAGGTCCAGTACTGCCCCTTCCTTGGTGGGGTTTTTGACTAGCTGCCTGAGGAAAAAAACCTTGTGGGGAGCCAAGGATTGCCTTCTGCTTGCTGAAGCTGCAGTTGGAAGGCTCCACTCCACATCTGGCAGATTGAGGTTGCCAACTAGCAGCACTTCCCCCTTACTTCCATTCTGATGATGGCTTTCCCAAGTGCCTTATCCAGCTTCTCAACCTGTGCTGGAGGTCTGTATAATACCTCGATACAGACAATGCTCCCAGAGTCTGTCTCTAAGATAACACACAGCACATCCAGCCCCTTCTTTCCCTCTCGGTGCCACTGTTCCTCCATAGCCTTAACTCCCTCCTGTACATATAATACAGCCCATTATCATTGCTCTTCCTCTCCTGAACAGAAAGTAGTCTGGTATGGTCATGTCTGAGTTATGGTGCTCAGTGCAAATGCGCTCACTCTCTTTCAAAAGTAACTATAGCCAAAAAGTGCTAGAGAGGGTGGGAGAATAATATACTAAATATAAGCCAGAATCCAAAAGTGACTGGGGGGAGACAGCACTCAAGGAGGTCATGGAGTCAAAAACAGTGGGGAAATTCAAGAATGCATGGGACAGACATAAGGCAGTCCTAGTGGGGAGGTAGGAGGAAGTAGGCTATTGGTTAACTAGGATCTGCAGCTTATCAGTTAGGTAGGAAAATAGGCAGACTAGGTGGGCCAAGCGGTCTTTATCTGCAATCAGATTCTATGTTTCTATGTAGATATGTAGGCAGCTGTGCTGGATCTGTTGAATGTTTCATGCAGAGCCATGTGGGCCCTAGGCAAAGCAAAATACCTGTTGGGAAGGTTTCAAAGTTTTAACTTGGGTGGTCATTTGGGGTGGTGGTGATAGTAAGTAGCCCATTACTGCATGGATTCCTTCTCCTGGTTCCTTTTTTATTTCTTTTAGCATAAAATAAAAAAAAAATTACAAAAGATTGAAAACCACACTATGAACTGGTTCATCAGAACTAAAACAAAAAAGCACTACAGGTTCTCTACCCTTGCTTTATTGATAAACTCTTGAGACATCAAAACCATAATGTTTTCTTCAATATATTCCCAAACAATGCACGCATGCTTATCCTTTCAAACAAAGTACACACCAATAAAGCATATGTCTGTAACTTTTTGTTCATTGCATAATATTGATTTCTAACCCTTATTCACAATAGTGGATAATTTCAAATGTAGTTCTACTCTGTATTTATTGAGTATGCACCCTTGTATCTGTTTATAGTGGTTTATTAATTCCAAAAAGAATACTAACATTTCAGGACCTAACTGGTCCCTTCATCAGAGCTGTGTGGGGCTGTAACACAGAAGATGTAATTTTTTTGTGATATTAAAACTATTTTTTAGTTATCTTTATTATGGTTAATTTTTAATCTCGATTTTTATTTTTCATTGTAGAAAGAACTGCTCTGTATTTAGTATGAATGTGGACCCAAGACTAAATTATATATTGCTTGCCAGTGACACCACTGCAAGAAATCCAGAGGCTGGAATTAATTTTAATTTTAGTATTGTATATGATGAATATTATAAAGGGAAGCTCTGCTGTGAGTAGCCTATCCTCAGAACATGAGCTTAAAATGTTAGAAAATCTTCAAGTTATGTATGGTAGAAAAAAAAGCCTTAAAAACTCAAGTCACTGCACATGTGCAGTTCATGTTTGCTGGACTTAGATGTTTTGGAGGGTGTTTTTTCAGTCACCCAAAATGTTGCTGTTTTGTAACTTTTTTCTCCAAATTTAAGGGTTAGGGTTCTTACCCTCTTATGGCTACATAAGTGTGGGGTTTGAATTTGACCCAAAGATATATTTTCAGGGACACCAACTTGAACCCTTTTCTCAAAAAAGTGCATGCAAAATAGTTTTTTCTTTGTTTTGGAGAGGCAGTGGGCTTTTATGTTTGCATTTCGCAGCATGGGACTGAGGCAGAATATTTCAGCTTGCTGAGGTGAAGGAAGTGCTATACTGGTAGTTCATCATAGGACCTAAACAATATTATGTACTGGGGTGGGCATTGGTGGGAGGTGGGTGGCATGGGTGACATAGGGTATGTGAGGGTGGAAGGACTTGACAAATAGTGGGTAGGGAAAGGGGTTTAGTGGTCCAACACTGGGGTTGAGAACCCAGTGCTGGAATGGTGGGGGTTGGGGAGTATGTTAGCAAGACACTGGAGCTGGGCACACCACACAATGGCAACATAGTAAATACTATATGTATTTTACAAAAACTGTGTTAATGCTTTAGTTAGGGTTCAACGTAAAACAACAAAAGTAGGCAAATGTGCTGTTAGGGTTTCCAGCCTTAACTTCCCACCCCACAAGCAGCAAAAGGACAAGCCACACAACCAGCCACAGACAACCATCATCAGATCACGTAAGACAAACAAAATACAATTGTTTCCAGATGACACAAGACACTAGCACTGATGTGCTACCTTCATGGATTTTTATCTGTGGCTGCATAAGAACAGGACCTACTGGAGCATGTGCTTATGTAACCACACCTGTGTATGTCGAACAGTTTTCTCTGCAGACAGAAGGCCCCATGAGACCTGCGCTTCTGCAGAAAGAGGTACTCATGCACACTGTGTGAGGCATCTTGCTAGATAGCATGATTGTCTACTGCATGGTTTTCGATATGAGTAACCTGTTTTGCAGTGGATTTCCTTTCCCTTTGAGATAGTGGAATTGTGTCCTCATTCATGCAGGTCCCTTCAGGACCTACAGTACATGAACAGATTTTGATCCCAGGTTTTCAACATAGCCGTATTATTACCCTATCTCATGAACCCAGTAGGTAAAAATTCTGAAATCCCAACCAAAATGTCAGCTTGTGCCACAAGTGCAAAAATGCGGTTCACCAGGATTTGAAAAATGACAGCTGTCACGTTCATGAGGTAGTGCGAAAAAAAGAGGTTATGTTGAAAATTTGGGCTTGAGGAATTACCAAAATTATGAGTGTGCATTGAAAAATGTCAATGTACACTCACAACTTTCTTTTTATTATTATTATTATTACCCCTTCTTTTCACCCAACTTCATGAACAAGGGTGGAAAAAATGTTCAAATCCTGCCCATAAAGTGATTTCACACAGTGGCTACAAAATCTCCTTTTGGGATGGATTTGCATAATTTCACAGCCCTTATTCATGAGGTGGGGTCCCAAAAGGGCCATGTTGAAAATGTGGTGTAAAAAAGTAAAAAAATGACAGTTATGAATAAAATCTCAAACCCGATTGAAATACACTAAACAGCACTTTCCTTGTGTTCTCATATTGCAGTTGCTGGTTCCAGCAGCAAGATGTGTCTGCAGTCTAGAGTGGTTCTACATCATGGGACATGTTCAGAAGAGTGAGGGGGTGTGGAGGGTGTGGGATGGTGGATGATGATGGGGGTTCGGGGTAAGATGGGGTGGGTTGGGATACTAGGGGGAGTCAGATCGCTGATGATTACAAAACAAACAAAAAAAACAATGAGGGATATTTTTTTATTGTAGGGGGACAGAATATGACACTGGGAAATGGGCACATCAGTATCGGGATGATCTTTGCTGGTACTGGGAAAGGGCACCCTGTTGCCTCCACCTATTTTATATGGGGGAGTACTTGGAGGAGAGCGAGGACTGAAAGAAGCGGTACCAAGGGTGGGCAATCTGGTCTGCTATTATTTTATTATATTAAGAATGGGGAGTGGGTGACCTGGAGGGTGGGGGGGGTAAGAGAAGTGGTACCAAGTGTGAGCACCCCGGTCTGCTTATTATTTAAAAATAAAACAAGGTGGCAGGCAACATGGAAAGGAGGCAGGAGAAAGAAGCAGTACTGGGGTGGGCACCCCAGTCTGCTAAAGAAAAATAAACAGAGAGCTAGAGAGAGAGAGAGAGAGAGAGAGATAGAGGGAGAGAGAGAGAGACAGATGATAGATAGATAGATAGATAGATAGATAGATAGATAGATAGATAGATGGAATTATATAGGTCGAGAAAGAAAGCTAGATCAGGGCATCAGCAGCTCACTGCTGTAATTGCATTTCTATTTGTATGTCTGTCTGTCTATCTAATCTATCTATCTATCTATCTATCTATCTATCTATCTATCTATCTATTTTTATATTTTTCTTAGCAGACTGGGGTGCTCACTTCCAGTGCTGCTTCTTCTGCCCATCCCATCCATCTCGCCCTCCCACCCACTGTGTTTTTTACCTAGTAAGTGGACTGGGGTGCCCACCATGGCACCACTTCCCCCCCAGGTCTTCCAGCTACCTTCATTTAATTTTATATATGTAGTGGCACAGGAGTGCCCACCCCCAGTGCTGCTGAAGATCATCCTAACACTGGGGTGCCCAAACCCTATAGTTGGCTATTGTCCCTGAACAATAAAGAACACTGTCCCTCACTGATATTTTTTTCTAACCTGAAAAAAAAATTGTCCATCGGTGATTGCCCCCCCACACCACGCTGACCCACCACTCAGCACCCACCACTCTCCCACACATCCTCACTCATTGAACATGTCCCACAACATAGAGCCACTCTCTGATGGAAGATATGTCTTGCTGCTGGAACTGGAGACTGAGATATGAGAAAATAAGATCAATGAGGTTTAACACACTTAACTTATTTTATCACATCGAAGTTGCTGGTTCCAGCAGCAAGACAAATGTTCAATTGGAGAGTGGATGTATGTTATGGGACATGTTCAGGTGAATGAGGCTGCATGTAGGGGTATGTGGGGTGGTGGGTGAAGAGTGATGGATAGGGAGGGGTAGGTGAGGATGTGGGGAGTCAGTTCGCCAGTGGACCATTTCATTTTTTTCTGGTTCAAAAAAAATTATCAACAAAGGATGGCTTTCTTTATTGTAGGGGGATCACAGCCAACACTGGGGACTGGGCACCCCAGTGCCAGTATGATCTTTCATAGCACCATGGGTGAGCACCCCAGTGCTGCCAAATAGATCAAATTAAAAGAAGGGGGGACGACTTGGAGGGAAGGAAAGAGAAAGAAGCAGTACTGAGTGTGGGCACCCCAATCCACTTAAGAAAAACATAAAAAGAGATAGATTGGACAGATAGATAGACAGACAGATGGACAGATGGCCTGATGGACAGAAATATAGATAAACAGACAGATAGAGATAGATAGATAGATAGATAGATAGATAGATAGATGAACAGACAGACAGACAGACACAGACTGACAGGCAGGCAGACAGAGAGAGAGAGAGAGACAGAGAGAGCTTGTTGACTCACTGCTTCAACTAAAGCTGGCAGCACAACTCCTGTTGTGGTTTCAGAATTCAAGAAAGTCCCACTGTTCTCATACTGAGGATGCATGTGAATGGCTCCTCTCTCACTGATCTAAGTAGAAACACTTCATGGGACATGTTCAGCTGAGTGATGGGAGTGTGGGGGTGTAGGGTGGTGGGTGGTGGGTGCTGAGCTGGATGTAGCATGTTATTGATCTCCTTGTCACCCTCCCCCATTCCCGCCCTCCCCCAGCTTATCACCTTATATAGTCCCAGACCTTATACACATACTTCATGTCTGGGAAAAGGAAGGGGTGGAGTATAACAAAACAAACAGAAATGTATTCTTTAGTCTTTCCTTCTCTATTTCATCCACTGTCTACATCACAGAAACCAGCCAGGATGGATGTTGTCAACTGCTGGCACTGTGGGACAGTCTTCAACAGGATTGTTAGCCAATGGTCATGTGAAAGTCTGAAACTAATGGACACCTGCTAGATCGCGCTGCTTAGTCCATCTCTATTTTGATTTATTTTACAGTTTTATGGAGGAATAACCACAGAAAAACTGAATTATTTTAATTATTAAGCACCAGATAACAACAAGTGATTGCACTTATGAGATGTCCTTTTGGCATAAGTCTGTATTTGTTTTTGGTAAAATGCGATGGCTCAAAGGCTTCTCATGACAAGCAGCAGGCTGACTGAAAATCGAAGGCCAATGGCAAGCCACTATGGCAACACACATACTACTGGTATACCTATTAACAATGTTTCAAGTAAGAATGACATGCTACGAATAAAAGAACTGCTAACCGGGTTAAAAATTAACATTTCTGAGATGAACCAAGAAAAGTTTAAACTGTAAGCAGAAACAGAGTTAATAAAACATTATGTTAAAAATGTATTCCAGCAGATTGATGAGCTCAAAGATACAGTGTCATATTTAAATTCAGTAGCACAAAAGCAGAACTCACAGATTGAATATTTATTGGGGAAAGTCGATGATTTGGAAAATAGGGGGCGTAGAAACAATATAAGAATTATTGGAGTACCGGAGGGCTGGGAAGGCAACAATATGATTAATTTTTTTACAGTTGTTTATCCCAGATCTACTTCACATTAGATGGGACCAATCACTAGAGATTGAATGAGCCCATAGAACTCTAGGTCCTAAGTCTTCACAGAGCAAACACCCTAGACCTATAATTGCCTACTTTCTTAGGTTTTCTATAAAGGAGGAGATTTTTAAAATTGCTAGAGATAGAAAGTCACTGCAATACCAAGGGTATAAAGTTATGATATTCCAGGACTTCTCCTCTGAACTAGTCAATAAAATAAAAGTTTTTATTTGAAATTAAACAAGAATGTCAAAGAATGGGCATACAATACAATGTTAAATACCCTGCTGTGTTTCAAATAAGAGAACAAGGAGGAGGGATGGCTTCATGTGCCCTCAGTTGAAGATGCCTGGCACTATATACAAATGGTCAAGGAATCATAAACCATACTATCAAACCCTTCATTATCTACAAACCGTCACTCTACAGCAAAAAAATCAGTGCGTGGTCCCTCTGCTGCAGCCCGCATGTCTAGTCTCACCACTCGGGATCAGTTAAGTCCAATAGAGTCAATGGAAGCTTACCCTTTCCCCTCATCAGCTTCACAAGAAAATTTTCAAAGATCCCACTCCGCAACCTTACTCCATGATTGTCAGCACAGCAAAGCAGGAAAGTAATTTGCCCCAATCAGCTCAATTCAGGAAAGTTAAAAGTGCACCTAAATACTCGATGGCAGCTCAAAGGCAAGGCAGACCATGGCAACATAGTGCAAGCAGAGGAAGAAGTAGAAGCAGGAGCAAACAATGCAGTAAGTTGGCCCCAAGTAACACTTCCTTTGATAACTCTTTTGACTTACTTGGTACTTGGTGCTTGGTAGTTTGGACAAAAGAAGGCCGAAGCCCATTGAGAATGTCCTCCACACAGTGTGGATCATTACTAGAATTATTTTCTATCCAGAAGCCACCTGTCAAGTTTAAATTTAAATGTATTAATATTCTGGCAGTCAACAATTTCCTGTGGCAGAGAATTCCAGATTTTTGGTGCTCTAACAGTAAAATACTGTTGTCTTCTATTTGTTTTGTGGTCTCGATTTCAATTTGTTTGTTGTGTATTCTAGCTACTATTTTCTAGATAAAAGATAACCCACATAAGCTCATTAATGTAGCAGATTGTAGGATTTTGAATAACTGAAGTAGATCTCCCTTAGTCTTCTGAATTCAAGTGAATACAACTTTGTTTTTGAAGTCTAGTTTCATAATTGAGCGAGAAAATTAGGTATGATTTTAGTAGCCCTTCTTTGAACTCTCTCTATTATTGTGATGTCCTTAGCCAAATAGGGGCTCCACAAAGGTGAACCATAGTCCAAATGTGGTCTGACATGGGTCTTATACAGAGTCATTATGCATTCTTCGGTTTTGAGAATAAAAGTTTTATTAATCCTGCGTAGTAGGGCATTGGCATGGTTAGCAACCTTATTAAAGTGATTAACAAAGACAACCTATTATCCACCAATATTCCCAAGTCTTTTTCAACAGGTGATTCCCTAAGTATTATATTATTAAGATAGTATGTTTGTTTAGGATTCCTTTTACCAATGTGTAATACAGAGCATTTGGACACGTTAAATGACATGTTATTAGTTGCTGCCCAGGATTCAATCTTTTTAAGATTATTTGTTAGTGTACTCCTGTTAGTTTCGTTATCAACTGGACCTCCTAATTTGGTGTCATCTGCAAACTTGGATAAGATATTCTGTGATGTGATAGTAAGATCACCAATGAAAATGCTAAAGAGAGTTGGACCCAGCACAGAGCCCTGCGGGACTCCGCTTGACACAGTCCTTTCATCTGACAATTCCCCATTAACCCTGATGGTCTGGGTTCTTTTGTAGAGCCAACTATTAACCCAGGACACAATGCCTTTAGAGAAACCTAAAGCTACTAGTTTCTTCATTAGTATGGAATGAGAAACCTTGCCGAATGCTTTACTATAATCAAGTAAAATAACATCCACTGGGATATTTGAATCAAGATATCTACTAACTAAATTATAAAAAGATAACAGATTTGTTGTGCAGGAATAACCTGATTTAAATCCGTGCTGAGTGACATCATTTAATTTTAATGCCATCATTTCTTTTTCAATTAAATATTTGATATGCTTTTCTAATAATTTGCATGGGATGGAGGTAAGGCTGATAGGTCTGTAATTTTCTGCCTTATGGTGCGCCCCTTTTTTGAATATTGGTGTAACAATGGCTGTTTTCCAGTCTAGGGGGACGTTAGACTCTCTAAGAGATTTATTAAAGATAATAGTAAGTGGAACAGCGATGTTGTTGCATGTTCCCGTAAGAAATTTGGGAGTGATGTTATCAGGACCTGGGCATGTTAACTTCAAGGTATTTAAAGTTTCAAGGTATCAGATGTGGTGACTGTATAACTAAAGATGTGTTGTCATTAGTATATGATATGGATTCCTTGTCCTGTTCAAAAACAGAGCAAAAGTATTTATTAAACTCAATAGCAGTGACCTTATCCGCAAGTATAGTTGTGTTGTCAATAATTAATGGCCCTATTTTTTTTGTGTCTCCTTTTTGTTATTTAGATATGAATGGAGACTTTTATATGAGTCCTTAGTGTGAGCGATCTTGAATTCAAGATTCCGTTTGGCCAGGATGATTGATGTTTTTAAGTCTTTAAGTGCTTTCTTATACCTTATAAGTATTCCCTCTGTTTGTGTAGGTTGGCACTTTTTTAAAGATGTAAATAATTTACGTTTGTGAGTGCTAAGTTTTTTAATGTTGTTATTGTACCAGGCGGGAACCTTGCCTTTATTGTTATACTTCTTCCTTTCTGGTACATAATTTTTTTCTAAATTGTGTACTATTTCTTTAAAAATACTCCATGTGTCATTAATTGTAAGAGGTGAAAGTAAAGAATTCCATGGTATAACTGTTAGATGTTCATTAATTTTCGAGAAATTTGCCTTTTCATACTGTTTAATCATACCATTATTAATGGAGTTTTTATGAGCTAGAAGAATGGAGAATTGGATTGTCATGTGATCACTATTGCCTAGAGGGTCTAATACCCTCAGGTTAGTTAAAGAAGCATTCATGTTGGTCAATACTAAATCCAGAATTTTATTCCCACGAGTGGGTTCTCTGACTTGTTGGGTAAGGCCAAGATCAGTGACCACTGAAATTACCTGTAGGTTATACTGGTTAAGTCCAGAGAGTGTTTCCCAGTTAATAGATGGAAGGTTGAAATCTCCTAGAATTATTACAGAACCTTTTTCTGCTATTTGAGTAATTTCAGAAGAGAGTTGATTGAGATATGCGAAGTCTGAAGAAGGGGGGCAGTAGCAATTGCCAACCAAAATCTGGGGATGACCTTTAGGTTGCAAGTGGACCCAGACACTCTCTGTTTGTATTGGTGTGGAGGATTCAAAAGATGGAATATTGTTTGTGACATAAAGACTAACTCCTCCCCTTTTTTTCATTAGCTCTGTTTTTGTAATAGAGTTTAAACCCAGGAATGTTCATTATCCATTGTTTATCCAGGTTCCCCCATGTCTCAGTAATAGCAATCAGTCCTATATTGTTTTCTTGAATCTTCAACTCTAATTCAGAAATTTTGACTTTATTGAGTGATCTTGCATTGAATGATAAAACATTCAACATTTGTAGAGTATTAAGAGATGGCTTTTTAGGCCCAGTCTCCCCCTTATGTTTTAGTTTAAATATTTATTGATAAATGTCAGAAACTGATGGCCAAGGAGAGAACTTCCCCTTCGGCTGAGATGCAAGCCGTCCCAGCAGAAGAGGGAAGGGATGTCATTAAATTCCTCCCAATGTGTGAGGCATGCTATACCCTGTTTAAAGCACCATTTTTGAAGCCACTCATTTAATAATTTTATTTTTTTTTGAATGAAATGTGAAGCTCGGGGTACAGGGAGAATTTCCGATATGCCAATGTTACATCCCCTTTCATTTAATAAATTACAAAGGGCAACTATATCTTGTTTAAGTTGCAGTAAAGGGGTTTTGGTGATATCATTTGTCCCATCGTGGACTATAATCAATGGATTACTACCTGCTGCACATAAGGCAGTTTTGGACATAGCGGTTATGTCTGAAACTCTAGCTCCCCTATAGCTTGAACATGTCCTATTTACTTTGTCGGGATTACATATGGTACGATCTATGAATTTGATCATGGAATTGCCCAGTACAAAGACCTGTGTAGGAGTAACATTCTGGGGGGGGGGGAGGTATCAGCCTGGGTGTTTGGTAAATCCAGGTTCTAGTTACAGATATCATCAGCTATAAGAGAACAAAGTGGTTCATATGAATTATGCAACGTTATAGAAGGAGAAGTATTAATCCCTTGTATCTGCGGATCAATTCTTTTCTTGGATTTAGAGGGTGCAATAGTAGACCAAGTGGTGGCATCAGGGAGTGACAAAGGTTCTAGAGGAAGGTAAAAGCACTGGGGGGTTGATGCAGTTTTATGTACTTCATTATGTGTAGTTTTAATTCCTGAGGTACCCTGAGAAGTGGAAACAGTCTTATGTACCTTGTTAAGAGAAGAGTTAATTCTTGGTGTGCCCTGGAGTGCATTATCATGGGGAGAGGTTATATTATTGGTTTCCAGCAAAAGAGACATGTGGTCAATATATTCCTCTAAAGCTTCTATTTCTGGGTCGACGACATGTTGTGTAACTTCAAGGGTTGTTTCCACTTTACTGACTAGTCTAGTTACTTCTTCCTGTAATGATTTAACTAGTATACACCTGTCACAGATGTAGTTGGCTGCTTGTTTGCCTATAGCGTACATCTGACAGGACATACAGTATTTGTTTGCTCTTTTCATTGTAATTCAGGATAACAGTCACTTGATAACAGTATGTCTTTAAGTGTGATACTTTGAGCTTCCCACTTTTAAAGATCCAGCAATTTTTAAAGATAGGACCTCTATCCCAATGCCCACGATGGACCACGGTGAACCTGGCCTACAACGCACTTGTTCTCTGCTCTTCACAGCGCCTCCCGGTGACGCTCCCCAGCCAAGCTAGTGCGAGTGTTTTAATGCCAGCAAATCAGAAGTTCGTCAGCCAGCAACTTCGGTTTACGCTAGGACAGTAGTGAATTTAATTTAATGAATAATATGTTTTTAAGCCTTTAAAAAGGCAAGAGTGAGTGATATTAAGGTATTTCTCCAAAATAGGCTATGAGGCACAAAACGCTCAGTGTGGGAAGGTGTAAGGTAGAGGATGAGGTGCTACAGTCCTCCTGTTTCCCACACTGCCCCTGGACACACAGACCAGGAAGTGCACTCGCCCCAAATAAATGTTTAAAATGAGCACAAATACAGTATAAAACACAATTTTAATGCAGTAAGGTATATAATACAGCTCACACTCTTGAAACTAGCAGAGTGTTATCTGCTGGCCGCTCGCTAGTGTGAGTGTTTATTGCCAGCAAACCGGAAGTTCGTCGCCGCGCAACTTCCGGTTTCGCGCTAGGACAGTAGTGAATTTAATTTAATGAACAATACATTTTTAAGCCTTTAAAAAGGCAAGAGTGAGTGATATTAAGAGGAAGTTGAACCTCTGAATAGCGCCCCCACTACAACAAGCTCCAGACCTCATTCCCCAAAGCTCATAGACGGAACCTTTGTGCAAGAACTATCAAATTCTGAAGGGGCATCTTCAGTCTTGCTCTCTAACACTGCAACCACGTGACTTTGAACTAAGGAGTGTAGTATCATTGTGTTGCAAACATGGCGGTAGAGGTTTAAGAAGTTCTGCCTAAACTGGGTGAGAGTTTTACCTGCTGCTTGAGCATGGCTCAAATTGTTGGAACGTAAAAATAAAAAAATACTTGCTATTTAATAGCATATGCTGGTCCTTAAGCTTCTAAATAGATAATTAACAAAATGCATAGTATGTCATAGCTTGTTTATTTTTATGGCCTTTTTTGCATATAAGCAACTAATGCCTATGATTTATTTTAATTAAAATAGTGCAGCCAAACAAAGTTCAGTTATATCTCTGAGGTGTGCTAAAGGGAGGTTGTTTTAGTAGATAAGTGGTTGACAGCGAATTGTTTATATATTTTCATTTGTGATATATGGGGGATGGGTACTATTTGAGTTTTCCAAATAACATAGTTTTAGATTTAACTTGAAAATTAATATAATTCATCTATGTAGAAATGTAATATTGGATCAAATGGCTCCTCATATGCAGGTTTTTCTTTTTTTCTCTTTTCCTTTTCTCTTAACCTGACTAATTAGGAACTCTGCAATGGGTCTATTTAAGTTACTTAATGTCTATATGCATTCTGCTGGGTCGACAGTGGGCTGGTCAGAACAGTAATAATATTCAGTGCTCTCTGCACCCGTTTGCAAACTCAGATTTACTTATTTCAGAGAATAATACTGAGCTCGCCGGGTAGGATTACTGGAAGCTCTACAGACCCAAATGTCAGTTTAGCAGATAAGGGCTGATTCTGTGAAGTTGATGAAGGTGCAAACTGATTGGGTGCCAAGGAGAATGTTTATAAAAAAATGTTGGTCGAGTCTCTCTGCTTTTCCAGTCCCATTGCCACCTAGATACTGACTAACTGATTTTATTGTAGAAGAAGTTCTATTGCATGAGTGTCTAAGGGAAGATATTTCTAGGTTAACTAGAAATGAATAAAGAAAGGAGAGAGAAAATGATCATACAAGTAATGAGCTGAGCTAACCAATCCTGTTACAGAATACGTACTGATGGATAATCTTAATTTCATGCAGATCCTTTATGGAATCTAGAAAGGGGGCAGATATATCTAAGAAGTTAACCCCATTTTAGCACACTCATATAACTGTGACTGGTTTAGGCTTATTTTCCTTTCTCCAGTTTGAGTTATTAGCTTAATGCTTAAAAACACTTGCAATCGATTTATTCCCTTTGTAGTAGCATTGTCATATTTTTTGTTCTTCATAACTGTTAATAAGTTTTGTTGTGACTAAGTTAGATGGACTAAAAAATCATAAGCAGTCCAGAGTAAGGGTTGGAGCAATTGGTTGCATCACCACCTTGGACTGGGTGTTCGGTGGTTATAAGCAAGGCCACTGTTTTTCGGTGCTTGGAAAAAGCAAATTCCGTTTTGACCATCCTGGATTCCGGGATTTTACCGGTGTTTGGGAATCCAATTTCTGGGAATTTTTCCGGTAATCCAAAACTTTATATTATTCACTCATTTTAAGTAATAAATTTGTCTGCCAGTGTTTTATCATGTTTTTATGCAGATTTAAGTCACATCAGCAGAAAACAAAAACATTTAATCCCATAATGCATGTTATATTAGCTACCCAAGTTGTGCATCTACACACTTTCAAGGATAAAGTTGACTGTGGAACTCCATTGGCCAAACTGGCATAATTATTAAAATATTCCCTTCTTGGCCGGCCCGGTGGCGCTGAGGGTTGAGGCGCTGGACGCCACACCTTGCACCACGCCGGCGACCCGAGTTCAGAAGCAGACTCGGGCCACAGGGGGCTGGCAGGGGGAAGGAAGGATCGAGTGTTCTGCGACAGCTCTCCTTCCTTTGGGGTGGGTGTGGGGCACATGCGGCACTACAGTGACACCCAGCGGAGGCTGGGTGTCTGTAGCGAGCACATCTGACAGGGAGGAGAGCCGGCAGATGTCTGCACATAAGTGCGCAGGCGTCATTGCATGTCCGCTCCTCCAGTGAGCCATAATATACAAGAAAAGTGGGAACCTCCACTTATGAAGCCCTCCCGGGCTTCCTGACCTATGTCGCCAGATCCCCAACTAGTTAAAGGGATCCGTGGGCTGGTGTATGGGCGCCAGCTCTGCGGTCCCACCCTCTGGGGAAAGTCAGGGTGACCGGGGATCACGGTCGGCAAATGGGGGAAGACCGGGGCCGTGACCAGGCGGATACTGGTGGTAGGTGTCCCCAAAAAAAATATATATTCCTTCTCAGATCAATACAGCCGGTGAAAATAAATGGTCTCATATAACAGTAACATTTTTCTCACATGGATTAACAAATTCTGAAGTCTAGCATACCAAAGACACCAAAATCTAGTCTTCGTTTTAATGCTGACAATGTGTTCTGTGACATGTATAATAAAAACTTCTCAAAGCTAAAATGCAATTAATGTGTTTTATTTTTAAAAGATTTATAAAGATAAATATGTACAAAAACAGAATTCAAGTATTGACTACTGAACATGGGTGGATAAATACACTACCCAGATGAATACACTACCCAGACTACATGAACTAAAGCATACTATGAAGGACAGCAGAATCTAACCCATAGTAGCTACATATAATGTGGAGATTTTATATATATATATACAGTTCTGGTGCAGTATTGTAGGGAAAAAATGGTGCTCCACTGTGCAATAAAGTGTAGACATGAGATATATATATATATATGTATATATATATATATATATATATATATATATATATATATATATATATATATATATATATATATACACACACACACATATATATATATATATATATATATATATATATATCTCTGTCTACACTTTATTGCACAGTGGAGCACCATTTTTCCCTACAATACTGTACCAGATCTGCGTCTTCAGTCATTGCACAGTGGAGCACCACTTTGTTTTCTGCAATATTGCACTAGAACTGCATATCTACAACTTTATTGCACAGGGAACACTATTTTTCTGCAATAGTGCATCAGAACTGCAATTTTACACAAGAGGGTGGGAGAGTCTACTTATTGAATAGCAGCATTGAAAATAATTTTAAATTGTCCACAGTCAGGCTTCTCCGTTGGTCAGTCAGGATTTGTCCATGTGCAGAAAAGACCGCTCCACATCTGCACTAGAAACAGGGACCCAAATGGCCTGAAGGGCTGCCTTTGCCAGAGTTGGTACCTGTGAGGACATAGAGATCCAGTACTGGTGAAGATCAAATGATTCAATCTCTGGTAGTTCCCGCACATCCTGACGTACGTAGATCTCCCAGTCCCTTAACAGGGTATTCTTATTGTGTAACGTGAACATTGGGATACAGGGCAAGTACAGTTGGAAGTCCTTATTGAGTTTGGGTAGGTTGAGTGGGTTTAGAATTTGACAGGCCATTAGAAACTGTACAGATGGATTTGACTGTAGGTGTTTTGTCAGTTTCTCCAAACTGACCTTGAAAGCATTTTTGAACAATTTGATGTTCTCATCCCTTACTTTATTCCTCAGTTTAGAGAGGTACAGCTCTGCCTTCTCCCCAAAGCCATCATTTTTTGTTGTGCCAGCCTCAAAGCGGCTTTTAATTGACATTAACATGTCATACGTGGACGTCGCAAGAGGTTTCTCCTTTGACTGCAAAAGTTCTATAGCAGCAATAATGTCACCTGAATTATCTGTAATAAATGCCAGTTGTGCTTGTAGCTCATCATACCAGTCGTCCAGTAATGCCCGTAGATTGTTTATTGAGGTGGCATCACTCGAATCTTCCCTGAAAAAGTCCCTCAGGCATTGCAGGTGTGTAGAGTGGTATGCCACTGCTGCAAACCATGTGTTCCATCTAGTTAAAACAGGAACTGGTGGTAATGCAATCATTTCTCCTGGAGCTTCCAGATCCTGCAAAATGTGACGAATTCTCGCTTATGCTTGGTGATTGCTGAAAAGCATATTTTATCAATGAAACTAGTTCATTAACTTTTTGAAATGGTGCAGCCATGTATCCCCAACAAGGACAAGACATGTGCCCAGCAACACACATGTACGACGTGGTCTCCAAGAACCTCATGAAGTGCGTCACTGAAATATTTTATTATTTAACGAGCGCTGTCGCTGACAAATGAAACTACATCTAGAAGTCAATGTCACAACTCTGGAGAGTCTTCAAGACAGCTTGAGCCACTGTGGAATGGTTGACAGAGTCTAGTTCTGTGCTGTTTCCAAGATATGTCTTGCCCCTTCCAACACAAAGACGACATTAAGAATGCACCATGACTGTGCATCCGTGCTCTCGTCACATATCACAGACAAGGATTTCCCAGTCACAGCTGCTTTAAGGTCTTCATCAATTTGCTCTCTTACCTTGGGTAAATAGAGTTGCCTCAGGGTGTCTGCTTTTGGCACTGCTCCACTCCCCTTCACATACTTGCACATCCATTCCCTCAGTTGTGGATGATCCAGCTTCTCCAACGGGATATTTGCAGCCCCCCATGCCTTAACTGTGTCCATGACCATCTCATTTCTTACTATGGATGATTCTGTTGCAGCTCTGAAACTGCTGGTCAGGGTCACCTGCCTTGCTGGTCTTCCTTCACTAGCAGCTCGTTCCTTATTCCTAGCATGTTTCTTGCTGAGCAGATGATCTTTGACTGTATCTTTCTGGTATGGTCCAGGACATGGTTGCAGTAAGGACAGAAAAGTTTTCCTCCATCCTCATAGAGGCCTTCAGATTTAAACTGCTGGGCGCATTCCTTAGCCGATGTGTAGCAAAGCTTGGCCCTCTTATTCAGTTGTGCAGCAAACATCATGCAGGCAGAAAGTATGAATACTGAAATCACAACCAAAAAAAAATAATTAGTAGTGTGTTCCACTAATCTGCTTGATAAGAATTCAACAAAATGGCAGACTGATCCCATGGATAGGGCAATCCATGACTTTATCCTCTGGCTATATTGATGGCAGTAGCCACCGCATAAAGTCCCCATCTTCCAGGTACAATGGCAGCAGCATTCCACGACTCCCATCCTCCAGGTGTGAAGGCAGCAGCAATCTACGAATCGCATCCTCCAGGTACGACAGCAGCAGCATTGTACGACTCCCATCCTCCAGGTACGATGGCAGCAGCCTCGACTCCCATCCTCCAGATACGATGGCAGCAGCAGCCCACGCCTCCCATTCTCCTGGGATGGCAGTAGCATCCAGCGACCACCATTCACTAGGTGAGATGGCAGCAACAGTCTACAACTCTCATCCTCCAGGTACAATGGCAGCAGCAATCTACAACTCCATCCTTCAGGTACAATGGCAGCAGCATTCCACGACTCCCATCCTCCAGGTGTGAAGGCAGCAGCAATCTCGAATCGCATCCTCCAGGTACGACAGCAGCAGCATTGTACGACTCCCATCCTCCAGGCGATGGCGGCAGCAGCAGCCTACGACTCCCATCCTCCAGATACGGCGGCAGCAGCAGCCCACGCCTCCCATTCTCCTGGGATGGCAGTAGCATCCAGCGACCACCATTCACTAGGTGAGATGGCAGCAACAGTCCACAGCTCTCATCCTCCAGGTACAATGGCAGCAGCATCTACAACTCCCATCCTTCAGGTACAATGGCAGCAGCATTCCCGACTCCCATCCTCCAGGTGTGAAGGCAGCAGCAATCTAGACTCGCATCCTCCAGGTGCGACAGCAGCAACATTGTCGACTCCCATCCTCCAGTATGGATGGCAGCAGCAGCCTACGACTCCCATCCTCCAGATACGATGGCAGCAGAAGCCCATGGCTCCCATTGTCCTGCAAAACCAGCAGTGAGATGCAGCACAGGGTTGGGTCTGTGTTCTGTGAGTACCTCCCATTTGGACCCTGCCACCAACCTCCTTTTAAATGCAGCATTTACTGTAGATAATTGATCCCCTCATCACATCAGCAAAATGGTGCAGTATTTTACCTGCAGTAACTCCAGCATCTACTGTACACAGGGCTGTGCCTAGAACTTTAAGGGCTCCCCTGCAAAGCACTCTGTGGGGACCTACTGCATGACCTACTGCACGACCAAAACATCAGTTCAAAAAAATACTATTTAATATTACCTTACACTATCTGCAGTAAAAAGCAAAGCATGCAATATGCAATAAAAAGCAAAGTAAAACAGTGAATAGTTGCATTCACCATCCAGTCGGCGCAGCGGTTGGATTTCTGCTTGCAATGCCAGCGACCCAGGTTCTGGAGGGCTGGCCAGGGAGAATGGCTTGAGCATCCCATGACAGCTCGCCTTCTCCAGGGGAAGGGGGACCAATGCCCGCAACTTGCCTGATCCCAAGCAGAGGCTTGAGGTGCAACAAGGGGGGGCTGCCATGATGCGTGGTGGATGTTGGCACACAGCACCTTGACATCAAGAGGCACACCACATGAGGGTAGGAAACCAGAGGGGAAAAAAACAGTCTTCCATCGCTGGGAGCGTGCCCTCGATATGCTACTCTCTCAGACCACCTTGCCCAATGAAACAAGAAGTATACGGGCCCCCACCTCATTCACTGCCCAGGGGTATAACCACGGCTACATGGGGTGCAAGGTTGGTCTCGGGCCGGGTGGTTGGCAGAGGGATGACTTCCAGGTTGAGTACTGCAATTTTTGATCTGCGAGCATCTTGGACGATCTGCGAGCATCTTGGACGACCCCCCCACACACACACACACAAAAAAAACATTAGCAGTGTCTTGCATCCCTTCCCAACACTCTTTACCTGCCCCAAGGATACAAGGCAAAGGAAAAAGCAGACGAGCACCTCGGACCCCCCCCCAAACACACACCTTGGACCCCACACAGTTTGTTGCCCTACAACACACAATTTTTGATCTGCGAGCATCTTGGACGATCTGCGAGCATCTTGGACGACCCCCCACACACACACACAAAAAAACATTAGCAGTGTCTTGCATCCCTTCCCAACACTCTTTACCTGCCCCAAGGATACAAGACAAAGGAAAAAGAAGATGGGCACCTCGGACCCCTCCCCAAACACACACACACACCTTGGACCCCACACAGTTTGTTGCCCTACAACACACAATTTAAATAAATATGCATCTTGGATGACCTGCGAGCATCTTGGAAGACACCCCCCCACACACACACACATATAAAATGTAAAAAGTAGCAGTGCCTTGCATCCCTTTAATTTTGAATCTCTTTACCTGCCTCATTAAACCCCAAAGTAAAAGTGGGTACCTGATATGTTTCAGGAGTGGTGGCAGACAAGGCAGGCTTGCAGTGCAATTCTTCAGTCGAATTAAAAAGCCGGCTTTCCGAAATGGCGTTCTTAGCTGCCTGGGCGTGCTGCTTGGCGTTTTATGCCCACGTGGTCTCGAATCGACTCTCTCTGGGCATACGTCCTTCTCCTATGCTCCTGGATCAAATGGGGTGGTTGACTGGCCAAAGGCGACCTTTTATGGGCTCCCAGTTCCTGAATGCTCACGCAAGCAGCGTGAGTTCCGTAACTCTACCGTGGGATACCGCAAGACATTTAAATTTCCGTCAGCCAATCAGATTTCCGTGATTCCGGCCGGAATCACGGAATCATGGTAAAACAGTGGCCTTGGTTATAAGCTCATCAGTAGTTAACATCCTACTGTTATTAGAACATCTAGAATTTTAAGTTAATTAATACACTTATATTAATACAATTACTATAATAATAAGTTAAGTCAAGTTAAGTTAAGATTGTATACTTTTATAGCACTACCACTGTAAATATTATTATAAACAGGCGCTAAACAGTCTTTCAAAAAAAAGGAAAAAAAACTAATCTGATTATATCGAAGATATTTATATTTGCCAGTGCAATTCCTTGTATTTCTATTATTTAAAAGTGATCTTTTTCGAATATATTTTTATTCAAGTATAGCACAACACTGAAACTGTGATACTATACACTGTAGTAGAGGTGATCTGATAATATCAGATACTTATTATTATTATTTTTATTGTGCATTTCTATTAGAAACTAGAAGATCATGCTCTTTGTGAGATTTACTGGGATTTATTCTTAGCCCCTTGGGCCTGATCTTTTCCTGCAATGGCTCTGCATATGCATAAGATAGTTTCTTGAAATGTAAATGGTATTAGCACCCCATCAAAAGAAAGAAAATTCTATCACAATTAAATAGAATTAAAGCTGATACAAGAAACACATTTAGATGCAGTTGAAGCAGCCAAACTAACTAGATCCTGGGTAGCTTCAGTTGAATTCAGTTCTTTTTCCTCTAAAAAAGGGGAACAGCCATTTTAATTAGAAAGGGGATTAGTTTTGTGAAGGACAACCATCAGGTGGACACCGAAGGCAGATATCAGATTTTATCAGGAGCTATAGATGGACAGACAATAGCCCTATGTAATGTCTATGATCCTAATGCTCGCCAAGCTGACTTCTTTCTTGGCCTGACAGCTACCCTGAGTGCTATTATAGATTATGAGATCATTTTGGGAGGGGAACTTAATGAAATTATTGACCCAATCTTAGATAAACAAACCTCAGCAAAAACAATACGAGAAACTAAATCAAGACAGACCCTAGTGGATCTAATGACTTCACTAAACCTCACTGACATCTGGCGTCTGTCCTACCCTAAGGGTAGAGATTATTCTTTCTTCTCACATAGGCATTTTTCATTTAGCAGAATAGATATGTTCCTCACGGCCAACTTCCTAACCAACTCAGTAGTAGACTCATATATAAATCCCATTATTATCTCTGATCATGGAATAGTTACACTAGAATTGCAGCTTGTGGAGAAAAGAAATAAACAAATGAGATGGAGAATGAATGTTCATTCCTTCCTAGATAAACAATTCTCCAAATGGCTTGTGGAAGAAACTAAAACGTTTTTCATTATAAATCTCAATGGCGATGTTTCACAAAATTGTCTTTGGGAAACGTTCAAGGTTTACATCAGAGACAGAATTATTGGTTATATAGCTGCTAAAAAGAAGGCTAGACTGAAAATTTTAAAAGTGAAACAGGACTTGTTACTAGAATGGGACCACAAACTTAAGCAAACCACAAAGTTAGACCTTTCATTTCTCTACAAAGTAACACAGCTTAGATATGAAATAAATGCAATGTTATCTGAACAAGCAGAATATGCATTATTTTGGACTAGACAAAATTGCTGGGAGGCAGGTGAGAAATCAGGTAAGTTACTAGCATCCAGACTAAAAACCCTACACTCCCAAAATATTATTTCAGGCACTAAAGACAAGACAGGGAAATTATTAACCAAAAACTCAGATATCAACAATACTTTCAGAGAATTTTATCAAACACTATACAAGGAAAAAGGCCACTTTGACAAAAATGCAGCTAAGTAATTCTTAGTAATAGCCAACCTACCCCAAATCACTAAAATACAGCAAGACACCTTGAATAAGCAAATATCCACTCTAGAAATAGAGAAAGCTATTGCCTCATTATCCTTTGGCAAAGCCCCAGGTCGAGATGGCTTACCAGGAGAATTTTATTCAAAATTAAGCCCTAATATTTCCCATCATATGTTAGCAATGTTCAAAGAAGTCTGGGACAAGAAATGTTTACCTGCTTCTATGACACAGGCCATGATCACTTTGATTTATATAAAAAAAAGATCCATTAGACTGTATAAGTTATCACCCCATTTCACTTATGAATACGGACTACAAGATCCTAGCTAAAATATTAACATCTCTAATTCAGGTTGTTATAGGAGAACTAGTGAGCAGGGAACAAGTAGGTTTCATGCCAGGGAGAGCTGGTTCTGACAGTGTAAGAAGACTTCTTAATGTTAGCTGGTCTTATAAAGCTAACAAACAGCCTTATGCAATTTTATCATTAGACCTCCTAAAAGCATTTGACTCACTTGACTGGTCCATTATGCAGACTGCATTGGCAGAATATGGATGTGGAAATGAATCTGGGGAATGGGTTTCTATATTATAAAAGGGGGCAAGAGCACAGATTCTTTCAAATGGAATTCTATCTGGACCAGTCTTGCTATCCAAAGAGACCAGGCAAGGATGCCCTCTATCCCCATATGTATTTATATTATCAATAGAGCCTTTTATTAGACATATTCAAATAAATGAAGGAGTTCATGGAATTCAAGTAATTAGAAAATGCACAAAGTATTCGCTTTTGCTGATGATTTGCTTCTAACTTTAACAAAACCATTGCAATCTTGTGAGGTTTTAAAGGAAGTGGTCACGGTATTCCATGATTTGACAGGTCTTCAACTAAACTGGCAAAAAGCTCAGGTCATAATGAAGTTTCAAAATGCCTCCCTAACTTCTCAGATTACTAACACCTGGGATCCAAGATGGATATCTGATCAAATAACATTCTTAGGTTTGCAAATTAGTCCCAATCTGGATACTTTGTTAGAAATCAACTTGAAACCTTTACTAACTGAAATTGAGTTAGAACTAATGAAATGGGGTCAACTCAGTCTCTCACTTTGGGGAAATGTCAATGCCATCAAAATGATTACAGCCCTGAAATTATTCTATATATTTGAGAACATCCCTATTCTTATGAATAAATCACACCAAAAAAAATTACATTCCTTGATCAGGAATTTCCTATGGAAAGATAAAACACCCAGACTTAGTCTCAAAAAACTACAAGCACCACATGATGCAGGTGGATTGGCACTACCGTGCTGAGAGACTTATTGGATGGCTTTCATTTTTAAGGAAATATTACTCCACTTCCAAAATACTTCTCCCTCGAATTGCCATCTCTTGTGGTTGGACACGGAAAGAGAAATGCTATCACCTAATGTACTGGCTGATTATATATACACTACCCCACACCCGCTAAGGTTGCAAATAATTGTTGTATTACTACCTCTGCCAGACTGCTAGAAAAAATTAACAAAAAAGTGAACCCAGAATCTTCTCCACTGTATTTTGTTCCCTTATGGGATAATCTAAAATTGTTTAAGGATGAGTCTAAGTTGACCAATTTAACTTTGGAAAATGCTGGGGGAGATGCCTAAGGGACTTACTGTCTACAGGATCAAACATTTTAATGTCATTCTCTGACTTAAGAGAAAAATACAAACTCCAAAAAAATGATATTTCATTATTATTTACAATTGAGATTGTGTCTTTTAAAACATGTACTACACCCAGACTTTTCTATCCCTAACCACCCTCAATGGGGACAAATAATAAAATGGGGTGCTCTTAAAAAGGGGGGCCAGTTCTAGTTATAAAATCTTGTCTAATATTTCTGATCCTCTCCTTCTGACCCTGTCAGCTAAAGACAAATGGGTAAAAGAACTGAACATGGTAATAGCAGAAGAAGACTGACTTGATGCTTGGAAATTTGCATATCAGAGCTGTAGAGAGACACAAGGTAAGCTAATACAATTTAAAATCCTACACCACTACTATTTGTCTCCAACAAAGATGTTTGAAATGGGTTATGTAAATAACAATAGCTGCACAAGATGTGGAACAGAGGAGGATACTTTGTTACATATACTTTGGAGTTGTAAGGAATTGCTAGCATTACGGAAAGAAGTGCATAGAATGATCTCTAAGTGTATGAAAATAAACATAGATTTCTCCCCAGGAATATATCTATTAGGCATTTTTCAGAGAACTGTGTTATTATACATTCCCAGAAGCTTTGGCTCCAAGCTGCTGCTCTAGCAGCTGAATGGATCATATTGAAGCATTGGAAAGGCACAATAGCCCCAACAATAAAATAATGGTACAATATGATGGCCTTTGTAGCTAACAACGAGAGAATTAGTTACACCATTGTGGAAAAAAGTGAGACATTTGGGGAGATCTGGGGACCCTTCCTTCAGTTAACTTATTAATGCAAAGGTGTTTAGTAAATACAGTAACTAAAACTAGAACAAATACTAAATTTACGATAAAATGTATGTGAGTTGCCTCTGTTTTGAGAAAAATAAATATGTTTCTTATAGCAATATTTACTCTACAGTATTAGATCACCCTGTGTTGTATAATCAAATATTGTGTGAATTTGTTTTTATATATGCTTGATTTATAAGTTATGCATATGTTATGTTTATATATATATATATATATATATATATATATATAATACTACATTTTTAATAAAAAAAAAATTATTATCGAAAAAAGGATTGTTAGCTAATGCTTGGGTCACTGTTCTACATGCTGGACAGTTGGGGACCTAAGGACTCAGCTCCAAAAGGCAACAGCAGAAATCACCTGCCTCCACTCCCAGCTACAGGGAGATGATTACAATAGCAACCGTGTGGTGACACCTCCAACACCAAATTGGTGCACCTCATCCCCAGAGGGTAAACAGGCCTGGGGGTTTTGCAGGTGATTGGGAAAGGTATCTCATGATATGGGTGAGTCAAATTGAATGACTTAATATGAGCAACTCAGTTTTACCACATGAGATAAAAGTGAGTGGGAAAGGACAGCAAGGAGTGGAACAGCGAGTGTTATGGACAAGAATCTCAAAAAGGAGATACAGCTACTGTGAGAGGGAGGTATAGGGGAGCAAAATATGACAGGTAGTTTGGACCAACAGTTCCCAGCTGGCTGTTTGGCGTAGTGGTAAGGGTGTGTGCCTCTGGTGTGAGAGGCTCTGGGTTTGGTGCTAGCTGCGTGCACAAACTTTTACTGCTGGTTGGAACTTAGTATTTTGTTCCCGTGTGTCCCATTGATCTGAGTTACCCCCTCCTGAAGTTTCCCCTATACCCCAGTGTCAGGCTCCCCCCTTGGAGTTGATAATTATTATAATGGGTGGTGCGGGAGGTATAGCCCCCCACATAAAAAAAAAGTAAATATTGCCCATTGCAAATATGGTGCCAATCGGCGATGTTTTTGTCTTTGGTGTAGTGCACATCGTTGTTTGTGTTTTTGGCAATGTGCACTCACTGATATGGCAATCGTGATTTTGCTTTCACTCATTTAACATGGAACCATTGGGAAAGGCAAGGTGAGCATCCCATCAAACAACCCACACAAGCTCAACATCTCAAAAAAAACAATACCAACAACAAACAGGTTCCTACCTCTGACATCCAAGCCAAATGCCGAGGCAGAGGATGTAGCAGGTCAGCAGCCACCAAAACAAATGCCCAACAATCAAAACAGATCAAAAAAGGCAAAAATAAAAACAAAAAATTACCTTTTGATCATAGGAGATTCCATGATTTGGGGAGTTGGGCTCCATTTACTGCCCAAGGTAGTGGTCAGATGTCTCCCAGGATCATCCACATGGAGGGACACTGACCGCATTGAAAAAATCATGTGAAGCTCAGGAGACAATACAAACATTCTTATCCACCTAGGAACAAATAACCTCACCAATTGGTCAGTAGAGGAGCCCAAGGAACACCTGACCAGACTGGGTGATTGGTTGGTATCCATTTCATCTGACATCTCCGTCTCTGAAGTTCTGCCTGTCTGGGAGAAGGGTGGCAGCAGGCAGAAGATCAGGGAAATAGAAATAGAAATAGGTGAACTAAGCACCTGGCTTGGAAACTGGTGTCACGAGAAAGGGCACCAATTTGTAGGAGATTGGCAGACCTTCTGGGAGAGGGAGTTCTTTAAATTTGATGGCCTTCACCTAACAAAGGAGGTCAGAGCACTGGAGCAAAGTTCAACATTTTTTCAGATCGTTTAAACTAACGGATGGGAAGAGGGGTCTGACACCCATTACATCATGTAGGGTGACAGTTGCCCCATCCCTCTTAGCTGGCAAACCACCAGCAGGACAAAGCATGGGGTGCACCACAAATGGTAAGAAACTCAGATATCCAGAGGAATTTAGAAATGGTAAAAATGACATACAATGGCAGAAGGATAAACTTGTGAACAAGGTAGGAAACCTAGGTTGGAAGGCAATGTGCATCAATGCCCGCAGTCTGGCAAATAAAATACCAGAGCCTTACTGCCATGATGGCAGAATCAGACCTAGACTGGGTAGCAGTGGCAGAAACATGGTTCAGTGAGAACCATCTCTGGGATGTCATTATCCCAGGATACAACTTGTTCAGAAGGGACCAGAAGGGGAAAAAAGGGGGATGTAGCTATCTACAGTATGTAAAAGAAGGAATCAAGGCTACAGAAATACAAGGGACCCACAGTGAAGCCAAAGCCCTGTGGATTACTCTTGGAACCGGAAACAAAACCCCCATAAGGGTAGGAGTGATATACAGACTCCCATCTTAGTAATTAGAAAAAGACAACAAAATTCTAGAAAACATTCAAAAGATGGCAGACAAGGGAGAGCTACTACTGGTTAGAGACTTCAATTTACCAGATGTAGAGTGGAGCTCCTACAAGACTGCTTCAGAAAGAAGTAAGGAATTCCTAGTGGCACTCCAAGGAGTAGATGTAAGCCAACTAGTGGAACCCCCCACCAGAGAGGAAACAGTCCTGGACCTTGTGCTAACCAGCAATAACAGAGTCCCAAACATACAGGTGGAAACCCATCTGGGATCAAGTGACCATAGGACTATATGGTTCACAGTAAACATGACCAAAGACATCAGTCACTCTAATCAGAAGGTCCTGAACTTCAGAAAGGTGGACTTCATTAAAATGAAAAGCTGTCTGAAACAGAATCTGGGTTGCTAGCTAGAAGGGGGGAGTGGAAGAATACTGGAGGAGTCTGAAGGAAGCAATTACACTAGTCACATCACAGTATGCCAGGCTAGTGAGAAAATCCAAAAGGAAAAGGAAACCACTCTGGTTCACAAAGGATATAACATCCAAAATCAAGGAGAAGAAGAAAGCATTCAGGAGATACAAGGAAACAAAAAGAGGACAGTGACAAGGAGGTATATAGGGAATTACTTAAAGAACCTGGGAAGGCAATTTGGATTGCAAAAGCTCAAACAGAGGAAAGGATAGGAAAAGGAGTCCAACATGGTGACAAAACTTTCTACTAGTATTTGAGAAAGAAAACAAAGAGCAAAGGGGGGAATAGTTAGATTGCTTAAGAACAATGACCAACAAAGAGAAGACGATGGGGAGAAAGCAAAGGTTCTGAACAAATACATCTGCTCAGTTTTACACAGGAGGAAACAGACAGAGGACCTTCTCTCCACAGGAAGGCACACCACCTTAAGGGAGCTGACACAAGTCCTTTCACTGAGGCAAGAGTCCTGGAGAAACTCCAGAAATTGAAGGTCGACAAAGCAATGGGGCCAGACAAACTACACCCAAGAATATTACAGGAGCTTGGGGAGGAACTAGCAGCCCCACTGGCAGAGCTCTTCAACAAATCATTGGAAAGTGGGGAGGTCTCTGAAGATTGGAAAAGGGCTACAATAGTAACCCTACACAAAAGGGGTAGTAGGGAAGAAGCGGGAAGCTATCGCCCAGTCAGGCTCACCTCGGTGGTGGGGAAGCTGATGGAATCCCTACTAAAGGAGAGGATGGTGACATTCTTAGAAGATAGTGGACAGCTGAACCCAAAGCAACATGGCTTTATGGCAGGAAGGTCTTTCCAGACTAACCTAATCAAATGCTTTGATTAGGTCACAAAAACGTTGAACAATGGGGGTGTAGTAGACGTGGTGTACCTAGACTTCAGCAAGGCTTTCGACTCTGTTCCACACAGAAAGCTAATGAACAAGCTGGAGTACATGGGCATTGGGCCAAAAATAATTGCAAACTGGATCCAAAACTGGCTCAATGGGAGGACCCAGAAGGTACTGATAAATAGCACACTATCAGCAGAGTATAGAGTTACAAGTGGTGTTCCACAGGGTTCATTGCTGGGACCAATACGTTTCAGTGTATTCATCAGCGACATAGCTGATGACCGAAATGGGAAGGTGTGCCTATTTGTGGGTGACATAAAGCTCTGCAATAGAGTGGACTCAGCTGAAGGGACTTAACAGATGGAGTCAGACCTTAGGAAATTGGAAGAATGGTCAGGGAATTGGCAGTTGAAGTTCAACGCCAAAAAATGTAAGGTTAAGCAACCCAGGGAGAAATTACTTTCTAAATGGGGTACAGCTGGTGGTCACAAAATATGAGCGTGCTCTTGATGTGATCATCGCAGATGACCTGACGGTTGGCAAGCAATGTGAAAAGGCGGCGCAAAGGCCAGCAGCATCCTGGGTTGCATAGGGAAGGGCATAATCAGTAGAAAAATGGAGGTGATTATGCCACTGTACAGGTACCTGATGAGGCCTCACCTGGAGTACTGTGTCCAGTTCTGGAGGCCTCACCTTAGGAAAGACATTGAAAGACTAGAGACTATACAAAGAAGGACAACGAAGATGGTGCAAGATCTACATCATGAACCTTATGATGCAAGGCTAAAACAGCTCAACATGTACTCACTAGAACAAAGAAGGGATGGGGAATGGTAGAGATGTTTAAATACCTGATGGGTATCAACAAGGCACAGGCACAGGATCTACTTCAGGTAAACAACTACACCCAGATCAGAGGTCATGACATGTGCCTAAAAGGGGGCAGGTTCAGGAGCAACACAAGGAAGTTCTTCTTTTCAGAAAGGGTGGTGGAGCCTTGGAATGCCCCTTCCCCCGCACAAGTGGTGGGTGTCAAAGATGGTTTGGGAATTCAAGGTGGCATGGGACAGACAGTGTGGAAAACTTAACACAGCAGCCTGATTTGTGGTAGGGGGTGGTAGTATACATGGGCAGACTAGATGGTCCACATGGACCCCCATCGGCTGACACATTCTGTTTCTCTGTTTCCTGCTCGCCCCCCTTCCTTTCCATTAAGATTCCCTTATGCCTATCCCATGCATTCTTTAAAGGGCTGTTCCAGGAATCCAGTGCTCTTTCTGTGAAGAAATACTTCCTCACATCTCTCTGGAATCTACGCTTTCCATCTTCATAGCATGTCCCTTTGTTCCCGAGCTCCTTTTATCCGAAAAATACTTCCCTCTGTACCTTATTTACCCCATGAGGTATTTAAGGGTTTCTGTCATATTACCCCTCACCTTCTTCTCTTCCAGGGTGAAAATATTGAGGTCCTTTTGCCTCTCATCATAGGGGATTTTGTGTAGACACTGCACCTTTTTAGTTGCCCTCCTCTGAGTGCCTCCATTCTCTCTGTGTCCTTCCAAAGATGTAATCTCCAGGACTGGACACAATACACTAGGTGGGGTCTTACCAGTGATCTATGTTGGGGCAACACCCACTTCCTCTTTCTGTTAGTGATACACCTCCCTATGCAACCCTGCATCCCACTAGCCCTCCTAACTGCCTTGTCGCACTGTCTGGCCACCTACAGTTCGTCTGATATGATTACCCCCAGGTCTGTTTCCTGCTTGTTGGTTGTCAATAACACTCCACCCCTTTCTGTACTGTGTTTCTGTGCCCTAAATGTAAGCACCAAGGGAGGTCAACAGTGAAAATGCCGACCTCCCGCATAGTGGCAGCACAATACCGACGCAGGTATTGTGCTGCCCATTCTACAAGTGTTTTCTGCAGGGGGCTGTGCTCCCCACACCCCCCAGACCTTAAGATTATCAACTCCAGGCTAGAGTTGGTCCAAGGAGGGGGCAGGACACTGGGGGAAAGCGAAACATGGAAAAAGGACCATTACAGTGATTGTCGCCGTAATGGTCTTTTTTCGTGTTTCGCCATAGGGGTGTCAACCTGAAGGGGTGCACCGGCCCTAAGTACATTATTTAGCATTTTTTCACATTGAAAGCCAGCTGCCATACCCTTGACCACTCCTCAGGTTTTCTTAGGTCTCTGATCATCTTGTCCACCCCCTCAGGAATGTCCATCCTATTGCAGATTTTGGCGTCACCCACAAAAAAGCAGGCCTTCCTCTCCAGCTCATCTGCAAATTATCCAGTCCCTTTGCAATTTCACTTATAAAGACATTAAGGAGGACCAGTCCCTGCACTGATCCCTGAGGCACCCCACTAATCACCCTTCCTTCCACAGTGTGAACTCTATTTACCACCGTCCTCTGTCACCTATCCCCTAACCAATTACTTAACCAGATTACCACATTTGAACCCACTGCTAAGTTACTCAGTTTGCTTTCTAGTCTTCTTTGTAGAATGGTGTTGAAAACCTTACTGAAATCTAGGTAGGATATGTCCACCACTCCACCTTGATCTAATTCCTTAGTCACCCAATTGGAAGAAATCTATCAGATTTGTTTGACATGCCCCCCATAAATCCATGCTGCCTCAGGTCTTGCAACCTGTTGGATTCAAGATATTCCACAATCCTTTCCTTCAACTGTGATTTCCCCATTAGCTTTCCCACCACCAATGTCAGGCTGACTGGCCTATTAGTGACAGCCTCCTCCCTCCTACCACTTTTTGTGAAGTGGGACTATACCTGCCCTCCTGCAGTCCTCAGGAACCACTCCTTGTCCCAGCGAACTGCTAAATAGGACTGTTGGAGATGCAGTCAGTACTTCCCTGAGATCCCTCAATATCCTTGGCTGCACCCCATCTGGCCCCATTGCTTTGTCCACTTTCAGATTAGCTAGTTCTTTCAGGACACTGTCCTCTGACAAGGACTAGTGTCCACCCCCAAAGCTCCCATTATGTTTTTGTGGCCCCTCTGCTTCTCCTTCCTCTGTGAACATTGAACATAAGTATTTGTTCAGGATGTCTGCCTTTTCCTGGTCCCCTCTGCATAATCCCTCTTCCTTTTTAACCTTACAATTCCTAGCCTTGTCTTCCTCTTTTAACATACATACCTAAAAACTGTATTGTCCCCTTTTGTTACTGCCTGGGCTATTCCCTCTTCGGTTTGCACCATCTTGCTCCTTACTGCTTTCCCTGCTTCCCTCTGTTTCCCCTGATACACCACCCTATCCTCCTCACTCTGCATCTCCTTATACCTTCTGAATGCTACCCTTTTGGCCTTTACCTTTTCAGCCACCTCTTTCAAGAACCATAGCAGCCTCTTTTTATGGGAGGGCTGAAGTCCAAGGTTCAGTGTGGGGGAATAGCTCCTCCCACATCCCAGATAAAAGCAGCCTCTCCCATACAGCTCACGCTTAGCATGTTTTGTCACACACTGGGCTCCTGTGTGGTGTGTATGGCTGTGCCTCCTTGTTTTTCCTTGCCTGCTTGCTTGGCTATTGTTTAGTCTCATTCTGTCCCTCTCTCCCTGTTTTTTTGCTGTTTTGCTCTGTACCTGTTTCATCCTCATTCCATATTGGTTTGGTCAGGGTGTGCCTGCATTTCCACCAGCCCCGCTTTCACTCTGCTGCCATTGTTTTGTGTTTCACCCCCTACAGCTCTCTCCTCAGTTTGTTTTCTTTTACATGTTAGTCAATTCCCCGGTTTGTTCCTCGGCTTTGTTTTTTGTTCCACTCTCTTGTTTCTGCATTTTTTCTGCTTTGTGCTTTCCCAGTGTGCTCTGTGGTTTCTTGATCCCTGCTGGCTCTGTGGGTTTTCTTTTCCACATTCCCTCTTCTGCTGTCACTGTTCTTCTGCCCCCCCTTCCCTGCCCGTCTCCCTTCTCCGCTCCTGCTTGTGTTCAGTGGTTTTCTGCTGTTCCCCCACCTTTTGTGCCCTGTGTTTGCTGCTGGTCCTATCTTCACTAGTTTCCACTAGTGCTGTTGCTTTCCACTAACCTTTGCAACTTCCTGGCTTTTGCTTCCCCAATGTCTGCTAGTGCTGTTCTTATCCACAGCTCCTTGCCTCCTACTTGCCTGCTGTGTCTTGTGTTGCTGTGCCTTGTAATCCCCTCCATCTGAGTTTGACTTTACTTCTCTTTTTTGGGCTTCTAGCTCCTTAGAGCCACCACTCCGTTCCTGTCACGATGCTGCCGGGTAGTGACGTGTCCTGTCATGCCTGGCTTAAAGCTACACTCCTACATTTCCCTCTCTCTGTACTTTCAATCTAAACCTTACTGTGTGTTCCATTCTGTGTCTTGTGCAGTTAAATTTTCTGCAGGTATCCTTCCCTCCTGCAGTTTACATCCCCTCCTTTCTATGCTTATTGCTCCCTTTCCAGCTTGCTAATTCATTTCTGCTGTTTCTTAGACTGTTCTATCACAGCAGTAGCCAACTGCTCTTTCCTTGTGCAGCCCTTGCACAGCCCTCACCAGCAGTTTTCCAGTCTCCATATCTAACTCATACCGTTTGAAATATTTGAGTGCAGGCTTGCCCTGTCTATCAGAAATGGAAGTCTGTTGCTAGTCATTCATCATCATCCTACTTCTGCATTGTCTTGGTTCAGTAGGTCCTACTGTATGAGACGGGTTCACCTTCACCAGCCGAAGGTGTGAGTCTACAAACCTGCTAACCCATCTAAGAGGTGCCTCATTGGAACTGGGCCCCTCAGTCAGTGCCCTGTGGCCGGCCCTAGCAACTTGGAGTTAGTCTCCATTTCCTCAGTGCAATACACAATGCGTATTGACAGTTTGGCATCTTCTATGCCTTTTGACTCACTGCATTCAAACACAAAGAAGGTCCTGCAAGGTCTCCTCAGACATCTTCCTGCTCTCAGTGCAATACGCAGTGTGTATTGGCATCTTGGTGTCTTCCACACCTACCAATTCTCTGACTGCAAACACTGAAGAAGGTTCTCAAAGGTCTCCTCTGACTTCTTGCTCTCAAAGGAATACACAGCCATGTATTGGCATCATGTCTTCTTCTGTGCCTACTGACTCTCAACCTTCAAATCCTGAAGAAGGTCCTGCAAGGTCTCCTTGGAGTTCCTCCCAAGCTCCTCCAGCTCAAACACAGGCTTCCAAATATAACTCCATTAAAGATTAGACCATTCCTTGCCTCATGGCCAAACTGAAAAAACGTGTTATCCAACACTCGGCTTATGCCCACAAACAGGAGTTGTATGATTTATTCCTAGCTTCCAAGTCTCAACCTGATCAATGTCCGAGTCCAACCCAGAATGTTCCTCAACTGGAAGACTCCTTTGTCAGAAATTTGAGACTTCATGGCTCAGCTCACCTCTTCAATTTCCAACCTCCAGTCCCATATGGTGGCTATCAAAGCTTGCTTGCAGGCTCAGCCTACTCTAGCATCCGAACCATCAGCTTCAGCTGTTGTATCAATTAGCCATGCTCCTCACATCCCTGCTCCTCCGAGTACTATTCCAACTGTCAGTACTCCATCCACCTCAGAGCCTCCACTGCTCCTGAACTCAGGTATCATGTCTTCCTCGTCCTCGCCACTTATCTGTCCTATTCATCTTATTCCAGGTCACCTCTGCAGAGACATTATCACTGGGAAGGATCTTAACCTGATTTCCTTGCTTATCTCTTCTCACGAGTCTATTGAAAACAGAATTGTATCCTGTGGTGATGTTTCTGTGATATTAAAGTCTAAAGATCCCAGACTCCTGAAGAAACTGACCCTGTCTGAATTTGTCCTAGCATTCAGCCTCTATCGCGATGTGATCTGTTCTACATTTCTGTCAAGATGTGAGGAATTGGACTCCTATCTATATCTCATAGTTAATTTGGACAAGTCAATACAGAGGAATCCATTTCTATGATTAACATTGATCCTTCTCCACAAAAGCTGCAGCAGCTTTGCCACATTACAATATGAAATTAAACTGGCCATTTCTCAACAGTGAGCTCTTTGCCTTCACTTCACAGGGCAGCGTGCTTACTCCTGCTCCCTGTGCGGCTCCTTTTTCCATTTTGCTTCCCTTTGCCATCTAGCTGTATCTGACACCTCTTCAGCCACCAGTCCAGCAAAACTCGATCATCCATCGCATTCTACTTCTACTCCTTTGCTAAGGCTAAAATGGACCATCTCCAGTCTTTCATCTCCTTGTGTCTGACTGAACATTTGAGGAAGGCCTATTAACCCTTAGGCTGCTGACAGAATTAGAATGCATAGGAAATTTGGACTGATATATCAGTCAATGGCCATGCAAGGGTTAAATACATTGGAGGCAAGTCAATTTGCAACAAATTTAACTGTACTGGCTGCCTTGGATCTGACTGCACATACCTTTATATCTGCAGCTTCTGTGGCAATGCCCATGCTCGCTATATTTACCTTAAGCTCCACGACCTTCTCAGTGACAATTCGTTCATCCATCTACTCCAATCAACTTATAAGCTTTATCCAGGATTCTAGCTTCTCGTCCTTCTCATCCAGTTTTGCAGCATATCCTTTCTGGCTTTTCTCATGGATTCCATACAGGCATCTCAGTGCTCAGTGACCTGAGTCCCTACTGCCCCAATCGTCCTCTCCAATCTGCTGACGAGGGATTGCTAGAGATTCCCAGGGTTCATCTAAAAACATATGGAGCTCGTGCTTTTTCATTTGCAGCACCAACCCTGTGGAATTCTCTACCTCACTGGTTAAGAGAATGCCTGATCGTCAGTAATTTTAAATCTATGTTGAAAACCTATTTATTTTCATTCGCTTTTCCAGACTTATTTTAAATAATTTATACTACTGTCTGTTTTAATCTTCTTGGTTTATACTGTGTACAGTGCCTTGATTTTGAAAGGCACTATATAAATAAAGATTTGCTTGCTTTCTTGATTTGCTTGCTCCCTTCTGATGTCTTCCACTGTTGTAATCTGCAGTCTGCAGTGAAGGATCCTACAGTAGTCCAACAGCTCTTACAAAAATAACTTCAAAAGGGATTCCTCCTGGGACCTTTTCAGCACCTGCCATTCCCTACCTATCAGATCGATCCCGTGGTGTTGCTACTAGAAAATTTTCCAGCATGTAGTGCCTCATTGTCGATTTATCTTCACCTCGGTCCTCATCCATGCCGAGCATTAATTCATTGATTCCCCCTGATGAATACTCTCTATCCTATGCTTGTATTAATGATGCAATAACAATTATCAAACACTTCAGCCCTGGATCCTGGCTCTCAAAATCTGATATCACAGACATGTTACCCATTCATCCATCTCTCTGGCATCTATATGGTATGCTTTGGGAGGAATGCTATTGCTTTGCAGTTCATCTGACCTTCAGTGCAAAAGCCACCCAAAGATTTTTGATATGTTCTCTGAAGTGTTGTGTTGGGCTTTACTTAATGTTTGTCACCATCCAGCAGTTGTTCATCTGTTAGATGACTTTCTCCTGATAGATCCACCAGATTATCCTCCAGTGGCTGGCATTACTGCTCTTGTTCAGCTGTTCCAAGAGGCATCAGTTCTTGAAGAGAAACCCTCAGGTCCAGCGACATCCCTCAAATTCCTTGGCATAATATTTTATACAAAATGTATGGAAGCCAGGTTACCTCCTGATAAACTACACAGAATACAAGCTTTAGTGGAGCCCTTTTTGACCTGATCCTCCTGCATGAAACAAGAACTGCTTTCCCTCCTGGGTTACCTCAGTTTTGCAGTGCGGATGATTCCCCAAAGTCAATGCTTCATTTCCTACCTCCTGACGTTGGCATCATTGGTTTCTGAATTGCATCATCACATCCAAATCACAACTACTACAAAATCTGAGCTAGTCATGTGGTCCAATGTTTTAGTCTATTGCAATGGCTGTTCAATGTTTTACAAAGACCCTTCTCCTGACTTACACCCCAGAATATATATACCGATGCATCTCCAGTGAAGGGCTATGCTGCTATCTTTAAGTAGTCTTGGATCGCTGTTCCCTGGCCTCCAGACATTACCTGTCATCAGGATTTTTCAACAGCATCTCCTTTCTTTGAGATTTATCCAATAGTAACAGATACCTTTGTTTTGGGTACATCACTGGTCCCCCCAGACAGTTTCCATTTTTTCTGACAATCAACCCACCGTGGACATCATCAGCAAGGGCAGGTCTTCTTCCCATTTGATCATGCTGTTCATGCAGAGGCTGACTTGGCTATCTCTATAACACAGTTTTACACTGCAATGTTTTCACATTCCAGGCTATGCAAATGAAGCAGCTGATTCATTATCCTGATTCCAATTTCAGACCTTCCATCACCTCCATCCTTCAGCAGACTCAGTCATGATTCCACCTCCATCATTCAGTGACCTCATAATGACTTAGAATGATATCACCAGCAAGTCAATGCCATTATGTGGGCTACCCTAACTCCAGCCACTTGAGCTACTTATACTACAGCATGGAAAAGTATTCCTCATTCTGTGCACAGCAATCCTCCCAGAGCACTTCTGCTCAGGTAGACCACATTCTTGCATTCCTATCTTTTTGCCATCAAGCCTTGAAAGCCTTGAAATTATCATACAGGACTGTTAAGCAAAACCTATCAGGTGCTCAATTCTTTACTCACAGTCTACTCCATCCTTGTCTTCACTGTTTTCTAATCCCTTGATTAAGCTTCTTCTACTGGATATCCAAAGATCATCAAGCATCAAAACTCTTCTTTGTTTCCCTATCAATGGTGCCATTATGAGAAACCTCTTGGACTTACTGGAGGCAGTCCCTTTTGATTCTTCATTGAATATCATGGTCATTTTCACTATTTGTCTAACCTTCTATGGATTCCTGTGTCCTGGAGAATTCACCATCGCATCATATTCCTCTGCTAATTTCCTTAAGGTTTCCAATTTACAGAAACAAGCCGATCATTATATCCTGACACTTCCTTCCTCAAAGACTAACAGATCTCATAGATTAGTTCAAATAACCTATTATCCAACCTATAACAGCTGGTGTCCATTAGCTTATTTTGACCAACTCATGCTTTTCCACTCATGCTCAGATCCATTACATCTTCTTCTTACCTCTGATAACCAGTCAACCATGATGACAAAATGGTTTCTGGAATATATCAGAACTCTTCTGCAATGACTTGCACTCGTTCTTTATTCCTTTTCAGGACATTCTTTCCAAACTGAACCAGCTTCTTTAGCATCAAAGAATAACTTTCCTGCACACATCATCAAGAAACTAGGAAGATGGACTTCATAAGCTTTTGAATTATAAATCCATTACCCAGAAGCAGAAATAAGACAAGCGTTTAGGATCATCTCCTCTTAGCTTGCCCACAGGATGGGCAGATCCATACCCATGGGTCCTCAGAGGTTTCCTCCGGGGGGGGGTCCTCTCCTGAGTGTTATTGGTCACACTCTCCGTGAGTTGGAGGAGGTAATTTTTTGGGGCCCTCTGTTCTCTACATGCTGCCTGACTTCACTACCAACAGTGGGAATAGAGAAAGGCCAAAACTTAAACAGTATATACAGGTACTATCAGTAGGTAAGTCAGTGAGCATAGGGGTGGAGAAGGCAGACCAAGATGGCTCTGTCAGTGTTCTGGCTCACATGCCACCAGCTCCCTATGAAGGAAGAGTCTGAGTAAATCACCTGCATCAGAGGTAAATGCTGGCAGCATCTCTCTGAATTTAGAGGAGATGCATTGGAATGGCTCACTAGTCATTCACTTTACAAATATTTTGTCAGCATGATTACTGTATGTCTAGACAAATAGGGTGATCGGCGCTTACCTCAGAAGAATCCCTTAAGACCCACAAGAAAAAAAGAGAAGAAATTCTGCTTCATTTGCTAAGGAGTGTCTAGAAACCAATTCAAAGCTCTCCACAGCTAAAAACCACACTACAGTTCAAACCCAACAACAGCAGACTTTAAACACTTTGTTTACCTCAGACACATCCATTGAGCCACTGTTATCCCCCATTCAGGATGTCCTGACTGGAAATGTGAGAGAAGGAGAAAAGATTACTGCTGCAATTGACCCAGGACTACAGGCTGTGATTATTGGAGGTAATGAACCCGATGCAGAAGATGTCAATTTTTTAACAGTGGATGAGGCAGAGATGGGGGCAAATGCACCTGAGACCCAGACAGTTTTATCGGCAGAGTCTGGGTTGCAACCAATACTAGCCTTTGTGGTGTCAGAGATGATGTGGGAAGAGGATGAGACCTTACAGCACACTGTGTGTGATGATAAAGAAATGGGGAAGATTCAGTGCAGCAAAATCTGGCATCCAGTATCAATGATATGGCAATATGGAACATGAGTACACCCCTATCTCTCATAATGACTCTGGCAAAAGTATACCATGTAGCATTTCATCTGTGGTAAAAATGGTGGGTGTTGCTTCATCCCTTCTGCAAAACAACGGGGAAGGGCCTTTAATTATTGGGGGAAGCATACAGAAATCGGGTCCATCTACAACTAAATAAGTGAATGTTGACTTTGACTACCAGACCTTAGGACGTTTAATTAAAACAGAAATTCATAATGAAATCCAGGCAGGGCTTGCTCCAATTTTGACTGCGTTATCTGACATCAATACTGCTATCTCAGTTTTTAATAAAAAAATGTCGGACATAACTAGTCTCATGACTGAAGTAGAAAATAGAGCGCTGGCCCGGTGGCGCTGAAAGTTGAGGCACTGAACACCACACCTTGCGCCATGCCTGTGACCCAGGTTCGGGAACGAGCCCGGGTTGCTGGAGATTGACAGGGGAGAGAGAGGATTGAGCATCCGTAGGACAGCTCTCCTCTCCTTGGAGGGACGGGGTCCTGAGTCGGTGCTCGGTTGCCCTCTGGTGGAGGCCAGAGTTGCAGCAAGCACTGACAAACCAGAAGAAAGAGCGCTGGAGTGGCAGACATCAGTAACATACCTTGACATCATGGCACCAGCCACTCCCCAAAAAACAGGGAAAAACACCCTTCAGCTCTGGCAGAGATGAAGCACCGGAGCTTGCCCTCGATCTGCAGCCACCCACCTGACACTCTCCCAACCGATGCTACTGACTGCTCGGGGTGTTGGGGGCCCACCTTGTCCCCCTTCTGGGGGGTAAACCAAGGCTACATGGGTGACAGAGGATTGTCCAGACAGGGCGGACCACAGAGGGATGACTCCTTGGTGTCTCCCGAGGAGACCAGAGCTGAGGGGCGGAGAGGAAGAATAAACATGAGAATAAAAAAAAGAGGTAGAAAATAGAATCAGCAGGCTAGAGGTCAAATGGGCCCTGTAAAAATTGACATTTCTACAGTTTAAAACCAACTTCAAGAACATAAGGTCAAAATTATTAATCTGGAAGATCAGTCCTGAAGAAATAAGCTGAAATTGATTGGTATATAGGAAGGGTCAGAGGGTACAGGGGATCCTCTGCCATATTTCAAGAAGATTATGACCAAGGCACTGGATTTGCAATATATGGAACAAAAAAATTATTCTGGACTGGGCCCACCATGAAGGCCGGCAACTCTAGTTCATCAGTAGGCCAGCTAAAGCACCCCCAGACTTGTGTTCATCAAACCACACTGCTATAGAGACAGAGAACTGATTTGGAAGCATGCAAGAATTATTAAGGGGCTAGTATGTGAAAATTTAAAGTTTTCTGCCTTCCCAGACTTATCCATAGAAACGATTCAGAATCGGAAATCTTTTGACAACGTGAAAATGCTGTTACAAGAACAGGGGGTCAAGTTCTTTTTCTAACATCCAGTCCACTGAAATGTTTTTTCTAAATGGTAAATGGCATGTGTATATTGATCCAGCTTCAGCTGAAAAATTTATTAGGGGTATGGATGCCTAAAGCTATTTCTGTACAATATTTAATATGTGTAAGTAACTGGTGAAGCAGAATAAAAAAAAAGTGAAAAATTGTAAGGGAGCTAGGTGGGAGTGGGAATGAGAGGGAAGAGTGCCTCTCTCTATCCTCCTCTCTCCCTCCATATGATGGTTTATTCATACCACTGAAAGTGGATCTCTTGAATCTGAGTGATGATATGATGTGGAAAAAAACCGGGCATGGCGAGTTAGTAGCTGAACCTCTCAGAGCTAATGTTGAGGAAAAAAAGAGGGGAGGTATAATGACTTCTCTCAATTTATATGCCATGTCATTTTTTTTATTTCCCTGGTGACATGGAGACCCAAAGATCTTGAAATAACAAACAGCAGTGAAAGCACAACATATACTTTGATTTTGAAGCTTACAGTCAATCAATCAATCAATAATCATTATTTTACCAGGTGAAACACCATTGTGTTGAAGCTCATTTCCAAGGTGGACCTGGGCAAGGTATACATAACAAATAAAATTTCAGATAACAAGGAATACATAATTTGTGGTGGGAACAAAATATCAACATAAGTAGGGTAACACCAGAATAATGCACTATATATGTGTACAGATATATATATATATGTGTGAGTGTGTGTATATATATATTATGTGTGTGTATATATATATATATATATATATATATATATATATATACACACACACACATATATTCGTTTACATAGATTGCAACATATTCCATAACCAGAGAAAGGAGCAGCAGTTAAGTATAGAAAGTACAGAAGAGGAGATACGCTAAGGTAGAGACACACACCAGGGGAAGGGGAGTGGGAGAGATACGAGAGCTAGGGAGATGATACACAAGGACAGAGCGGTAAGAGAGAGTGTGATGTGTATGCCAATCCTAGGTTCAATCCTTTAGGAACTGCACTTGCATGACTCACTGAAGGACTGTCTAAATAATGTTTTAAATGTGGTAAGTTTTACGGGGAAGGCTAATTTCAGTGTTTATTGAAGTTGGTTCCACAGGGAAGGCAGAGCAAAATTAATGGATAATCTACCAAATCTGGTTCTAACTTTGGGGATGGTAAGTGTTATGTAAGATAAGCTTCTTAAGGCATAATTACCAGGCACACTGATAGATATACAGTCAAAGACATACTGGGGGAACAATTTGGGGATAGCTTTGAAAGTCCAGGTTGCTGCATTTCTTTGCCACCTGAATGACAGAGATGTCCATCCAACCAGAAAGTAAAGAGAACAGTGGCGCATAGAGCAGGTAGCACCAGTAATGAATTTTAAGGCGTGGTGATATAGGATGTCTAGCTTGTAAAGGGTGGTGCTAGTTCTCTGCCCATACAAGATGTCTGTGTAGTCTAGGAGCAGGAGGAAGGTGGCTTGGACTAGTCTTGTTTTTGCTTCTTTGGTGAGTAAGTGGTTAATCCTGAAAAATAGGCCGAGTCTCTGTCTTAGTTTTTTTGTAAGATTCTCAATGTGATCCAAGAAGGTTAACATTCTGTCAACCCACACCCCCCAAGTATTTTAATTTGGCCACTGCTTCTAGTGGCTTGCCTAGAAGGGCAGTAACTTTTGGTAACGTGTCTAGGGGTGGCGTATGGGCTGCTTTTACAGACAGTGAAAATAATATAATCTTTGTTTTTTTTGCATTTAGTAATAGTTTAAGGTGTGGTACATTTGTCTGGAGTCTGTCAAAATCAAGTTGGAGGTCTCTACAGGCCAATTCAGGGGAAGGCCTATCAATATACAGCACGGTGTCATCCACAAAAAGGTGGATGTTAGCATAGTTTATGTTGACATTGATATTATTGATGTAGATAGCTGACAGGAGTGGGCCCAGAATGGAACCTTGTGGGACACCTCTCTACAGGGTATTTAAAGAGGAGGATTCACTACCAGCTTTTATCTCCTGGTAGTGACCATCAAGGTAGTTGCAGAACCATTTAGTGGCCGTTCAGTCCAGCCCAGTATTCCGAAGGATGTCCAGTAGTAATGAATGGTCTATTGTGTCGAATGCCTTACTTAGGTCAAGGAACAAGGCACACACATGTTGCTTGCCATCAAGTGCTTTCAGTCAGTCATTGGACACTTTTGACAACACAGAGATAGTACTATAACATGGTCTAAAGCCAGAATGGGCAGGTGTAAGGAGATTATGTGACTCTAGGTACTTTCTTAACTTTGAATTAACTATCTTTTTGAGGAGTTTTGACAGGGTAGCGAGCAGGGAGACAGGCCTATAATTGTTTAGGTTGGTGTGGTCTCCAGATTTGAAAAGTGGTATGATGTGCTGTTTTCCATATAGTGGGGAAAGCACCTTGGGCAAATGACAAGTTGAAAAGGTGTATTAAGGGGATAGCCAGTATGTGATATCCTAATTTCAGAAAGTAAGGGTCAATGAGGTCATCACAGTGATACAAGGGCTGGGAAGTATTGACAATGTATACACAGATCTCCTTAGAGGCAAATATTGGCAAATTAGAAACAGATTTCTATACTTACACTCCATAGAAGTGAGTGTACAGACAATTTGGTATTTTGTTACAATATATGTGAAAGGAGTGGATAATAAAAAGAGGGGTTTGTCCCATAACTTCCCAGCAGGTAAATGGAGAAAGGAAGGGGTGTGGGGGTTATTTATCAAAAAATATAAATGCAAAGTTTTGAATTTATATGGTGCATACAATATTTAAAAGATGTTAATAACAATGTTTTTCTTCTGGGCTGGAACTACAGAGAATGGTGCAGAATTTAGAATTAGAAAAATATAAAAATGTTGTTGGTAAGTGATTTAAGAATGGTGCAGAATTTAGAATTAGAAAAATATAAAAATGTCATTGGTAAGTGATTTAAGATGTCTATCTTGGAATTTTAAGGGCATAAAGGATTGGGCTAAAGGGAAAAAAAAATAATTATGCTAATAAAAAACAAGATCAACTGTATTTTTTTACAGGAGACTCATTTATTACCCCAAGATTTTGTGTATTATTCCAAGCTGTGGGGACAAGGGCTGAATGCACCATATACAAATAATGCCAGAGGGGTTTCAATATTTTTCCCAAAAAAAACCTGAATGCAAAAGTTAATAATTCTGTGACTGACAAAGAGGGCAGGTACATCATAGCAGAGATACAATTGCTGAATCAGAAAATAACCATGATCAATGTATACGGACCAAATGAAAACTTCCCACAATTTGTTGATGACTTTTTTTTGAATATTGCTCTATTTCTAGCACCATGGTGGGTGATTGGAATATTATTTTTAATCCAGCACTGGATAAATCTATAGTACTTTGTAACTCCATCACCTCTTCAGCAAAAAAAGTTATATAGTATATGGAAGATTATAATTTGGTGGATATCTGGAGATATCGCCACCCTAATGATAACAAATTTTCATTTTTTCACATGTATAGCAAAACTACTCTAGATTAGATATATTTTTAATATCTAGTTCAATATGGTCTAAGCTGGGTAATGTGGATTACTTTAGTATCCATATATCTGACCATGCTCCAGTAAATTTATACTTAAGCATAACTGAAAATATTAGGAATCAAGGATTTAAATTAGATTCTATATTAATGAAGGATGAACAGTACTTAGAATATATTAAAAAATAAATTGAAACTTATTTCAACTACAACCACCCTTATGCCACTTCTATTTCTGCATGGTGGGACACTTTTAAGGCAATGGTCCGCAGGAGCAACTACATCATACACTATAAAGTGGAATAAAAGAGAAAAGCGGGTTCTAATGGAGCTAGAGCAACAAATTAAATTAAAGGAAAATACACATGTAACATCAAATGATCTGGTTATTCTGCAAGAATTGATATCTTTAAGGGACCAATATAATAAAATTACCTCTGAAAATGTTGAAAGACAGATTTTATATAACAATTCTAGATATTATATAATGGGTGAGAAACAGGATAAGATTCTGGCTTGACAACTACATTCGCAGAAATTAAAAACAACTATTTACAAAATAAATAATAACAATGGTGATTGTGTGGAATCTCCTGAAGAAATTAATAATATATTCTGGAGCTATTACCAGAACCTATATATATATATATATATATATATATATATATATATATATAAAATGAAGGGTGGGGTGCCAGAGATGAGGCAATTTTTTTCGAATATTAGGATACCAAAACTTTTACAAGAACATAAAGATAAATTAGAGCAACCTTTGTCAATGGAGAAAATTAATCAAGCAATAGATAAATTATCAGCAGCCAAATCACCTGGACCGGATGGCCTTCCTATAGATTTTTTTAAAGAATTTAGCACCGGTTATGGTGCCCCATATATACACCCTGTTCAACCATATATTTGCTACTGGCCAAATGCTACCCTCTTTCAGGGAAGCACTCATTATGATCTTTCTTAAAAAAGATAAGAATCCTATATCAACAACCTCGAACTGCCCTATATCACTTATTAATTCGGATGCCAAATTTCTGGCAAAGATTCTCACCACCAGGCTAGAGGAGGTATTGCCCTTGATTATCCACCCAGGTCAAAATGGGTTTATTAAAGACAGGCAAATGAAAGCAAATATAAGATGTACGTTAAATATTATTGATCATTGTAAAAATGACGATCTATCAGTATTAATTCTTTATGCCCAAAAGGCGTTTGATCAAATTGAATGGTCATATGTTATAGAGGTTCTGGATAAATTTGGTTTTGGCCCTGGATTTATATGGTGGATATCAATACTGTACTCTGGCCAGACTGGATGGCTTTCAGCTGGCTGAGACTCAGCCTGGCTAAGACGGAGGTGCTGGTGATTGAGCCTGTTCACGGGCATGATGGGTTGCTGTCCTGAGCTGATTCTGGTCTCATTCTGGGTTCTACTCCATTGACTGCTTCCCTGAGGGTACAAAATCTGGGTGTGATCCTTGACAGCAGGCTGACTTTTGAAGATCAGGTGTCATCTGTTATCAGTAGTGGTTTTTACCATCTGTGGAACATTGCCCAGATTAAGCCCCTCATTCCGCCTGAGGACCTGCCAATGCTAGTGCACACCTTTGTTTCCTACAGACTTGACTGCTGCAACACTCTTTACTTAAGGGTCATGGGAGGGACCCTCCACAGACTGCAGCCAGTGCAGAATACAGCAGCTCGGCTTCTGACTGGCCTTTCTAGATTTAGGTGGAGGGTCCTTTTCAAGGTGTGGCTTCTCACCTACAAGGCCCTAAATGGACTGGGCCCTGGCTATCTGTTAGAGCTCCTGACACCGGTGACCTCTGCTTGCTCCCTCCGGGCCTCCTCAAGAGACCTCCTGGTTGTTTCCAGGGTATGGCTCAAGACTTCTAGAGATTGTGCTTTTAGCATTTCTGGGCCATCCCTGTGGAATGCATTACCATCTGCAGTCTGGGAGGCCCCTTCGGGAGAGGTGCTTAAGCGGAGATTGAAGGCACACCTTTTTGGCCTGGCTTTTAATGAATTTAGAATTTTAATATACTAACCAGTCCCTATTTGTGATATTTTATCAACTGTAAAGTGTCTTATATTTTAGTTATTTTAAACCCCATTAATGTTATTTTATATTTATGCATTATATGTTTATTCTATTTTTCTGTGAGGTGCCCAGAGCCTCCAGGAATGGGCACCATACAAATAAAACTTGCCTTGCCTTGGTGGCAAGAATCAGAACAAATCATACCGCATCTCCATGTTTTCCTTTTTAGCGGGACACAAGGCAGGGGTGCCCATCACCTTTAATTTTTGTGATCGAAGTAGAACCACTAGCTTTGGCTATAATAGCTATAAAGGCATCAGAACAGGGCTATTAGAAGGATGGAAATGGTTAAATATCTGGGAATTAATATAGACTGACAGGGCTTAAATCTCTATCAAATTAATTGCTTGCCATTAATAGAGAAAATAGGGAGTTAAAACATTGGCAATCATTACCATTTACATTAATTGGTAGAGTTAATACTATTAAGATGGCAGTTCTTTCAAAACTCATTTTTGTATTCCAAAATATTCCTATCTTATTGCCAGACTTCTTCTTTAAACATATAAAGGATTTGGTAAAAAAATTCTTAAGGAAGGGCAAGAAGTCCAGGTTAAAGATGAATAAATTATACCATAGTAACCTAGAAGGAGGGCTGGCTCTTCCTAATTTTAAACTGTATTATTTTGCAGCTTATTTGGCTGCAATCTATAATTGGTTTAAACTTAACAAACAAAATGTTGTAAATTCAATAGAATGTACACACTCTTTATATCAAGATATAAGATTATATTTATTTAATGGTCAGAATAATGAGGTTCATAAAAAATTGTTATGCACTACTTGCACAACAATTTCAGTTGGGTATACTCTTTGTAAGCTTAATAAAATTATTCCAAAAGGGACAATCTCCATACCTATGTTTTGTAATTCCTATTTCTTACCTTCTTTAACTGATCCAGTACTTAAGAACTGGTACAATAGGGGACTGATAGAAATGGGGCAACTATCAAAAATAATGTCTGTGTAGATTTTGAATTCATTAGAAATCAGTATCAAATACCCAATACTGTAGAACTTGAAATTTTCACTGTCAAATAATTTTCACTATTTTCACTGAAGCACCAATTTTCTTGAAAATAAATTTGAGCTAATTAGCACTTCTAGCATTTTTTTCCATTATAGCAAATGTGGTGATTGTGACCTAGAGCTAAAATAAATTTATGCAGTTATGGTTGCATTTACATTTGCACTAAATTTACTTTGTGTGAAAATAAATAGTTCTACAGTACTCACTTCTATTCCTTTTTGCAGGTAAGAGATTATATAAATGAGAATATACTCAAGATAGATTATAAGGAATTGCAAAATATAGTTAATATGTTATGTCTCCTACTGTAAGGCAAACTATTTCCAATATATATATGGCTGGCTGATGCCATTTAAAAATGAATATAAGGATCAGTTAAAAAATAAATGGATAAACAAAATAAATAATAATATATCAGACTACACATGGAAAAGGATATAGATGTTAAAGCCACTGGCTTACGATCTGTAAGATTACAACAAATTAATTTCAATATTATTAATAGAGTATATTTTACACCACATAGGTTAAATCTTTTTAATCTCAATATTATATCTGTATGCCCTAGATGCAATAAGGAATCCAGCACTTTAGAGCATATGTTAGTTAGATATCCACAATTAAATTTGTTTTGGACAAGAATATTATTTGTGCTCTCTAGATCTATAGGTATCACACTTAAAAAACAAGAATCCTGGATGTTATTAGGACCAGGGAGCCCACTAAATAAAATGTCAGAGGTCAAAGCTAAATTGATTAGAATTGGTCTAATTATGGCCTATAAATGCATCCTTCAAAGATGGAAAGATAGGACACCTCCAAACACAGGTATGTAGATAAATGACATGATAGGGACCCCTAGGATGGAAATGATATATTATATGACAGCTAATCAAATGAGTAAATATGAATCTATGTGGGGTCTATTTGTAGCCCAGATCAAATGTCCAGAACTAAGGCAATTTTTTTGAATAAAATAAGCCCATATATAAGTCTACGAACATTGGGGTGTAAGGTTTTAGCCCAGAAGATTGAGAAGGTTGAATAACATAAGAACTTTAATTTATAGTTTTTAATTATGGTCACTGACCTTGATGTGTATGTAGACTATGAAGGATATAATGAACTATGTTAAAGGTAGAAGAGCACCTTTCTAAAATATATTTGTATATTTATGTACCTCATATATGCACATATGTATTCACAAACTTTATAAGTGTATGGTTATGCACCTGTATGTTGTTATTTTTTTATGTTTGAAATAAAAAAAAAAGTACTGTTACTATTCACAACACATTGAAATGGGAGGGCTGAAGCCGGGGTTCAATGTGGAGGAATAGCTCCTCCCACATCCCAGGTAAAAGCAGCGCTATCCCATACAGCCCACACTTAGTGTGCTTCATTACACCCACTCCCCATCCTCCTCCTCCTCCTGCTCCTCCTCCTCTGGTACTCTGTTCACCCTTGGTGCTGGGCCTTCTATTCCCTACATGCTGCCAGGCTTCCCTACCAAGGGTGAGAATAGAGGAAAGCCAAAACATAAACAGTATACTCAAGTACTATTACTATTCATGACACATTGAACCTCTTGCTTTTACCCACTTGCTTGATGCAGAGGTTTTTTGCCTTCACTATGCCCCTTTTTGCTTTGCTTACTGTTCTTCCACCCCTCCCAGGTCATCCCCCTTGCTATGTCATCCCTGAGGCATTCACCCATCTTTGTAAAATCTGCCATTCTGAAGTCCAGGACCCTTGCCCTTGTGTGATTTGATTCCACAGCCATCCTTATATTGAACAACACTGAACAGTGATCACTGGTCCCCAGGTTGCCTCCCACCTTGATGTCTGCAGCATTGTCCCTGTTAGTGAGTACCTGGTCCAGTATTGCCCCATCATGAGTGAGTTAACTGATCAGCTGCCTGATGAACATCCCCTGCAGGGAGTCCAGGATGTCCCTTCTTCTAGATGAAGCCACTCTATATCCAATAGAATGAACTACCCTACCAGCAGCACCTCCTCTTTTCTGCCTTCTTGCCAGTGGCTTCCACCAGTACCTCATCTAACTCCTCCCCCTGTGTTTTAGGTCAGTAGATCACACCAGTGCAAATAGTGGTTCCATTCCCCATCTCCAGAATGACCCACAGTACCTCGCCCCCCCATTGTATTCCTGTACCTCCATTGCTTTTATGCTTGCCCCTCACTTAAAGCATCACATCCCTTCTTTTCCTTCCCACCTTATCCTTCCTGAACATTTTATGGTCTGGTATGGCTATACCATTCCAAGAATTGTCTTATACATGGATGAGACAATATGTGCTGATGTCCCATGTTTAAGGAAGATAACCAAATACTTCACTGCCATTGATCTGGGGGGGGGTGCACCTAGTGGCAGGGAGGAGATATAATGTCAGAGCTGCAAACACCTGTAAAAACTAATCTGTTGATGATCACATGCATTTTGCACATCCTGAAAAAGAGGAGTGTGAAGCTTAAGAACACTTGGTGAATATACTGTAAGGAGTAACGTTCCCAGGTGCAGAAGCCCTGGTCAATGTAAGCCAGGAGAAAATTCTCTAGGACAGCTATGGGGCAAAGTAAAGAAAGGTAGTCGGTCAGATGTAGTGCCTTCCAGATCATTGACCAGGTCATAAGATGGTGGTAGAGCAGAGGGCTCAGATTATCAGCTCAGGCTGTGGAAATATCAGAGTCAAAAAGAGCCATTATAAAGTATTATGTGGGAAGCAACTCTCTCTCTCTATTCTAAGCCACTGAGCTGGGATTACATTCAGATATATAAGTATGGTGTGTCTTATGTGAGCCACCCGAAAGTAGAATTTATGGTTTGGAAAGACCAGGCTACTCACATTCTTGGAAAAAAAAAAGAATGTGAAGCTTAATGTGGGTTTGTTGACCAGCCTGGATGAAACAACAAAGTTCCTAATTCTACCTTCATCATGTGAATTAAGGGATACACAGATGAACACTTTGAAAGAGGCATAACGTGGTTAGTAGGGTCATCATATTCACAGATTCTATGCAGTGGGAGATGCTAAGGGAACGACAGCTCCACTGTGTTAGATCTTGTGTCTTCTGTGCTAAGAATGGTTGGTACTTTATTCACATAAAAGGCTTCTAGATTTCTGGATAAAGTGATGCCAAGATACTTCAACTTTGTAAGATTCTGGGGATAGGGAAAGCAGGCTTGAGTCTGTTGGGATGGATGGTAATGGAAAGTAAGAGGATCTGTTTTACTGGCATTTAATTTGGGCACAGCCCCAAATGACTGAAGTATCCACTAAACAGCTGGCAAGGAATGCTCTGAGTCTTGGAGATAGAGAAGAACATCATCCGCATAGAGGGCTATGCACTGCTCCTATTCACTTGGGCAAGGGTTTTATATACATGGGAACAGTAGAGGTGATAGAGGACATCCCTGCTAGGTCCCATGAAGGAGGGAGAAGTCCTGTGAGTGACGGCCATTTACTTTGTCACAGGCTTGAGTAGAATGGTTGATGCATTTTAACATCTGAATGAAAGGGATCGGGAATCCTAGTTACCTCAGTCCCACTTAAAGAAACGGCAAGAAAAGTTAGTTAAAAACCTTCTCAGCATCAGAACTTAGACGTATTGCTGGGAGTCTACCATTTGCATACTATGGATGATGTACAGTGTAAATCTAGTATTATCTGCCATTGTTTGAGCTCGAACAAAACCTGTCTGCTGAAGTCCGATGAGGGAAGAGAGAAATGTATCTATATGTTAGGCAATTATCAACATAAGGAGCTTATAATAATTTTTTAATACTGAGATTGGTTGATAAGAGCTACACATTGTTGGTTTTTTATCCTACTTTAGAATGCTAGATATGGCAGCATGTACCATCAATGGGGGTGGAGTCCCACCCTGCTATTTTCTTAATAGAGCCTTGAAGGATGAGAATAATGGAGTCACCCACCACTTTATGATATTTGACACCATAGCTGTCTGGGCCAGGGGCTTTCATCATCTTTGCATCTTGAATGACCTCTGCTATCTCCTCACTGGTCACCAGGGAAACAAGTGGCATCCATAGGAGTCTAGCAAGATAAAGGAGGGCAAGTGGAGCTAGGAATTCCTCACTAGCCTGAAAGAAAGGCTCCAGCTCTGTAGTGTAGAGTGAGACTGATAGTGGGCCTGGAAAGAGTTAGTGATGTCATGCAGCTTGGTGTGGCGAATCCACATAGAGAGGTGGATCACAGCTGATACTGTTACATGTATGTTTGCCTTTGTAACTGATAGGCTAGGAGGTGGGATGCCTTGCCGCCTACTTCATAGCAGTGTTATTGTAGACATGACAAGACAATCTGTTTTTTGAGGCAAAGTGCATCTAAATATGGTTTTACCATAGCTATCTTGGGGAGCCATAGAGGTATTCCCCCATTGATTTACCATTTGTAAGATGTGGAGGTTGTCCTTCAATTCTTTTTGATGTTGTTGTCTTTTCTGCTTCTGGGCTGCAGTATATTGTATGATATGACCACCCAGTACTGAATTCCCTGTGTCTCATGGTATAGAATGTAATCCTTGCTAACTTGAGTATCTCTCAGTATCTCTTCAAGTTTTTCAGTCAGGAAGATTTTGAACTCGGGAGACTTCAAATTAAAGGGCCTCAGATGCCGCCTGGTACCCTTCTTTCCAAGCCAAAGTGCCAGATGCCTAATACTGGTGCATGATCGAAGACTTACTTCCCTGAGCTTACAATCCACAAGGAGGTTAAGGTTCTCTAGTTGCATAAAGTAGTAGTTGATTCCTGAATGTAAGTGCCCTACGTACATGTTCGTAAGGGGTATAATTGCAAGCACTAGGGTGAAAAGCTCACCAGGCATAAGTCCAGCCTACCTTCAATTTAAGGTGTTTACAGAATCTATGGGACATTGTTTGCTGAGGGGGATTAGGGTTTGAATAGTCCCAGCTAGGTGAAAGTGTTAAGTTAAAACACCCTGCCAGGAGAAATAAGGCTTTGGTGCATGTGATTATTGTGTCTAGTAATTTTTTTTTAGCGTGATAGTATTGGAACTTGGTGAGAAATAAAGGTTACTGAGGATAATTTCTCTCTGTCATATAGCTATCCCTGGGCTATAACCAGGTAGTCCTCTGTATCAGTGAACATGTGGTGTTCCTGAAATTGGGTGTGTCTAGGTATTATGATAACCACATCTCTCTCCTCTCCTCTCCCCAGCATACATAGCAGATGAGAAAGCCAAGGTTTAGCTGACTTTTGACAGTTTATAATGCTCTTCCCTGGTCAGGTATGTCTCCTGTATATACAGTAAATCTGATTTTTCTTTCTTAATGTGGGTTAAAACCCTTTAACACTTAATTAGATTGTTTAGACCATTAACATTTAGAGAGTACTGTATAACTGCAACTTTGGTGTACCCATCTTAACTTATACAATTAGCATTCAACTGGCCTCCCCCCAACCACCCCCAGGCCTCCTTGCAACACTGTGGTGTAATGACATGCATGGACACTTTTGAACCAACAAACAGATTCAACTTTACAAAACTGAGGAGGTTGTTGGGGATCCCCAGATGACACCAACAGGCTGTCAACAGTAAACTGTAGTGAACTGGATCTTCCAAGGTAGGGTTCCATCTGAATTTGGCCTCCATGGGCAGAGAGATAGAGTCTGCCTGGAGGGCTTTCCTCACAGAGAGGATTCTCTGATTGGCAATGCCATTTCGGGAAAAGGGGGAAGGACTGATATCTGCCTATCTGTCCTCCCCTGCCCTAAGTAGTAACACCAATACAACATTTCAAGAGGTAATATCAAGTAGAAATGTATTGTGGTGCAGCTTTAGGAGTGTCATTACATTAGCTAAGGTCTATAACCAGCATGTTCTTTAGGAAAGAAAATAAACAATAACAGAACAGGGTCCCTGGGTTCTCACTTGGCATGAAGGTCTGAAATGGTTTGTGTAGTTCAGTGCTAAACAAGTGAAAACAAACCAGGAAGGATATAATTGCAGTAAAGAAACAAATGGGGCTCTATGAACTCCTGGTGGTATATGAATATTACCCAGCAGCAAGGTGGGTAGTGTTCTGACTGAGTCAGCATTCATTCTGCACAAGGGCTGCCACAGTTTGAATCAGAATGCTAGTGATCTTGCCAATTTCAGGAGTAAATACTTTGTAAAGGAAAAGGAATACTTCAAGCAGTGGTAAAGGAATACCTCAAGCAGTGGTAAAGGAATACCTCAAGCAGCAGTAAAGGAATACCTCAAGCAATGGTAAAGGAATATCTCAAGCAGTGGTAAAGGAATACCTCAAGCAGTGATAAAGGAATACCTCAAGCAGCGGTAAAGGAATACCTCAAGCAGTGGTAAAGGAATACCTCAAGCAGTGATAAAGGAATACCTCAAGCAATGATAAAGGAATACTTCAAGCAGTGATAAAGGAATACTTCAAGCAGCGGTAAAGGAATACCTCAAGCAGTGGTAAAGGAATACCTCAAGCAGTGATAAAGGAATACTTCAAGCAGTGATAAAAGAATACTTCAAGCAATGATAAAGGAATACTTCAAGCAGTGATAAAGGAATACTTCAAGCAGCGGTAAAGGAATACCTCAAGCAGTGGTAAAGGAATACCTCAAGCAGTGGTAAAGGAATACTTCAAACAGTGGTAAAGGAATACCTCAAGCAGTGGTAAAGGAATATCTCAAGCAGCAGTAAAGGAATACCTCACGCAGTGGTAAAGTTCAAAAGCTGTTGGTATGAGATTCAATTCACATAAGGATGTTCTTTGCAGAAAAAGGTCCGGCAAATGTCCTGGGGGTACACTGCATGGTGGCTCCGATGTGCCATAAGATAGCATTAGAATAATTGTCCAGATAGGAAACCAGTCTCCGCAAGAGCAGAAAGTGGTAGTAGAGGCTAACAAGTAGCCAGTCACCGAAGTTTCATAGGCCCTGTAGGATCTCCACTCTCCTGGGGGTAGAATTCATCTCCCCACCCAGTCACCCCATCCTCACACCACCGCCTCCCAAGTTAACTGCTCAGAATTGGTCCCTACACCACCCACAGTGCAGCAAAGAGAGAACTTTCCACCTTGGGATGCACCCTTTCAAAATGTGTCTGCTCTTCCAGCCTGACTGAATTATCAGTAGGAGTGCTACCCTCCATAGTATGGTTATGTCACTGATGGGAATAAAGAGCAGCCAAGGAAATTTAGTGTCTGTCCAAACTGCATGGCAAAAATGGTTGCATAATCAGTGTTCATGTGGACTACCTGCTCCACTTTGAGGGACTTTTCAGCAGTTTTCATCATGGTCACAGCAGATTACTCCAGTAACAGCCCAGATAATTAATCTTTCTTCATGGCCAGGTATGGCTGGTGGTCCATGAAAGTGACACCACGCTGCCATTGGGGCCCCATATCTCCAGTCAGTCTCCCAGCATTAAACTTAAGGGAGACAGTTGTTTCCATACTAGAGGCCATTGAGACTTCACTGTGGTGGGAAGCAGTACATCAGGGGTGGGGAACACTCTGGGGGCACTGAGCCAAGACAATAGTAAGGTCTCAGAGCAGCACTAAGCAGGGAACCCTAAACCAACTGGTCATCAAACAGAGGTGGGAGTATACAAATAGGGGGCCTCAGGGGGGGAATACATTCTGGGGGAAGACAGAGACACACATAGGCATACCTGTAGTTAAGAAACTCTACCTCCTTATGTAGGGGTCTCCTGAATCTGTGATGATGCCCCAGCCTTCTTTTGGGTTGATTGCAAGTGGCCCACAGTTAGCTGTATTGTCACAGCTGCCTGTAGCTGTTACTGCTCTTGTTGGGTCTACTGATTCTGTTTATTCCAGATTCACATTAAGTGAGAACCTAGGGGCCCTGCTGAGACAATTTTTCTGCAAGAGATAGAGGTGACTATCTTTGCAGGTGGGCTGGAAATTGGAATATATTGGCACAAACATTCTTTATAGGCAGCATCTGCAGACTCAAAGTACTGTACACTGTCTGGAAAGAAAATGGCAATCCTGGCAGGGTGAGGGGTCTGACATGTAGTGTCTTTAGACCACTGGGCCTTCAAGATCAAAATATAGGCTTATCTCTTTGCCATTATCACTGACAAATAAATGTTGTCTATATAGAGGTGTGTACCCTGGTATGAAACATTTTTTGCTGCCATGCCACATGTAAAACTTTTTCTTTTTCAGCATAACACAGGAACAACAGGATCACAGAGTAGGGCTGGGCCTCAGGATGGATGGCTTCAGCCCCAAAGATATGCTCACTTGAGTTCAAGGGTGAAGGCTGTGTGCAGAACAGTTTGTGAAAAACTGGTAATGCCTGAGCCCTCAACCCCTTACTGTAAATTGCAGATCCTCAGGTTACTGCAGAGGGCCCTACAATCTGCATCATCTGATGTCTTCTGCAAGGCCTATAGAGACTGATGAAGTTGGATGATAAGTCATTCAGTGGTATCTGCATGGTGATTCTGCTGAGAGAGCTGGTCATCCACATCGGTCACTCATTTTTCAGTTTTATTTATATCAGGGTGCAAATTTCATTGTGGAATCCTCACAATTCTGTGAGCATATCTATTTGGTGCCATATGGCTTGGGGTCCAAGGACTGTGGCCTCTTTCCACTTTTGTCTCTTAGGCCGTGAGGCCTACAAGCATTCATTGTCAGAGCTGTCATAAACAAAGCCATCTCCATCTATTGAATCTACCAGTGAAGTAGCTCCATTGTTTTTCCCCATTTGTAAGTAATACCTCTTGGCACAGTTATATGTATTTATTATAGGAATCGGAGCTACTATAAATGAGAGGATTAAATGGCAGGTTTGAATGGAACGCTATGATCAGGCTGTGATTTACTGCATGATGCTACCAGAAGTCCCCACTGTATATATATTTCTATGAGTATCCGAAGTGAGAGGTTGCAGTGAGCTAATGCCAAGAAAAGAAGCACCGGACATTCCAGAAGCAGTAAGTTATACATTCACAGAATTTAAACAGGAGTTGGCTACGGCAATGGGTACTTTGGTTTAGCTTTAGCTTAATGATTAAGTCTGCATTGCATTTGGGGTTTGCTGTCATACAACACCTTAGAATAATGTAGAAGCAGCCATTGTCATCTGTAGCAGACACCAGCAGTGTCAGCAGTTTGCATGATGTGAGCCACCTAAAACCACACACGCGCACACACACACACACACACACACACACACACACTCTCTCACACACACCATTTGGATATCAGTCAAAAGAAAGAAAAGGATGTGACTGACACAGACCTTCCATTCACCACTTTAGCCAGCCATCATATGAACATATGAATCTGCCAGCAGAAACAGACCACCCAGTCTGTCAATGTTTGCTCAAGTGTGCAGCTAGCCCCCTAGATTGCAGCTGCCCCACCTGAATGATTTGTAGGCAGCATGCCCTCATAATAAAGAGATGACACATGATGCAATTCTATAGCAATACCTCACTGGCTAGCCAGGCTTTACTCTAGAATTGTGTCATTCTTTCATTCATTTGAGGATGGGAAGCTGTTCAGAGTGGACTTGTCTGAGGTATATTGCAAGGGACAGTTTTCTCTTTACAGCTACCATGGATGCTGCATTTGCTGATTGTATCCTTTGCAATTTAATGTGTCTGGGTGAGTGTGGGTGAGCGGGGTATTGCGTGCCAGAGGGTGGTTAGGTGGGGATTTACTAATCATTTGTACTGGGTCAAGTCAGGAAATTGGAGTGGATTGTGGTTGGGTACTCTGCATACTACAATACATGTACATTGACCATTCAGTAATCATTATACTAACTACACAAGGATGGTGGGGAGGAAGGAGGTATATGTGCTACAAGGGTAGGGGGTTTACTTTATTAAACTGGTCTAGTGGGATGGGCTGGAGTGAAATAAAGATGTAGGTTGGGTTGTTTTTTATGTGTGAAAGTTTTTTTTTAATCACACAACTACATACAGAGGAGTTTTCCTGGCATAGTGGCAAGTGCCACTGGCGCTATGTGTAGTTTGAAGTTAGAATTTCCCATCTTCATCCACCTCCGACATACCTCTAGTGATGCCCACCATAGAGACCACGTATAAGTCTTTAGTACATGTGATCTCTATGGGGCTATCCTTGGACAGGCAGGCGATGGTGGAAGTTCACTCAAAAATAGTTTACAATTCCCTAGGCAAGTTTCCTGCGTTCTTTTGGTAGACCTACTTTTGTAAGTACCCAAGCAGTCTGCTGACTATGCCAGGCAGCTTTAAAAAGACAGATAAAAGAGGCTAGCAAGTGTGGCACAAATCATTGAAGCACTGGGTGTTTTCCTGGAAAAATAAATACTTGTTAACTTTGATATTCTCACCTCCATCAGTGCTTTGTCAAGTTTAGGTTTGTTATGTGTGTCCTGAAGGCAGAGCACCAGATGCGAGAGCGAGTTCTTATTTGTGTAGTACTACTGGATGTTTTCTTCTATAAACATGGCCCATAGTTCTCTAGTCTGCGGCACTTCAGTCCTAATTCCTTTGGCAAGGCTCTTAGACTACTGCAGTAATTTCCTCCTTTTTAGTATCATAAATGATTTGCTTTCATGACACAATTCAAACAAAACATTTACTAACATATCATATGATGTCATTTATGTCTTCAGACAGGGAGGTAGAGTCAATGGCAAGCAGGGCAGCTGGAGAGAGTTCCCCGAGATCAGGAGCAGAAACAGAATTAGAAAAAAAAAAAAAGATGATAAAGAAATTCAGGGCTCGACAGTGTATCATGTTCTTCATGCATGACAGCGTGTTCATATTAATGAAGAAGCAGCCAGAGACTAAGGCATCTCATTCGACATAAAAATAAATATAGCACAAAATAAGGTGGATGGCACACCACAAACTGATATTCTGGCTCTCTTTTGTTTATGGTGCCTCTCTCTCAGGATGCTCTGAAAGAGTTAACAACACTCACCAGCAGTTGTTATACAGTAGTGCTGTTTTGTGGGGAGGGTTAAAAATGATTATTGGCTGCTGCACAGGACAACTACCAGAGTTCATTCATCCTATCCTTTGTAGCCAGACAGCTCAAGCTAAAAGTCTATTCCTAGGGACCCATTGGTACTACAGCCATGACACTGCACTCCTCCTCACAGTTTCAAATCCAGATCCTTTGCCACTACACTTTGGAGTGCACACAGCGCAAGGGTTTGAATCTGGAATAAATGACAGTTGAAGCAGCCAATTGGTGGCTGTTGGGCCACCATGTGGGTTCAGCAGGTTTTGACGTGCTTCAGGTTTGCTGATAAACTGCATGGCAGCATGAGTGGTGGCAAGTCCTAGGCAAGGGAAGCACAGACAGTAACAGTGTGAGTTGGAGGGTCACAGTGAGGTAACCATAGGAGGAATGCATACCTCTCAACTGTACCACATTACGAGGAACGTTCCTCTTTTTACTTCACAAAAGCTCCCTGTTCCACATTGTGAGGACTTGTCCCACATTCAGTATTAACATTTTAAAGCAAAAATCTGTAGTAGATGATGCAAAAAATATATTATTCAATTAGTAACAGACTTTCTGAACATAAATGCAAACATTCTAACAGTGGTCTGAGCTTCTTAGGTAAAGATTTGATTAAGTGTTCCACATTTTGCTCATTTGTTCCACATTTTGAGAGGCAGTGTTCCACATTTGGGAGACAAAAGGTTGAGAGGTATGGAGGAATGTTTGGAGTCAAGTGCCATGGTTACCACCTTTGTTGCTGTTATAGGGTTTGAGTTTGATTTTCGGTGTCTGGGATGGGATGCAAACAGTGAAGGGGTTACTAGACTTGTGAATAAGCTGGGCAGCCTGGGAGTGGGTCACAAGGTGGTACACTGGGTTAGGAACTGGTTGAGTGATAGAAGATAGAGGGTGGTGGTAAATGGAGCTCAATCTGAGGAAAGAAGGGTAACCAGCTGGGTGCCACAGGAATAAGTTCTGGGGCTAGTCCTGTTTAATGTCTTCATAAATGACATTGTGGAGGGGCTGAAGGGAAGGTGTGCCTCTCTGCAGATGACACTAATACCTGCAACAGGGTGGACACTCTGGGAGGGGTGGAATAAATGAGGAGGGACCTAGGTAAACTGGAAGAATGGTCTAGAGTATGGCAGCTGAAATTCAAGTGCAAAATCATGCATTTGGGGCACAAGAACCCAGGGGAGCATTACATGATGGGGAGGTTACTGACGGTCACCAAGCAGGAAAGGTATTTGGGGATAATCATATGTGATGACCTAAAGGTGGCCAAACAATGTGTCAAGGCTGTGGGGAGAGTCAGTGGGATGCTGGGGTGCATAGGAAGAGGTAACACCAGCAGAAGAATGGATGTGGTGATGTCACTGTGTGGATCATTGGTGAGGCCTCATTTGGAGTACTGTGTCCAGTTCTGGAGTCCACATCTCCGTAAGGACATAGACAGGGTGGAGGCAGTTCAAAGAAGAGCAACAATGATGGTGCAGGGCCTACACCAAAAGTCATATAAGGAGATGCTGGGAGACCTAACTATGTATACCCTGGAGGAGATGAGAGACAGGGGAGATATGATAGAAACCTACAAATATCCAAAGGGCATGAATTGGGTACCAGAGGGTAGCATCTTTCAGAAAAGGAGACGTTCAGGAATGAGGGGGCATGACATGAGGTTGGAAGTGGGTAGCCTAAGTGGTAACATGAGGAAGTATTTCTTCATGGAAAGGGTGGTGGATGCATGGAATACACTCCCAGTGGAGGTAGTGGGAGCAAACACAGTGGGAGAATTCAAGGATGCTTGGGACAGGCATAGGAGAACCCTAGCGATAGGAATGAGAAGGTAAAGCCGGTGATCAAGTAGGGTCTGTGGCTTTTGCAGTAGGTAGGGGGGAAAATGGGCAGATTGGATGAGCCTAGTGGTTCATATCTGCTGTCAGTTTCTATGTTTCTATGTTTCTACTGTGGGAATCGAGTTTAGGGCATTTCATGGTGCTGTTGCACATATGGATAGGGGATGCAGCTGCAACACAGATGGCACCCAGTGCCATTTTTTACTTTTACATTAAATAAATGTTTCACAGGAAGGTCTAGATGTTATATTCTTTTAACAAAGAAGAAAACTGTTCTATTATTTATTTTGAGGCTTCTGTTTCACTGTAAGCCATAAAAAATAAATGTTAAGATTTATGCTAAGTTTGCATTGCTGCCTCTTCATAGCAACAGACAAGTCTGAGGACGTTTATGTAAAGTTTACAGGTGTATATCATTAAAGTGTCTTGTGCTGGTTCTGTTTTTCTGGTCACTTCATTGCAACTTTTCTGATGCTACAGTAGTTTGCGAATAGTGCGCCGGAGGGAGGGGGAGAAGAAGGAAACACACTGTTGTTTACTGAATGGAGACAGCAGAGTGCTTCAAGTAGCGGAGTGATTGTACTTCAACTCCAAAATGTTGTGTTCTTTGTTTGAAATCTGGTGAGCTCCCTTCTCTATAATAGCAAGACAGCTTGCAGAGCTCCACCCTGCAGCCGTAAAAATGGAACACTGACATACACACACAAACAGATACAGCAGAACACACACACGCACACACACAACACATCTGCATACCTCTCAACTGTCCCTGATTTTCAGGGACTTGATTTGTCAAAAAAATTTACTCTGCCCTCCTAAAATTGTGTTTCTGTGACTAAACAGTGGGGTTATAAGTACAAAATAATATCAAACATAAAAGTTACAGACTTGTTCTTTCTTAGTTGATTTTTTTAAGCCTTGTCCCTGATTTATGAGGGGAGGTTGAGAGGTATGCACATCTGTACCCATTGATATATACACACAGTAACATGTACACCATCAGAAAAAAAAGACACACTAATACAGTACACACATAAAACATAATAAAAAAAAGTTACAAAAAACAAATGTTTAAAACTTTAGTAATTTCTTAACAATGCATTATGCTGACATAATGGTACATCAGCTGTCACTTTGGGCAACTGTCAGTGGCTTCTGGAAAAGCTAATACATAAGACGAGTTCTCTTCCTCATGCTCCCAAATAAAGACTACAAGAAGAAGGCAACATTTAAAAGCACTTTAGTTGTACTTTACTAATACAGTATACAAATGTTTCTCATCTCAAAACACCCAGCCCCACATTAACTAACGGAATGAATGAATGAATGAATGAATGAATAAAAACCTACAACAGGAAAAAAAATGATAAACCAGTTTTCTTTTCCCAGTTTCCTTGAACATCTTCCCCTGAAACCACCACTGCTGCACCCAAATAAATGTAAAGGTTGTCTCCTTTACTTTTTTACAGTCTCAAGGTTCTAATATTCTGTAACATAAAAAAATCTTGCATCCACAACAGAAGTTTCCCAGCTTGGTAGCTGTTAAACATTACCCATTATTGCACATTGAAAATTCTTATGAAAGGATCACCTTGTAGTTGGTCAGGATTACATTATTCAGATCTCAGCTGATTTATTAAACCAAGAATACCTTTTAAAATCTTGCAATGAAGAACAATGTGAATAAGAAAGTAGAAAACCCTGAAATGTTTACGTTTTGGGTGAAGTGTGAACAGGATGTCGTAGAAAAAACAATGCTTTATTTTCCTAAAATATATGAACTCACACTTGTATATTGTTTCATTTGCCATGCTATATGTATTAAATATTTTGAAACCTAATACCACAATTACAATGTAATTGTGAACCAGCTTCACAAAAAAACAAACATTTAAAGTGCATGTACTTTATGAGGCAGTATAGTGTAGTGGTTAAGGGCACTAAGCTGCAAACCTGGAGACCTTGATTTGAATCCCATTAGCCCCCACCTGCACTGTGTGACCCTGAGCAGGTCATTTAACTTCCTCATGCTCCCATGTCACACCTGAAAACAAGCTCTGGCTTTGTGTGCCTTTCCTGGTTAAACAATTTTTCTTTCCCCTTATTCCCTATGTGCACTGGGCAAAGTAAGGCAAGTTTATTTATACCACATCCAATCCCTGCAGCTCTGAACACTTTACAAAAAAAGTCACTTACAGAACTACATAAAAAACAGAACAAATATAAAATATTACTTTTTAGAAAATGGGCACCGAGAATGCAAGATCCTGATTGGATAATGCCATCTACCAGCCGGTCTGGTATCAGGCAACAGAGACTGGGAAACAATAAGTCCCAATCTCTATATACCTGATAACGTTCAAAATCAGTCAGCTAGCATAACGTTGAATTTTAAATGAGAACCATTTTTTTTCCCTCGCTAAGCAAGAGATGGGGCTCTGACCTGAAATTTGATGATGGGCACCCCCATCCCTCTAGTTTGTAAAATACTCTCAGTTTCCCAATGTGACACACTGTACCTGAGTCTTTATAATTCTTGTGATAAACAACTCAATTTTACTGTATTGAAGTAACTGTGCAAGCACCTCTTGTGCTCAGAGCTACTCCAGTTGTTCCGACTCACCCTGACTCCACTCCCGCTCTGCTACTAACCCCCATCCGTTCCCAGGGCAGTAAAGTGTAGCGTGTGCTGTCTCTGAGAGGACATTCTCACTCCACTGCAGAAACATATTCTGACAGCAGCACATCCTAAATGATATTTTTTCTTTCTTTTTTGTTTAAATCCACTCAAGTTTGGGGGGGAGAAATTCCTGGAATCTAAGCGCAGGAATTATACCGCATGCAACGGAGCAAAAACAAACTGATTTTTTTTTGTTTTCTGAGGCACTAAAGAAGTGCCAGTGTTGAGCTCTCACTTGACCTCACCCTGTCCGCTCCTGATCTTTCGTTGACATGCAGCTCGGGGGCATACATCACCATCCTCCCTTAATCTCTCCCGCTTAGCTCCTGAGTTTCGATCTGTGGATGACACTTTACCGGGGGGGGGGGGGATCCACACAAGTTATCACAGCAAATGAAAAAAAAGCACTGCTAATTTAAATAAATACTTTAGATAACTGCCATCTGCCCTGCCTAGGTCCTTGTGGTCATGCTTCTGACGGCTCACAAATCCCTATTCAAATTCCTTTATACATTCACCAAAGCAACAGCAAACAAACAGTAATACAGCAGTTTCTCTGGTTGTGGACAGTATGCAAGAAACTGCATCTTTTCTTCAGGATGTAGTGGTGAGGAGGAGCCAGTAGTATAGAATAGCTCTGTGATCTCTTTGTGTGTATTTGGGGGACAGCAGATGGAACAGCACCCAAATGGAGAGACTACTTTAACAAAAAAAGTCATTTTTTTCTCCTAGTATTTGCATTTGTTTTTAATCTGATTTCCTTTATTTTACTACTTAATCAAAATTTAAACAGATGCTCATTAATGTAAAGCAAAATCAATTTTAGTATGTGTGTGTGTGTGTGTGTGTGTGTGTGTGTGTGACCATAACAACCAAAATTCAGTGCAGGCGGAGGAACTATTTAATTTCAAACTAAGCAAGCAGCATAGTGTTTAACCAATTAAAAATAAAAAAATAATTAAAAATCATTGTCTAATATAGTTGCCCATTTTCTATAATAATATTACTTCCAGGGAGGTATTAGCTATACCGACCTTCCAGGCTATAGTGCCCTCCCTCGGGCGTGCCTCATTACACCCTCAAGCAGTCCGGTATAGCACAATACCGCCCACCCTGTTGGGTATTATTGCTTACTTAATATATGGATTGTAAATTTAATATGCTACTAAAGCATACACAAAAAAATAGATAATACTATCACTCCCAGAGCGATAATAGGACACTACAGAAGTGATAATACTATCGTTCATGTCCAGTAATGCTATTGTTGGGACCCGAACAATAGTATTATCACTTAAACTCAACAGCGCAATCGTAAGTCTGCCACCCAACATAATTTAAAGCGTGCCTTCTGATTGGCCGCTTTTCCTTTCTGGGCAAGCTGAAAAAATTTTAAAACATGGCCGCTCTTCCTCTCGCTTAGGGAGAGAAGAAAAAATTACTCACCTTAGTAATGTTGTTTCTTCTAATGGAGTCTTGCTATATTCTGACATATGCAGTGAGTCCCAACCTTTGAACTGCCCCAGAGGTGAAAGAGTTAACTTTCCATGCCAGGCATGGAACTCTGAGCTCGAGCTCGGTTGAGACTCTGTCTGTTGTTCTTCCAACTCAAACCATCAGATCTTTATGAGCTAAACTCACTAAGGTCCTGTGTGGAAGCTGTAAACCTACACTAGCCAACTGGCTACTAAACATAAAACACACTTTTTGGTCCCAAAACAAAGACTCAAGTCAGGAGACCCAAAAAATGAAAAACACAACACCAACTCACCCCAAGAAAAGAAGGGGTGAAAACAAAAGGTGGGCATCTACTAGTGCCAACACTGCACTGCCCACCCACATCCCAAAAAACAGAGGTTCTGAGAGGGGCAGGGGGGAGGTCAGAATATAGCAAGACTCCATTAGAAGAAACAACATTACTAAGGTGAGTAATTTTTCTTCAAACAACATGAAGTCTTGCTATATTCTGACATATGCAGACTACAAAGCAGTACCTCCATGGAGGAGGGACAGAACCTACTTAGGAAATAGGCTCTGAAGCACAGCTGTGCCAAACCGAGCATCACTCCTAGCCTGGATGTCCAGGGAGTAATGCTTGGTAAAAGTGTGAACTGTTTTCCAGGTAGCTGATTGACATATCTCTAGAATAGGGATGTCCCTGGCAGCAGCCAGGGAAGCAGCTGTACCTCTGGTAGAGTGAGCCCTCAGGCCTGAGGGAGGAACCTTACCCAGTTTTTCATAGCAAAATTGGATACAAGAGACAATCCACCTGGCAATGGATCTTTTAGTGGCAGGTTTCCCTTTACCAACCTCACCATAAGTGAAGAACAGTTGGAGGGAGTCAAACCTGTGACCCTTGGTACGCTCTATGTAGTAACTAAGGGCTCTTTTCACATCTAAACTGTGCAGCCTCCTCTCGCCAGAGGAGGAATGGTCAGTGAAGTACTCTGGAAGAGACATAGATTGATTAAGGTGGAAATCTGAAACCACCTTAGGCAAGAACTTCCTGTTAGTCCTGAGGACCACCTTATCTCTGTGAAAGGAGATAAAATCAGGCTCCACTGACAAAGCTTGTAATTCACTTATGCGTCTGGCAGAAGTGATGGCTACCAGAAACACAGTCTTCCAAGTCAAGTACTTAAGCTCTACTGAAGATAAAGGCTCAAAAGGGGGTTGCATAAGCTGAGCAATGCAAACATTGAGGTCCCAGGCAGGGGCAGGGTCCCTGAATGGAGGGTTGGTGTGAAGCAATCCCTTGAAAAACTTGGAGAATACAGGGTGAGCTGAAAGAGGAGAGGGATTACCTGCTGAGATAAAAGCAGACACAGCTGCCAGATGCACTTTCAGTGTAGCTGGTCTCAGCCCCAAGCTATTTAAGTGGACCATATAATCAAGGACTGTGGGCAGATCAGCAGATTCTGGGGAAATATGCTTCCCAGAGCACCATATGGAAAATCTTTTCCATTTTGAAGTATAAGTAGCCCTGGTGGAAGGTTTTCTAGCAGCCTTCAGGATATCCATTACACCTTGGGAGAGGTGTAAATTGTAAATTCTAACTCTTCAAAGGCAGGCCTTGAGATTGAGAGATTTGAGGTTCGGGTACCAAACCCTCCCCTGAGCACAGGTTAACAGGTTGTAATTCCTGGGAAGACACAGGGGAAGATGGACTGCTAAGGACAATAGGAGTGGATACCAGGGCCGTCTGGCCCAGTTTGGAGCAATCAGGATCATCTTGCAGGGTTGAGATCTGATTTTGACTAGTACTTTGAACAGGAGAGGGAAGGGGGGGAAGCATAGAGAAACTTCCCTTCCCAATTGAGAACTAATGAATCCAAGGGGACTGAGCCCAACACTGGGGGCCTGCAGCAAAAAAGGGGAAGTTGGTGATTGTCTGGGGCTGCAAAAAGATTTATCTGCAGGGTGCCCCATCTGGAAAATATCACCTCCAAGACCAGGGGGTCCAGTGACCATTCATGATGGACCTGGGAAATCCTGCTGAGGGCATCTGCCAGGACATTGTCCTTGCCTGGGAAGTGAACTGCCATGAGGGAAGTGTTCAGGGAGTAAGCCAGAGACCACAACTTCATGGCTTCAGTGCACAAGGCCATAGACCGAGTGCCTCCTTGCTTGTTGATGTACCACATTGTGGTGGTGTTGTCTGTTCTGACCTGTACCACTTTGTTCTAAACAGATTTGGAAAAAGCTTGAAGTGCTAGAAATACTGCTCTGAGTTCCAACAGATTGATATGGAGCAGAGATTCCTGAGGGGACCACAACCCCTGGGTGGTGAGGTCACCCATGTGAGCCCCCCACCCCAAGAGGGAGGCATCTGTAGTAAGGATTAAAGAGTGAGACTGAGTGACAAAGGGAACCCCTTGTCTCAGATTGTTCTGATCCTGCCACCTCTGCAGGGCCTGGATCAGGGTTCGAGTTACTGGGATCAATTTGGTCAGAGGGTCCTTCTTTTGAGACCAAAAGACTCTCAAATGGAACTGAATGTCCCTCATCTGAAATCTTGCTCCCTGCACTACTGCTGTAGAAGCAGCCATGTGCCCCAGGAGCTGTAGAAAATGCCTTGCTGGTCGAGACACCTGCAGGGTGAATGAGGAGGCCAGAGACACCAGGGTCCTTGCCCTGTCCAGGGGAAGGAAGGCTCTGGCCTTTACTGTGTCTAGCTCTGCAGCTATGAAGGTGAGGAGCTAGACAGGCTCTAGAACTGACTTTGGAAGATTTAGAAGGAAACCCAAAGAAGTGAGCAGTTGCTGAGTTACCTGTAAGTGTAACTTGGCTTGGTCTGGGGACTGGCCTACTATGAGCGAGTTGTCCAGGTAAGGGAAGACGGCAATCTTCTGCCTTCTTAGAAAAGCAACTACTACTGCCAGGCATTTTGTGAATACCCTTGGAGCAGAAGTGAGGCCAAAGGGCATTGCTCTGAACTGGTAATGACCTGAGGGCAGCTCGAACCTGAGGTACTTTCGATGGGAGCTTCTGATGAGAATATGGAAGTAGGCATCCTTGAGGTCCAGGGACACTAGCCAGTCCCCTGGCATTAGAGAGGGTAGAATAATTCCCAGAGTCACCATTTTGAATTTTGGTTTTAAAAGGTGCTTGTTTAAGTATCTGAGATCCAGGATGGGCCGCCATTCTCCTGTCTTTTTTGGGGTAAGGAAGTACCTGGAGTACAACCCTTTGCCCTGGTGTAGGGATGGAACCCTTTCCACAGCTCTGAGAGCTAGAAGGAAGGAGACCTCTGCCTCTAAGGCAAGTGCCTCTGATGGATTTGCAGGTGGAAAGGATCTAGTTCTCATCTTTGGAAACTTTTTGAAGCTGAGAACCAGTCCCTGGCTTACTACTTCCAGGACACATTTGTCTGATGTCAGAAACTCCCAGTCCTGGACAAAGTAAGCCAGCCTGCCCCCTACAGGTAGCTGAGAATTGGCCCTGGCAACCCCATCAGGGTGCCTGTTTGGCAGGGGCTTTGGGCTGAGGGGTGGAAGCAGGTCTGCTTGTACCCCGTCTGCCTCTCCCTCTAAAGAACCCCCTCTGGGCATAAGCAGAAGAGGAGGCCTGGGCTTGGTAAAAAGGCCTATGAAAAGGCCTGCCCCTGACCCTGGGAAGCTGCCTTTGAGGAGTGGCCTGCCTTTACTTGGCCTGTGCACTCCTGTAGGTGGTCCTATACTCATCCATTTTCTTCATGTAATTCTCTGTTTGCTCCCCGAACAGAGAATTACCCACAACAGGAAAATCCATGGCCTTAGTCTGGGTATCTTGTGACAGGCTAGTACATCTGAGCCAAGCCATTCTTCAAGTGCCACAGATGTAGCCATGACTCTAGATGACACATCATTGGAGTCTACTGCAGCATGGAATTGCACCTTGATGCCTCAATACCATCAGCAGCCACCTGCTCCAGCTCCTTGGCAAGCTGGCCAGGGACCTGTTTTGCTAGGGCCATAACAGTGTCCCATCTGGATTTTTGATACCTAGCAGTATAGGCCATATAATTGGCCTATCTGAGTCCCAAGGATGCTGCCATGTACTGTTTCTTTGCCATGGCATCAATCCTCCTGGAGTCCTTGTCCGGGGGGTGTGAAGCCAAGGGAATGTTTGCCTTATCACAGGCTGCAGCCTGCACTACCCAACATGGCTGCATTGTTGTGTAGGAACTCCGTGTCAGAGCCTGACAATGTATACCTCTTGTCCATTCTCTTATCCACAGGAGGTATAGTGTTAGGAGTCTTTAAAATCTTAAATGTCTGTTTCCCAAAAGATTTGTGCAAGGGAATAGACAGCCTCCTAGACTCTGGGATAGCCATCATTTCCACATAGTCAGGCTCCTCGTGGTCATCCACAGCTTCTTCCATAGGAAGCTGGAGGGTTTCAGCCACTTTTTTATAAAACATGAAATGGGAGGGGGACTCAGAAAGCCTAGGAGGAGACACCCCTGAAGGTCTGTCTGGGGAGATGTCTGGGTCAATGGGCACATCCAGACTTTCAAATCCACATTCACTTTCCTCATACTCCTCTTCCTCCGGTTCATAAAATTCCTCTAACTCAGATTCTTGAACCGGTGGAACCGGCCGAACCGAGCGCCTGCCTGATGGTGCTGGTTCGGTTGGAACCGGGGAAAGCGACTGGACAATTTTGATCGCTTTGGCTATCTCTTCAGTGGTTGTAGAGGAAAGTTTTGGCTCCACACCAGCTGATTTTTCTTTTCTAGTTCTTTAAGCCGGAACCGATTCCTCAGAATTGGCTCTCCTTTTGCCCAAAGAAGTCTCGCCCTGGTCAGAGAGCACTCCTTCTGGTTCGGTTTGAACTGAACCGGGATGGCCATCCGGTTCAGCGGACTTTTTGGCCTCCCTTTCCCTGAGCCTACCAGCTCTCTTTTCTAGGGTAGCTGCAGGGAAATTTTTGCAAATCTGGCAGTCTGCATTGAGGTGGTCAAACCCCAGACAATAAACACAGGTGGTGTGGGGGTCAGCCTTGGCAAAGACTTCCCCACACACACTACAGTGTTGAAACCCAGTGGGTCCGGTTTTTCTTTTGGGTTTCTCAGACATAGTGCCAGTCCTAACCAAACTTACCCTTTTATGGCAATCTGCCAGGCAAGACCCTCTTATCGGTTCCCAACCGTGTCACGGGTCGTGGAAAAAAACGTAATAAAATCCGTTTTTTTTAGAACCGATAAGAACCGGTAACCACACTCTAAAAGCACAATTTAAGATTTTTTAAACAACTTGATCGGTTCAAACCGAACCGATAAACCGTTTACAAGTTCCACACAGAATAGAATAAAATAAAACCTATCTAGTACTCACAAATACCACAGACAGAGACTGAACCGACAGGTTATGGTTTAAATTCGGTCGATAACCGAGAAAAGAGGTATTTTAACCGACAAATTGAACCGAGCAGAAGGAGAAATCTCCGGAGCGACTGTTCAGTGAGGTGGAGTAAAGAATCTGATGGTTCGAGTTTGAAGAACAACAGACAGAGTCTCAACCGAGCTTGAGCTCAGCGTTCCACGCCTGGCATGGAAAGTTAACTCTTTCACCTCCGGGGCAGTTCGAAGGTTGGGACTCACTGCATATGTTAGAATATAGCAAGACTTCATGTTGTTTGAAATGTCCGTTAACAGAAACAAGCAGTATTTTTATTTTTTTAGGGGGGGGGAACAATGTTGACTACAGTAGCTGGTAGATCCTCTCTTCAGTCTTGCTACCGCTGAATTGAAGTCACCACTCAAGGTAAGAGAGAGAGAGAGAGCGACTCCTCATTAAACAGTACACTTTTCCTGTCTCCTCAGTAAGAAGCTGTGTGCAGGCTACACTTCGGGCTCCCGTACTGAGTGTTTAAGTAAACTAGTCGGGAGCCCATTTTAAATCTGAAAAATTGTATCCATATATTAAAAAAATATCTGATGGGTTTGTGTCCATTATCAGGCAGTAAAAGCATCTCGAGGTTCTGGACACATTGGAACCTCTTGAGCTTCGCTCTCGAGGTTCATGTGTCCAGAACCTCTCGGTACTATTACTCCCTGGTAATGGACACAAACCTATCGATTATTCTCTTTTTATGCACTACTAATGGATCAATGGTCCATCTGCTAATACTCTGGGCAAGCATCAGTGACCTCTGAGAAAGCTAGTGTCTAAGACTTGCTCCATCACTCGTGCTCCCAAATAAACACATTACACTTTTACTTTACTAATATGCAGATGTATCAGATGTCAAATCATCCAGCCTCACATTAGCTAACTGAATGAATTAAAACTTGCAACAGAAAGGCAATAATGTTAGAAGGGCTCTTGTAGGTGGGGGGTTAGCTTGATTTGTTTGTAACTAAAATATATTTGGAAGGAAGTGGATTCTTTTTGTATTCAGGCCAGCCATAAAAAAACAGACCTGCTACAGGATCCTTATTGAACTCAGCTATGAACTATTTTTTTCCAAAAAGCTTGTTGCTCGGGTAAAGCTTGTTGCAAGGGAAGAGTAGTCACTCTTGCTACATTTAATCATGTTCATGATGACATCACATAGTGCACAGAGACACAGGAGACAGGAACAATTTGTGTTCTGTGGATCAGAAACAATCAGTGCATTGAATCCCCATCACCAATGGGTAGATCCCAGCAAAATCTCCTTTTGTGCCAGTTCCTTGTGCAATCTATACTTTTCAGTGGGAGCAAGAACTTTTATAACTGATATAATAAAAATAATTGCGGTGTCCTATGGACTAGCTATAATATTAGCTTCATTCTATGGTCCAACTATAACTAGAAGTTAAAGGGAGCCAGTCATTATTGAAAAACTATGTGTTAAAGAAAAATCACTAAAATAATCAATTCTGCAGAACTTTACATATTCTATAACAGACTGTATGCAAGAGTTACGAGAATGAAAATGCCAGAATATTTGTGCAATATTTTTGGTCAAAAAGAATCCTAAAGAGAATATTTTAGAATTAGACTTGTCATTAAAAATATTCCCATTTTATGTCTGTCACAGTGGAACAGATAGCCAATGGGAGAGCATCTTTGACATCACAGAAGCTATGTGCTCCATTTCAAGTAAAGATGTGAGCCCAAGCAGAAACAGAATAGCTATGCTTTGCTGTACCAATACAATGTGGAGGGAGTGTGATGCACACTCATAAAATATTAAATATATTTTTCTAAGAGGCATGACATATTCCCATGTCTCTGGAAAGATAAATTATGAAAGACCCTTACATATGAATACTTCCAGAAAGTTATATTTATATTTTTTTTTTTGTCAGACAGACATTAGTATCTTAGACATCAGGAATAGGATTAAAGAGCTTTGATGTTATACATCATGGCAGATATGATAGTAACAGTCTGGAAGGATGGGACAGTGATTAGCAAGCATAATCCTCTATCTCAACGTGTTTTAATCTCAGTAAAAGGTTTTTGAAAGAGCTATTGTAGCTGCTGCTTATTGTACATTCTCGGTCAAAAACACAGGGAAGAATATAATGGATTTCTCAGTCCGTTATGTTCATCCCACAGGCTATTACAGGTAATGGAAACATCGCGTATAGCTGACAGGTGAACTTGAAACAGTTTTCAATATAACATTTGTTACACTATAAGAAATGTTCTTTTATGAATATACCTTTTTTGCTTCCACTGTACAGGCAATAGGCCAAGCTGTTTATTATCAGCACTTGGTAGTTTTAAACTCAGGTTTTCGTCCTTCCACTGTCTTGAGTATCGCAATAGTTGTACTCCATTGTATCTAGGGCTATGCTGGATAGTCTAGCCATTTGGAATCCAGGTGGTCTGCTTTGTAAATTGGGATGTTTAATTTCTAAACTTCAAAACCTGGAGTACCTTAATCACCAACTCCCTCTGCTAATCCACATGTAATAAAACCTACAGTATATTGACATTACTCACATGCACCCAGTTGTGCACATGCACTGAACTGTTCCAGATCACAACAATATTTGAATAACCAAATCCAGTTACATAAGGGGGAACAACATCTTGTAAGTGCATCTGATGGTCAGTGTCACAGCCTCACTGATTACCCAGTTTTGAGGTGGATCTTACCTAAGGACATCCTGTGTGAGAAATGCCTTTACATAAGACAGGATGTCTGTCCAACTTATTTTCATATTTTTGACCAGTTGCTATAACATGCTTTCTTCTCTGGCTGTAGAAAGTGTCAACCCTGCCATCCACTGCATCAATTTGTATCGATTCATATTCCATATTGTGTGCCAACATCTATGTTATGGAAGGGTGCTTGGTAAAATAATAGCTGCTACTTCTTCTGATACCTCTCAGCCTCCTGCCTCATAAATCAGGGACAAGAGTTAAAAAACATCAGGGAAAAAGGATCAAAATCTTGGTCTCATCCTACAAGTTGTTGGTATACACTCAGGAAGCTAGTATAACACATTTTCTGAAGAACAAGCCTGCTACGCTAATGTTTGCAATTAGTTTGTGCTTAGAATGCCTACTGTTAAGCAATAAAAAAAAACATTTTAGGAGGGGCAGAGGCAAATTTTGATGTAAAATCAGGGACACCCCTGAAAATCTGGGACATTTGAGAGAAATGCTTTTACTTCTACAAAGATTTGCCCAAACCATGACATCATTGAGACTCCACCCATAATTGTCATATGCAAAAACTGGTTGCTACATTGCTATCTTAATAAAAGATAAGTGGGCGTAGCAAAGCATAGGGGTCATACATTCCTGCAGAATGTTTTGGATTGCTGTTGAGCCCTCATGAAGCCAGACATTGGTACCTACACCCACACCTGCCAGCCAGTTACAAACAAATTACAGCTGGTGACTTTCAAACCCAATTAAAGAACATTAAAAAATTGGTTTGAAGGACATTCCTCTTAAAATGAAAAAGCAGGATCTCTGTCCCTCAAAGTTTAATCATGTGCTCCCAATGCTTTTGCTGTATCTGATGAACAATAACAAATCTGCTTCTGTGGGAATTAAAACAGGTTGCTGTGGAAATGCTTATGATGTCAGTTAGAGAATGAAAAACAGATGAACACTTGAAAGGGACAGGAAATGTGTACTAATTGGCAACAGTTTGTAATGTTCCTAGTAAGAGAAGTATTCAAGTTGCCTCCAAATGAGTCATATTTAACTGCACCTTAATGTGAAAAACTGTGTTTTCAATTGTTTTCTTTTTATGGACAACATTCTGCACAGTTCTGTTCATGGAGCCAGTAAATTGGAATGTTTACTATGTCACAGTTTGAGTACAGAATGCTAAATGTAAGCTACTGTCCTATCAGAACCATGCATAGAGTTCTTTGCTCAAATCATGACATCCCCAGATCACTGGTTCCGTGAAAAGAACTGTAACAGAATGCTGCCCATAAAATGAAAACAATGCAAAATACTGTTTTTCACATCGTTTTTTATTGAGGTACAGTTACCTATGGATCATTAAGGCTTATGGATATTATTTCTGTAAGTAGTAACATTATAAACAGCTGCATATTAGAACTCATTTCCTGTCCTCTTTATTTATTTATTATTTATTGCATTTGTTTCACCAGGAAAGGCACACTGAGCAACAAGATGCTTGTCTCCCGGTGTGACCGGGGTACACATGGATATGATAACACACAGGTTATCAAGTGAACAGTTAACAGAAGCAAATAAAAAGCAGCATAATGATACACGATTGCATGAATATACAAGCAGCGCACATTGAATGCTTAGGATTTTATAGTATCAAATAACAATTTTTTGTGACAAGAAGCAGCAGATAAGGTAAATTAGCACAGTAGTAACAGCTGTAAACAACAGAGGACGTATATCACAGTTATACAGTTATACACAGTACATAGGGCAAAATAGGCCCAGGACATAAGTGCAAGGTTGGGGTAATATACCAGCTTCTGTAGCAAGGTTAAGGCCGCTGGTCAGGCATTGGGGAGGGGATAGAGGGGTATGGCAGGTTCTGTGACAGAAGCAATTTGTAGTAAGGGAGTTTACTAGGGCGGTAGACAGAGAGTAGGAAGAGGAGGAGGAGTGCCGAATTTGTGGTGGGAAGGCGTTCCAGAGCTTGGGTAGCCAGTGTGAGAAGGCAGCTTGACCGGCAGAGGTCTTCCACCTAGGGACTGAAAGTTGGCGGGAGTCACTGGATCTAAGATGATGGGAAGGGAGTGGGGCATCTGTGAGCATGGTGGCAAGGTAGGAGGGGATGGACCCGAGCCATAGGTTGGAGACAAATTTAGCACAGTGAGCGATGCAGCAGTTTTCTAGGGATGGTAGTGCCAAGGCTCAGTTGAGGTCGCAGTGGTGGGTGAGGGGACAGGCATCGAGAGCAAAGCAGCAGAAGTCATTATAAAGTGTGTCCAGTTTAGATAGGGTGGACTTAGGGGCTGCACTGTATACAATGTCGCAGTAGTCGATGGAGTGCAGTATTATCTTCAGGACCAGTTCACGTTGGACTCAGGGAGGGAGGCTGCTGTGGTTCCTATATAGTGCACTGAGCATGGGACATAGTAGTTTTGAGATAGCATCGATGTGGTCAGAGAAGGAGAGATGGCTGTTGAGCCTGACCCCCAAGTAACGGAACGAGGAGACATCTTCAAGTTTTTAGCCATCCAGGGTGGCGAACTAGGAAAGGGAGGGGAGTCTGTCCAGGCATTGTCATGTGCCGAAGGTCATAGTGACAGTTGTTTTTTGCAGTTAGGGAGAGCTTGTGCGAACTAAACTATTGCTGTACCTTGTTGAAGTCAGCTTTGAGGTTTGATTGTACCACATCGGGGCGGAGCCCGAGTGGTAGAGTACAGTATCATCTGCATACATGTGGATTGAGGAAGTAGAGCAGATGAGTAGCAGGTCATTTAGGAATATAGAGAACAGAATGGAACCAAGAACCGACCCCTGTGGGACACCAGTAGTTGAGGGAAGGGGGGTGGAGATCACATTTGAGGCTAACGGACTGAGTTCTGTCAGAGAGGTATGACCTGAACCAGTTTGTGGCTGTGACAGAGGCCTGATTCAGTGAGACTCGAGAGCAATATGGGGTGAGAGACATGTCGAAAGCTTTTGCAAAGTTGATAAAAAATGGCTGAGGTGATCAGTCCACTGTCCGTGCCTGTCAGGATAGTGTCTGTAAGCCTTATCGGGGAGGAGGTAGTGGAGTGTCCCTTCCTGAAGCCAGACTGGAATGACGTGAAGAATTTGGAGTCAGCGAGGAAGAATGTAAGTTGGGTGTGCACAGGGTGCTCTTGTAGTTTTTCTAGGGCTGGGAGGAAGGAGATAGGGTGGTAGTTAGAGGGGAGGTAGAGGCACCTCCTTTTGGCAGAGGGATGACAATGGCATGCTTCCATGCATGGGGGATGGCAGCAGCAAAGGATTGGTTTAGGAGTTTGGCAAGCAGAGTTGCTATAGCGGGAGCGGAGAGGTATAGAAGTTTGGGGTCTAACCCATCCAGGGATTTGCCTTTTGAAGGGTTGAGAGAAAGTAATGCATCTAGGGCCTCAGTTGCAGAGATGTCTTTGAAGGAAAAGGAGCGAGGCCTAGTCTGGGTCTTTATGTCTGTACGCGGTGCAAGAGGTGTAGTGTTGGGCAGGGAAGAGAGGAGGGTGGCAACACAAGTGGAGAAGCACACATTGAACTCAGTGGCAACTGCTGTGGGCGCTGATAGGAGAGAGTTATTAACATTTGGCATTGGAGTGGATTGGCAGCCAATGGGATGAAAAGGGAGTGAATGACCTTCCAGAATTTTGAGGGTTTATTTAGGTTTTACTGGAGGGAGCTGCTGAAGTACTCTGCTTTTGCAAGATGAGTGGCTCTGGTGCACTTGTTACGGAGCATGCGGTATGTGGAGAGGTGTTGTGGGAGACGTGAGGACTTATGCGTTTTCCAGGCTTTGTCCCGTGGGATTTGACATGCAATCAGTTCTTGGGTGATCCAAGGTAGGTGGTTTCTTCGTACTCTTGTATGACGCAATGGGGCGTGTGTGTTTCAGACACTGAGGAATGTGGTTTTAAATTGTAGGAAGGCATCAATGGAGATCTTAGGAGGGGCAGGGGCCCAGTTTGCTAGCGCAAGGTCATCTAATACAGGGGCTTGATTGAGGGATTTATAGGAGCATTGGACTACAAATTTAATGGGGATTTTGGGCAGTGGATTTTACGCACTAAGAAGGTTACGTGGTGGTCGCTGAGGGAGTCAGGAAGAATACTGGCTTGTTTGACCCAGTGGGGGGGTGGGGTGTAGTAAGGACCCAGTTGATGAGCGAGTGGTTACCAGATTTTAGATTAAGCCGGGTGGGCTCAGTAATGATTTGTGAGAGGTTTAGGGTGGAAATTTCAGTCCTGGTTTTGTTGAGGGCAGGAGCTAGCCAATTGTGGTTAAGATCACCCATATTGTAGAGTTCCCCTGTCGTGGTTAGGCAGGAGATTTGCTTTAGGAGGTCGGTGACAGTAGAAGCTGGTGTACCAGGTCAGCAGTATATCCCAGCAATGTAGATTTGTAGTGAGAAGGGAAGGACAAGCTGAATTAGTATTACTTCAAGGACTTTTGGTTCGGACTTGGTCAGGACCACTGAATAGTGCAAGTCCGCGTTTACATAGATGGTTAATCCACTGCCTTTAAGGCTCTATCCTGGAAAGCCATAGTGTAGCCTGGGATTGCAACAGAGGAGTTGTTGATGTATTTGTTGAGCCATGTTTTGGATAGGGTGAGGATATCTGGAGTGTAGTGGACGGCAAGAACCTGAAGGGAGGCAAGCCAAATGAAAAGATCCCAATTTAATGAAAATGTCATCCATAGTACAGCAAGGAATTGCTTGAAAATATTTTTTGGGGGTGGGGAGTTGTGTAACTCAGGTTGGCTGAGCCAACTAAGTGATTTTTATACAAGTGGAAATGATTACGTTATTGAGCATATTGATGAGTGAGTCATCAAGTATACTGAAAAGCAGGGACTGCAGGCTGTGAGGCAGCACAGGTTTGTAAAGGGGAGGTCATGCCAAACTAACCTCATGGACCTTTTCAACACAGTGATGCAGACAGTGGACTAAGGCTGTGGATGTCTGTACCTGGACTTCAGTGAGGCCTTTGACTCCATGCCACATATTAGGTTAGTGAAAAAGCTGAGGGATCTGTGAGTGGGGGATAGATTAACCAACTGGATAAGAAACCGTCTCAAAGATAGAACACAAAGGGAAGTTGTGAACATTCATTCAAAGGTCCCAATCTAGGGCATCTCTAGCCTCCACAGTCTCTCTAACCCCTGCCCATGCTCTCCTCTTAGCTACCAACCCCTCTATTTTCCTATCATGCTACTATCTAGTATGATATTTCTCACCCTCTCCCTCCTACCCTTTCTGTTTCCCATAACCTCTTTTCCTCCTGGGGAATTTATCATTCATTTTATTGTTATTTTAGAGCTTTATTGTGTTATTTGCTTTAGAGTGGGGAAATATTATGTAGTATATGTTATATTTTGAGGCAGTGGTAATAGGATGTGTTTGTGTTCTGGATCCCTCCATGTTACCTATACAGCGTCTCTGCTGCATGACCCCTGCCCTGTTGTTGACCTCCCTCTTCCAACTACAGCGATAAGGCACTAGTGGGAGGTCAGTATTGTTAGAGGGCATGTAGGATGGCAGCAGAGCACTGGAGGGTAGAGTGGAAATGAGTTGCATAAGAGTAGTTGGGGGCAGGAGATGCCCTGGGTTAAGATGGGGCCTCAGGGTTCCTACTGGATTGAGTTGGCAGGTAGCCATGGGGCCTGCAGTCTCCATTATTCCCCTTCAGGTGGTGCTATGCAATGCCAGATTGATGAAGAACAAGACCACAATTGTGGCGGACTTGGTTTCCTCTGTCAATCTGGCTTGCATAATGGAGACCTGGCTGGGATATGATGTGGGGTCAGTTTTAGAGGCATCAGTCCTGGCTGGGTAATCTGTGGTGCACTGCCCAAGGAGGGAACATAGGGGTGGGGGTGTGGCCATCTCTGTTAGATCCAGCCTGAACTTCTCCATGCATCAAGTGGGATCTACCTCAGTATTTGACTGCATGGCTGTGCATGGGGGTCTATGTGCCATCTGCAGGATTCTTCTCATGTACCATCCTCCCGGGTATTGGGGGAAATTCCTGCAGGAAGTCATGGACATTGTCACTGAAAGGGTGTCGGAGTAGCCCAGTTGGTTGATTCTGGGTGACTTCAACACCTAGGTTGATGACGAACTCTCACGTTTTGATCAAGACTTCCTCCAGGTTATGATGTCTCTAGGCCTCGCACAAGTTGTTGCTTCTGTGACTCACCACCATGGCCATGCCTTAGATCTGGTATTCTCACTGGGGCTTGACCTCAGGATTGATTCAGTCATGTGGTCAGATCACTGCACAGTGTGGTCCTCATTTGGTGCCACCCCTGATAGTCCTTCCCCTATTAAGATGGTCTACTACCACCCATTCAGGGCCGGTTTTAGGACTTTGGGGGCCTCCAGCAAACTCTATGACTGGGGCTCCACAGACAGGGCGGGGCCCTCCCCAGTAATCATTCTACAATCAAAATCATATAGTTAAGGAACCAGAGCTCTCACTGCTCTATTACCTCTCCACCACTCTGCTGCATTAAACATCTGCATTGTCCATATAATCCAATATGCTTCCTTATTGTAAATTGTTGAGGGGTTCTTAGTGTCATCATCCAGCTGAATTATGATTAAGCCTGACCACTACAGCAAAGTGACCACCTCCATCGGTCAGGAACAAATATTATGGTATAAAATTGGAGGAGTTCTTAGTCTCATCATTCAGCTGAATTGTGATTAAGCCTGACCACTACGGCAAAGTGACCACCTCCATCGGTCAGGAAAAAACATTTCATCTTGCCTTTAAGACCTGATGTCTTCCTGCTTTCAGTCTTGTTGGGTAAACCGCACTCCAGCTTTATTATTAGAAAGTATACTTAGAATGGCAGAAAAAAGAGGAGATATTGCTGATGGGTGATCTGAATATGCCAGATGTCAGCAGCCACTTCTAAGAGTGGGGTTATTCTAGATGCCCTACAGGGAGCATGCCTTAGACAACTAGTATTGGAGCCCACTCAAGAGGGAGCAATCTTAGACCTGGTTATCTCAAATGGAGATGAAGAGAGGATCACAGATGTAGAAGTGGGTAGCCATCTGGGAACTAGCGACCATCGAACAGTATGGTTCACAATAAACACAGCACTAGTCAAGCCATACAAATGCAAAAGTACTGGACTTCAGGAGAGGCTGACTTTGCTAAACTGGGCAAGTGCCTAAGAAATGCACTCAGCAAATGGGCAGGAAGGAGGTGGAAGTGAAGAACAATGGAGAATAATAAAAACTGCCATCACAGAGATAACAAGCCTTTGTGTGAAGCAAATTAACAAAACAAAACAATGTAAGAAATGACTATGGTTCTCAAAGGAGGTGGCGGTGAAGGTTCAAGATAAAAAGAAAGCATTCAGGAAGTACAAGGAATTACAGAAGGAGCAGGACAGAGAACTGTATCAGTTAAAGCAAAAGGAAGCTGGGAAGGCAGATAGAACAGCAAAGGCCCAAACTGAGGAAAAGACAGGCAACTCAGTTAAGAAGGGGGATAAAACCTTTTATAGGTACATCAGGGAGCCAAGGAAGACTAAGGAGGGATAGTGATGCTTAAAGGGAGGGGGTGGGCAGAGGTGACTGAAAAGGCATAGATGCTAAACAAATATTTTTGCTCAGTATTTACAAATGAAGGGGGTAAATCTAAAAAACAAAAACACAATAGAAACACTCTGGATACAGAAGTTGATACAAGCAGATTTACAGAAGAAAGGGTTCGAAAATTTTAAAACTGAAGGTGGACAAAGCAATGGGGTTTGTTGGGATTCATCCCAGAATTCTAAAAGAACTAAGGGCTGAACCAATGACACCACTGACTACCCTCTAACAAGTCATGGGAAGATGGGTGGTACCTGAGGACTGGAGGAGGGCGATGCAATTCCGTTTCACAAAAGTAGGAGCAGGGCAGAAGTGGGAACTACGGACCAGTCAGTTTAACCTCAGTGATAGGGAATACACAAGGGGGAGATACTAACAACAACAGAAATGGAAATGGACCTGGGGTAGTCATATCAGATGACTTAAAAGGTGGCCAAGCAATGCGAGAGGGCAGTAAAGAGGGCTGGGGGATACTGGGATGCATAGGGAGGCATCACTGGTAGAAAACAGGAGCTGTTATCCTCTGTACAGAAACCTGGTGAGACCCCATCTGAGTACGTGTGCAGTTCTGGAGACCCAGTCTCCACAAGGACATAGACAAGATGTAAGCTGTCCAGAGGGCAACTAAAATGGTGCAGGGTCTGCAGCGGAAGACATATGAAGAGAGACTAAAGGAGCCTAATATGTATAGCCTCAAGGAAAGGAGGGAGAGGGGAGACACGATAGAAACGTTCAAGTACCTCAAGGGAATCCAAGAGGGTAGCAACTTTCAAAAAGAGTTGTGCAAGAACAAGGGGGCACAATTTGAAGATGGGGGGGTGGCGGCTCAGAGGTAATGTAAGGAAGTATTTTTTTTCACAACGAGTGTTGTGGATGCATGGAATGGCCTTCCGGAAGAGGCTGTGGAGTCAAAAAGAGTGATTGACTTAAAGCATGCATGGGACAGCCATAAGGCAATTCAGGGGGTTGGGGTAGAAAGAAGTAGGCTGCTGGTTAACTAGGATCTGCAGCCTATCCATTAGATAGGGAAATGGGCAGACTGGGTGGGCCAAGCGGTCCTTATCTGCCATCAAATTCCATGTATGTTTCTATTGGACAGTGTGTTCCAGCCAGCCAGTGGAGCTCACCAGTTTGAAGGTTAGTTTTCCTCCATTCTAAGGTGTATAAGGGATTTGGCAAGCTCAGCCCCAGTATGTGCAGTGAAATTATGCAGGAGTTTTAAAGCTTCAGAGGGACTTTCCGAACTTTTTTGTGGATGAATTCGTTGATTAAGTCACTGTAAGGGAGACTTTTGCCAACTTCGTGCTCAATGGACAGCACTGCTAGCCCAGACAGTCTTTCTTGGCTCATTGATGACCTCAGATAAGTCTTTATCAACTTCAGTTTTGAAAAACTGCATTCTGCTGTAGCCACAGTTACTGGTACCGTCAAAAAAATGCGCAACACCACATAGGCATTCATATAGATTTCATGTAGCTGGTTTCGAAGGAGAAAATTTAACACTTGTATAGGTGATGTATCATTCTCGACCATTCTTGCCAGGTTCCTAAGTTCATGTGCAAGTTCATGAGCATCAAAATCAGAGTGGTTACTTGTGCTGTCTGTTAATTTTTCTTTGAGAGCCTCACATTGTTTTATCAGATCTTCTATGGAAACAGAATTTAGCATTTTTATGTTCGACAGAAATCCAAATGTTTTCGCAAACTCTGACATTTGCTGAAATCGTTCACTAAAGGACGTCAATGTGGTGTCCAGTAGTGTGTTGAAAAACTCAACCTGAAAACTGAGTTTTGGGTCCTGCACTGCATCGTCCGTGTCCTTCGTAATCAAATAGTCGCTTGACCTTTCTGTGTCTTGTCTGACGGAATCCAGCTGGGACATCCAGTTCTGCAGCAATCTTTGAGCCCTGTGCCAATGCCTGTTCAAACCCACTCTCTCTGTACTTTTTAAGTATGTCAGTAGTTGAAGCAAGCACCTTCACACAGGTTGATATGTCAACTGAAGCACTCTGCAATATTTTGCTTGCACGGTTCACTTCAAGCAGGACATCATACCAGATGATGAGACATACAATGAATTTGAATGAGAGTAGTTCAGCACAAAGTGACCTTGCCTCTGCATATGCTGCAGTATCTTTGGCTCTTACAGACTCTGCAATGTCCTGCAAAGCACTCCTAAAGTCTTGGAGCTGATAGCGAAGTGCTTTTACAGACTCTATGCGGCACTCCCACCGAGTCTCACAAAGTGACTCTGGAGTGATCTGAACATGTTTTTTCAATATTTGCCAGCAGCTTGTTGAGGCAGAGCAAAGATTGTAGACCTGCTGCAAGCAACCAAAGAATGAGACAGCATGTCTTGATGAATGGGCTCCATCGCTAATGATGAGGTTCAGGCAGTGGCAAGCGCATGGCACATAAAATGCTCTGCAGTTCAGTTCTCTTATGCGCGCCTGCATACCAGCTCGTTTGCCTTTCATGTTGCTCCCATTATCATATCCTTGCCCCCGACAGTTGCTGATGTCCAGATTATGTTGCTTCAAAGTCTGAAGAAAGGAGTCAGTCAGTCCTTCTCCGTTGTGTCATTGACAGGTATGAACCCCAAAAATGTTCCTTGATGATGGCGACATTTTGAAACATCCACATGTCGAACAACAAGTGTCATCTGCTCTTGGTGGCTAATGTCAGGCGACAGTCCAGGATCACGGAAAATATCTGGATTCTTGTATCTGTGATGCAATGGTCCGTATAACTGCACCTGAAATTAGTTGAATAATTTCATTTTGAATGTCCTTTCCCAAATAGTGGTCCATTATCTCCTTCTTCTGAATCACGAATATGTTCAGCCATTAGTGGGTCAAACTTTGACAGGAATTCAACCTGCCCCAAAAAGTTTCCATTGCCTGGGGTATGAAGCATATCACTTGTGCCACGGAAAGCCATATTCCTCTCAGCCAAGTATTGAATAGTTGCTATGATACGTTCCATTACTCCACGCCAGTGTAGTACTTCTTTCTCTATTAGCAGCTGTCTCTTTTCATCCAATGTCTGGCCGCTCTTCAATCTTGTCTCCAGTTCCTTTCACTTTATCATGCTTGCTGCATGTTCGGGTGCACGGTCATGGGAACTTAGAGCCTTTGACATTTCTCCATGTCCGATAACCTTCAGTCCGAAGAAGATTGTTTGAGTGTCCAAATAATTTGCAGGCAAAGCAGAACAGTGCATCCTTGGAGACAGAGTACGTTAACCAAGTGCGCTTTACTCTCTCACCACTGGGTACAGTGCGAAAATAATTTTCTGCTGTGAATCTTCTCTTTTTTCTCATTCACTGGGAATTGTGACAGTATGACTTGAACAGGTCCATGCTTCACAGATGACACTCGTACCTCATCCCTTAGTGTGTCTGGTCAAGTTCCAAGATCCTCAAATGAAATTTCAGAAGATCCAGCTAAATCACAGATGATGGTATCTATGCAGGTGGGCACAGTACTGACAGTGGCAGGTGCATTCATGGTCTCTTCTGAAGGCAAAACTCCTGGAATGATATGTTGACAGGTGGTGGAAACAGTACAGACCGTGGCAGGTGCATTTTTGGTCTCCTCTGAAGGCTGAACTTCTGGGGTGATGGTGGACACCATGTCTTCCACTACAGCAGTTGAAGGAACTTGTGCTCCAGGTTCAGGTGCTCTTTCAAGATCAGCTCCGCTTCCCAGGCTTTCACAGGAATGTGACGGGGTAGTAAAAAATTTCTCAATGGCACCTCTTTGCCGCTTTGTGTCATCATCTCTCTTCTGGTGTAACTTTCTCTTCGCAGCTCCTGACAAATATGTGCGCTTCATGTTTTTAAACTGAAGGTGCAAAAAAAGCAAATGCCATTAAATGTTTGCACCAGAATTTTCAAAGTGTACAGCTTTGTACTTTCCCCATTCACTTAACTGGAAAGTTAATACATTAGGCATTTAAGTTTCGGCTTTGTGGATCCAGCAATACTTGCAATGGCCTGCTCTCTGTGAAGATTGGGTGTGTCACGCCACCCCAGGAGTCCATGGCCACTTCACCATTTGCTACACTGTTAGAGTCCTGGTTCCTCATACTCATGCTAGGATGATCACATCTCCACCCCAAGCCATGAGTCTTAGCTGGATATCCAAATTTGGGTGGAGAGACATTGATTTTGCGGACATCAACAGGTAGGCATGTTTACCAGTGGGACTGCACATGTCTGTGCATGTCTCTGTGAGTTAGACTGAATACACACACACACACACACACACTCTGTATGTTCATGTAAATAAAAGCAATTTTTTAACAGAACTTTGCTTGGCTGTTTCTTTAACTACCCACACACCACAGCTTAACAAACTCAGGGGGACCCAATTAAGCTAGAGGAGTGGTCAGAGTGGTGGCAGCTGGGGTTCAGTGCAAAGAAGTGTATGTACTTTGGGGTGAAGAACCCAAGGAGAGAGTACTGGCTGGGAGGGGTTAAGCTGGGGATCACTTGGAGAGGAGAAGGACCTAGGGTAATGGTAACAGGGACCATGGACAACACTGCCCAGTGCATGAGAGCGGCTGCAGAAGTGAACAAAATGCTGGGATGCATAGCAAGGTGGTTTTCGTCTACGTGGAGAGAGAGACAATTTTGGCCCTAAACAGGTCACTGGTAAGGCCGCACTTAGAGTACTGTGTGCTGTTTTGGATGCTGTACCTAAAGTGATATCAGGCAACTGGAGGGTGCAAGAGGGCAACAAAGATGATGTGGAATGGAAGGACACAGAGTATGACAGTAGGCTGAAAGACCTGAATATGTACACCATGGAGGAATAGAAGGGACGGGGGGCATGATAGAGGCGTTCAAGTATCTGAGGCAGGGAATCAATAAGGGAGGGTCACCAGGGGCATGTGCCAAGAATAGAGGAGGGAAGATTTAGAAAGGAAATGAGGACACTATTTAACAGAAGGGTGGTAGCAAAATGGAACACCTTAGCAGAATGGGTGATAGCATGTAAATCTGTGAACAGTTTCAAAAGGGCATGGCTGGGACAGGGAACAGGGGAGGGTGGTGGTGGCAGTGAGATGACAAATGGGAGGGGGTGGGGTAGTTGCACACTCTAGCAGACTTAGCTGGACCAGGTGGTCCGTTTCTGCTGGCACAGTCATAGGTGCCATCTCTACAGGCATTGCTTTAATCATCCTACTTGGTATTTCTGGTTTGCACATTGCATGCATGAATTTTTTTGAACTGTGATGTAGTTTATGACCCGTGCGTGATCATTCATTGTTGGCACAATGCATCCATGTTCTGCTGTAGAACTTTGTGGCTGAGAAGGACATAAACTCCATAGAATTCTAAAATGTTATGTAAACAGCAGAGGGTAGATGAGAAACACCCACTGAAGTAACTAAAAAGCCTTTAGAAATGGAACAATTACAGAATTAGAAAATATACTGAAAAACTGCTTCCAGTGAGCAAGATGACTTCAAATTCAGCGCTGTTCCCCATTAACATGTTCACCTGGTGTGTGATGCAGTATCTACCAAGTACACCCAAGCAGTTGTTAATGAGTTAAATTCCAACACTAAGCTGTCTGCATTTTTACATTGTCCTACAGACAATACCAGGTGAGCACAGTAAAGAGCTGCTAATGAGCCCACAGCCACGTGCACTTTTTTACATTTGTCCTACTAATGCCGTCTGGATCTCGTAAAGATCTGCTAATGAGTCATGACTTAGCTTAATCACACATTATGTCCCACAGCTGTGAAAGCATTCCAGGTCTGAGACCTCTAGAAAAAATGTAATTAATGCAACAAATATTTTTCTGCCTGGATTGGCACTTTAATTTGCTTTCAAATGGAGTGTGGGTCTTTTGATATTCACCTCAGGGCCCTACTGGCATGTCGTCACCCAGGTAGACCACCCATCAGTTGGGTCCCTACACCAAAGTGCATCTGCCTCAAAAGGCTTAACTATATAACAGTAACCGGCATAAGCTAGCATCTGAGGTGTGGGCCTCAGCCCCAGCCAATGTGCAGAGCTAGTTAAACCACAACACGAGACAGCAAGAGAACTAAAATCCTCACGCAGAGTTTTTTTCGTCACAATACATTCTCCATTAGTAACACGCCTATTTGATTTACTATGAAAAGACTTCTACAGCATGCAGTAGGCTCTAATAGGGAACAAGCAGAATTGACTGCCTTTTACACTTTTGAAAGCCTTGCAGACTTCTGACTGCAAATACTGAACAACTCCTTTAGTACAGACTCACTACACAGCTTTTAAACTTTATCTGCCACATAGACTATAGAAGCTGAGCTGAGAACCGAGTGTAAAGACAGTGTACTGTACTACTCCTTACAACGCAATAATTAAAGCCTTGCACCTTACAACATTCTTTTACATTTATGTTGGAATTACATGGGAGAGTTGCCTACATAGCTTCGAAATAAGCTCCTGTAGGTAGCTCTTACACAGTTATTGACTCAAACCCCAGAAGCACCATAGTTCCCAAAACTCTTTAGGTGCAATTCCAATGCTGTTAGTAGCATAGCGTTGTTCTGTTGTAAGTCTAGGACATCATAATAAGGAATTTTATACTTCTACAGTATGCTCACAGTAGTGACTTAAGAGATATTTTGCCATGGGCATCCATGCTCTGTCACTTACAAGTTATTACCTCCCTTACCCTGCATGCTAGATCTTCCAGTGCTGTATTGGGGCATTCTACAATATCTTGAGTGTACTGAGTCATTGTTGGATACAACCATAGATACATAGACACAGACAGTGTCTGCAGATAAGGGCCTGCTATTGCCCACCCAGTCTGCCCATTTGAGCTTGTAAGTTCAGTTTTTGTTTTCCTAGAAGTCTGTTGCCCCTTAACCCTGACCTCCAGAATTCCTTTATATCTATCCCATACATTCTTAAATACCGTGATTGTTTCAGCCCCCACCACTTCCTCTGGCAGTGGCAGAGTGTTCCACTTGTCTACCACCCATTCTGTGAAGAAATTATTCCTCACGTTACCAGAGGCCAGTCAATCACCAAGTGTGGACCCCCTCCCTTTCAGTTCCAGGAGAGGAGAGCTGTTATTCGGATGCTCAATCCTCTCCCTGCCCTGCTCACCCCTAATGGCCTGGGCTCATTCCTGAACCCGGGTCACCAGCTTTCCGTGAGATGTGGTGTCCAGCACCTCAACCCTCATCGCCACTAGGCCAGCCCTATATAACCATATACCACCTTTTGCTTGTTTATAATGGGTCACTACAGACAGTGCATGGTATAGCCACTATGAGACGTCAGACCGAGGTCCCATCTGCCTGGAGTGGTGGTAGTTCAGGTGGATGTTAAAGATCCCATGGCACTTATCAAAAAGAGTAGGGGAATTTCCCTGGTGTCCTGGCCAAATTTCCCTCATTCACTAAAAATACCACCAACAGCTTAATCTAGTTCAAATTCAGTTGCTTACCATCTGTATCTCCGTCATCCCTGAAAAAGGGACTTCTAGGTCCAGTGGGCTTACCGGGTCAACAACATTCAACCAACCAACCAACACCACTTCACAAAGCAGGATTTACAGTAACTAGCAATTTCTTTATAGGAGTGGCATGCTAAATACAAACTTTCCTCCTACCCCTAGAATCTCCTGTCCAGACTTATCCCATCTCAGTACCTACCTAGCTACATAAAAACAACAACAAAAAAAAAACACACTGCAAAACCTGGATCTCAACCTCATCTAAAGCAAGCAACTGTCTATAATGCAGTACCCCAGTTTTGGCTTTAACAGTCAGGATCAGGAGTCAGTAGCAGCCATCTCATCTCCCATTCCTAACTATCCTTACCTTAATTGCAGGCAGCATCAGATTCAGTATAATACACTGACAGCATCAAACAATTATTTGAAACAAATATACATACCCGTCCTAAGCAGAAAACTTGGTCTCCGACTGTGGGTGTAAGTCTCCTCAACTCAAATCCGGGCAACAGACTACAGTAGTACAGACACACACTGGATGATTTGTGGTCTTCTGGCCAGCTGCTGCTGCTGCTTGCTGAATGCTGAGCTTAACAATTATTTCTTAAAAGAAATAAATGATTTACAGAGATAGCACAGCAGTCAGCACAGCAAGCAATACTGAGCACAGTGCACCGAGGGTAACGCAGGCAGCAGCAGCAGCACTTACTCAGATCAGGACAGGAACCAGGTTACTATGGGTAGCGGCTACCAGTTGAGTGGCTGTGGCTTCAGATGCAGATAGCAGTGGTCTGGTCTTCTCGACTGTGTCTCACGGTGCGGCGGCGTTCTCTCTTGCTCTCTAGTCTCTCCGAGTCTCTCTCTCTCTCTCTCCCCGGCAAATTGCAGACGCAGTCGGCTCCTCCAAGTAGCGTAAGCGACACAATCAGCAAGCAAGCTTAATAGCTTATCTGACTACTCCCTCCAATGCTCTGGAACTAAACTAGTCCTTGGTTGAATAGGACTCCAAGGGATCATCTTTATGGAGCCCTGACGGACCTGAGTGGGAACCAAATGTTTCAGGTCCGAGGGGGAGGAGGTGCACAATAGCAAGGGACTGAGTGGAGCCCTGTGATTGGCTCCAACTGCTCCTCCACGTCACCATGATGTGCAGCATATAGGGGAACGTGCGGAAACATGCTGCCGTTTTTATGGTCTCACAGGCTCTTTATCACTGTGGCCAGGAGGACCAGGACAATCAGCACAGCGTGGAAGGGCGGGCGCGGGCAGGAGGCAGGAGCCGAATGTACAGCACAACAACGTGGGCAGCTGTCTGAGAGATCAGTGGGGTCAGTTCTTAGACAACGCCCCTCACCCACAGTGACCTTAAATTGCAGCCGGTCGGACAGTCGCGTCGCGGTTCCTGAAAATGTAAAGGCGAATGGCGATTGGCGAAAAGAGGAAGGAACCAACTAACCAGCAACTTAATGTGAGTGAAAATGTTGAAAAAGTAATGCTTATGCTGGCGCTGCCTTTTTTTTCCCATTTTGCCTTGCACTGCCACTTCTTGTACAATCACAGTCAGCTGACAGTCAGGCTGAGGTCGTGTGAGGTCATGTGAGGTCTTAGCTGGAGACAGTTGCTGCATGCATGCGGCGGGGGTCGGCGGGTGGGTCAGTGCCAGTGAGATGGGGGCCTCCCGCGGCCGCGGGGCTCGCGGGTGCCTAACGCCGGCCCTGCACCCATTGAAGGGGTTGTCCCCAGAGGGACAACTGATGGTGGTGGACTTTATTGGTGTGAGTACTGCATGTGCAGTTGGCATGGGTATGGCAGTGACAGCCTATAATAGTACTGTTTCCAATGCACTTGATTCCATCCCACCAATCTGTTTATGACTAAGGTCTTCTCACTTGAGAGCCCTGTGGTTTGATGGAGCTTTCAAGGTGATGAAGACCACGGATCAGAGGTTGGAGCATTGCTGGCAGAGGACCCAGTCCGAGGATGATAGTCTGGCTTTGAGAGTACATTATGTTTAATATCAAAGGGCAATCAACTGTAAGAAAGACTTCCTGTCCAGGAAGCTTGCTGCAGGGAGTTATCCGTAGCCTCCTACCTAAAATTGATCTACTTCATCCCCTTATGGTTTCCCTTCTCCCTGATGTCCTGACTCTGCTATCACCATCCCCGACTACACCATCACCAGTGAAGACCATGCTAAGAAAGTGGTGGTGTTGCCATCTACCCCTCTTCCACCGTTCAATCTACTCTAGTGCTCTCTGTCACTTCCCCGGTATGTACAAGCTCCTCATCCTCAAACTCTTCCTCCCTTTCTCTGTCCCCATTTTCATGGCTGGCATCTACTGTTGCCCAGGGCAATCCCCTTCCTCAGTCGCCGAACTCCTCAACACTATCTCTTCTCATGCCTCCTCTAGTGAACTTCTCATTCTGGGAAATGTCAGTATTGACTGGCTTTTCCACTTTCAAGCAAAACTCTGCCAAAATATAAAATTCCTACATCTTACACAACTCATTTCAGCCCTAACCAGCCACAATACAAAATCCCTAAACCACTCGCTACTGGACTGGGTTCTCAAAAACCACCCGCACTGCATCATTGATGCTGACACCTTCCCTGATGCACTCAGTGACCACCATATGGTCTACTGGGTGTGCAAAATTCACCACTCCAAAGTCCCCCCAAAATAAGCCAGATCAGGTCCTTCTGGTCGCTTGACCTATCCCAGCTACATGCATGGGAGGTCATTGAACCTCAATGGTTCAATGATCTCCCAGTCTCACTGATTGAGACTGGGCAAATCTGTCAGTTTAAAAAATATCTTCATTTTCTGCTGGCTCAAGAGAAACTATGCAGCTGCCCTCCTTAGTAAATGCTCCCTCGTGTAAAGCTCAGGTTAGTAATGATGTACTCTATGTACCTGCCCCTCTCCTCCCCCTTGACTTCTCCCCTCCTTCAAGTCACTTCTCCCTCCACACCACACCACACCTGCCCCTCCTCACCTTCCTATTTCTCCCCCTTGCTTTTTAACTACCCATGACAAGGCATTACATTGGCTGCCATCTATATACAGACCTGCACCACACATTAAACCCTAACCTATCCCCCCATTGCAGCTCAACTCCTTAAATCTCTGCCACCAACTGCTCCCTCCTCCTCCTCCTCTCTCCAATTTCTCACTGTCCTATATGCACCTTTCAAAACCATTTTCAACAAACCCACTGTTTATCCACCTACTTCACCCCTTTTCCCCATCTGTATACTGACAAAGCCTTTACCAGGCTGCCTTCTGTCCACAGGTTGCACTTAAGTTGTAGTCCTTTGCCTGACTAGGAAGAAGATGTCCACGTTTCCATTATCAGTGTCAGTGGCTCAGTAGGTAGCACACTCACCTCTGAGACCGGAAGATCAGAGGGCTGTGGGTTCAGTTCCCACATCTGGCACTTGGGTTAATATCCCAGTACTGACACTGTAGTGCAGCATGAGAGGGGTGCTGCACTTCTGAGGTGCCGTCTTTCAGATAAGACGTTAAACCGAGGTCCCATCTGCCTGGATTGGTGGTAGTTCAGGTGGATGTTAAAGATCCCATGGCACTTATCGAAAAAAGTAGGGGGAATTTTATTTAGAAGGTTGGACTTCATTACAGAAATTAACAACATCCTATACATAAAAAACTAAATTCTTGAACAGAAATAACAAAAAATAGGAGACACAAACATATAATCAATCTATAGACAAAAGATCACAATTCCGCCAAAGGAGATGAAATTGAGGACCTGTATAAACTTGAAAATCATGCAATTTAACTAAACGAAGAGCCTTACAAATATTAATAATTATCTCTTGTTTCGGAATCAATTTCTGATGTAAAACTAACATGCATCTAGCTTGCCTTATGTAATATCGAATAAGAACAAAAACAACATACACTGTATTAACATGATATTTGGTACTTAAAGCAATATTTGTACAAAACATAATCTGTTCATATGATAATTGAAGGAATAAAGGTTCAGACCATAAATCAGCTAAACTGGACCAAAGGTCTAAAGAAAAAGGGCAATCAATAAATAAGTGTTGTTGAGTTTCTAGGATCTCATGGCAAAGATCCCTGGGGCAAAAACGAGCATTTAAAGCTTTATGCTTATGATTACTTTTAACCCCCAACCTGCCATAATTGCTTAACCATACCATGTCCCAAACATAAGGTAAACGGGATTACAAAGCTGTTGAAGAATCCAAGGAAAATGATTTAAGGACAGTAGGAAATACAACAGCTTCCTGGGCCTCTGCCTCCAAATCATGTCATATATCATACTTCTAGACAAAATACAAAAATCCTGTGGGGAAAAACCCCAAGATAAGGCCATCTTATAGCCTTCTTTCCCATATAATGGAACATCCAGTGAACGAGATACAATATTCTTTAGTCCTGAATTCCAATTAGATAAACAAGATGACAACCATAACATTAAATAAGGCTTCCAAACCACTTCCCCAGGCTTTAAAGCCTTCCCAAGATTATAACTAAAGAATAAACTATAGAAAAAAGCAACAGGATGAATCATATTTACCCCACCCTCCCGTACAGGTCTATAAGTCAAATTCCGTTTAATAAGGTTAAGTGAGACCCCAAAACCCATGAAAAACACCCCATATAATTTAGTAAAATGCAAAGGGGGGAAACACATAACTGAGATACAGAAAAATAGGGATAACCAACGTTTTAAGCAAAATCACTCTCTTTTTTTTCCAATCAAAGACTGTTTCCACCCAGCAATCAAACCTTCTGCCTTCTTCAAGGCAATGAGCCAGTTATAGGACAGCATATCACCAGATCCAAAAAAGATCCCTAAATATTTAAATAAATCAACCTTAATAGGAATCCCAGCATAAGTGCCAGCTATCGGAGAGAAGTATGACCTATAGGAACTCCAACACTTTTCTCAAAGTTAATTCTAGACCCAGAAACTGATGAGAAAGTCCAAAGACCTGGACCAGGGCCTCCTCCTCAGTATGTTTATCCACCACCAAAACCAAATCATCAGCATAAGCTAACAGTTTAATTGTGGTAAAAGGAATCCCTCAGTCCTATGATTTGAGGGCAAAGTAATATAGCCCATATCAAAGTATCAATATAAAAATCATAAAGGATCGGACTTAAGGCATCCTGCCTGACCCCACAAACAAGAGACACAGGATTCCCTAACCAACCATTCACATTAGGAATAATCAAGGCACCCTTATATAAAGTCTGAATCCAAGAAAGAAACTTAATAGGAAGTCCAAAAGTCTGTAATACAGAGAACAAATAGCTTTGAGAAACTCTGTCAAAGGCCTTTTCCTGATCTAAACCCAAAACCCATCCAGAAACTACTTCCTATCACCCAAGGCAATTAATTCACGCAGCAGAACTAAATTATCGTGTTGGTATCTGCCAGGAATACCACACATCTGGACTGGACTTATAGGGACAGCAACTTTAAGCAATCTTGATAACAGAATTTTAGCCAGAATTTTATAATCTACATTTAATAAACTAAGTGGTCTCCAATTATTCAAATCTGTAGCATCACCTTTTTTAAAAATTAAAATTAAAATGGCTTCCTTCATCATTTTGGTCATAGACTCTGAGGCCAACATATCATTATATAACAATGTTAAAGCCGGAACCAAATCAGACGAAAAAGTTTTAAAAAATTTTGCAGTAAGGCCATCAGATCCAGGAGGCCGGAATGTAAACCCTAAACTACCAATAGCCTGAGCAACTTCCCCCTCAACAATAGCAGCATTCAACACCTCCCCTCCTGGGAAGAGAGCTTAGGAGATGTAAAGAATCCAAAAAGGTCTCAGCAGACCTCGCATTCTGGCACACTACCCAACATGTTAAAACATGCTGTTCAACAATTTTAACCAACGCCTGGTGTCGCGTGGGCTAAGTCACCAGAGGAAGACTTTAGACATCGAATTAACTTAGAGTCTACATGATTTTACAAGTTTTAAAGGGATCCAACCCCTTCAATGTTCTTGTCCCAAATCGAGCTTTGTCCTAAAGATCTAGCCCGATCATATTGCAATTTTCTCATCTGGGTACAAATTTCAGCAATTTGATTACTATAATCATTTCGGGTAGTATCAGATAAAGAAATCAAATGTTGTAACTGCTGCCTCAAAGTCAGATATTGCAAATATTTACTATTCTGAGAAGCGGCGGCCCTCTTCTGGAAGACCTGCTTCCACCTTAATTTTGAGTCTTCCCACCAGTCTACAACAGCGGTTCTCAAATGGTGAGGCCAGCCTCCCTTGGGAGGCCCCAACCTGTTCCAGGGGAGGCTCAAGCGAGTCTGAAAAAGTACAGTATTTAAATTTTGAGTTTTATGTATTTTGTGTGAAGAGATGAAGCAAACTGAAAGAGGCCAATAGTAGGTGAATTTTATGTATTTATTTACTAATAGGTGATAAGGGAAGGTGAATGAGCCAAAGTTCATTTCTGGTGTACCCTGGGATGGGTAGGTAGTGAATATATTTCAAAAAGGTAACTGCAAACAATCAAGAAATACACAATGAACAATAGTGCAAACAAATATGAACAATAAATTGATAATGAGTGGTGGTCATTGATCAATTTGTAAACTGATGGCAGAACAGCCCAAATACAAGGGTTGAGCATAGAAGTGCTAAGAGCAACAGCAGGAAGAGCAAAGTAATCCCAGAGAAGTTGCTGAGCAGCAGGAATGAAGGGAGAGGCAAAGTATGTAACAAGGTAATTTCATAAGAAGGAAACAGAGAAAGTAGTCTGAACCATGAAGGTACTGCAACAAGGGTAAATAATGGTTCAAGAATGAAAATAGTGGAGCAAGTAGGCTGGCTGGGGTACAATAAACTGAATAATAATATTTGTTAATTTTATTTATCTGTTATTCAGATAACACCTTTGAGCACAAGAACTCTTTTTCAAAGGTTCCACATCAGTATAAGACAAAGAACTGAATGTGAGCCAAGTACTCAAAGGGGTTTCAATTTATTCATGGTGTGCTGCGAAAAGTACAGCATGTTATTTTTCCTTGGGGAGGCCCAAGATTATATCAGTTTTTGGGGGAGGCTCAGAATCTTTTCTATGGATTTGGGGAGGCTCACTGTGACAAAGTCTAAGAACCATTGGTCTACAACATTCTCATAAAAATCCACTACAGATAGCCGTGCCGCCCATTCTTTCCGCCACAACTTCAAAAATGAGGGAACCTCCAAGAGGGAGTCATTAAACCACCAATGATTTTTCTTACAACGGGGAGCAGTGTCCCAAGAAAATGATACACAAAGAGCAGCATGATCAGAAAACTCTACCCCCACAGTTTGGCAAGAATGAATCAGTAAGATCTTGGACAAAAACATAAAGTCAATTCGAGTCCGCAAGGTTCCCTTAAAAAAAGTAAAACCTCCAGTAGCATGACAATACCTATAAGCATCTATAAGCTGAGCCGTGGTTACAATCTCCTTCAAAGCAACAGAATCACAAAATAGCTTGGGAGTTCTTAACCCTCTATCATTTTGTTGCAAACCACAGTTAAAATCCCCAACCCATAGGAGTAACCTAGAAGTATACAAAAAAGGCATAACTAAATGAAAAAGAGAGACTCGTTGAGCTTTAGACTGTGGAGCATAGACCACAATAATTCCAAATCTCTCCAAAAAATATGTGAAATCTAATAGCAATGCTCTCCCTGGTAATATATCAACTAATCTAGAAACATGTAAATCTGGATTTGAGAACAAAATACCAATACCATCACACGTATCGGGGCCAGATGACCAAAAGGAGGGACCACAGGTCCATGCCCTTGAAGCCTGTTGTAATTCACTATGGGATTTTAGCCTCGTATCAACAAGACAAACAATATCACACTTAAAGTCTTTCACTGTCAAGAAAACACCCTCCAATTTCTTCTGACCTTTAATGCTATTCACATTTAAAGAACAAACTGAGAAGGAAGCCATTTAGATGCCAATGGGTGATTTACTCCTTCGACTTTGACGGGTTCGTTTAGCTATAGGATCCAAATCTTTACCTCCTTCCACATCCGGGCAAGACTGAATGGACGAGGTGTCTGTATCATCCCCTCCAGAGTCTTTATCAGAGAGGTCTGTGACTAATACAGCAAATTTATTATTTGATTGCCAGTTACGAGCTCCAGCTTCCTTGACCCGACTGACTACAGCCAAACCTTTCCTAGTTCTCTTGTGAGTGACTGGAATAAAAACAGAAGTATCCAAATCAGAAGTGGACTGTGGGGGGGGGGAGGAGGCATCTTCTCATCCGAAACAACTATGTCGCCTACCATTAGGGATGCTTCAGAGACAGAAGGAGGAACCCTTCAGAGGGGGAACTATTTCAGAGGGCAACCACAGGAGTGTCTTGAACAACAACCACCGAAGGTTCTTTATGTACTGTTACTGGAGTAGAAGAGGGCAAATCACCTTTCAAATCTCGAGCAGCAACCTTCTGTGCCTGAATTTGCTGTGCTATGGTAATTAAACCATCATGGGAAGGACAATCTTCCTATTATGGATGCCAGGACAACATCCATAAGCATGGCTTGTACCTTCACAAAGGTTACACTTAAAAAGATTTAAACAGGCACTAGAAGTATGGCCAAAATCAAAACAATGACTACACTTCACAGTGTCACAAGCCGAACTAAGGTGAGTACGTGAACCGCACTTAAAACAAGATTTGGGCTGTTCAGCATAAAATATGAGCCCTTTATCTTTACCTAAATAAAAAAAAACTAGGTAAATGTCTGGGTCCAGTATTAGTAGAATATAGTTTAACTCGAACTCTCCAGCCACCATCCCAGATTTGTTCACTATCCAACGTGGGTGTGGGTCTATTAAGCACCTCACATCTATTTTTTAACCAAAATAAAATGTCTTCCACATTCACCCCTTCATTTTTAAAAATAATCGTGATATTACAAACGGCAGGTTTGGTTAATGGAATAGCCTGAAAAGGAGACCAAATAGGAGAAGCCTGATATGTCGCGTACTGAGCCCAAAATCTATCTAAACCAGAAACCTGTTTGAAGCTAATATCGTAATTATAATTACCCAAACTAATCAGGGCAAAAATCTCAGATGAAAAGAATTTCATAGACCCTTTAAGCAGTTTTTTTGCAATATACACACGATCTGGGGGTTCCTCTAACCCACCCTTATAAAGCAACTGAACAGCATTACGCCTGGGTGCTGGTTCTCCTTTGGTAGAAAATAAGTCAGCTAGTTTAAAACCAGCTGGGTGACCTGAGCTATTTTCCAAAGGGCTTTGCAAAACTGGGGTGGGTTTAGGGCATAATGCAACTGTAGATCCAGGGGGTATAACAGGAGATATAATATCTTTAGACAAAACATCACCATTATTAACAACAGATAACATTGGATTAAGGGAAACATCTCCCACATTAATACCAGTATGTGAGTCATTAGACTTAATAGGTAAAGTACCACCTTTCAAAAGTCCACAATCTAAATCAATACCCCAGGGTTCATTGGAGCTCAAAGTAGTATCAGAGGCCTCAGTAGTAGCTGCTTTCTGTAACATTTTAAATAAGTGGGGTCCTGGGAGTCCGGAGTCCAAACACCCCTTCCCTTTCTCCCAACCAGCACTTTCTAAAGCTTTATCCGTGACCAAGATGCCTTTGAGCCACTAGATGTGGCCAGTCTCATAGGTGAAGGCTTTATCCCGAGGACAAACTCCACCATGTTTACTCCACCCAGGGGCTTTATTAGCGAAAAAATACCTCAGAATGACAATTCTGTTGCTCAGCATCACAGTCCGACTCTGAGAGAGTTTACGCATTTTTTCCCTGAACTGTGCTTCATTATGTCCAGTGAAAGTTGCTTTTCATGCAGGAGAACCGGCCCAGGCTGTGGGCACACCAAGACCAACCTCGGAAGACTGCCAGCCCCGTCCGAAACAGCCGCCAATGCGGAAGTAGTTGAAGAACTCGTCGAACCTTCAGCGTCAGCAGGGGGCTTTTCTATCGCAGCGTCTCTTAGTAATTCATTCTCCTTAGGTGTCTGAGTAAATGCCGCTATTCTAGAGTCCAACTGCTGCATTTGCAGGAGCAGAGCCGACCGGTGTTTTACCAAGGTAGAACGAGAGAAACTCTGTAACAAAACAGGTAACTGCCTTTTGTTCAGTAACAGCCAAATCATTCAAAGCAGTAGACTCAATAATTGTATCTGCACAAACTGCAGCTACAGCAAGTTCCTCTTCAATGACCTCAGAATTTGCAAGCACAGGAGAGGAGGCCCACTCTCCAGTACTCCCGACGTCCATCTCCTCCGAAGGTTCATGCACACTGGCCATCTTGCAGCCAGTAGCAAAGGCTCCTCCTACAGAGAGTAGGGGAATTTCCCTGGTGTCATGGCCTCATTCACTAAAAAAAATATCACCAACAGCTTAATCTGGTTCAAGGTCAGTTGACATTCATCTGTATCCCCCTCCCCCGGGTCGTGCCTGAAAACAGGCAGAATTTGTCTAGTGCACTTACCCAGTCAACAAAAACTAAAATAAAAAAAATAAAATAAATACATAAAAATTATGCACTTCTGTAACTATTGTTTGTCCCTGATTGTATGGGTGAAATAGGTTTTTGTTTTCTCATATTATTGATCCTCCTGTGTCTACACTGTGTGTGTTAAACTGATCTGTATTGTGTACTACATCGACTTGGAGCCTTTGTAAAAGAGCCATTTGCACTCAAAGGTATTAATACAAATTGTGAAATAAATAAATAAATAATAAAAGGTTTGTTAACTTCTGACTGGTCCCCTATCTCTAATGCCAGCAACATCAACCAAGCACTTGACTATTTCCATTACAAATGTTTATTAATCTGGGATCTACATGCCCCCCTCCAGAAAACCAGAATCAGAGACTCTCACCTCTCCTGGATCTCAGCTGAACTTTTGGCCTGCCTCCGTGTATGCAACCTGGCATGGAAGACTTATAAATCCTATGGTGCACCGAAAAACCTTAACAGGTCCCGTACCCTGAAGAACACATATACCAGAGCCACCAGGCTTGCTATGACTGAGTTCTTTTCCTCCTCTGTTCAGAACAATCTTAATCATCCCTCCAAGTTCTGGAAAGTCATCCATGCCCTCTTCTCCCCCCAAAATCAGTTCACCACCTTCACCATGTCACAGATGCTGGCACTCTCCCTGATGTCCTTAGTGACCACCATATGATCTATTGCATGCACAAAATTCATTGCCCCGAAGTCCCTCCTAATATCATCCAGATCTGGTCCTTCTGGTCACTGGACTTGTCCTTGCTACATGCAGACTTACTAACCACTGACAGCTCAGAGATATATTGATTTTCCAAGGCAGGCTATGGACATATACAGACAGAGGCCTTCGAAAAGAAGGAGTAATACTCACTATTGAAAGCTAGACTATAGGAACTCAGTTGGACTGAAGCTGGCATGGAATTCCACAGTTTTGGTACAGAGTAGAGGACAATTCATCAAGTTTGGATTTGATCTTGGGGATGGTTAAACAATACAGAGCATGGGAGTTTAATAGATAGGGAATACTGTCCAGAATTAGAAGCAAATGTAGGCATGAAGTGATCTGTTCAGTCAGCACAGTGAAAACCACACCACCCAAAATGAATTTATGCAAGGCAGGTGGGGGAAGCCAGCCATATTTGGAGTAAAGGTGTGCAGTGGTGCATGTACCTGTTGTAGGCCAGGGCAAGCCTGCATATATTATTATAGGCTCTGTCCCTCTTTTAGAGAACAGTCTTAGAGGCAGAAAAGTATATGGCCATCCTGTATGTCAGTTTGGGTAGAAAAATGCCATGAGCAATGGCAATATGGGCTGTTGGAATAAGGTTGTCTCTAAGGTTCATACTGAGGTTACTTAAAACAGTCAAGAAGGATAAAAAGCTCATTATAGGCTGTCCCCACAATTCAGTGGAGGTAACAATCATCACCAACTGTCATATGTATATCCAGCCTGATCTTTAAAGTAGTGAAAGAATCTTCCTGCTCAACATATGCTGGTAACTTATTCCAGTATTCAATTGCCCTACATACAAACCCATGTTTTCTTAAATTAGTGCTACACCTTTCACTCACTAACTGTTGATCATGTTTTCTCCAGTTAAAGATATTTTTCCTATATAGCAAGCCTAATTCAGTTCTCAAACTATCCTGATGCAAGACTTTGTAAAAAAAGCAACAAATCACCCTGCTTCCTCCTATTTGACAAGGACCATAGTCCCATTGATTTTAATCTGGTTTCATACGGTTGGCTCCTGTGACCTGATGCCATTTTAGTTAAAATTCTTTGTGGATGTTCCAGCAAAACCCTATCCTTTTCAAAATAAGGACTCCAAACTGAGGAACAGTAGTCCAAAGTAGGTCTAACATACGATTTAAACACTTTAGTAAGCAAGTCTGCATTCCTGGTATGAATGCTTCTTCTAATGCAATTTACCAAATGCATAGATCTATTAGCTGTTGTTCTACAGTGTGTTCCATTTTTCATATCCTGTTGTATATACCAAGATCTTTCTCATAGGTAGAAGATCTTATTTTACTACCCTGAATATAGTAGTCCTGTTTTATGTTACCCTTTTCCACATTCAGCATTGCACTTGTATTAGTATTAAAACTCATATAGTTCTTTTGAGCCCATTCCTCTATGTCTAGTAAATCCTGTCCAAACTTCAGTCTATCTTCAAAAGTATCAACTACCCCCCAATTTAACATCATCCACAAATTTAACTTATTCTATTTAATTTCAGATCACTCATAAAAATTCCAAACAGCAGTGGTCCCATCACTGAGCCCTGCGGCACCCCACTCTCCACCCTCACTGCCTCAGATAAGTAACCCTGAACTCTCACCCTCTGCATCCTATCCACTAACCAATGCCCAATCCAACTCACCAATCCTACATCCACTCCCATATCCAATAGCTTTGATAACAGTAATCCGTGAGGAACCTTATCAAAGCCCCGCTGAAATCCAACATTACCACATCAATATTCCTACCCTGATCCAACTTCTAGTCACCCAATCATCAAAACAGACCATATTGGTTTCACACAATCTATTTTTAACAAAACCATGCTGGCTATTATCCACTAATCCTTTCTGTTTCATAAAGATTTTTATTTCATCACTCAAAATCCCCTCAAATAATTTGATAATCACTGAGGTTAGGCTCACTGGTCGATAATTTGATGGAATGCTCCTATCCACTTTTTTTTTGTTGCAAAATTTTTTCTTTTCAGAAAAAAGGTAGGCAAGATACAGTATACATCCACATATTCTGTACATATAAATTAGCCATCTACAAGCATTATACAAGTACTAATTACCAGTAAGAGAAAAAAGGGGGGAGGAGGATGTAGTTTATAGGTGAAGTAGGAGAGAGGGAGAAATGAAGAAAGCGTGAGAGAGGGGAGAGGGACCAGAAAAGGGATCAAGGATTGGAAGAGAAGGTAAAAGATAATAACATACAACAGCTTGTTCTCTCAGAGGTGTTCAGGTATATTTAACATTATTACAGACTCCTCAAAGAAAAAGTTGAACATCAGGCTATAAAGTAAAGGAGGTCTAGTTCTAGTACTTCTGAGACATTGCACATACAGAAGGTCTAATATTCTGGAGAGGGGATATTAGGTAGGGAAGGGGTACACTGCTGTGTCTTCAATATGTCCAAATAAATATCAAGTGATTGTACTCATGAAAGCATAGAGCCATCCCACTTGAGCGTCTTTGCCGGACATAAACACACCAAACGCATGCTCCGTGTCTCAGTGGTCAACCAAATGCCTTTTCACAGCCTCCAGAGAGAAGTTGGGCAAGAGTGTGCATATGCTCTGCAAAAGTCTGGACCTATCCCAGGACAAAAACAGATATATCCCAAAGCTTAAGTTCTTAACCTAGATACATTATATTATAAGTACCATATCAAGTATAAAGCATACAGTCAGTTGACCTGTAAGTGAAAGGGTACTCTTGTTTTAGACCAACATCTAACAAAGAGAAGCCAAAGCATCCAATGCAGCATTAGGTTACCTGATAGCGATCCCATTCATCACACAGTATATCCAGCAGGAGAAGATGTAGGGATATTCAACCTATTTCTGTCTGAGGCTGGTCCGTGGTAAGATAGTTAAGATAAGGGGCTCAGCAAAGTCTAAATATGGAAAGTTGGGATATCTGAAGGTGAGATATTTTGTTTAGTTTCGCCAAAGTTTAAAGGGGCGTCAGTATTTCTGATATTGTAGGCACCAGGGAAGACCTCCATTTGCATAGAATAGCTCTTCTTGTTTGCAGAGTCAGGAATGCTAGCTACCTGTATCTCATTGGGGATAACTTAGGCATGTCACTACATATTCCCAAAAGAAAGAAAAGAGGACAAAGGGGAATCTGCTGTTGTGTTACCTTAGAGGTTACATTCTGTATTTCTTGCCACAGGGGCTGGACTTTTGAACAGGGCCATAGTATGTGCACCAAATCTCCACCTGGTTTCTGGCATCTCCAGCAGTTATCATTTTCTAGTACTTTGGCTTTATTGAGGATAACAGGGGTTCTGTACCAGGAGTGGGCAATGTAATTTTGAATTAGTCTGGATTTGGCATCTTTAAACCAGTTATGTGTGTCTTTCCAGGCTTTATCCCAGGCCTCCGCTGGTATATAGATTTACAGCATCGTCTCCCATTTTCATCTTGCATTGTCTGATTGAGATGGGAGAGTGTCTCTAAGAATAGCATATATACGACCTGTGAGACCCTGGGGATAAAGTATCCAGGTGTTCAGGCCAGAGGGTTTGTCGTGTATTAAGCTAGGGGATAAAAGATGTCAGACTGCATCTCTAAGTTGGAGATATCTCCAAAAATCCGACTATGGGATATCCCATATTTGTCGTAGGGACTGGAATGTATGAAGGGCTTTGAAGTTAGGGGCCAAAATATCTCCCAATTTGGAAATGCCTAACTCCACCCAATGTTTCCACAGAACTACAGTTCCTCCTATAGTGATATCAGGGTTTTGCCAGATAGGCACATGGGAGAGCAGAAGGGGGTCCAGGTTCATCCTCAGGTGGGAACTAAACCAGTTGGATCTGGATGCGGCCACTGCAGATGAAACAAAGTCTGCTTTTGACTTATGGGAAAAGTCCATTTTGGGTCTACTCTTTTGTATAAAAAGGGAGGAAAGATGAAATATTCCCATAATATCCAGTTCTAGTTGTATTCGTTGCGGCAATAGGGTTCATTTAACCGTTTGGGCCAGGAAGAAAGCCAGGTGGTATCCTTCTGGCCATGGAAGATTCCATCCTCCCTTCTCCCAATGTGACCTAAGTTTGGATTGGCTAAATCTGGGTTTGGAGCCTTCCCATAGGAAGTCCCAATTAGTTTATCGATGGCCTGTTACCATTGTTTAGGTGAAGGAGTCGGCAAGTGTATCAGGAGATAGAAAACCTTAGGGGCTGAAATCATTTTGACAGCTGCAATTTTCCCCACTAGGGTGAGTTTGAGAAATCTCCATTTGTCGCAGTCTGTTTTGATAGCAGAGAGAAGGGGCTGTATATTGGCCTGCCAAATTACCTCCAGAGATGGGGTCAAAAAAATACCCAGATTAGTAAGATCTTTTGGTGCCCAAAGTAAGTTGGCTGCAGCCACCACTTGTTGTGTACAGTGGGCATTGAGAGGGAGCGCTTCAGTTTTATTCTGGTTCAGCCGTAAGCCTGAGTGACTGGAGAAGGCTTCAAAGAGAGTAAGAAGAGGGAGAATGGCACGGTGGGCATCCTCCAGGAGAAGGAGGAGATCATCAGCATACATAAAAGTCGTATAGCTTATATTTCCCTCTGTCAAGCCATTTATATCTGGGTGATTTCGGATTGCCACAGCTAAGGGTTCAACAGCCAGCACAAAGAGAAGGGGAGAGAGGAGGCAGCCCTGCCTCATACCTCTTCCCAATAGAAATGCGGGGGAAAGCATAGAGTTTGTATTAACTCTGGCCGAGGGGTTCTCATAAATAACTTGTATCCTGGCAAAGAAATTTGTCTCCCATCTGAAAGTGGGCAAGAACCATATAAAGATAGTCCCATTCCACTGAATCAAATGCCTTTTCGAAGTCCACCGCAATGGCAGCTGCAGGTGCAGGAAGGGAGTGAGAAAAAAGGATCAGATTCATAAGGGTTCTTAAATGGTCGGAACTGTGGTGACCCAGTATAAAGCCCACTTGTGAGGGATGTATAAGATCGGTCAATAGGGGACTAAGTCTACAGGCTTGAATTTTGGTGTACAATTTACTGTTCAAATTTATGAGTGAAATCAGGAGGTAACTTCTGGGATTAGTAGGGTCTTTTCCCTTTTTGGGGATAACTACAATGGTCACCTCAAGCATAGAGGGAGGGAGAACACCCTTAAGTTCTATCTCCTGAAATACTTGTGTAAGAAGAGGTGAAATAGTTGGGGCTAAAATCTGATAGAAATCTACAGTGTAGCCATCGCTACCCAGGGATTTCCCTTTTTTCAAGCCCTGAATTGCTGCAACCACTTCTTCCCTGGAAATGGGAAGGTCTAGAAGTTGCATTTGCTGCTTCTGTAATTTAGGCAGCCATAAAGTGTCCAAAAATACTTGAGTGTCTTCATTTGGACCTGTGTGTGTGGAGGAATAAAGTGATTTGTAGAAGAAGGACATGATATTATTAATATCCCCTAGGGAGGTACCCAATACCCCTTGCTTGTTCTTTAGTCCAGGGATATATCCACTAGCCTGCTGTTTATGGAGTTGGTATGCAAGTACTTTACCCCCTTTGTCACCTCCCTCCCAAAAGGTATGCTTGAGGTGAAGAATGGCAGCCTCAGCTTTCCTATTCAGAAGTTGATTAATTTCAAAATGGAGACCTAAGATTGACCTACCTATAGGGGAGTGTATGGATGGGGAGGACATGGACTTAAAAATGTCCTCAGCTGTAGCTAGTTTCTGTTCTAGAGTAACCAACAGCAGTTCCCTTTCTCTGCGTTTGGCTGCAGCAAACCCCATGATGTTACCCCGCATCGTAGCCTTAAAAGCTTCCCATGTTGTACCAGCAGAGGTGTCCGTTATGGGATTCTCGGCTAAGAAAAGGGAGGTTTCATTGTTAACCCAGGGGATAAAATCCAGGCCTTTCATTAGAAGAGGGTCTAGTCTCCATTGTTTGGGTGGAAGGGCCACATGATCCCACTGTATAAGGAGCTGAACTGGGGCATGGTCCAAAATAGAGTGGGGGAGAATTGAGACAGCAAGGGTTTGGGCTGTAAAGGTGGGTGATCCCAACCAAAAATCCAGCCGACTGTATGAGGCATTAGCTTCTGAGTGAAAGGTGTAGTCTCTCGCTATAGGATGGAATAGTCTCCACAAGTCTGTAAGCCCCTGATCTGAGATCATAGATTTTGATGGAGGGCCTTTCCGCTTCTGATGTGTGCCTCCTTACCATTATCATTTCTATCTAAGGGAGGTACCAGTGTGAGGTTGAAGTCCCCACCAATAAGCAGAGGGCAGTCTTGGGGGTTAAATTCCAAAATCATCTCAGTGAGATTATGAAAAAACTGGGGGGTGTCCTCATTAGGGGCATAAAGATTACATAAAGTAAGTGGTCCCATGGGTGTACTGTAAGTAGCAATTACCCATCTGCCATCCTGGTCTGAGAGTGTCTGCACTAGTGTCCAGGTGAGAGACTTGTGCACAAGAATGAGAACACCATGCTTCCTAGTCAGGGCATTAGAGTGAACCTGCTTTCCAACCCAGTCTTTATTCACATGGGTATGATCATCATTGGAGAGCTTAGTCTCTTGTAGAAAAGCCACTTTGGAATGTAGACATTTCAAATGGGCCAGGACCTTCTTGCATTTCACTGGGGAGTTCAGCCCCCTGACGTTCCAGGTGTGAATCGCAATGTCTGTCATTATGTTTGAAAGGTCACAGTAGGGGAACAGAAAAAGCCCGGAGAGGGGGGTACCATAAAGGCAACACTTTATACCAGGTAGTTAAGGTTTACTATACTCCACCTATGAGGGACAGGTTATAGATGGCAGTATATAATGCTGTCAAAGAATACTGTATCTATATGCTACCTAACAATCTTAACTAACTTATCTTACAGAATAACAAAGGAGGTGTGATGGAGCTTAACTGGCTGGGGGCCCCAGCCAATGGTATGCCCTGTCGCCCTTGGGGGTGTGGTAATTTTATTCCTCAACAGGGAAGAGAACCCCTTGTACTACAACACTAGTATTGTTTTTTTAGTACAAAAGGGAAAAATTTGTGTTTACAAAGGAGAATAGTTATTGTAGACCATTGTTCTGAGCCATACCCGTATCAGCAAATAAACCCCCCATATAGGGGATAGGGGACGTGTTGGAAGGTCCCTAGACTAATGGCTGGTTTGAAGGGTAGTGGGGAGAACAGAGCCCCCCTCATAGCATTAGGCCCATCTTCCCAGGGATCAGTGGTCTGTTTACGGTGGTTTACCAAGGTTCACTGGCCACGGGGAGACACAAAATGTGGGTCAACCTAGTGATGCCCTTGTGGAAACCTTACCAAGAGCTCTCGTTCCTACATCCTCTTGGGCCTTCAGAAGGGGAGGAAAGAAATCCCTATACAAGGCCTGAAGTAGGTCTAAATAACATTAGCAACAGCTTAATTCAAACATTCATAACATACAAGCTTAACACAGCTCTATAAAGGCATTGTAATGAACTGCTAATAATTAACATGAGGTACTTCCCTTGTAGTACAAAACTTCGAATGGAGGTATCTGGGAGTCGAGGAAGAAAAGCAAGAATCAGGATTAAGGCATAGGGATAAGGAATAAAACCCAGACTATGTTTGTAGGGTGTAATGGCACATTAGAGGAATTACAGATACTAGGTCAAAGCCCAGTGTTTGTTTACTTTTATCTGTAGCTGTCTCCCATCCCTCTGCTCTTACCCCTCCAGAATGCTTCACTCCGACCATGTCTGTCTGTTTAATGGACAAACTAAAAAGTCTAGGCAGTCCGAAGCCAGCACACCTGCTGGGTGCGAATACATCATGGCGAGGTAACCGCATTCAAGACTAAATCTCCTGCACTTTAAGGGTTAGAAGTTGCACCCACAATGAGGTTTGTTAGCCGTGCATTATATACCCAGTGCCACCCATTTTATTGTGAGCAGGACAAACCTTTCACTGCACCAGTTCGTGGTAGGGTGGCAAGAGGAAAGGCAAAAGAGGACAGAGTTACAAAAAACATCAAAAGGGGGTGGTGGGGAGGGGTACCTTCAGTCCGTTGAGGGCAAGGAAAAGTAATAATAGGAGACAGCTTTTGGTCCTATCTAAACAGGTAGGACCTCCAAAAGTAACTCTATTGTATTTAACCTTCAACTATTATCCACTTAAAATTGCAGTACACCCCCTTATTATGGTATACCTCCAGGTAGGAGTCTGGGAACCCTTGGATCTATTCAGATACAACCAAGCTTTTAAGATACCAAGGGGGGAACTACTGTCCCAAGGGAAGATCCCCAAGTTATTATTTTATCACTGAAGCTGAAGCTTTTACTCTGGTTGTTGTACATGTCACACTTAGCGTGTGGTATACCCTACCGTTCCATTTCTAAATTCACCAAGAGACCTGCCCCATGGTACTAATCTGACTATCAGACAGTGTAGAAAGCTGGAATTTCTGAAAGTTCATGGAGGATTTGATTGTTGCGATTCAGCAGGGTCTCATTCTGTGTTGCGGCCTGGAGGTGAACCGGGAGCCAGAGTTCGTGTTTCTAGATCTGGTTAAGCCGCATCCACAGTAAAGGCCCATGAGGTACGGTCGTCCTCAGAGTTACTTCTGTCATGATCTACGTTACTGGTGTCCATCTCTGTCTGAGAGTCAGTGTTGGGTAGATCGCTCAGAGCAGTGAAACGGTTATGAGCAAAATATGGGCTGATGTATTCTGGTTCAGCTGCAGTGGCCGTGATGAAGGTCTGAGCTCGTACTTCTGGAGCATTCTTCCTGTCCTGCGGGTGGCCATGCTTAGAATGTGGTGAGTTCAGTGGCCTTTTCCTGACTTTGGTGTTACGGGGCTCTAGACCTGCATGGGGGGCTGTAGGAAGTGTGGTCTATGGTGGATTTATTGTAGATAAACAGGGTTGGGTTTGGGTTTCTTGTTGGTTGGAAGATGAGGAACTTGGACCAGCTGGCCACATATCTGCAATAAAGGCCATGGCAGCATCTGGAGAGGTAAATTTCTGAACTGCACCATTCACCGTTAGCTGTAGGGTGGCCAGGTACCGCTGGGTGAAGGGGATTTGCAGTGCATGCAATTTACGACGGACCTCAGAGAAGGCTTTGTGCCATGCGGCCAGTTCTCTGGAATAGTCCTGAAAAATCATGATCCTATAATCCTTCCAACAGAGTTCCTCCAGTTCCCTGGCTCTGGCCTGAATTGCTTCCTTTTCAGCAAAATTCAGAATTCGTACTATGAATGGCCAAGGTCTGTCACTCTGCATCGGTCTGGGCTGTAACAAGCGGTGTGCCCGTTCGATATGATTTTCGTGCCTCTAGGTAATTGTAGAACCTCTGGTAGCATTTGTTGTAGGAAGGGTAGCATCTTTCCCCCTTCACAGCCCTCCAGAAAGCCAAGGAGATGCAAGTTGTTGTGCGACTCCTATTTTCTAAATCTTCCACTTTATCTTGGAGAAGACGTATCGGGGGCGTCACGTGATGGCTGTCTAAGTGAAAGCTACTGCTTCCCCTCACTCCTCAACAAACCCAGTTAAATTTGCTATCTAATCTACCTCTGCAGGCTATTCAGGTGGCGATTTCGACCGAATTATATTCAGAAGTCCCTGATAGTGAAAACTGCAGTGTTGAAATGGATGTGGACATGCGAAAGGCGACACCGCGCCACACTCCGCCACAGACTCCGGAGAAAGAAAAGGCCCCTAAGTGGCCTAAATCACAAGCCATGACATCTGTTAAACTCCCTCCACCTACAACAGCACTTACCGAGGAGCACTTCTTAGAGTTTATGCAGCCTCTCCAGAACTCCATCGCTGCTATTTCTGATGACGTGCAGTCAATCCAAATGAGTATCGACTAACTGAATATGCGGGTAGGAGATGCTGAAACTCGGCTTTCATCGGTAGAGAAGTAGAGAGACAAGGCAGACTTGGATAACTCTGTCCTGCGTCAAAGGCTTCGGAAAATGGAAGATAAGCTGGAGGATTTAGAGGGGTGCAGTCGGCGCAACAATTTAATCATTTTGAGGCTACCAGAGAAGGAAGAAGGCAACAACCCTATCGCCTTTGTTCAAAAATTATGTGAGAAAATAGCTGGTCCCTCACCCAATAATACAATCTATGTGGTGGAAAGAGCTCATCGGTCGCTGCGCCCCCCTCCACCCCTTGGTTCACCTCCTCGACCTCTTGTGTTTAAGCTTCTTAATTATTTGGATAAGCAACACATCCTGGTAAAGATTAAAGAAGTGCAGGAAATCCAGTGGGAAGGTCACAAGTTAAGGCTATCACAAGATCTACCTCAGTCAGTTCACCTGAAGAGGCAAGAATTCCATCCCATGGTTTCAAAGCTCATCATTGCCGGAAAGGCTTTCTATATGCGTTACCCTGCCACTCTACAAGTGAAGCACAATGAGAAGTGGGTTAGTTTGGAATCGCCCGCTCAAGCTTCATCTGAGCTTCGTACCCTCTTCCCTGATCTGTTTAAGTGAGGTGGGGAGGAATTTGGTGGTTTAAAATCTTCCTCATCAAAGGGATAGGGAAATATTGAGCTGTGCTTTTATTGTCAACGGAAGAGACGATGCCGAAATGGGTCTGTGATTTCCGATTGAAGCGGGCGCTCACGAGGCTGAGGGAGTACTCGGTCTAAATTAAAATGGTGACTGTTTGTGTTTTGCCTTCAATTGAACTGTCATAGCAAGCATACAACAGAGACTACATCATTTGCTGGGGGAACCATATCATGTTCTGAATGGACATATCCTTTGACTGTAACCTCAGCTCCTGTGCATCATTACTGTTATCTTCAGAGCCTGGGGAGGCTATTAGTGGACTGCAGGAGGTTACTCCTGTATTTTGTTTTATCTCTCTCACCCTTTTGGGGGGTTTTCTTTGGCCTCTCCTCCTTAGCTCAAATTAAAAGGTGCATGTGGAGCCTTTTAGAATTCTCTCTGGGTTAGCTATTTCACTTTGCTAGCGGCATCTCCTGTTGAGTCCACAAGAGGTCAACACTCCCTTACTTATATGTAATAGCATTGGTTAGCCATTTTTAGCCACTTTTGGGATGGTTTTATATGTTATGATAAATTTAATAATTTTTCTATAAATATTGTACACTATCCATGCTCCTATGGTTGTGGGTTGTCGGGGGTGTTGGCTTCTATTTGGCAGCAAAAGGATACCACATGCCATAAGATATTTTGGGAGGTTGGTTGTTTAGAACCGGGTAGTAAATTTTGTAAATAGTTGTATTGAACTTAATAATGTTGAATGGTATTTTGGGAATAATGGGGAAGAGGGAGGAGCTTCTAGGGGAACAGAGTGTATGTGTTGTTTTTCTGGGCTAATCAATTGTTATCCTGATTGAAGGGTAGGGTCGGGTTAAGTCTGCACTCAATTTGGAGGTTCATGTGGCTGAACTGCTGTGAGAACAGTGTGTGGGTATTGCAGTGGCTTTTATTGTTTTCTCCCCTTTTTCTTAATAGTTTACGGATAAGTGAATGGGTGGTCCTTATAACTTAGTGAGCTGGAACATTAAAGGGGCCCAAAGTAAAAAGAAATGGATAATGATTCTAAAACATCTCTCCTAACTGTGATTGGGATTGCCTTGTTTGCAGGAGACACATGTATTGAGAGATGATATTTCCCTTTTTAAAAGATATTGAGTGGGCCAAGTTTTTGGTGCAGGTAACTCTATGAAACACAGTGGTACCATTATCCTGATTGCTAAAACTATACCCTTCATTAAAAATCAGGAATGGTGGGACCTGGAAGGGCATTATATTATAGTCCAGGGTACTCTAGAGTCCTCCCCTATAATTTTAGGATCAATTTATGGCCCAAATACAGATTCTCCCCTGTTTTTTGCCTGGTTAATACCCCTGGTAGTCTCAGACCCTCTTCTTTTGACTTTTCTGGGTGAAGACTGGAACTTGGTCCCCCAAACAGAGATGGATCACTCAGACAGTAAAAGAGTGGGGTTGTCGCCAGCGCAGCGGGCCCTCCGAGATCTTATATCTGGAGTAGGCATCGTTGATGTCTGGTGGACCCTTAATCCTTCGGAGTGACAATATACGTACTATTCTCCCCCACATGCCACTTTTTCCCGGATTGATTTTTGGTTGGTGAGCTCCTTTGGCCTTCCTGGCATTATAGATGCATCCATTTTCCCCAGGGTATTGTTAGACCATTCCCCGGTAGATGTGTTTTACATGCTGGGCCCAAGGATTGGGGGGATATAATGTGGCATCTTAACACATGGGTGCTTAAATGCTCTGAAACCTTGAAACATATTCAAGGGTTTATAGTTAATTTTATTACTACTAACCTAGGGACGGTAGAAAGAATTGACACGGTTTGGGCCGTCCTCAAGTGCGCCATACGGGGAGAGTTCATACTCATTTTGGCCACCCGAGCCTGGAAAAATAGACTTGCTCTTGAATTATTGATAGGAGAAATCCAACAGTTGGAAGTCAGGCTAAGTCGTACATCCCCAGTGCAGGAATGGGAAGGCTCCATCAGCTGCAGACAAGTTATTATGATTTGATGGTGCAAAAGGCAGAGCTGGCTATTCATCGTACTCAAGTTGAAGTATTTAGAGGCAGGGAAAAGGCAGGGAAGCTTCTGTCTTAAGATTGAGGCAGCGCTGAAATGGCAAACTTCATTCCTGGGCTGAGATCTCCTAAGTGGCGACATAGTTTCCACCCCCAAGGTATTACGGCTATTTTTGGTAAGTACTATGAGATGTTCAATTCTTCAGCTGACTTGATAGATGTGACAGACCAGGAGATTGCAGAATATTTGAGTTCTGTTAATCTTCCTGTGCTGCCTCCCAAATAGCAGAGAGTCTCGTGGCTCTGATTGCCTTAAGCAGTAGAGCAGGCCATCAAGCAGTTGCAGCTGGACAAAGCTCCAGGGCCAGGATGGGTTACCTAACAACCTATTTAAGAGCTGGCCTCCCTCAGCTGGCCACTCTCCTGAGGAACATCTTTAATTTCTGGTTTCAGGAGGGTATAGGGATCCTGTTTTTGACTACATGGATCACGTTGATTCCTAAGTCGGACAAGGACTTATTATGTCCTGGAAGCTACCGTCCAATATCGCTTTTAATTCAGATGTTAAGATTCTTGCTAAAATATTGGCTAATTGTCTAGCTCCGGTAATGGGAGGGATTATTGGTAGAGAACAAGTTGGTTTCATGAGGGGGCGTATGTCAGTGGATCATATGAGGAAGCTAATGCATCTGATGGCAGCATCGAGGGATGCTGAGTTCCCTTCGGTTCTGGTATCCCTCGATGCTGAAAAAGCTTTCGATTTTGTCTCCTGGCACTTACTGTTTGTGTCCCTCTGACAATTCGGAATGCCTGATAGCTTTGTCAAATGGGTTAAGGTACTATACACCTCCCCAATGGCAAGGGTGTGGTGCAATCGTTGTCTATCCTTGTCTTTTATCCTTGAAAGAGGCACCCGCCAGGGTTGCCCACTCTCTCCGCTTCTTTTTAATTGTTATCTGGAGCCCTTAATACGTAAACTGGCATCCTCCCCTTCTTTGAAGGGCATTCAAATTCAAGGGGAGAGATACGTTATCTCAGCCTATGCTGATGATCTCCTGTTGCATGTTGAGGACCCTGAGATTTCGATACCAGCTCTTCTGCAGGAATTGGATAGATTCTCTACTGTGTCCTCATACAAATTGAATCTTTCTAAAACTAAGGTTTTTCCATTAAATCATTATAGTGCTAGAGATATATGTACTTCGCTGGGGCTGTCATGGGAATCAAGGGTCTTTATATATTTGGGGATTAAAATTACTAGGAAAATTTCCTCGATGATTAAATCTGACCTGACTAATCTGGTGCATATCGTGCAATCAGATCTGGATAGATGGGGCGCTCTTCCGCTGTCGCTTTGGGGCCGGATAAATATTCTTAAAATGAATGTTTTGCCATGGCTGCTCTATTCGCTCGGTATGTTGGGCCTATTTCTCCCCAAATCCTGGTTCTTCAAGCTCCAAAGATTATTTAATAAATTTTTGTGGAAGGGTAAGTCAGTGAGAAGGGCATATTTTAAGTTAACAGCACCTAAGCTTAAGGGAGGACATGCCCTCCCGTCTTTGTTTTTATACTATGGGGCCCAGCATATAAGCAAGTTAGCATACTGGATTAAAAGAGACATACCTTGCACGGAAGATGCATATGTCCCAGTCTGGCTTGACATTGAACGTAGGCTTGCCCTTAGCGTTGCTAACTCCCTTCAAGCCTTGGTTTACTCAAAACCTTCCCGCCTTCCCGGCTTTCTTAAAACTTCCCTAATAGCCTGGTCCCTTAAGGCTTTTCAGCAAATTCAAAAGCATTTTTCGGAAAATTGGCACACCTAAATGGCCCAGCCTCTTTTTAATAATGGTCATTTTCAGATTGGGCATTGTCCTATATTACCCTCCTTTTTGCCTCAACTTAAGCAGTGTACCCTGGCAGATCTTATCCAGGGTAAGGACTTAATCCCTTTTCAGGCCCTACAACTTCACTTTCAGCTTAGACCCCAAGATATATTTAAATATTTACAAATTAAAGCGGCCCTACTAGCATTTAAAGGTAATCAAGAGTGGACTGTGCAATCAATGGATGGCCTTTTTAAGACCTTCCAGGAAGCAGACCAACCCCATGCAGTTTTTAGGATATATAAGCAGCTTCAAGCTTTAGATTAGTCTCTCCCCGAGGGAGTATGTTATTACTGGGTACAGGAATTGTCCCTTCCTGTAGACACTGAGTACTGGGCGAAAGCTTGGGGTATGATTTATAAATACATTAAGCAGGACAGACTACGTTTAATTCAGTTTAACATCCTACATAATATCTACTACACCCCGACTAAATTACATGAAATGGGTTACCATTCCTCTCCCTTATGTCCCCGTTGTAGTCAAGCCTTGGGGTCGTTGTATCATATGTTGTGGTTGTGTCCTCATACCCAAACTTTTTGGAAAGCGACAAGTTCCTCAGAATAGAGCAGCCATGGCAAAACATTCATTTTAAGAATATTTATCCGGCCCCAAAGCGACAGCGGAAGAGCGCCCCATCTATCCAGATCTGATTGCACGATATGCACCAGATTAGTCAGGTCAGATTTAATCATCGAGGAAATTTTCCTAGTAATTTTAATCCCCAAATACATAAAGACCCTTGATTCCCATGACAGCCCCAGCGAAGTACATATATCTCTAGCACTATAATGATTTAATGGAAAAACCTTAGTTTTAGAAAGATTCAATTTGTATGAGGACACAGTAGAGAATCTATCCAATTCCTGCAGAAGAGCTGGTATCGAAATCTCAGGGTCCTCAACATGCAACAGGAGATCATCAGCATAGGCTGAGATAACGTATCTCTCCCCTTGAATTTGAATGCCCTTCAAAGAAGGGGAGGATGCCAGTTTACGTATTAAGGGCTCCAGATAATCACCATTAAAGAAGCGAGAGAGTGGGCAACCTCTGGCGGGTGCCTCTTTTTCAAGGATAAAAGACAAGGATAGACAACGTATTGCACCACACCCTTGCCATTGGGGAGGTGTATAGTACCTTAACCCATTTGACAAAGCTATCAGGCATTCGAATTGTCAGAGGGACACAAACAGTAAGTGCCAGGAGACAAAATCGAAAGCTTTTTCAGCATCGAGGGATACCAGAACCGAAGGGAACTCAGCATCCCTCGATGCTGCCATCAGATGCATTAGCTTCCTCATATGATCCACTGACATACGCCCCCTCATGAAACCAACTTGTTCTCTACCAATAATCCCTCCCATTACCGGAGCTAGACAATTAGCCAATATTTTAGCAAGAATCTTAACATCTGAATTAAGAAGCGATATTGGACGGTAGCTTCCAGGACATAATAAGTCCTTGTCCGACTTAGGAATCAACGTGATCCATGTCGTCAAAAACAAGGATCCCCTATACCCTCCTGAAACCAGAAATTAAAGACGTTCCTCAGGAGAGTGGCCAGCTGAGGGACTTGTCGAAATACGACAAGTTCTGGATCATCTTCTTGGATTAGACTCCTTATTTACACCAGAGTACTGCCTGTTGGCAATGTTCCCCTCTGGGACACCGCATATACGTAAAGCTCACATGGTTCTAATTTCTGCCACTGCAAAACTGGTTATGCTACAGCACTGGAAGGAAGAGTCCCTACCCACTATTATAGAATGGTACTGAGAAATTCTATTAGCCATCCAGGTAGAGAAGCACATAGCATATTTGCGACACACACCTCACAAGTTTAAAAGTACTATTGTCCCTACTGATGCTGCTGAAATTTTAGGGATCGAATTCTATCCCTGATTGTATGGGCTAGTGTTTTTTCTTTTCTGGAGTGTCTAAGAGTAACTTTTTTTGTTTGTTTGTTTTAGAGCGCAGACCGGGGGGGGGGGCAGCTTTTGTTTGGTTGTGTGTATATTTTGTATTGTTTTCGCATATTTTTTTTTTATTTGTTTCTTAATAATGCAGCTCCTCATTTATTGTTATGTATTTACCTGTTTTCTGCACAAGAATTAATAAAGTACATAGAATTTAAAAAAAAAAGAAAAAAAGAAGATGTATCTGGGCCACCTGGTCTCACATGGTGGCACAGTGCTCGTGAAGTACGTCATCCTGTGCAGTTGTTTTTTGTTCCAGTCACTACACCTTCAAATCCTTTTGTTGCATAGAAACAGCAGTGTTGTTCGCTGCAAGTGTTAATGCATCTATGCTGGTCATAATAGAGGCAAACATGTCTCATATTCAATTTCAATTCAATTCAACTTTATTTATATAGCGCCTTTCAAATCCAAGGCGCTGTACAGAAACATTACAAAATAATAAAATCCAAACATTTAAAAGTCAGCCACGACTAATTAGAGTATGCTAAATTAAATAAATATGTTTTCAAAGCAACCTTAAAACTATCGACAGTTGGACATTCTCTTAACCAACGAGGTAGAGAATTCCACAGGGTTGGTGCTGAAAAAACAAAAGCACGAGATCCTGATGACTTTAATTGAACCCTGGGAATCTCCAGCAATCCCTCGTTGGTGGAACGGAGGGTTCTTCTCTTCCCGATGTTGAGCGCGCCATGGGGTCTGGCTGTACGAGTAGCTACAGTTCCACTCACTTCTAATTAAGTCAGTTTTGGTCAAATCTTTCTCACAGTTAGCCAGCATTTATCGGGTACCTTCAGACCACCAGTATAGTATTTTCCCCCACCAGGGTTCTCGGAAAACCGTATAGTTTAGGGTTCTGGGATCTTAGGCATATGGAACTATAAAATCAAGCCATCATCTTGGTTGAGCATTAGCCAGGCCCCCATCCCCTTTTTATAAATCAGCACCACATGGGCTAGTCTCCAATCAGTTGGTACATATCCCTCTGCTAATGATTTCTGATCAATCATTGCAATAACTGGTGCCAATTCTGCTTCAAGTTCCTTAATAGACCTGGGATGAATTCCTTCCAGATCTGCTGCCCTATCCACCTTTAAGGATCTTATTTTCCTAACTACTTTATCCACAGTTATTACTCCATCAACATATGATTTATCCGCCCCATCATTTACTACCCTCATATTTTGATTTCCCTTAGTGAAGGCATTACTAAAACACTTGCTAAATTCCTCTGAAAGTGTTATAGAATCACTACTTAACTCTCCTCTCAAAACTAAGGATCCCACAGATCTACTCTGTCCCTTTTTATTATTCACATAGGCAAAGAAACCCTTTACATCGTTTTTAGTCATGGCCAATCTAAACTTTGCTAGTTTTTTCGCTTTTCATATTTCTCTTTTCATCTGTCCTACTATTTGTTTATAATTTTTAATATTAGCTACTGTACCAGATTGTTTCATTTTTTTTATATAGTACTTTTTCCTTTTCCTATCCTTATGATGTTCTTATTTAACCAAAAAGTATTTTTCCCTCTATTATTATATACTTTTTTCTTAGATATGAAACTGTCAACCAAGTTATTTATTGTATTAACAAACAGATCCCAGGCAACTTGGGTAGTCAGGTCATTCATCATATTCTTCCAATCATATTGAAATAGTGACTCTTTCATAGCACCATAACCCCCCCATTATAAAGAAACTGGGTAGTAACACCCTTAATCACCTTATTAGTCTTATCAATATAAAAAGTAATAGAATCATGTTCACTTGTATCTATAGGTGGTCCAATTATTAACTGTTTTATTTCCTCCAGAATATTTGACATTATGATGTCTAATATATTACTACCCCATATTGCCTCATGAACATGCTGAACAATCCCAGCTGATTGCAATGCCCCCAACAGCCTAGTTGCTGATGTATTATTAATTCCCTCATTATTCCAATCTAACTGTGGCATATTTAGATCTCCCATAACCACTATATCACATTTTCAGACAGTCTCATCACCCTTTCCATAAAACTTGATGTGTCCTCCATATTTATACCTGGTGGTCTATAGAAAGCCAACATTTTTAGTTTTTTCCCTTTAAGTCCTATCAAGTCAACACTGATGGATTCTATACTACCCTTATCATCCACATCATTATTTACTTTATATTCTATCCCTTCCTTTATATACAAAGCTACCCACCTCCCCTTTTATTTACTCTATTTTTATTTATTAAACTAAAGCCAGATATATTCTGGTTCCAGTCATCATTTTCATTCCACCAGGTATCACTTACTCCAATGATTTCTGTATCTTCACTCCTAATTAACTCTTCTAATTCAGCCATCTTGTCTTTTGATAGACTATGTGCATTAAAAAACAAAACCTTAACTAATTTTAATTCCTTATTTCCTTTATTTCTATTATATGACATCTTATTACCCAATTTTACCTTAGTCCCCTGCTTAATTAATTTAAACTTTTATCAATCTCTTGCTGCAGCCTTGTCCCCAAAACCCTACTACCCCTATAATTCAAATGGAGCCCATCTCTACTATATAGTTCTCCTCTATTATGAAAGGTCCGCCAATGTTGTACAAACAATAAATCATTTTTTTTTGTCCATTTTTTTAACCATCCATTTGCTAGTGCTATCCTTTTTGTTTTATATGCTGTTGCTCTGGGCTCTGGTAAGATTTCAGAAACCATAATCTCACATGCCCTATTCCTCAATTTCTCCACTATTTTTAAAAAATCCTTTTGGATCTCTGGTAATGTTTTCCTTGTTAAGTCATTAATACCGACATGTAATACTGCTAATGGGTTTTCACCAGCTCCTGCAAATATATTATCACCCATATCATATAGATCTGACACCTCAGCCCCAGAAAAGCTACTAACCATGTTGTTTGCTTTATCTTTCCTGCATATGTATTGATCTGTGTATTTAATAATGGAGTCCCCAATTACCACTACCTGTTGAGAATTTTTAACTAAATCGTTTACCTGAAGAACCATATCATCTCCCCCTTCCATATCCTTACTCTGCTCATCCTGAAGGTCTTGTAATACACCATAACTATTTGCCACTGGCAAATCATAGCAATCCTTTCTTCCATTTTGTACTGCATCATTAAATCTGGCTTCCTTAGGGTCTTTACTACTGAAAACATCAGCAGGCCTTAAGATATCGTCAGGTACTATTTTTAAAGGGCTTCTCCCTCAACATTTCTTTTTGACATATAAAACTTCACTCCATTCTTTATTCCCTAATGTATCATCATCATTTCTATCATCTTTCCTCTTTCCCTCACCAATTACTTTCCTGTTCTCCTCTCTCAAAGTGTCATCTTTGTTTAAACTAGACAGTGTTCTTAACCTTAATGCTGCATTTAATTGACTTTGTTCTAAGCATTCCAATCTTTCCATAACTTTATTTAAATTATTTTGCATATCCTTATTTAAGGCACATTTGTCACATGTAAACTCCTCATAGTTAGACCCCTCATCTACCATAATATACATGCTACACCCCCCACACCTATTAAGCAAATCCCCATCAGTTGTCAATAACGATTTTGCCATAATGGTACAAACTCGGGGTTGTCTGATTTTAAAGGAAGACCCAGCCTAGTGTTCACCACCTTACAGGCCACAGAGATGTCTGCTGAGAAGTCCAGTGATGTGTCTAGTATGATCCACAAATAGTTAAAGGAGGAAACAGTGGTAAGTCATGATCCATTCACCCCAGTGACTGTCAAGGGGGTATGGCACCTTTTGGCTGTTGGAGCTGAGCCAGAGAGCATGGCTTGAGTCTTACTAACATCACAAGGAGTCTGTTAGTGTGGAGCCACATTTGAATGGACTGTAGGTCAGATGAGAGCTGAAAATTCAGGTCCAAAATGCTGCGAGAACTCACGTAAAGGACCATGTCATAGGCATGCCAGGATAGGTGTACAGTACTGAAGACTAGTCTAGATTGCATTTTTACAAAGTGAAAAAAGAAGGGGCCCCAAAATAGATGCTTGGGTAACCCAAACTACAGTATCAGCGTGGTCAGACAGAGAGTTTTCTGACATCTATTTCCCAGGTAACTACAGAACCATGACATGGCAGTGAGTGAGAAACCTAAATCACTAAGTTTACCACACAGTAGGGTATCTTCCACCAAATCAGTTTTGGTGAGGTCAATGAGAACACCACCTGTGAGCTCACCCATATCCATGGTGGTGCAGATGCTAGTGGCGAGTGCTAGGAGGGCAATAGTGGTGCTGTGGTGTTTTCTGAATCTGTGCTGGGCAGGTGAGAGGAGGTTATATTTGGAGAGGTATTTAGTCATCTGAGAGGCTACCACTTTTTCAAGTAGCTTATTAAGTACTGGCAGTATCGTAATTGGACGATAGTTGCTCATATTTTTACAGTCACCTTTTGTTATGTACTGGGACCACATGAGATGTCTTCCAGTGATCAGGACAGTGTTAGTCATAAGAGAGAGGTTAAAAAGTCTAGTAATGGGAAGGCCTGTTCCTTTGCAGCAATCCTCAATATTTAAGGCTCGATTCCATCAGAGCCAGCAGACTTGGTTAATGGGATTTTCATAAGCAGTTCACAGACCTAGACAGTTCACGCATCTATGTGATGCTGCCCTAGGATAGAAGGGGGGTGATGTCTTGGGTAGGGATAGTCTGCAGTTAGGTTAGGTGGTGAGGTGGGAAGGGAATGGAAAGCACTGATTAAGGATAGTCGGTCAGAGAACTTGTGGTTGAAGGCATTAATAACAGGGACTGGGTTATTATAGTTGGCTCCCTCAGTAACTAGATCATTGAGTGTGAAATTACTGTTCTGGCCTAGAACTTGCTTGATATTTTGCAAGAAGTTATTTGGTTTGCCAGCCACAGAGTCAAACAATGATTTAAAATGCTGGCTTTTATGTTGCCAGATTGCCTTTTTACAGTCCTTTCTGAGCACTCTGTAGCTAGCCCAGTCAATTATAGACTTGCAGGCTTTATAGGTGGACCAGCTGATATCCCTTTGTTTAAGTAGGGCCAGCAGGGGGTGCTCCAACCTCTTCATAATTGGGCCTCTCACATGCCTGGAGATCATAGCATGCATTTATTTTGGATATCCAGCAGGATTTTACTGAAGGCAGAGATGGCCTCGTTTACATCATTTGAAGCCCACAGCCTCAACAAATTAATGCATGTAGCCTACTGTTTAAGGTTTGATGAATCTAGCCTAGAAAAGTCCTGGAACTGGATGTCTCTGGGAGGAACCTTAGGAGGCTTCACCCACCAGACACAGAATATGGGGGAGTTGTCACTTATAGCATCAGGCAGGACACCCAAGTGGAGAATTTTATCAGGTCTGGGAGTGAGTACCCAATTAATGAGAGTGGAGCTCTGACTAGTATTGGCCTTATAGTGGGCTCAATAATAAGCTGATGAAGTTGCAATTTGTTTAGAGTAAGATCAGCACTTCATGCTTTACTGCCAAGCCAATTGACATTAAAATCACCAATTATTATAAACTTTATTTTGGACAAGTGGCTTCATTGTGCTCATAAGAAGGTGGAGAGACTACTGACTACCAGCTGGTGGAATGTAGGCAGAGAGAATGTGAAGTTTGTTTGTGTTTTCCAATAGAAGGCTTGCATGACTTAGTTCAATGAGGGGACTGGAAATGGGAAGGCAATTCTAAGTATCAACATGAAAGTGATACTTGTAATAGATCAGAGTACCCCACCTCCCTTAGATGCAGTATGGTCAGATCTTATTAGATTATAGCCACCTGATAAAACACAGAAGATATCCAGGAAATTAGGTTTAAGCCAGGTTTCAAAGATACCAAGTATATTAGGCTTGCAATGATCAAACAACACACTAAGTTCACTAAGATTTTTGGATAGGCTCCTTATGTTAATGTGGGCAATTTTGAGCCCTTTGATGTTCTGCCAGGGGGATGACAGCAGGCTGGAGGGAGTAGCAAACTTGGTGGGGGGGGGGCAGTACTGGATTCAATATCTCCAGCAATCAGCAGGATGGTAAGTGCCAGAAGAGAGATGGAGCTGACCCCGAATTTAAGTGATATGGAAAACCCTTTCTATGCAACTTGAGGAGGTATACAATTGCTCTGAAAAAAAACCCTAATTACAAGGTAATGGCAATTACCAGACAACTCAAATGTCTTATTTTGAGCAATTATTGTACTGGATATAGTGAAGTCAGAGAGGTTTGCAGAGGAAGCACATTGTGTGAGATTGAGAGGGATGGTGTCAACCAGCAGAAGCATACAGACAACCATGTTGGTGAGGGCCAGAATCCAGTTGCTGGACCCCATTAGTGCAGCTGCAGAGAAAGGAACCTAGAGCACAAAAACTCACACCACCCAGATAGGGTATAGGCTGTATTATACTATAAGGCAGGTCACAAGATACCAATAAAAAAACCCTAATGTCACTCAGATAAGTGACAGACTAAGACAAATGAGAATGGTGAATCTTGTGCAATGAATTCACTCCACCCAGAATAGGTGAGAGCTACATCAACAAAAAAGGCAAGTCACAATATTTCAGGGTACTCACAGTGAGTAAGTAGCCAGCTTGAACTTCTGGTGGTCTCAATATTCAGAAAGTAGCATAACAGTAGTCTAGAAGGGGAACCGTAAGCATATAACTCACTCCACCAATGCAGGGTGTAGGGCACAATTACATGACAAGCAATTCCCAAAGTACCCGGGAACACACAATTGGAATAAGCAGCTAGCTAGAGTATTTGTCAGTAAACAAAAACGTACTTGACCCAATTAGAGTGTAGAACACAATTATAGGAGAGGCAGTTCTCGGTGCACCAGGGAAGATTCTATGTGATAAAGGAGACTGCAAAACAGCACCAGCAAGAACATTGAGACCAAAATAGCAAAAGCTAATAGAGCGAACAGCACTATAGCACACTGCAAAGTCAGTGAATATGTATACTTTCTTTTTCTGCAGGGGATTCTGACCTCTGCACCCCCTTTTGTGGGGGGCTCTGCCCCCGAACCCCCATAACTAAGTTAACAACCACTGGGGAGAGGATGAAATTCTGGGCTGGGGAAAACTCACGAGGGAGCAATACTGTGCAGGGAGACACAAATATGAGAGGGGGAGGATGTTATAGTGGGCAATGGTGAATGGGATCAAAGTCAGGAGGGCGGGCGGAATGATGTGAATGAAATATAAACATCCCCCCCGAAGAAAAAAAACATTCTCAGAGCTTGGATTGAATCTGGGTCTGTCAGGCTCGGAAGCAGTGACTGTATCCTCTAGGCTACACAGCCAGCTCGGAACCAGCCCAATAAACAAATAGCTACATCCATCAACTCTTAAGTGCCTCTACAGCTCCTTACCACTACTAAATTGCTAACCATGACATGGGATGTTAAAACACTGTAGCGCATTTCACAGTTGCTGTTTTAACATGGACCAAATTTAGTCGCTATAACTGACTTGCTTAAATCATGAGATATCCCAGGGAAACACACAAGTGAAATAAACAGCTAGCAAGAGTATGTAACAGTAAGTCTTCTGCCTGACTGTGGACAGCTTTAAAGCCACACTGAAAACCTATTTATTTAATCTTGCCTTTCCTTAACCTGATATGGATGATTTTAGCTGCTATTAACTGAATTTTAATTACTTATGGTCTCATTCTATTTTAATTGTTTATTTACTGTCAAAGCGCTTTGATACTTGTGAATTGCACTCTACGAATGAAGTTTATTATTATTACATTATTATTAAAACAAACTTGCTCCACCCACATAGAGAGTAGAGCACATTTACATGAGCAGTACTTCACAGTGTGCCAGGGTATTCACTTTGAGTAAGCAGCTAGACAGAGATACCCAAGGAATGTGGATCAGGAGAGTAGTACAGAAATAACACAGTACTAATAATAACAGCATGGCAGTGTTTGACATCGCCAGATACCTACAGTGGTTATGCTAGAGACTGTAGGCAGCAGGTGATCATTCAGATGTATGCTCACTTACTAATCTTGGAGCAGTACCTTAAAGTCCAGCACAATCATTAAACATGTCCCATGTAACTGCAGAATTTGTGGCATTTTCAGTCACTGGCTGACTCCCAGCCAGACTCACTCAATGTCCTTTGCTCTATGGTCCTTAGCACGGAAGAACCGTAGGGCAGGAAGACCTCTAGTTCTCAATTTACTTTTAGAGGGAGAGACAGCTGCTGACTGACTGGATGAGTAGGGAGGAAGGCAGGACTTAGGAAGGCTTCTGGGAGGATGGTGCTCTCATGGCTCAGCAATTGGCAGTGGGGGTGTCTGGCAGAAGCGGTGTGTCAGCAGTCAATCTGACCCTTGATGCAGCCCCTACAGCATTCCTGCAGCTCTTTGCAAATTACAGTTAATGTACAGGTTGAATTTAGGGGGGACTTTCCCTGCTACACTCACCACCATAAAGATGGCTGCTGATTGGCTGGATGTGGAAGGAGGGAGGCAGGACTTTGCAGGGCTCCTGGGAAGACAGTGCCCTATGACTCAGCATTCAGTAGAGAAGGGTAGCCTGGCAATGTACTGGCAGTTGGTCTGACCCCTGATGCAGCTCCCATGGTGTTTCAGTCACTCTCCTTCGCAAATTCCAGTCAGTGCACAGTTTGAATTGAGGTGGGCTTTTCCAGCTATGCCCACCCTGGTAAAGACAGACACTGATTGGCTGGATGTGGAGGGATGGAGGCAGGACTTAGTAGAGCTCCCAGAAAGAAGATGCTCTCATGGCTTGGTGATTGGTAGTGGGGGGTAGTCTGGCAGTGTCCCAGCAATTAGTCTAGCCCCTGATACTGCTCCCAAAGTGTTCCAGTGGCTCTTCCTTGCAAATTCCAGCCAATGCACAGTTTGAATTTAGGTGGGCTTTTCCAGCTATGTCCACCCCAGTAAAGACGGACACTGACTGGCTGAATGTGAAGTGAGGGAGGCAGGACTTAGCAGGGCTCCTGGGAGGACAGCACTCTCATGGCTCGGCAATCGGCAATGGGGGGTAGTCATTTCTGCCTCATTTTCAAACTAAGCTTATATACCTGTCCCATCCCTGCAGGAAGCTGTTCACTGATTTGTCCTGTAACACTGCCTTGGGCAGTCCACTTGAATCTGTCCCCAACAAGTTTAAGTGAGTTCTCCCCTTGTCCCTGTATTTGAGCTTAAAGTTTGTTGGCAGTGAATAAATAAAACAGATCAGGAAAAGCAGGATATCATTCATGGATCCCAGAAAAGGAGGAAGGGGAGGCAAATCTCCTGGTATCCTGGTGTCTTACACGAGGACACCCACTCCTGTTGTGCCACTCATTCTTGACTGCTTGCGTTGGGACTGCTAGGCTTCACTGAGCATAAATAGGATGTAGACCAGCCTTAGCCCAAGTCCTCTATATGCTGATAGATTGGGTGACTTGGCCACCAAGCTTGTCTCCTGCTGAGCAAAAAGCCCTTCTAACAGTGTAGAAGTATTGGGGAGCCTTTGGCAGCACAGCTCATGACCCCACTGGTCCAGGAAAGATGGTGACTCCTGCTGCATGGCTGCCTAAATCCTGAGGTCCAAACCCCAACAAACTGGATACAACTCAAGAAACATCTGACCATGTCTTTTTCTGCAACTGTTCATCATATGAAGCAGGAAGAGGACACGGGGAACAGTGTAGTGATGTGGAAGTGTTGTGAGAGGTCCAAGTGAGTCACAACTTGAGTCATAATTGCCATATATTTCTTAAACAGGAGGCATTTGAGCTGGATAAACAGTGAGGTGATGTCTTTTGGAGAGTGATAGAGCCATTAGTGCTATGCGAAATATATATATATATATATATATATATATATATATACTGTGTGTATATATATATATATATATATATATTTAATATATGGATCTTCAATTTAATAGGTCTGTAAAGCATCTAAAAAAATTCTGGTAATAGCCTGAAAGTTTCAGTGATAATAGTATTGTCAACCACTGGTAATACTATCCTTTGGAGCTGATAATAGCATGTTTCCAAGCTTCCGAGAAGAAATCTCCTGCCCTCACATGTGAAGCGTACCTCCTGATTGGGCAGTTTTCCTGTGTAGGCGGGCAGAACAATTTAAAAAAAGATGGCGGCGGTTGTCTCGCTTAGCGAGAGCGAACTCAGTCGTTGAGCTTCTCATTTTAATTATATGGGTTTCCCTCAGGAAATAAAAATATCTGGTGGATCCTGCCATTGTGGTCCTGAAGAGCAGATAGGATTTAAAAAATGTAAAAAAAACGGAAGGGAGAACTGTCTGGCGACTGCATGGCTGAATCTACAAGCGTGGGACAATGCGCGATCGACCAGTAGAAAGTCAGTTCAGTCAAGCGGTTCGACCGCCCATTTGAAACATACATTGCATCCATATATTAAAAAAATAGCCAATAGGTTTGTTTGTCTATTACCAGGGAGTATTAGCATCTCGAGGTTCTGGACACATTGGAACCTCTCGAGAGCTTCGCTCTCGGGGTTCATGTGTCCGGAACCTCTTGATGCTATTACTCCCTGGTAATAGACCCAAACTTATCAGTTATCTCTCTCTCTCTCTCTCTATATATATATATATATATATCTGTGTGTGTGTGTGTGTGTATATATATATATATATATATATATATGTATTTATTTATTTATGCAATGAGGTGGACATATATTCAGTGTGATAAATGCGTTTATCTGAGTCACTGTATGTATAAATAAATGTAATCATACAATGACCATTTATACACACAGTTACTATGTCACAAATCTCTTTAGAATTAATTTAGAATGTTCAGCCTCAGAAGCAGTACTATTATTCAAATGGGAATAACTTTAAAATGAAAAAAGATAGCATGGTACTGTGAGCACGAACATTGTTCAGCACAAAATTATCTACAAAATGAGTGGTGTTTCATGTATAGATACCGTACAGATTTTTTACAATTAGCAAAAAAGCAGAAGACAATTTAATTTTTTGTTCACTTTTTTGACAAACAAATGTGAATAACTTTAAAACCAAAAATGATAACATGGTACTGTGAGCGCGAAAAATGTTTAGCACACAATTATCTACAAAATGAGTGGTGTTTCATTTATAGATACAGTACCTTTTAGTTTTTTTTTATAATTAGCAAAAAACAGCATAAAATTCCATTTTCTTTTCCCTTTTTTTGACAAACATATGTGAATAACTTTAAAATTAAAAAAGTAGCATAGTACTGTGAGCATGACATTTGTTCAGCATGATGTTTTCTACAAAATGAGTGGTGTTTCATTTAATAGCAACCACCATGCTAGGTGGACTTACTCTAGGAAAGTTAAGCAAAACTCCCAGAAATTATCATTTAAAATAAAGATAAACAGTCAAAACCAAATGTTCCTGCACTGATAGAAAGCATCCCTATTGCATAAATGAAATATACTATGGTGAGCTGTCAGATAAATGATTTATCTACACAAGTGCTGTTTGACCTTGGGTAACCTCACGAGTGGCGCCCCTGAAAAAGGGACCTCTGGGGCTCAGCAGGCTTATCCAGCCATCAAAACTGAATAAATAAATAAATGATATGGTTCCCAATCTTGCTGAAACTTATCCATCAAGCCTACATGAATGAGACTGGGATCATGTGACATGTACTGGCATCACTGGAGCCAAGTGTGCTATACAGTACAAGCCATCACCTGCCACTGAAAGCAGTTCAGTGCCATGGGGTGGCGGTGTGTTGACGATGCCTGTACTCTCACTTTCTGTACTTTTATTGGACTCTTCAGAAAAATTGAGTGCCCCTGAGGAGGATCCTGCTGAAGCATTGGGCATAGATGATACGGGCATATTGGCTAACCAGTCATATTGTATATGGACCAAGGAGAGAGGGCATCTTTGTCATCATGCTATGGAGCCCATAAAATCTATACTCAGCAGCACAAGTAGTATGGTCTCTATTCATTCAGCTGGGCATCACATCCAGGCCCCTTTACCATCATAGGCTTTTATACGAATATATGAAGAAGCCAGCAGAAGAAGGCCATTTGGTCTATCTAGTCTGCTTGTATTGCAGGGTCCACAGCTTGAGCTAGTAAGCCGCCCCCACTCCTGCCATCCTTTCCATTCCTCCTACCCATGAATCTTACCTTCCCCCTATACCTATCCCAGCCTCTCTTGAGGCTGCCCACCATCTTCAACAAGACCACTTCTTCTGGCAGTGCATTCCAAGTGTCCACCACCCTCTCCATAAAGAAGTGCTTCCTGACCTCCCTCCTAAATCTCCCTTCTCCAGCTTATGACTATGCCCCCTCGTGTTACATAGATACATAGATACATAGACAGTGTTGGCAGATAAGGGCCTATGGCCCACCCAGTCTGCCCATTTGAGCTTGTAAGTTCAGTTTATGTTTTCCTAGAAGTCTGTTGCCCCTTACCCCTGACCTCCAGGATTCCTTTATGTCTATCCCATGCATTCTTAAATCCCGTGATTGTTTCAGCCCCCACCACTTCCTCTGGCAGGTGTTCCACTTGTCCACCACCCGTTCTGTGAAGAAATTCTTCCTCATGTTTCTCTAAATCGTCCCTCCTCCAACTTCATCCCATGCCCTCTAGTCCTGGAACATCTTTTGCTTAAAAATAGTGTATTCCTGCACCCTGTTCCTCCCTGTAAGATACTTGTATGTCTCTATCATATCCCCTCTCTCCCTCCTCTCCTCCAGGGAGTACATATTCAGTTCCTTCAACCTATCCTCATAGGACTTGTGATGCAATCCATGTACCATCTTTGTTGCCCTCCTCTGAACCTTCTCTACCCTGTCTATGTCCATAGGTAAGGTCTCCAGAACTGTACACTGTACTCCAGGTGGGGCCTCACTAGTGTCTTGTATAGCGGAATTATGACCTCCCTTTTCCTGCTGGTGATGCCCCTGCCTATGCATCCCAGCATCCTATTTGCTTTACCTGCTGCCTTGTCACATTGTCTCCCTACCTTGAGGTCATCAGAGATGATAACCCCAAGATCCCTTTCCTGCTGGTGCATGCTATATCCTCAGCCCCCAACTGATACATTGTGCCAGGGTTTTGTGCCCCATATGCATTATCTTGCACTTCTGCATTGAATTGCAACTGCCAAACCCTGACCATTCTTCAAGTTTCTGCAGGTCCCTTTTCATTCTGTCTACACCCTCTGGTGTGTCTAGTCTGTTACAGAGCTTTGTGTCATCGAGCAGTGAAATTCTGCCTTCTAGGTCCTGTGCAATGTCACTGATGAAGATGTTGAATAGGACAGGTCCCAGCACTGATCCCTGTGGTACTCCACTGGTCACTCTTCCTCTGGGGAGTGACAGCCATTTACCACCACCCTCTGTGTCCTGCCACCCAGCCAATTACCTACCCACCACACTACTGTCCTGCCCATACCCATATTCCCAGTTTGTGTAATAGTCTTTATGTGGCACAGTGTCAAAGGCCTTGCTGAAGTCCAGATAGGTCATGTCCACTGCCCTCCCTGATCCACCTCCCTAGTCACCCAGTCAAAAATTCAATGAGGTTGGTCTGACATGACCTCCCCCTGGTGAAACCATGCTGCCTTGGGTCCTATGGTCATTGACAACCAGATGTTCCACCAATCTCTCCTTCAGTAGTGCTTCCATGATCTTCCCACTACCGAGGTGAGGCTGACTGGTCTGTAGTTCCTGCTTCCTCTTTGTTCCCACTTTTGTATAGGGAATACATCTGCTGTCCTCCAGTCTTTGGGCACCTCCCCTGTTTCCAGTGGTCGGCTAAACAGTATAGCCAGAGGTTCAGCCACCACCTCTCTTAGTTCTTTAAGGACCCTGGGGTGCACCCCATCTGGACTCATTGCTTTATCAACTCTTATTACTTCCAGTTCCTTCAGGACCCTTTCTCGAGTTAAAGGGACTTGTGTCCATTTCTGCACCATTCTCACCCCTTGTACTCCCTTCAGACCCATTACCCTCCTCTTCCTCAGTAAAGACTGAGCAGAAATACCTGTTCAATATGTCAGCTTTATTGTTGTCATCCTCCACATGGCCCCCATCCTCCCCCTTCAGTCTCACTATCCCTCCTTTTGCTTTTCTTTTTCACTTATGTACCTGTAAGGTTTGTCCTCTACCCACTGATTTTGCAATGTGTTCTTCTGTCTGAGCTTTGGTTTCCTTACTGACCTCCCTGCCTCCCTTTGCTTCTCCTGGTACTTCTCCCTATCCCCTTCTGCCTGTGTCTTTTTGTAGTATGTGAATGCAATCTTCTGGCTTTCACTTTCTTTGCTACCTCTTTGGAAAACCATGATGGTCTCCTCTTTCTTTTCCTCTTGCTAACCTGCTTAATGCATAATTCTGTTGCTCTTATAATCCCCATTTTAAATACTGCCCACTGTTCCTCAACCCCTGATTCCTGCTCCATTTCCCTTAATGCCTCTTTCAAGTATCTCCCCATTTTCCCAAAGTCTGTCCCCCTAAAATCCAGGATACATGTTTTTGTGAGGTTTGGTTCTGCTCTTTCTGTGATTTCAAACCACAATGACTGGTGGTCACTGTTCCCCAGGTGCTCCCCCACTGTTACCCCCATCACACTGTCCCAGTTTGTGAGCACAAGGTCCAGTATTGCCTTCTGCCAAGTTGGTTCCATGACCAGTTGCTTGAGGAAGGCACCCTGAAGGTAGTCCAGGATAAATCTGCTCCTAGTTGATGCTGCTGCTGGGATGCTCCAGTCCACATCTGGAATATTGAAGTCTCCAACCAGTACACCTCACCTTGTCTGCCATCCTTTGGATGGCAAGCATCAACTCCTATCTGTTTCTTCCTCCTGGGCTGGTGGTCTATAGACCACACCTGTCTGGATGGCTGGCCCTATTTTCCTTTCCAGCTAACCCACAGTATCTCTCCCCATTTTGTTCCTCCTGGATCTCTGTGGCCCTTATGTCATTTTTCACATACAGTGCTACCTCCTCCTCCCTTCCTACCTGCCCTGTCTCTTCTGAATATGTTGTAGTCTGGTATGGCCATCTCCCAGTTGTGGTTATCATTACACCAGGTTTCAGTGATGACCACAATGTCCAGGTCTGATTGCACCATGACAGCCTCCAGATCTTCCATCTTGTTGCTAAGGCTCCTGGCATTGGCACACATGGCTTTCCATGATTTGATCTCCCTAGACTGTTTCGCTGTTCTACTCCAGCCCCTTCCTTGATTGTCCTTTATCCCTGGTTCTCCTTGCTGTCTGCCCTTCTGCTGAATTTTGCCCCTTTTCTGCCTATCCACCTCTTGGGCGCTAATCTCCATCTTTTGCACACTGCTTTGTAGAGATAGCCACTCCTCTGGTTCACTGGTTCCACTGCTAGCTGTGTGGGGTGAGCAAGTAGGTACCATCCTTGCTGGCCTGCCTCCCCCCTTTGCTAGTTTAAATGCTTGTCAATGTAGCATTTAAACTTATCATTGAGTGCTTGGATTCCTCTCCAGGATGGATGCAGGCGGTCAGGCTTGAACAAACCTCCATCCCTCCAGGTGGGTCCCCAGTCACCAATGAATCAAACCTTCCTCATAGCACCAGTTCTTCAACCATGAGTTAAAGTTCCTGATGCATGCACCCCTATGCTCTCCCTGCATCTCAACAGGTAGTACTTTGAAAAGATGGTGAAGTAGCTACTGTTTGAGACCCCTCCCAATTTCCTAAACTCTTCCTGAACTTCCTCTGGCTCCCCTGTTTGCTAGGTCATTAGTACCTAGGTGGATAATGACATCCAGCTCACCTCCTGTCTTGCCTTCCCAGTGATCCCCAGGATCTTCCTTCCATCCCTCCATGCCATGGCACCTGGTAGGCACCTCACCTCCCTGTCCTCCCCCTCCTGTGTTCCTAGCTGGATCTCTCTTATGATGGAGTCCCCCACTAGGATTTGCTTCCTCCTCCTCTGGGTCCACTGCTCTCCCAGCTGAGGTCACCTCCTTGGCTAACCTCCACATCCTTTCCTTCCACTTCTCTGGGTACCTCTATTTGGTTGTCCCTGTTTACCAGTGTGGCATATGAGTTCTTGAGTGGAATAGGATCTGGGATGTGCCTCTACCTGACCGCTCTAACCCTCCCTGAGCCCACTGTCACCCAAGTGCTCCTCATTCTTGGCATCCTTTGAGGCAGTTGCATTGGACTGGGTGGTCTCTGGCTAGGGGTTATGGTACTCCTGACCCAGTTTACTTCCGCTCTGAGTCTGGCCACCTCATCCCGCAGTCCAGAGAGATGCATGCAAATAGGGCAACACCTCAGTGTCCAGAAGGTCTGCCTGAATATGGCTGCCCCGCAGCCACTGCATTGCACCACTCCCCACATTATACTGCAGTCATACTGCTATTCTACTACTTGTCTGTTATTGAAGCTCTTCTAGTTCCCTTTTTATTAATTTACTGTCCTTATTAGCTGAAAGAGACCCTCCTTATACACTTTATTTATCCCTTTCAAGAGCTTGAAAGTCTCAATTATGTCTCCACTTTCTCTCCTATCCTCCAGGGAATACATGTTCAGTGCCCTCAACCTCTCCTTGTATGCCTTACCCTGCTGATCCACTATCATCTTTATAGCCCTCTTTGGACCTTCTCCAGCAGGTTAACATCCTTTTTGAGATGTAGGCACCAGTATTGAACACCATACTCTAGATGTGGCCTCACCAAAGACCTGTACAATGGCAGTATAACCTCCTCTCTCCTATTACTTATCCCCCTAGCTATGCATTCCAGCATCTTGTTTTCCCTTGCTGCTGCTTTCGTGCACTGCATGGAGTGCTTCAGGTCACTAGTGATCATCACTCCCAGGTCCTTCTCCTCCTCCGATCCAGATACCTGGACTCCACCCAGATAATACTCTGTCCTGGGATTCTTGGCTACAATGTGCATAACTTTGCATTTCTTAGTATTGAAGCCAAGCTGCCAGATCCTGGACCTCCTCCCCAGTTTTTTCATATCATCCTGTAGGTCTTGTATCCCTTCAGCTGTGTCCGCTCTCCCACAGAGCTTGGTGATTTTGTATGTCTTGATGTTCATTGTTTTGTTGTCTATTTAGGGTGGGGGACAGCCAACATTGTCTTTCTTTTTTTAATTTTTTTGGTGAGGGAGAGTGAATATGGTATTTTTTTCATTTGTGGGGGTTAAGATGGTCTTTTTCATTTTCTGGGGGGGTTGGACATTTTGTTTGTTTTTTGCTTTCCTTGACTGGAGGCAGCTGAGAAGGTCTTTTTTATCTAGATTTTTTATGGGTGGGTAAGATTATCTTTTTCTGTTTTGTTTATGGGGGCATTGTCCTTTTTTCCTATAAGTACAATTTTAAATGAATCATGTTTTTCAGTTTCTTCTGTGGTCTGCTGTAAGACAGTAATAAAGTACAGTAAAGCAAGCAGATGACTTTTGAAAAAATACAGTAGTTACTTTTCTGACGCATATTAAAAGTTGTACCGTGGGTATCGGAAGGATAAATAACAGGGCTTAATAAACATGATAATTTTGCCCTGTTATTCCCCTCTAGGAAAATAACATTGTATATGGGACAGGGCTATTACTGATGGAATTCAGTGAATTCCTAGTGTCATTGTACCTTTGTTGTGATGTCAAGAGGTTGTTGTACCCTCTTGAGTACGTTACAACAATGGTACAACATTGAACGTCTTTGCACATGCGCGTACTGCATGAGAAACAACCACAGTGATGAGAGCTGGCCCCAAAAGAGAGCAGCACTGAACAAAACAGCAAAAGAAAGGACACATTCCCAGATGTATTTTTGCTGTTGCCATTTAACTGTTGCCCATACACTATAAAAGACAAAGGATGGGAAATAGTACACAACACATAGAGGATTGTGTATGAGCAAGCATACACAACAAGGCAGTTGTGATCGAGAGGTTTCCGTGGTAACCAGAGACCTCAAGAGCATAGCTCGAGAGGTCCATTACCACAGAAACCTCAAGATCTTACAACTGCCTTGTTTCATGTAGTTGCTCATACCTAATCTTTATAGTGTAGGGCAACCATACGCCAGTACTCAGTGAACACAGGAACAAGTATCTAAAAAGCTTACTTCTGTTTCTGCAGCTGCATGCTTCCTTCCATGTTTGCCGTGTGCCGCTCAATGCGCGCATGCGCGAATGTGTTCGATCTTGTTGTGCTGCGCCGGTGACGTACTCGGTGCAGCACAACAAGATCGTGACGCACCGAGTTCTGGAAAACAATGCTGTTCCAGGCATGGATTTCCATGCGGAACAGCGTTCCACCATACACTATAACTGAGTTAACTTATAAGTTTCATGACAATGGTAAACCTCTTGAGCTTCACTCTCAAGGTTTACTTGGTTGTCATGACAACTTCTTGTACTGAATACAGTGTTGTTGTTCACTGTTGCCCATTCATTATCCTCTATGTTAGAACTTGTTTATGCTCCTTTAGAACCCCTGTGCTCCTTTAGAACCCCAGTGCCTTCACTTGAGCTGCATGCTTTCAAACCACAGCAGTTACACACATCAAGCAAACTTACAACTAATAAAAAGTGCTAATTACATGAATGACACATCACCAGCAGGATGCAATCACAGAAACCCTTTTGTAAAACTTTTAACATACGGTACATTTAAAAAACAAACAGGAGTAAAGCCACACAGAGATCTGCTAGTTGCCATTGTTCCTGTGCCCCCCTCACTTTTCAATCACAACAAACAATTGGTCACTGCTTCAAAAACAAAGGCCATGCTATGTAGCTCCAAACCAAAACTCTCCACCCTTGCCCACTCTGGCTGCCTTCTCACTATCCTTTCCCCAGATGGTTCCCCCTTGACACTGTCCCCACCTTCAAGTATCTGGGGGTTATCCTGGACCCATCCCTTACATACTCTGACAACATAGCCTCACTGATCCAGTGCCTTAATCAGAAGATGGGGCTTTGCGATCACCTAATCGATCAACTCACGCCTGAAACTCACCTAGCTGTTGCTCGTGGCAACCTCCTCCCCCTCCTTGATTATGGGTGCCCGGTGTACTCCCTTATCTCCGCTACCAACCTGAACTGGCTGGACACTACCTACTGTATAATTGGATATGCTGCTTTGCCCTTCACACCCCTCTCACCACCCACCATGGCTCGCGCTACCAGTCCCTTAACTGTCTTCCCCCTCAAGTACGACACTCCTACTTGCTGGCCCAGACAGTCGGAGATGCCTTGCACAGTCCCTCCTACTCTCCACTATCTCTTTTGATTCAGCCCAGAACCTTTAGCTGCAATCTGCATCAATCATCCCTCCTCCAACTTGACCATCCTAACATAACCACTAGGATGGGCCAAAGAGCCTTATCCATCACTATGGAATGACATCACCCCTTCGCTACATTCCCCTGACCCCCTACTAAATCTAAATATCCTTTTAAGAACCTACTTCCTCTCCTCCTCAGCCTGCGTCTGTCCTCACTAGTGCTCTCCTCCCCTGCCCTGATCACTGACTCACTAATTCTCCTTTCCTCCTGAATAATGGCTGAGTAGCTACCTGAAACCAATCCCTCTTGGACTGTGCATCACCTGACATTGCCAGCTTAGTCGATGTTTATCTACCTGTTGTTGATGATGTAGCTACATTGCCCTACTTCCTGTATGTTATGTATATAAATTTTGTTATGCTCGCCTTGTTAGATGGACATGGTGCTGTTTACCTGTATTTATTTTTCACCACCATTGTACTATCTGCCTGACTTGCACTGGAGTTCCTGTTTGATCCTTGTGTGATTCCTGCTGTTTGTACTGACTGTATTTTATCTCTGTATGTGTCAGTCCCTGGCCCAGGCCGTGCCTGAAAAAGGTCTTTGGATTAGTGCACCAACCCAGTTAACAAAGGAATAAATAAACAAATAAAGTCTGGGCAATCACTATTCCCATGGCATGAGTCAGTCATCCCATAGGACATCAGGGGTAAGCATTTCATTCACTTTGGTATGATGACAATAATGCCAGTCCAGAACTTGGAGCTGTGCCCCTCGTTAATAGGCAGCATTATCAGCAACATTCCAGAGTGAACTTATTCCTGGAAATCCCATGGAATATGTAAACATAAGCCACAAAAAGGGGGTGTACAATAGACATTTCTAACACATGCCCAGGGGTATAGTAAGGCAAGAGGCCGCAGGTCAAGTGCCTTCAGCCCCTGGCCATTCATTGGAAATGCCTAATGTACACCCCCGATGTGTCTTATTGTACTTATGAAATTGGGTTGTGTATTTTACATGGCTATACAAATTAAACTGTGTGTGTTTATATACTAAAACAGTAAAAGCTTTGTTGTAATTTGATGTAAAATAGTCATTTCACCTGCATTAGTTTGCTGTTTTGTTTTGTTTTGTTTTTTTTTCCCCTGATAAGTTTTGTCCTTCTGTGGCCACCATAGCTGTAATGGTTGCCATGGTTTCTGCCCCCCACACGCACACTAGTACACTGACAGTAAATTTAGTCACAATTACTGGAAAGTTGTGGGTGTCTGAGTCTGATATTAATATTGATATGTGCAAGTGGGCAAGTGAGTGGGAGGAGAAAAGGCAGAAGTATATTAGATGAAACTCGATATCTGTGCAGGACCAGTAACTGATTTAAAAAAAATGTAATTTGAGCTGCAGCATGTAATCTCCTATATAGGTAGCTGAGTATGAACCTTGCTAGTTGCCATTGTTCCCGTCCCCCCCACCACACACTTTTTAATCATAACTAATGAATAGTTCTGGGTGTTTGAATCTGGTACAGAAATGTGCAAGTGGACAAGTGAAAGGGTGGGAGAAAAGATGGGAGCACATCAGCAGAGTCGTGGTATCTGTGCAGGACCAGTAAGGGATTTAAAAAAAATCATGCAAACTGCTGTAGCGTGCCATTTCCTAGCTCAGTGGTCAAGTATGAACCTCGAGCAGCTGACTGAGTGAGACAGGTGTGTGTGTGTGAGTGGGGGCAGAATGAATCTCAGTAGATCTGCCTATATTTATGTCATGGGCAGTGTACAAGGACTGCTGATGATGGGTGGTGGGTTTGGAGTGAAATCAAGCACATGAGTGGCAGACGGGCTGGGAGGTGGGGTAAGATCTCTTTAAGGAAAAATTACTGAAACAACTTACAAAATGATTTTGCTACAAAGAGGGAATTTTGGTTTTATTTCTTTCATTGTGAGTACAGAGTTCTGGTAGACAGAGAATGATGTAGCTAATTCATTAGTGAATTAGGCCTTGACAGTCTTCCTAAGTGGAGCAAAAAAATGGCAGTTGTTAGGTTTGTTTGTTTTTTAATTCTAAATTAGTGACTCAGAAATGTTTCTTATGTCCTGCATTCAGGTTGGCAGCACTTGTTTTTAACCATACATTAGACATTTCTAATGCACGGCTAATGACCAATCAAGATGCAGGACTTTCCCTACCAATTGAATAACACCTATTAAGCACAAGTAGTATGATCTCCTTTCATCCACCTGAGCATCACATCCAGGTCCTTTCTACCACAATAGGCTTTTATTGTTTTGTTTGTTTGTTTTTTGTTTTTGTTTCTCTTTTTGGGTTGAGGGCCAGCAAGATAGCTTTTTTTCACTTGTTTTCGGGGTTGGGGTCTGCTATGATGGTTTGTTTTTAAGTTGTTTTTGTTGTTGTTTTTGTTATGGTTTTTTTTTTTTTTTGGTTAGGGCAGCTCAGAATGTCTTTTTTAAGCTTCATGGGGAGATGGCTGAAATTATGTTTTTGTTAAATTTTTTGGGGGTGGGCATTGTCCTTTTTTTCTTATGAGTAAAATTGCAAATGGACCATCATCTTCAGTTTCTTGTGTGGTCTTTTGGCAAATGGTAATACAGTGCAGTAATACAAGTAGAAAACTTTTGAATAAATACTGCAGCTACTTTACTGATGCTTATTAAAAGTTATACCATAGGAGGACTAAATAACAAGACTGAATAAATGAGGTTCGTCTGCCCTGTTATTCCCCTCTGGAGAAATCATATGTTATTCTACTGGAACATATTTATTCTCCGTTATAAGCTTGTGCTCCCTTACAACCTCAGTGCCTTCACTTGTGCTGCTGCATGCTTTCAAACCCTGGCAGTTACACACATCTAGCAAAACTGACATCCAATAAGAAGCATCAATTACATGAATGACACACTGCATCTAGGATGCAATCACAGCAACCCTTTTGTAAAACTTTTAACATACTGTACATTTAAAAAAACAAATGAGAGTAAAACCGCACAGGGATTTAGACATCAGACAGTCCCTGGTTCTATTGAACAAACAGGTCATCTTAAAGGCAGTTTCCGATGTACTCAGCATGGTTAAACGCACCTGTCTTTCATTTCAGCATGTCCTCTGATCACCGAAAAATGTTGTTTAGTGAAAATCTGTAAATGTTTCCCAAAGTTATGCTCGTTTTTCTGCCACAACTCTGATGTCCCGTTTACTGTGTTTACAATCCTCATTTTCTCCCAGGATGCACTGCATCGCTCTGCCATGACGTAACACCAGGGAGAGCTTCTGCGTGGCAAAAATGCCAATTGTCACTTGCACAGTGTTCCCGCATGTATTGCTACCCTGGGTGTCATGTTATGGATATTTTCCCATCGCCATTTTAGTGCTGTGACTCTGTAGTTGTACCTCTCTCACCACTCGGTAGTGATACTGGTCTTTGTGGTAAAGTTGTGTTCCCATTACCTAGCTGGTGCAAACTCTATATTTGTTACAGAGACGATTGTGGGGTACCACAGTTTTTCACAGCTCTGCAGACTGTCATCCTGTGTTGTGGGTAATCCTCATTGTAGGTACCCATTTCCCATATTTCAAGGGTGTCCTTATAGACACATGGTGTCTGTGTTACTGCAGTATATTTCTTTCTTTGTTGATTGGCTACCATAGCTTTTTTCTACTGTTATTTAGTGATAGTTGAATATTGTGCTATACACTTAACTGTATATATTTCTTTTGGTGTTGGTTGTTCCATAGTATGAACATGGTGAACTACTGTGTAGTTGCACACTGTACCAACAAGCCCCCAGCCATAGTGTCTGTTTCTGAGTTCCCTAAAAGGGACAAGTCACCGGTGAGATTTAGAAAGTGGGTAAATTTTGTTCTGCTGGACAGGGATTGGGATTGGAAATCTGCATCTGCACCAACCATGTGCTCAGCTCACTTCTATCCCAAAGATTTTAATAATTACATGCAGTTCCAGAAACAATATGCAAACCATCTAAAGCTAGTCAAGGGCGTGGTGCCCAGTGTTAGAGCCCCTGATACCAAATTGCAGCAGGTGGGTAGTAAGCGAACCAGTGATGGAGACACTGAAGACTCTGCTTCTCCCAAGTGTAAAAGTCATGCAGTGCAGAAACTGACAGTGAATAGGGTGAGTGTCATTCTTTTGTCCTTCTTTCAGGTCTTTACTGTGTGGTCCCTTGTGATGAGTTTCCTTGAGCCACTTGAGGTGGGGGGATGACTTCTAACTGTGGCACGTACACTCTGAATCCACCTCTGAGTGGCAGATGGCTATGTCATGCCAAACCAGACTACAAATCTTTCCAATGTTCCCCCAGTCTGTGTCACTTGGGGAAGCCTGACCACACCTGAAGGGGTGGCTGAACTCCAACTGTGGCATGGACACTCAGAAGCCAGTTCTGTGTTGCACATGGCTATGCCATGGTACCTCAGACCACAAATCCAACAACTGTTACCTCAGCATTTGTCACTCAGGGTAGCCTGACCACACCTGGAGGGACTGACCTACAACTGTCACATGGACACCCAGAAGCCACTTTTGTGTGGCCGATGGCTATGCCATGGCACCCCAGACTACAAATCCATCAACTATTCCCTCAGTCTGTGTCACTCGGGGTGGCCTGACCACACGTGGGAGGGATGACCTACAGCTGTGGCACGGACACTCAGAAGCCACTTCTGTATGGCACATGGCTATGCCATGCCACCCCAGACCACAAATTCAACAACTGTTCCCCCAGTCTGTGTCACTCAGGGTAGTCTGACCACACCTGGGGTTGGTTGACCAACAACTGTGGCACGGAGGCTCAGAAGCCAATTCTGTGTGGTTGATGGCTATGGCATGGTACCCCAGACTACAGATCCATAAAGTGTTCACCCAGTGTGGGTCACTCTGGGTAGCCTGACCCCACCTGGGGAGGGGCTGACCTCAAACTGTGGCACGGACACCCAGAATCCACTTCTGTGTGGCCGATGGCTATACCATGGCAACCTGGACTACAAATCCATTAACTGCTACTCCAGTCTGCATCATTCAGGGTAGCCTGACCCCACCTGTTGGTGGCTGACCTACAACTGTGGCATGGACACTCCGAAGCCACTTCTGTGTGGCCAGTGGCTATGACATGGCACCCAAGAAAATAAATCCATTAACTGTTCCCCAAGTCTGTGTCACTCGGGGTAGCCTGACCCCACCTGGCGAGGGGGCTGATATCGAACTGTGGCATGAAGACTCAAAAGCCACTTCTGTATGGCTGATGGCTATGCAATGGCACCCCAGACTACAAATCCATCAACTGTTCCCCCAGTCTGTGTCACTTGGGGTAGACTGACCCCACCTGGGGGGATGACCTACAACTCTGGCATGGAGACTCAGAAGCCACTTCTGTGTGGCTGATGGCTATGCCATGGCAACCCAGATTACAAATCCATCAACTGTTTCCCCAGTCTGTGTCACTCGGGGTAGCCTGACCCCACCAGTGGTGGCTGATCTACAACTGTGGCACAGAGACTCAGAAGCCACTTTTGTGTCACTGATGGATATGCTATGGCAACCCAACACTACAAATCCATCAACTGTTCCCCCTGTCTGTCACTCGGGGTAGCCTGACCACACCTGGGGAGAGGGGCTGACCTCAAACCCTTGCATAGACACTCAGAAAACACTTCTGTGCGGCAGATGGCTAGGCCATGGCACTCCAGACAACAGATCCATCAAGTGTTCACCCAGTCTGTGTCACTCGGGGTAGCCTGACCCCACCTGGGGAAGGGGGGCTGACCTCAAACTGAGGCACAAACACTAAAAAGCTACTTCTGTGTGGCCAATGGCTATGCCATAGCACCCCAGACTACAAATCCATCAACTGCCCCCCAAGTCTATGTCGCTAGAGGTAGCCTGACCACACCAGGGAGGGCTGACCTACAACTGTGGCTCGGACACTCAGAAGCCACTTCTGTGGGGCACATGGCTATGCCATGCCACCCCAGACCACAAATTCAACAACTGTTCCACCAGTCTGTGTCACTCGGGATAGTCTGACCACACCTGGGGTTGGCTGACCAACAACTGTGGCACGGAGGCTCAGAAGCCAATTCTGTGTGGTTGATGGTTATGGCATGGTACCCCAGACTACAGATCCATAAAGTGTTCACCCAGTGTGGGTCACTCTGGGTAGCCTGACCCCACTTGGGGAGGGGCTGACCTCAAACTGTGGCACGGACACCCAGAATCCACTTCTGTGTGGCCGATGGCTATACCATGGCAACCTGGACTACAAATCCATCAACTGCTACTCCAGTCTGCGTCATTCAGGTTAGCCTGACCCCACCTGTTGGTGGCTGACCTACAGCTGTGGCATGGACACTCCGAAGCCACTTCTGTGTGGCCAGTGGCTATGACATGGCACCCAAGACTACAAATCCATTAACCGTTCCCCCAGTCTGTGTCACTCGGGGTAGCCTGACCCCACCTGGCGAGGGGGCTGACATCGAACTGTGGCATGAAGACTCAAAAGCCACTTCTGTATGGCTGATGGCTATGCAATGGCACTCCAGACTACAAATCTATCAACTGTTCCCCCAGTCTGTGTCACTCGGAGTAGCCTGACCCCACTTGGGGATGGGGACTGACCTCAAGCCATGGCACAGACACTCAGAAGCCACTTCTGTGTGGCTGATGGCTATGCCATTGCACTCCAGACAACAGACACATCAAGCGTTCAGCCAGTCTGTGTCACTCAGGGTAGCCTTACCCCACCTGGGGAGGGGTCTGACCTCCAACTGTGGCACGGACACTCAGAATACACTTCTGTGTGGCTGATGGCTATGCCATGCCACCCCAGACTACAAATCCATCAACTTTTCCCCCATCTGTGTCACTCGGGGTAGCCTGACCCTACCTGGGGGTGGCCGACCTCCAACTGTGGAACAGACACTCAGAAGCCACTTCTGTGTGGCTGACGACTATGCCATGGCACTCCAGACTACAGATTCATCAAGTGTTCACATAGTCGGTATCATTTGGGGTAGCCTGACCCCACCAGGGGAGGGGGCTGACCTCAAACTGTGGCACAGACACTCAGAGTCCACTTCTGTGTGGCTGACAGCTATGCCATGGCTGCCCAGACTACAGATCCATCAAGTGCTCACCCAGTCTGTGTGACTCGGCGTATCCTGACCCAACCTGTGGAGGGGGGCAGACCTCAAACTGTGGCATGGGCACTCAGAAGCTACTTCTGCCTGGCCAATGGCTATGCCATAGCAGCCCAGACTACAAATCCATCAACTATTCCTCCAGTCTGTGTCACTTGGGGTATCCTGACCCCACATTGGGATGGGACCTATAACAGTGATACGGACACTCAGAAGCCACTTGTGTGTGGCCGATGGCTATGCCATGGCACCTCAGACTACAAACCCGTTAACTGTTCCCCCAGTCTGTGTCACCCTGTTTAGCCTGGGAGGGCTGACCTACAACTGTGGCATGGACACTCAGAAGCCACTTCTGTGTGGCACATGGCTATGCCATGCCTCCCCAGACTACAAATCCAACAACTGTTCCCCCAGTCTGTGTCACTCGGGGTACCCTGACCACACCTGGGGGGTGCTGACCTACAGCTGTGGCACGGAGGCTCAGAAGCCACTTCTGTGTGGCTGATGGCTATGCCATGCCACCACAGACTACAAATCCATCAACTGTTCCCCCAGTCTGTGTCACTCGGGGTAGTCTGACCCCACCTGGGGAGGGGGGCTGACCTCAAACCGTGGCACGGACATTCAGAATACACTTCTGTGTGGCTGATGGCTATGCCATGATACCCCAGACTACAAATCCATCAACTCCCCCCCCCATCTGTGTCACTCAGGGTAGCCTGACCTCACCCGGTGGGGCTGACCTGCAACTGTGGAACAGACACTCAGAAGCCACTTCTGTGTGGCTGACGGCTATGCCATGGCACTCCAGACTACAGATTCATCAAGTGTTCACACAGTCTGTGTCATTTGGTGTAGCCTGACCCCACCTGGTGAGGGGGGCTGACATCAAACTGTAGCACAGACACTCAGAGTCCACTTCTGTGTGGCCGATGGCTACAGATCCATCAAGTGTTCACCCAGTCTGTGTGACTTGGGGTAGCTTGACCCCACCTGGGGAGGGGGGCTGACCTCAAACTGTGGCACGGGCAATCAGAAGCTACTTCTGCGTGGCCGATGGCTATGCCATAGCACCCCAGACTACAAATCCATCAACTATTCCTCCAGTCTGTGTCACTTGAGGTAGCCTGACACCACCTTGTGGTGGGACCTATAACTGTGGTACAGACACTCAGATGCCACTTCTGTGTGGCCGATGGCTATGCCATAGCAGCCTAGACTACAACTCCATCAACTGTTCCCCCAGTCTGTGTCACCCTGTTTAGCCTGGGAGGGCTGACCTACAACTGTGGCACGGACACTCAGAAGCCACTTCTGTGTGGCACATGGCTATGCCATGCCACCCCAGACTACAAATCCAACAACTGTTCCCCCCAGTCTGTGTCACATGGGGTAGCCTGAACACACCTGGGGGTGCTGACCTACAGCTGTGGCACGGAGGCTCAGAAGCCACTTCTGTGTGGCCGATGGCTATACCATGCCACCACAGACTACAAATCCATCAACTGTTCCCCCAGTCTGTGTCACTCGGGGTAGCCTGACCCCACCTGGGGAGCGGGGCTGGCCTCAAACTGTGGCACGGACACTCAGAATACACTTCTGTGTGGCTGATGGCTATGCCATGCCACCCCAGACTACAAATCCATCAACTATCCCCCCCATCTGTGTCACTTGGGGTAGCCTGACCTCACCTGGTGGGGCTGACCTGCAACTGTGGAACAGACACTCAGAAGCCACTTCTGTGTGTCTGACGGCTCTGCCATGGCACTCCAGACTACAGATTCATCAAATGTTCACACAGTCTGTGTCATTTGGGGTAGCCTGACCCCACCTGGTGAGGGGGGCTGACCTCAAACTGTAGCACAGACACTCAGAGTCCACTTCTGTGTGGCCGATGGCTATGCCATGGCTCCCCAGACTACAGATCCATTAAGTGTTCACCCAGTCTGTGTGACTTGGGGTAGCTTGACCCCACCTGGGGAGGGGGGGATGACCTCAAACTGTGGTACGGGCAATCAGAAGCTACTTCTGCATGGCCGATGGCTATGCCATAGCACCCCAGACTACAAATCCATCAACTGTTCCTCCAGTCTTTGTCACTCGAGGTAGCCTGACCCCACCTTGCGGTGGGACCTATAACTGTGGTACAGACCCTCAGATGCCACTTCTGTGTGGCCGATGGCTATGCCATGGCACACTAGACTACAAATCCATCAACTGTTCCCCCAGTCTGTGTCACCAGGTTTAGCCTGGGAGGGCTGACCTACAGCTGTGGCACAGACATTCAGAAGCCACTTCTGTGTGGCACATGGTTTTGCCATGCCACCCCAGACTACAAATCCAACAACTGTTCCCCCAATCTTTGTCACTCGGGGTAGCCTGACCACACCTGGGGGGTGGTGACCTACAACCTTGGCACAGAGTCTCAGAAGCCACTTCGGTGTGGCTGATGGCTATGCTATGGCACCCCAGACTACAAATTCAACAACTGTTTCCCCAGTCTGTGTCACTCTGGAAAGCCTGACCCCACCTGGGGAGGGGGGCTGACCTCAAACTGTGGCATGGACACTCAGAAGCCACTTCTGTGTGGCTGATTGTTATGGCATGGCACCCCAGACTACAGATCCATCAAGTTTTCACCCAGTGTGTGTCACTAGGTGTGGCCTGACCCCTCCTGGGGAGTGGCTGACCTCAAACTGTGGCACGGACACCCAGAATCCACTTCTGTGTGGTCGATGGCTATGCCATTGCACCCCGGACTATAAATCCATCAACTGTTCCCCCTGTCTGTGTCACTCAGGGTAGCCTGACCCCACCTGTTGGTGGCTGACCTACAACTGCGGCATGGACACTCAGAAGCCACTTCTGTGTGGCTGATGCCTATGCCATGGCACTCCAGACTACAAATCCATCAACTGTTCCCCCGGTCTGTGTCACTCAGGGTAGCCTTACCCCACCTGGGGGGGGGGTTACCTCAAACTGTGTCACAGACACTCAGAAGCTACTTCTGTGTCGCCAATGGCTATGCCATAGCACCATAGACTACAAATCCATCAGCTCTTCCCCCAGTCTGTGTCACTTGTGGTAGCCTGACCCCACCTTGGGGGGTGACCTATAACTGTGGCATTGGCACTCAGAAGCCACTTCTGTGTGGCCGATGGCTATGCCACGGCACCCCAGACTACAAATCCGTCAACTGTTTCCCCAGTCTGTGTCACTCGGGGTAGCCTGACCACACCTGGGGGGCTGACCTACAACTGTGGCATGGACACTCAGAAGCCACTTCTGTGTGGCACATGGCTATGCCATGCCACCCCCAGACTACAAATCCATCAACTGTTTCCCCAGTCTGTGTCACTGAGGGTAGCCTGACCACACTTTGGGGGGGCTGACCAACAACTGTGGTACGGAGGATCGGAAGCCACTTCTGTGTGGCTGATGGCTATGCTATGGCACCCCAGACTGCAAATTCATCAACTGTTCCCCCAGTCTATGTCACTTGGGGTAGCCTGACCCCACCTGGGGAGGGGGGCTGACCTCAGACTGTGGCACGGTCACTCAGAAGCCACTTCTGTGTGGCTGATGGCAATGGCATAGCACTCCAGACTACAGATCCATCAAGTGTTCACCCAGTGTACATCACTCGGGGTAGCCTGACCCCACCTGGGGAGGGGCTGACCTCAAACTGTGGCATGGACACCCAGAATCTACTTCTGTGTGGCCGATGATTATGCCATGGCATCCCAGACTATAAATCCATCAACTGTTCCCTCAGTCTGTGTCACTCGGGGTAACCCGACCCCACCTGTGGGTGGCTGGCCTACAAATGTGGCACGGACACTCAGAAGCCACTTTTGTGTGGCCGTTGGCTATGCCATGCCACCACAGACTACAAATCCATCAACTGTTCCCCCAATCTGTGTCATTCGGGGTAGACTGACCCCACCTGATAATGGGAGCTGACCTCAAAGTATAGCACGGACTCTCAGAATCCACACCTGTGTGGCCGATGGCTATACCATGTCACCCCAGACTATAAATCCATCAACTGTTCCCCCAGTCTGTGTCACTCAGGGTAGTCTGACCCCACCTGGGGGAAGGGGCTGACCTACAACTGTGGCACAGACATTCAGAATCCATCTCGGTGTGTCCAATGGCAATGCCATGGCATGACAGACTACAAATCCATCAACTGTTCCCCCAGTCTGTGTCACTCAGAGTAGCCTGACCCCACCTTGGGGGAAGCTGACCTACAACCGTTGCACTGACACTCATAAACCACTTCTGTGTGGCCGAGGGCTATGCCATGACACCCCAGACTACAAATCCATCAACTCTTCCCCAAGTCTGTGTCACTTGGGGTAGCCTGACCCCTCCTGGAAGGGGGGCTGGCCTCAAACTGTGGCATGGACACTCAGAAGCCACTTCTGTGTGGTGGGGCACCCCAGACTACAGATCCATTAAGTGTTCATGAAGTCTGTGTCACTCGGGGTAGCCTGACCCCACCTGGGGGGGAGCTGACCTCAAACTGTGGTACGGACACTCAGAAGCCACTTCTGTGTGGCCTATGGCTATGCCATGGCTCCCCAGAATACAAATCCATCAACTGTTCCCCCAGTCTTTGTCACTCAGGGTAGCCTGACCCCACCTGGGGGGGCTGATCTACAACTGTGGCATGGACACTCTGAAGTCACTTCTGTGTGGCCGATGGCTATGCCATGGCACCCCAGAGTACAGATCCATCAACTGTCCCCCAGTCTGTGTCACTTGGGGTAACCTGACCCCACCTGGTGGTGGATGACCTACAACTGTGGCATGGACACTCAGAAGCCACTTCTGTGTGACCAATGGCTATGCCATGGCACCACAGACTACAAATCCATGAACTGTTTCCTCAGTCTGTGTCACTCGGGGTAGCCTGACCCCACTTGGATGGGGGCTGACCTCAGACTGTGCCATGGACACTCAGAATCCACTTCTGTGTGGTCGATGGCTATGCCATGGCACCCCAGACTACAAATCCATTAACTGTTCCCCCCCATCTGTGTCACTCGGGGTAGTCTGACTCCACCTGGTGGGGGCTGACCTACAACTGTGGCACGGTCATGCAGAAGCCACTTCTGTGTGGCTGATGGCTATGTCATGGCACCCCAGACTACAAATCCATCAACTGTTCCCACCAGCTGTGTCACTTGTGGTAGCCTGACCCCATCTTTGAGAGCTGACCTACAACTGTGGCACGGACACTCAGAATTCACTTCTGTGTGGCACATGGCTATGTCATGCCACCCCAGACTACAAAACCATCATCTGTTCACCCAGTCTATGTCACTCGGGGTAGCCTGACCGGCCAGGGCTGCAGTAATGGGGGGGTAAGTGGGGAAGTTGTCCGGGTCCCCAAGCTCAGGAGGGGCCCTCCTGAGGAGCTGGCATTACCTCTGTCATTAGCTGGTTTGGGAAATGGGGGCCCATTCCAAGTGACTTGTCCGGGGCCCCAGGATTCATAGCTGCAGCCCTGCCTGACCCCACCTGGGGGAGGGGGGGACTGACCTACAACTGTGGCACGGACACTCAGGTGCCACTTCTGTATGGCACATGGCTATGCCATGGCAATATGGACAGTCAAATAATCAATGTATGTGTCATGAATGGTAGTTATTATTGCATCTGCACTTGTTGGTATCAGCCAAATATGTGAAGAGATGTTGATATATGTCACTCATTGGTAATTATTTTTCATAACTTTTTATGTTTCAGTTGCTGAGTGATGTTGCATTATCAAGTGTGATGGGTCACAACACAACCTCGTTGCAGGATAACATGTCCTCCACTGAGTTTGTTGGCACATCTATTCAGACACATTGGATGTGAACCTGCTGTTCTGATGGACTCTGGTTTGTTGTGTGAATTTCTGTCTTTAATGGGAGGACGTTGTTTTTCTATAGTGTATTTAGGGACTTATACATTACTGGGGAAGGTAAATAGTATCTGATAAAATCCCTTAATAGCACCCCCGTTAAATAACAGCACCGTGACGTATCCGGATTGTGATATTTAAAATAAAATCCCATCCTGATGTGTGACCAGTATGATTATCAGTTCCGGACTCGTCGAGGAACAAAACCCCTGTCACAAAATAAATCAATGTACCTTAGCACAGGCTCCCATATCATCAGCTCCCATAAATATGTTCCACAAAGGAGAGCTTTCATGCTGAACCCAACATGAAACACACTACCAAATAAAAGAAAATATGGCCGAAATGCAATAAACCCACCACAGCACTGCAACACGGAACAACAAACACAAATCACACCTGGACCAATCACAGTAAAATAACACACGAAATCAAGAAATCAGATAACACATCACACAGCACGTCACGAACAAAAAAATATCAATACAATGAAATGCCACAATGACGAATCATAAGTCACTATATCTCAAATAACACCGTCACGACTCCACCAGAAACAATTCAACCAACATAAAGTCGATCAGAAGACAGAACACAAACCCAACATTACCAGCAGCACACAACATAACAACAAACATTGTACTTTTAACATAAAACTAAGGCCCCAATTATATGAATTGCACACATGATGGTCGACTTGGGTAATATGTGAAATATTAGCACGAGTGCAGAGTAAGCAGTGATAATATCATGAGTGGGAAAGCCACTTGTGCCATTATCACCTCTTACTCTGCACTCGTGCTGATATTTCACATAGCACACAGTCGCCCATCAGGTATCACTAATATATGACTGTTCCCTGACAAACATACCCCCTTATCTGTCAGCATGTGCTACATTGTGCATCTAGTTCTGTAAGTTGTAGCTGAACCACATCACCGTCCGTTTTTTCAGCACCTGGCTGTTCTGTTCCTCACCCACCTGTACTCCCCACTATTCTGTGTCACACGCCATTTTAAAGATGCCCACAGTTTGTCATTATATCACCGTGTCTGGTATGGTGTGCCATCTCACCATGTCTCTCTCTGTGAAGTAATGCATCCTCACCCCCCTCCTAAGTGTTAACTTTTCTCTCTGGTCTGGTAAAGTATATTTCCAAAATTGAAGGTATGAGCTTTTCAATTCTTTTGACTTTCATGGATCTGCATGTCATTTCACATTTTGCACATTCAAGTCAATGGTTTCCGTCTTTCTTTTCATTCTATATAGGACATGCATGATTTCGTGTGGTCAAGCAACAACTATAGCATTCCCGCTGCATCAGAAGCTTCAATGACAATGACTGATGAAGTAACCAATGATAACCAAGTACATGACATGTCTTTATTTCTTGATCAGTGTGAGCAGGTAGAAGCAGTAAATGACTACTTTGACTGACTTTTTACCAAGGAGGATGTGGTGCCTACGTCCAATTGGGGAGGGGGGCATGGTGTCTGGGTGGTAACCTTACACATCAGGAGACCTGACGTGTCTCGGGGGAGGTAATGGCCAGCAACATCTGATAGCTGGATGTAAGTAAAGTGAGCAAAGGGGGATGGTGTTTCGCCTGGTGGATTGCTGGTACAAGGGCAGAAGTGTTCCTTCATCTGTATAACTGCTTGGTTACGGCGCACTTGCAGAACTTTGTGCAGTTCTGCAGACTGCATGTAAACTGTGACATTGCACTCCTTGAGACAGTAAAAAGGAGGAAAACCAAAATGATCCTGTGTGTCTGGGAAAAGGACCTACGGGGATAGGCTCGGTGACATGAACCTGTACACCCTGTAGGAGAGGAGGGACAGGGTGGACATGATAGAGGTCTTCAAGTACATAAAGGGGATAAATAAGGGAAGGGAGCCCCAAACTAAAGAGTAGGGTGCAAGCAGAGGACACGTGGAAGCTAGAGGGGGAGCACAGTCACGGGGGTGAGTAGGAGGTTTTACTTCACTGACACTGTTTTTGAACCATGGAATGCACTGCACAAGGGATTTCTGGATGCATTGACTGTGGAGGGATTTATGAGTGGCAGTGACAGGTATATGGGGTGTGTGAACATGATGAAGTCAAACAGAAGGGGAAGATCTTGGACTTGGTACCGAGAAATACAAGGGGGTGTTGGGCACATCAAAGTGTGCGTACAGTATGGCTGCTGAACATGTACAACACACAAAAGACCTTCAGGCCTCCTGTTATGCCATTTTTATACGCTAGTATGTTTCTATGTTTATCTGTGTCATCTTTACATTAGGTGCATTTCACCGGTGTCTTGCTGTGTAAACAATGACGGTGATAGAATCATCACCACAACAAACTCAGTGGCCATGAATACTGTGCCACTGGATGTACATGATTATTACAACTGTGCTGGTGTCTTCACATATGTCACCATCTGTGTTTTGATTGTTACATATTTTTTATGACCAGGACAACAGTCTTGACAGGCACACAGAACCTGATGAAGCTTCATGCACCAGTATGAATCTATTGGTACCAGAATCACAGCATGTGGAATATCAGTTCATAATTGTTGATTCATAAAGTGACCATAACATCACACCAGCAACAGATTTGACAATCCCAGTTACATCACCAGAAAGTTTGCCACTTCCACCACTGCAGAAGAAGTCAGTGAAGGTCCAAACACAGTGTAAATATTTCACTAAGAACAAAGGTGAATAGATACCAGCTTGATGAGGTGGCTAATAGATTCATAGACCACAGCAACACCTTGTTAACCTGATCCTTAATTTCCTTTCAGGTGTCATGGCAAAGCTTCTAACTGTGAAATCAGTGGCTGTGCAGTGCAACTTACTAGATGATGAAAGCATCTTATCCTCAACTGTTGATGAATCTCTGAATAACACAACAGAAGACCTGATGGGTTCCGAATACAGTCACTCAAATATTTCAATACTGAAGGCATCAGAGGACAGGGAACTTAAGATCATGAGGCAAGTGTACATCCCTGTACTTTACATGTATGATGCAAAATCATACATGAAATTATACATTTGATTTACAATGCCCACAACATGGCAAGTACATCACGTAAGCTATAACCCACGACCAGCCATGGGTATACTAGGCATTAATGCATGGCTCAGGTGCATTGTGAGGCACAAGGGCACAGCCCGAGTGACCACCAACCACCTGAGCCATGCATTATGCCTAGTATACCCAATGACGGTCATGGGTTATTGCACTTATAACATGGAGTATGTTTAAACAACAAAAATAAACCCAAAAAGGTGTTTTTTGCTGTTTAAATGGCAAAAAGGGTGCTGTATCCTGCCACCTTGCAAAGTAGTCCCTACAAAATAATACATCCTGCATTGCTGTTCTGCATGCAGAAATGTCACACATACTCTATTCAGAGAATTTGTGACATTTCTGCTGCATAATGACTTACTGTGCTATGAATATGAATTTCTGCAATTCAAACCCCGCTGCAGCTTTCACACCCACTTCTCATTGAGCTCTTCCGACTCACTGCATGCCACACGGAGAGAGACAGGACAGTGCATCATTTCCCATTGACATTTCCCACAGTCTCTCTCCGATCAAGATATTACATCTGCTGTCCAGTGGATCACATGACCGGTACTGGGAATCTGGCCACGGCAAAAGAGGAGTGTTTGTACTTGCCTCTGAAGGGCCACAGTACTTCTCCATCTATCCGATGCGACCGCAGCGCTAATCCCTGACAGTGCTATACAGACAGAGTGAGCAAGAGAGACAGAGACACTGCGCTCAGTACCTCTACCCATCGAAGCTCTTCATCCGCTGTCACTGGGTCTCTGTCACCCCTCTTATTGTCTCTCTCGCACACACAAAAAAAAAAACAGAGTCATGGTTACTCTCAATCACTCTCTCAGAACACATCTGGAAGGAATACATGGGTTTGGGCTCTAGGACAGTTATCGCGCTGACATGGGTTGGTAGGCAAAGGGTGTGAGTACACTGTGTGGCTCCTTGCCCTGAGATAACTAGTCGGGGGATGGCGATAGGAAGGGAGGGTGAGAACCCAGGTATCCATGGGGCGGTGAGGGTGGGGGAGTGATGACCCAGATATTCATGGGGCAGGGGGGGACCTGGAGATCCATGGGGCAGGTGGCTGCACAGCACTGCTGCAGTCATCCGATTGGTCTGCTAATGTAAATGAGGAGATGTACGTACCGAAGCTCTGTGGTGTCTCTAACTGCCATCACACTCACTCTCATATGGCTACCCACTACTCCAGCAAGCTCTGCTTCATGGACTGCAGGAACTTTTAAATAACAACTGTTTTGGTCTCTCTCATTAGTACTGTTTGTTCAGGGCACTGAGGTCCACTGGGTGGGTGGGTGAGTAGAGCTATTTATGGACAACAGTGCTGATGGGGCTCTCTCGCTTCCCCACATCTAAACATGGCTGCCATTCACTTTTAGGAACTGAGGAACATAACTAGATCTGCTCTGTGCAATGATACTGCAGGCCGGCAGCCCCTTCACAGCAACTGTGGGTATACTGGGGATTAATCAATGGCCACGTAGAGACAATCAGCCAATGGGAGGTGACATTTTTAGCAACTTTCAGCAATCCATGTTATAAAGACTGACACACAACGCATACACCACAATGCCATTGTCATATCGTCTTCTTTATACATGAGTACAAATTACTTACATGAACATATGTGTGTGGCCCATTTACATGTAAATTCAGACTTAGTGCTATATGGTATTATGCTTCATAGCCCAATGCCTTCTAGTAGCACGAGCTCAGTGGTACGAATTGTTTCATTGAAAGTGCAGTATTTTTATTAAGTGATGGGACTGTAAGTGGTACCGAAGCCTCATCCTGCCAATACCTTATGACTTTTAGAATAACACACATATACTTTCATTGGCCTTGCCCATGCGCTCTCCCTGGCCACATGTCATATTTTCATGGAGCAGGTTCACCTGGAAGCTGGAAGGGATTGGCTGGCAGAGGCTTTGGCCCCACTTACGATCCATTCCCCTAATAAAAATACTGTGCTTCCAAGGAAACAATTCATACCACTCTGCTCCCACTACTATAAGGTATTTGTCTATGAAGAACAATTCCTTATATTGGAAACTTACTATAACACAACTATGGTGAAACTAGTACTCATGACTGCCATCAGACAATTGTTGCTGTTTAACATGAACCATTTAAGTAATGTACTGTTTCACAACACAGCAACATGAGCAGTAACCTCTTTAGCATTGTTGTAGTAACCCACAAGCACATGGTAACACGTTTCATGATAACTGCTTCACAGTGTGCATGCAGGTATGAAGGTCACACACACATCGAAACATACTTTCTAGTAACATGACAGTATGTCTTGTTTTGGCCCTGTGCATTCCATGACACACACACATATACACACACACACAACATGCACACATACACACTGACGCACTCACAGACGATACATGCACATGCAGACACACACACACACACACACACGCAAGCACACCAACTAAAAATGTGCAGTGAGTACTTTCATGTTAGTACACGTATCATGACACGATGGATTGCCTCTGAATACCTGGACATCAATTGAAGGGTGATATTGACAATTGTTTATTGTTTCTCCTCAGCACACTGAAACAAAAAGAGGTAAAAAGAGCCAATGATTAGGACAAATCTATTGTGTTTCGTTCCAGCCTGGAGGAGTTATTTAGGTGCTGTGAGCTGTGCCATGGCCTCAACAAAGATAACTTCTCCACAGACAACAAAAAAAGAAAGCAAGGAACACTACTCACAATTACAGCGCAATGTGGTGACTACAACCACAGGAAGACCTGGCACAGTTAGCCATCCATCCACCATCATGCATTGGGGAAAATACTGTTATCATCGGCTATACTGGTGTCGGGGTGCCCAATTTCAAAGGTGCTGAGACTTTTCCAATATATGCGTATTCCCTGCGTCACACGGTCAACTCTGCAAGATCAAGTGAAAAGTACCATATCCCCTGTGATAAGAAGTGTGTGGCAACAGAAGCAGGCAAGTATGTTCGCGAAATTATGCACAATGGAAGGAGGACTGATACTGGGTGGAGACGGTAGGGCTGACAGCCCCAGTCACAGTGCAAAATATGGGTACTACACCATGTTAGAATACCACATCGACAAGGTCATCGATGTGTGCCTTGTCCAGGTATATTGCCATGCTGTAATACTTTTGATGTAATCAATGTCAGTGTACAGAAATGTTCAGTACATGCGGGTTATTTCAACATGTCATCCATGTTGAGCATACCTTATTCACTTTGACAGTGTAATAATGGTCCACTTCATCCACTGGATGGTTCTGTTTCCTAATGCAGTTGTGCACTGTGATTTGCTATGTCATGTCCCGGGCTACCATGGAAGACATGTCACTGCATGTGACGTTATGTGTCCTGTGGGTTGTGTGCTGCTGTCATGGTCACTCTTACAGATGTTGATCATGCCACATGCCAGAATCCATGCAGGTGTCATTTGCATACTGTAGTCACTGAAAAGAAAAAAAGACATGCACACACGATGACAACTGAATTCACATACCAGTGTTAATGAACACCTGTGTGTGTGTTGCCAGCAAATCATGAATTGCTGTCCCCCCGATGTTGTGAAAAACATTGAGATTGCCTCAGCCTAACACAACATTTTTCATTGCACAACTACTTCTGACCTCTGCATGACATTTCATGTGTTGAATGGCATACAGTACATAACCCTGCCATAATGCTGTGCTTGTCACTGCTGTGTCTTTCAGTGAGATTATGTCACTCATGCTGTGTCTTCCTTCTAAATAGCACTGTCTTGTGTTTCAAATTGCTTTTCTGTCAGAGCAATGAAGTTAAAAATTCATCCTGGATGGAGATAAAGGGCTTGAAGAAGTCATTGACTGCAATTGTGGAGGACAGACACTAGAAGGTGGAGTGCATAATAACTGACCACCATAGACAGTTTAATTCATGGCTTGCGACAACACCATTGATGGACAGTGCAAAACATTACTTTGATGTTTGGCATGTTGTGAAAGGTGAGACATATTGTCTTATGTCTGACGGTATGTCAATATGTCAAAACATTCATAGTACGGAAACATATTCTGTTGTTGTAAACCAATAGTGCAATGACATGGCTGACAAGCACTGTATATCTACTGTCACTGTGCGTTGTGTAAGGTTGGAAAGAGGGAATATCGTTGCACATTCCCATGCCACAAGTTACACGCAGGTCTTAATGCTGACCAGCAGAAAACAGTGTGGACGTTACAGTTGACATGAGGGCATACTTAGTCCTTCCCAGGGTACACATTTTTGTTACAACATGAATTGTCTGTACAGAAGAAAATGAAAGTCTTTAACATGACCAATTTCATTTTCAAGACTGCGCAAGAAACTGGAATCACTATGTAAGCAGCGTGGCATGGAATGCATTGTTCCATGGAAGAAAACAATCACTAACCATGTATATTGGGTTCCTGCAACAACACCAAATTGTGACAAAGCAGTAATGGAGGGAAAGTGGAATGGGATGATAAGACATCTGCAAAACTTACACAATGGGCATAGTGAGGCATACCCCGTCTGCCATTATGGTCCCCTACAAGGGAGGGAAACAAAGAAAAATTGGCTGATGCCTAGTAGGTTGTGCCTTTAATTTGTCAATATATCAGCAGGTCACAGTGTCTGTTATGCACACCTGTCATGGAAACGTCATTACTACTTCTGTGTTGTCAATAAGTTGCCAGGCCGAGGTGGCATCCGCCTCAGTGTACCGAAGGAGCTTGCAGATGTACTTGCGGGATCTTTGGCAGACCTATTTCATGCCTCACTACACTAAGGCATTGTACCTCAGGACTGGCGGAGGGCTCATGTGGTGCCACTCCACAAGAGTTGCCCTAGGAATGAACCAGGGAACTGCAGATCGGTGAGCATCATATCCAGCATGGGTAAGGTGATGGAGCGTATCCTGATGGACAGGCTAGTGGCTCTCCTTGACTGGATTCTTAGGCAATTGGACCAGGGCCATGCAGTTGAAGTCCTGTCTGTGGACTTCAGTACAGCATTTGACTTGGTGCCACATGGGAGGCTTCTAAGTAAGTTGTAAGGCAGATAGCTGTGTGCAAAGATGTTGAGATGGGTAGGGAACTGGCTTCTTGGATGGCAACAGAGGGTGGTGGTCAATGTGGAGCTGTCATGACCCAGGGTACTGACAAGTGGTGTTCCACAGGGCTGGGTATTGGGACCACTGTTGGTTGCTATGCTCATTGCAGACATATATTTGGACTTCAAGAGCAAAATCAGTCTGTTTGGTGATAATAGCAACATGGGAGCGGTGGTTCATAACATAGGGTGATGTCAGGGGTTGCAGGATGATCTGGCAAAGCTTGAAAGCTGGTCAGATAACTGTCAACTGGTGTTTAATGCCAAAAAGTGTGACTGACTATATTCTGGGGTTAAGAACACAAGGAGTAGTTAACAGCTGGGGTGAGTGCAGGTAGCCCAGACATAGGAGGAGAAGGATCTGAGGGTGCTCATTACAGGGTCAATGGACAACTTGGCACAATGTACGAAGGCAGATGTTAAGGCCAACCATCTGCTGGGTTTCATTGCAAGGGGCATATCCTCGATGATGGCAGAGGTGTTTCTTCCACTGTATCGGTCATTAGTTAGACTACAGTCACTGGAGGAGAGGAAGGACAGGATGGACATCATTGAAACCTTTAAGTACATGAAAGGAATAAACAGGACAGGTACAGTGGGGCTGCACAAAGTAAGAGAGTGGAAAGGGCAACACGGGCAATGATATGACATGAGTGTGGAAGGTTCAGGAGGGAGATGAGGAGACACTTTTTTACTGTTGTGTAACATTGTACGGACACTAATTTTTCTCTGTGTTTTCTGCCTCTGGTTCAACAGGTGAGGCATCAACTGAAAGGCTTGTTTCCCTGCTGGAAAACAGACAGCTTGTGAAGGATGTTACACACTTGTCTCCTCACCATCAGACTGCATCAGTAGAGGCTTTTCACAGTGTAGTGATTCATTTTGCCCCAAAGCACACATCATTCAGCTTTGAGGGGATGCAATACAGGTATATAAAGCATGAGTGAGTCACTGACACATGGTTACAGAGACAGTGCCCCCACTATGCATGACAATATGTGGCTGTTATGGCTCAGGAGGTGGTAAAGAATGCTGGGATAGGTATGGAATTACACTTCATACCACAGCACCACATTTTGTTTTGGTATATTGTAGCAACAGTTGGTGTACTGAATAATGGTGCAATGGGCAGGCAATCATCACAGAGCAGACTTGATACACCATTGGGCCTAATCTGGTATCTTTATAGGATGCTAGCACCGTACATATTCATGTGCATTTCACATTAATTTTTGACAACGACATTACATTACTGTCCTTACTGTGTGACGGTGGTCATGTACTCAGTCACCAGCCACAATCCCACTGACACGCATCGTCAATTAGTGACATGATAATGTGTGTCCACGGGGGCTGCATCAGCACACAATTCAATGATTTCTGCTCAGTATCACTTACATTTATAAATGAAAAGAACGGTCACTTGTGGATTAATAAAGGACATTGCTACAGTAACATGGTCCTTGTCAGTGGAACGTGGTGCATCACTACTGCAAAACTGACCATTTTACTGTTTACAAACGTTACCCTCATTGAGTATCATTCATTGTAACGGTGTGCTCCACAGCAGTCTCGATGTCCACACATAGTCACGTACTAGATATCAGTTGTGTGTAAGTGGTAAATGGGCAGTGACAATGAATTGTCAGCTTATTGCAAAAAGTAAAGTACAAGTGGTTTAAAAAAAAATCTGACTTCAACAAATATGGTCATTGGATACAATGAATAGCGCCAAGGTCAGCCACAGGTACACTGTTCTGGTAGCTGAAAACTCAGAAATGTGGTTAAAGTATTTTCCTTTCAGAGTAACATCGAGCAGCAGAACATATGTCATATATATGCATTATAGTTACTTGCACATTTTCATTTCAGATTGATATTGGCTGCATTGCATTATAATGAGAACAGCTGCCGATTCCCCTTGTTGGATGACAATGGTCATCCAAAACTGGAAGTGTATTTTTCGAAAGCCAAGAAAGGGGAACCATCTGTTCGCATGGTGAAGCCCAAACCACATATGGTGAGTCTCAAGTTTTTGCAGATGCCAAACACCAGCAATGTTCCTACATTGATTTTACAAATGATGCTTTATGGTTGTGGCATGGGCATTTACATTGATAATCAAAATGGTTATCAGATTGCACTGCTGATATTGCAGCTATTGATCATGTGTTGCAGTCAGACTTCAGGCAGCAAGCTGACACTATCAGGGTGAATTAAAGCTTGGCATGAAAAGAACACCATGAGACGTCGCTCACACAAACAAAATGCATGTGCAATACTTGCACCGTCAATAGTTCTGTTGCACTGACAGTGGTGTCAGTGTCACGAACAGTAACATGGTGTTACCCAGTTTTTATACCTTTCAATGATACCTGAATTGAATACTTGGGTCCCCACTACTGAAAATGTGCAGTGTTTTTCTATGCAGTGTTTCAAACAGCTATTGAAACTGTACCAGAAAAGTAGCAAATGTTTTCTGCATCCTGGTTATTGTTTTTGTTCTCCCTCACAGGATGTGCACAGAGGCTGCTGTCAGAAGTTGTTAAAGCAATAACATCGACAGAAAGATGATCTCAGCTTCTACAGCACCTAACTGAAGAAAAAGAACACTTTCCACTGATAGTCAGTTATCAGAATGTGGATTGAGAGGAAGCCAAGGCAAATTTTTTCAGTCGATTCCTGAAACAGTTCCCATGATAGTGACGCAACACATTATGTGCACAATCGATCTGTAATGGACAGAACATACCGTCAGGTAGTATTGATATGATTTAGCCAATGTTATGCATTTGACCAGCTATTAGGTAATCAACAGTTCACTTCTTACTCCCCACCCACCCGAGTTGCTTTGTGTGTGTCCCATCCAGTCTTTTGAGCCAACGACCAGTTATGTGTGTAATATGACAATCCAGACTTTGTTGTTTAGATAATAATGAAGTGCTTTAATGCAGTGCTTGCCAAATATAGTGGGGGACACAGAACCGGTTGAAAAAACAAACAGTTGTTATAGGATTACAATACAACAACATTTTCAGTGGCAAGCAACGCTGACATTAACTAAAATAGAAACTGCTGGATTGCTGCTCAAGGTGTGTCATTGTTTGCGTCTACATGTACATTTCTTTTTCATTAATAGTCCTAACAATACACAATGACAGAATTGTCAGTTGTAGTACAATGTAGATAACTGCACCTTCTTTAAATTGTTCTTTATGGTGGCATGATTCTTTCTGGCTTAAAGTGGGTGTACGCCACTCCAGGCTCATTCAGGTATGTATCACAAATTCTTTGTGTGGCGCAAGCAGGTAGTGCCACCTGAACATCTTTGCCCAGGTATCCCCATACCCACCTGACCAGCTGCCTTTAGCCAGTATATCTGTACTTTCTGTGGAAAGTGAAAGACATGGGAGAAAAATTAGCATTTAGCAGTTACACAAATATATTATCATCGTGTTCAATATTATTTACATTAACTGGTAGAAGTTATCATTTGAGAAAATGAAACACTGCCGTTGAGAACTTTGTACTGTTAATTGTGACAAAACCGGAAGGTGATTGCTTACATTGGGACTTTCACAGGAATGGTTTTAACAATTACGTGGTATTGTACTCATTATTGATGCATGGTCAAATGTCCATAAGCGACAACAGCATGTTACAATGTGTTAGAGGATGTGATAAGGGTACACAAGTTATTTCAGTGAGGGTGGATGTAACATTTCTCAGAAGATACTTTATGCGCATTTTATCACACAGTGTGTGTAGTTCACTGCAATTTGATGACAGAGCCTGCCAAATGAAATAACTGTAACCAGTTTTACATTGATCAATGCTGCCTGGAAACTTCATGGCTGTCTGACTATGTCAACACGAGTATTCACATCCCCTGCTGTACTGGTATGACACTGTTTTGACACATGCGCCAACACCATTTCTGTCTGATTCATGATATTGCCTGTATGTGTGCATGGTTTGATACGACTGTGTAGCCATTGTGTGACACTGTCAGTGAGCCATATATGCACACAATACCTAAAACTGTTGTCACGCGACAACTGCGGTTGTCAGACAGTTGACTTTCAAATGTTTTGTAACTTCACTTATTAGTGCATTAACACGCCGCTGCTGTATGTGACTGCAACACTTGAGTGTGTCATGATGGAAGTGGGAAGAGGCCAGCAGATAGTCATTATGGATGGGTTACTGGTGGTGGTGGTGGGGTGTGGTTGCAGTATGGGGCAACCAAGAGAATCCAGGAGATATGTGACTTAACCTTCAACGTCACCATTAGGGAGTTCAACATGGACTCCCAGGAGGAAAGGGAGGATAGGTTCAAGATGACTGAAACATTCAAGCATAGGAAAGGAATGAATTATACAGCCACGTAGTAGCTTGACACTGAAGGTGTGTTGATATCAATGTGAACAATGGGATGCATTCCTTCACACAACTGGTTATTAGCAACCGTTACATGATATGTTTACGGATGAATATGCAGCCCACAGGCTTAGATGATGAGTCAAGCGTCAATACTGTTACATGTTAGCCAACAGTAGGTAACAAGTAAGTGGGTTACTCACTCGTATATGCTGCCTGGTGCATTCATTGCCACCATTATAGCGTTGGTGGTATGTGTAGTATGCAGCTTGCAATACAAGGGGATTCAGCACAACAGGTTCAAATCCAGAGTGTAAGGTAATACATTGCACAGCCTCATCCTCCAGTTTTCTAGTTCATTCTTTCAATTTCTGCACAGCACAGGCACTCTAGTGTCTATTGCATAACACAGCAATGTCCACAAGTGCACCTGATGTTGGGGGAAAAAAGTAAAATTAGTGTTATCATGTGTAGCGATATTACAGTACATTTTCATACATCAAGTGACAACATGTAATCATCAACACGCAGTGGATGTGCACAAACTGTACTACACTATGGCTTTGTAATCCATGCCACATGTGATGCTGGAAATTAGGTTACAAGTGACATGGGCTGCTGTGAATCTGTGAGATGGGTTTAGGGAAGTCACCAGTTAGTGGTAGTAGGAGATGAGATATCATCCACAAGGGTACTGACGAGCGTTGTTCCTCATGGCTCACTGCTGGGTTTAGTGTCATTTTGGAAATTCATTTTAGACATATTGCTGCCATTATGAGCAAGACCAGTCTGTTTCTGCATGACACCAAGATGTCAACGGTGGTGGTCGACATAGGTGGATGGTTGTGGTTGGGGGATGACCAGGCAAAGCTGAAAACATGGTCAGACACCTGGAAACTGTGGTTCAATGGCAACAAATGCAATGTGCATCATGACAATAGACCCAACACAGAGCAATCAGGAACAACGCTTGTCAGTACACTTGTGGATGATAGCCCACCTCCCACTACCAAATTCTATTGAATTCCAAGAACAAAGCTCACTACCCATCTCACAGATTTGCATAAGCCCATGTCACTTCTAACCTAATTCCCTGCTTCCCATGTAGCATTGATTACAATCAGGGACACTTGTTTACTGGGAATGAGAAAAGGTATATTCCATTTTGCCCATTGTAAAAAATGGTATTGTCACCGGTGTCTGCTAAGCCAAAATCCGGTTTTACCGGTATTTGGTTCTGTGTACTTTATTTAACAATTTTTAACTCAGCTAACATGCATTTTAGCAATTTTGACTTCCACTATTGCACATCCTTCCATCCTTGTACCAATTTAAATTTATTTTAGGTACAAGATGTGATGGCAGCAGCAGCCCTACAGCACCCATCCCTATAGTGTGATGGAAGCAGCATTACCTTCTCATCCCTCAGGTACGATGGCAGCACCAACAGTACTATGGCCCCCATCCCTCTGGTGTGATGGCAGCAGCAACAGCATTATGACCTCCCTCTCTCAGGTGTGACAGAAGCAGCAGCACTGCGGCCCCCATCCCTTAGATGTGATGACAACAGTACTACATTCCCCATCCACCAGTGGTGATGGCAGAAGCACTACAGCCCCCACCCTTTCAGTGTGATGGCAGTAGCAACAATGCAGTCCACATCCCTCTGGGGTGATGGCAGTAGTGACAGCATTATGATCCCCTTTCTTCAACACTCACACCCCACATGCACAAGTTACAAATAACTTGGTCTCTTTGTTTGTTAGAACTCAGATGTGAATTAATCTGAACCATCACCGCTAAAGTGGACTACTTTTGTTTTTTCCTATCTATAATTTAACTGCATGAATTGGATTTCTGCCTGTGACACTGCTGAACAGGATTAAGGAACAGACTTGGGTGCTGGGGGGCCAGCTGGTGGGTGAAGGCTTGAGTGTCCAACAACCACTCACCTTCTTCTAGGAGGGAGGGTGGGTTCATGACTCAGCATTTTCTGTCCCCTGGTGGAGGCCAGAGGCATGACAACACATCGGCCCTCACTGCAGGACGAAGCGTGACGAATGTCGGCTTGTGCCTTGACATCATGTGGCCTGTCATGCTCCCAAGAAAATGGGAAAACACCACTGGCCAACCAAAGGATGGCTGCTGGTCCCCACAAGCGAAGCCCCAGACATGTGTCCATTCTGACCCCTGCCATGCCCAGAATACACAGGAAGCTCTTTGGGGCAATTCTCCTCCCGTAGCCTCCACAGGGTAGGGGCCCACTCAATAAAGGGTTACTTTGGGTTACCTGGTAGCACAGCAGTAAGGGACAGTGGATGGTGGTCGGGACTCAACAGCAGTGGTAGGGGGCCTTGGCAGGCCTGAAGGAGTGGATGGCCAGGGGGTAGCAGGAACAAAAAAAAAATGCTTGAATTTACTTCTTTGAAATAAAGTGTCTTCACCTAAAAAATCCACAGGTGATTAGTGGAGGACCTTCAAATGGATTCATGCATCTCCCAGACATGTGGATGTTTTTTTTTTACTTGGTGTCCATGAAAAGGGTGTCTCCCAGTTTTCATGTCTGAGCTCAGATGTGAATTGAGCACCACTCTGCCCACCAGCATCATACAGCTCCTGGGGTCCTACCTTCTGTATGTCATTGAATGTGCTTTCAAAATCCACTGGCCAAACATCAGTACACTTAAATACTTCACATTTGCTTTTTGTTGAAGCAGTCTATCAGAAAACTTTTTGTTGTCACAGAGACTGAAATAGCAGGTGGGAGAAAAGGTGCAAATGATCTAATTCACCTAAATGGGGTGCTGACTGTGAAGTCTTTTCATAAGTAGTAAGGCAGCTTTTTCCTTGTGAACATACTTTCATTCAGACTAGTTTTCATTCAAACAACTGAGGATTTTGGATGGCCCTGCTGATTATAAACTTCAATAAGCTAGTTGGTAACAGTGATCCTGCATTTAGCAATCTACAACCTAGATTCTCATATGCAAAAGAATACAATACAAACCTGACTAAAATCTAAAAGCAAGCGTATAAAACACATAAAATGTAGCTGAACATTTATCTTTGCCTATACAAAATCATTGCAGCCCAAGTAAAACTCAAATAAATAACATGGTACCCTGACTACTATTCTATGATGTAGTACTAAATATATATTGGTATTTTTTTTTTTTATATTCTTTGTAAACCAGGTAAGGCCCACTAGGCAGAACTGCCTGTTTTCAGGAGTGACCTAGAAGCACTGGGGAGGTTAAGTGACTTGTTTGGAGTCTCACAGTATGCAGGTGGAGGTTGTGGGAATCAAACCCTAGTCTGCTGGATGTACCCAGTTCAATCACTGTTTGTTATTCTAACCACTAGGTTATACTGCCAGCCATAATAACACCCATATACAATGTTTTAATATATACTTTTAATAATAGTGCACAGTACCTACAGTACAAATTATGAACATTAAACACTTTACATTTTACTAAAACTGAGTTATTCACCACTCCATCTGCTCATTTTTTTCTTACACCAAAGTGGGTGAATAGTTGACAGAGCACTGTAAATAGTTTTTGATCAAGCTTCATTATTCTACATCCAGAAACAGATAACATTTGTTTATTCTGGATTTATTTAATATTGATTTTCTGTGGCTTACTAAATAGAATCTAGCACTGCATGAGGCAGATGTTTTTACATTTTGGAAGAGGCAACACATCTTATCCGTTTAGGATTCATGTTAGAAACAGAAGTCTTTCTTCATATTTAAAACATATTCAAGTGTCAGAGTATTCATTTAGTAGTTTATGCTGACTAATATATGCTGTAGAAAACAGTAAAGGATTTATAGTGAAGCACTCAGGATCTATAGTAGAACTGCAATTTTCTAGCAAGTTTTGCTAAAAAACTCTGCAATTTCAGATTACTTTTCCTGCAGTTTTCCAGTGGCCCTGCCCATGTGTGCTGATACTTGCAGACTCTTAGGCACATACTGCAAGAAAACTGTGGTTTCAGGAAGGATAGCAGTCCTCAGGTGATGGAGATGTAGGTGGGAAGCATGGGTGGTTAAACTGAATGGCTGATTACGACAAAGCAGTGCAGGTGATTTCCTTACTGATGCTATATGCAGCAAAGCAGAAAGAATGCGAAGCACAGCAGCATTCATTTTTTAAGATGCTGAAATGTGGGTAGGCCTGCTGGCACTGCAGTAGCACTACTGCTTGCAATGCCAGCGACCCAGGGTTGGAAGCAAACTTGGGTTGCTGGAGGTCTAGCCAGGGGAGTAGGAAAGAGCACCCGGAGGACTGCTCTCCTCTTCCAGGGAGGGTGGGCTGCAGGTCCTGCTGCTTTACCACCACCTGTGTGACCACGGGTGGTGGTGCAATGGTGCTGCAGAGTGATCAGGATGGGAGGACGCTAGCCAGGATCTGGAGCAGTGGCATGTCTCTATGTGACCTACCTCCTTGGATCTCCTCTAGTGCCGGTGCCCTCAGGGACAGAGACCAGAAAACCAGGAATAATCACCCCACATCGGCCACTGGCAGAAGGGACCCAGGTGCCCCAGACTTCATAACCAGACTCCATGAGGGACCCACTGGGCTACCCAACACACACTAAGGGAGTGTGGAGGGTGATCTGGGGTCCCCTCCCTTCCCACCTTGGGGGGTACAACACAGACAGGATAGGGGCAGGTCCACAGGAGCTCCTGAGCATTACCTGGGGGTGAAGCTAGGGGATACCCAGTCTAGGGATCTCTGAAAAGAGGACACTGATGCTGTGAGAAGGGGACATAGAAAGAGAAAATAAAAAATTTTTTTAAAAGATGCTAAAATCTTAGAGATTCTGTGCAGTGACATGCAATTTCCGTGAGGCACCAGTACAAGAATTCAAAATCCGCATACCAAGCAGGATTCCATGATTGCTACCGGTGTTACTGGTAAAAATGGAAAACCAGGGTCCCTGATTACGATGCATCACTGAAGTACACAGTGGACAAGGAGCAGACGTTGATGGATGTCTTCCAGGCTGAGTTCCTGACCCAGCATGTGGGGGATCAGACTGTGCAGGAAGGGATACTAGACGTAGTCCTGGCAGACAGTGACAAGATTGGGGGCATGGAGGTGAGGGAACCTTTGGCGGTGAGTAATCATGCCACGGTCTGGTTTATCCTGGACCAAAGTGGGGGAGGAAAATCACACAAAGATGGTGGTAATTGACTTTAGGGGTGTGGATTTCAGGGGGATGTGAAGGATCCTTTCGGGTCATCTAGATGAGATAAGGCCACACATGGATGCTGACAGGTGGGAGATCATCAGGATGGGGGGTGCAGAAGGCTACAAAGTCCTGTGCAACAGTGAGGCAGTAATTTGGTAAAGAAAGGAAACACTGTTAGTGGACCATGTACGTTCAAGAGGCAGTGAGGGAAAAGAAGGAAACCTATAGGCACTTCAAGCACTGAAGGAGAAAAAGGGATCTGGGGGACTATGAACTGATGGCCAGGAGGCTCACTAGAGTCATGAGATCAGCTAAGGTGAGGAAAGAGCAGATATTGGCCAAGGAAATCATGAGGGGGAACAAGGTGTTATTTAGATACATTGAAGAAAAACGGAAAGCGAAGGGCCACATTAGCAGGATTAAGACAGAGTAGGGATGGTCACAGGATGAGGGACAGCAGGCAGAGGTACTAAACATGTACTTTGCCTCACTTTTTAACAGGGAGGATGGGGGGCTACATCATGCATGGGGAGAGGGGGTTAACATGTGGAAGGGGGCCGGTCACTTCGGGATAGGGAGCTGTGACGTGTCTATGTAGGGAGAAGGGCCAGCAACATCAAGTGGGGAGAGGGCACAACAGGATGCCAAGGGTGAGGGCACTTAGGTTAAAATCATGGTAGAAAGAGTGAGGGAAGCCCTCCGGATGGAGACAGCATAAAGGCAAGATGAAATACATCACAGGGTGCTGAGGAAAGTGGCGGATGTCCTGGCGGTCCACATGATAGAGCTTTTCAACATATCTCTGAGGACGAGATGGGTACCCTGAAACTGGATGGTGGCCCATATCATGCCTATCCACAAGGAAGGATCGAGGGAGGAGGCATGGAAATATTTTTTAAAGTAAGGCAGTACGCTCTGGACATGGGTAGCCAGTGCACACAAAGGTAGCCAACCCAAAAGAACCACAACAAATGTAAGGTGTGTGCACTCTCAGGAAGAAAATCACCATGACATCACAGGTAATTCACTGATTTAAATAACTTAAAAAATAGCAATGAAAATAAACATAAACATCATGGCCCAGATATTCAGAAATGCTCCAAAGGCTGGCGCAAGTCTGGAGCAGCACAAATCTGATGCACCATGACGCAACAGGAGCCATATTCAGAGGTTGCACCAGTCGCACTGCAACAGTGCAACCTGGCTGAATATAGAAACATAGAAACATAGAATTTGACGGCAGATAAGGACCACTTGGCCCACCAAGTCTGCCCATTTCCCTACCTACTGGATAAGCTGCAGATCCTAGTTAACCAGCAACCTAGTTCTTCCTACCCCCAACCCCTAGAATGGTCTTATGACTGTCCCATGCATGCTTGAATTCCACCACTGTTTTTGACTCCACAACCTCCTCCGGAAGGCCGTTCCATGCATCCACAATCCTCTCTGTGAAAAAATACTTCCTTAAATTACCTCTGAGCGCGCCCCCCTCTATCTTCAAATTGTGCCCCCTTGTTCTTGCACACCTCTCTTTTTGAAAGATGCTACCCTCTTGGACTTTGTTGATTCCCTTGAGGTACTTGAAAGTTTCTATCATGTCCCCCCTCTCCCTCCTTTCCTCGAGGCTATACATATTAAGCTCCTTTAGTCTCTCTTCATATGTCTTCCAGTGCAGACCCTGCACCATTTTGTGCCCTCCTCTGGACAGCTTCCATCCTGTCTATGTCTTTGCAGAGATTGGGTCTCAGAACTGCAGCAGTACTCCAGATGGGGTCTGACCAGCTGTCTGTACAGAGGGATAATAACTTCCTGTTTTCTACTGGTGATGCCTCCCTATGCATCCCAGTATCCCCCAGCCCTCCTTGCTGCCCTCTCACATTGCTTGCCCACCTTTAGGTCATCTGATATGACTACCCCAGGTCCCTTTCCATTTTTGTTGTTGTTAGTATCTCACCCCCCATTGTGTACTCTTCCCCTGGGTTTTTGTTTCCCAGGTGCATTACCTTGCACTTCTTGGCATTGAATCTAAGCTGCCATACATTTGACCATTCCTCTAACCTTTCCAAGTCCCTTCTCATCCTTTCCACTCCACCTTGTGCATCAACTCTGTTGCAGATCTTTGTGTCATCTGCAAAGAGACATACTTTTCCTTCCAGTCCCTCTGCAATGTCGCTTATAAAGACATTGAAGAGGACCAGTCCTAATACTGATCCCTGCGGTACCCCACTAGTAACCCCCCTTTCTTCAGAGTGGACTCCATTTACTGTTACTCTCTGTGTCCTATTCTCCAGCCAATTCTTTACCCAGGCTGTCATCTTGGGACCCACTCCCAGGCTGGCTAACTTGTATATTAATCTTTGTGTGGGACTGTGTCAAATGCCTTGCTAAAGTCTAGGTAGGCCATGTCCACAGCCCCTTCCTGATCTGGTACTTTGGTCACCCAGTCAAAGAAATCCATCAGATTTGTCTGGCATGACCTTCCCGCTGTGAATCCATGCTGCCTTGGGTCCTATGCCCCTCTGGCCTCTAGATACTCGACAATTCTTTCCTTCAGAAGTGATTCCATCATTTTCCCTATCACTGAGGTTAAACTAACAGGTCTGTAGTTTCCTGCTTCTGCCTTGCTCCCACTTTTGTGAAGAGGAATCACATCTGCCCTCCTCCAGTCCCCGGGCACCACCCCATCCTCCCATGATTTGTTAAAGAGGGTAGTCAGTGGTGTCACTAGTTCTACCCTTAGTTCTTTTAGAATTCTGGGATGAATCCCATCAGGCCCCATTGCTTTGTCCACCTTCAGTTTTAAGAGTTCTTTCAGAACCCTTTCTTATGTAAATGGGCTGGTATCAACTTCTGTATCCAGAGTGTTTCTACTGTTTGTTTTAGGTACCTCCCCCTCTTCATTTGTAAATACTGAGCAAAAATATTTGTTTATATGGCAGAGTTGCACCATGGCACAACCAGAGTTGTGCCATAGCACAAACAGAGTTGCGCCATTGTGCAGAAAGAGATGCTCCAGTGCAACTGCAGGAGCACAGCAGCAGAGCAACGGGGGGGGGGCATGGCACAGAGGAGAGTCCCAGGGACAGAGCCAGGGAAGCACAGTGACAGGGCGCAGGAGGCCACCACCAGAAGGGCACAGCAGGGCACACACAGGCACCCAGACACCCCTCCCCAGAACACAACAGTGGCACAGATAGCAGGCAAGAGGAGGTGCCAATGGCCAATGGAGAACCACCAAGGGAGTCCCCCCGCAGGCTACTGGCCATGTCCTCCCACCCTTCCAGACCAGAGCAGGCCACACCCAGGACCATGCAGCAAAGCACACACATACGCCACATAGGCAAACAGGAAGTCCACACAGGAGGCACTGAATGTGCCAGGTGGCAGGTAGCGTGGTAGACCACATGTGACAGGCTGCACAGTGCCAAACAGGGGCCCCAACACAGTGTGCAGCCAGTACCCGACCAACAACCATGGCCATGTGCTGCCACCATGCACACACCTGCCACACACCCCTGACAGCTGCCCCATTGGCACCCCAAGGCACAGCCACCAACCGAGGGGAAGGACACCACCACAGTGGGACACACCACAGCACACAGCAGTGAACCACAGAAGCACAACACGTGCCCCAACACATGCACACCACACAGACAGACACTGGGCCACTGTAGCATGGCTCCTCATGCCACCTGCAAAGCAGACATTGACACAAGCAGGTAAGTCAAAAAATATATATTTCCAATGCAAACTATTTACAATAACAAGGGGGTGGGAAAGGGTAGGAAAGCGAGGAAAGGGGATAGGGAACAGGGACTGTACAGTGGGAAGGGGAACTGTAGGGGGAGCTACAGCAGGGGGAAACAGGGGACAGTTGGGGCCAAACTACCGGCAGCCATGACCTGCCACCCCTTGGTGTCCACGCCGTCTCAGGTCTTCCAGCAGCAGGCACCGAACCTGAAGGACTGCCTCCATGGTGGTCGAGGCAATCAGGATGAGCTGCCGGAGCAGCCTGCAGTACATGGGCTGCTGACATCTTTGCTGGACACCTATGACAAGGGACAGAATAGGTGATCAGTGCAAAGTCCCAAGGAATCATGTCCACCCACAGTGTGCAATGGGCAGCGGGAGCACACATCCCCAGAAGGCCCATACCGGACACCCATGGGGGGTGGGTCAATGCCTGCCAGCAACTCGGCACACCATGACAGTGCACAGAGGTGGTCCCCACCACACAATGGCCACATGACTGCACAATGACACAATGACAGTCACATGGCACAGTGCACTGATGGCACCACAGCAACACCAGTGGCTGCCGGGCACATGCCCACCCCACCAACAGCTGCCACACATGTCCAATGGATGCACCACAGTGGCATGCATCATGCACAGTGCAACACACACAGCCACCACGGCACATGGCACAGGCAGCCATGCCCTCCCCCATGCACAGTGCGGAGGACCATGACAGTGCCTTCCTGCCCTCTGTGGCCCTGCTGGTGCTGATGCCACTCTGGCTTGTCATGCTGCAGCAGCCTGAGCCCTCTGATGATCCTCAGGTCCTGGGAATGGAAAGAAGACAGGTGCACATCAGGAACCCGACCACAGCAGCTGCCACCCACCCCCAACCCCTGTGCACAGGGTGTACCCCTGCCCGGAACGACCTGCACTGCCACACGGTGGCATCACAGTGCAAGCAGAAGCTGACAATGCCACACCACGATGTGCACAATGGCAGTGTACCCCTCTGCAGGGCATGGCAGGCAGCCAAGCCAACACCACAGGACAGCACCAGGGAAGACATACAACATAGGATGACTTACCTGGCTGTGGCATGGCCCCTCACCTGGCACATGCCCGTAGCCTCCTGAGATGCTCTGGGTCCCACCGCAGGAGGTCACCATAATGGTGGTGACACTGATCCCCAGTCCTGGACACCAGGCTTGTGGCGATTGCCTACAACACCGTGCCCCTGGCCTGCTGCGGGGGCACCTGCCTAAAGTGCTGGGGGTGTGGGCCCCACACATGCCACTAGGTTGGCCACCTCAATGGGAGACCAGTTCTGGGCCCTTCATCTCTGTGCCTGTGCCATGATCCGCGAACTGCGTTGGCTGGTGAAAATGGCCACATCATGCGTGATGCATGAGTGCATGTGCAGTGCATGCACATCACGCAGTTCTGGAGATGTACATAATGGGCATGGCTACGTGGGGTCATAGGGTCAGAGGTCATACCCTGGGGTCAGGGGTCGACCGGCATTGCGCACGTGCATGATAGGACATGGCACCCCATACGCAGCCATGCATGTCTCCGGCCCATGCACAACATGCGCAATGCCACAGCATTGCACTGCCCATGCACAGTGCGTGATTGCCGCCATGATGCCGTGATGTGCATGCGCACTGTGGGCTTGCACGCCATGCATGCATGTGCATTGCGCCGTCGCGACTTGCTCTGGTGCAACCCCATCGCGCATGGTGCAATATCGTAATATTCAGCTGCCACATGCAAATGAGCTCATTTTGCGTGGTGCACTGGGTGCATTTGCATTACTGTTGTGCCACACCTCATTTGCATGTGTTGCACCTTATAAGTGCCACAGAACAGCACAGGCCATGGACCGGTATTGCATCCTTTTGAGGTAAGTTGTGCATGCCGCTGTAGCTCAATGGGAGCAGACAGCACAGCAGGGTGAAACAGACCAGGGAGATGCTGCCCACTGACATGCTGTGCTGTCCATGTCTATAGGAAGCAAGATGTCAGAACGTGAGGAGGGTGAGGAGCATGGGCCTGCTCAAAAGCACATACCCAATTTCACTAAAGCAGAGAGAGAGGTCCTGTTTGACACATACCTGGACAGGGAGCCCCTGTTGAGTGGTGCCATGGGCACAACACAGGCCAGGGCTGGGGCCTGGGAGCAGGGGGCAGCATATGTCAACCAGCATGTCAGCCACCAGCGGTCAGTGCAGGAGTGCCGGAAGAAGATGGGCACGGACAAGAGGCACATCAAGGAGAAGGTGGAAGCCATCCGTGCATCCCAGAATACCACCGGGGGGGGGCCTTCAGATGTGCCAGCACTCACAGCGCAGGAGGAGATTGTGGCAGCCACCATGCACTGCAGTATGGTGGAGGGTGTGCCTGGAGGTGGTTTCTAGATGGGTGGTAGCCCAGCACTGCATGGTACGTATGTCAGCCATGCACGGATGGTGGCACGGAGGGTGTGTACATGGGCATGCTGGCGTGCATGCAGCTGGCATGTATGTCATGTGCATGTGTGCGCACCCACATGCATGCTATGCAGTAGGACACATGCAGTGGCAGTGTAGGGGGGGCACATGTGGGCAATGCATCACTGACACACCTTTCTATCTCTTGCAACACCAGCAGCATGCCTCCGTGCAGATGATGGGGCACTGGCAGCAGCCATGGATGCTGGAATGGCCCCGGAAAACTAGCCATCCACATCTACTGGCATCTGGGGGCCTGACAGGCTGCAGCTCACCACCACAGTGCAGGCAGATGTCCTGGACCTGGGGTCGGACAAGGCCCTGGATGTGACCCTGCGGGATGCCGGCCTTGGTGTCCTCTGCACAGAGACACAGATCGGGGAGGGGTCAGACACCGATGACAACATCACGATTATCCTGGACAGCATGGGCACATTCTGTGCAATATGCCCTTGCCGGCCACTGACACAGGCAGCATGCCCAGCGCCCTGCCAGAGGCGGAACAGCTGTCTTCCACCACTGTGGGTGCAGCAGTGTGCACTGCCCTGGCTGTGCCCTGTGGTGGTGGTGGTATGGCTGCACAGGAGCTGGGTGGCATACAGTGGTCGGACAGGTGACAGCAACAGGCTGTCAGTGCCACTGGGCAGCCAGACACAGGGTCCGCCGCCAGTGCGCCTGCTGTGCCCATTCCCCCTGCAGACCCCACTGTGCAGCATCCACTAGAAAGGGGGCTATGCAGCGTGGCCAGTTACCACATGATGATCGGTGTCCTGCCCGGGACCCCCAGGATGCCGACCTGCTGGATGAGCACACCTGTTTGCTGCAGGCATCCATTCAGCAACAGGTGCTGCTTGCCACTGGGGTTCGTGCACTGCATGTGGAGGTGCACCAGTTAACTGAGCAGTAGGAGAGGGGCAATGCGCAGATCCTGGCAGGAATGCAGTGCATGCAGGAGGCCATGACTGCATCCCTGGATCGCCTTGCCACTGCGACCACAGATGGCTTTGCACTGCTGACTGCCACAGGGCATGGCCGGCACAGTTGACCCCCCGCAGCATGCTGTCCACCCCATGAACCCGGTGTTGGGCGACCCCAACACTGTCGACACCAGGCTCTGATGTGGGCATCCCAGCATGCCCGAGGCTGGCCTGTTTAGGTGCCTTCACACCCCCGTGCGGACACGGTCATGGTCCCATGGTTCAACCCCCAAGGGGCTGTTGCTAACCCCCCAATGGCTGATGATCGGCCCAGGCGTGGCCGCTCCCCTGGCCATGTTGGCCATGGTTCCGTGCAGTGGACCTGATGTGCGGGCCGCCCCACCTGCAGTCTGCAGCTGCTGTCCTGTGTGCACATGGGCAGTGTGTGTGTGCTCACCACTGGTGTGGTGCCTATGTGTTGCGCCACACGCTCCCTGTGTGCATGCTTGCCCAGCTGCTGGACCATGTGGTGTGGGCATGATGAAGGCAGTCTAGCACCGGTTGCGCCTGTGCACTGGTGCAATGCATCTGATCCACACCACATACCACCACCTGAGTGTGCGTGTGTGTGTGTGTGTGTGTTGCTGTGTGTGGTTCTGTGTGGTTGTGTGCCCCTGACTCCCATACCCCTGCATCATGCCTCTGTGTGTGTGTGCATGCCCAGTGCCATGCATGCCTCTGCATGTGTGCTGTACCTGTTTGTGTAACCCATGCATGTGTATCGCACCACCTACCTGTGTGCACCATAATGCTTCTGTGCGATGGTATCCCAGTGCCATTGCATCTGCTGTTGCAGCCAGAGATCCCTCCACCCAGGGGGTGGCTGTCCACCACCCTCCGGCCCATTGCCTCCATCGTCCCGACTACTGTCACCCTCAATGACCTCGACAGCTATCCCTCGGACAATGGCCATGTTGTGCAGTATGCAGCAGTGTAGGAATGGACCACAGGCTTTCGAGGGGTTGTACTGAAGGGCACCGCCTGACCTGTCTAGGCAATGGAAACATGCTTTCAGCATGCCAAAGACACGCTCGATGATGTTTCACATGCTGGCGTGTGTCTCGTTGTAGCATTCCTCTGCTGTGGATGGTGGGCACCAGTAGGGGGTGAGCAGCCAGGGTCTCAGTGGATATGCACTGTCCCCTGTGTGGATAATGACATGGTTAGCCCTCTGCTATTCTATGCTGCACCCCTTGCCTGTTCTTGGTGCCCATGCCAACTTGCACATGCTGCCATCCCCCATCCTAAGGTATGCTGTACCCATCGCCCCTTGCCCATGCCATACTCACCCACTACGTGGCCCGTGGGGATGTCCCCATGTTCAAACTTGTGGCACAGTGCAGAGCTGTGCCAGATGAATGCATTATGTACACTCCTGGGGTGCGTGACGCAGACATGGTGATGCGCCCCATGTCATCGCACACCACCTGGCAGTTGACACTCGGGCTCCCCCTTCCTGATAATGTGCACCATGCCCTCAGGGCCAGGTGGCATGCGGATGCCCACATGGGTGCAGTCAATGGCCCCAATCATGCCAGGCATATGTGCAATCCTGTGGAAGTCCTGCATGGTTGCTGTATGCGCCGCCTGTGTGCTGGGGAAATGGATGAATTCTGAAGCATGTTGGCAGCAAAGCATTGAGGAACTGTGTGAGGAGGTGGGATGTGGCTGACTGGGTTATGCCTTTATGCCTGTAGTGTCCCCTTTTGGTCTCTGGAAGGTGCCCGTGGTGAGCAGACAAATGACGACTGTCACCTTCGTCTCCACGGACATGGCGTGGCTCCATCTGGTGGGTGCCTGCATCTCCTCACTGCACAGCTCACAGAGCTGCCTCAGGATGGCCCTGTTCAGGCGGTACTGGCCCACAATCTCTGTGTCACTGTAGTTCTCAAAGGTGATGTGGTACCACCTGTGCCAGGCATACCACCGACGGGCCCTACCTCGGCCACGTCGCTGTTTGTCCTGCCCCCTCACTCCCCACATTATGGCCTCCATCATGAAGGGAGCACTATCCATGGCCCTTGCTGTCCAATATCCCCCTGGGTGGTTGGCTGCTGCTGGCTGTGTGCCACCCTGGTGCACTGCCTGGCAGTTTGTCTGTCTCTCTCTCTCACTCTCTCTGCTCCTCTCTCCCTCTCCAATGCCACCTCTGTTCCTCTCCCTCTGTGTCTGCCTTGGTCTGTCTGTTGTATTCTTCTATTTCTTTCTTTCTTTCTTTCTTTCTTTCTTTCTTTCTTTCTTTCTTTCTTTCTTTCTTTCTTTCTCTCTCTCTCTCTCTCTTACTCCCTCTCACCTGGCACAAGTGCTGTCTGTGTGCTTGTGCCCTGTATTTATAGGAGCAAGTCTGCTCGGAGCAACTTCGATTTGCTCCACACTTGCGCCATGGTTTCACGGTTGAATATGCCACTCGCTGGATATTCATGGGCGCGCCCATGTACTTGCACCTGCATACATTATAGTTGCACATTGGCGCAATGGAATTTGCACTGCGCAATGGCTCCCACTGAATATGGCTCCTTAGCACAAGTCCGCACTTGTGCCTGTGCAACTGAGTTGCACCGTGCGCAACTGCTTTGAATATCTGGTCCCATGTATACAATACATAGCAACAATGTGTTGTAACATATACCAACATAGCCTTACTTTTAAATAAGTAAACAAATATCTTTAGATTGTTATAAACTTATAACAAAGAGTGTGAGAGAGGATACACGGAGCGCATATTTCATTCTACAATAGACCATTATGTCTATAGGTGAGAAATTCTCCTGTCACTGACAAATCTAGTTAATTTAATCCATATCTGCGTTGATAGTGATTCTATTTCCCAAAATTCATTTAAAAAAAATAGGAAGTAAGAGGTGAAAAAATGCTGCTCTGTTACTTCCTATTGTTTACTTATTTAAAAGTAAGGAGAGCAACCTGTACACTATGGAGGAGAAGAGGGACAGGGGTAGCATGACAGAGGTCTTCAACTACACAAAGGGGATTAATGGGGGGGGGGTTAGTGAGGGTGATCCAAAGGAAAAATGACAGGGAACTTCAGGACATGGGTGGAAGCTGGAGGGGGGGAGCACTCAGAAGGGAGAGGAGTAGGTGTTACTTCACTGAGGGGTGGTGGAAGCATTGAATGCATTGCACAAGGGACTAGTGTAGGTGGAGACTGTGGATGGCGTCCAGAGGGGCGAGGACACATATAGGGGTTGGGTGAAGGTAAAGAAGTCAAATACAAGGGGAACATCTTGGACTGGGGAAAGAGAAGACCAAGGGGATGGTAGGGACAGCAGAGTGTGTGCACAGTATGGGTGCTGACTATCAAGCAAACACAAAAGAGCATTAGGCATCATCTGCTGGCATTTTAGTATGTTACAATGTTAGTTAACAGATGGGGGAATGTACATAGCAGAGACAGCGGAGGATAAGGATCAGGGGTGCTCATCAGGGGATCAGTGAACAAGTTGCCCCAGTTTGGGAAGGCATCTGCAAATGCCAACTAAGTGATGTGTTGCATTGAAAGGGGTACATCGTGCAGGAGGGGAGATGTGATGGTGGCACTGTACAGATCAGTACTTAGGCAACACCAAGAGTACTGATAACAGTACTGCCAGACATATTTGTGAACAGGGACATTAAATTACTGTAGGGGTTGCTGCGTGACATGACACACATGATCGAGGGGCTGTTGGACAAGACCAGTATGGAGTGGATGTTAAAAGTAAGGGAGCGGAGGGACACACAGGGACCTAATATGACACTGGGTGGAGGAGGGAAAAACAGGTACCTAATATGACATTGAGTGGAGGAGGGACACACAGGGACCTGATATGACACTGGGTGGAGGAGGGAAAAACAGATACCTGATATGACATTAAGTGGAGGAGGGACACACAGGGACCTGATATGACACTGGGTAGAGGAATGTTCAGGAAGGAGATGAGGAGACACTTTTTTACTGAGAGGGTAGTAGCTGGGTGGAATGCCTTGATGGCGGAAGTGGTATCCATTATAACAATGGAGTTCTTCAAAAGGAGCTGGGACCAGACAAGTGTAAGGGTGGGAATGATGGGTGGCTTCAGAATAAGGGGTTGCACATAAACATTACAGCATACTTGATGGATCACTATGACTTTATATGCTGGCAAACTTTAACAGGGGCAATATCACATCTGTTGTTTCTTATAGTAAGTAGTACTCACCACAGATATTGTTATTCACAAAATGTGCACATGGTCACAGCAAAAGTTGAACGATCAATGACACAGAGCAGATGAGGATGTGCTGTAAACAGTAAGTGTGTGGAGCAGGACAGATGAAAACATTTGTCAAACCGAATGAGTTGGTATTCATGTGAATGACACAACCCAAAAAATTTTAAAACAAAAAGGCCGGGAAGTGTTAGTGACAAGCGGTGTCAGCACGGCAAGGCCCTTCCGGTTCGACACCGAAAAAAACAAGAGGTTGACACCTCGATTATCAGTGGCAGAAGTCACAGATGCAGTAGGACATCAGTGACAAGGACATCAACACAACACAGCCAAGACACATACAGTGATACATACAAGTTATCAGTAATTGTGACAAACAGTAAACATAGTGTTACACATGAAATGAAAACTGTGAACAGTTGTAATATACCTTGTAATACACAGACATTCTTTTGGTAGACTGATTTATTTAGTGTAAGTTCACATGCAAGTCAACAGTGAGTGATGGTCATACAAAGGCACGTAAAGTGCATTCAAAATAAGTACAGCAAAGTCTTCACACATGTGAGGAGACATATATTTGTTGGGAATGCATGTCAGTGCAGCAGTATGCCCCTCCCTCATGATGCTCTGATCACTGTTGCACAAATATTGAAACCCACCATGGTACTGTACTGGCACCCCCCCCCCCGCCGTCCATTGCTGCACCACCCATTAAATAATATGTACTATTCCCTGGTGCTCTAGTGTTCACGCCCCACCATGCCTGTATCCATGATCACCACTATAAGCAATGGAAATACTTCTTTGGTGGTCCCCTGGCCCCCCTCCCCACACACAGGCCCCCCGCACCCACCCATCATCCCCCATCATTGTCAGGGAGCTTCAATGCCACCGTTTTACCATTGAATGACAGCTTACATTAGCAGCTGTAAGCCCATTGTTCCACACTGTGGACCAATGGGTTTTCAATGAACACTGCAATATTCCTTAAAAAATATGTGAATGAAAGACATCATTCCCATGACTATTACAGTATGCACTGAAAGTCCATTGGTCCACAGTGTGGACCAATGTGCTTACAGCTGCTAATGTAATCTGTCATTCAACAGTAAGAAGGAGGCATTGCAGCTTCCACAGCCATGGCGGGGGAGGGAGATGGGTTGGGGCTGGGGGCCTGTGTGTGTGTGGTGGGGGTGGCACAGGACCACCAAAGAAGTTTCATTGCTCATCCTGAGGATCAGGATACGGTCAGGGTGGGGGAGGTACCACTAGACTACCAGGAATAGTAAATATTTTTTATGGGTGGCAGACATGGGAGGGGAGGGGTGCTACTACTTTGGGAGATCAAGACGGAGGAGAGAAACTCGAAATCACATGTCTAAGGCACATAATCAACTGCCTCTGCATGAGGGTGCTGGCACTGACTGGAGAGGCTTAGTATCCAAGCCATTTCTTTGACACAAAGATTCTGCTTTGAAGTAGATCAAGCAGTACAAATATAAGCCTCAAAACCTCTCAGGTTCAAATCCATTCCCCTACATGAACTCACAAAGTACGTATGAACTTACTTTCCAGTCAACCAACTGGTGTGCACATTTAGGTACAGTTAAGAACCTACATAGCTGGGGAAATAAATGTGCTAACTACTGTGGAAGAATATCTGTGCTGAGGTGAATGACAGTCACCCCACCCCAACCCCAACTCACACAACCTCTTGTAGGTTCATCAGCACATCACATGATGTATAAACAGCTAGTATTTAGTGATATGACTGTACCTGGCATGCAACACAAAAACCTTATGGATTTCACTTTATAGAATAAAAACATGTGGTCTGAAATCCAGAACTGAGGTTACTACAGTTACTGTACATAACACTACTGAATATGGAAATGCGACAGATTTCACTGCAGGGGCAGGTACATGTCATAGACAAACACAGCAAGTAACAAGTGTTGTGGAGTAAGGCAGTGACCATATTAAAAAGCAGGACCATCTAGTGGCAGGTGTGGTTTTGCCTGTCTTTAATTTGGTGGCAGCCCACTAAGCAACAATGCCACCAAATTAAAGACAGGCAAAACCACAAAACAGTACAGTCGTCAGGGTGAGCATAAATAAATCTGCTGTAACCTCGTATCCACAAAATGAATTTGTAACTCTGTTTACATAGACACTGCAAATGAACACTCAGTGCACACTGATGGAATACTGGACACATTTTGGGGCACTGGGAAACAAATTCTTGCCAGTATAGAGTACATAATGCACAACAGTGAGGTACCATTCAGTATTCCCAAAACGGCCTTCCCCTCCATATCCATTTGGATCATCACCATTTTCGGCAACTATGTTTGAATCACTTCCTTCGGCAGAGGCATCGGATTCATAGGGGTCATCACAAAATGGGTCTTGAATGCCGACCGCTGCATTTACAGGCTCCAGATCGCTGCCACTATCATTATACTCCTCAGAAACCAAGTCATCTGTGCAGTAGGAGAAGCTCTCACTAACATGGTCCGCCATGTCATACGGGAAGATGTCCCTGGTAATACGGCACACTGCAGACATGGAGACAATGCGCATGCTCGGGTTGCAAGAGGCGAGGAAAGTAAACAGCACAATGCACTTTCTGTTTCACAGAGCATTAAAATGACAAAAAAAGGTAATTAAATAAATTTTTTGAAAAAAGTCAGCGATTACACTTTGTAACCCTACAGGGATCCAACAAATCAACACAGAACTGTAGATCAGAAAATTCCTTTAATGAAAGTCCAAGGATAAGCTTTTATTCTCTCTGGTATGATGCCAATAATACCATCCTTGTACTTGGGGCTGCACCCCCTCATTGCTGGTAGGCAGCATTACTGGCACCATTCCAGAGTGGATAAAAAACTTACCGTACTTCTGGACAGTCGACGGACTATCCACTATTTACTGAAAGTGTGAATAACTTAAGGGAATAACGAGTGTTGTCCAGGCATGAAAATTCCCTCCAGGGTAAATAACATGTTATTTTCACTGTAGCTGTGTTATTTACCTGGTAGTTGTCAATCATTTAAGCAGTTACTCACACCAGTGCTGTTCTCTGTGAAACTATCTGTTTAATCTTAATTCTGTTGTCTACTCTACCTGCTGTTTTGCTTGACCTGATTTCTTTCTGACTTTGTCTTGCTAAGCCCGCAGCACTCTCCAACTCATGCTATGTCTCTCTGACAAATTATAAAAAAAGGAAAAAATAGATTTCAGTTGCCAGGGGAACACAGATACAGATTTCAGAGTACAACGGTGGGTCTGTTCATGAAAAGGGGTTACCAATGCCCACCATACAGTGCATACCACATTGTTAAAAATCAAGAACTGTCAGGCACATTTTTTTGACTAAATCTGAATGCTGGCTGTATGGGCAGATAAATCACATAACTATAGAATTCTAGGGTATCCATATTTTCTTTTGATGGAGTATCCCACTCCATTTTGCTGCTTTTTTTACCTGAAAAAGTGTGACATGCAAAAACATGTTTTACTAATTTTTTTTGCAAGCTTTATTTACTGTTTTCCATTATTAAAGTAAGTTCACTTACTAATCTGGAGTTGTGTTTTTTTATTATCTGTACTCTTTAGCCCATTGTAATGCTCCATTTTTAATTTATGCAGCTTCGTATTTAATGTGGTGAATGTAACAGTTGGTGTCACAGCACGTTACATTCACCCACATGGCCCCCAAATCTATAATTGTGCTATTAGCACTTTAAAAGATTTTCTGGCTTCTCTCCTAGTTTGCCTCTTTGTGATAACTGACTGTGTTGCTGCCTGATCTATCTTTCCCACAGAAGGGATAACGACCTTTGACCCTCATTCTACTTGGGGTCACATCAGGCCCAATGTTTACCCATCAGTCTGTGACAGTTTCAAAGTCATAACCTGCCCATCAGAACCAAGGAGCAACCATAGATGGAGGAGCTGAGTTGTGGTTTAAAACCCATTGTTTGCATGTGGCTCCTCCATTTGTAGGGCTACATTCCATGAAGATAACCACTGCATGCAACAACGAGGGTTGTAGTTACATTCACCACAGGTAGACTTAGGTTACCATCATTCACTGATTGTTGGGCAAATTTTCAGAGAGCATATTTCAGTGACAACTGCATGTCTAAGGAAAGTGCTGTGCATAAATTGTAATAGGGATTATTCAGTGTATACGGGGTGGAGAGTTAAAATAGATTTTCTTTGTGGTGTCACTCGTCACATTCACCACGATATGTGGTGTCAACCATCATACCTGCCAGTACTGTTACTGTTGTCAAATTCCCCCAGGTTTTGTAACACTATGTCAGTTATTAGTAGTGGTGTGATAGCCATGAGGCATGTTCAGTAAATTTTTTAAAACTTGAAACAAATGTGTGGTGTCACTTTTTACATTCACCACGTTATATGGTGTTAAGCATCACACTTGCCAGTAATGTAATTGTTGATTTTTTTTCATGTTTTATAGCATTATGTCAGTCAGTAATAGTAGTACATTAGTTGTTATGCAAGTTTAGTACAGTTTTAGTAAGTCAAACATAAGTGTGGTGTCACCTGTTACATTCACCACGGTATGTGGTATCAAACATCACACCTGTCACTACTGTTATTATTGTCAGATTTCTCCAGGTTTTGTGGCACTGTGTCAGTTATTATTAGAAGTATGTTAGCCATTAGGCATGTTCACTAAACTCTGTAAAACTGAAACAAATGTGTGGTGTCACTCATTACATTCACCATGGTATGTGGTGTTAAGCATCACACTTGCCAGTAACGTAATTGTCAAGTTTTTTCATGTTCTGTAGTAGTATGTCAGTCAGTAGCAGTAGTATGTTAGTTGTTAGGCATGTTTAGTGTAGTTTTAGTAAGTGAAACGCAAGTGTGGTGTCACTTGTTACATTCACCACGGTATGTGGTGCAAAACATCATATTTGCAATTAATGTAATATAATTTTTATAAATATTTGTTTCCCATGTTTTAATACAACTAATTACATGCTTATTAAAGTTTTTACTACTAAAACAAATGTTTTGTGTACATTCACCACAGCGTATGGTGTCACTTGTTGCACTCACCACAATACAGTTCTTTTATCTCAGGAACCTGTGGGGCTTTTATCTCCCAATATTTTTATTTTTTCATACGTGGGTCATAATATCTTAAAATGCATCACAAATGTAATCTAGAAATAATTTGAAAATTTTACCCTCATGTCACACTTTGGTAACCCCTTTTCATGAACAGACCCTGGTATAAATATAAAATCCCAGGGGTCACACAGGAATAAGCTTATTGTACACTCTGAAATACTGCCAGCATTGGTAACATAGCCCTCGGGGCTTGGCTTTGCTCAGCCCCTTGTTGCTAGGCAGCATCGTTGGCAGCATTCCAGAGACAATACACAGTAAAGCTTAGTCCTATGTGCCCTAAAGAATATCATCTGTAAATTAATAACAAACATAATTAAAATAAAGAGAATAAACAGAATCAAATAAAGAACAAGTGAACAGTGAGGGATGTCATATTGGGGAAATGTAGTTTTCTCAACACACAAGTACTGGCATGTAAGAATTGTACATGCACAAAGCTAATGCCAGCTCTATGAGCCTCATAACAGTTACACTTGCATCAGGCCAGTGGTGCTAACCTCAGTACATGGCACACTCTGCCAGTATCTGCCTGGGTATAGTGTTATTCAGAATTCTACAAAAAGAAACATGACATGTTAGAAATGTGCAATCACTTTTTAAGTACTGAAAGAGTGAAATAAGTAAGTAATAATACCCAACAGGGTGTGTACTATTGGGAAATACTGGACCACCCAGTATAGCCCCTGGAAGGTCTGGTATTTCCCAATAATGCCCACCCTGGAGGGTATTATTGCACTTAGAAAATGGACATTTTAGTCAATTCAATTAAGTGGTAAAATAAGAGAGGAAATAAGTTTAAAAATGAATAGCAGTAGAAAAAAAAATGTGTTTCTACTGAAAAAATAGTCCATATGTTTAAAGGCTGTCCCACCTGCTGTTGATCCTCCCCACAGAGCTATTTTAGTCTATTGAGCTCCCCCCCCCCAACACACACACACACTGCAACTTCAGCAGGAAATGTGTAGAAAAGATTCACCCCAGCAGTCTCTGGACATCGTCTGTCTTCTTTCTGTATGAATGTTTTTTGTAGCCGTCAGAAGATGCGTCTGTTAAGCGCGCGACTGACCTTGCATTACACTAATGCATGATGATGAACAGCCCCAAGGTAAATTATTAGTTTATTTTAAATTTGAAGCAGGAACTTGACTAACTGTGGGGACACTGTGGTATGAGGGAGTTGCTTTGTGCCATTTTGGTAAACGTGCTTCACAGTATGAAGCAAAATGGATTGACAGCTTCCTTTTTCATTTTTGTTTGCTGCGGTAGTGCAAGAGAGTGGTCAGGAGAGTGGCGCCATTGTAAAAGAACACTGCTATGTGAAACTACTATTTGATCACTCTTCCCGACCGCAAACTATCCAAAGTGTGGGCTTTTTTTGTTTTGCTGGCAGCGGCACTGAGGTAAGGAATGTTGGGGGGGACAGTAGCTCTCGCTAAGCGAGAGAAAAACATGGCGGGGATTTCAAATTTCACCGAGTGCTTTCAGCCAATGACAAAGCAGGCTGGGCACCAGTGTACAAGGCTGCCTGGTGAAGTGGCACTTCAACTGGTACTTATTTTTACCTAGACATCTATTGAAAAATAGATGCCTAGGTTGGAGCTGCTTTCGGCCAATCAGAATGGATAATCCATTCTTACCATTTTCTAAATAGCATTAGAAAATTGGCTTTTTATTTGGAGGCATCTGATTGGCTGGTACCCACTCTGCAGGGGTACATTAACTTTCAATAGATGCCCACCAAATAAAATGTCTGAGACTAAACCTGCCTAATGCCCAGCCAAGTATCCTTGTGCCCAACCTGCTTCATCATTAGCTGAAGCACTGGGCACACAAATTCAAACAGCTGCCATTTGTTTTGCTTGGTAAGTGAGAACGAGTGAGAAGCCCCACTCCCCGAACCGGTGTACACAAACAAAAGCAGTCGCATCTTCAAAAAAATCCTCTTACTACTTTTTTCCCCCCCAAAACCCTCAGCTGATACAGTCAGTCAATCAAGTCCCGATCCACTCCACCTGCTCTCACACCCGCCACAACCCGGCTGCACGACTCTGTCTGTGGGAGCCACTTCAAACAGCTCCCACTTCTACATTTCCTAGCCAGGCTTCTCATCCAAAAATAGCGGACTTGTTTTACACTGGACCCGATTCTTACGACCAGAGACAGACTGGTAGAAAAAAAAAAGCAAGACCTTGTTTCAGTTGTTTTCCCACTACCACCCCGGTTGACTTCCCTGGATGTGCAGCTCCTGATCTTCCGTTGTGGGTCCCATCCCGCTCGCGATAGAATCACCAGCCACATCATGCTGCAGTAACAGTTAAAAGAAAAGTAAATAAATTAAAAAAAATACTGCTGCACAATGGCTTAAGAGTTTAAAAAGAACTTGTCTGGGATGTGCACGCATGTGTGTGTGTGGTGGGGGGGAGGAGGTAGTACAACAGAATGGCTTCCTGACCTGGGGGGGCAGTAGGAGACAGAACAGCACAGAGGAACTGCTTGACCAACAAAACACACTTAATTTCTCTCTAGTTATTTTTTTTTTAATATTTTATTTTCTATTTTCCCAAGTGCACAGGAAAAAGTCACGTAGCCCATTTTCTAAGTGCAATAATACCCTCCAGGGTGGGCGGTATTTTATTTATTAAATTTTGATGACCGGGTAGGCCCACTAAGCCCCAAAGGTCCCTTTTTCAGAGGTGACCCAGACAGACGTTATATGGAGAAATACATGCAGAGAAGAGATTACAGAGCATATACAGGTAGGTTATAGGTTACAGTCATTCTTGGCATTGATACAGAGCACATGTACACCAGTTGTAAATTGCTATAAACCAAAAGAAACCCTAGTACATTGGTTAGTTAGTGTGTTTAGAGGTATGGGCAATACCGGAACTTCCAGGGGCTATAAGGCCCTCCACCTGCGGCGTCGGGCCTCACTACACCCCTGGGCGGTCCGGTATTGCCCAATACCACCCACCCTGTTGGGTACTATTGCTTACATACTGCACTACCAGAAAGACTAAAGTGTTTGCAGTGGGAAATGATACAACTGAGTCAGAGAACTATGAGGACCTTTTGTGTGTCACTTCAGAGCCTGAATCTGAACTCTGTACGTTTAAGTATTTAATTCCAGGCACCACCATTTACAAAAAATGTTTCTCAGAAATCTTCTGATTGGACTCCAGCTTGATTGTGGTGCTAGCTGCAAGTTGTTTCCAGTGACTTCATTACTTATGAAGGTTGGTTTTGAGAAAAACAATTGCATAACAAAAGTACTTTGACATTAATTGGAACGTGACGGCTTCATCAGAGAAATCTATGCAATCAATAATTGTACCAAATGCACTTTATCATAGTGAAGATAATGTAAACAGACCACATTATACCACAACAGGAAGGTTCAGTAGAGACACAAGGAGTCCATAACATGTTCACTATTTGCCCATGTCCACTAAAACATTTGTAGCCACTCAGACAAGTGCAGAACAACACAAGAACCCACAGGTACTAAAGAAAATTACCTTACAGGAGTGGCCTGAGACTAATGAACAGCTACCACTGGAAGTAACTATTCTATTCATATGTATTTGAGATGAACTCAGTGGGCTGGATATTCAAAAGGGTTGCACCATGCGCAATAGGGTTGCGCCTGCGCAAGTCTGAAATTGAGCCATTCTGCCATATTCAGCAGGAGGCAGTTGCGCCCCCAAAGTCAAGCTGAGCAACAGCGCAATGCTAATGAAGGCATGCTCAACTGGAGGGGTAGGAACCATGCATAAACTGCACAGCCCAAAATTCAGCGGGCTGTGCAGAGTTGTGCAGGCGCAACCCCCAACCTGTGCCTGCACAACTTTGAGCAAAAAAAAAAGGAGTAAGTCAAGGACCACCCACAGGTGAGCTGCCACATTGCAGGCGCAACACAGCAGCTGCCACCTGTGGGTGGCCCTAAATCTTACTCTGTGCCCCTGCAGCCCAATCGGGCATAATAGTAACCCCCTCCCCGACTGGCCCGATCGCGGGCATGTAAGTAACCTCCCCGACTAGTCCCGATCCCTTGAGCATAAGTGTAGTAACCCCCCCTCCCCTCCCGGCCCGATCGTGGCATGTAGTAAACCCCACCCCAACTGGCCCGATCCGGGAAACTCATCATAAACCCCCACTAGCCAGATCGCCGGCAGAACAGAGTTCAACCCCCAAGAACATATCCCTGGTGGTCCAGTGGACCTTGAAGCCCGATCGCAGGCATTAGAGTCCACCATCCCCCAAGGTCCATGTACCCTGGTGATCTAGTGGCCCCCATCCCACCCACCAGGCCCCACCACCTGCTCCCCCGTCAGCGGTGGGCGGCAGCATCCCCCGCCTGCCACCCTGCCACCTGCCGACCCATGACTGCTCGGTAGGGCTGCGCCCATTGGTTCAGAGCAAGAGCCAATGGTCGTACACCGCCTCTAAGGCAGTCTAGATATGTGAATTAATTCATTCACATATCTGGACTGCTGTGTCGTGTAGGCTCTGCGCCCATTGGCTCTTGTCTGAACCAATGGGCATGCAGCCCACCGAGCCGGTTGAAGCAGGCGGCAGAGCGGGTGGGATGCTGCCGCCTGCCAGCTGGGGAGGCGGGGTGGTGGGCTCCATGGGTTGGTGGGGTGAGGGCCACTAGATCACCAGGGTATGTGGACCTTGGGGGATGGACCTAATGCTCGCTGTCGGGCTTCATGTCCACTGGACCACCAGGGATATGTTCATGGGGAGGTTGAACTCTGTTCTGCCACGATCGGGCTAGATGGGGGTGGGGGTTTTACTATGGGTTTGCCAGCGATCGGGCCAGTCGGGGGAGGGGATTACAACAGTTATGCCCGCGATCGGGCTGCAAGGGGGCGTTGGTCCCCGACAGCTGCTGCCTGGCAGGGCGCCAGGCACAAGTCCTCGAGTTGGTGCACCTGCATGCTATTAGCATGCAAATGGGAATATAAATAGATGCAAATGGCCCCAGCATACTGCATGAATTGGCCCCATTTGCATATGCTTTTGAATATTGGAAATTGCGCATGGCGCAATGGAACTTGCTCCACCGCATCTTGAATGCTCCACTCTGACCACTTGTGGTGGTGCAAGTTCCACTGTGCCATGCACAGTGGCTGTGGCCGGGGGGGGTGATATTCAAAGGAGTTGGTCAATAGCGCAACTCCGTTGAATATCACCCCGGCCACACCCCAGCGCAACTATTTTGTGCAGCGCAAGGGCTTGCGCCACAGAATGGTGCAGTTTGAATATCCAGCCCAGTGTGTAAAACAGGATCGGTGATGCACCTGAGGAGGAGGAATAGGAGGGAACCCTACTCCCTTGGGGGGGTGGAGATTAAGGAGAAGGAAACAGAAAGGGACCTGGGGATTATGGTAGCGCAAGACCTCAAGGTGGAGCCAGTGTAGCAGGGCAGTGGGAAAGGCAAATGGAATGTTGGCCTGCATTGAGAGGGGTTTTAATAACAGAAAGATGGAGGTGCTAATGCCATTACACAGAACCATGGTCAGGCCACATCTGGAGTATGGGATGCAGTTCTGGAGGCCTCACCTATGCTGAGATATTGAGCTGATGGAGAGGGTACAGAGAAAGGCAACCAAAATGGTACGAGGGATGCAGCATGTACCCTATGGGGGAAGATTGAGAAGGTTAAAATTGTACCCTCTGGAGACTGGGAGGGAGAGGGGGACATGATTGAGACCTTTAAATATCTGAAGGGAATAAACAAGGTGGGGGGTGATAGTTTGTTCAAATTGAAGATGGGAGCAAACACGAGGGGAACATAGCCTCAAACTGGAAGGTGGGCAATACAGAGGTAATGTCAGGGGGCAGTTTTTCACAGAGAGAGTGGTGGAGGCCTGGAACAAGCTGCCGGAGGAGATAGTGGCAGCTGAAATGGTGGAGGAGTTCAAGAGGGCTTGGGATAGATTTAATGGGTTGGGAAAGGAGGGTGGAAGCATAACAGAGGATGGGTAGGGTGTTGGGCAGACTAGATGGGCCGAGGGGCCTTTCTCTGCTGTCACATTTCTGTGTATCTGTGTATCTTTAAGAGTAAATAAGTAGTTATACCAACCTTCTTAATAGCAGACAGCATTGACAGAGTTTACTCTTCACATTTAGCTATCAAAGGATGTCTGAGAAGAGCATGAGAATGTTTCTATTGGCTAAGTGTGAATGTTTAGATATAGACATATACTGAGTAGTGTAGCCTTTGACATTTGCAGGAGACATGCAACAGCAGGAAACATTACACCACCATGAACCACAGAACCTCTACCAAACCGCAGGGAAAATTGGTTGCAGATTAATTCACTTTCAATAAAAAAGATTTCCTGATTACAGTTGGCTGGTGTTCTTACTTTTCTGAAGTTCGTTACATAGAGCATATTAAGTCCAAAAGAACAATAAGTATGGTGAAGGCCCATTTATCCAGGTATGGGGCAGAATTCACAAAGCAGATACACTGGGTGCAAATGAGATGTACCGGCGCAACTTGGTTGCGCAGTCCCCAGACAGTGCGAGTCACAGAAGGATGTGCTGCAAGATGCACTGTGCACATCCCCACTGTGAATCACACAGAAATGGCACAGCTCAACGTGAGATGCCCCAGTGCAACAGGGATGAGCCAAAGCACCCAGGGCAGCATAACAGTGAATATGGAGCAAGTCGGCAAGGAACAAAGGAGCAATAGGATGAAACTGCAGTGGCACAAAGGATGCAGGGGAACACACCTGCAGGGACTGGCCAGAGTGCCAAAGGGCCTGTGAGTGGCCACAACAGAAGAGGTGAACAGACAGAGCACAGAGAGAAACACCCAGAAGCACCTAACACACCCCACACAAGAGCCCAGCAGGCACAGATGACATGCCCAGGGGTGCCTGTCAAGGTGTACCACAGCTACTTGAGGAGCACCATGCAGCATGGATGTGTCACCAAACCATGGCCACCTGCACAGGAACCCAGTGGTGTGGAGAAAGGAGATGCCGCACAGGGGCACACTGGTGGACACGCACAATGGTGGACAGGCCAGCTGCCATGCACCTCACAGGTGCAACATGCCCACAACCAATGTGGACCACTCACAGAGCAGCACAACAGGGCACCAGTGCAACAGATGCAGCCCACATGCACCACATACATAACAGGGGCACTGAGAAAGGCAGCATGACACAATGCTCACCCACACACCACAGGCAACATGGAGGACACACAGTGAGGCCACCATGTCAGGGGGGCAGGATGTGAGTGTGAGCAGTAACACAGGCACACACGTGTGTAAGGCAACAAAGGGACAGTGGACAGCAGCAGGCAAAGACAGACAACATGCGCAATGTACAGTGAATGACCACAGACACCGGTTGCAATAGACAACAGTTTAGTAACAGCAACAGAACACAATAAACTATTTATAACAACAACAACTGGCAGAAGGAACAGGGAAGGTGAGGGTGGGGGGGTCTGTACAAGTACAATAATGGTATACAGGAAGGTGAAGGTGTCTATGTGTGTGTGTGTGTGTGTGTGTGTGTGTGTGTGGGAACAGGGTACAGCAATGTACAATGTGCATGGGGAAGGAATGTGAGGCAATACAGAAAGGGGCCATACACAAATGTCCACGTCCCTAATGTTCGGGATGTGTTGCAGCACAGCACCCATGCCTATGACCCCTGACACACATCACTCTGACCAACATGGTCAGTGCCTGCAGCAGCTGTCCCTGATGCCTGTAGAATGGCTGTAGCATCGTCCATAATGACCTCTGGTGCTAGAGCCCTGTTAGCTACAGTACTTCCTGATGCCACAGACGAATGGGAACACGTGGCTGTACACCCCTTGAACCTACAGTGGGGGACACAGACAACAGGTACTAAGAGCCATGTTCCACACTGCCCCCCCTGCTCACCACATAAGTGTGCTGGAGGCATCCACCATGCAAATGGCCAACAGTGTGCCTGGAACACCTCACGCCAGCAACAGGCTGGCACACAGTGCCACACTGTGACCGTGCAATGTTACTCAGAAAGCACATGGCCCACATGTACATGCAGGGGTATGTGCAGTGGAGCATGTAGCCATGCCCCACACAGCATGTGCACATGCCAGCAGACAGCACAAGCATGCAGGCCCTGTCCGGAAACCACTGGAGCACCAAGGTGCCCATGGAGCACATGATATGCGCACATGGTGGATGTACACATAGGAGCCAGGTGCACTGTGGCCCAAGCACACACCGCCATGTCCACACCCCATGTGTGCATGCAACCAGCAGCACACAGACATGCACAAGCGACCGGTAATGGCCAGCTGAGGGCACCACCCCTCCCTGAACACACAGAGGATGCACATGATAGACACTCACCTGCACCAACACATCCCTGTCCATGGGCACTGACACTGGCTCTATTGCACCTGGTCTCCACTGCAGCCATAGCCCTCCATCTGCCTTCCAGCCCTGCAAGAGGAACAAAAGCAGAGAACACCATGAGGAGACTGGAGGTGTGACAAGCCCACCACCCCCAACCCCCAGCAACAACATCAGTGCCAGCATGCAGTGATGGCAACACCCCCACAGTGCTTCAGTGATGGCGCCCCTGGCTGTGTGCAACCACACACAGCACCCCTGCCCATGCCCACCATGTGTACAGCTGTATGTATGCCATGCTACACCGCGCACGCCAGAGTGGCCCCCCCCATGCACCATGCCGCACACACCTACCCCCGTTATCATGCAGGCACTGCCCACGCTGTGTGTGGCCTGCGGTCCACACGTGTGTGTGTGTGTGTGTGTGTGTAGTGGTGTGCAGTGTGCCGGCTCATGCTGCCTGTGTACATGCATTGTACTGTGACTTACCTGGACGTGGCACCGCACCCCTGCATGCACGGTAGGATTGCCACCTTTGGATGAGGCAAAAAATGGATTATAAGCTCTGCCCATAGCCCCGCCCCTTTTCATGACTCATCATGCATTGCTTCTCCTAGAAAGCCATTTATTATATCAATAAAAGACAACACTTAAAGCAGCAGTTCAACAAAAATGTTTTGATACTGTACTGTACCTGTTTAAGTTACTTTCCTAGATTCTTCCTAGTTATCTGTTTACTTATGTATTTATTTATTTACTGACATTGGTTTACCAGATAAACATATAGAGATAAAATACATCTCATTTACAGATATGAACTGAGGGGAGACAAGGGAAATATTGTAAATAGCATGCAGTAGTATTCATGGTATATAATAATACACCCAAATCCAGGGCCTTCTCTGGACAGCATAAAAAAAAGACAGGGTAACGCTGGTCTTCTACTATCCTCCTTAAATATCCACAGCCTGCCTAAAAAACTAACACTACTCCAAGGTTGGGTTGCACAACACTCACCAGACATTCTTGCTCTATCCGAAACACGGCTCACAAGAAATGTCCCAGATTCAGCAGTTGCTCTAAACAACTACACAATTTTCAGAGATGATAGAGTGGACAAGAGGGGTGGAGGTTGTGCTATTTACGCTAGACCGCAACTTCAACCATTACTCGTTCCCCTACCATCACCGGCTCAAGGGGCACAAGCCATTACTGTCAAAATAATGGTTGGCTACCAAGGGAAACCGCTATACATAATGGCTGTCTACATACCCAACAACCAAAAAGTAACCTTCGACTCCATACTGGCCAATATAGCACTGCTCCCCCCCAGAAGTGAGCTCATAGTAATGGGAGACTTCAATATAAACTGGCTTACTACCTCAGCAGACCCCTTCAAAGATGCTGCTACAGCGCACAACCTGACCCAAGTTGTCCTGACCCCTACACGGCTAGATCCCAGGACAGGAACTCAGACCCTCCTGGACCTAATTTTAACAAACTCACCCAATCACCTCTGTAATGTCAAAGTCCTCCCAGACATCCTTAGTGACCACTCTCCCCTCTCCTGCCTCTGGTCAAACAAGAGTCCAACTGCACAACCCAAAATCTCGCTCCAAAGGCATATCAAAAAAGGCGCAATAACCAAGATTTTTCACTCTCTCTCTACCAGTGATTGGACAGCTGTCCACACCGCACAGTCCGCGGATGAGACACTCACCTCCTTCATCAAAATCTTCAACACAGCTTGTGACAAATATGTCCCACTTCCAAAAAAGATCCTAAAAACTAGGGACACCCCGTGGATCACACAGTCCCTGATTGACCAGATGCACCATAGAGACAACCTTTGGCACAAGGCACTCGACTCCAAGTTACCCCATGACAGACAACTCTACAGAAAGGCAAGAAACAAATGCACCAGGGCCATTCGGCTAGCCAAGGCCAACCACTACAAGCAAGCCCTCACCTCAACCTGGGGCACAGGAAACAAATTTTGGAGCAATGTCAAAGAACTTTGTGGGAAAACCGTTAACCAATCACCAACCCAAATACTCAAAAATGGTGCCCTCTCACAAAACCCCTCCATAATAGCCAATGTCCTGAATAATTCCTTCACAGACCTCAGCCACATTCTCCCAACAAATTTCTTCGACCCACCCCCCAGTGTCCCACCTAACCCCATTCCCAGTCATACCCCCACACCGTTCCGGCTCAAAACAATCTCCTGCAGTAAGGTCAAACACTACCTGGCAAATGCCCTACGGAATAAAAGGTATAGCAGTGACTTTGTAGACCTCAAGATCCTCCGGCTAACACTAGACGTGACCCTCCCACATATCACCAAGATTTTCAACCTATCACTACGTCTAGGACAGTTCCCCACTCTATGGAAAAGGGGAATTAGTACACCAATTTTAAAAAAGGGTGATCCAACTGACCCCGGCAATTACAGGCCCATTACGATACACCCCCCACTCTCAAAAGCTCTTGAAAGAATAATTTCAGACCAACTCACAGAGTACCTCACCAGGCATTCCCTGCTCTGCCAAGAGCAACATGGCTTCAGATCAGGACACAGTACCACTACGGCACTCCTCGAACTCACATCATACATACACGAGGCGCTTGATGGGGGTGAAATAGCAGGAGCAATCTTCATCGACCTAACCAAAGCATTTGATACCATCAGTCATGACCTACTGTTATAACTACTCCCCTTCCTCAACCTTGCACCAGATACATTAATCTGGTTTAAGAATTACCTAACAGGTCGAACGCACCAAGTTAAAATCAACACCACTCTATCCACTAAAACCCTGGTTCTATCAGGTGTACCCCAAGGATCAATCTTAGGCCCCCTATTATTCACTCTCTTCCTGAACTCCATCCCTACAGCATGTAATGGGAAACTTCTGCTCTATGCAGGTGACGCAGTAGTCTACTGGAAAGACAACACCCTAAACTCCCTCCAACACAAGCTGCAAACCTACTTCCATGAACTAAAAGACTGGTTCACAAAGCACAGGCTTATATTAAACTACACCAAAACAAAATCCATGATCTTTGCGCACCGACAAAGCCCCTATACAAGAGCACAACTAAACATCTCCAACTACCAGGGCACCAAAACTGAACAGGTCTCAGACTTCAAATACCTTGGCATCACATTAGACTCATCTCTCACCTACCACACACACACATCAACCAACTGTCCTCCTCAGTAAACACCAGACTAGGGATCCTCTACAGGCATAGACAATGCCTCCCACCACAGGCTCTACGTCTGGCAGTGACCAGCTCGGTCATATCCTTGTTAGACTATGGAATAATAATATATGGGACGGCTGACCCCACAGCCCTGAAACGTATCAACCTTGCCCTCAACAAAGCCGGCTGGCTGGTCACAGAAAGTAACCACCTAACCCACACCTGCGACCTTTACAAAATAGCGGACTGGCTGACTTTTAAAGGAAGGCTAAAATACCATACCTGCGTCCAGGCCAAGAAAATCCTACTGAAAATTGCACCCTTGGGCCTTCACTTCCTAATACAAACTAACACCCACAGGAGCGCCCCAAGGCACCTAGTAAATGTGCCCATCCGTGTCCCCTACCGGAGGACCGCGCTAGGCCAAAGGTCTTTCAGCTATCGTGCACCCACCTGGCTCAACGAACTCACTCCTACTATAGCACAGGCCCCAAGTTTAGGCCAGTTTAAAACCCAAATCAAAAGACACCTCATTGCCTCAGAGAAGTGTAGCTGCAACTGAGCATCTAACCCCACCTCGACGCAGGGTTGTAATTCAACCCCTAGAACCTACCCAGAACTACAAATGTAGTTACAGACAGAGGATAAGGCTAACATTCCACCATTTGTGGCATGTTCAACAGATCTAGGATTGCAAGACTAACCCTATTGTAACTTTATTCTGTATATGTTTGTTGTCAACTTGTAAGCACCACTGTGTAACACTAAGCAAAGAAGCTTGTTCACATCAGTCTGTATGTGTTCTCATAAATCTGTATGTTTGTCCAGACGTGGAGCCTTTGCAAAGGAGTCTTTGATTCAAAGGTTGTAATTCCGAAAATTAATTAATAAATAAATAAATAAATAAATAATGATGACATCGTTTCCTATAATATGTACTTTATATCTTTCTCTGGCTCGATGACTCCATATCCTTTTTATGGCCACAGTACTATTTCAAACCCAAAGAAGTGACTATATTTTTTTCTTGAGGAAAAAAATAATTTTAAACATTTAAAAATGCCTAAATTCTGTTAGAGATGAAAATTACCAGGAAATGAAAGTGGAAGACAACTGGCTCTGTTACTGTCACAAAAGGTGGGGGCAGCTTTGCTGCTATGCCAATTTAAGATGCAATGGAAAGATCATGTTAAGTAAGTGCCACTGGTGTTAATGCCCATACTTTACACCTCCCAGGTTGTCCGCTGTTACAAACAAAAGGCTATATTGGCAACAGAACTTGTTTGTAACCTGGACATGTAGCTGAAACACTAAATGATATGACAAAATATGTTTCAAAAGTATGTAAGCACTAAAAATTTCATAAAAACCTGATCAGCACAGAGCAAAACCAGATTACCTGATAGGGACCCTGAAAACCTGATCACCAGGTAAAAAACCTGACAGGTGGCAACCCTTGTGCACAGTCTTGTAGGCTCCTCAACCTCCCGGGTCCCTGTGCTGCAGGTCACCGTAAAGGTGCCTGCATTGCTCCCCATTGCAGGCAACCCCTGTCCTGCGCACCAGCTGCACAGCAATCCTGGCCCACACCACAGAACGTGGCTCAGTGATGTCATCAGACCCTAAAACTGTCCCTCAACCAGCAGCACCAGTGTCACAAGGTTGAGGAGCTCCACATCACCCCAGTTCATGGCACTTGGGCCTGTCCTCTGTGCATGTGGCATGATCCCCTCAGTGTCACCAGGTCAGATGTGCACAGATCATGCTGCTGGTGTGTAATGGCACATTCACGCCAGATGCGTGATTGGCCATCGTGCAATGCACCACACACAGCATGACAATGTGCAGTTGCTGCCAATAGCGCTGCAACATGCATGCACACAGTGCCATGCATGGGCAGAAACACAGGGTCATGGGTCACGCCCGGGTTGCACATGCACACTCCGCCATCTTGTGAGTGGCAAGCAATGCCATGCACAGTGCAGTGCTGCCACGCACATTGCCGGTGTTGCGCTCTGATCGACAAGTGTGCAATGGCACCCCGTTGCACAATACATGCACACAACATGACAGGCGGCACCGCAGTCATCACACAAGTGGACATGTATGTGCAGCTGGATGTGATCACTCTGTCAGTAACACAGGACTGTTTGCATTACGCCTGTCAAAACACTAACCCAGCATCGTGCATGCAAGGGAATGCACCATGACAGCTGTGCTGTATTCAGGAAATGCCCTCTGTCCCATGAGCAAGCACTGGAAATGCGCCATATGGGGATGTGCTCAATGCAGCAGATGCGCTCTGCTGATTGAGATGAGCTGGGGGAAATTATGCAATTCACAGACATTGCTCCAAAATCAGCTCATTGCCAAATTCAGGAGCATCTCACCTGATTAGCATCTCATTACAGATGCTCCCAGTCTCATTTTCATGCCCTGAGTCATAAATGCTCCTGAATGCGCCTCCACAGACCTCAGATGACTGAGAGAAATTGCATCCTTGAAGGTAGGTATGTTTACATTCTTCCAAAGGCAGTGTGGCTGCACAAAATGTCAGTGTGAGGCCTAGGACATACAGCCATGATCCATGCCTGTTCCCAGTCAACAGGCACATCCAGGTGAGTGCCCCACAGCGTCCCACTGTTCAAACTAGGTCTGGCTTGTGGGGGGGGGGGTCCGTTGCTGGTGTATGGTGTAGCATGGGCCCACAGACTGATGACATGTGTGTTGCAGGCCAGACCACCATCTGGTAGTACATGGCAAGCAAGGCCAGTCACATGTGCAGGACATGTCAGCTATGTGTACTACTGCTACAGAACTGATCCTGCCAATGCCCAGCTGTCCCTGAAAGTCCCAGAACCTGTGCCAGATATGCACAGCAGGTGGGTGTGTGGTATGCAGACAAGGTGCTATGACCCTGCAGCAGCCAGACACCATGCCTGCACACATATGGAACTGACTATTGTGTGCTAATGGCTGCGTATTCTCACCCACATAAACCAATATGTCCAGAAAAGACACAGCTGCTGGACATAGATGTCCCAATTTCACCAGTGATGAGGACAGGGCACTAATCAAGGCATAACTGCTGCGCAAGGACATCCTAGCTGGCAGGGGTGGGAGCAGACAGCTGCAGGGTGAGGGGTGGGAGGCTGTGGCATGGCACGTAAACACTGTCAGGAGGTTTAACAGGATGCTCCAGGAGTGCAGAAAGCACCTGCATGATGAGAAAAGGAGAGCCAAGGAGAAGGTGGCGCACATCGAGGCCTCCCTGAGTGGGACAGGGGGTGAGCCGTAGACAGGTGTGTGCTTTACACCCATGGAGGAGCTGGTGGTGGCCAGCATGGGTTGGGCAGCTGTGCAGGATTCCTGGAGGGGACTTCCAGATGGGTGGCAGTCTATCACAGCACTGTGAGCATACATGCCCAGGACATGTGCCCGTCCATGTATGCTCTAACAGCCCCACTATGTGTGACTATCTGACCATGTGCCTGTGTGCACCAAATATGGTTCTGTATGCCCCATCCATGGACCGTCTTATGCAGTCATTTGACAGGCTGGGGATGTACTGGGTGGTTCCTCTGCACACCATTGCTGTCATCCCTGTGGGTGGTGGCCAGGGTGTTGTCCCAGTCCCACACATGTACAAGAGAGCATGTACAGGCACTGGGCCTGTTCAGCTGTAGCCAGTGTCTGGCTGCATCAGCAGAACTGTTGTTGACTGTCAACCGCATGGCATGTCAGGTGTGTCCACTGGCACACGTGTGTGACCACCTATACGTGTCTGTCTGAACACTACTGCCACACAAGCTTGTAACCATGTATCCCTTCTTTCTGTTACAGCTCCATCACTCCTCATGGGTGCTACCATGACTGGCACACCACAGAGTAGCACTGCAGAGGATGTTGCCAGTCTGTCTCACTGAGCAGCAGCCAGGTCTGGGGATGATGCTGTCCCGGGCCCATCAAACACCACAGCTGCCCTGGACAATGTGACCAGTGGTTGCAGGGCCTTCCAACACCTTGGCAAGTGATGCCATGGCTGGTGAGCAGGATGGCACATGGCTTGAGAGGTTCCTGGGTATGGCTGATGATGACCCAGTGGACATGGTGAAGATCACAGATGCCTTGCTGGTGTTGGCATCACGTGCACAGGGGGCATACAGTGATGTTGATGATGATCCAGATGCCACACAACTTTGGGGAGGACATGGCCAACAGTGGAGTGCACGCCGCACAGGTGCATGTTCAGGTGGCACCAGCAGGCATTGGTAGTCCTGCGGCCCCTGGAACACCTGCATGGTCTGCACAGCTGCCCATGGTGGTGGTTGCTGTTGGCTCTGTGACTGGTGCTGCTGTGGTGGTGGAGACCTCCAGCATGGGTCAGCAGGGTGATGTGGTTCAGCTGCAGGCGTCGGAGGTCCATGATGCAGCTGTCCCTGGATGCACAGCAGTTGCACAAGCCCAATCTCCACCCATACTGTGGCCTGCGGTGGTGCATCCACCTGCAATGGACGTGCAGCAGCAGGCTGGCACACCACCTGCCCATCGGTGCTGTCCCCGTGAGCTTTCACCTGCCAATGAGATTGATGGCTATGCATGCCTCCTGCAGGACACTGTGGAGGGGCAGGGATCCCTACGGGTGGAGCTCAGGGACATTCAGATGCTGCTGGCAGTTGAACACAAGTCGTTGGCTGATGGTGTACCCAGATGTTGGCAAAGGCTCACCTACTGCAGATGGGCATGACCTCAGCGCTGGAGTAGATTGTGCACGCCGAGTTGGCATGTGCAACCAGTGCTCCACGTGGCCACCTGGCCTCCAGCCAATCCCAGGAGTACCTCACACATGCCCAGGCAGTGGCGTCAGGTGGACCCATTGCTGCTGACACCATCACCACACCTCTCCATCCCCATCAACTCCATATCTGACATGAATCATGGGGCCAACACACCAGTGAGCAGCCATTCACGGTCTCACTGCAGTACCCCCTCCAGGGGTGTTAGCTACCCCTCCGTGACCAGTGGTGCTGCATCAGTGACCACTGGTTGTGGGTGTGGCCACCCACATGTCCGTGGTGGCCATGGTGACTCTCACTGATACCTGGGTGACAGCTCACATGGCCCCTGTCGACTGCACCCTTTGCAGCCCACTCACCTGGCTACCTGTGACTGGGGTGGCATGGGTGGCATGTGTCTGCCCCTGTGCGTTGCCTGTGTGGGTCACCTGTGCAGTGCCACATGCATGTCCAGGTGCACCATTGTTGTGCTGTGTGGCATGGGCATGATGAATGTGGTCCTGTGTCTGCTGTGCATGTGTGCCAGCAGTAGTACACTGATCCATTCCATCCTCAGCACATACATGTGCCCTCTGGACATGTGGATCCTGCTGTGTGTATATATGTGTGTGTGTGTGTGTGTGTGTGTGTGTGCATGCAGCATTGTCACCCTCATGGGTGCACTACATTGCAGCAGTGTTGCGGTAGAGTGCCCTGTGGTGTGTTTGTGGTGTTTGTGTGTGTGTGTGTGTGTGTGTGTGTGTGTGTGTGTGTGTGTGTGTGTGGTGGGATGCCAGCTGTGTGTTACCCACCTGTGTTACTCACCTGCAGACCCCAAAGTGCTCTTCAATGATGGTGTCCCTGTGCCGCTGGGACCTAATGACCAGCCATGGGTCTCTTCGTGCCAGTGGTGGTCCATCACACTATCCCTGGACTGCTGCATCCTTCTCCCCCTCCTCATCCTCCTCCTCTTCCTCCCCAGAACTGTCACCCTCATTGGCCTGGACAGCTATTCCATGATCAATGGCCATGTTGTGCAAAATACAACAGGCCAGGAATATGTCACAGGCCTTCTCTGGGCTCTACTGTAGGGCACCACTGACCTATCCAGACACTGGAAGTGCATCTTCAGCATGCCAAAGACACACTCAATGGTGGCACACATAACTATGTGCCTTGTTGTACCACTCTTCCGCCTCTGTGCCAGGTCAGCAGAGGGTGTGAAGGCAAGGAGGAGAGTAGTACAAAAAAATCAAATGAGCAGAGACAGATTAAGATCTCAAAATGTTGGACAAAATAAACATTGCATCACAAAGAATAATTGGCTGTCCAGCACAAAGACTGAGGAGTAGGAGGGCCAAATCTTTGCTGCATAAGAGTAAGAATTTGTTAAAGCAAAGACTTCCTAACAGCAAGAAGAAGTTCAGAGAATGTAAGTACTCTTGCAGCACTATACTACAATGGATCCACAGTGCATTCAGTCCTCGGGAGAAATGAGAATGTGAGAATAGATTCTTTGGACAAACTCAAACTTGTACCAGAGGGCAAACATTCTAGTCAATGCTATGGATCTGCTATGGAATACTGACAGTCATTAGTATGATGTACAAGAGCCTGACACCATTTGTCCGACAAGCACTTGCCTGTCAGTTGAAATTTGCCCACTGCAGAGGTGATTTTTATGTTTCAGAGGGCTTTGCCACTTCATCCCCCATTGTGGAGGGCTTTGGCCCCTACACACCCCATACTTAAATCTAATCACATCCGCCACGGGCACATTTCTACTATCAGGCAAGTGATTATTGGGCAAGCAGTGTCTGACTATTGTACGTTGGGTGAGTGACTATTTATATTTCATTGGACTCCTTTATGCTATAACAACAAGAGACGTGCTAAGGAGGCACAAATGGCAACTAAGAAAGACAAAAGAGAAATGACTGTTATATCAGCAGTCAATATCAAGGATGTTATTAAAAATATATGCCAGATGCTAAGAACAGAGAACTGCATAGCAGACAACTGGGCGAGGAGCAGTCAACAGACTTCTAAAAGGGTCTAGAAACATTGGAACATCAAAATCTGATGATGTGGTTAGATGTTATAGATCTTCTGGTGATGGTGCCAGTGCCAGATCTTTCATGTACAAGATATGAAGGATCTACAGTATCTGGAAGATGTAGCATTTCAAAGACTTTGAATGCTGCCTAATTAAGCAATAATGCCTGACAGGGTGTGTGTTGTGCTGGGATAATGTCATGCCTCAGGTGGTTGGGCACGAGGCCGCAGGCTGAGTGAGTCCAACAACTGAGGCGTGACGTTATCCCAAACAACACACACCCTGGAGGGCATTATTGCTATTTTACAGTGGCTCGTTGTTATATATAAAATAAAAAAATAATTTTAAAGAATGTTTTTAGTGTGGAAAAATATTTTTGTTTCCTAAGAGGAGATGCAAAAAAGAGGTCATCTCGCTCATCATATAGCTCATCTACAGGTTCACAGTGAGGCTGAGACTAGACCCGCGATGTTGTACTGGGATAACCGCATGGGTCCAGCCCAAGACTGACCAATCAGAGTCCAGGATTTTTTCTTGCCATTATATAATATGGATTTGATTCATGATGTATGAAAAATGAAACAGTACATGAGTATACAGTATGTGTTTAAGACACTGTACCAATTAGTTAAATAATGTTATGTATATAGTTACATATAACAAAACTTACTTAGGAATGCCAAGTTCAAGTTATGTTATTACCATGAAATCTGTATTCGTATGTATTTAGTTCACCAGTGCTTTTTTCTATTGAGCAAAGCTGTAATAAGACAACACACATTCGCAGCTTAACAGCTGCAAAGCATTGCAAACTACGTAAAGTTTACAAAAACATTGCACAATATTTTTTTAGTTCTAAGAGAAAGGATGTACCAACATATGTGAAACTTATTTTATAAGTAAATATTCCTTAAAGGTTGCTAGTTACAGTAACTACAGTATGTACTGTAGATCAGAAATGACTAAGCAGCCTGTAGAGAGTCATGTGTAGCTTAGTGTGAAGGTGTTGAGAACCTGCATTTTAAGAGTGTTCTGTTTACCAGTTTGAAGTCCTGAATTTGATTATATATTTGCACAATATAAGAAACCATTCATGAAACAACCTATCTCGCTGAATTGGTTTGACTACAGCTATGTGAGGAACAGTGAAAGCAGATTTATTTCAAATCAGTTTGAGCCTGCCACTGACATTATTAGTCAACTGCTTTGTTTCCAGATCAGTCATGAAAGCCCTGAGGAGATTTTAGCTTTGGCATCAAAAACATAGTCTGCAAAGTTATGAACAATCCCTTTTAAAATATGGAATCTCTACATTGCTATTTTTCATAAAACCATGTTTTTTAGTTCTCTTATTCTCATCTGGATCTCATCTTTAGATATTAAGATGTTTGTGTTATGTATGATATGGTGTTTTTCATAAACAGCAGTGGTTTCTATATGTTAAGAGTGCAGAAGCTTGTAAGATGAATAATGCATACCTTACGCTTAAGAAAAAGAAAAGAACATATAGCCACACCACTAGTTAGCACATAAAAACCTAAACAGGCCTCTAAGTGGTGAGATATTGCACTAACAGATTACAATGCCACATAAACAGTGTTTGCAGACACAGCTACAGTATTTGGTGATGAATTGTGCTATGGTACTTTAGTTCACTGATTTTGTTTTTAGAAGACACAGAAGTGCTGTTGTGTTGGCTCAAGAGATGGTTGTTCAAATTCACCCTAAAAGCATTTTTCCCACTTTTGTTCTTCAGCACTAGAGTAGACCACAACCATACAGTTACACATTTAACATAAAAACAAATCATCTAAATTCATGACAGTACTGTTTTTACGCCAGTTTAGTCTGAGTAATCTCATGAATTCAAATATATGGTTCCATGGAAAATGTATGGTATAGAACTTAATAAAAAGAATAAACATCAGACTAATCAGAGGATTCCCACATGCATGGTAACTATTATAATAAAAGAGATCAAAAACTCTCAAGTGTCAACTCAGCGATTACATTGAAACTACTAATGGAACGCTGATACAGTAGGTTAAGTAGGGGTTTCATTCATGCTGTGAAGCTGTTTTCAATTTTGTGGAGAGAACATAACCTGTTTCTCAAATTTGCAAGCCACTGAACTGTGGGTGCTTTTGTAATAGGTGCTGAGTGCAAACATAGGTCATTGTACGGTATAGGTCTGCAGAGGCAGCTAAGAGTTGTCTACTCAGGAAGCAGCATAACAATAGAAGAAATTCTCAGATTTAACATAATTTCTTTTTATGTTTGCTTGCACGCATGTGCAAGAAACACAGTGCCATCATCCGAGTTTTCAGAGGTGTGGCAGCCCTCTTCCAAGTCAGTCAGTGTGTTTGCAGGCATGGCCGCAGTTCTCCAATGCCTGCTGGAGCTGTCTATGACAGCAGTCTAAAATGCAGTGGAGTACAGTTGAAAGGGAGCTACGCTTCGAGTGAGCAGCGATAAGATATCACCTGCTCATGCGCTCCCCCTACACACAACACACACACACACACACACACACATATCGGCGCGTATGTGCTCGCCCCCACACACACACACTGTGTAGCCGACGGGGTGCCCAATCCCCGTTGGCTGTGCTGCGCCCCAAAACAGAGTTCCATATGCCATGCTGGGTGTCCACCCAAGCGTGGCTGCACATCGTATAGCCGATGGGGGTGCCCAGTCCCCATCAGCTCCATGCCCCCAGCTGTCCTTGTGCCACACTGGGAGCCCACCCCAGCATGGCAAACGTCCCACGTCGTCATTTTAAACAAAAACAACCTGAAATTGATAATGGTCCTCGTCTTGTTTCAGTTGCGTTACACTGGCGATTTCTCCTTCTCGCTCACCTTATACTTACCGGCTACAGGCTGGTGATACGGTCATACCATGGACTGCCGTAAGCTGTATGGATATAGGGTTTTTTCAACTTTGTGATATTCGTTTGATTTTCAAATTTTCAACATGGGTTATTGGGACCCTTCTGCAATAGCTCTCACTGTCATGGCGTTAATCAGGCCCGAAGGGTGATTTTGCATTCACTGCGCAAAATCACCTTTCGGGACTGAGTAAACAAATGACACTGCCACTGTTCATAAGGTGGGCTCTCAAAAAGCCTATGTTGAAAATTTGGTGCAAAAATTCCTAAAAATGACTGTTTTATGAGCGTGTGTTGCGCAGTTCCTACGCACGCTCATAAATTCACGAATTTTCAAAATTTTCACTCCAGATTTTCAACATTACCATTTTACCACACCTCCTTATGAGCAGTACAGCTGTCATTTTTCACATCTTGCCCAAAATGTGTTTCCACCCATGTGGCGCACAATGGCGCAGTCGGTGTGCGAAATCAATGTATGGGAGACATTAAGAAAATCACAGTGACACTGTTCATGAGCAGAGGTCTTAAAATGGCTATGTTGAAATTTGATGAAATTCCTAAAATGACTGTTTTACGGCGTGGGTTGCGCGGTTCCTTGCGCTCGTAAGTTCTTAATTTTCTATATTTTCACTCCAGATTTTCCACATTGCCATTTTATTACACTTCCTTATGAACAGTACAGCTGCCATTTTTCACATGTCACCCCAAATGTGTTTCCGCACAGGCAGTGCACAATGGTGCAGTCAGTGTGCGAAAGCAATGTTTGGGACAGATTAAGAAAATCACAGTTACACTGTTCATGAGCAGAGGTCTTAAAATGGCTATGTTGAAAATTTGGTGACAAAAGTCCATAAAATGAATGTGTTATGAGAGAGCATTGCGCAGTTTCCACGCACCCTCGTAAGTTCATGACTTTGTAATATTTTCAGTCCAGATTTTCACCAGTGGCATTTTTCAACACTTCCTTTTGAACAGTACAGCTGTCATTTTTCACAACATGGCCAAAATGTGTTTTCACACTTTTCAGCACAGAGATGCGTGGTCACTGTGGGAAATCATTGTTCAGGACAGATAAATAAAATCACAGTGACACTGTTCATGATCGGAGGTCCCAAAATGCCTGTGTTGACAATCTGCTGTAAAAATCCCAACCTAATTACATTATGAGTGTGGGTGCACAGTTTCTATACTGCCTTTCGTGACTTCACCAGTTTTTAATATTTTACTGCAGATTTGCAACATTGCCATTTTACACCTCCCATGAACAGTACAGCTGTCATTTTCACAACCTGTTCGAATGTGTTTTTGCACCTGTAATTCTTTAAATACGTGAGTCGCTGTGCATAAGCAGCTTTCGGCTAACAAACTGATATTGCCACTGTTCATGAGGTGGGGGTACAAAAAAACATGTTGAAAATTTGGGTGAAAATACTAGCAGAATGCCTGAGGTGTTAGGGTTTCCAACCATAACGCCCCACCCTGTAGAGAATGACAGGCATCAGGAGTGTGACTTGGGATTCTTGCCTGTAATTCTCTTACCATTCCACACCCTGCAGCCAGTGAGAGGCATCGAGGTATGCCTTGGACTCTTCGGCCCCAAAGTTCACCCCATTCTCCTATACCGCACCCATCTCACCGTATTTCCTGATGGAATGGGTACGTATAAGGGCGTAAAGACCCCAAGGCACACCGTGACACTTGTCAGCGCCTGCAGGGTAGGGTGTGGTGAAATGGCATGGCCATTATGCCTGACGACCCAAAGGCACACCCCAATGCCTGTCAGTCTCTGCAGGGTGGTGGTGGGGTTGGCTTCAGTTCAATACTTCACTGCCATTTCTATTATGCAGCTCTGTAACTTTTACACTACCAATGCCAATGCCAGCAAGCAAACATTCGGCATTGACAAATGCTTGTTTTGTTTGTTCTAATGTTGTCACTGGGCTAGTCATTTATCTTTGGTTAATAGATGTTCACCTACTTGGGAACAATACACTCTGAAGCTATGACATCACCATGGAACCCATAGCTCCACCGCATACTGTGACATTTTGCTTTGAATTGTGAGCCATATATCTTTCAGAGCTATGAAGTGTTATACTGTAACTAATCCATGGTTACCTTAGACAATCCCTTAACAATATAAACAAGCATTTGTCAATGCCGAACGTTCGCTTGCAGGTATTTGCAGTGGTGTTTGGAATGTATGGTGCTTTACCCTAATGCCCTGTGCGATTGCTGGTATTTGCACAATAAATTGTCAGCATGACCTTGTTGTTACCCCCATTGTGCGCTACATAGGCGGAAACACATTTTGGGCAGGATGTGAAAAATGACAGCTGTACTGCTCATAAGGAAGTGTGGTAAAATGGCAATGTTGAAAATCTGGAGTGGAAATATTGAAAATTCGCAAACCTACGAGCGTGCATGGGAACTGTGCAACACATGCCGTAAAACAGTCATTTGTAGGATTTTTTTCACCAAATTTTCAACATTGCCATTTTAAAACCTCTGCTAATGAACAGTGTCACTGTGATTTTCTTACTGTGTCCCATACATTAATTTTGTACATTGACTGCGCCATTGTGCACTACATGGGCAGAAAGACGTTTTGGGCAGGATGTGAAAAATGACAGCTGTACTGCTCATAAGGAGGTGCGATAAAATGGCAATGTTGAAAATCTGGAGTGAAAATATTGAAAATTTGCACACTTACGAGCGTGCGTAGGAACTGCGCAACGAAGAGTCATAAAACAGTCATTTTTAGGAATTTTTTCACCAAATTTTCAGCACAGCCATTTTAAGACCTCTGCTCATGATCAGTGTCACTGTGATTTTCTTAATGTGTCCTATACATTGAGCTCGCACACCGACTGCGCCATTGTGCGCTACATGGGCAGAAACACATTTTGGGCAAGATGTGAAAAATGACAGCTATACTGCTCATGAGGAGGTGTGGTAAAATGGCAATGTTGAAAATCTGGAGTGCAAATATTGAAAATTTACAAACGTACAAGCGTGCGTAGGAACTGCGCAACGCAGGCTCGTAAAACAGTCATTTTTAGGAATTTTTTCACTAAATTTTCAACATAGCCATTTTAAGACCTCTGTTCATGAACAGTGTCACTGTTATTTTCTTAATGTGTTCCATACATTGATTTCACGCACCGACTGCGCCATTGCGCACTACATGGGCAGAAACACATTTTGGGTGAGATGTGAAAAATGACAGCTATATAGCTCATAAGAAGGTATGATAAAATGGCAATGTGGAAAATCTGGAGTGAAAATATTGAAAATTCGCGAACTTATGAGTGTGCGTAGGAACTGCGCAACGCATGCTCATAAAACAGTCATTTTTTGGAATTTTTGCACCAAATTTTCAACATGGGGTTTTTGGGACCCCTTCTCATGAATGATGTCACTATCATGGCATTATTCAAGGCTGAAGGGTGATTTCATGCAGTGACTGCGCAGTGCCTGCGAAATCACCATTCGGGCCCAAATAATGCCATGACAGTGACATCATTCATGAGAAGGGTCCCAAACCCCATGTTCAAATGAATTCAAAAATCTCAAACTAACTGATATACTAATAAAGTTGAAACCCCTATGTAGCCCATTATACAGCTTACCGGCATTTCCTCAGTTCCGGTCGGCTTTGAAGAGTGCAGACGTGTTCCCGTCCACGAAGATCATCGCACTGGAGTCGGGTAAGTATTGGGTGAGGGTGTGTGTGGAGGCTGGAGTGCGCAGTGGGTGGGTGCGGGTTGTGGGAGGGGCCTGGGAGGCGCTGCGGAGACGTTTTGTTTTACAGGTTAAAAATAAAAAAGATGGCGTGGGGCGTTTGCCACGCTGGGGTGGGCTCCAGTGTGGTAGAAGATGACTGGGGGCCGGGCCGGCGGGGTTGGGCACCCCCTCGGCAAAAATAAACCACAGTTTGCCATGCTGGGGTGGGCTCCCAAGCGTGGCAGCAGGACAACTTAGGGGGGCCATGGAGCCGGCGGGGATTGGGCACCCCGTCCAACAACAGCATTTGCCACGCTGGGGTGGGCTCCCAGTGTGGCACCAGCTTTGGGGGCGTTGTGGCCGGGGAGGCAGCGCGTGATGCGAGGGGGCGGCACTCAGTTGGCAGCAGTGCTACCTTTGAAGCAGAGGAACACCGCTGTCATACTGAGCTCCTGCACCCATTGGTGCAGGACCGCCACGCCTGCTCAAGGGAGCAGTGCATTGGGTGGGGGAGGCACACCTCCAAGTGTGCTACTCTCCCAAAACGTTCCTTTCGCATGCGCACAAGTGAACGTAAAAATCACAGCCCTACCTTACTGAAATGTGTAGACAGCATTATATCTCTGTCATGTCTTGTGTATTTCAAGAATAAATAATATATCCAGCCTCTCCCATATAATTTCTGGATCCCCAATTTCAAAACTAATCTCTCAGCACAGAACTCTGAATAAAAGAATGGAAACAAAAGAATATGTGCCTAAAACAAGTAACATTGACTTGTCTGGTAAGAAATTTATGAAGTCTAATCAAATCTCAGTTTCACAATATTCTCAGTAGAGTGAAACACTTTAAGTGAGCCCCATTGACTGCTGGAATTAACAGAAAAGAAGTAACAGTAAGCCTGATAGACTTTCTTCTTTTTGTGTCATTCCACATTGTCAGTGGGCTAATAATTTACTCCTAGGAATTAATAAGCAGTACCCAGCTAAACAATTTGTGCAGGAAATAATATTTTATCAGTTTTGCTGCCTATCCCTTTACTGTTATTTGAAGCACCTTACAATAGAAGGCTGCATCAGGGGAACTCGATGTCTACACTGTAATGTTTTGTGTGCAAGGAAGATCAGGTTCCTGCCTTACACGAGTCAAAAATTGAGGTGTCTGCCCTCTCTGCCCAAAAGGCTGCTATGGCACCAGTTACTCTGTATTACTCGATTAGAGAAAAGTAGAAGTAGGCACTAGACCCATTGAGACCACTTTCCCCACAACTATGGGGAGTATTTAAATAATTTTTACCAGAAGAAATTTGTCTAGCTCAGTTTTAAATTTCTTGCAGGATGACAGCTCCACTATATATTGGGGTAGGTTATTCCATAATTTAGTGGCCCTAAGTGTAAAGTAATTCTTTCTTTTATTTGTAAATGTCCTTGGAATTTGGATTTGCTTGTTGTTGCATCTTAATCCATGTTTTTTGTCAGAAAATTGTAAGTTACAGTCTTTCATAAGGTCTTTATCTTTTAGAATATTAAATAATAGTAGTAAGACTCCTCTATCTCTTCTCATTTGTAAGTCATATAATCCCAAGGAAGTCACCCTTACTTGATAGGGCAAATTTCTTGTTCTGGGTATTCATTTTGTTACCCTTCTCTGTAAGCTCTCTATCATTATTTTGTCTTGTTCCAGGTATGGGGCCCAAAAGGAGACATCAATAATCTGTATGGGGTCTAATATTGAACTTGTACAGTTGAATAATACATTCTTTATTTCATGTTATGAATGATCTGTTAATAGCTGATAGAATGTGATTACCCACTTGGGTGACTTTATTACACTGATTACTCCAACTAAACTTATCGCTTACTATAACACCCAAGTCCCTTTCTGTATACACTGCCTTGATACTAAAATTACATAACGTACACTCGGTATGGGGGGTTTTCAATCACAGATGTATAACCAAGCACTTTTCTGTATTAAAGGTCATATCGTTCTCCTTTGCCCATGACTCAATTATTGTGAGAGCTCTTTTAAGTATGGTAATTTTTGTTTCTGTGTCCACCTCAGATGATATTTTAGCGTCGTCAGCAAATTTGCTTATCTGACTAGTTATACCTAAATGCAGGTCCCCTATAAATAAACCAAACAGTGTAGGGCCTAATACAGAACCTTGTGGCACTCTACTAGTAACTGGAATCTTACTTGAGGTTGTATCAACTATTCTAACATTTTGTGACCTATTTTTCAGCCATCCCTCGACCCACTTGAAAGTATAACTATTTAACTTCATCTGTATCATTTTCTTGACTAGCAAGACATGAGATACCATATCGAATGCTTTTTTGAAGTCCAGATAGATGATATCCACTGGGCAATTTCTGTCCATACTGTAACTGATGTTCTCGTAGAATGCCACTAAATTAGTGGTACATGACCTTCCCTTTTTAAAGTCATGTTGGGTATTGTGAATGAGTCGTTTACTTTCGATTTCTTGATCAGTTTTTTGTTTTAGTATTCTTTCCATGATTTTACACATTGTTAACATAAGGTTTATGGGTCGGTAGTTTTTGGTATTATTTTTGTTCCCTTTTTTGTGTATTGGTATCACTGTCGCTGTCTGCCAATCCTCAGGTACCTCACTTTCCTTGTAGGATTTGTTGAAGATAATACTCAGGGGATATAAAAGTTCATCCAAGGTATGTTTTATGAAAAATGTGTTTACATTATCAGGGCCAGGTGCTGAATTATCTTTAAGGGAGTATACTACATTCTTTATTTCCTCAAATGTTATCTCCTCATACTTGCTCATGTATGGATATGCTGTAGTTCAGATATTTTTTTGGTAAATACTGACCCAAAATAGTCATTGAAGGAGTTCCCTATCTCAAGCCTGTTATTAATTTCTCTCCCATTTTTTACAATACAGGTAACTGCTGAATTGCTTTTCTTATTAGTGTTAATATATGCATAAAAGGCCTTGGTGTTACTCTTTGATGTTGATAATTTAAGTTCTGTTTGTTTTCTCTCCTTTTTAATAAGTCATTTAGTAATTTTGACCTCCTCTTTATATTCTGTTTTATTTATTTCAGTTGGGAACTGCTTACATTTTTTATATGCCCTCTCCTTTTTTTAATTTGATTTTGGATACTGGGTGTTAACCAAACAGGTATTTTTCCCTCGTGATTTTGTGTTTTTTTGATGGGGATGTGTAATTATTCCAACTCATAAATAATTTCCTTTATAATGTACGGTAGAACGTTGTTATAGGTAGAAATCTACCTTTTTATAACAACGTTTTACCATCGATGTGACATCATGATGTTGTTAACCTATCGATGGTACGTCACATCAATGGGTTAACAACCGGGAACAGTCTGGGCATGCGCACAAATGGATTGGATAGCCTAGAAACGGCCGATGCGGTGAGGGCAGAGCAGCGGCAACATGACAAAAAATGCAGTAAGGAACTGCTTTCTTTTGTATAAACCTAAATTGTACCATACACTATAAAATATAATGTATGGTACATCGATGGGTAACCATTTTGTTAACTCATCTCGAGGTTGCCATGGCAACCTAAATCTCTCGAGCTTCGCTCTCGAGGTTTACTTGATCACCCTGGCAACCTTTCGATGGTTAACAAACCAGTTAACCATCGATGACCATCCATTATCCTCTATATATTAATTTCCTTTAATATCTGCCAGCAATCATTTGTCTGAAGGCTAGAAAAGAGTGAATCCCAGTTATTGGCATGAAGGGCTTCATTAATTTTATCATAATGCCCTCTATTAGAATATAGTTTGTATGTATTTTGTTTGATGTTGGTCTTAAATTGGTTTACAGTAAAAATGTTGAATGTTCTTTCATCAAATCCAGTGGTGGCAACTTCGCTACCATATAGGCGTTTTCTATAGATGTTTGGGCACATAGAGCCAATATTACCTTGAAAGTCTTTTGGCTCTTTTTGCTGCTACAAATCTCATGCAAAAAGAATATCAGATTTACAGAAGGACTGTGTCTGTATAAGGTATATTTTTACTGCTCTGCAAATATCTAACATGTGCAACTGTCTTTCTTTGGCATTCACATGTTTTGGACAAAAGAAAGGAAGGCTAATGTCTTAATAAACATGAAACCCAGTGGGAACCTTAGAAAGGAAAGAAGGTTCTGTACATAACACAATCTAATCCTAATGGAATATCAATTATGATTCCATGTAGAAGGCTGGCAGCTCTCGTATCCATCTCAGAGAGCACATTGCTACTGTAAAACATGTCTTGATTGAAATAATGTCCTCTTAAACTTGTAACAGAAGCTCAACTTAAGGAATGCAGATTGCCATGAGAACAATGTTAAGATCCCAAGCTGAAACTGGGAATATAAAGATCAACTTTATTCTACGAACAGCTGTAAAAAATCAACTAATGTCAGATTGAGAACCTAGGTGGTGACTCATCTGGTCTAAATAATGCACCCAGAGTTGAGACGTGTACCAACAAGGTATTGAGTGTCAGACCTTTGTCTGCCCCATTTCTGAAGAAATTGCAAAATCCAAGGCATGCACGTTTTCCTAGGCTAATAATCCATCTGAAAGGTCAAGTAGTAAAAGGTCAACCACACTTTGTCATATGCTCCTACAGTACAGTGTTTCCACGAAGACATTAAGGCATCAATCATTCTGTCATAATACCCTAGTCTGAGAAGCCTCCTCCTCCTCTCAAGAGCCAGTCTGCCCACTGAAACAAATCTGAATTAGGATACAGGACCTTGACAGAGAAGGTCACTATGCTGAGAAAGTCAGAAGGCACCTTGGCAGTCAAGAAAACCAAAAGATTCAACACTCACTGGAACGGAGCAAATTGCAGATCCAGGGCCGCCCCCCTGAGGAAGCTCAAATGGAACAAAGCACCAGGGGTATCTGGGTCACAGTTGGTGATTGGTATTCAATTCATTTAAGTATGATTTATTTGTCAGTTTGACCTACAATAAAATTTGGTGGCGCATATTTCCTACAGTGGCTCTACTTTTTATTACTGCTAACACACTTTAGCACACTTTCTATCCATGAGTGCAGGTCTCTTTTTTGGTTTGCACCTTGGCAGTCAAGCCTACTAGGTCTTATAAACATGGCCTTTTTGACCACTCTGGAGCCAATAATTTAAGGCAAAGCAGGTAAATTTTATTTTTCCAGGCACCCAATCCTGGAGGCTCTGAGCGTCGTACAATAAAACACACTATCAATATAAATAGATAAATGTCAAGTAAAATAACAATAATAGCAGCATAGAATAAATATGGTCTGTGACAAATGACCGTGTGATTGCCTATTTTTTCTTAGAACTGCAGGGAGTAATGGTAACAGTGGGAACAGATGCACCTTGATGAATAGCCACAGCAGGGACAGATCATCCATTGCTTTTATCACTGGTTGCCTGTACAGACTGTAAAATCTCAACAACTAAAATGTCTATCTCTGGATCACCAAACCTGCAGCAAAGACTTCAGAATATCTATTGATTCAGAGACCATCTTCCAAGTTGAATCCACTGTTGGCTGAGCAAATCTGCCCAAAAGTTGAGTTGTCCTGCCAGATGGACCACTGAAAGGGACTGAAGAATGGCTTCCAACCAGTGAAGACATGATTACACTTCTGTCGGCACCATCTCACTTCCTGTGTCACCTTGCTTGTTTATATAAGTGACTGTCACTGCATTGTTGGACCACACTTGGACTTCTATGAAACTTTGCCTTTGGAGTGTGACAATGGCAGAAAGACAGCTCTGTTCTCCAGGATGTTGATTTGGAAGCTCTGCTGTTCCATTGGCCAGACCCCCTAGACCAGAACCTGGCCTAGCACTACACCCCAGCTCAGCAGACTGGCATCAATGGTCAGAACAAACTACTCTGATGGAACCAAGGGAAACCCCTTCCAGAGAGTCTGAAGGTTCTCTTACCACTGCAATGACCAATGCAGAAAATTCAGAAGCCAGATCAAAGCTTTGAACCGTTTCAAGGCTGGTGACCAATGAGAATGAGATAGTTGGAAGACCTGAAGAGGACTCATGTAAATTCTGCCCAAGGGACCATCTTTATGGTCTCTGTCATTTAACCTAAAGCCTAGAAACATCTATGGACTGCTAGAAACATGTACTTACTTAACTTAAAATCTCAAATGTGAGACTTTATATTCCTAGTCTGCAAGAGAAAAACTCTCACCAGATCTGTCTGGCAGCATGCTCTGAGGTGCTCCAGAGATTGAGAAGCTTAATGGGAACTATTCTCCTGGTTTGCTATCCGACCATGTTCCTCCAAGATCTGTAATGTCCTGCAGACTGAACAGAGGACCAACTGTTTAGAATGTGCTTGGATCAGGAGATCATCTAGGTAAGAGTAAGTTTGGTAACCCTCTTGCCATGACTATTAATACATTCATAAATACTGTCAGAGCAAACCAACCTGAAAGAGGAGGGCCTGATTCTGAAAGTGTTGATATCAGATGACAGACCTGAGAAATTTCCTATGCATCCGCTAAATTAGACTGTGTAGATAAACATCTGATAGGTCTACTGAGGCTAGAAAATCACATATGAACATACACGAACATACGAAGAAGCCAGCAGAAGAAGGCCATTTGGTCTATTGAGTCTGCTCGTATTGCAAAGTCTGCAGCTTGAGCTAATGTTCCTGCCCTCCCTCCCCACTCCTCCCATCCTTCTTACCCATGACCTTTACCTTCCCCCATGCCTATCCCAGCATCTCTTGAAGCTGCCCACTGTCTTCAATGAGATGACCTCTTCCGGCAGTGCATTCCAAGTGTCCACCACCATCTGTGTGAAGAAGTGCTTCCTGAGCTCCCTCCTAAACCTTCCACCCTCCAGCTTAAGACTGTGACCCCTCTTGTTATGGTTGCCACTTATCTTAAAGAGACTCTCCTTATCAACCTTATTTATCCCTTTCAAGTACTTGAAGGCCCCAATCATGTCCCCCCTCTCTCTCTCCTGTCTTCCAGGGAGGACATGTTCAGTGCCCTCAACCTCTCCTTGTATGCCTTACCCTGCTGACCCACTATCATCTTTGTAGACCTCCTCTGGACCTTGTTCAGCAGGGTAATGTCCTTTCTGAGGTGTGGGCACCAGTACTGAACTCCATACTCTAGATGCGGCCTTACCAGTGACCTGTAAAAGGGCAGTATAATCTCCTTTCTCCTGCTACTGATGCCCCTAGATATGCATCCCAGCATCTTGTTTGCTTTTGCTGCTGCTTTCTTGCACTACATGGAGTGCTTCAGGTCATTAGTGATCATAACTCCCAGGTCCTTCTCCTCCTCTGATACAGACACTCGGACTCCACCCAGGTAGTACTCTATCCTGGAATTCTTGGCTCCAATATGCATAACTTGGCATTTCATAGCATTGAAGCCAAGCTGCTAGATCCTGAACCACCTCCCCAGCTTTTCCAGATCTACCTGTAGGTCCTGTATCCCTTCTGCTGTGTCCACTCTCCCACAGAGCTTGGTATCATCTGCAAATAGGCACATTTTTCCCTTCATGCTATCCTCAGTGTCATTGATGAAGACATTGACCAACACAGGCTCCAGCACTGAGCCCTATAGGACCCCACTGGTTACCTCTCTGGTGCCAGATAACTCTCCCCCCCCCCACAACCACCCTCTGGGTGCTGTCCCTCAGCCAGTTTTCCACCCATCTGGCCATTTTTTCCCTAAACTCAAGATCCACCAACTTCCTGATCAACCTTTTGTGGGGCATAGAGTCAAAGGCCTTGCTGAAATCAGGATAAACAATGTCTACCGCTTGGCCCCTGTCTACCATCTAAGTGACACAGTCAAAGAAGTCAGTCAGATTTGTTTGACACAATCTCCCCCATGAACCCATGCTACCCTGTATCCTGGAGACCACACTTCTCTAGATATTAGCATTCCAGGGTCTGAGGGCTTGATGTTTCACAGCACTCCACAGCCCCTCACTGCAAGCCGCTGAAAACTGCCATAATGGAAGGATCTCAGGCTTGATGTTTCACAGCACTCCCCAGCTCCTGGCTGCAAGCTGCCAAAAACTGCCATAATGGAAGGGTCTGAGAGCTTGATGTTTCACAGCCCTCCCCAGCCCCTCTCTGCAAGCCGCCAAAAACTGCCATAATGGAAGGGCCTGATTGCTTGATGTTTCACAGCCCTCCCCAGTCCCTCTCTGCAAGCCACAGAAAACTGCCATAATGGAAGGGTCTGAGGGTTTGATGTTTCACAGCCCTCCCCAGCCCCTCAGTGCAAGCCACTGAAAACTGCCATAATGGAAGAGTCTGAGGACTTGATGTTTCATAGCCCTCCCCAGTCCCTCCCTGCAAGCTGCCAAAAACTGCCATAATGGAAGAGTCTGAGGGCTTGATGTTTCACAGCCCTCCGCAGCCCCTTGCTGCAAGCCACTGAAAACTGCCATAATGGAAGGTACCGGACTCGGAGCATCAGACTGCAGATGAGACTTTATTTTTTAAAACTTGGCACCTTTTTCAAGCTTGTTTAAGCTCCTACCTGCTTGATTTTTCAGTAATATAGATTTTAAAGTCAGTAATATAGATTTTAAAGTTTCCTGTATGGCCCTGTTTGTAGTATTGCACAGAATTTCTGATTTATTTTGTTTTGGGTTCCTCCTGGCTTTGTAACCTGAACTGTAGTTACAACAGCCCAGCCTGGCTTGTCCCTCTTCCTCCCCCAGTGCTACCTCCTGATTCTCTAAATCCCTCCCCTTGCAGTTCCCTGCCTCAGGTGTGCTTTCCCTCTTACTTTAATGCTGGCCCTGTTGTTTCTTTTGCATTCCAGGGTCTGAGGGCTTGGTGTTTCACAGCCCTCCCTAGCCCCTTGCTGCATGCTGCTGAAAACTGCCATAACAGAAGGTATGGGACTCGGAGCATCAGACTGCAGACAAGACTTTACTTTTTAAAACTTGGCACCTTTTTCAGACTTGTTTAAGCTCCTGCCTGCTTGATTTTTTTTGCCCACCCACCCATCCTTAATTAAATACTCTGTGGCTCTGCCCTGTTCTTCTCTGACTGTCCTTTTTACTAGTAGAGGAGTATCTGAGTGGCTCTCTGCCAACTTTATTCCTTATGACCTCACATCACACACCGACAACCATGGGCCTCTTCCTAAGACCAAATCTATCAGTTCCTCTACTGATTCTAGCAGTCTTTATTCCCCACCTTTGTCTGGCACCAACATCAACTGCTAATAACCCTGAGGTTTTCCCCACCCTTCTATCCACCCTCCCACCTACTGAGGTTCTCCCTACCCCTCTATGCACTCTTCCACCCCCACCCTGTCCACCACCATCACCCTCCCCACACTCCATCCTGCCCAGCTCCATCTACATCTGGTCTTCCACAACACACCATTGTCAGTGCTTTACCATGCTATCCCCACCATACGTGCTCTGCCCATCCCATGCTCTCTTCCTGTTAGCTCAGCTTACTACTGCCATGGCTCACACAAACAATGTATGTATTCTCTCCTCAGGTTTGTCTCCCTGCTCCTACTCCTATCTGGCAACATTCATCCAAACTCTGGCCCGTCTCCTCCCTGCCAAACTCAGAACCTTCCTACATCGGGGCTATGTGTAACCCCCGGTCCCCTGCCTTTTTGCAAAACGACAGGTGTCATGCTGTTGAAGCTGACAGCAGTACTTGGTGGGGACTGGGTTCGGGAAGGACTAGGTTACTCGGCACAGGCGGCCTAGGTTTGGCTACTGTGCACAGGGGCACCCAAGTAAATCCGAACACTGGAAGCAAAAACTGTAATGTCCAAAACCAGGAATGGGATTCTACAGTGTGGCTTTTATTCACATCCAAACTGAACAAACAAAGCATAGACAGACCCCCACAGGGCTACATTCCTGGTAATGCAGATTAGAGATAACAGAACACTTCTTCACTATTTCCAGCCCTCAGGCTCTAAACCCACCAGGCACACAGCCTGGACTTGCAAGCAGCTTTGGGTACACATCCCAACTTGTACACTACTTGGGTTTTCCCCACTGGCCCGGCTCCCCCGCCGGCCACTTGATCCGTGGTCCATTATGGGAATTAACCAGTTTTCCTATTGGTGGCTCCCCAAACCACCTTAGAGCCTTTGACTCCTAGAGGGAATTTTCCTTCCATCCCACATCTGGGTACTTCCCTCATCACTGGCCAAGAGCATGAGGCAAAGTAGATATCCACAGAGCAAATCCGTAGAGGTGGACCTGGTTACTAAAGATGGGGGGTCTCCCACCTCCAGCTCCCACAGTCCATACCCGGCCATTTCTCTGGAAACTAAACAACTCTTTTGAAAGCTTGGCAATGTAGATTACTGGGTAGACATATGTCACATCTCCTCTACATGTCTTGACTTTCCTTGGTGCAGGACTTGAACATACTTTTACTGTTGGCTAAGCCTATTACTCTAGGCCTCCCCACTACTTCAGTAGTCCAATCCCCACTTTAACACAGTTCAGGATGAAACATGGGCCCTTTAGAAAGAGCAGAACTCACCCTTTGGTTGCAGGTGCCCCACAGGTGAATCACAAAATCTTCTTGTACCCCACACACATGGACAAACTAAGGCAGCTTCTTCCACCAGCAATAGCCAGGGGGTTGCCCCTGGAATAGCAGGCAAACCTTCCTGCCCCATCCCCTCAGGGATGGGGCACAGAGACCTGAATTAGCGGTCTCCACCACTAAAAAATAGCTTACTGTGTCTCTCTTTAGGCGGAAACACACACCTTTCCCTAAATGTAGCCCTATTTCAGGGCTGAGGCTCCAAGAGCCTGAGCACAGAGCTGCTGTGCTCCTCTCACAACAATCTCCAACTCCAACTGACACAGACTGACTGTTCAAACCTCCCAACATTCTACTGTAACTCCCTTCTGCAGATTCCATTGTGGCTCAAGCAGCTGCGATAATTCTATGGTGATGTCATCCCTCAGTCTCAGCTGAGACTGAGAACAGAGTGAGACAGTGTGAAATCCATTTAATTGGAGTTTCACAAGCTGCCTTCCCTGCCTACCACTAGGTCTTACTGGGATTCTAGTAACCCCGGGTAACAAGGGGGTTACATATGTATAACCTCTATGAACATCTGTAACCTCTTAAAAAAAATGCTGCCCTCCAGTGCTGGATGGCACAACATCAGCCTGACATTCTGGCAATCATGGAAACCTGGCTGTTTAAATCTACCCTGGACTCTGCGGTAGCTCTCCCTGGCTACTCCATTTTTAGGGAAGATAGAGTTGGTAAACTTGGGGGCAGCTGAGCCGTCTATATGAGTGACTGTTTAATGAGCCACGCTCTACCAATTCCCAAGCTCGACCACGGTACTCAAGCCATCTCACTTAGAATCACCCCAGACCCCTCCAGGGCCCCTCTGCCTATCTCAGTAGCCCAACCTTCCACTGCGGAAACAAACCCAAGCAATCCAATCCCTAATTGACTACCTGTCCAGCCTCATGAATAAGGGTGAGCAGATACTAGTGGGTGACCTCAACACCAACTGGCTTGCCAGTTCATCTGCCCTTACCAAGGATGCTTTTGCAGCCCTGGACTCAACACAGCTGATAACCCAGCCTACCCGTTGGAACCCATCCTCTGGCTCTTACATGTTACTGGACATCATTCTTGCCAACCACCCGCACAGAATTGTGGGCATTGTTGTCCATCCAAACTCCCTGAGTGATCACTCAGCAGTAACTTTCACGTGGTCCTGCCATCTACCAAAACCTGTGCCCAGCATGGTCTCCTGCCGACTTATCTGACCAGGTAACCTCACTAGGCTTAAGCAGTACCTCGCCCAGTGGGACTGGTCACCAAGCAACCGGGCCCCTAGTATTGATGAAGCACTCGGCTACTTTACCCACTCCTTCAATAAGGCCTGCGACATCTTTACCCTGCTGGTCAAAACCTGGACTAAGCAACATAGTGCACCATGGATCACAACATCACTGCTCAAACAGCTCCACCAGAAAGACAATCTCTGGCATAGAGCCAATTCCTCAGGCAAGCCTGGGGACAGGCAGTCCTACAATGCTGAGCACAACAGATGTACGTGGGCCACTTGTAAGGCTAAAGCAGAGTACTACAGATCCACACTAGCATCCTGCTGGGGGTCTACCTATAACTTCTGGGACAACATAAAGGACCTAAATGGGAAGTCTCACTTCCCGTCCCTGTCTCTACTTAACTTTAATGGAACTGCTATCACTGACCCTGCTAATATTGCAGACTGCCTAAATGCTGCCTACTCAGATCTCAGCGCAGTTCTCCCTAGTAACTTCTTCGACCCTACCACCCTCCCAGCCAGAGCCCTTCCCTCGTCCACCTTTCTACCTAAGGACCATCTCACCACAAAACTCTTGGCACTATCTAACAAAAGCCCTCAGTGTTACCAGCCTTTCCTCTGACCCCCTGGATACTAGGATCCTATGGCAGGTCCTTGACGTAGTACTTAACCTGCTTACTGATTTACTCAACTGCTCCCTCTGCCTGGGCCAGTTCCCTTTAGCTTGGAAAAAGTCTGTGATCACCCCCATCTTCAAAAGTGGTAACACCTCCTCTCTTGGAAACTATCGGCCGATCTCTATTCTTCCTCCTCTCTCTAAAGCCCTGGAAAAAATAGTGGCAGACCAATTATCTGAATATCTTGCCTCCCACAATCTCCTATGCAGAAAGCAGCATGGCTTCAGTCCAGGTCATAGTATGACCACTGCTCTCGTGGAGTTCTCAAACTTCCTTCACGAAACCCTTGACAAAGGCCACCTTGCAGGGGCTGTCTACATTGACCTCTCCAAGGCCTTTGATACGGTCTGTCACCCACTCTTACTGGACACTCTCCTTCAACTAGGCTTTTCCAAAGGCCCACTGGACTGGTTCTCTAGCTAGCTCTCTTCAAGGTCCCAGTGTGTCAAAATAAACAGCACCCTCTCCAGCACCTGCCCCATCTGCTCCGGGGTCCCACAGGCCTCCATCCTGGGCTCTCCTTTTTTTAGTCTCTATGTAAATGCCCTACCCAACTTCTGCTCCAGCAAGGTCCTGCTATATGCAGATGACGCGGTTCCCCTCTCCTCCCACCCTGATCCCTCCTCTCCTCTCTTCAGGCCTCCCTCCAGCACTCTTTCAGTCAAATTGGAAATTGGTTGAATGACCACAGGCTGGTCATTAACATTAAAAAACAAAAGCCATGTTGTTTGCCCATCATCAAAATATGGCAAAAAACTCACCCCTCCATATACTATCCTGCTCACTCCACCCACTAGAACAAGTTAGCAGCTACAAATACCTGGGCATTACCTTTGACTCTGCCCTTTTCTTTCACTCACATATCGACCTGCTCACCTCAGCAATTAACATGCGCATAGGCCTTCTCTACCATCATAAGGACTGCCTCCCACCAAATGTTCTCAGATTGGCTGTCTCCTCCTCTGTTCTGTCTCTTGTAGACTACGGCCTCCCTGTCTATGCTGCTGCTGATGACACTGCCCTCAGGAGAATCCAACTATCCCTAAATAAGGCCTGTAGGCTCCTCACTGGTGCAGACAAATGGACTCATGTATGCAATCTATACTCGCTGGCCAACATACTCAATCTAGAAGAGCAGTTACAATATCAGACCTGCCTCCTGGTTAAAAAAATACTTCTAAGTCCCTCCCCCCAAGGGTGTCCACCTCCCTCCACCCTGCTTCCTCCTCTGCCTCTACCCGTGGCTCCACTAAAGCCACTGTCAGAGTCCCGAGGGTGCAGACACCACTCGCCCAGAGATCCTTTTGTTACAGGGTGCCACACTGGTTCAATGCCTTTCCTCCTTGATCTCCTCACTCACTAAAATAGGTCCTTTTAAGGCAGCTCTCAAGAGCCTCATTTTCTTCACCTGCAGCTATGAATGTGCTCCACAAGTGGGATCCTAGCCCATAGGTGCCCTGCTCCCTCCCTGGCCCCTTTCCTAGACTCTTGATGACAACCACCTTATCTCAGGCTGCAATTCTGAATTTACTGTATTTGTCCTTGGAGCCTAGCTTTTGCACTGTATAGACCTCTGTACTGCTATTGTAAACTGTAACTTATCTGGGCACTGGATGGCTCAGGATTCTATGTTGTTTGTTCTGACACCTGCAAATATATGAATACTGCTTGCTATTCGCTGTTTGGTGTGTAACAAAAAACTTCTGTAACCTCCTGTCTATCATATTGCATTTGTGTTGCTGTCTATGTGTTGAATCCACTGGAACTGACATGGAACCTTTGGAAACGAGTCCTTGACTCAAAAGGGTTGTAATTCCAATATGTATAGTAAATAAAAAAATAAAATAAATATGGTCTCCATGAGCTTGCCCACAATGGAGGTCAGACTGACTGGTCTGTAATTCCCTGGGTTATCCTTGGGACTGATTTTGTGGAGAAGCACTACATGTGCTGTTCTCCAGTCCTGCGGTACCATGCTTGACCCTAATGAACTATTAAATATGTCTGCCAGTGGCCCTGCCAGCTCCTAAGCCAGTTCCTTTAGTACCCTTTGATGTACTCTGTCCGGGCATGGTGATTTGTCCACCTTCAATGCCAGCAGCCCCTCCCTCACTTTATCCTCCTCTGTCACTGCATCTGTGTTCTCCTCCCCTCCTGCTCCTCTTTTCCCTCCTGAAGGCACTGGTCCATCCTTCTCCCCTGTTGAAGACAGAACAGAAGTACTGATTTAGTATCTCTGCTTTTCCTCCATTTTCCTCCACCCACTCCACCCCTTTCTGAAGCCTAACAATCCCTTCCTTCTTGTCCCTTTTCTCACTTATATAGTGAAAGAAAGCCTTTGCCCCTTCTTAATTCCTTCAGCTATCTGCAGCTCCTTCTGTGTCTTTGCTAACTGGACTTCCTTATTTGCCTCACTAGCCAACCTTAGGTAATTTTCCCTATCCACCTCTCTCTTGGTCTTCCTGAATTTTCTATAGGTCAACCTCTTTTCTCTCACTGCCTGGGCAACCTCAGAACTGAACCAGCTGGGTGCTTTGGCCCATAAGTTCTTCCCCTTGAGTCTAACACACTCATCTGTGGCAACCAGTATTCATTCCTTAATGATGGACCACCTTTGGTACACCCCCATATCTGCTCTGATGCCAACCAGATGGCTCCTTAGCACTTCACCCATTTTTCTGAAGTTTGCCCTCCTGAAATCCAAGATTTTGGTCCTAGTCAGGATCCTTTCCCTGCCCATTTACAACTGGAACCACACTGTGCAATGGTCACTTTTACCCAGTGGCTGCCTGACCATTATTTCCTGTATATGCTCCCCACTTGTGAGCACCAGATCAAGAATTGCCTCAACTATTGTTGGTTCAGTAATGCCCTGAGTCAGAAACCCACTCTGCAGTCATTTCAGGCCCACCTGACTCCTAGCACATGTTGTGGAGGGTATACTCCAGTCCACCTTGAGCATGTTGAAGTCCCCCACAATTACCACTTCTCCTTTCCCTGCAGCTTCCAATATTTGTGAGCTCAGTTCCCTGTCCCTCTCCTCATCCTGACTGGGTGATTTGTAAACCACCCCACACCTCACCTTTCTCCCTTTATTGCACCTTAACTGAACCCATAATGCCTCCATCTCCCCTTCCTCTGACTCCTCCCTCATGCAAGTCATTCTCTCCCTGATATAAACTGCCACCCCTCCCTCCCTTCCCGACTACTCTGTCCCCCCTGTGTAGTTTATATCCAGGGATCACAAGTTCCCAGTAATGGTGTGATGTTGCCCAAGTTTTGGTTACTGCAGCTATGTCCACTCTCCTGTCTGCTAATAGTGCCTGCAGGTCATCCATCTTGTTTCCAAGACTCTGTGCATTCAGAGACACCACCCTCCACCTAGAATCTGACCTTCCTTCTCTTCTATCTATTCTTCTATTCACATTAATCCCCTCTGTGTGCACACCTCTACGTACCCTTGTTATGTGTTCCTCACCCCCTCCACCCTTTGCTAACTGGGTTCTTGCCCCTTCCACCTCCCCCCTTCAGACCTCTTCCATCACTGTGGGGGGGAGGTTCACTGACCTCCTCCCGTTGGAGTCTGTGGGCCTGCATGCCCGCTGTCCCCCTTAAGTAGTTTAAATTAAGTGTAGTGGTTATGTATTCCCCCAGTTTGTCCCTGAGTACCCTCAAACCCTCCCTACTGAGGTGTAGTCTGTCTGGTGAAAAGAGTGCTTTGTCTGACCAGGTCTCTTCATATAGCTGAATTGCCACAATGGTTGATTTCAGAGATGCCATCTTGAACCTGATGTGTTTTACATACTGGTTTAGACTGGAGATATCCAGGATTGGACAGTATTTCCCTGATTTTTGGAGAACTATAAAATAAACTGAGAAAAACCCAGCCTTTTTCCTTGAGAAGAACTGGAGATGCTACCACTATGTTAAGCAGGTAAGCTAACATTTTATGTATTTCTTTGTGCTTACTCAGATCTGTATATATTAGAGACCTCTATCATATAGTCATGGAAAATTATCTTCAGTTCCCATGCCACTAACATGGTCTAAGCCCATCGTTTGTAAAACCTCTATAGACATCTACCTAGAGCCTGTGGACAAGGATGGACCTATGCATCCTCATGCTCATTAACTACCTCTGTGTTAACTGTTCCAAAACATGTAAGGAAAAAGAAGCCTCTATTCTGCTGAGACTTACTTTGAGCAGGCATCTTTACCATGTTGATATCCATATCGTCAAAAGGAATGAAAATGTCCAGGGAAGTTTAGTCCACATACAAAATCCCAACTTCTGTAGCCACTATTGGATGTTTGCTCAGCCTTCAAACTCTGTAAGGAACCTATCTCATCCTTAAGCTCCTTAAGAAAGTCTTCCAACTATGGACCAAACAGCATATCTCTGCTAATGGGCCCACTAAGGAATGCAACTTGTAGGTGTGTTCTTCCAAGCAATATCATAGCCAAACTGATCTAAGGGCTACCACAGCTGCTGTACAACCATTTGCTGTGGCACAAATGAGATCCTCCATAAGGAATGCTGCCATATGCACTAAGTGAAGGGGAGGTCTCTAACTGAAAAATCCTTAAGAATATCATCTACTATTGTAGCTAACTGATTGTAGTCGAGCAGGGGAGAGTGCACCTGAGAAGAGCAGTGCCAGGTTAAAGAGTTAAACTGTGTAGGAGAAAATGGTAACCAGCACCATCTAACAGCTACAGATGAAATGTGTTAGCATAACAAAACTTGGTCTCACACAAATACAGTCACTGCAAAGTCAATAAAGGAAGAGAACGTACCTGGATTTACCAAAAAAATGCATGACTTCATTTTTGATACCACACAAGGTGCTCCATGTGCCTCCAGGACGCTACACATAATCTTCCTGGACCCCTCCACTAGGTGATGTGGAAGCTGTTGTGAGTTGAGGGGGCCAGGACAATTGTGTGTAGCATCCTGGATCAATTCAGTTGTATTTTTAATGTTTGAGGCACCTTGTGTGGTATCGAAAATAAAGTCAAGCATTTTTTGGGTGAATCCAGGTATGCTCTCTTCCTTGACTGACTTTGCAGTGACTATATTTGTGTGAGACCAAGTTTTTGTTATGCTAACACATTTCATCTGTGGTTGCTATCAATCAATCAATCAATCAATCAATCAATCAATCAATCAGATCTTTATTTAACCAGGTGATCATCATTGAGCAAAGCTCATTTTCAAGATGGACCTGTATAGACAGCAAGACAAGTGCACAATACATTTGCAACATAAATGTTCACAATATTTGCAGAATTCAGAATGAGTATCAACAAGACAGCCATAGTATAGGAAAAATACAAGGCGAGTACAAGGCATTTCGGCAAATGAAGACAGTATATACACAAGAACCAGCACAAGAAACATAAGTATAAATGCAATCATATTACAGTGGATGTCCACAATATATCTCCAACAAGCAAGAATAAGTTCAGAAGGACTAGGGGAGCACAACAAGTGGGGGGGGTGGTGGTACCAGAAGGGGCAAAAAGGAAGGTGGGAAGGGGAGGGTGAATGATAGGTTTGAGGTCAGTGAGGGTGGGGAGCATTGATGGGGGAGAGGGGCATAGGGTGCTAGTACAGGGGATACAAGGTTTGACAAACCATAGCGTGCTACTCCTGCCTAATTAGTGTTAAGTTAGGCAATTAAGCATGACCGTGGGGGTTGAAAGTATTAAGGTATCAAGCACAGTGACCAAAAATAAAAGTATGGAGGCGGTATGGGTGAGATGGTGGATGGAAACAAGCGGGCAGGGGTAGATACAGAGAAGCCAGACAGGATGTGAAAGTGCACTACCTATAACAAAATGGGGAGATTAGGGACCAGGAAAGCAATTACAAAATTCCTTATATGAACAAGCATATAGTGTTTTGAAGACAGCCAGGTTGGTAGGGATGATGAGTTTCAATGTCTTTTGCAACTTATTCCACAGAACGGGCAGCACATAAGTTATGGCAGCCCTACCAAAATGTATTTTCAGCTAGGGTACTTTCAGAGAGATACAGGAGGTACTTCTCAGTGCATAGTTACCTACCAAACTTAATGGAAGGCAATCGGAAATGTACTGGGGCAGTTTTTTGGTAATAGCTCTGTAAGTCCAAAGTGCAGCATTTCTATGACATCTATAAGGAAGGGAAGACCATCCCACAGCTGCATATAGGGAACAGTGATGTGTGGAGAAGGGGAGACCAGTAATGAACCTTAGGTCTATATTGCGGTGGGGCACTGACTATAGAAGAAGTCTGCATAATCTAGCAGTGAAAGGAAGGTAGTTTGGACCAACCTCAGCTTGGCTTCCTTAATGAGAAGATGACTGATCTTAAAAAATAGTCCAAGTCTCTGTTTTTTGTCAGTTCCTCAATATGGTCAGTGAAAGATAGTCAATTGTCAATCCATACTCCCAAGTATTTGAATTTCGTTACGTATTCAAATGGTTCACCAAGTATTGTAGTAATCTGTGGAATAGATCCAGAGGTAATTGTGTTTGATGCATGAATAAAGGGTGAGAATAGCATTGTTTTAATTTTTTTTTTGCATTTAAGAGCAGCTTTTGGTTTAGAAGCTGAAGCTGCAGCTGGTTGAAATCAGATTGAAGGTCACAGTATGCGGCTTCTGGTGTTGATCTGCTTATGTATAACACTGTATCATTTGCAAACAGGTGTATATTGGCCTTTTTTATGCTTGTATCAATGTTATTGATGTAAATTGCAAACAACAAAGGACCAGGATGGATCCTTGTGCCACTTCTTGCAGAAGAGGTTTAAGAGGTGAAAAATCACCATCAGCCTTTACCTGCTGTAACTGGCCTGTAAGGCAATCGGCGAACCATCTCAAGGAAAGTTTATACAGGCCAATGTTCTGAAGGGAAGAGAGGAGTAGGTTGTGGTCCACAGTATCAAAGGCCTTGCTTGGGTCCAGAAATACTGCACAAACAAAGTTCCTATCATCCAGGTCACACTGCCAATCATTGGTCACCTTGTCCAGAGCTGAGATTGTACTGTGTTTAACTCTGAATCCTGATTGCAATGGGTTTAGCAGGCTATTAGACTCTAAGTGATTCTCGAGTTGAGTACTCACAATTTTCTCCAGTAACTTGGACAGTATTGAAAAGAGAGAAATCAGCCTGTAATTGTTTAGGTCACACGGATCACCAGATTTGAACAAAGGGAAAGATTTGAACATGGGGTGTTTTCCAAATGGGTAGGAGGATGCCCAAGAATAGAGATAAGTTAAAGAGATGCGTGACTGGCACAGCTAAAACTTGATAACCAATTTTTATGAAGTACGGGTCTAAGAAATCTGCTCCAGCATTTTTTTGGTATCCAACTGTAGTATGAGGTCTTCAGCCACTTTCAAAGTTGCAGGCTGAAGAGTGAAGGATGGTTTGGGGTCAAGGAATTCATGATCTTGCACACCAAGTTGGGAGCATAAGGAACAAGCAGGACAGTTGTCAAGAGCAAACCCTGCAGTCGCGAATTGATCGTTAAGAACATCAAGGATAGATGGTCTATCAGAGATAGTGGAATTGCCAGATGTAAGTTTTGCAGGTAGGGAGTTTCCGGAGGTATGACCTGATAAGTCCTTGATTGTATTCCAAAATTTAGATGGGCTGTTAGAAGCAGAGTCAAGTTCAGAGTGGTAATAGACAGCCTTAGCCTCTTTAACCATCTTGGTGCAGGTGTTCCATGCCCTCCTGAATAGACACCAGTCCTTTTCAAGCTTTGTTTTGTGTGTTGTTTTCCAGAGTAAGTCCCTTTTCAACATAGCGTCCTTAAGCCCTGGTGTGAACCAGCAGCAGGTTTTATTCCTTACCTGGGCTTTTATCACTTGTGCATGTTTATTTAGTACCTTTTATACTATTTCATGAAAGATGTCATATGCCACACTCCCTGTCTTAGATAAGTAAAAGTCCTACCAACACAAGGAATCTCTTAGCTCAGTAATGAACACCAAGGGATCGAAACTGCATCTGCATCTCTTAAAGGTAAACTTGGATGAAAGTATAGTCATGGAGTTTAATCTTACACCAGCAATAAAGCAGTGATCGTTTATATCAGAGAAAAAAGTAGCAGCATGTGAGAATAAATGGGGCTTACTTACTAAAATGACATCTAGCAAGGTACTGTTGTTTGTGTTCTTTTTATTAGGACGTGTAGCTTCATTGGTAAGTTGTAACAACCCAAGGGAGTCACAAAGTGATTTAAGTGGTGTAGCCACGTTGAAGAACCAGTCTAAGTTGAGGTCACATAATATGATAGCTTCTGGGGGTCCGGATCCTAAGATATTACTTAAATGCTTTAGAAGCTGAAGTCCAGCAGAGTGGGGCCTATAGCAACCAGCCACACATAGTGAGAGAGGAGAAGAGATCACTACTTTTAGAGACAGGCATTCAAATTCATTTGGGACAGAGGCTGAGTCTAGGATTGTGGCAGAAAATTTGTCCTTGACATAGATAGCCACCCCACCGCCTCTGGTCTGTCTTTCAGTTCTAAATATGGAATAATTCACTTCATTATCAGGTGTACCTGCTCTGAGCCAAGACTCTGAGACCACTAGAACATCAGGTGTGGTATGACATTTCCAAACCTGGATGGATGCTAACTTTTTTAGCATGCCGCAAACATTGACATGCATAAAGCTCACACCTTTGAGATTAGGCAGATCAGACAGAGACGCGATGGCTGCAGGAGGGCCAGGGTTAAGTTCAATATTGCCTGAGCACAATAATAAGAGAAACAGCAATTTCCTGATGGCATGCAAAGATAATTTGCAATCCCTTCCCCTTACATGTTTGCAGGGCTTATTGGAGATGGTAGGTGGAACACCACAACAAGGATATTGTGACCTAAGGCTGCTTCGATTAATACCCTGGCTACAAAGGTTAAGGGGAAGAGGTTATCTTAGGCAGAGAGAAACGTACCCTGTAATGGAAACTCAATATATGTTCCCACATAGTAGGGTAGCTGAGTTGAGGACCAAAGGGAGGGAAAGTTGTGGGTGTATAAATACTGTTTAAGGGAATTGGAGCTCACGAGGCATGCTGGTAGGGTATTGCCATCTCTGATATGAGGAGACAGAGGGAGCAGGTATATATCAGGAGAAACAAGTAACACAAGGGTCAATGTGGAGAACCAGCAGCTGCCATGCATAGTGGGGCTGTGGCACCACATTCCCAGTATCGACTAATGGCAGAGGTACCTGTACATAAAATAAGGGGAATATAGCAACCTTTGTTATTTCCACTCCTTCAATGCAGCATGTGCTGCGACAATCAATAAATCAATCACTCAATCAATCAAAATCTTTATTTATCCAGGCCAACATCATTGAGCAGTGATCATTTGCAAAATGGACCTGGTTAGGTCAAGGTCATTTACATAAACATAGGACAATACAAGAAATACAATAAAAGATGAGGTGATACAAGTCATTAAGGATGCCAACACATAACGTATGTGAGGATAGGCATGATACATTGACAAGATTTCATATATTTACATGTGTATAGAAATAATAAAAGGATTGTGAATTCGGGTGAGGAGAATGTGTAAGTAGCGAATTAAATACATAATTGTATTGTAAGGAATTTGTCAGAGGGGGAAGAAAGTAGACGACAGTGGGTGTGGGCAGGTAATGGGTGACGGAGCTTTAGAAAAGGACAGGAATTAAATAAGGGAGGGGAGGCACGGGAAAGAGGGGGGAAGGAGGGTGAAATTAGGTAGTGGTAAAAGTGAGGAGCATTGGAAGGGGCGATGGGCAAAGCACTAACTATCAAGGTGGGAAAACCTGTAACATTAAATGTAGGACTGCAGAATATATATTTATTTATTTTATTTATTTAAAGTTTCAGAATTACAACCTTTGAGTCAGAGACTCCTTTGCAAAGGCTCCAAGTCAGGGCAAACAGACAATGACAACAATAAGTAGTATTAAGGTACAAAGGAGATAACAGGAAGACAGGAGACATTAATTCAAGCTTGGGTAGATTACAGTTTGGGATTGCTTTTGCTGCCCAAGTTAGAATGATATTACACAATTTAAGAACTAGAATACTTTGCAGAAGCATTGTACATGTTGTAGTTGAAGACCTCGTCTTCAGGTTGATGAACAATGAATAAGATTACTTTGCAGAAGCATTGTACATTTTGCAGTCAAAGACCTTGTCACCGATAGGATAAACAAAGAAAAACTTGAGTACTTTCCAGATGCTATGTACATTTTGCAGTCAGTGACCTTGTCTCAGGTTGGAAAGCAAACCTGCAATTTTGTGGCAAAGTGTGGTTAGGTGCAACAGCATGTTTCTGAGTCTAGTAGGTAAATCTTGATGCTGGTTTTGAATTGACTAATGCTTGTGGCTTGTGCTATGGATGGGGGGAGTTCGTTGAGCCAGATGGGAGCTCAATAAGAAAAAGACCTTTGGCCTTAGCGGTCCTTCTTTGGGGATTAGCGTATCGTGTTTTAGCTGTATGTCTTGGGTAATCCTGTGAGTGTTAAGTTTTATTAGTGGGTGGAGTCCAATGGGAGCCAAGCTCAATTGGATTTTTTTGGCCTGGAGGCAGGTGTGGTAGTTTAGCCTGCCTGCGAAAGTCAGCCAGTTAGCTTTTTTGTAGAGCTTGCAGGTATGGGTTTGCTTGTCGCTATCCGTTACCAGACGGCTAGCTTTGTTTAGGGCCAGGTTGATTCTTTTTAGTTCTGTGGGGTCGGCTGATCCATATATTGTTATTCCATAGTCTACCAGAGATAGAACCGAGCTATTCACTGCCAGCCACAGGGCGTGGGGCGGGAGGCATTGTCTATGCCTGAACAGGGTCCCTAGTCTGGCGTTCACTGAGGCTGACAGTTGGTCTATGTGCCTGTGATAGGTTAAAGATATGTCTAGCGTGATACCTAGGTATTTGAATTGTGATATTTGGTCAATTAAGTTACCCTGATGGTTGGTAATGTTTAGTTGAGAGCTAAAGTGATGACTTTGTCTGTGTGCAAAGACCATGGATTTTGTTTTGCTGAGGTTTAGTACTAGTCGTTGATTTGATAATCAGTGTTCTATTTCTAGGAAATTAGTTTGTGGCTTATGCTGAAGAGCATTCAGGGTGGAGTCTTTCCAAAAGATTACTGCATCATCTGCATACAGCAGGAGCTTGCAGTTGCAGGCACTAGGGATTACATTCAGGAATAGGATGAAAAGGAGCGGGCCTAGAATTGATCCTTGTGGTACACCCGACTTAACTGAAAGTTTAGAAGATAGAGTGGTATTTATTTTTACTTCTTGTGTCCGGTCTGTGAGGTAATTCTTGAACCAGCGATGGCGTCTGGACCTACGCTGAGTGATGGGAGTTGTCGTAAAGTAAATCGGGTTAACAGTATCGAAAGCTTTAGTTAGATCTATGAAAATTGCCCCTGCTAGGTCACCTGCATCGAGAGCTTCCTGTAAATATGACGAAGCGTGAGGAGAGCCGTAGTAAGTATGACCTGTTCTGAAGCCATGTTGTTCTTGGCAGAGTATCGAGTGGTTTGTCAGGTACTCGGTGAGTTGGTCAGCCACTATTCTTTCGAGGGCTTTTGAGAGAGGGGGAAGAATCGTGATAGGTCTATAGTTACCAGGGTCAGTTGGGTCTCCCTTTTTCAGTAAAGGAGTGATGATACCCCTTTTCCAGAGAGTTGGGAATTGCCCTAAGCGAAGAGATAGGTTAAAAAGTTTGGTTAGGTGAGAGATAGTAACATCTAGTGTTAGCCACAGGATTTTGAGGTCTAAGCTATCACTGCTGTATCGTTTGTCTTTTAAGGCCTGTGTGATATAGCGTTTGGTTTTATTGCATGAGATAGATTTAAACCGGAAAGGTGGACTGCTGGACTTGTGGGCCGGGTTGTGTGGTGATGAGGTGGGAGGGCTAAAGAAGTTTGGAGGGAGTACGTGGCTGAGGTCAGAGAAGGAATTATTCAGCGTATTGGCTATGATGATGGGGTCTTGTGAGGGGGTGCCATTATGAATTATTTGGGTGGGTGGTTGGCTAACAGATTTCCCACATAGTTCTTTGATGTTTCTCCAAAACTTGCTCCCCGCACCCCAGGATTCCATTAGGGCTTGTTTGTAGTGGTTTGTTTTAGCTTGTCGAATGGCGTTGGTACACTTATTTCTGGCCTCCCTGTAGTGCTGCCTGTCATGAGGGTCTCTGGAATCAAGGGCTTTGTACCAGAGGTTATCTCTATGTGACATCTGGTCAAGTAGGGGTTGTGTTATCCACGGCATATCCCTAGCTTTTATAAACTTTTTGTGGCAAGGGAGCATGTTTGTCACAGGCTGAATTGAATATGTTTATGAAGGAGGTGAGGGCTCCATCGATCAATGTGGTGGTGTGTACCTGGGACCAGTCACTGGAGGATAGGCTGTGGATAATCTTGGATATTGCTCCTGGTTTGAGGTGTCTTTGGTAAGATAATTTAGGACGTGTGTGAGGGCTCCTGTTGACCAGGTACAGGAGAGAGGAGAGTGGTCACTAAGGACATCTGGGAGAACTTTGATGTCAGATAGGTGTTTGGGGGAGTTCGTCAGGATGAGATCGAGGAGTGTATTTGCGCCTGTTCTTGGGTCCCGACGTGTGGGGGTTAGTACAACCTGAGTCAGATTGTGTGCCGTTGCTGCATCTTTAAAGGGATCAGCTCCTTTTGATAACCAATTTATACTGAAGTCACCCATTAGTACGAGATCACTATTTGTGGGGAGCATAGCTATGTTAGCCAGTATGGAATCGAATGCTTCTCTCTGGTTGTTGGGTATATAAACAGACATTATATACAATGGTTTCCCGCAGGAGCCAATTGTAATCTTGATGGTGACTGCTTGGGCCCCGAGTTTTGGGTTTGGCAAAAGGATTAGTAGAGGCTTAAATTTTGCTCTGGTGTAGATAAAGCTCCCACCTCCCCTCTTTTCAACCCTATCATCTCTAAATATAGTGTAGTCATTTAATGCAACTGCGGAGTCTGGGATCTGCGTTGTTAACCATGTTTCAGATAGGGCAAGGATGTCGGGAGAGTGTTGTGCTACCCACCCTTGGAGAAGAGGTAGCTTTTTTGGTAGGCTACGTATGTTCGTGGAAGCCAGCTTCAGACCCGCATAGCTTGGGTTTTTTGCAGTATTAGCTGGGCGGCCCTGGGTTGGTGTATGTCCCCAGCCAATAGTAGAAGTATCAAGAGCGATGCCTGAGTATGGCTAGCTGTAGCATTTTGAGAGTCTGTTTTGTTGCTTGTAATTGTAACTTTATTTGAGCTGTGCATGGCATGGGGAGAGCCTGGATCACTAGAGCTTTTAGAACATGTAAAGGGAGCATGTTGGAAAAACTGAGTTGGTTTGCGTAGGGTAGTGGAGCTTGGGCTGCCTTCCTATGTCCATTCGCGGTGTAGCTGAGGTTCAAAGTTATGTTAGAGAAGGGATGTGGGTTCATAAGGCCAGTGGTTGGGAGGTTGTTACTTGGATGGATGGGAGGGGATCTGTAGGAGACCAAAGTTAACATAATTATTATTAGATTAAGTATGGTTTGGTTGCTTAACATGGTTGTAGTTTTTGTTTTTAGTCTTACTTTCCTCTGTATTTGAACGTGAGCCCCCTACTGTTCACAGTTGCTATAACGAGCAAATGGAAAAGCGAGCTGATTGGTTTTTTGCACTCACGTGATGCAGCCTATAAATGTGACAGTCGACCAAGGGTGGTGGTGGGGGCGGCGGGGCTTCAATCTCGCAGGAAAAACAGGAGCTGCCTGCCGTGGCTAACTTACTCTGCTGAGGAGCGCTTGTGTGGGGACTCGAACTCGGTCCCTTGCGACTGCCCGTGACCTTGCTGTGGGGGAGGGCTTCAAGGAAGAGCCCCTCTCGACCTCCTGGTCCTCGGTCTGTGGACAAGGGAGAAAGGGTAAGTGAGCTACTTAAATACCACAGACCACAAGGCATTTCTCATGGGCTGGGCTTACTGAGCAGACTTGGATTCAGCTTATCCCCAAAGTTAAGATTATTTTTTTTTTTTCTTTGAGGGTTTCAATATTTTCGGCTGAATATACTTTAGCTACTGCAGGCCGCTTTAGCCAGGACTACTCAGTGTGGGGTTGGAATTTAAAATGAGGTGCCTGTAGGTAAGAGAGCGCTCTGGACTGCAAGTATCTGGTCCATTTAAAATAAAGCAGTTTTGGCGCCAGAAACGGCGCTTACCGATTCTGGCAGGTTTACAATACAGCAAGCAACTAAAATGGAGAACTACAGTTACACAAACACAGTGCACATTAGCTGCTAGGCGCCAGAATCTGCAAGAGCCCTCTTGACAAAATTTCTCAGTCCGCTTCGAGTGAGGGGAACCCAGATTAAGTTCAGTAAAATCCGCCTGCAGTGTCCCAAATCTCGCAGGAAAAACAGGAGCTGCCTGCCGTGGATAACTTACTCTGCTGAGGAGCGCTTGTGTGGGGACTCGAACTCGGTCCCTTGCGACTGCCCGTGACCTTGCTGTGGGGGAGGGCTTCAAGGAAGAGCCCCTCTCGACCTCCTGGTCCTCGGTTCTGCTGAGGAGCGCTTGTGTGGGGACTCAAACTCAGTCCCTTGCGACTGCCCGCGACCTTGCTATGGGGGAGGGCTTCAAGAAAGAGCCCCTCTCAACCTCCTGGTCCTCGGTTCTGCTGAGGAGCACTTGTGTGGGGACTCGAACTCGGTCCCTTGTGACTGCCCGCGACCTTGCTGTGGGGGAGGGCTTCAAGGAAGAGCCCCTCTCGACCTCCTGGTCCTCGGTCTGTGGACATATAGAGAGATTAATGGAGAAGGAAGGAGATTAGTGGGAGGAATGTTACAGGATCATATGCCAAGGATACAAGAAAGGGACAGGCTTAGAGGTGATACAGAGGGAATAAATTTGTACTAATGATGTTGTAAACAATTGCACTGTTCCTTGATAAGCCTTGAGTAGAGGGATTTAAAGACGTAATTGATATAGGTATTCTCAGTTTTAATGTTTTGTGCAGCTTGTTCCATAGGGAGGGCAACGTGAAGCTAATGGCTGTCCTTCCAAAATGAGAATCGAATTTGGGCACTTTGAACAGGATGGAAGAGTAGCTTCTTAGGGCATACTTACTTATAGTGTTTTGCATGAAGCAGTCTGAGACATAGTGTGGTAATTGCTTGGATATAGTTCTGAATATCCATAGAGCAGCATTTCTGTCCCTCCTGAACTGAAGCGAAGTCCATCCCACTGCTGCATAAAGGGAGCAATGATGAGTGGCGAGCAGAAGTCATGTAATAAACCTCAGTGCCCTATGGTAGAGTGTATTCAATTTTGCTAGGTAGGAGGTGGGGCCAAAACTGTATAGGAAATCAGCGTGGTCGATTACAGAAAGACATGTGGCCTGGACCATTCTTAACTTTGCATTACTTGTGAGAAGGTGTTTGATCCTAAAGTAAAGATCAAGTCTCTGAAAAAGGTTTTTTAGTAGTTCTTCCATGCGTTCTATGAAGGAAAGCCTGTTGTTGAGCTAAACTCCCAGGTACTTGAATTTTGAGACAAATTCTAGGTTTTCACCAAGGATTGTGGATATATGTGGAAGCGTACCTGAACTGGCTGGATATACCGCATGCATGTGGGAAAAGAAAAGCATTGCCTTTGTTTTCTTTGCATTGAGCAGGAATTTTTTGTTCAGGAGTTGATGTTGGAGTAGATTGAACTCTGTTTGTAAGTCACTGCAAGCTGCCTCCAGTGATGGGCGGCTGACATAGAGCATCGTGTCATCAGCAAATAGATGTGCAGTGGCCTTGATGATATTATTATCAATGTTGTTGATATAGATGGTGAAAAGAAAAGGACCAAGAATAGATCCCTGGGGATACGCCTCTTAGCAGTGGTTTAAGGGGTGACAGTTCGCCTTAAGCCTTAACCTGCTAGAGCCATCCAGTAAGGTAGTTGTTAAACCATCGCAAGGAGAGTGAATCCAGCCCTATAAATTTCAAGGTTGAGAGGAGCAGTTCATGATAAACCGTGTCGAATGCTTTACTTAGAACCAGAAACACAGCACAGATAAAGTTCCTATTATCCAATTCTGACTGCCAAGCATTGGTTACTTTTGCTAGGGCCGTAATGGTGCTATGTTTGGCTCTGAAGCCAGATTGTGTAGGATTTAGGAGATTAGTTGATTCCAGGTAAGCTCTCAGTTGTATACTTACAATTGTTTCCAGCAGTTTAGATAGTATAGGAAGGATGGAGATTGGCCTATAGTTATTGAGGTTGCAAGGGTCCCCTGATTTTAACAGAGGAATGACCTGTGCTGTTTTCCAAATTGAAGGGGTTGTCTCTTGGAACAATGAAAGGTTGAAAAAGTGTGTTATTGGTACCGCTAGTACATGAGCGGCAATCTTCAGGAAGTAGGGGTCGAGGGAGTTCACACCCACACTTTTCTTTATGTCCAGATGGCATAGTAAGTCTTCCACTTGTTTCAGCGTAGCTGGTTGCAGTGAGAATATAGACTCTGTCACAAGGGTTTCGGTAAGCTGAGTTCCTAACTGGGATCGCATTGAGTTTGCAGGAGAGTTGTCAAATGCGAAGCCTGCAGTCATGAAATGATTGTTGAATGACTCTAGGACATCCAGTCTGTTGTTAATGATATTTGTCCCGGAAATGATCTTGGCTGGGGTGAATTACTTGGCGTGTGCCCAGATATGTCTTTGATGGTGTTCCAGAATTTAGCTGGGTTCTGGATAGAAGAGTCCAACTCAATACGATAGTAAGCAGCCTTTGCATCTCTAATCTTCCTAGTACATATTTTCCTAGCCTTTTTAAGCTGACACCAATCTGACGGTGTCTTTGTTTTACGCAATTTTTTCCACAGATTGTCTCTCTCTAGGAGTGCAGTTTTGAGGTCTAGAGTGAACCATCGACAAAGTTTATTTCTTACCCACACTTTAAGTGACTTTGCATATTTGTTTAGAGCTCCTAGTATTATATTGTTAAGAACTTTGTAGGCTGTGTCTACCATTTTTGACAGGTAGAAGTCTTGCCAATGTGTGGAATACTTCATATCTTCCAAATATGCATGAAGGTCGAAATTCCACCTTGATCTTCTAGCTGACAGCTTTGAGGGGGATGTGGGTTTGTTGGTTGCTGTTATACTGGCAATGAAACAATGGTCACTGATATCATTGAAGAGAACTCCAGCATGGGAGAATAGATATAGTTTGTTCACAAGGATAACATCCAGAAGAGTACTATTTTTGGGGTTCTTTTTATTAATTCTGGTGGGCTTATTGATGAGCTGTTTTAAGCCATGTGTGTCACAGAAGGGCAAAAGGGGAGTAGCAGCTTGGAAGGCCAATCTAGATTAAGATCCCCTAATATAATTGTTTCTAGGGACCCCTTCCTGATTGTATCACCTAGATGTGTTAATAATTGGAGACCAGCGGATGGAGGTCTATAACAACCTATTACCTACAATGATGTGATAAACTAGATTACTACCGTAAGGGATAGGCATTCAAATTTGTGCGCCACATATGTTGAGTCGAGGCAGGTTGCAGAGAGGTTGTCCTTCACATATATAGCTAACCCTCCCCCTCTAGACTGTTGATCATCTCTGAATAGCAGGTAATTGGGTAGGTTGATATCCTTTTCTGCTGTGGCAGGCCTAAGCCAAGTCTCAGAGATCACCAAGATATCTGGTGAGGTATGGCTAACCCATGCTTGGATCATAGTGATGTTTTTTAGTAGGTAACACACATTAACGAGAAGGAAGCTTAATCCTTTGAGTCTGGCTAGGTCAGATGGGGATGCAATAACCTCTGGGGGGCCAGGATTGAGTTCTACATTGCCCGAACATAGTAGTAACCAGAGCAGAAGTTTCATTATTGAAGTAAGGGATAATTTGTAGATTCTTGCTTTTGCATGCTTTCTCGGGTTCTCAGTCAGTATTCTGGAGTTGCCAGTTGTAGTGTTTTGTCCTCCTAGAACAGCAATAACTAATACTCTGACCAAGAAGAGCAATGGGGGTTCTATGACAGGGGAGGGAGAGTGTGTTTCTCATCTGAACGACTCTGCTTGCATCCCGCCATAGTATGCTAGCCAAAGGTGTAGCTGTAGCTGGGGGAGGTTATAAGCACATGTGTAATCTTCTGAAACTATGTTGGTTCCACAGCAGGACAATGTCAATCTCCAGTCCCCCTGCGGGGCATCATGTGGTTGATGGTCTTGTCCATATACTGTAGATCCAGACAGAGGAGGGACACGAGGAGAAGCCACAGCTTTGCCCCATGGTAAACCTTGTGGAGAGGGGTATGCTCACTGTTACAGATTCAGATCAGGCCTGACAGGTACACAGAGATATAAGAATAGTGTTGCAAGGTACACAGAGATATAAGTATAGTGTTGCAACGGGAGGTATCCTTAACTAAGTTGAGGCAACAAAGGTAAACTCTCTAGAATGAACGATGTTTGTTCCTGGTGTGTCCATGAAGAAAGGCAATTGCACTCAATAATAAGGGATGGATTTTTAACTAAAGCATGCCACTAGATATCAAAGATCAGCTGGGTTACCGATTCTAGGAGCAAACTGACAGCCTGTCAGTGATACCATCTTAGTAAGAGGTTATAGGATGATGGATGGATAGGAGCTAAAATGTCATAGGGTAGTGAGTTACCAATGGGTGTGAAGTTAGAAGGAGGTGGGGAGATGGTCTATTTAATAAAGGGCAGGAGGAGGGGAAGGCGGTGGGCAAAAAGTTGCCGTGATCTTTCAGCGCCAAGTGTCCGGGCTGGTGGGTTCTGGTGGCGGCAGAGGAGGCCAACCACCTGCTTGCCAACAATCAGCTTCCCCAATCCCAGAATTTCAGTGAAACAGCTTTTTTCCGACAGATTATACAGACATTTCCCATAAAACATGAAATACAGGCTTAAAAAATGCTAGTGGATTTGGGACCAATCGGAAACAAAGCCATAGAAGGTGCTCAAATTCTGATATTGGTTGTGGCTTTGCCGTACCTTTCAGTGCCAAGTGTCCGGGCTGGTGGGTTCGGTGGCAGCAAAGGAGGCCACGACCACTGCCAAAGTAGTCTTGCCCTGGTTTCTAGGCAGGGGCCCTTCCTGGAGAGGTCCTTGGCTGGGGAAAATAGAGAAGCGCCAAATTATATGCTGCCCAGAAAAAGGCATCTGCAGAAGCAGCAGGGGGACACAATTTGCAAATGAAAGCTTGGGGAATGGCTTGGTGCATAAACATCTGGGGCAATTTAAAACTACACTAGAGGTGCTGAAATCACTTTAAGCAGTAGCAATTTACATAACAGTCAGCTTCCCCAATCCCACAATTTCAGTGAAACGACTTTTTTCCAACAGATTATACAGACATTTCCCATAAAACATGAAATACAGGCTTAAAAAATGCTAGTGGATCGGGGACCAATCAGAAACAAAGCCATAGAAGGTACTCGAATTTCGATTGGTTGCGGCTTTGCCATACCTTTCAGTGCCAAGTGTCAGGGCTGGTAGGTTCTGGTGGTGGCAGAGGAGGCTGACCACCCGCTGGCCGAGTCTTGCCCCAGCTGTAGGCAGGGGGCCCTTTTTTTATTATTTATTTATTTGATTGGGATTAATACCTTTGAGTTAAGAGACTCATTTTCAAAGGTTCCAAGTCAGGGACAAACAGAGCAAAAACGAGTACAATACAATACAATAAGTACACATTAAGTATAAACAGTGAAAAAGAAAGCATGGTATGCATCATGAAAATCATTAAAATGGTGCAAGAGGTACAGGTATTGCTAATTTCAGGTACATCTTAACAGTAGGAGTATTTTACATTACATCATCTTGTTGCAGGGTAGGGATAGACTTAGGGATAGTGGGACGAGTCAAATAATAGGTCCATGATTAAGCTATGGGGATTGAAAAGGGAAAGGTGAGCAGCCAGATTTGGCATTGTCAAAGTAGATAGAGATAATGTGGGGCAGGAGTAGAGGGGGAAAGGTGAAGGAGGGAGGTTGTAGGTAGAGAAAGGAGGGGGAGTGGGGAAGGGAGGAGGTGATAAGGTGGGGGATAAGGCAGAAGGATTTTGTCTAATTATTTTCTTGCACAGTTACAGGTGGTTGCATTCTTGAGGTGGGACCGTAGCCCCTTTTTGAACAGACTCACCTTAGTATTTACTGTCAGAGTATCGGGTAGCTCATTAAACCATTTGGGACCCTTCCTGGAGAGGTCCTCAGCTTTCAGCACCAAGTGTCTGGGCTGGTGGGTTCGGGCGGTGGCAGAGGAGGCTGACTGCCCGCTGGCCGAGTCTTGCCCCGGATCTAGGCAGGGGGCCCTTCCTGAAGAGGTCCTTGGCTGGGAACAAGCCAGGAAGAATCTGTACCTCTGAACAATACTAGATCCCTATCTCCAAACTAAGGTACAAGAGTGAAGCAAGTTGAATGAGCTTGCTTTGTAACAACACACAGCAGCTTGTGCTCGAAAAGTGGCCCCGTAAGTAAAAGGAACCAAGGAAAAAAGGTATCAAGAAGGATAGCTTGGGGGAGCAGAATAGAAGGGAGTGGAGCAAGGGCTAGCCTGAAACTATTAGTTATGGGAAGGTTCCATTGAGAGGGTAGAGTCAGAATCCAGCCAATCCTAGCCAGTCTCAGAGGAGTGGGTGTGGTAAATAAGCATTTAAGGTGGCCTAGGGAGGGGATGGGGGTGGGCAAAAACGTCCTAGAATCCTGGGCAGCTGAGGTGCAGAATTAATTCGGTGCCAAGTGGGAGACTAGTCACACATGGCTCCCGAAGTTAAGATACAGCACAGCCAGAGGAAACCAAGCTAAATAGCAGTTTGTGCAGTCAAAAATTGAGCAGGGAATATAATTAAATCAAGGATTCCATATTCAGTGCAGGCAAGGTTAAAAAGAAATAAATGAAAATTACGGGCAGTAGGAGAGTGAGCCAATCATGTGGCATCAGGCTGCGGGGTAGCCAATGAGGGGTGCACCCTAAGAAGGTGCAGAGAATTTAAGTTAAAAACACAAAAAGGGAAGGAAAAAAAAGGAAAATTCAAGTCTAGATTTCAAAAGTCAGCGCTCACTTGAGCCAAAAAGAGCCAAGGCTGCGTCAAGATCCGTACCTACTTCTTAGTCTTAGCTGGCAGGCTCTGAGCTCCGTGGAGAAGCTGAACTCCAGAACAGCCCACTGCTTGAGGTGCGAGCCCAAGCAGGCTACAAGGGTGCATGCAGGAGAAAGGGGCAGACAAAAAATTAGATAGACTGCAGGATTATTGGGAGGGTTTGTGATAACAAAGGGACACAAAGGAGCTGTTTTACAAAAGAGGTCCTAAATTGTAGGGGAGGGTGCAGACACAAGCAAGGCACCAGCTAAGTCTATTGAACCATGGAAACAAAGGATTGGGAGTTGGGACAGCAAACTATAACAATCAGTCTAATACAGTAATTCTGCTGTAGATAACTTGGTACAATAACCAAATTTATAAAATCAGAAGCTTCACATGGCATTCTAAACACTTTATTCAATAAATCCACTCTGTGAAAAAGCTATAGAATCCTGGGCAGCTGAGGTGCAGAATTAATTTGGTGCCAAGTGGGAGACTAGTCACACACAGCTCCCAAAGTTAAGATATAGCACACCCAGAGGAAACCGAGCTAAACAGCAGTTGGTGCAGTCAAAAATTAAGCAGGGACCAAGATTAAATCAATGATTCCAGATTCAGTGTGGGCAACGTTAAAAAGAAATAAAAAAATGGGAATTACGGGCAGTAGTGAGAGTGAGCAGATGCTGGTTATCATGTTCTCCTGTACTGTAGCTAACCATTTACATAGTGCTCAGGCTATTAATGATGAAGCTGATGTGACTCTTAAACCAAAACCTGATGTAGAGTATGCTCATTTGCAAGCTACTTCCAGATGCTTATTATTAGGGTCTGAGAGCACTGCCACTTTTTTATTGGAATAACATAGAGAATAATGTCTGGGTAGGGGGTTATAATGAGAATTTTGCATACACCCGAGGTGTGGGATGCCACATATACCCCGAGAGCGAAGCTCAAGGGGTTTATGAAGGCATCCCACAGTAAGGGTGTGTGTAAAATTCAAGTTTTATACACCTATCCAGCCTTTATTTTATATAATTGCTGGAGAGCATTTTATTGCCATAGTAATTGTACAAAAATATAGATACATCAAAGTTAAGCTGCGTCCTGTCGGGGATGAATTGTGGTCCACGGTACAGCAGCTGTACAAACCTCTTGTTTATTTTTAATGCTTTAAACAAACATTTGAAGTTCAGAAAGTCCGAGGCAAGTTTGCTTTTTCCTTTTTTCCCAAATTTACTTACCGCCGAGTGGTAGTTGCGGCGGAGCATCTAGTGACGAGGAAGGGAGGAGCGGTGGCTTGTGCATGCTCAAAAGAAGGGAAGTCTGGTGCATGTTTGCTGTAATAACCTTTGGTTACAACAGCAAATTATAACCCAGTTTCCCTTAGGGAAGAAATGCTGACCAGTAATTATTGTATGTTTGATCACAGAAGAGATGGCTGCACCTGTATTCCATGGAGCTTCCCGTTTCTTTACTAAAGTATCAAGGAACAGGTAGCGTTTCACCCGTGTCTTAGAAAAATACTTTGTCTTGTCCACAAGATCCCATTCATTTTCAACTATCTGTGCAAAGTGTTCAAATTCCAAGAAGCACTTTGGGGCACTTCCTGTTAAGCTTCAAGATGGTATTAATATTCAGCACTGTGGTATACTGCTCAGCTTCTATGGAAATATGCTTTGGGTCAGGTAAGTGGGGATCACGAGGAGGCATGGAGGTTGGATTGATGAACATGGGGAGGGTGCCATTAGGACTGTGAAGACAAAGATGTGCCCTGGGATGGAATGGGAATTTGAAAGAGGCCAGACTTATTTACAGGGACCCTGGTTTTCCATTTTTACCGGTAACACCGGTAACAATCACGGAATCCTGCTTGGTTTGCGGATTTTGAACTCTTGTACCGGTGCCTCACGGAAATTGCATGTCACTGCACAGAATCTCTAAGATTTCAGCATCTTTTTAAATTTTTTTTATTTTCTCTTTCTATGTCCCCTTCTCACAGCACCAGTCTCGACTTTCAGAGATCCCTAGGCTGGGTATCCCTAGCTTCACCCAGGTAATGCTCAGAACTCCTGTGGGCCTGCCCCTATCCTGCCGGGATTGTACCCCAGGTGGGAAGGAAGGAACTCCCAGTCACCCTCCACACCCGTTAATGTGTGTCGGGCAGCTCAGTGGGTCCCTCATGGAGCCTGGTTATGAAGTCTGGGGCACCTGGGTCCCTTCTGCCAGTGACCAATGTACGGTGATTGTTCCTGGTTTTCTGGTCTCTGTCCCTGAAGGCATCTGCACTAGAGGAGTTCCATGGAGGTAGGTCACATAGAGACATGCCACTGCTCCAGATCCTGGCTAGCTTCCTCACCTCATGTTCACTCTGCAGCACCATTGCACCACCACCACCCATGGTCACACAGGTGGTGGTAAAGCAGCAGGACCTGAAGCCCACCCTTCCTGGAGGAGGAGAGCAGTCCCCCAGGTGCTTGATCCTACTCCCCTGGCCAGACCTCCAGCAACCCGAGTTCACTTCTGACCCTGGGTTACTGGCATTGTAAGCAATAGTGCTACCGCAGCACCAGTGGGCCGACCCAGATTTCAGCATCTTAAAATGAATGCTGATGTGCTTTGCATTCTTTCTGCTTTGCTGCATATGGAGTCAGTAAGGAAATCGCCTGCACTGCTTTGTTGTAATCAGCCATTCAGTTTAATCACCTATGCCTAGTGGTTAGAGTAACAAACAGTGATTGAACAGGGTACATCCAGCAGACTTGGGTTTGATTCCCACAACCTCCACTTGCATACTGTGTGACTCCAAGCAAGTCACTTAACCTCCCCAGTGCTTCTAGATCACTCCTGAAAACAGAAAGTTCTGCCTAGTGGGCCTTACCTGCTTTACAAAAATATAAAAAATATCAATATATGTTTACTACATCATAGAATAGTAGTCAGGGTACCATGTAATTTGCCTGTGTTTTGCTTGGGCTGCAATGATTTTATAAGTAAAGATAAATGTTCAGATACATTTTATGTGCTTTATGTTGTTTGTTAGATTTGTCAGGTTTTATTGTGTTCTTTGCATATGGCATCTAGGTTGTAGATTGCTAAACACAGGATCACTATTACCAACTAGCTTATTCAAGTTTATACTGTAATCAGTAGGGCCATCAAAAATCCTCAGTTGTTTGAATGAAAACTAGTCTGAATGAAAGTATGTTCACAAAGAAGAAACTGCCTTACTACTTATGAAAAGACTTCACAATTAACACCCCATTTAGGTGAATTGGATGATTTGCACCTTTTCTCCTACCTGCTGTTTCAGTCTCTGTGACAACAAAAAGTTTTCTGATGACTGCTTCAACAAAAAGCAAAAGTTAAGTGTTTAAGTGTACTTATGTTTGGCCAGTGGATTTTGAAAGCACAGTCAATGACATACAGAAGGTAAGACACCAGGGTCTGTATGATGCTGGTGGGCAGAGTAGTGCTCAATTCACATCTGAACAAAGTCATGAAAACTGGGAGACACCCTTTTCATGGACACCAAGTGAAAAAAAAAAAAAGCATCCACATGTCTGGGAGATGCATGAATCCATTTGAAGGTCCTCCACTAATCACTTGTGGATTTTTTAGGTGAATACACTTTATTTCAAAGAAGCAAATTCAAGCAGTGATTTTTTCTCCTCCTACCTCCTGGCCATCCACTCCTTCAGGCCTGCCAAGGCCCCCCTACCACTGCTGCTGAGTCCCGACCACCATCCACTGCCCCTTACTGCTGTGCTACCAGGTAACCCAAAGTAACCCTTCATTGAGCGGGCCCCTAGCCCTGTTGGAGGCTACCGGGGGGAGGAGAATTACCCCAAAGAGCTTCCTGTGTATCCTGAGCATGGCAGGGGTCAGAACGGACACATGTGTGGGGCTTCCAGCTTATGGAGGGACCAACAGCTGTCCTTCGGTTGGCCAGCTGGTGTTTTCCCATTTTCTTGACAGGCCACATGATGTCAAGGCACAAGCCGACGTCCGCCACGCTCCCTCCTGCAGTGAGGGCTGACATGTTGTTGTGCCTCTAGCCTCCACCAGGGGCCAACAAATGCTGAGCCGTGAACCCACCCTCCCTCACAGGATAAAGTGCGTGGTCGTTGCACAATCAAGCCTTCACCCACCAGTTGGCCCTCCTACACCCAAGTCTGTTCCCTAACCCTGGCCAGCGGTGTCCCAGGCAGTAATCCAATTCAGGCAGTTAAATTATAGATAGGAAAAAACAAAGGTAGTCCACCTTAGTGGTGATGGTTCAGATTAATTCACATCTGTGTTCTAACAAGCAAATAGACCAAGTCATTTGTAACTTGTGCATGTGGGGTGTGGGCATTGAAGAAAGGGGATCATAGTGCTGTCACTACTGCCATCACCCCTGAGGGATGTGGACTGCATTGTTGCTCCTGCCATCACACTGAAGGGGTGGAGGCTGTAGTGATTCTGCCATCACCACTGGTGGATGGGGAATGTAGTACTGCTGCCATCACACCTAAGGGATGGGGGCCACGGTGCTACTGCTTCTGTCACACCTGAGGGAGGGAGGGAGGTCATAGTGATGTTGCTGCTGCCATCACACCAGAGGGATGGGGGCTGTAGTGCTGTTGGTGCTGCCATCGCACCTGAGGGATGGGGCCGTAGTGCTGCTTCCATCACACCTTAGGGATGGGGGCTGTAGTGCTGCTGCTGCCATCACATCTTGTACATAAAATAACTTTAAATTGGTACAAGGATGGAAGGATGTGCAACAGTAGAGGTCAAAATTGCTAAAATGCATGTTAGCAGAGTTAAAAATTGTTAAATAAAGTACAGAGACCCAAATACCAGTAAAACCGGATTTTGGCTTAGCAAACACTGGTGACAATACCGTTTTTTACAATGTGCAAAATGGAATATGCCCTTTCTCAATCCCGGTAAACCAGTGTCCCTGCTTATTTAGTTCCCATACCCAGGGACACCACCGGACTACGTGGGCAAATAGCTGATGGGTCTGCCACCCCTTTTTAGAGCGTGATTTCTTGGTCATCTGGTGCTATGCAATGCCAGATCAATGAGGAATAAGACCACTGTAATAGTGGATTTTATTTCTGATTCCTTGGTTAATCTTGCTGGCATCACAGAGACCTTGCTTAATGATGACTCTGGCCTGGCACTGGAGTCAGTTATCCCTGCCAGATTATCGGTGGTGCACTGCCTGAGGAAGGACTGCAGAAGCGGATGGCCATCTTCTTTAGTTCTGAATTAAACCTAGTGGTGCACCCAGTATGGGATACCGCATTGTTTGAATTTGTGGGTGTGCACAAGGGTCCAGATGCAGATTGCAGAGTCCTAGTTATATGCCAGCCTACAGGGTATGAAGGGCATTTTCTACAGGAAATCATGGACTTTGTCAGTGACAGAGTTTTGGAGTAGCCAAGGTATCTTATTCTGGGTGATTTCAATGCTTGGGTCAATGATGAACTCTCTTATTTTGGGCAAAATTTCCTTTGGGGTATGGAATCTCTGTCCTCGCACAAGTTGTTATTTCTGTGACTTATCAACATGGTCATGCCTTGGATAAGGTATTCTCAATGGGACTCAAGGTGGAGCATCTCAAAAGTGATCCAGTCAGCTGGTCGGATCAGTGCCCCATCAGCTTCTTTCTTCAGGGACCCCCTTGTAGTCCACCCCCTGTAGTGATGGTCCAGCACTGCCGTTTAAGTGGGCTATGGCCAGAGGGACTCTTGGCAGAGCTGGATACTTTGAGTATGATAACAACATGTGCCATAGGACTGGAGTAAGCTGTGGTGACCTACAGTATAACTGGTCCATCAGGGCAGCTTTCGATTTTGTGGTGTCAACTCATGTATGCCCACTAGTTTTGAGCCTAGGTTCGATGTGGTACAATGGGGAGCTAAGGAAGATGAAAGCAAAAGGGTGGAGGTTGGTGCATTTTTAAAGGATATCCATAGCACCGGAGGACAGATTGGCTTTGATTACTAACCATGGCGAGTATCAAATGGCTAGCTCCCGAAAGAAGACAGGGTTTCTATCTAGGGAGATTGCTGCTGGGAGAGATTGACTGACTCAGCTTTTTTGAACTGTGGACAGGCTTCTACAATTGGCTTGTCTGGTGCCTGTGAAAGCTTTTATACCTGCTAAATGCAAGGAGTTTGCTCAATTCTTTTAGACAGTGTGTTCTCTATTCAGGACAGGATCTCAACAAATGGGCATTTACAGCCCAGCAGGGATCAGCTAATGTGTCTCAGATGAAGTCAGTGGTGATGGGGGTGAGTTTAAACGAGTGATGCTAGAAGAGTTTAGTGGGGTGATTTCTGAGCTGAAGCCAATGTTTTGTGAACTAGATTTAGGTTAGGCTTGGGCTACCCGTCGGCTACTTGTATCAGGTACATTGGGTAATTAACATTTTCTGCCAGGTAGGTTAGTTTGGGTAATATACTACCCTCTTGAGGTGGGCCTTCCTCTGGGCTTTATTCATAAGGGGTAGAGGTTCCCAGTCACACATTGCACCTCCCTCTGGGCTGCTACCACCTTCTTTGTAACCTTCCTTAGAAATGGAATGTTTGTCCGGCCCAGTAGTGCTGAAAGTTGAGGCACTGTATGCCACACCTCACCCCATGCTGGCGACCCAGGTTTGGGAATGGACTCGGGTTGCTCGGGGGCCGGCAGGGAAGGCAAGGATTGAGCATCACAGCTCTCCTTCCTTGGGGTGGGGGGTCTGTGCTGTGAATGGTGCAGCTAGTGGGGCTCGCCCGCACCCAAGGTGCTTGGTTGCCTCCGCGGAGATGGAGACAGCTGCTGCACCCATTGCACGGTGTGCAGGCACAAAGGGGTGAAACAAAGGAGAAAAATCCCCGGTGGCAGGATGATGCCCGACTCCCCTCAGGCACTGCTCCTGGGCCGAGTATAAGGTAAGCCCCGGTAATTCCGGGGGAAGGAGCTTGCGGGGTCGGGCAGAAGGAGGCTGTCGGGGGGAGGGGGAGAAACAGCAGCTGTGTTAAAAAAAGAAATGGAATTGTTGAGACCAGCCTGTAGTTTGCCAACACATCCGAGCCCAAAGATGGTTTATTTCAGAGTGGTTTCACCTGGCTCTTTATAAAGCAGTGGGAAGCACCCCTCCATTACAGAATCCTGAACTATGCTGCCAAAGAGTGGACCCAAGGCCACCAGGTGGTCAGCCAACAGCTGGGTAGACCCTCGATCACACATACATTAAGTGGGGCATAGCACTGCCATCACCCATGTACCTCTTCCATAATAACTGACTAGAACTCACTCCAGACCAACAGAGTGCCCTTGCACATCTCCTCTAGATGAATGCTGGCCTCTGATAGGCCATTTATAGAGATACCAGCCCAAATGGAGGGCACTCTGCCCAGGAAGAAAGATGCAAACTTCTCACATCTTTATTGGGGAAAAAACTCCTCTGAACTGTAGACAGTCAGGATTTAAGAACCTGCCCACAGTGCAGAAGAGATGAGACAACCTATTTTTAGTTGAGGTAATAACTCATGACAGGAACTTTGCCTTTTTCAGGGTTATTGCCCTCTGATAGACCTTATAATGGGACCTCAGAACCATCCTGTTATCCATCTAGCCAGATCTCTTCCAGGAACACCCCAACCACTGTCCTATTGTCTTCGACTGACTTAGCTAGTTGTTATACCATGATGAAGTGCAGCAGGAGGTCAGTGGGTGGACCTGGATAAGTGATATGAAGTCGAGGACCACTGTAAAGGTCAGATTATAGCCATCAGTGGCTGACTTTTTGCCCCAAATTGCATGCTACTTCTATACCCAAGATGTTCAAAGCTGCCAGAAGATTTTCTAGTGTAAAGGCGCATCTAGGAGGTATTGGATTATCTCCACGGGGGATGGTTTTTGGGGGACCCCTGCATAAAAACTAACAGCATGGTTATCTGACTACCTGACTGGATCTGCCATGACACCAGAGATGTTCAGCGCCAGGGAGAAGACGAGGTCCATGGTGTGGCCATGGTCATGAGTGACAGAAGAAGCAACCTGTGTGAGACCCAGTGATTCCATCAACTGGAGGAATTGCTTAGTGAATTGCAAGGTTTCATTGTCAATCCACACATTGAAATCCCACAGCACAATAAGGTTGTGGTGTTCAAGGATAGGTCAACAATGAAATCTGTAAATTCCAGTAGGAGCTCTTGTTCCTGACTTTGAGGGTGGTAAACCAGAAGGATCATGCTCCTTACACCCATGTCACCCTTCACTGCCAAACATTTAAACAACTCCATCTCCTAAAATGGGTACACTGTTAGCTTCAAGCAGAATCTAAAGTAGTTAGCCACCCCTGCGCTCCTGCCTTGCATGGTGTACCACTGAGAGCTCAACTTGGATTGCCACTTCTAGGACTGGCCTAGAGTCATCATCAAGCCAGTTCTCAGTGAAATACACTAGATCCCTAGAGGAATCAATGATGAAATCCAAGACAATGGCAGTTTCATTCCTCAGGGACCTGGTACTGCACAACACACCATGAAGGGGATGAGCTGTATGTAGTAGAAGGATAGTCACTCAGCCTCCTCTAGCCAAAAAAATCCCATATGTATTTTGCGTCCCCCCAACCACTGAGTGAAGAAATGGCCCCACTTTTAGGCCACAGAAGCTAGTGCAATCCATGGCAGGCAGTAATGTCCTCCTACTTGTGCACCAACAACTTTGTAAGCCTCATCCTCCCCCAGTTCTGTGTTTTAGCTGCAACTAACAATAATAGATCTAACAGCCCCATCACTGGGCCACCAAATGTGTTTTCTCCAAATGTGTGTGGTGGGGAGTCCCAGTGTTAGTAGACAATCTGGCATTACTGAAGAACACTTGAGTGATAAAATCTAGAAAAGCAGAAGAAGAAGCAGCTTTGAGGTAACAGTTTATTTCAGAAGATGAAAAGTAAAATAACATGTTTGATTGTCACTGTTAGAAGCTCATGTTAGCTTCATAAATGACAAGAACCTAATCTTACACAAACACCTTTAGGCTTAACTTCCTCTTTGATTATCTGACAGCGGACTTCTTTCTTACTTCACAAATGCAGAAAAATCAATAAAACTGCCTATGAAGCTTCCAGCACAAGTTGGTTTCAACTTTCAATGCAGATTTGCATGTAGTTTTAAGACAGTAGGAACATGATCAGTAATTTTTCCACATTTATTCCATTTGTTGTTCTCTTGCTCAGCTGAGCAACTAAAAAGAAGTAAATGATTTGATACCTTTTAATGGACCAACATAGATGTAACAACAAGAACAAAGTGCTCTAGCTTTTGGACCAACCAGTCCTTCTTCAGAAGCTAATTGCAGTTGTTTAGAAAATACAATACTTATAACAGCTAGATCATGCAGAAAAAAACAGAAAAAAATCCCCATTGGTTTAAAATACTCATTTAAAAAATACAGAAGATGACGTAAGAGAAGTTTAACAGTACCATACTGCCTTCAGCCAGGAGCAATACAGCAACTACTAAATCTATATTTTTACTAAAGAGAAGTGTAAGCCTTTGAGGTTGACCTCTGTGTGCTCTTTCAGTGCGGGAGTGAACAGTTTGGTTCAATCTTCACCTCAATTAGTCTTTGTCAGATAAGCCACTACTCAGCACCAAGTCAAACTTACCAGTGTTCACAGAAACAGATCATAACAGTAACTTTGATTACCACTCCTCCAACAACATTCCTCTAATGCACCTTTCTCTCCTACTTCCAGCAGTACATTTTCCATTTCTGACATTTTTTAACATGCCCTATGTGTTGGCCTGTCAAGAAGCTCAGACCAAAGTGCTTAACATGAATGTCGTGTCATAATTCACAGCAGCATCCCCTGCAGCCCGGCCCCATGTCCTAAAGTTTACCAGCACTTGTAAAGTAATGGCAACTTTAGCTGACAGACTTTTTCCATTTAGCAATTGCCAGCACCATAGTGATCTTGGAAAACATCAAGACTATCTAGGAGTAAGTCGCAATACATTACAAACACAAGGGTTAGGCCTGAAAATAAACCTCTGGAGTGAGATATAGAGACAGACAAATGGAAAGAGACAGAAATAAAAACAGAAATAGACACAGTGGGCCAGATTCTCAAAGCGGCCCCTAGATCAACGATCACTGGTGCACCAGGGACCCTGCATCTGATTCTCGAACAAGAGGGGTCCTGGCGCTAAACTCCCGCAGTTTGTGGCAAGTGTACCCATGCGTCAAAGTAAATGCACAAGGGAGGGGAATGTCGCAAGCTGTGAGATGGCCCTGTGGCAATACCACTAACAAAATCAATCTTGCCTACAGTGCAGATACATTTGTCATATAGTGCTGTGATAGTTTTAGTAGCGTACAGTGCTTGTGATGTGATCCCAAGTTCATTCCCGTCAGGATAGAAGAGTTTGTCAGTAGCAGTAACCCATCCAAACTTTTATCCTGTAACTGTTTGCTGCCCCTCTGTTTCATTTTTCTCCTGCTTGCTAGAAGAGTAGCACCCCTCTCAGGGTAACCTTCATGGGGTCCCATAATGTAGATATCAGGGTGTGTCTGCCATAGATGTAGCCCAGTATTCCCTACTGGCTTGTGCCATTAATGAAATAAAATCCTTTGTCATGTAATGCATGAGTAAGGGACAAGGCATCAGGGAAGGACTTTGTCCTGATACAGTGGTGCTATGGGCTGTAAAGTCTCGCATGCACTCCACTAACTAGAGACTACAAAACATAGATAACATATGGCAAATATAAAAGATTTTACTTTGCTCACATACAGGACGACCAGTGCTAGTTCTGCATGGGGATATTCTTTCCCACCCGGCACACTCTGCCGTAGTGGTGCACGAGCTGTTAGACCAGCTCCAGGCTAGTCTCAACTCTGGTGAGCCCTGCACCCATTGCAACACTTTGTGAATTCCACATATGGGGATAGTGCAGCACCAATGCACTGAAAGCCCCCCTCCACCAAGGCACAGCTAAGTGTCTGCTGCAACAGTGGCGCCAGTCTGGCTGGCTCAGGCAGCCCCCCATGTTGTGCAGGCCATGTTTGAGAATCAGGAAAGGTGCACAGTGTGGCACAAGGTGCATCTTGTGCCATTCCCTGCTGGTGCAAGCACCATGTGCCATTCCCAAACTTTTGAGAATCGGGATTAATAGGTATAGATTTTTTTTTTAACTAAATAGGCCGAACCTCGAATAGCTTCTGAAATCAGATGAGAATGGATGTATTTAGAGTTGTATGGTAGTAGGCATTTTCAAAATAGTACTATTATTTTTCTAAGAGCTTTTATGCATGTGTATGTGTTTCTGTCGGAGTGTGGGTTACAGGGCCCCTATGAGTGAATGGGGGTGGCACAAATTCCAAGCTTATCCTGATCAGGTTAAATTCTAAAACAAATTCTTGGCATGCATGAATAACTCAATAGAGGATATTTCAGTCATGTTTTAAACAATCTGAATCATTCTTTTTAAACCACATTTCCCTTTTGCTGGGAATCTGATTCTGCTGTTTAAATTTGTACAGTTGGCAGTTTTCCATTTTCATCACAATGTGACTTTGATTAGGCTCCAATTAGCTTAGCAGTTTCTATATAGCAGATTTTCAGCTGTTCCCAAGAAATGAATGCCTTTAAACCTGATAGCTTTCTGTTTTAAAATGATCCATTTTGTTTATTTATTTATTTATTTATTTGCTTTCACAGAAATTACAGCAAGTCAGGAAACTCAACATAGCTGCCAAGCCAGTTCTATTAAAAGTGAAAGGAATGACAAACGTAGTGGCACGTATGTTGCTCCTTGGACCATAGACTAGAGTGTGTATTCAAGACTTGAAATCCTACACTCTCAGGCTGGCTGGAGGTTAGTCTATATTGCCAAGGTGAGATCAGGCTGCCCAGCATTCCCATACTCCATACCAGCAAGCCAAGGAGCTGAATTGGTGTTGGGTGTAAAGACAGCTGACACCTACCTTCCTAATCAAAGGAAAGAAGAATCTCCTGTGACCCCAATTGTTAAACTGGGGGACAAGATGAAAGTCCATTTGTCTCATATTAAAACTCCATCTAATACTGTATGGTTAAAGTTAGGTGAAAATGATTTGTCATTTTTAGCCACAAAGATGACTAAAACTGGTTGACTAATACAAACAATAGTGTGGTCCTAAATGGTAAATTTTCTGAGGACAGGACAGGACAGGAACTAGTAGAATAAATCAGGGTTCAGTACTGAAACCTCTACTGCTCAATATGTATACAGTATATGTGACATATTCAAGCATATTCAGGAAAAGAGTAAGTCTATTTGAAGGAATTACCATTATGAGATAGGATGTGAGAAGACTGGAGAGATGGATCAGTGTTTGGCAGCTGAGCTTCAGTGCCAAAATGTACAAGATGATGCATATAGGGGTGAAGACTCCTGGAACAGTTTACTGTATTGATGGGATGTTAGTAGAGAGCACAGAGGAGAGACATCTGGTGGTGATGTCAATAAATAACATGAAATCTTCTTCCCAGTGCAATAGGGCATACAGGTGGGCAGGCAGGATGCTGGGGTGCATAGGAAGAGGGATTACTAGCAGAGGGCGGAGGTGATACTGCCACTGTACAGATCACTAGTCAAGCCGCAGTTGGAGGATAGTATCATATGCATAAAACTGTCATGTAGATGTGTTGCTTTTGCACTTCTCAATCAGATGCATAAGTGCTGATGGATCATGCACAGTTTTTAAACTGTTGTAAAACAGTTGCATCCCACATTTTTACTGCATTGTGACAGAACTGCAATTGCGTTTCCCTTGTCATTAGATTCTGGCAAGTGCAGGGAGCCTGGTGCAAAGAAGATGGATGTTGGTGGCTAGGGAATAAGTATTCCAGACCTGCTTTTTGTATAGATTAACAGAGACCCTGTCAGCAGATGCATCCACAGTTGGATGAATGCTCTAGGAATTCTCCCCTGCCCACCCAAGAGTCCCTGTCAAGTGCTGCTGGACCGCTAAGGTCTTTGAGGGCAGTACTTGAGTCCAGACCCTCCACGCTCCCCTGCTAGGCTGCTGGATATATTTTTTTACCTCTCAGCTTGCCCTGGATTTCCTGCTGAGCGCTGCTGAACCCCAAAGGTCTCTGAGGGCAGGATGTGGTTACCGGGCTGTCCCCGGTCCCCGCTGCTGCTAAAATCCTACAACAAGATTCCAGTCCACCCCGGAGTCCCTGCCGAATGCTGCTGGACCTCTACGCTCTCTGAGGGCGGGACTTTAACTCAGGCCCTCCCTGCTCCCCTGCTAAGCTGCTGGATATCATTTTTCTACCTCCATGCTTGCTCCTGATTCCCTGCCGAGCGCTGCTGGACCCCAAAGGTCTGGGAAGGCAGGACGTGGTTACCAGGCCCTCCCTCCTCCCCTGCTGCTGATGAAATCACACAACAAGATCCCAGGTAGTGATCTGTTACTGCACTGCTCACAGAACACTGTCATGTGACACTATCTTAAAGGCTCGACCAAGTAGTTTCCCATTTGTGTCGGCCAAATAGTTTAGATTGTTTTTTACTTTCATTTACAGTTGATTTTACTTTTATTTAAAGTGATTTTATGTTGATCTTTCTGCATCTACCACTGTTGCCTTATTTGTTATTTTTACTTTCACTTAAAGGGAGTATGCTGATCTGTATGCATTCTACCACTGTTAAAAGTCCAGCAGTACTAACAGTCCATTATGGATGAAGAGCGACTGGCTTTATTTTATCTTATGTAGGGAATTTTATGCTGGTTTATTTGTATCATATTGATTGCTACCTTAAGTTCTGCTATTCCGGAACAAGGTGTCTCCAGCTTTTTACATTTGGAGATCCTGAACTGAGTTATTTGCTTTTTCACCAGTATTGCCTATTTTCTGTTGTGCCAGTAAATTGTAATTGAGCTCTCCGCTATGGGGTTTCTGCTCACTAGGCTACAGTTCCTACATATGTTAGCACTGCTATTGTACCTTTTGTTTGCTCTTTCTGCCACTGCCATTCTTCCTTCCTCCCCCTCTCTCTGCTTACCCTCCCCCCTCCCTCAGCATTCTTTTCTTACAAACTGTTCCTCCCAGCTACTGAACTACTTAACCAGTTTTACCTCTGCTTCTTTCCCCAGCCCACCCCAGAGTCCCCGTCAAGCCCTGCTGGACCTCTTAGGTCTTTGAGGGCAGGACTTCAACCCAGGCCCTCCTGTGCCATGTGATAACAGCACCAACTAAAAGGGTGCTGAACATAAGGGACATACACATCACTGAAGGTCAAAATGGTGATCATCACAATGCTGACCACCACAATCAGTGACTACCACTAGTGAACTCTGAGGGAGTGAATTTTCCTTACGTTTAGTGCGGGGGGGGCAAGCTCCCTGCACCCCCCAATTTTATTATAGTCAACCCTGGGGGATAACAATGGGGAAAAGGGGAAACTCGGGAGGGGGGGCAAAACAATAAAAATAAAAATCCTATTGCTAGTTCCTAATGTGGGTCTGCCACACACCAAGGTAGTGACTACACCAGACAGTCAGCTCAGGTTAGCTCAGGACTAGCTTGACCAACACACCCCTCTATACTAAATCATGAGTACTCCCTCAAGACGCAATATCGCCATGATTGCTATGTGCTAATAAGTGCACATAGCCCATTTTACAGTTGCTGTTTTGACGTTGCCCATATTCACTCGCTGTAATTCTTTCACCCATATCATGGGTTACTGGACCCTCTCTCCTCCCCTGCTAGGCTGCTGGATATAATTTTTCTACTTCCCTATTTGACCCGGATTCCCTGCCGAGCGCTCCTGGACCCCAAAGGTCTTTGAGGGCAGGACGTGGTTACCAGGCCCTGCCTGCTCCCCTGCTGCTGCTAAAATCCCACAACAAGATCCCAGGTACTGACCTGCTATTCTGCTGCTCACAGAACACTGGCATGTGGTGTCATCTTAAAGGCTTGGCCATGTGGTTTGCCATTTGGGTCAGCCAAATAATTTAGATTGTTTTTTACTTTCATTTACAGTTGATTTTACTTTCATTTAAAGTGATTTTATGCTGGTCTTTCTCCATCTAGCACTGTTACCTTATTTGTTATTTTTACTTTCACTTACTGCTCACAGAACACTGGTGGCGTGCACTATGAGCATCACCGCCTCTCCTTCCCACCCTCCCTCCCTGCCACACCACCCCATCCCCACCCAAAGGTGGCTTTCGTTTATTTTCTCCTGAACCAATCAGGCAAGTTTAGCCTTTCTCCCAGCACCTACACTTGGTTCGTTCCTGCTCTTCCTCTAATCATGTGTGGTTGATCCCACCCTCTTTTAACCTTCTCAGTTCCAGCTGTAATTTGTCAGTGCTGCTTCTGTTGCAGTTCTACTTATACACTCTAATCTATCTTTACTTATATCTGGACAGCATGGTAAACACAGGAAACTGTGGAGAGTGAGCCTAGAACTATTCTAGTTTGTTCTGTGACAGTGTAAGTGTTGCTTCTAGGCAGTGTTTTGCTCTCTGAATCAAGCACACTATCTAAACCACTTACATGATTCGCAGTTTCACCTACACTTAAAGACACTGTGCAGCACCACTAGTTCCCTCTTACTGCAGTGTTTATTAACTCCTGGCTCCGAGCTGCCGTCTCTGTTATATCTTCTCCCACTTACCATTATTATGGCCTGCTCTAATACTATAACTCTGGGGTCCTGCGTATTATTATCTCTATCCTTCCTCCTGTGTTTCTCATCAACACCCTGCTACCAATCTTCTATAGCCTCCTCACCTAACCCTAATGGCTTTGTTTTCTCCAACTTGCTTGCTTCACTTAATAATTATCCTAATTTCACTCCCCAATCTCTCTTCAAACTGCTTTATCCACCTCGAGGCATACAGTATGTGTATAAAAAATGCTTCCTCTGTCCCCCAAACCTGCTCCTTCCATTCGTCCATTGTAAACTCTGGTACCTCATCCTCCTTGCTCTCATCCTAGCGGGTGATGTTGAACCCAGCCCTGGGCCATCAGTCCATCTCTCCCACCAGGATGCCCACTGGAAGGTTTCTAGAGGACTTTGGATTGTACAATAAATATTAGAAGTCTCCTTTGTAACCTAATCTAACTTGAAGGTTGGATTGCTCTGTATTACTCTGATGTCCTATGTTTATCTGAGACTTGGCTGAAGCCCTCCACACCTGACACAGTTTGCTCATTACCTAACTATAACCTAATAAAGGAATAATGCCTGACAGGATGGGTGTTATGCTGGGATAACATCCTGCCTCTGGTGGTTGAGTCTGAGGCCGCAGGCCAAGGGCGTCCAGCACCTGAGAAAAGGGATGTTATACCAGCATAACACCCACCTTGGTGGGCATTATTCCTATTATACAATGGCTTGTTTGTAAAAGAAATTAAAAAAAGTTGAAAAAGTATGTTTAAAGTAGTTTTTTTGTAATGTTTTGAATGAGTAGGCATACTTTATAAAAAAATAGTGCTGATGTATTGTTTTAGCCAACAGGTGGAGCTGCTGTGTCTTTTCATGTGGCTGTGCAGTCCTCACAGGAAGTATTGTCAGTGTTGCTGCCAGTTTTTGTTAAGCTATCCTTTTTTACAGCTGTTGGTGTTTTCCTTTGGAGTGTCTGTTTCTTTGTGTTTCTCTTTGTCTTTTCGTGACTTGTTCTTGATGTTGCTACTGCAAATTAGAAAATGCAGACTGTGCCCCTCACCGCCTGCTTTGTCAACCACCTGCTTCTGTTTGTGAGGATGTTTGGTATCAAAGAGGAAGGAGGTAGGGAGAATGTACCTTATTTTGTGGTACTTTTATGTTTAGTTTTTTTTTTTCTTAGTGTTTGTGTGACTGGCTTCATGCTGCTGGAAAGTGGGAATCAGAGGTTACGTCCCCTCGCTCCTTCAACCGGCTGCCCGCTGCCGCTTCTGTGAGGATGTCTGGTATGCAAGAGGTAGGTGGTATGGAAAATATTTCTGGATGATTTTAAATTATTCAAATAAAAAAAAAATAAAATCAGAAGGTGACTTGAGTAGGCGAGAATGCGGCGAGCATTACTTAAAAAGAGCCAGAAAGTGACTGTTTAAAGACGGCTTGCTCAGTTGCTCATTCTTGTCTTGGCACATTCAGTGGTGAACCGAGTGCTCAGCCTGAGTTGTGCTAAAAAACTCCTCCTCTCTGGGATGAGCTTGAACCGGTTGGGGTAGAGGAGGTGGTTGAGATAATCTTGAAGCTGCGACCAACCCAGTGCAATCTAGACCCAGGTCCTACCCGCCTTTTGGTTGGTTGCGTGGACCTGACTGGAACTGTGGTTGCTGGGATTGTCCGTAGTTCATTGAGGAGTGGGGTCTTTCCTTCGGTCTTGAAAGAGGCCTTGGTTAGACCCCTCCTGAGGAATTCCCTTTTGGACCCGAACTGCCTCAGCAACTACAGGCTGGCCTTAAACTTCCCATTTTTAAGGAAGGTTATTGAAAAGGTGGTGGCCATTCAGCTCGAGAGATATCTCACCTCCTCATCCACCTATGAGCCATTCCAGTCTGGGTTCTGTGTGGGGCATAGTATGGAGACTGCCCTGGTGAGGGTGCTTAATGATCTCCTGATGTGAGGGACAAGAGAGAGTGTACCATCCTAGTCCTCCTGGACCTCTCCGCAGTGTTTGACTCCATGGACCACGAGGTGCTGCTTGACCACCTGTGGTTCTGGTGAGGCCTGTCTGGTACTGTCATCAAATGGTTCAGGTCATACCTGACAGACTGCAAAGGGTGACGATGGGATGTGTCCCCTCTAACCCTAGGCCTCTGAGCTGTGGAGTTCTGCAGGGTTCGATCTTGTCAGCCTTGTTGTTCGCAGTGTACATGCTGCCATTGGGAGACATTATCAGGTGGCATGGCCTGGGTTTTAACTGCTATGCAGATGATACCCAGCTGTATCTGTCCTGTACACCTAATACCCAAGGTAGCAGCCTCTGTATTTAACAGCTGGCTTGAGAAAATCCAGATGTGGATGACTCAGAACTGGCTTAGGCTCAACCCGAACAAGACTGAGGTGCTGGCTGTGGATCCTGATCATCAGGGCGGAGAGGGGTTACCACCCGGACTTGTGCTGGGGGGGGGTTCCCTTGCCCCATCTAGATGGGTGAAAGATCTGGGTGTGATCCTAGATGATGGCTTGACCTTGGAAGCCCAGGTATTGGCCGTGTCAAAACTGGATTCTATCACCTTAGGAACATTGCCTGGATCCAAACCTTGATCCCACCTGAATACCTGGCCACAGTGGTACATGCTTTTGTCATGACCAGACTGGATTAACGTAATGCCCTGTACCTAGGGTTATCTGGAGGCAACCTCTGCAGGCTGCAGCTGGTGTAGAATGCAGCGGCGAGACTTGTGTTAGGAGTTAGAAAGTATGATCACATTACCCTGGTCCTCCATGAATTGTATTGGCCACCAGTCAGGTGGCGGATTGTCTTTAAGATAGGGCTCCTGACCTATAAGACCCTGCGTGGAAGGGGACCTGTCTATCTGCAAGATCTCCATGTCCCCTATCATCTGCCCCGGGCACTTTGTTTTGCTGGGGGAGACCTCATTCGAGTTCCCAGGGTTAGGCTGCAGCATTCTGGGGATAGGGCTTTCTCCACAGCCGCACCTACCCTGTGGAACTCACTGTCTGGATATTTAAGGGAGGCTTCCTCGGTGGAAGCCTTTAAAAAAAGTGTTGAAAACATTTCTGTTCCAGCAAGCTTTTATTGATTGATTAATAGTGTACTATTTTAAATTCGATAGATAGACTATTGCTCCCAGCTATAGTGATTTTATGTTTGTATTTTAGTATGCGTAGTTGTATTGTTTTATTGTACAGCACCCAGAGTCTAAGAAAATGGCGCTTTAAAAGTAAAGTATCTATCTATCTGTCTGTCTATCTATCTATCTAAAATGGGTTTTGGTTACTTTTTTTAAATGGAAAATAAACCTCGTGGAATTTGAGGGGGAATGTGTAAGGGTTGTGAGGTTTGTTTTAGCAGGTTTCTCTGCTGTGGGATGGAGAAATTTAGACTGTTGTGATGACGATGAGAAATGCGTTTTGAGCACAGCGGGCAGCACTAAAGGTATGGCAGGAAAGGCTGTGGAGTGATTTTTTTTTTTAAACATTTGCTGTGGTCTTGATTCTGCTGGGAATAGAACCGGAATGTTATGCTGGGATGACATCCCGAGTCTGGTTCCAGATAGACCAATCAGAACTCAGTGTTCTTTCTTGCCATTGTATAATAAGTTGTGACAGACAACAAGTGAGCAGGTGGTGTAGCTATATATTATAAGTCCCACCTAAACCTCTCAGCTCTCCCAACACCTGCCCTCTCCCATTGTGAATCTCTTCACTCTACCCTCCTCCTAGGAACTAAGAAATTACACATTGTTGTGCCTACAACCCCCCTGCAGGAGGCACCACTGGTCTTTCTGATCTACTCTCCCAGACTGCCTAGACCATGGGACGAAACAAAGTTCTCATCTCAGGTGATTTTAACTTCAACTGGCTTAGTAAATCTAACAGAACTCTTCACACTATAGCTCATGGACAGAATCTACATCAACTTATCTTTGACTCCACTAGGATCACAACTATCTCTCGATCTAGTACCCTAATTGATTGGGCTCTGACCAATCAGACACATAGAAGAGCTAGTGCTGGCATTCTCTCTGGTGCTGTAACTGATCATTCTCACATATACTGCATTTGGTGTGTCGGTACAAACCCCTCCCCTCCTCCTAGATATATCTCCTTTTGCAACTTTGCTGCCTTAAATCAAACAGCATTCCTGCATGACCGCTTAGTCCCCAACGATACTAAATATTGATGGGTCTATCACTCTTGATCCCCTGGTCATTGTTAACAGCTTCAATGATGCGTTCACTGACCTAAGTAGTGTTCTTCCCTTGGATTTTTTTCATGGATTCTGACTTCACTACTCCCTTTAGACCTCCCACCCCTTCTAAACACTCGCCATTCTATTTCAAAACAGTCAAGATTCACAAAGCCCGCAAATACTTTACCAAAGCAATCTCCAAGTCAAGAACTAGTGGGGACTCGCTGGACCTCAAACTGCTGTCTCTCACCCTTGATGAGGTCCTAGGGCCATTAATATGAATTTTCAACCTCTCCCTTAGCCTCATCCAGTTCCCTGACTTACGGAAAGCTGCTATAGTTACCCCAGTCCACAAAAGCGGGAATAAGGCCATCCACGGGAACTATCGACTGATCTCTATACTACCTCCTCTCTCCAAGGCCCTTGAATGCATAGTGGCCGATCAACTTATGGACTACCTGGAAAAATACAATATTTTGTGTACACAACAACACAGGTTCAGAAAAGGCCATAGCACCTCATCTGCCTTACTGGAATTCAGTGGAACACTGCACAGCACCTTGGATAAAGGTCACCTAGCCGGGGCTGTCTTTGTCGATTTGACTAAGGCATTCGACACTGTTCACCATTGTCTGCTGATTGAACAGCTCCGGTCTACTGAGCTCTCTCCTGACACTACAGCTTGGTTCAATAATTACTTGGAAAATTGGTCACAAAGAGTAAAAATCGTGGGTGTTCTCTCTGATGCTAAACCGGTCCGCTCTGGAGTCCCCCAGGGTCTATACTGGGCCCTCTACTTTTCAGCCTTTTCCTGAACACCCTCCCGTAATCTTACCCTGAACAGCTCATCCTATATGTTGATGACACAGTAATCTTCACCTCCCACAAGGACCCCGAACCCCTACAACACAACCTTCAGCAAGGCTTCGCCTCAGTGGAAAACTGGTTTAGTATGCATGAGTTGGTCCTAAATCATAAAAAAAACAAGTATACGCTACACCCCCTCTCCATTACAACCAGCCTTGGAAACACCCTCGAGCAGGTGCAGTCATTTAAATACCTTGGGATATCTTTGGACCCAAATCTATCCTATGGTGCTCACATTGACTGTGTTGCCAAAGCTACTAATATGCGTTTAGGCTTACTCTACTGGCACAGACAACATCTTACATCAGAAGCCTTGAAGGTCGCTGTCCAGAGCTCTGTGGTCTCCATCATTGACTATGGCCTGATCATCTATGGCTCTGCTTCAGCTACTGCTCTCAGACGAATATCGACATCCCTCAATAAGACCTGTCGGCTCATCTCTGGTGCCCACCGTCTCACGCATACGTGTGACCATTATGCACAAACTGAATGGCATCAACTCTCCAACTGCATTAAGTATCTAACCTGCACTATGGCAAAGAAAGTAACCATGGGCCTCACCCCTCTTGGAGTCCAAGCCTTACTGCAACCGAGCCTGAATCCTCGCAACACTAGGGGATCCGAAACTCAACTCCTCCAGGTTCCCCGCTGTCGACCACCCAGGGCCAAAGATCTTTTGCTCATAGGGGGCCTAGCTGGCTGAATGGTCTCAGCTCTGACATCTCCTCCACTCCCAAGCTTGGCTTGTTCAAATCCAGGCTCCACCTTCATCTCACTGCTTCTAGCTCCTGTGACTGCTACATATAATCAGCCCTACCTACCATTAACCAAGCCTCTCCATGCTCCTCCTTCCTAGCACTTATTATCCTATCTACCTTATTTTTTCCCACTTCCCTCCCCCCCTCCTTGCCATATCTTCCCCTTCCCTTCCCTCTGCTAGCACTTCCCCCTGTTATGTTGACAATGCCACTGGCTGCTCCTACCTCTGTGAAGCTAAAAATGCATCTGGCTGCTCCTACTTCCCCTTATGTCCCCCCCCTTGAGTCCCCCTCTCCCACCTCTCCTCTTCAATCTTGTATTTTACCCTGGTCTTCCTCTATGTTATCTCACTCAAGTACAGCTTATTCTGACTACAGCATTGTTTTGCTTCCATTCTTATCATTTTACGTCCTTATTTTTTGTAGTGTACTGTAACTACAGCATTGTTTTACTTCCATTCTTAACATTTTATGTCCTTATTCTCTGTATTGTACTGTAAATGATGTGGAACCTTTATAAAAGAGCCTTGGCTCAAAGGTATTTGTAATCCTAGACATAAATAAATAAAATAGTGATAGACTGGTCATGTATCTTTATGGATCCACGACGGGTGCTCGACAAAATTTTTGTTGAACGCCCCGTCAGCGACACCGGCAGGTCGACCGCATTCTGCAGTTGGCTGCCGGTGCACACAGGCTGACTGTGTTTTCTTCAGGGCTTCACCCCTGAACCCCCTTAGGATTATCAACTCCAGTCGGAGCTGATTGGAGGGTGCAGGACCCTGACAGACAGTGCCTGGTGCCGGGGTTTCCCACAGCTGCTTGGCACTGTATCGCTTTGGGGACCTCGCTGGCGAAATGTCACTGTTGGGGGGGGGGGTAACCACATCTTTACATCCAACAATGGCCAGGTAGCACGTGATCATTTTTTAACTAAGTTTGGTGAGCTCCAGGACCTGTACACCCCCTTTATCTTGCGCCGCATCTGTGGCACACCAACAAGATGGCTTAAAAAAGATCTTCTAGCTCAAATTAGAGACAGGATCAAGAGTTGGATGCGCTATAAGACCTCTGGCCTCATATTTTACTTCTGTGACTATCGAACAAGGAGAAATACCTGTAAAAGAGATATTCGCCAGGAAAAGAGCTCCTTCTGCAAAGGTCTGCTGATTGATGTTGCAGGGGGTTCCACCACCGGAACGCACCCGTCCGAGTGCACCTGTCATTAGGGCACCAGGAATTTCCTTTCGTCTATCACTTTACATGCAGGGCTGTGCCCCTTATGTGGGCTGCCCTCATGCCCCCCAACTAGTTATTCTCACTCTAGGGTGGCAGAGCTCGGAAAAGGGGTGGCGATTTCTGAAATTTGGTGCCCTACTGATGGGCATACTTGGACCAGCACATGGAAGGCCTGAAAGGGTTGCAGGGACTCAAAGAAGTTTTGGTCTCACATAAAGTCCTTCCTTGGTGCCATACATTCCCAAACAGCAAATAACATGGTTCTTAGTGGTGTTCACTGTAATAACCCTGTCACCATTGCTAATTCCTTTAATCTTCACTTCTCAGACATATCCAATTATATTGCTACCTTCTATTCCTCACTTTCTTCCATTTCTCACTCAGATGCTGAAACCACTCACTCACTCCCTCCGTTCAGGTTCCATGTCATAACCAGGGTGGAAGTACTTAAATTGGTTAATACCATCTCTGATTGTACTAGTGTTGGCTCTGATGGGCTTGAGCCTAGACTTCTGAAACTGGCTGCTCCTATTATTGCCTCTCCCCTTGCTAAATATTCAATCTGTCCCTCTGCAGTGGCTCAGTTCCTGACATCTGGAAGGTAGCTAGAATAACCCCTGTCTTCAAAAAGGGTGACCCCAAGTCCATTTCAAATTATGGGCCCATTACCATCCTCTCGGTTCTTAGTAAAATCCTAGAAAAATTGATTGCTCAGCAAACTATTGCCTTTCTCCTTGACTGCAACCTTCTCTCTGACTCCTGGCATGGATTTTGCAAAGGCCACAGCACTGGCACAGCCCTCCTCAAATTTACTAACAACACCAAAATAGCCACGAATAATGGCCTTCTGATGGACATGGTCTTTATAGACCTAACATAGGCATTTGACCTGGTGGATAACACCTTCCTCCTAACCAAACTATGTTCACTTGGTTTCTCCACAGATGTCATGGCCTGGTACAATAGCTACCTAACTAATTGGAAACAAGTGGTTAAATTCAACTCTGCCATCTCTGATCTTGCTACCATAAATACATGGGGTTCTCCAGGGCTCCATATTGTATCCCCTCCTCTTTTCTGTTTTCATTTGTCTCTCTGAATACGTCCACCTGCTCATCCCTGCTCTATGCAGATGACCTAGTTTCTTACCTTAGTTCCAGGAGAATCTCTGACATCCACTCTCTCCTCACATCAGACCTCCTTAGTATCCAGTTCTGGCCCTCAAACAAGAAGCTTGTTCTTAATGCCAGTAAAACCCAGGCCATGCTCCTTGGCTCTGCCCCTAGACTCAGATCCTGCTAGGGACGACTGAAAGTCTCATGTGTGGATTGCTCCCTCCTGGAAAATGTCAGCTCATTTAAGTACCTTGGTATCATGCTTGACTCCTCCCTAGACTTTGATCAGCATATTACTGCCACCTGCAAATCTGTCAACATTAAAATTGGTGTTGCATATTAAATTAGCTATGTGATAACTCCCTCAGCTAGAACTGCCATTGCTCAGGGTATCCTAATTCCAGCTCTTGCATATGGCTCAGCCACTTATGTGGGAGCTTCCAAAGCCAGTCTGTATAAATGGTACACCACTTATAATAATATTTGTCACTTTGCTCTAACATTGCCCTGCCGTACCCACCACTGTCAGCTATACACTGACCTTAATTGGCCCTTCCCTGCTGCCCGCCGTCTTCTCCCCTTTGGCTCTCTGATAGACAGCATCATCAGATCTGGTTTTCCCTCATCTCTAGCCATCATGCTTAACCAGCAAAATTCTTCTTATGACCTTAGATCAGTTGAACAAACCTTCCTCCGTGTCACCAGGTACAAAACATCTATGGGAGCCCGGGCCTTCTCCTATGCTGCTCCACAATTCTGGAACAACCTACCTTTAGATATCCAGCTTGCCCCAACTTGTGCCAGCTTCAAAAGATAGCTTTGTGATCACCTGACAAAATCTACCCCCTGTACATGCTTTCATCCTCCATGAACCCTTCTCTGTATGCTTATGACCTTCCTAGATTATTCTTATCCTCCTCTGCCCGCTCCTCTTCCCTCTATACACTTATACCTTTCTCATTTATTTAAATCCTCTTTTCTAATCTCTCTACTCCTGATGCTCCTTCATGCTTCCTGCTTGACATACCGCTCTGCATAACTTCTGCTACTCCCTCTCTTACCTGGGGTTCATATTGTTATATATGTTTGCAGCCTGATGTTTATTTCCTCCTGTATTTGATTTGCTTGCTAATTTGTATTATTATGTCAACTGTCATTCCTATTTGTATTGATTGTATCACCCATTTGTTTATTATGCTGATTCTATTGACTCTGACAATTGCTGTTATTGGGCCCTATTCGCAAATGCTGTGTGGGCCTATGCACAGCGCGCATTGGCTGAACACAGCTGGATACATGGGAAAGACGTGCACACAGCCACTACACGACATGCATGAACTGTGCATAGGATACTGCGTATGACCGTAACATGAACATGCATGCCACTGGACATACGTGGTGCATAGGGGAAGGGCCACATAGACTTCTGTAAAGGGCCACGTACACGCATGCACAACACCGTGTATGTCGACATAACACGTAACAGCCCTGGGTATGGCCTATACATCCTGGAGGCAGCTGTAAACACCATGTGTGGAGGTGCACGGCATGCCAGTCACTGCATAACACATGCCCGCCATGTGTTGCTGGTGAGTTCAGTAGCCAAAGTACAACAGTACACACGCCCTGTGCCCCACAGCCATGAGCATGCCACAGCAATGCTAGGCCTGCCGCAGCATGGGCCATACACAGCACAACCAACATCCCAACAGGCACACAGAAATGGCAAAAGTCTGTGCCAGGCAAAAACCAAGGCCCTGCCACACAGAACGACATGAAACACACACACCCACCTGGGCACACCATGCCAGGGTGAAGAAGGGACACACACACAGAGTGGCTGCATAAACAAATGCTTTACTGTGACCACAAGGAATGTCAAAGCATCAAACAGACACAGATCTCATACACAGACCAGTACAGCCTGTACAACAGGGAACAACGGGGGTCCACAATGGTAACTGCACTGGGTATCCTAGTCCGAGTCTTCTCAGGCGGTGCTGATGGTGGAGCTGGAGGAGGGGGTGGAGGACTCCTGGGATGGGGTGGTGTCAGTGAAGGGCTTCTGCTCAAGGATGAGCTGGCACACTGGACCCCGATACTGCTGGAATGACAAGAACACACAGAGGAGAACTGCAGTCAGTGTCATTGGTAATGCCAGTGCACAGTATACAGATACACACACACACACACACACACACACACACACACACACACACACACAACGGCCTGTGACCCCACCTGCCTGTGATGGGGCGTGGATGACCCACAGGTCACCAGCGTCGTCCATGTAGAGGTGGTCCCTGGTGGACTATTAAAGGTTAAATCACCTGGGAATGTCATGCGGCAGCTGTGGCCATGGCGCCACAGTCTGCCCCGAGCCTCCCAGGCCAAGGTTCAGGCGCTGCTAAATGATCCTCTCCTTTGCCTGCCAGGTCCCCTGCAACACAGCACAGGGCAGAAGATCAGCACTAGGCCCCATGGCATACAGACTACACACACATACACACACACAGGTACAGACTGGATGAAGTGCCTACCTACCTCCTTGCTGTCACTTCCCAAATGACCCCCACAGGGACCCTATCCTGGCAGCTGTTCATGGCCACTCGGTACAGCTGCCATGGCAGTCCACACCTGCCTCCCACAGCTCCAGCCACTCCAGTTCTCACCACCATTGCTGCAAGACTGCCTATGGCATCCCCAGTGGTGACACGATCACACCACATGCCCATGACATGCCCATAAAGCCTCATGTGCCATGTAGCCTGGCCTGCACCACATTCAGAGTAGATGTGCACATCAGCATTGCATGTACACTGGCCAGTGAGTTTGGTGGATGGAACGGGACATGTGTCCAGGCGCATTGCTGCACTTGCTCCTCCTGGAGGACACCATCACAGAGCACCGTGCCCGCCAGAGGTGATGGTGTAGTAGCATATTCAGGCCATGGCTGGAGGCATACTGAATCTCTCCAGTGCTACCATGTTGACCATGACATGCTAAGATACAACTGTGGCCTCGTTGAGGACATGGTCCAGCCATGCACACAGCGCTCCATGGTCATGTCTGTAGAGACGAAGGTACTCTGTGCCATGCAGTACTATGCCACTGGCACATTTCAGATGGTAACAGGAGATGTGGTGGGTGTGAGTCAGTCCTCCATCTCACGGGCACTGCACCAGGTAACTGACACCCTGGTTCGACACCCGGCGAGACATATATGATTCCCCACAATGCCGGCTGACATCAGGGTGGCAAAGGGGGCATTTCTTGACAGGTATGGCATGCCAAACACATTCGGTGCCATAGACTGCACTCACATGCCAGTCCTGACACCGTCCATGAATGAGGATGCATACTGCAACCGAAAGGGGTACCACAGTATCAACTGACAGGTCGTCTGTGACTCCACGGGCATCCTGACTAATATTTATGTAAAGTTCCCTGGGGCATGCCATGATGCATTCAACTTCAACCACAGCGAGCCGAAGCATCTTCTGGACTGGCAAATGGAAGGGTATGGCTGGCTGTTAGGTAAGCGGCCACCACGTCCAGTGTCACACCCTTCCACCCATGTGCTACCACAACTATACTAATGGTGTAACCCCTCCCCCCCCCACAAGTGACAGTGGCAACCCACTGAGGACCTACCTCATGATACCATACCTGGTGCCACAGCACCCCGTGGAGGAGGCCTACAATGTGGACATGGGAGGGCCTGCAACATCACGGAGTGCACCATTGGTCTGCTAAACATGTGGTTCACTGCCTGGATCACACCAGTGGCATGATGATGCTTGCTCCAGGCATGGTGTGCAGAGTGTTCATCACCGGGCCATGCTGCACAACTTCTGCGTGCGACGCAGGGTACAGGAGCCCCCTGACATGTAACTAACAGAACAAACTGAGGGGCAACCATCACCTATTCATGGCCCAATGCCAGTGGTGTCAGAAGAGCAAGGAGGGGGCCCCAGGACCCACACAGTGCCAAATGCATGGTAGCATGGGCGGTGCACCTTCATGTGGCTCATTGCACCTTTGGGCAGTAAAATATGGCACATGTGGACGACGATGATCACTCTGTCCATCTGAGCAGGCATGTGCAGGTGGCTACACACCCAGTGTGTCATCAGCATGCACCTTGCATGCACTGGGAGACTGGCATGGCCCATGGCTGTGGCAGCCTCTGTGCATGTGTGTAGCCACTGCCATGTGTGCTGTACTGGTACTCACATGTGGGTGCATGGTGAGGAGTGCTGCCCGTTGTGTGTGGTGCATGCCATGCATGCCATGTGTGGTGTGGTGTGGGTGTGTGTGCAGGGTCTTGGTTGGGGGGCTATGGATGGGCATTTCTGGGGTTATTTTTGTGCCAGGACACCATGGGGGTTCCAGGTGCTGGCTGTGGCCACCACAGAGGAGGCCCCTGCTGGATGTTGAGCCACAATGGGTAGGGGCCTGTGGCTGTGATGCGGCTTGGGGATGTGGGCCATGGTGGGAACATTGGACAGCAGAGCATGCACCAGCATGGACACACTGGTGCCCTGTCCAGTGGCAGGGCATTGGCCTTCCAGATGCTGACCTGGACGTGCCCCTCATCTGTGGTGAATGGCACCATAGCCTGTTCCTGCGCCCCACCCTCCATGTATGTGGGCAGGCATGGCGGTGGGGCCGCCAAGTGGGCAGCGATGGACTCAAGGGCAATGACGAACCACTCCTCAGTGTGGTCACCTGCAGCCACCTTGTCCACCAGGTGCTGCTGTTCACAGGCACCTGTGGTGACCTCCTCCACTAGCCTATCCTGCACCCTGGTGTCAGTGGCTACGTGGGAAGCCAGGCGCCCCTGCACCCGTACCGCCTCCACCACCACCTCTGTGAGCCATCCCACGGCCTCCATACTCTCCTGGGTTGCCTGCAGGTGCTCCCGCTCCAGCCTCCAAAGGTCGGGGTAATAGTTGGCCAGCAGGGAGCCTGGCACAGATGATCATGGGTGCCTGGCAGGCAGCAGAGCCTCTAATGTCCCCCTTTCATACTCCTGTGCCGGTGGAGTGTATCTGGTGTACCGGTCTCCATGACGGCCATATTGATGTCCTCCTGCTGCCCTGCCTCCATGTCACTGCTGTCGTCTGATGCAGGTGTCTGTTGTCCAGCCACCTTCATTGCCTCAGGTGTCCATCCCTCCACCGTGGCCTGCATCTGCTTGGCCATGCCCCCGCTGTGCCCGGTGTCCTGGGGCCGTTGTTCATGGTCCCATGGTGTGTTTCCATCATGGTTGTGTGGGGGCTGCGCAGGCCACTGTGTGGTGTCCTCCTATGTCCCATCCATGTCCTGGCACTGTGACCCTTTGGGGGGACAGCGGTTAATACAGCTGTCCATCCACCATGGCACATGGCATGTCTGATGTGTTGCACTACCTACCTTTGCTAGCTGACATCTGCATCCCACCTCTGCCGACCCCAGAGGGACACTTACCACAACTGTCCTCTTTATGCACTGTGGGTGGAATGGTGACAAGTGAAATGGTGACTGGTGGTCAGTTAATGTTCAGTAGGTGCTGTGCAGGTCTGGTGCTGTGTGTGCCTATGTGCATCATTCACCTGGCATTCTGTCAAGCACGTCTGGCTCGCCATCCATTAGGACGTCGCTGATGGTGTCAGCAATGAGTTTTTCTGTGGGCATGAGGGGTGGGTCTGGCAGTGGTAGGCCTCCACCTGTGGCACCCTGTGCTTGTCGTGCCCTGTTGACCTCTTTCTTTACCTGTGACTGGAGGTCCCACCACTTGTGCTTGATCACTGCAAGTGTGAGGGCCTCCGATCCTACGGCGTTGATCGCCACCTGCAGATACAATCATATGCAGGCCTTCGTCTCCTCAGCAGTGCTCAGGGAACATCTCCCTACTGCACATAGTAGTGCTGGCAGATGTCAGTGACAAGTATTGCCACCTGAGTGCCTGTGAAGTTGGTGTATCGTTGTCGCCTACCACAGCCAGACGGTGCACCACTCCCTGCGGTGGGGGTGGGCTGCAATGGCACAGAGGCCGCCCACTGCTCTGGGCCACAGTTGCTCACTGTGTCCTCTACTGACATCCCTGTTCCACATTGTGAGTAACACCGGTGCGTTGCGGTTCCATCTCACCATATATGGTGGGGTCAGAGGATGTTCCTTGTCTCCACACTGCCTCTGGCCCACCTCTGCACACTGCTGCATGCCTCATCTGGCTATGCCCCTGCCTGTTGGGGGTGTTGTGTGCATCTTTGGGAATGCCACATATACTTGGTGCTCTATGTGGTGCACAGCTGCAGGCCATCACTTATGTCGCGCACCCACATAGTGCACTGCCTTTCGTGAATAGGCACCAATGTAAATATGTGCAGATATGTGCAACTCTCCTGTAATTTCTCTAATGTTTGTTTTATTCCAATATGACAAGTACTTGTATTGCCTTGTATTTTTCACCACTGTTGTTTTTAGTTTGACTGTACCCTACCGGGTCATGCCTGAAAATAGGCATTTCTATGTCTACTGCACTTACCCGGTTATCAAAAACAAATAAATAAATAGTCGCAACGTGAATGTAATTTCAAACATAGCACTCCCTGGATCTAAGAGGGTGATGAGATGAGACTTGTGTTTATGCAGTACTTTCAAAAATGTTCCCTCTTGTGTGCAATAACTACTCAAGTAATTTGCAGATCAAAAGCAACATTTCAAATTTCTCTAACATATTTTTCTAATATCAATTCAGAGTTAAAAACAAACGTTTTCAAAGAGTACCTCTAATCTGAATTCTGCATTGCCAATTCATATAACACAGCTCACCCTGTTTACAGTTGTGCCTGTAGCTATTTGCCTCACTGTCATGCTGTAATAATCATGAGATGAGAACTTCATAATATCTACAGGTGGTAATGTACGACCTCTTAAGATTATAATGCAGTATTATACTGCAGTCATTTGAGACTGGTAGAGAATGGCCTTTGTCCTGATTGGTGAAAACGTTCTGAAGTCATATGTTTCAGGACTGAAACCAATGGTTTGGGATTTCTTTTGGCAACCAGGACCTAGCATGCCAATATCTCTGTGCCTCCCAAAACAATTTTTTATTCATTCCACATGGCCACCACCATTACCCACTATCTAAACTCCTTCAAAGTTGCCCTAAAAATCAAACTCCCATAAACTAAAAAAAAAAAAAAAATTAAATGTTCTTTCCCCTTACAGAGCCTTTCTTTCGCATACGCACAAATTTAAAAAAGGTAATTACTGTCACAAACCCACTCAGCAGGTCAGTCCTCTACTCCCAAAGTGCCAACCTCTGAGCTCAGTCCTGTTCACAGTTTAACAGAACAAAGTAACCCTCTTGTCTGTTTTTGTGAGTTTGAATCAGCCTTTGGTCTCAAGTCTTGGAGGGATTCAAACTGAGAACCTCTTGCTAGCATACACAATGTACAGGCTCAGATATATCTGTCTTTGGGGGGCCAGATATATTTGCCTATGGGCATGTAACCAGGTGTACAAAAATGAATCCTTAAACTTTAATAAAGACCTCAGATTATTCTTACCCTTTTTCCAGTTTGGTATCACTGTTCAAGCTTATGCCTAGTGTATGCTGTAACCATATATACTCTACTTGTAAAGGAAAGAAATCAAAGACAGACCAAGTAAGCTTTAAAAAGAGTTTTACTAAAATAGATAATAATATATAAAACATACAATACAGAACTATTATATCACAAGACATATAAATCGTTTAAACAAAACAGATTTTAACAGTGCAATTCCTACTACAGTACTTAGTCTCTAAATACCTGTTTAAAGTGCTCACAGATGTTTCTTTGTCAGAGTCTAGATAAAAGTGTCTCTGAAGGAAAACAGAATAATCTTTAAAAGCTGGTTTTCCCCACCTATTTTGCATGAGGTCACCTAGCTCCTCCCTGTCAGAATAAATAAAAAAATATATATCTATATAAAAACAGGATGTCTTTTCCAAGTATTAAATTCTGCAACCTCAGCATGACTCATGTTCTTCAAATGACATTTCTTTGCTCTATTGATCAGTTTCCCCTCTCACACAGACATCAGCATTTATGATTTCGCACCAGTTTACTAAACCTGGCTTCCTTCTCTTAAAACGTCATAACATGGATATGCTCAACTCAAGCCTCTTTCAGCCTGTAATTAGCTTCTGGCCTTCCATGTCACACCTTGTATCTAAAACCTGTGTGTGTGTGTGTGTGTGATCTCACATGCTGTTTCAGCAATTTTCATGGGAGACAGTTCATACACATTTTTTTTTATTTTACAAAAAATGATCATACAGCACTCAGAACTGGCTATCCACATCACAATCCTCCCCAACTAGACTGAATTTGAGGCTCTATCCCCTGCATGGGATGAGCTTCCCAAATCAGTTCATTCCTCATAGACCCTAGACAGCCCATCTCAGGTCTGGTTTTTCACTCCAGCCCTATGTATGATTGTCAGATCATACCCTTGCAAAGCAAGACTTCTTCTTAGCAATCTACCATTGCTTTTCCCCACCTGCATCAGCCAAATCAGGGGATTGTGGTCCATCTGCACCACAAAATGCTGCCCATATAAGTATGGATCTAGCTTCTTTAGGGCCCACACTATGGCAAGACACTCCTTTTCCACCATGGAGTATGCTTGCTTTCAAGGAAGTAACTTCCTACTCAGGCACCCTACTGAGTGATCTGCCCCTTGGCTGGATGGCTTCCTCACAGGCTGGGCCCCAGGTAATTTTCTTTGGCATCCTTTTCTTTGTCAGGTCAGATAGGGGAGCAGCCAGGGCACTGTAATTGGGTATAAATTTCCTGTAGTACCCTGCTGTCCCTAGAAAACTCCTGACCTGCTTCTGTGTTTCTGGTCTGGGCCATGCCTGGATCACGTCTATCTTTATTTGGTTAGGATGAAGCTGTCCCTAGCCTACCACATGCCCGAGGTATGCCACTTCTCCCATGGCCACCTGGCACTTCCCGGCTTTGACAGTGAACCCGGCCCTCTGTATCCTGGCCAGCACTTCCATAAGGTGGGATAGGTGTTCCTCCCAGCTGGTACTAAAGATGGCAATGTCATCCAGGTACGCCACGGCATACTCCTCAGCACCATTTAACACCTGGTTCACCAACCTTTGGAAAGTGGCCGGGGCATTCTTCATTCCAAAAGGCATTACTTTAAACTTAAATAAGCCTATCGGAGTGATGAAGGCTGACCTCTCCCTAGCTCTGTCTGTCAACTTAACCTGCCAATATCCCTTGGTCAGGTCAATGGCCGTAAGGTAGGTTGCCCCTCCCAACTTGTCCAGGAGTTTGTCTGTCCAGGGCATCGTGTGGGCTTCTGACTTCATGACTGCATTCAGTCCACGATAGTCGACACAGAAATGAGTAGAGCCATCTGGCTTAGGCACAAGAACTACAGGTGAGGCCCAAGGGCTGTGGGATCTCTGGATTACCCCTAAATCCAGCATCTCCTCCACTTCCCTCCTAATATCCTTTTGGACAGCCTCTGACACCCAATATGCTGTCCGCCGTATGGGCGTCTGTGTCCCTGTCTCCACATCATGTGTCACTAAGGGGGTTAGTCCAGACTTGTTGCTAAACAATGGGGCAAAGTCTGCTAAAACCTCCCTTACTTTCTGAATCTGGTCCGGGGCCAGCTGGGGAGACAATTTTACTGCCTCCACAGAGGACTTCCACTTATTTTCCTCCAGCAAGTCCAGAAGGGGGTCTCCTTCATCCGTCCCCTCCCCAAGACTACACACTGCAAACACCATGTCAGCCCTATTTGCATATGGCTTCATCTTGTTGACATGGTACATCCTTTCTGTCTGTCTTCTGTCAGGTAACTCCACAATGTAGTTCACATCATTTACCTTCCTAACCACTTTGTATGGTTCTGCCCACTCAACAGCTTGTCTTTCCAGGCCGGAATAAGGACCATGACTTCCTGACCCACCATGTACGAGCGAGCTCTGGCTCTGCGGTCGTACCACACTTTTTGTTTCTTTTGGGCAGCTGCCAGGTTACTCTGGGCTATCCCCATAAGCTCCTTCAGCCTTTCCCTAAACCTAAGGATGTAATCCACAATGGGAGTTCCCTGGGTGACGTGCTTGCCTTCCCAGTCCTCCCGGTCAAGTCTAGGGGCCCATGTACCCGACGTCCATATAAGAGTTCAAAGGGGGAAAATCCTGTTGACTCTTGGGGCACCTCCCTGTATGCAAGCAACAGGTGGGGAAGGTATTTCTCCTAGTCCCTCCCATGCTGTTCAGCAAATGCCCGGAGCACTGACTTTAGGGTACCATTGAATCTTTCCACAAGCCCATTGGATTGTGGGTTATACAGTGTCATGCATCTCTGCACCACCCCACACTTCTCCCATAAACATTTCATCAGGTCCGACATGAAGGAACCCCCTCGATTGGTGATGATCTCCTGCGGAAACCCAACACGGGAGAAAATCCTGAGTAAGGCATCTGCCACTTTGTCTGTCCTCAGAGAGGATAAGGTGACTGCCTCTGGGTACCGGGTGGCATAATCCACCATAGTCAGGATGAATCTCTTCCCTGAGTAGCTGGGGGTATTTAAAGGCCCCACTATATCCATTCCCACCCTCTGGAATGGCTCCTCCACTATCGGCTATGGAATCAGGGTGGCTTGGGTTTTCTTGCCTGCCTTCCCTATTGCTTGGCACCAGTGACAAGACCTGCAATACTCCTTCACCTGCTGGGTGAAGTTAGGCCAATAGAAATTTTGGGCCAACCACTGCATTGTGCATGCGATTCCCAGATGACCAGACAAGGGAATATCATGTGCAATCTTGAGCAACTGCTCACAATACCCCTTGGGAATGACAAGCTGCCTGCCTAGCATCCTCCTCCCTCCCTCCCTCTGTCTTTACTGTCTGAGTATACTTAAGTCCATTTTCCCAATAAACCTTATGTCTGCCATCACCTCCCTGTGTACCATTCAAGTCTGCCCAAGCCCTCAGCTTCTCTTAACTAGAGTCACTTCTCTGAGCAGCTGCAAACCCCTCACACATTCCCAAGGCATGGGACAGGTCCCCTTCAGTCGCTAAACTAGAGCCCCTAGCACTAGCGTCAGGGCCCTCAGGATCACTGTCAATCCCAACCCTCTGACAATGGGTCACCCCTCCCTCTTCATTGTATCCCTCTGTAGCTGTGTGGTTACTTGCTACTGGGGAAATTTCTACCCCCTTTTCATTAGTCTCCCCATCTGGAGACACAGGCTGGGGAACCAGCCTCTCAGTGGTTTCCACAATGGCTTCTGTGGGGTTCAGGGAATGACAATTTTCCCTTGCTACTTGGCTATGGGTAACTGCACATACCATCCCCTGTTTTAGATTGTTCCCCAGGATCACATCCACTGCTAAGGTTTTGACTACAAGCCACCTATTGTGCAGTTCCCCCTGTTTTACCCCAGTCCAGGAGAACACTGGTCAGTGACAATGTTTTCTCTTCACCAGTGAACCCTTGGACAGTGACGTATTTATTGAGTATAAACTGACCAGGCTTTACCAGATCCCCTTTTACCAAGGTCAGTGATGCTCCTGTGTCCCTTAACCTCTGCGTCTGTACACCATTCACCATGACTGGGTGCATGTGTTCCTTCATGTTCACTGGCATGCTTCCAGGGACACACAATCAACCCACTTCTTTTCTAGCACCCGGTTATGTATTATTGCTCACCTTTTTGGGACACTGTCTGGCAATATGCCCAGTTTCTTTACACAACCAACTTTCCTTTCTTCTCTGAGAGAAATTTTTTCTCTGAAACCTGGGGCTAACTGGTTTTGGTGGAGGCAGTGAGGGTTTTAGCTGCTCTGAAGGAGCACTTTTCCCTTTCTGCACTGCCATGCCCGCCCCATTCACTCTTAGAGCAGGTCTGCTCATGGCATAGTGGTCTGAGAATTCAGCAGCCTCTTGCACTGTTTTGGGATCTCGGTCCTCTAGCCTGGTTTTTAGCTCTGCTGGGCATGTCCAATAAAACTGTTCTAATAAAATCACATTTTCAATTTTATTAACAGAGTTTGCCTCAATTCCTTCCCACCAACATTTTAAAAACTGACATTGTTTCGTGGCTAGCTCCTCGTAGCTCATATCAGGGCTTCTCCTGAACTTATAGAATTTAGCTCTGTATGATTCAGCAGTTAAGTCAAACTTTTTTAACAGTGCAGCTTTTAGTTTGCTGTAATTATTACTGTCCTCATTGTCCATTTGACCCAATGCACCCCGAGTATTGTCCATTTGATTCAATGCATCCCGAACTTTCCCAGTAAGTAGCAGAAATTGCTGGAAGCTCCAGGACTCTCTAGGAATTTTAGCCTGAATACAAACTTTTTCAAAAGAATTTAAAAAGGCAGCCATATCCTCCCCCTCTTTAAATTTGGCTATTAATTTCTAATTCAATTTGAAACCCAATCCTGCAGTCCCAGCTAAACCCAAGCCACTTACCTTCTCTGGTGCTGCTGGTCAGAGTCGTATCTTCTCCAGTTCGTGTTGCCTCTGGCGCTCCTGCTCCTCACGGTCTGCATCTCGGTGTTCTCATTCCCTCTTCTCCTCTGCAGCTCACTGGCGCTCACGTTCCATACGGTCTGTGTCTCTCTGTTCTCGCTCTGCCTCTCAGCGTTCTCGCTCCGCCTCTCATTGTCCTTGCTTTCTTTTCTCCTGGAACTCCAGCTCCATCCTGTGAAACTCAATTTTCAGCCTGAGTACCTCTGGATTCAGGATACTGGTGACCTTCCCCTGCTGCTGTGGCCCTCCACTGACAGTGGCTCTGTTGCCCTCCTCATTGGATCTGGACACTGCACTGGCCACTAGCCCTGCCACACTCAAGGTTTGGTCCTTTCTGGTCACAGTCTGTGACTCACTGCTCTGGGTATCTGCTACCATCAGGGCATCTGTGAGGTTCTGCTTCTTAGCTGTCACCTCGAATGAGACTCCTCTGTTCCCGTACAACTGCTTTAAGTAATCTACAGTGTGCCTGCTGTAGTCTGAAGTCATCTTCTTCCCTGACTACTACTACTACTCTGACTTGCACTTTAAAAACAAAAATAAAATGGGTAGGAACTTGACTGTATGCCAAGTGATATAGTTCTGTTTCCTTTTTAAAAATAAATCACAGCCTTTTTCTTTCTTTGCAAGTGAGCTTACAGTCTTAGCTGACACACTGAACAATAAAAGCTTGTGATACCAAAATTATGCTACTGCTGCCAACCAATCTGTCACAAACCTACTCAGCAGGTCAGCCCTCTACTCCCAAAGTGCCGACCTCCGAGCGCAGTCTTGTGAACAGTGTAACAGAACAAGGTAACCCTCTTGTCTGTTTTTGTGAGTTTGAATCAACCTTTGGTCTCAAGTCTTGGAGGGATTCAAAGTGTGAATCTCTTGCTAGCGTACCCAATGCACAGGCTCAGATATATCTGTCTTCGGGGGGCCAGATATCTTTGCCTACGGGCACCTAACCAGGTGTACAAAAATGAACCCCAAAACTTTAATAAAGACCTCAGATTATTCTTACCTTTTTCCAGTTTGGTATCACCATTCAAGCTTATGCCCAGTGTCTGCTGTAACCATATATGCTCTACTACTAAAGGAAAGAAATCAAAGACAGACCAAGTAAACTCTAAAAAGAGTTTTACTAAAATAGATAATAATATGTAAAACATACAATACAAAACTATTATATCACAAGACATACAATCTTTTAAACAATACAGGTTTTAACAGTGCAATTCCTACTACAGTACTTAGTCTCTAAATACCTGCTTAAAGTGCTCACAGATGTTTCTTTGTCAGAGTCTAGATAAAAGTGTCTCTGAAGAAAAACAGAATAATCTTTAAACACTGGTTTTCCCCCACCTATTTTGCATGAGGTCACCTAGCTCCTCCCTGTCAGAATAAACAAAAAATGTATCTATATAAAAACAGGATGTCTTTTCCAAGTATTAAATTCTGCAACCTCAGCATGACTCATGTTCTTCAAATGACATTTATTTGATCTGTTGATCAGTTTCCTCTCTCACACAGACATCAGCATTTATGATTTCACACCAGTTTACTAAACCTGGCTTCCTCCTCTTGAAACATCATAAAATAGATATGCTCAACTCAAGCCTCTTCCAGCCTGTAATTAGCTTTTGGCCTTCCACGTCACACCTTGTATCTAAAACCTGTGTGTGTGTGTGTGTGTGTGTGTGTGATCTCACATGCTGTTTCAGCATTTATCATGGGAGATAGTTCATACACATTTTTTTTTATTTTACAAAAAATGATCATACAGCACTCAGAACTGGCAGTCCACGTCACAATTATTACTCTGTTATTGTTTCTGATTTTACTTCACTGACGAGAAAAAAAATGTTTTAATTATGAACAGTGTGTGTGTTCTTTTGTTTGTTTTCAAACAGTTTCTCAGTTTACCCATTTATAAGTGCAGTAAGACAATCCATGGTGTGGGTTCTCATGTGATAACTGCACTTCCAGGTGCTGAAGGCATGAAGCATTAATATCTAGGAAAGCGGTCAGCACATAACAGTTCATATCCTGTTGTGTTTTAATGCTCACATACCTCAATCATGCAATAAATGGTCTTAGACATTACAACAATAATGCAGCTCACTAATTCCCAACCATAAAAATGCTTACTTTTTATTTTTTGATAGCATAATATTTCAAGCTTTCACACCAGTTTCAAAAAACAATATCAAACCCACTGTAAGTGCTGATAAATACTATCTAAAAATGCTGTTTAGTGTCTATTTATGGATTCGATTTTTAGATAGTGATAAGGATTTTCAGGTCAAAATTAACTCATAAAGATATTTCTGATTTTTAATCACACCACATCTCTTATCCCATATAGAGACAGATAGATAGATAGATAGATAGATAGATAGATAGATAGATAGATAGATAGAGAGGCAGACAGACATACAGATAGATAGATAGCAAAACATTATGTTAATCCTCCATTAGCTTTGAGCTTTGAAATGCAATGTGGACAACATCAGAAAATGAAAAATAAGGGTTTTAAAGTCTCATGAACTTTGAAAAATGGGTGGTGTGGTGTTTCTTAGGGCAGTCAGTCGTAATACCTACTCCCCTACTACAGTCCCTACCCTCATGACCCAAGCCCAAGCTACATATCCTGGGCCATGCCAGATAGGTCTGCTGCTTCAAGATCCAGGTCCAGAGACATGCAAAAATGTTAACCCATCTTATGCTTCAGGCTACAGCCCATGACTGATTTTTGCTTAACACGGGGCCTTATACATAGAAAGTTATGACTGATGCAAATTGGGGAAAAAAGCTAAGTTCTCATGCAGGCACAATATGCGAATTTGGGTCTTTTTCCAGTTTTTATGCTCACTTATGCTTGAGCAAGGAACGTTTTGCTACTAAAAGCATTTTAGAGGTGTGTCACTGCTGAGCCAATTACAGCTGAAACTGCAATGGGCTTGGCAGTGTAGACCAATGACCAGGCACTCTGATCATGACAGTAGTTCTGCTTGCTGACGTGGCATGTTCTGTAGTTTAAAGAAATGAACTGCTCTAATGAGACAGCACTTCATTTATTTCTGTAGCTGTAACTCCAGGCATGCTCATTACAGTTGACACTAATGCGCATGGCCGGAGTTACGGTTATTGTCAGCTCTTGCTGCCCACCACACTATCTCTCCCGGTCCTTGCTCCTCTGCCCCCCTGCTTCTACATTAGCTGTGGTATGGCTTCACTTACTCCTGCCAACCATCATACTCTCTCTCCCCCGGTTCTCACTCCTTTGACCCCCCCAGGCTTCATGCTACTGACCACAGAGTCAGGATTGCAGTGTCCCTTTACCTTGGTGTGTGGTGGCCCCAGTGGTGGCACCCCTCCCATTTATCTTGCCACCTTCCCATTACCATGGGACACAGAGAGCCCCCTCCCAGTGTCCCTATTCATGTATCCTCCCCCTGCAGATGACACTGGGGAGCCCATTCCAGGTATCCCAGGTGATGCATTTCTTTCCCACTCTCTAGCAGTGTCAGACACTGAGGAGCCCTCTCCCAGTGTTCCTCATCATGTATTTTCACCCTTCGGTGTGGGACACTGGGGAGCCCACTCCCAGTGTCCCCAGTCATATTCCCCACAGCCAGCAGAGTAGGACACTGGGAAGCCCACTCCCAGTTTCCCAAAACATCAATTAGCACTGCACCCCCTTTCCCTTTTGGACACCAGGGAGCCGACTCCCAGTGTCCCCTGATGTGTACCCCCCAAAATGCCAGGACACCGGGGAGCCCACTCCCAGTGTCCCGACATATTTTGTGAAAACCCGAAAAGAAGACAGTCCTCAACATCTTTTCTTTCTTTTTTATTCCTGAAAAAAGAAATCATCTCTTCGTCATATCCTTGTCCCTATCCTCATCCCAACCCTCCCACTGAGCAACCCATCACCCCACCCCCACCACCCCTTGTCCTATACTTACCATCGGAGGGTGGTGACTGTCATCTTCTGTGGAGCGGGACACGTCTGCACTTTTCAAAGCCGAACCGGTAACTGAAGAATCAATGTAAGTGCAGTATAATGGCTGTCAATGGAGTTTTGAACTTACGTTGCTATCAAACCATTTTTAGGTATTTTTGCACCAAAGTTTAAACATGGGCTTTTTGGGACCCCCACCTCATGAACACTAACACTGTCATTTCATTACCTCAATCCTGAAAGGTGATTTCATAGTCGCTGTGTGGAATCACCTTTGGGACTTGAGTAATGAAATGACAGTAGCATTGTCTACATGAGGTGGTGTTCTGAAATTTCATGTTGAAAATTTGTGCAAAATACTCAAAAACACCCGAGTTATGCACAGTCATAGCAATTTTTCTATGCACACTCTAACTTCGCAGTTTTAATACTTTACTCCAAATTTTCAACATTGCCATTTTTTCACACCACCTAATGAACAATATAGCTGTCATTCTTCACATCCTGACCAAAACATGTTTTCATACCTGTGGCACAGAATGGAGCAGTTGCTGTGCAAAATCACCTTTTGGGACCAATGAATGAACTGGCAGTGGCAGTGTTCATGAGGCGGGATCCCGGAAAGGTCATTTTGAAAATTTGGTGAAAAAACTCCTACAAATGGCAAAGTTACGCCCAGTAGTTGAACATTTTCTACGCACGCTTGTAACTTTAGTCATTTTCAATATTTCCACTCCAAATTTTCAATATAGCCATTTTATCACATCACCTCATGAAAAATATAGCTGCCATTTTTCATATCCTGCATGGGATGTATTTTTGCATCTGTGGCATGGAATGGCATTTTGCCATGTATTTAAAAATGTTCACCTACAGGGTTCATGAGGTGGGGGTAATAAGAAGACCATGTTCAAAATTTGGGGTCAAAATATTAAAAATGACTAAGTTATGCCCATTCATTGCCATTTCAGTATGCACCCTCATAACTGTGGAAATATTAGATATTTTCACCCCAGATTTTCAATTTAGCCTTCTTATTATCCAAGCTTATTTATGTCACAGCTGTCATTTTTTAAATCCTGTCCAAAATGTGTGTTTCTACCTGTGGCTCAGAATGACATTCTACTTGTGCAGAATTAGGTTTTGCTGTGGATTTGAAAATTTTGTCTACTGCCTACATGTTATGGGGTAATAAGATGGCTATGCTGATAATTTAACTCTGGGCATGCGCATTACAGTTGACACTAATGCGCATGGCCGGAGTTATGGTTATTGTTGGCTCCTGATGCATGCTGCACTCTCTCCCCAGTCCTCGCTCCTCCATTTCCCCAGCTTCTACATTAGCCATGGTGTGGCTTCACTTATTGGCGGCTCATGGCACCCGGCACACTCTCTCTCTCTCTCTCTCCCAAGTCCATGCTCCTCTGAAACTCCTCCCCCCAGGCTTCTACATTAGCCACAGTGTTGCTTCACTTATTGGTGGCTCATGCTACCCGGCACACTCTTTCTCCCTGGTCCTCACTCCTCTGAACCCCCCCCAGCTTCTACATTAGCCGTGTTGTGACTTTACTTATTGGCAGCTCCTGCCACCCGGCACACTCTCTCTCTCCCCAGTCCACTAAGGCCAGCAGGTGTATCTTCTCTAACTAGCAGCTCCTTGCTGCATTTGCAGTGCAGCTTCCACCATGTAGCACACACCACTCTCACTGCTGCCTCCTCGCTCCTCTGAAGCCAGTACCAGTACCAAACACCACTGCAAATACCTACAAGTGAACGTTAAGCATTGACAAATATTTGTTTTTTCTTGCCTGCAGTCAAAGGAGTACATTGAGGGACACTGAGGATTCACATTATAGGGCATTGAGGATACATGATGAGGGACCAAGTGGCTACAGGTGTTGGGGAGATCATTATCAGGTGGATGGAAGGGGTCACTGGTGGTGGGGTTGGCCACCTGCCACTTGAAGCTTATATAGAGATTGGGCAGGTGGGAAAGGAGGATGCCAGAGTCAGGGCTTGGCATACACTGCCAGAAATTTTTGAGACTGGACAAGCAGGAGGGAGGAGCATCCACTACTATTAAGCTCTAAGAGCAATGGTCAGGAAAGGAGGACACGTCTGGCAAGGTTGGCACCAGCTACTGATTACTTTAGAGATCAGGTGGGCAGGAAGGAGTATGCTGGAAGGGGGTTGGGCACCCATGGGCAGGAGACTTTTAAATGATTGGGCAGGTGAGAGTGGGAATACTGATGATGGGGGAGGAACTCACTGGTCACTTTAAAGATTGGGCAGCTGGGGGTAGGATACTGGCTACAAAGTTGAGCCCCCAACACTGGTCAGTTTAAAGTTCAGGTGGTTGAGAGGGGAATACTGGCAGCAGAGTTGGGCATCCACCTCCAGTGACCTTCAAGATGGGGTGGGAGAGGGAATATCAGCAGTAGGGTTGGGCGTGTGCTGCTGGTGATTTTGAAGACTATGTGAGTGGGAGAGAGAAGGGGAAAGGGGAAAATTGTTTAACCAGAAAAGGCACACTAGTCAGAGCTTGTTTCCATGTGTGACCTGGGAGCACAAGGAAGTTAAGTGACTTGCTCAGGGTCACATGGTATGCAAGTGGGGACTGATGGGATTCAAACCCAGGTCTCCAGGTTTGCAGCTCAGTGCCCTTAACCACTATGCCATACTGCCTTCTTACTACACCATAGTGCCTCCTTGAGAGAGGGGACACCAGCTTTAGGGTTGTGCATTCAACGCTGGTGCCTTTGAAGACTAAGTGGGAAGGGATACCTGTGGTGTGGTTGAGCACCCACATCTGGTTCAATGTTAAAGATCTGGCTTGTGGAGGGGGTATAATTGGTAGGGTTGGGCACCCACACCAGGTTTTGGTTGGGCACCCACCCCAGGTTTTTTTCAATAGTAGGACTATTTTCTGAATGGAAGTTGCAACGAAATGTCAATTTTGAGTCATAAAACTACCCCCATGCACATATAATGTACATAAGTATTGCAAAATACAGTTATGAGAAGAACATTGCTAAACTTTCTATGCATGTGCCAAAACAGCACTTTATTTCATAATTTAAAAACTTCATTTTCCTATAAGACCACCTATTAAGGAGTCATGCTTTGGCCACATTCTGATGAACCTGAAAGCTTCATATTTCAACTTCCAGTCATTTTTGTGCTATCACTGAGTTAAAATAAGTGCTTAATTCCCATATTTTATGGTTTTACAAACTTGGTTAGAATTTTTAAACCACTGAACCGACCTTTGTAAAATTAACAGAATCCAGACATTCTGGTACTAACTCTATATGTGAGCACTACAATATATCAACATTAGGAATCCCAACATTCGGGATACCAAATTCAACAGCCCAACACACACCCACCTGACAGGACGGAAGCTGGTGCTGACAGGAGTAAGGTAGCAGATGTGATGAAGCACTACACCACCCCTAGTCAGGCACCACAAGGGAAGGGAAAATGCAGAAGCTGGCCAAGCCACTCCCATGGCATGCAGGGCTAAGCCACTAGCAGCTCAGCCAGCATGGTACTCCCTGGGTGAACATTTTTGTGAGGCACTCCTCTGCCCCCTGTAACTTTTTTAACCTACTCAGAGGTCCACTCCCCTCGGAGTTGGTTATTTTAGTTACGGAGTGTGCAGGGGGGCAAAGCCCCCCGCATTGCACTTAAAACCTGGTCAGTCTCCTGATATTCAGTCTTCTGAACTCGGGCTCATGGAGTTTGGGAGACTGAATGTTGGGATTACATAGTAGACCCACCCTACACACACCAAACGTCAGGCTATTTGGACCAGGGTCAGTCGCATTTTTTTTTCTATAGAGATTTTTCTTTCCAGTAACTACTGTATGTACTTCCTCAGACATATGCCTTTATGACAGGGATATACACCATCAGGCCTACTCCCTCAGGCTCCTCTGTCCCCCAGTAGTCCACCAGTTTTCCCTATGGCCTGGCCTCTATGGCAAGGGCTCTATTGAGAGGGCCATCCTCCCTGAGGCAATCTGGATTCAGTGTGGCAGGCACTAGAACCCAAGGGAGTACCAAAGGCCCAGGCTATCATATATTTTTTTTTTCAATTCTATTTCTCCCCTCCTTTTCACTGACCACTGAGGCATCTCTCTGGTGGAGATCCACTGACCCAGCCTGATATCGCCTGCCTGAACCCTGTTACCCAACTGAGGAATCGGGTGCTGGATCCCCCCTCTCTCCTGTCGGCCCCATACAGGAGAAGGCGGGGACCACAGAGAGTCAAGTCAGGTTGGGGGCTGGTGCTGGGCATGTGAGTTGGGCGCTAGAGTCCCTCCATTGCCTCTCCAGTGGCCAGGGTTTTTCCACCTTGTTTTTTTCCCCAAGGTGCAAATGTGCAATGATGTCACCACATGGAGGGCATGCTCCCAACCCTCCCACAGACGTCCACCATCACCTCCCCCTTACAAGTCCCTGCCAGCATGTAGTGCTCATGGTATCCACCGAGAGCCACTACACAGAAGGGAATCCCCATGATCCCTCCTGAGGAGAGGAGAGCAGTCCTCTGGATGCTCAATCCTCTCCTCCACTGCCAATCCCGATGACCCAAGTCCACTCTTGAACCCCGGTCACTGGCATGGCATGAGGTGTTGTGTCCAGCACCTCAACCCTTAGAGCTTTGGGGCCTTCGCCCTTTTAATTGTCCGCCTTTGCCCACCAAGGTTTATACTCATTGTAGGGCATTGGGGATAGTGGATAGGAGGCATAGAGGGTAGGGTCCCAGATGATGGGGAGGAGAGGAACGCAGTGGCTGGATTGGGGTTGTGGGGACAAGAAGACACCCTGTGGTGAAATGGAGACTGGAGATGGCCCCCCCATCTGGTACCCAAATCCAAAAGTTCCACATTAGGTGGCAGGTTCTTTGGGTGGCCTTGGAACCCCATCCTACCCGGGCAGTGTCATGCAACCAGGTCCATTAAAAACAAGACAGTTCTGATTGCCAATCTTGCTGTGTCATCGGACCTGGCATGCATCACCCAGGACTCAATAGGCCAGGGTGCTGGCCCTGGTGCCAGCTGGGTTCTCAGTGATACATTGCCAGAGGTTGGAACGTATGGGCGGGGGTGTTACCATTTGTTTTAGAATGGAGCTGGGTCTGGTAGAGGTGCCGATGGGTGAGACCAGATCCTTTGAGTGTATCCTGGGCGCAGATGTGGGGAGCAAAATTCTTCTCATTTACAGTCCACCCGGGAATGGGAAGCAATTTTTGCAGGAAGTCGCAGACTTCGACATCGACATGGTGTTGGAGTCGCCAACAGTGATGGTGCTGGGTGACTTCAATGCCTGGATCGATGACAAACTCTTACATTTTGGACAGAACTTCCTCCAACTTATGTATATATTGGTCTTCACACAGGTTGTTTCCTCTGTGACCCATGTTTTGGGTCACTCATTGGATCTGGTCTTCCTACTGAGTATGGAAAGCGACGACTTATGGGTTTGACCATCACACTATCAGGTTCAGTTTCCAGGTATCCCCTATAGGTCTGCCTCTTTGGAGATGGTCCTGTACTGCCCACTGAGGGATGTGGTACCAGATGACTAATGGCGGTGCTGGACCTATCATGATGTACGAGTGCAATCATGGGTCCAGAGGTTCTACTACAGGCCTATAATAAGGCCATGATAGCAGCTCTGGATTCCATAGCTCCTGTCCATGTTCGTCCCCTCTCCCTTTAACCTCAATCCCCTTGGTTTGACGGGACTTTGATGGAGATGAGGAGAGTGGGGTGAAGGTTAGAGCAATGCTGGCAGAAATCGGGCCTAGATGCTGACAAGTTTGGATTGATGGCACATTATGTGGACTGTCAATCGGATATCTCCCGTAAGAAGGCAGAATTCCTGTCCAGGGAGATCACTGCTGCACTGAACAGACTGGCTCAGCTCTTTCGCACTGTGGACAGACTGTGCAATCCAGCCTGTCTGCAGTTGTGAAGAGTGTTGTCACTGGATAAATGTGACGAGTTTGCCCAATTCTTTGCAGATAAGGTTGCTGGCATCAGGGCTGAGATCTGTTCAGCATGCTCCAAGAGTGGTTGCAGTGACAGGTGGAAGGTCGCAGAACCTCAGTTTGGTTGGTCGGCGTTTGGCCAGGTGGCGATCTTGGATGTCATGATGATCATCCAGAGTATGCTGCTGACTTTCTGTAGTTTGGATCTGGGCCCGACCCGCCTCCTTGTAGGGTGTGTGGATGTCATTGGCCCAGTCCTAGTGGAGATATCCCTGAGCTCATTACAGACTGGGGAGTTCCCTGATTCTTTGAAAGAGACAGTAGTGATTCCCCTTCTTCAGAAATCTTCTCTCGAACCGGACTGTCTTGCCAACTACAGGCCCGTCTCTAACCTTCCTTTTGTGGGTAAGGTTATTGAGAAGGTGGTTGCACTGCAGCTGAAGGATCATCTTGCCATCCATGACATCTATGATCCCTTCCAGTCAGGTTTCAGGAAAAGGCACAGTACCAAGAATGCCCTTGTTTGGGTGCTCAATGACCTCCTTGTTGTGAGAGATTGGAGGAGCCGTACTATCTTGGTCCTCCTTGATCTTTCAGTGGCATTTGACACCATGGACCATGGGGTGTTGCTGGAGTGCCTGCAGCTGGTCTGTGAACTGTCTGTTACAGTCCTCAGATGGTTTCATTCTTTCCTTACTGGCAGGTTTCAGAGAGTGATGTCAGGGATTTTTTTCTCTGATATTTTCACCCTGCATTGTGTGGTTCTGCAGGGCTCAGTGCTTTCCCCCAGTTGTTTGTGGTGTACATGTTGTCATTGGGGGACATTGTAAGGTGGTACAAACTGAGTTTTCACTGCTATGCAGATGATACTCAGCTGTTTTTGTCCTTTGTACCAGCCAGAATGTTGTGCTTTTGGTATTTAACTCCTGCCTATCCGAGATCCAAGACCAGATGAGTGCCAACTGGCTGAAGCTGAATTCCGATAAGACAGAGGTTTTGGTGGTGGACCTGGGTCACCGGGTAGAGGAGCCTTCGGCAGGGCAAGCATCTGGTCTGGTACTGAGTGACTGCCAGCTGGGGACCTCTGAATGGGTGTGTAGTTTGGGCGTTATCCTCAACGAGGGATTGACCTTGAAGTCTCAGGTGTCATCTGTGGTCAGGACCTCGTTTTACCATCTGAGGAATATTGCTCGAATCAGGCACCTGGTTCTGCCTGGCAACCTTCCAACTCTGGTCCATGCCTTTGTGACTTCTCGCCTGGATTACTGTAATGCCCTCTGCCTAGGGCTACCAGGGGTTGATATACGCCATTTGCAGCTAGTGCAGAATGCGGTAGCAAGGTTACTGACTGGGCTTTCTCAATCTAGTCATATTACTCCTGTGCTGCATGTGTGGCACTGGCTGCCAATGCAATGATAGATCACCTTTCAGGTCAGTTTGCTGACCTACAGAGCCCTACACTGACAGGGTCTGAGTTACCTGCAAGAGCTTCTTTACCCCAACCGCCCCCTCTGCTCCTTCATTCCACCGATGAGGGATTGCTAGAGGTTCCCAGGGTGCAGCTGAAAACATCTGGTGCTCGTTCATTTGCCTTTGTAGCACCTACCCTGTGGAATTCTCTACCTCGTTGGGTTTGAGAGTGCCAGACCGTGGAGAGCTTCAAAATTGCACTAAAAAAACATTTATTTAATCTTGCTTTTGTGAATTACTGAGAATAATTAATTGGTTTGAGTACATTAGATTTTAATGCTTGTTTTAAAGTTTTATGCTTTTATCTGTACAGTGCTTTGATATTTGAATTGCGCTTGATAAATAAAATTATTATTATTATTATTATTAACCCTCAGTGCCACCTGGCTGGCCTCAGGCCATCAGATAGATGGAATTTTTTTTCTTTTGCCACTCCCACCTCCCCTGACATGAGCAGAGCTGGTGGCATCAGATGCACACAGCTGACCCTCCCTGGTCAAGGTGCACTGCTGCATTGCAGCTGCCTTGGCCTGAACTGCCTCCTGACACAGTGACCCGAACTTGCTACTGAACTCAGATCATCTACAGTATATGGGAGTGCATTGCACTGCCACTGGGCCATCAGGGTGGCAGGACAGCCAAATTATTAAGGCAAATCCTACTGGCATTCCTCTCAAACAGACTCTGTTCCTCCATTTCTATATACCTAGTTACTTTTGTCAAATGGGGTCAGGGTAGTGGACCAAATTCCAATCAGTATCTCAGTGCATGCATCCCCCGACACCAAACATCAGCCAGGGATATAGTTTTCCTAAAGTTTTTCTCACTTAATTCCGCCTCTTCACAATTCCTAACTCCCCATTCCCAACCGTAAGTAGCAAAAAAAAATCATTATGGTTTTGGCTGTCCTGAGTCTTGGCGAACCAGGGATTGGGTCTCCCTTGGTGTTTTCAACCCTAACACACCCCATTCCACAAGCCAATAAGGTCAGATGTGATCGATTTTCTTCAGGCAGGGTCCACAGGTTGTTGGCAACATGTGGGGAGACACGGTTCTGTACGTTTAAACACTATATTGGAATAGGGGAACATTAAGATTGAAAACCCCATGGAAGACTCCACCCCTGATTCGTCAAGACTCAGGACAGCCAAAACCATAATGATTTTTTTTCCTTTTGCTGCTTGGAAGGTGGGGAGTTAGGGTTAGAAACCCTAATGCCACATTTCCCTACCTTTGTGGCATAAAGTTACCTTAACTGGTGCATTAATGACATTTTTTGCAAAGAATACTTATTGTAGGGGCACGATTGCACCCCTGTAGTTATGGTTGGGTAGGCTGTTTAATGTTAAGCCCTAGTTGTTGCACCTTGATATCTTTGGCATTGTTTGATGAAATAGCCCAAACGTTGGCATGCACAGTCAGGCTGCCAGAGTCTCAAGACAGATACATAGATACTGTCAACAGATAAGGACCACTAGGCTCATCCAGTCTGCCCACTTAAGCTGCCTAACGAAGCATCGAGTGACCCTATGTGGTCATTGGCTTTACTGTAGCTTGTTCCTCCTATCTCTATTATTCCTTTGTTTCTGTCCCATGCATGTTTGATACCTGCCACTGTATGGGCTGTCACCACCTTCTGGGGCAGGCTATTCCATGCATCTACCACCCTTTCCATAAAAAAAGAACTTCCTGACATTTCCCCTTATGCGTCCACCCCTCAGTGTCATGTTGTGTCCTCTTGTCCTGGCACTACTGTTAATCTGGAATATGTTGTCCGCTTCCACCTTGTTAATGCCCTTGAGGTACTTAAATGTTTCTATCATGTCACCTCTCTCCCTCCTTTGTTCCAGCATGTATGCATTGAGGTCCCTCACTCTCTCCTCACAAGGCTTGTGATGTAATCCCTTCACCATTTTGCTCACCCTCCTCTGCACCATCTCTATTTTGTCAATGTCCTTTTGAAGGTGTGGTCTCCAGAACTATACACAGTATTCAAGGTGAGGTCTCACCAGGGTCTTGTACAGTGGAACTATTACCTCCCTCCTTTGGCTTGTGATTCCCTTTCCAATACACTCCAACATCCCACTGGCTTTTCCCACCGCCTTTGCCATTTGCCTAGCAGCCTAGCGGCCTTCAAGTCATCTGTGATTATGACCCCCAAGTCCCTCTCCTCCTTAGTTACTGTCAGCAGCTCCCCCACAACCTGTAACTGCCCTGGGGTTCCTGCTCCCCAAATATATAATTTTGCATTTCTTCTAAGCTACCCTCCTATATTTCTACTTTCTTTTGTCATACTACCTGCCTATACACCTTATGCAGCAATGATTATATAATGCCAGAAGTCCCTAGCACCCGCACTCTGTAGGGAGAAATGGCATTAGGCCGTGCTCTACCGGAAATCTAGAATAAAACCCAAACTAGCCTCAAACTACAAGATCTAGTACCTCTATGCAGTTTAAAAAAATTGGTCACCAACAAAATTGCTGACTCCTGTGCATGCAACTGACCTTCCAATACTCTACTCCTTTCTCTACCACACCCTTCCCTAGCTTACTTCCTTCATCAAACAAGCTCTTTTACCTTCCTTTCCATCCGTCCCCTTCTCCCCCACCCTCTCTGCCATCCCCCCAGCCCTGTTCCACCCATCTGCTCCCTCCTCTTAGCGTCACCTACCTACCCTGAGTTCTTCCACCTTCCCACTCCCCCAACCCTTATCTATTCCCTCCTCGCTCTACTATCCTACTGAACTTACCAAATAGCCCTCTGTTTGCCTGTGGTGTATCCCTGTGAATACGAAATGCTCCAAAAGCTTTACCAAATATTTCTTACCATGTCCTAACCTCATTGCTCTATAGTACTTGAAGACTGCTGTATTTATATGGTGTAACCCTGTGTCCACAAAGCCCCAAATGTTTACCAAATGCTCTTATCATGTGCTAACTGCATTGCCCTATAATACTTGTGGACTATTGTATATATTTTTTTATATAACTTGGTATATATCTTTCTCTCCTACTCATGTATATTGCTTTTTTGGCTTTGTAACACCCTGTGTATTGTACAACTGCCTAAATCTGATTGTGTACTTGACTGTTTGCTCAGGACCTCCTTGTAAATGAGCCTGCTCAATGGAGTATTTCCTATTAATAAACTTGAAACTTGAACTTGAAACCAACCATGCCCCGACCATCTCTCCAGCAGTTCCAGGTCTTTTCTCATCCTTTCCACCCCCTCCGGAGTATCCACCCTGTTGCAGATCTTGGTGTCATCTGCAAACAGGCAAATTTTTCCCTCCAGCCCATCTGCAATGTCACTGATGAAGACATTGAAGAGGACTGGCCCCAGAACTGACCCCCAAGGTACCCCAAGACCTGAAAAGTTTTGTGATGGCATGTTGTTTAGTTTTCAAGCCATGGAACACCAAAAAACAGAAAAAAAAATGTTTGGTTTTCCTATACTTAACATTGCGTATTTTCTGCTCTCACCTACAACCTAGACTGCATGGAATTTTTTCAGGACTTCTCAGGGTTGAAGGGGCTCATGCTAAGGGTGTGCCTTTGGAAGGTTTGGTGAAAAATATTATATGATTCCAGTTATAACAATTTTAGGATTAACATCTTAATACAAACAGTTAAAAAACAACTGATCATGTGTGCTTATTTTCATGATTTACCTTTTGTGCAGAAAAAATACCTATCAAGATGGGCATCATTTTTTTATCCTTTTGACACTCACAAACATTGAAAACATACCTCTCATCTGCCATGAGTTTCACACAGCGCTATGATAATGACACTCAAATTTACCCTTGCGCTACAAAAGTTTACTAATGTTCTCTGGACACACAACCTATGGAATCATTGTACTAGCTGGATAGAAACATTCCTTAACACTAAATATATGGGGCCCATCATTTGTGGACATATAGTTCTTTGAAAGAAGAAAGTGCTACTGACCATTTGCTCAGAATTTTGAAGGCCAGTGCTATGCATTTTAATGTTGAGAAGTTGAGAGGTACAGCACGATTGAAAAGACATAAAAATCCAAGCATAAAAATGATTTTAAATAAACAAACAGCTGAACCTAGCTAAATGGGACCCATATAGATAGATTCTGCTGTTTGTTTTCTAAAAACTTGCCAGAAATACTTCTTCTGGGTACCCTAAAATCCAGGATGCTCAGCTTAGCGAGAGGAGCCATTCACCTGCTTTTTCTGTATGAGAACAGCAGGACTTTTGTTGAGCTTTGCAGCTGGAAGTTGTGCTGCGGGCTGCATTGAGCCACTGATCCCCTGTTATGTCTGTCTGTCTCTGTCTTTCTCTGTCTGTCTGCCTGTCTATCTAGCTGTCTATCTATCTGTCTACCTATCTATCTATTAAGCGGACCAGGGTGCCCATCCCTTGGTACCACTTCTTTCTCCCCCCTTCCCTCCAGGTTGCTCACCAGCCATTCCCAATGCTTTTATATTTTTACTATCTAAGCAGACTGGGGTGCTTACCTCCAGTACCACTTCTCATGACCCCCCACAGGTCATCCACCACTGTTTGCCAAAATGTAGCCTGACACTGGGGTGCCCAATTCTCACTGTCTGAATGTACTCTGAAATAAAGAAAACTGTCCCTTGATATGTTTTTATTTTGTTAACCCTGCAAAAAAGAAAACTGTCCTTTGCCAATCTGACCCCTCCCACCCTGACCTCCCACTCAGCGCCTACCCCCCAACACCACCCACACAATCTGACTCACCTGAATATGATCCATAATGAAGATCTACTCTCTAACTGAAGACATATCTTGCTGCTGGAACCACTGACTGCAATATGAGAAAAAAAGACAAGAGCGGTATAATATATTTCAATGGGGGGTTGAACTTTGATACTTAACTTTGCCATTTTTACATATTTTGACCCCAGATTTCCAACATGGCCTTTTTGAGATCCCACCTCATTATCAGTTGTGGTGGAATTATGCAAATCAGGCAAAAAATTTGATTTTTGTGGTCGCTTCGCTAAATCACCTTTCTGGCAGGATTTGACATTTTCACCACCCTCGTTCATGAGGTGGGGTCAAGAAGGTTATACTGAAAATTTAGGGTCAAAATATGCAAAAAGGCAAAATTCTGAGTGTACATTGTAATGTTTCTATGCTCATTCAAAAGTTTGGTCACTTTCAATATTTTGATCCCAAATTTTCAACAAAGCCATTTTTTACACTACCTCATGAACATGATAGCTGTCATTTTTTAAATCCTGACCAAAATGTGTTTTCACAGCTGTGGCCCAGAATGACATTTTGGTGAGGCTTTGAATATTTTCACCTACCAGGTATATGTGGAGGGATAATAAAAAGGCTATAAGGAACATTTGGTGTACAAATATGGTAACATGCCTAGGTTATGAGTGATCTTTGCAGTATTACAACATTCACTCATAACTACTCTAGTTTTCAATATTTTGACTTCAAACTTTCAATGTAGCCATTTTCCCACATCACCTCATGAATGTGACAGCTGTCATGTTTTAAATTGTGGACGAGACGTGTTTTCACATTTCTGGTGTGAAATGACATTTTGGCCAATGTACTATAAATGCTACATGTCATATTTATAATGGGGGTCATAAAATGACTGCATTGAAATTTTGGGGTCAACATTAAAAAAATATACAGTATATATAATTGTTAAGAAACTTGGTCCGTGGTGCCAGTCTTCACCACAGCAGGTATGTTTTGTGATCCCATGCCAGTGACTTGAGCCCATGGGAGAGCTCACCGACCCAGCTGGATGGTGTGAGGGGTGGGAGGATACTGCTGTTATGCAACAACCCCCCAGTAAGGAAATGCAAGCTGCAGAGTTGTCTGCATGGGCCCAGGTACCATACAGTGATGACAGCTGTCCTCATTCACTCTCTACACATTCACTTTCTACACATTCATGATTTCTTCTTTCAGATCTCTTTGCCTCTTTAGATCCAAAAGAACAAGGACTGAATGTGTAAAGAGTGAATGAGGACAGCTGTCTTCACTATATGGTACCCAAGCCCATGCAGACAACCGTCCAACGTGCATTCCCTGGCTGGGGGAGGGAATGTGCTAGGCCCTGCACTTCTGTAGGTGATCAGTCTTCCCATGGTGCAGGGCCCTAAAGGCCCCGTGCATCTGCACCTGTTCACACAACTGAGGATACAATACCACTATATTAAAAAGAAAGGAAATTCTTTGCAAAAAACTTCATTAATGCACCAGTTAGGGTGATGTAATGCCACAAAAGTAGGGAAATAAGGCATTGGTGTTCCAACCCTAATTCCCCCCCACCGGAGTGGTGCGCTGAGCCCTATCGCAGGTGGAGGGCTGCCATAAGTACCTGTACAATGTAGCTGTAGGACACACTACATGGAGTTTAGGTGCCATGGAAAGAGGTCAGACCACTGCAACATGCTGTCATGTAGCAGCAGTGCTCTCCAAGCATAGGGGATGCCAAGCAGCACAATGAAAAACAATTAGGGTTTTGGGTCTCTGGAGTCTTGGCAGATCAGTGGTGGGATCTTCCTTAGGATTGTCAGTCCTAATGCCCAGCCCGTTCACTGAGCAAACAACATCACATATGATTGCGGGACCTCAGTGAAGAAAGCTACAACAAACTGCAACAACAACATGTGGTGAGACATAATTCCTCTACCTTTGAAGAGTGTATCACTATGAGACACTGCCTTGCAGCTGTAGCTTGTGCTTCAGACTGGAAGCTACAGGTGAGAGAGGGTGAGACTTAGGGTTCATAACCCCAAAGAAGACTCCACCACTTATTCGCCAAGACTCCAGTCATTTATTCATCTTTCCCCAAATGTGCACGTCTTCTACTGAACCTCTCCCAATATGTTTACCATTATGCTTCCTTTCTCAAACCTTGAGGTTTTACTCCTGCACCTCTCCAAACATGAACCCCTTCTTTTGCACCCATCCTAAAACTTGTACTTTTAGTGCACAGCTATCCACAAATGTGCTCCTTTATCACTACACTCTATCCCAAATATTCGCCATTTGCATCCTACCCAAATGAATACTTTTACCCTGGCAGTGATACTAAAATTAGCATACCGCCCCTTGTATCCTTTCCAAACAGTGTACCCCTACCATTTCATCCATCTCAAAATGTACATCATCTTTCAAACCCTACCAAAACATATGTGCCTTCACTTCTGTCCCACCACCAATGGGCCCTATGCACGAATGCTACGCAGCATGTGGGTGGCATGCAACATGTGTGTGTACATACATATGTGTGGCAGGTGTGCACAACATGACTGAGTGGCATACACAAACTGCATGTAGCTGTGCCATGTCTGTACTATGCATGGTGGAGGAGTGTGGCCATGTAACAGCATGTGCATCACACTCATACGTGCATGCATGATGGCAAATATGGCAATCTGGCATGTGGAGTGGTGCACTGAGCCCTACGGCAGGTGGAGGGCTGCCATAAGTACCTGTACAATGTAGCTGTAGGACACACTACATGGAGTTTAGGTGCCATGGGAAGAGGTCAGACCACTGCAACATGCTGTCATGTAGCAGCAGTGCCCTCCAAGCATAGGGGATGCCAAGCACCCCACACACTGCACATGATGTTGCAGTCATGTAAGGAGGTCCCTGTGACAGGTGTGTCCAGGGCATGTATGGGGTGGCAGGTCATGTAAAACACACACAAGGGTCCCAACTACAACCCCTGGTTGCCACAACAGGATGTCCTTATCAGCAACTGACCTGTCATGCACTGGAGAATGGATACAAGTCAAGCTGCGGATATGCCAGCAACCACCACTGCCTGGCATAGCGGCACATATGCGGACAACAGAGCAACACATGGCACCTCTGGCACTACCATGGATCCCTCCCATGGCCCCTCAACAGGGAACAGAATCCCCACCCACAAGGGTCACAGCCAGTGGCGTCATGTCCACAGCATCATAGGGGTTGCAAAGCACATCTACCCACCAAATGTCAGGGATACACATGCCAGAGAAACCATGTATCAGGGGTGCCTAAGAGTTGCAATGGACAGCAGAGGGGTCAGAAAGACATCATAGGTGTTTCAACCATATACCTGGCCACACCTAGATGATTGCACTGGCCCCAGCCATCACCCCCCCTGCAGCCCACAGACCAGCAAAGGAAGCACAACACAGACAGCCAACTATGTGATGTCCATGGCACAGGACATCGGCATTGCCAGTGGAACACAGCTGCACAGCAGTGGATGGGGGTGTGTGGCGAGCTGCAAATATTCATCTCCCTCCTCCATGGAGCCTTCACTGGACCCTGGCAGTATTGTTAGGGTTCAGCCTCACAGCTGACGTGATGTACCTCTGCAGCCCTGCAATGAGAAGAACACAGAGGGAGGACAGGCAGTGGCAGGACTCACATGCAAGGCCAGACATGTACATGTGCCACAAACAGGTACCCTACCATCCCCAGCATCCACCTTCAAGGGCTTGACTACCCTCCACATGTCCTGCAGCTCATCCTTGTAAAAGATGTTGGTACTCTCCACTAGCAAGAAGAAGAAGTATGGTTACTGCTGTTGCCAGCATGCCCTCTGTGGCACCATCACCAACCTGGCACCATTGGGCTGCTTCCGCCTGACCTGTGCTAGCTCATCCGGATGGCCCTTGTGTTCCTGTGGGAGACAAACACAAAGCAAAAGGTTAGATGTATGGCCCACACTTCACATGTAATGCACGCATGACACACCATGGAGGTGGCATACCCACCTGAACAGGTAACTCCAGCTCCCAAATCATGCCCACCACAGGGTTGTCCAGATAAGACATCTCTGATGCCCTCCACACTTTTCAGGGGTATGGCCCAACCCTGCCGACCTCTGGTCCACTTTGGTCAGTGTTATTTCAAGCTGCTGCCATTTTGATACCAGAATAGGACAGGTGTGGCCTTTTTGGCATCCCTGCAGGTCATGCACAGTGCAGGCATGGTCTACCCATGCCCATTAAAAGGTACATGCATCTATTGTGGAAGGCTGTGTGCCATAGCTAGCTGAGTTGATGTCTACACATCTGCTATCTGGTAGGTTGTTGTGTGTTGTGGGATGTGTCTGGGAATGCTAATAAATGTCCTCCTGCTGGATGCTGGATACCGAAGTGGAGAACGAGCAGCAGTAGCTGCCGTGTCCATGGCCATGTGTCTTCAGGCCATGTCTGGACATCTTTTTCCATGCATGAAGCACACTGCATTGAGAGATTCCAGTTTATTTATTTTTATTTATTAATAAATATCGGATAACACCTTTGAGTCAAAGACTCCTTTACAAAGGTTCCACGTCATATATAAGAAAGAGACAACAGTGTACAGAGTAACAAATAACATAGTAGTTAAAGACAATGGTTACAGAATGGTTGCAGATGATTACAGAAAATACAAAATACAAAAATAGCAGCTGGGAATACAGGGTAACAGGGGAGATGCTGAACAAGGTGCAAAAGTGCAAAAAGGTTGCAGGTATAAGCATAGCATTTCAGGGCGATGGCGCTAGCCATGCCCAGGAGTTATTCGTTGGCCAAGGCTGGACAGAGATGTCCATTGTCACGGTATAGGCACGCCCAGGGGTGGCAGACCAGAGTTAGATCTATAGTCATGGGGAGATGGGGGGTGGTAGAAAATAGAGGGTCAGGTTTAGGGGGCAGTCACATACTGATCCCTGGGTAATAAGGTCCCTTAGTTGGGACTTGAACCGACCAAGTTTGGGTTCAGTGAGGAGGGAGTTTGGGCGTGAGTTGAGCCAGGATGGTGCCAGATATCAAAACGTTCTTTGGCCAGAGGTGGTCTTGCAGCAAGGTACCCTAAAGTGGGTAGTTGCTGACTGCCGTGTGAGGCGGCTGGACAGTGGGGCCTGAAGTAGTGGGGAGAGGGCTGGAGGGAGTAATCCTGAAGTGATTTTCTTTGCAAAGAGGCAGGCCTGGTACTTTAGCCTCCCATTAAAGTTGAGCCAGTTTGCTAAGGCGTAGAGGGTGCATGTATGTGTAAGTCTAGGACATTCTGTAGCAAGTCTGCAGGCCTTATTGAGGGCCAGTCTAATCTTGTGTAGGTGGGTGGTGTCAGCTGCGCCATAGATGATGATACCATAGTCAATTAGGGATAGAATAGATGTAGAGATGGCTAAGCAGAGAGATTCAGGAGGCAGGCAGTACTTATAGCGGTGAAGGAGACTAATACGAACATTGACGGTGGTGCTTAGTAATCGGATATGGTCAAGGAAAGTGAGACCTGTGTCTAGGGTGATGCCAAGGTATTTGAAAGTGTTAACCTGTTCAAGGGGGTCATTCAGTGAGTTCAGCATGTGCAAGGGTTGTCCTAGGTTCTTATTTTGGGGGAGTGCAAACATCATGGATTTAGTTTTTTCGTAATTTAGTACTAACCTATGCTGAATGAACCAGGATTCAGCTTCAGAGAAGGATTTCTGGAGTGCCGCGCGGAAGGCTGTGGGATCAGTGTGTGAGTTGTAGAGGACTGCATCGTCTGCATACAATAGCATTTTACCAGAGCAGACATCGGGCAGGGTGTTGAGGTATAGGAAGAAGAGAAGTGGGCCAAGAATAGAGCCTTGAGGGACCCCAGACCTGACTTGGTGGGGGGATGACAGGGAGTGGGCAATCCGGACTGTCTGAGTTCTCTCAGACAGATAGCTGGCAAACCAGTCAATGGTCTCATGGGAGAGGCCTATCTGAGTGTGAGAGTCCAGAAGAAGCGAGTGGTGCAAGGTACTGAATGCCTTTGAGAGGTCTATAAAGACAGTGCCAGTAGTGTAACCAGTGTCCAGGAATGTATGGAGGGCATTTGTAAATTCCAAGAGGGCAGCGGTGGTGCTATGGTTCTGGCGGAAACTGTGTTGTTCAGGACACAGAATACTATATTTAGTGAGGTGGTCTGTTAGTTGGATGGCCACGATTTTTTCCAGGGTTTTAGAGAGGGGAGGCAGGATTGATATTGGGTGGTAGTTCCCAGGCAGGGTGCGGTCACCACTTTTAAGGATAGGAGTGATGAGGGCGAATTTCCATTGGAGGGGAACTGGCCCAGAGAAAGGGAGCGGTTCAAAAGCATGGTAAGGGGGAGGAGAACTTCCTTGAATGTGAGTCTAAGCAGTTTTAGGTCCAGCGTGTCACTGCTGAAATGGGATTTAATTAGGGCTTTGAGTAGGAGAGGGGCAGCTTCATGCTGGGAAACTGCTTTAAAGTGGAATGGGGGGTTGGGGAGGGGGCAGTGTGGTATAGGGTGGGTGGGGGAGAAAAAACTGGGGGGAGGACACCAGAGAGGTCAGAGAAGGTGTCATTTAATATGTCAGCGATAAGGGCTGGGTCTGAAGTGATAGATCCATTGGCCCAGATATGGGTAGGTGGGGCAATGGAGGCTTTGCCACTTAGCATTTTAAGCGAGTCCCAAAACTTGTGACCTGTGCCCCATGTGTTGGTGAGCAAGGTTTTATAGTACTCAGCCTTTGCTTTACGGATATCCCATGTACATTTATTGTGCACTTCCTGATAGCGCTGCCTGTCAGAGGGTTTTCTGGTATCCTGTGCAATGTGCCACAGATTGTCTCGTTCACGCATCTGGTCCAAAAGGGCTTGAGATAGCCAAGGTGTGTTGGCATCTTTAATTGTTTGTTTGGTTAGGGGTGCAAACCGGTTGCAGGCAGTGTTGAACATATGAATGAAATAGTTGAGGGCAGAGTCAATGTTCTGAGCACTTCTTATGGGGGACCAGTCAGTAACTAGGAGGTACTGTTTAAGGGATTGTAGTTTGCCAGGTTTGAGGCATCGTTGTAAGACAGTTTTGGGAGGGGGGCTTGTTGATACAGTACGACCATTGACATAGCACTGGGGAGTGGTCGTTCAGAGCATCAGGTAGTACCCTGATCTGTGTAGCTTTATGTGGGGAGTTAGTGAGCAATAGATCTAGGAGGGTGGCAGTACCAGTCCTGTAGTTTATTCTAGTGGCAGTAGTCACAAGCTGGGTCAGGTTCTGAGCAGTTGCAGCATCCCTAACAGGGGATGAAGTGTCAGCCAGCCAGTTTGTATTGAAGTCTCCAAGGTCAATGATGTCAGCATTGTCAGGGAGAGTCTGGAGATGGTTGAGGACAGAGCGGAAAGTGGTCTTCTGATTTTGGGGAGGGATGTATACAGAGGAGAGGAACAAAGGGGGCTCTGTTACAGGCAAGAGTGATCTTCAGTGTGAGAGATTGGGCCCCGTGCTCAAGTGATGGGGAGGGTAGGGCGAGACACTGTAGTGATTCCTGGACATACAGTGCACAACCACCCCCTTTCTTTGAGGTTCTATAGTGCAAAGCCAGGAAGTGAGACCGCAGAGTCGGGGGTGTGGTTGTTGAGCCAGGTTTCAACTACTGAGATGACATTGGGGCGATTCTGGGCAACCCATCCCTGAAAGGAATCAAATTTCTTGAGTAGGCTACATATATTGAGGGAGGCAATCGTGAGGCTTTTGGATGAAGTAACCCTGGAGGGGGGGAGGATGGGGTCCTGGGTTGGGGTGAACATCTCCAGAAAGAAGGAGTAGTAGTAGGAGGATGCGCAGGGAGGCCAACCTTAAACATTTCTTCATGAACTTAGGCACCATAAGGGAGGGGGAACAGCACTGTGCGGAGGTGGGAGTAGATAGGTCCTGTAGGGAGGAAGAGGCCAGTCAGAGCAGTGTCCATTGTGGTACCATGGTAGTACCAGTAGGGTGATTGGAGCATAGGGGATGTATGGTCCAATGGTGGAGTGGGAGGTATGGGTCAGTGGCAGGAGTGGGTAGTGTGGCTAAGCTGAGGAGCTTGGTGCTAGGTTCAGGGAGTGTGCGTAGGAGGTGGGTTATCATGATGACAAGGGGTTGGGTACCTGGTAGAATGGCAAAAGGATGAATAGGGGGTTGTGGTCTGTAGGGTATCAAGGTAGCTGTACAATGAGTACTGCATGTGTGGGGGTTGAAAATAGGCGCTGGTATGGAGTTTGTGCATGTGGGGTGACGTAACATGGAGTAGGTGGGTTTGGGGGTTAGCAAAATGGGGCCATACCAGATAATTATATGTTGGCCAGCAGAGTGGCTGTTGTTTAGTGTTAGATCCTTGGGGAGGTGGTAGAGTCATATAGGGGATCATAGAGGCTATGAGACTAGTTATCTGGTGAAGTGGTAGCATATTTACTGTAGAGATGGTTAGGTATTTGGGATTGAGAAGAGTGGCCACTAGTGGGGAGCTTGTATAAGCTGCAGATGGAGAAGTGGGTTGATAGGTTTATTTCGCACCACGTGACTGCCTACTTGCCTATATAAGTAAAAGCAGACCAAGGGTGGTGGTGGGGATGGTGAGGCAATCCTGGGAGCTGCACAGTGCGGTCGTGAGCCAGCGAGCAGGGCGAACCCTTTGTAGTGGAAATGGTGTACCTGGGCAATTTTTCTTCAGTGTTGACTGTGGGGGAGGGCTGAATCCAAGCCCTAACGACCACCTGGTTCATCAGGGGGTCGGCTGTGGAAGAAGGAGAGTGAGAGAGACTGATTATGTAGGTAAGGGGAGGGGGAAGATGCAGGGGGGCTGGTCTATATTGGGATTTGCAGCCAGTAAAAGTAAACTGAACCTCCTGAATCCCACTGTATTATAAGCACTTTTAACCTGCACCAAAGCTAAACAAGCTGGGTTCTCTAAGCAATTATTAATTTTTTTTTTTTTAAACTGTAGTCAGGAATAACATTAGAAGCAGTCTAACATTAATTAAAGTAACCTAAGCTGCATTCAATGATATACAGGCTGGATTCTGTAGCCTTAATTAAGGTAACATGCTGGAAGTTGGACAGATTGAGGCTTACAGTGACAAAAAGCGGAATAAAAAAAAACTATCTCCACTTGTACCATACCACCATTGCACATCTGTGTGGCCTAATTCAGGACACTGTGGCACGGTGTACCCGTTGGTCCTGGGTGATGTCTATAGAGATAAAGGTGCTCTGTACACTGTCCTACTATGCCACCAGCTCATTCCAGAGGGTGGCAGGGGAAGTCATAGGTGTCAGTCAGTCATCAGCGTCCACAGTACTGGTGCAGGTCACTAACGCACTGCTGCACCATGTGCATTACCACATTGCATTCCCCACAGCTGCTGCAGATGTATGGGCTATGAAACAGGCATTTTATGCTATGCATGGTATGCCAAATGTAATGAGGGATGATATACTGCACCAATGTGGTGATCATGGCACTGAGAAAGAGGAGGCATACAGGAACAGGAAGGGGTACCACAGTATTAACTACCAGATAGTGTGTGATACACCAGGTATCATCACTAACATATGTGCCACGTACCCCAGCTCCTGCCACGATGCTCACTTCTTCAACAAGTCCATACTGTGTATCCTTCACACTGCACCCAGGGTGGAGGGATGGCTCATACGCAGGTATACACCTGCAGCATTTATGCTAGCCATGCCAGTGCCTTGTCTCAAGGCCTTTACAGTGTCTGCTCCATACCCTCTGTATTAGGGATAACGGATACCCACTATGGCCATACTTGATGGCACCCTACCTGAAGCCACACACCGCTGCAGAGGAGGCATACTACAATTCTCACAAGAAGACACATGTTGTCATCGAGAGGACCATGGGGATGATGAAGATTGCATTCTAGTGCCTGGATCAGACAGGTAGCACAATGATGCTTGTCCCTGGGAGGCTGGGGAGATGTTCATAGCATGTACTATGCTGCACAACATTGCCATGTGCCACCGGGTACCCATGCAACAGGTCAGACATGGGGGTGACTTGCTGGGTGTGAACCGGGGTGAGGGTCACCAGGGGCAAGTCCCTGAAACACTGACAGGACAGGCAGCATGACATGCACTCATGCAGAGGACATTCCACCGTTAAGATACATGGGTTGGGGGCACAGTGATGACTGCGGGACCTGAGGTCCTCCCACCCCATGGGGGGGTTCATGGGTGTGTGGTGATCACATGTATTGTGGTATAGGCTGTGTACAGGGGGATGCACAGGGCTATATGGTGGGGTTGTGTGGCATAGGATTGTGTATGTGCTGCACTGACTCTATGCTGTTTGCATGTTGCCGGTGGCTGCCATCACAGCTTCTTGAACGATTGCTGTTCTAGTCATGTGGAGAACTGTGTGCTCAGGTGCTGTGATTTTGCTACTGCCTTGTCCCCCATGTGGACATCTTCAGCATGTGCCCTTGGCCCATGCTGTGGCTGGGTGTTATCCTGGTTTACTGGCATGCTGTTGCTGGCAGGTGCCTGCGGGATTGTGCCGGTCACCTGTGACTCAGTACGTGAGGGGCTGGCAGGTGTCTGTGGCTTGTGTAGGTCACCTGTGACTCAGGACCTGTGGGCCTGGCAGGTATCTGCGGGGTGGTGTCATGTGGGTCTGCCTTGGGCCCTGAGACAGCACTTCCCACCATGGTTTGTGAGAGGCCTGACTGACAGTGCTGCCCTGGATAGCAGGAGTTCTGTCAGCCTCTTGAGGAGACCTCCCAGTCTGTTGATGCCACAGTGTGTACCCTGCACCTCATCCATCAGGGCCATGAGGGCCTCTGTGTTTTTGTGCTGTGCCTGCAGCCTCTCCCATTCCAGCTGCTGCACCTCTGTGTTGTATGTGTAGAGGACATCACATGTACATGTCTTCTGTGTCCGGCTGATTGGTTGGATGGCCAGGGCTTCATCCCCACAGTCGCAGGATGGTACTGTGGTGGGGATGCATACCCCCATGCCAACCATGTGTAGCCACTGGGTGATGGAATGTGTTAGTTGCACTCCCCATTGTGCCTCTCACATTCTGTTGGCTCTGAGTGTGGGAGCTGGCTGTTCATTGGGATGGTGTCATCATCCGCCTCCAACTCATTGACTGTCCATGCCTGTGTGGCCTCCTGGTCTGTCTCTGTGTCCACTGCTGCCTCTTCATCCAGCTGTGTGCTGGGGTGAGATAAGGGACATGTGTTACATGCAGCAGGCCTGTTGTAGGCTTTCCATGGGGTAGTGCAAGCACCCTAAGGATCACCCACTTGCACCATTCTCCAGTCTGCGGACATCTGTGCATGGCATGTGGTATGGTGGAGGCTCCATGGTGGGTGCTGTCACCCCATCAAGGGTGTGCTCTGGTGTCCCAGTGTCTGCAGGAGGCAACACATGGGGGTTAGCAGTTCTGTGGCATCCAGGCTCTCCCAGCCCCAGTCCCTGCATGGTGCTACTTACTTCTACTGTGTCCATGCCCTCCCCCTTCCCATGCAGGGGCACCTCGCTGAGGGTGTCCACTACCATCCACTCCATGGGGTAGGGAGAGTCCCTGCGTGGGTGGCCCACAGCCAATTCCTAGCCATGCCTGCATGCTGGCCTAGCTGTGCCCAGGCCCCAGCTTTTATTTAACAGTCAACTGCTGGTTCCACTATTTCTGTTTGATGGCTGCATTAACAGAAGCCTGTATGTTGAGCTACATGCAGGCCTTCATCTTCACAGGCATCATTAGGGACTCTGTCCCATAGAGGGTAGCATAATGGGCCCATATGTTGGACACTATGGTCACCATCTGCCCTTGAGTGAAGTTTGTGGAACATGACTGTACCCCTCCATGGATCCAGACATGTCCACAGTACAGTCCACTGCTCTGTCCAGAAGCATCATTCCCTGTTGGTGAACCAGGTAGGTTGTGTGAGGCTCTCCCATTCTCCACCATTGCCTGTATCCTGTCTTTCTCAGCAGTAGTCACTTCTGTGGGTCTGTATGGGTCAGCATGGTTGTCCATATATCGTGGGGTCAAGGGGTGGGTCCATGTATTCAAGGACCACCTGGGTTGTGCTGCACATGGCCGTGCACATGTCCCCACCACATCAGCATGCTCTGAGCACCTGTTAGTGCATGGCATGTTCCTGGGAAGGCTTCCATAATGCATAGCTGCATGCTGGTGTTGCATCACTTTTGGGTGCACTTTCTGTTCCTGCATTCCTAGAGCCCAATATTTGTGCTATTCTGCATGCCTCTTAAAATTTTCAACCCTCCCAAAATGTGTTCCCCCACTACAAAATCCATATCAAACTGTGAACCATTACCTCTAAATGCCTTCCAAGGGCAGAGGCACTATTTTATTTGGGGTAGGTGGTATAGGGGGTAACAAATCTGGAATGGTTGCAGAGGATCGGATTGTGAGGGGGGAGTTGGTGTAGGAGGTACACACTTTCAGAGGTGCCAGTTTGGGAGTAGTGCAGGAGAGATACACATTTTGGGAGTCATGTTGTGTTGGGGCACAAATGTTTGGAGATATGTGGTATGGGTATAAACATGGTAGGTGTGCAGATGGGCACAGATCTTAGGGAGTGAGGATGAGGTACAGATGTTGTAGGGAAAATGTATAAATTTTGGGAGAGGTGTGAAGGGTAGGAGTGTACATTATTGGAGGGATTCAGGGCAGGAGTGCAAATATTGAAAGGGTTTCAAGTGTGAAGGCACATAATTAGGGAGGTAGGCAGACTCTGGGAGGGGTACAGAGGTATACATTTTAGGAGAGGTGTAGTAGAGAGTATAACATTTGAGTGGTATATGAAATGAATAAATATCTAACATTAGAAAGTGTGCAGTGCAGAATTACAAATTATGAACAGAAGAAGTTAGAAAGAACACATTTTGGAAGGGTTTCAAAGGCAGACCTGGTGAAATTCTTGGAGGAGGAGGAGGAGGAGAACTTGGCAATAGTGTAGAATACCGGGTATACCTAGGAAGCTTGCTGTAAAAGCTTCCTGAGTACAGCACTGCTTTGGTCACATTCCTCACTTGGTTGTCAGTTTATTGAAGTTGGGGGGTCTTTGCCCCCCCCCCACACACACCTTTTTTTTTACAGGGTGGTGTGGGAGTGAACCCCATCCCAAATAAACTAATAAAAAGTAAAGGAACAGGCAACTGTATCAAATAGCGGAACTTGAGCTCTACGCTAATAGCATAGGTCCTACGTGTACCCGATATTCTGCACTATCACCGAGAACGTAATATGGAGCAGATGCACAAATCACAGAAGTGTAGTTGAACCTCAGCAAAAGGGGTGAATCAGCATACTACAGTATAATACAGAAAAGCAGAGAACAGCAAGAGGCTGCATTTAGGGTTACTCAGGAAAATTTAAAATACAATTTATATGACCTGATGCATTTGGGAGCCCCTTCTCTCTTTTTCTTAATTGTTTGGTAACTGTGTAAGGATTAAGCACAAGTGCCTGTTTGCAGGATCAACACGAGAGTACTGTTTATTGTCCCCAGGTTTTACTGATTAATCTATGAATCTTACTAGATATTTTTCTGTGGTATCGTATTGATAAAATTCAATAGACAGAGGCCCTCTGATGCACTGTATGTATTAAGCTGGCAGGACTGCAAGAGGCACAATTCTGCAACCAAAGTTGCCTTCAAGGCAGCCCTGCCTGCATGTAGGAGCTTTCATCTTTGAATAATATAATAATATGTAACCCCTTTGTTACCCCGGGTTACTAGAATCTCAGTAAGACCTAGTGGTAGGCAGGGAAGGCAGCTTGTGAAACTCCAGTTAAATGGGTTTCACACTGTCTCACTCTGTCCTCAGTCACAGCTGAGACTTGAGAGATGACATCATAATAGAACTGTCGCAGCTGCATGAGCCACATTTGGAATCTTCAGCTCAGAGTAAGTTTAGAACTTCAAAGTCAGTCTTGAGTTGGTCCTTAAGCAAACAAGAAGGACACCAGTAGTTGTCTGTTTACCCCCCTCCCTCTGGGGGGGGGTTCTCTGTGGGTTCCAAGGGCAATCCCCTTCTCCCACCCTGGGAAGAAAGCCGCCTGTTTTAATTTAAGTTCAGTCTGTTCATGTATAACAGCAAAGGTTACAGTACTTCGCCTGTGGGGCACCTGCAACAAATGGGTGAGTGTTTGGCTCCATTGGAAGGGGCAAACAACTTCTTTTCTTCAGTTGGATTTCAAGTAAATGTGGACTGCTATTTGGGAGGACTATGTCAACTAGGACAAACAAATAGAGAAGTCATCTGTTTAAAGTGTTAATGGATTTAAAGTTCACTGTAGAGGGGGTGCTTCAGGTCATCCACCGTCAATCTACATTTTAAAGTCTAAAGTTCTATGTGTCCAGAGAAATGGCCGGGTATGGGCTGTGGGAGCTGGAGGTGGGAAAACCCTCATCTTTAGTAACCAGGTCCACCTCTACGGATTTCTTCTGTGTTTTTGCTACTTGCCCCATGCGCTTGGCCAGTAATGGGGTGGGTACCCAGACGTGGGTCGCAACTTGAAAATCTCTCTAGGAGTCGCAGACTCTAAGTGGTGTGGGGAGCCACAGGATGGGAAAATTACTCCTTGTATGATGGGAGTTTCGATTTGGAAGTATGAAAACAAATCTCTCTAGGAGTCGCAGACTTCAAGTGGTGTGGGGAGCCACAGCTTGGGAGCCTCCTTGTTTGATGGGATGTCTTTCCAAGTAAAGTTTGGGTTCATTCGCCAAGTGGACCATCAGTCAAGTGGCCAGCAGGGGAGCCGGGCCAGTCGGGCTATGTATCCAATGCGCATGCGAAGTCCGGGCTGAGTGCCTGGTGGGTCCAAAGCCAGACAACTGTTGTAATGTGTTCATTCCTCAAATGGACCGCTGTGTTTAACCTCTAATCTGCATTACAGTTACGTAGCCCTGTGGGGGACCATGCAGTGCTTTGTTTATGTTCAGTGAGTTAATAAATAAAGCCACACTGAAAAATCCCAATTCTGATTCTGGACATTACAGTTATTGCTTCCTGTAGTTGGATTTACTTGGGTGCCCCTGTGCAGAGTAGCCAAACCTAGGTCTCTTGTGCCAGGTAACCTCATCCTTCCCCGAACCCGTAGATACATATGTATATCCATGTTACAAAAATGGAGCATATGGGTTACAAATACATCCCTCGGGGTCAGTGTTCTCCCACTATATCCCTCATCTACATCCATCTGCTATCACTACTCATTTAATAACTCTACTGTCGGTAGCAATTTATTTTTTCCTAAATACTTTGAAACTGATTATTTTTATTGTTTATCATGTATTGACATTTATAAATGACTTTATTGCTAAAAAAATACCCGTTTGATGCTGTCTACTTTCATTGACTTCTGACCAGCTGGAGGCTGAAATCTTGTGGGCTGTTAGGAGTCACCTGTTTGCCAATTTTCCTGTGTGGAGAGTGACTGGAGGCCATAAGTAGCTTTTTATATCCACGGTGATCCTGCAGGGTTAATTTTGCTCGTTCAAGGACTTGATTATTGGACCTGTCCATCTGAAGTTTTTGTTGAGTTTTGTTGGTATTTTTGGTTTTTGTTTTACTGATCATCATCATCTGGCACTTGATGAAACTTCGATTGCTCTCTACTGTTGTTGTCTAATTGGAGATCCTGCCTTTCTGTAAATCAATTTTGTTCGCTCTCTGCTTTGTACTTGTTCAAATTTTAAAAACTGTGTTGCAAAGAAACTTCTTATGTATCATGTATAGAATCTTATGACATCAGTCCATAGCAATGGGTTGTTCACTATAAAACAAGAAAGTCAGACAGAATTAGGAATATTCTGGGAAGTTAAGTTCTAACCTGCCCTATTTTTGAGATTGTATTTCTGTAATTACTATAAAGCATTTATTTTACATTGTCATAGGAATCAATGTAAAATTGAACTTTTTAACTTTAATTCTGAAGAGCAAAAGTTGCAGAGTGGCTTGAAATGCACTGAAGTCAGCTGAATTAAAGTACAGCAATAAAGGGTTCTCTGTAACATGCTTGAGTATAATCAGCAGTATGGTGTAGAGGGAGAGTTAAATACCCAGCATTTGGTAATTAACAGGCATTTAGTAATGTAGGAAAGGTTAGCGCTGACCAGAAGTTCATGCAGTTAGGGAATTGGCTTCAGCTAAAGTAGTACTTCTTATTGTCAGAAATCAGTTTGATAGACTGCATAAAGCTGATTGCCAGTCTGCTTTAACTTTTTTAACTCTAATTAGGGTAGTAGAGAAGTAGGGGAAAACTGGTTAGTATCAGAAGTCTGTTATCATAAGGCTCAGTCTAGGGATGAGGTTTAGTCATGATCAAGTCAACTGCACTGACTGTGGGGCACTATTCTCCAGGGTTGTGCTCTAGCGTAGAGGTCACTGCCCCTTCTGCAGACCTTTGCAGTGCTTGATGCTCAGCTGGTAGCAGCAAGGGAAGAGATATCTCGCCTGTGGTCACCTGCTCAACTGGAGGCCACAGCCCACACCTGCACTTTTCCACAAGCCCACTAGTCCAGGGAGATGGGGAGTGGCAGGGTGGTGCTGGGGGTAAGGGTGGCAGAGTCAGTCACAAGGAAGTCAACCAACACCACTTTATTCCAATGGCAAAATGCTTTGGACCTACGGAGGAGACTCAGGGACCCTGACTCCACCAGAGGAACTCTGAGTCAGTCAGGAAAAGTGGGAGTGATGACTTGGTGACATGCAGTGGTGAGAGTAATAAGAAGGCAGCTAGGAGAGTCTTAATGGTCAGGGATTCTATTAGCAGAGGAGTGCTAAAGGTGGTGGGTGGGTGGGTGGAGGGTGGGAGATGGTCAAGTGCCTTCCTGGGTATCAATCATCTGAGACATAAACAGAATAGGGAGGATAGCAGAGAGAGATGGATGAAATGGGGTTGCTGGTACACCTGGGTAATAACGATCTGGAAAAACAGTCTGTAGACCAAGTGAAGCAGAACTTTCAGAGGCTGGGGTCAGACTGCAAGCACACTCAGCGTCTATGGCCTTTTCCAAGGTACTGCCTGTGTGGAGTGGGGAGGGGGAGAAAGAGTAAGGAAGGAAGATATAGGGGAATTACATGGGTGGTTAAAGGGCTGTTGTGAGGAGAAAGGTTACTATTTTGTGGGGGACTTGGTGGATAGGAGACTCTTCAAAGGTGACAGCCTTTACCTGACAAGAGAGGGGACCAGTGCACTGCGGCAGAAGTTTGACATCCACATTAGACAGTTCAACTGACTGTGGGGGACACTGAGACTAAGGGAACCACAGTAAAGGGAGTGAGGGAGCGGGACCTAGCTAGTACTCCTCCTATACTGGGGACTGGTAGCAGTAAGGTGGGTAAAAATAAGGTTGAGGTTCAAAAAGGAGTAGTGGAAGAGGAAAAGGGGGAAAGGCTCTCATGGTCTGAAAGCAATAGGAAAAATAAGATGGTAAGGAGTATGAGAAGGAATGCAGGTTTGAATCACAAAACTGCAAAAGATGATCTGGAGCTAGATGGAAGGGGGTCTACCTTAATGCCAAGAATCTGGGTAATAAAATTAGTGAGGTCTAGGCATGGCTGACAGACACTGAGCGAACCTCACAGTCATCATAGAAACTTTGGCCACAGGAAATAATTACTGGGACTTGTCAGTCACAGGTAACACAATGTTTGGACAGGATAGAGGGAAAGGCTAATGGGGGTACATCTACATGTCAGGGAGTGCAGAGGCTGAGCAGGATGGACACATCAGATGGAAGCAAAGGGCAAACAGAGTCACTGTGGGTTCACCTCATGATGCCCTCAGGCAAGAAAATATGTTGGGGGGGAATGATCTATAAACCACCAAGATAACAGAAAGAAAGAGAGCTAGGGAGGTAGGGAAGAACTGCCAAGGGAGTGCAAAAGGGGGAGGTGGTGGCTGTGGGTGATCTGAGCCTGACAGAAATCAACTGGGACATTCCAGCAGCCAGATGCACCAGAAGTTGGGCCCTATTAGATATACTGCAAGACTGCCTGCTGGTGCAGCTGCTTAAAGAACCCACTAGACAGTAAGCCAGTCTCAATTTGGATCTCACCAACTCTGAGACAGTGGGTGAAGTGAGGGTAGGGAACCACTGGGGTCCAGTGACCATAACTCCATTTGATTCCAGCTGGCTTTCGGGACCAGAGTGCCCCCTATCAAAAACTGAAGTTCTGCATTTCAGAAGAGTAGTCTTCAACCAGATGAGGGAGCTGGTCTGAGTCAAACTGAGCAAGGTGGTCAGCATTGGAGGTGTAGAGGAAAGATGGGAGGCAGTCAAAGGGACCATTTTGGAGGCAGGAAAGTCATGCAAAATGAAACAGGTATAAGAGATACATATCATTCTCAGGAAGGGTAAGTGAAGCAGTGGTGGCCAAGAAAATTTTTTTCACCAGGTAGAAGGAAAAGCAGAGGAAATGAGGAAGGGAGAGAATATCAAATAAAAACCAGGGAAGCAAAGAGGATGGTCAGTGAAGGAAAGAAAGATACGAAGCTTCATATTAAGTAGGGGTCAAAGGGCAGGGAAACAACATTCTTCAGATATATTATAAAAACAAGGAAGGAAGAAGGGGTATTGTTAGGCTATGGTGGGGGGGTACTAGAGGTAGAGGAACAAAAAAGAAGGTAACCTTAGTGATTTCTTCTGCTCTGTCAAAAAAAGGGATGACAGCGGCACCCTGCCTGAAATTAGCATTAAGGTGGCTGTCATGGGCATGCCTGAAATGAGGCAGTCAGTATTTACCAGAGAAAGTGTCCAGATAGAGCTTGAAGAGCTAAAGGTACATAAAGCCTCAGTGCCAGATGGGATGCACCTGAAGCTCCTCAGGAAATTGACTGCAGAACTGGCTGAACCTCTAATAGTGCTTTTCAAAAGCTCAGTTCAGACAGGGGTAATTCTGAAAGGCTAGAGATTAGCAGACGTAGTCCACTGCACAAGGTGTGCAGGGGCAAGAAGCCAGTGGGGAATTACAGACCTGTCAGTCTTACCTGTGTAGCACATAAACTGTTGGAGTCACTGATCGAGGAGGACCTTGTGGACTACCAAGAGAGCAACAATCTACAGGAAGTAAACCACAGGGGTTTGTGACAGGGAGATCTTGTCAGACCAACGTGATAGTGTTCTTTGACTGGGTAACAAAGGTAGTAGATAAGGGCCATATTGTGGATTTACTTTATTTTGATTTCAGCAAGACCTTAGACTTGGTGACACACAGAAGATTGCTGAAGAAGCTGAATGACCTGGGTGCAGCTAGGGACATAGTTATATTGATAAGAAACTGGTTGAAGGAGAGACAGCAGAGGGTGGTGATAAGCAGGGTCAAAAAAGAAGAGAGGGAGGACACGAGTGGGGTGCCACAGGGATCTGTCTTAGGTCCTATCCTCTTCAGTATGTTCATCAGCAACATTAGAGGGGGCATCTGGGGTAAGATGTGCTTCTTCACAGATAACACAAAGCTCTGCAATAGGGTAGATAGTGACAAAGGGATCAGGGAGATGCAGAGTGATCTAAAAATGCTAGAGAGGTGGTCTAAGGTTTGGAAGTTGAAATTCAGCAGCAAAAAATACAAGGTTATGCACCTGGGAGAAAAAATCTCAGGACAGAGTACTGGATGGGAGAGGTTGACCTTGGGGGTCATCATTAGTGATGGTCTCAAACAATCAAGCCAGTATAACAAGGTCTGTAGTAAGACTAATAGGATGCTGGGTTGTATCAGAAGTGGTATTGACAGCAGGAAAAAGGAGGTGCTACTAGAGGTGGGTGAAGTGAGAAATCTTTGCTTTGCGGAGAAATTTGCGAATTTTACAGAATTCGCAAAATTTTTCTTTAAGGTGAAGATTTAAAGGAGAACTTTACAAATGGCAAAACTGTGAACTTCACATGCAAATTTTGGCTCTACGGCAAAGCTTTCAAGGATCCATTGGATTGGGAGTCACATGGTGCTGCAATGAGCTGTATTGCCATGCTTAGGCTGAATTTAGTGCAGTGTGAGAGTGAGACAGTTGGTGCTAAGTGTGCTCTGTATTTTTGTGACTAAAAACATTAGGAAAGCATTTAAAACAGGCATTTTTTTCACAAATCACTCCATTAAGTAGCTACATGCCTTGTGCCTCTAGATCACTAATTATTTGTGGTATTTTTTTGTGATTTAGTTGATTTAAAGTTGTAATTTCATTTCTGTATTGTGTAGTGAAGCAATGCTGTTGGGGGAAGGGAGTTTAGCTGCAGCAACTTCCAGAAAGGACACACTCTGGTCAGAGTCAAAACTGCTGCTGATGCATTAATCTGACAAGGGATATACGAAATGGAACACAAGCCATTTGACAGGGATAATACAGACTGTCAATAGCAGTAAAAGAAACTGAGCACTCTCCACCACAGATGACGCTACACCAGGTTCCAAGCTGCGGTGCAAAACATCTTTACTTGAGGTGCCAGTACAAAAAAGTTAAAACAGGCTGCAGTACCTGTGGGGCAAGTCCTTGGTTTCTTTTACTACTACTGATGAACTTTATTACCTGTAGCATACTGCTCCCGGTGCAGCTTCTGTTTTGCTTTTTCATGATACAGACTGGCAACCAATGGGCAAGTAGGACTGCAGCTTGGGCAGTGGCAAGTCACTAATTTAAAAAAGTTAAAAAACAAATTAACCATACAATGGAACAAATAGAGGCAACAGTACTTTGCAATCAGAATATCCATTCTTTACCAGATACTGATAAAAATAGCAGATCAGTATTTTTCAGATCTAACAAATACTGCTGTTTTAAATTAATGGCTTGAGTAGCAAAATATGTCCACCATCATTTTAGAATGCTGTGCTGCAGCATGTTGTGTGTAAGCTTGATGTGCTTGCCCCCAACAAGGTGATTGACAAGCTGTCAATGTGATCTTTTGTCCTACTTCTGTGTGTCTGTAATGTGTGCCTGCATGAATGTTAAGAAGTCTGTGTATCTTATTTTTTTCTTTTGCAGGTATATGTAGGAAAGTAAGGACTTGATGGAATTCTTCATGCAGATCACTGATGTGAAACAAGCTGCACTTGCAGTCAGTACAGGCTGCGCATGGGACACTGTATCAAGCCATAGATCATTATGTGATTGTCCTCTATGACGGCCCCTGTTTTGGACATACTGTATCTGTTTTTCGGAATAGAATTGAAAATAAAATGTAATTTAATAAGGACAGTAAAGGTGACCATAAACTGTTTTGCCTGGCAGTATTATGTGTTCAAGAGATGAGGTTGCAGAGCATTTCTTTTTGGTTTTTTTTGCACCTCTGTCGGCTCCCCAGACTGCCTCTCCTTCAGGCCAGCGTAGGCCCCTTCGACATTCACCCCGTCCCCTCCTACCTCATCTCGCAGCTGCCCCAGGGGTAGCCTGGTGTCATCCTTCACTGGATGGGTCCTTCTCCTCCGAGGGGGAAGGTGCCAAGGGGGGACAACCAGCGCACTCTCATTTGGACCCTGGGTGCTGCTGAGGTAGTACTTAGAAACTGGGGCTTCCGTGGTGGCAGGGGCCGGCAGCCGTTATCCAGCCAGTCGGGAAGCTGCTTTCTTTTTTTTCTCCCGGAGGGGTGTGGCATGCCACAGACATCAAGGCAAACGCTGACGCCCACCACCCCCCTTGCGTTCAGTGAGCTCGCTGAGGTGCTGCATTCCCGGCCTCTGCCAGGAGTCAGCACACAGCGAGCTGCATCTCCACCCTACCCCAAGGAGAAGGCAAGCAGTTGCTGGACGCTCGAACCTTCTCCCCCGGCTGGCCCTCCAGTGACCCGGGTCCATTCCTAAACCTGGGTCACCAGCGTTACAAGTGGAAATCCAACCACTGCGTCGATGGCCCTTCACAGAGCATTTGTTATTAGCTTGCTTGTGTGGAGTTTATGCAGTCATCATCTACAGTATTGGAAGATAAATATATTTCTGCATTATGTATGTGAATGTAAATTTAAGAAAAATCCAACAGTTATCAGTTCAAGCCTTGTGTTTTTTTTTTTATTTGATTGACAGCTAGCTTCCTCGAGCTACTATTCTCTGTCATGAAGTGATATAACCAGAGCAATTCAATTACAAAGACAACTATTGTATGTGTAATCTGTATCACACTATTTCTTTAATAGTAGGGAGTGCTGTCTGTCACATACAGGCTGTCCAATAAGAGTTAACTGTTTTAATTTACAGTAGGAAGCTCATGAAAAAAATAGTTTGGAGTTGCTTGGGAGGTCAAGTAAGCTGGGAAACATTTTACATTCCAAACGTCTCTCATCCATTACTTCAAACAGTTAAGTACGCTGTGTCCACAATTTAAAGAAATTTTAAAGTAACTGAATTCCCAGGTTCCACCATTCTCACATTAACATGCTGTCATGCAGTTCCCTGAAGCTGTGAAACGAATTGTACCTGATTTTCAGTTTATTTTTGCTTCCTGAAAAAAATTCTAGCTGCCATCTGTGAAATAAATTATTTAAACTCTATTAAGTGTGTTTGCCATGTGTAAATGCTTTTCATTCAGTAATTTTATCTGTAACAGTTGCAATATATGAAATAAACTTAGTTTTTACCTTAAACTGTTTTCCCGCTTACTTGACTTTCCAGATAACTGCAAACTACTATTTTCATGCACTCCGTGCTGTAAATTAAGATAGCAACCTCTTATCAGACAGCCTGTATGTAACAGACAGCACACCCTACTACTAAAGAAATAGTACAATACTGATTATACATACAATAGTTGTCTCTGTAATTGAACTACTCTGGTTGTATCACTGCATGACAGAGAATAGTGACTCAAGGAAGCTAGCTGTCAATCACGTAAAAAAAAAACACAAGGCTTGAACTGACAGCTGTTGGATTTTTCTGGAAGGACTGAAGCCTGAGGTTCAATCTGGGGGGGATAGCTCCACCAACATTTCAAATAAAAGCTAGCCTCTCCCAGCAGCTCCTGCTTTGCATGTTGTGAAACGCTGCTGTTTCTTGGCACTCTGGGCTTCTGCCTGGCTCGTGTGGCTGAGACTGCTTTGCTTTCCTGACTTTGTTACTGTTTCATTTTTTTCTTCCCTCTTTCTGTTTGTTCTGCCTATTGCTCCCTGCCAGTCTTCATGCTCCTTTTCCCCTTCAGTGTTTCTCATTTATTTGTCCCCCCCCTTTTTTCTCACTCATCATTTTATTTTTCCCATTTGTTGCTGTTGTGCCTGTCTTCCACTTCCCTGTTCCTGTTCTCCTTTTTATGTTGATTGCATGCAGTGCAAGAAACATATTGGCACAGCTTGCTGAGAAGCAGGCTGTGGAGGCACGCCACTGTTGTGGCCAATGCCCCCAGAGCCTGCAAAGGTCTGTCCCACTTCCCCCAATGCAGTTGCAGGCTGCTGATGACACAAGTCTGGAATGTTCGCACCGACATGTGACAAATCAGCCGCTGCAATTAGGGGCTGCCTCGTTATTGCAGCGTCAGCCATCCGCTGCAATGAGGGAGCGACCCGTCATTGCAGGGCAGATCTAGCAAGCCTGATATTGTTTGTGAACATGGCGGCGGGTTGCCGCCGTGTTCACAAACAATATAACCCCCCCACCGTGGTTATGTGCTGACAGGGGTCCCAATCCCGTCGGCTTTGGTGCCCCTGTTCATTTTGGCCGATGGTGGAGCCCACTCCCATCGGCATTCTGTCACCCCTGCACTTTCATTTTTTCTGCTGACGGGTGCCCAATCCCTGTCGGCATAATGAAGCCCCTTTGAGCGTCAGGGTGCCCAATCCTCTGTCAGCTATTGCTGCCCGCCAACAGAAAGCCATTGGTGCCCCTCCACGCTGTTATTCCTGCCAACAGGGTACCCAATCCCTGTCGGCATAATGACTTCTCCCCTTGTGTGCCAATGGGAGTGTCCAACCTCTCGCCGGCTATTGCTGCCCTCAAAAGTAGCATTGGTGGCACGCTGGGAGCCCACTCCAGCATGCCACATGCCCTGTGTAAAAGAAAAAACTGTCCTGCGGAAGTCTTTTTGCTTTTTATTCCCCTGTAAAGCAGAAAATGATCCTCGTAGTCTCGCGGTTGCCCGCCCACCACCTGCACCCACCCACGCGCACCCTGCCTCCCCACACCCCCTCACCCCATACTTACCTCCGGAGTCCGGCATGACGAACGGTGGACTGGGAACACGTCTGCACTCTTCAAAGCCAACCGCGAACTGAGAAAATGCCGGTAAGCAGTATAATGTAATGAATAGGGTTTTTTCAACTTTAGTGCATATCTCGATATTTTGGGAATTTTTCACCAGATTTTCAACATAGGGTTTTTTGGGACCCTCCTCATGAATGCTTGAACTGTCATGGCATTACTGGTTCTCAAAGGTGATTTCATGGACACCGCGCTGGAATCACCTTTGAATGTATTAACAAAACAACAGTGCCAGTGTTCATGAGGTGGCTCTCAAAAAGCCTATGTTGCAAATTTGGTGGAAAATCCCAAAATGACTGTTTTACAGGCGCAGGCTGTGCAGTTGCTACACACACTTGTAACTTCATGAATTTGCAATATTTTGATGCCAGATTTTCAGCATTGGCATTTTGTCACACCTTCTTGTAAACAGTATAGCTGTCATTGTTCACATCCCGGCGGAAAATGTGCTACTTCCGCGCGCAGAATAGCGCAGTCGCTGTCAGAAATCAGTGTTCAGGACAGATTAAGAAAATGACAGTGACACTGTTCATGAGTAGAGGTCCTGAAATGGCTATGTTGAAAATTTGGTAACGATACTCCATAAAATGACTGTGTTACGAGCGTGCGTCCACAGTTTTCCCACATGCTCATAACTCCACGAATGTATCACATTTTCACTCCAGATTTTCAACATTGCCATTTTCCCACACCTACTTATGAACAGTGCAGCTGTCATCTTTCCTATCCTGGCCGAAATGTGTTTTCGCAGTTCCGGTGCAGAATAGAGCAGTCGCTGTGGGAAATCACTGTCCGGGACAGAGTAATAAAATGACAATGATATTGTTCATGAGCAGAGGTCCTAAAATGCCTATGTTGCAAATTTGGTGATGATAACCCATCAAATGAGTTGCGTTGCACACTTTCCACACACCCTTGTAACTTCGCAGATTCGTAATATTGTCATGCCACATTTTCAACAATGGCAATTTTTCACACCTCATGAGCAGTACAGCTGTCATTTTTCACATTTTGAGTGAAATGCAGTTTCACAGTTGCGGCACAGAATAGCGCTGTCGCTGTGGGAAATCAGTGTTCGGGACAGATAAAGAAAATAACAGTGACACTGTACATGAGCAGAGGTCCTAAAATCCCTATGTTGGAAATTTGGTAACAAAACTCCATAACATGACTGTGTTACAAGCGTGTGTTCAACTGTTTCCACGAACCCTTGTAACTTCACAAATTTGTAATATTTTCATGCCACATTTTCAACAGTGGCATTCTTTCACACCTCCTTATGAACAGTACAGCTGTAATTTTTCACATCCTGGCTAAAATATGTTTTTGCACTCCTGATGGAGAATAGCACGGTCTCTGTGGGACATCAGTGTTTGGGATAGATTAAGATGGAACGAGTGAGAGGGGGGGAGTGACCGAGCTCAACTGAGCTCTGTTGGGACTGTTCCGGATTTGTTTGTGGTCAGAAAAAGGCCCCAACGCAAGAGGCCAGTACAAAAGGGCAGCCTGCAGCACTGGGAGAAACAGAACAAGAGAGTGAGTGAGGGAGGAGGAGTGAGTGGACTCACTGGAGCGCTGTCAGGACTGCTGCGGATTTCTTTGTGGGCAGAAAAAGGCATCAATGAGGCAGGGGCTCAGTAGAAAAGGCCAGCCTACAGCGGTGGGAGAAACAGTACGAGTGAGTGAGACAGGGGGACTAAGTGAGCTCAACAGAGCTCTATCAGGACTGCTGCGGATTTCTTTGTTGGCAGAAAAAGGCGCCAATGCAGGCAGGAGCTCCATACAAAAGGGTCGCTTGCAGTGCCAGGACAAACAGAATGAGCGTGAGACAGAGGGAGACTGAGCAACCTCAATGGAGCTTTGTCGGTACAGCTGTGGATTTATTTGTGGACAGACAAAGGTGCCACCATAGCCAGCAGCCCTGTACACAAGCGCAGTCTGCAGCGCCAAGAGAAACAGAATGAGTGAGTGACAGAGCAGAAGTGAATGAGCTCAATGGAGCTCTATTGTGACTGCTGAAGGATTTCTTTGTGGGCAGAAAATGCGGCAATGCAGGCAGGAGCCCAGTATAAAAGGCCAGCTTGCAGCACAGGCACAAATGGAATGAGTGAGTGAGAGAGGGGAAGTGGGCGAGCTCAATGGAGCTGTGTCAGGACTGTTTCAGATTTCTTTCTGGCCAGAACAAGCCACCAATGCAGGCAGGAGCCTAGTACAAAAGGGCAGCCTGCAGCGGCAAGAGACACAGAATGAGCGAGTGAGTGAGGGAGGAGGAGTGAGTGAGCTCAACAGAGCTCTGTTGGGACTGCTGCAGATTTTTTTGTGGGCAGAAAAAGGCAGCAATGCATGCAGGGGCCCAGTACAAAATGACAGCCTGCAGTGGCAGGAAAACCACAATGAGCGAGTGAGAGAGGGGGAGTGAGCGAGCTCAACGGAGCTGTATTGTAACTGCTGCAAATGGTGGCAATGCAGGCAGGAGCCCAATAGAAAAAGGTAGCCTGCAACGTCACCAGAAACAGAAAGAGCAAGTCAGAGAAGGGGACTGAGCGAGCTCAATGGAGCATTGCCGGGACTGTTGCAGATTTCTTTGTTGGCAGAAAAAGGCGTCAACAGAGCCAGGAGCACAGTACAAAAGGGCAGGCTGCAGCGCCAGGAGAAACAGAATGAGTGAGTGACACAGGGGGAGTGAGTGCCCTCAACGGAGCTCTGTCAGGACAGCTGTGGATTTCTTTGTGGGCAGAAAAAGGTGCCAACACAGGCAGGATCCCAGTACAAAAGGGCAGCTTGCAGTGCCGGCAGAAACGGAACAAGTGAGTGAGAGAGGGGGGCTCAGCAGGCTCAACAGACCTGTGTTGGGACTGCTGCAGATTTCTTTGTGGACAGAAAAAGCCACCAACTGAGGCAGGAGCCCAGTACAAAAGAGCAGCCTGCAGAGCCAGCAGAAACAGAATGAGTGAGTGAAAGAGGGGGGGTGAGCCACCTCAACGCAGCTGTGTCGGGACAGCTGCGGAATTCTTAGTAGGCAAAACAAGGTGCCAATGCAGGCAGGAGCCCAGTACAAAACAGCAGACTGCAGCACATGGAAAAACAGACTTAGTGAGCGACAGAGGGGCAGTGAGCGAGCTCAACACACCAGCACAATCAACATTCGGCATTGACAAATGCTTGTTTCTCTTCTTGTGCTCCACCCATTCCCTCCCCACTCCTGCCTTTGTTCCTGGTTCATCATCTGTTGTAATAGGGGATAAAGAAATGTGTCCCAATAATTTCAGCCTAAACTTCATTTTGGTCTAAAACATAAGGTGTTTGTGTGACTAATATTGATCTATGAAGCTAAATCATATCAAAATTTGTGAAGTTACAAGTTTAACTAGCAACAACTTGTAATATTCAAGTGTCTTTTGATATTTGTACTAATCATGTGAGTAATAGAAAACAGGTGTCTTAAGTGTCTGCACAAACAGAAATACAGGGAGAGAGTTCAAATTATCCCTTCAGACTATTTTTAGTGTTTATTATTAGGACGGGCCAGAGTGCTTGTATGCACATTCCTAAGTGCAAACCTATTTCTTCCTTCTAAGACCCTGAGTAATTGGTAATGACCATTATTATTATCCTTATATAGTAGTATCAATACAAGAGCTAGCTCATACATTAGCTCATGCAAGAACTAAAAGGAGAATTGCCTTGTCATGCAAGAACTAAAAGGAGAATTGCCTTGTCATGCAAGAACTAAAAGAAGAAAATTGTCTTTTAAGTGAATGTTTATATTTGTCTTGGACCAATCATAAGACAACCATAGTACTGTCTTCCACTATATAAGCAAGCCACTATACACTGTTAGTTTGAAGAATGAAGAATGAAGGATGTACCACTTGTAATCTCTCGCTGTGATTATTGTTATAATCATTAAATTCTTCCACCATCAGTACCATCTCCGTTCGTCTCCTTTCTAAGTATTTGTCATGGATAATTTACAAATGGGAAATTTTTTTGCCACTTCTACAATTGGTGCCTTTAAGACTCGGATCACTGGTGCTGTACACTTTGAAGCCTTAATAAGAAGGTGACAACGCTCAGAGAAGGTGCTGATGACTTAAAGCGAGAGAAAATGGTGCACACAGACAGGTTTAGCCACTTGCTAATCAGGTGATGTATGCTTTGTATGCTTTCCAAATTGTTTGAATAAAAGTAATGCTTAACTCTGTAGGAACTCATGGGGCAGAGTAGGTAAGTGAAGGTGCTGGGACTTGCAAGCCGGACCTCGCAGGGGAGCTGTAAGACATAGCTAAACAGACCAGGGCACCAGTGTGCTCGTGCACCCGGCTGTAAAGGCTAGGCAGGCAAGAAAAAGATAAAAATGTGTATGGAAACAATAATAGGTCGTTTTCTAGGAAAACACCTAAAGAGGAAGCATACAAACCAGTGCCTGATGATCAACTGGCATAATTGTATTTTATGAGTATGGAAACATTGATAGGTTGTTTCTGTGGGAAACACCTAAAGGGGGGAGTATACAAACCATGATTAACAAGCACAGTAGTGTTTTAATTAAAAAATAAAAAAAAGAGTAACTAGCAAATACTGTACAAAGTCTGTGATAATATAGCTAGGTGGTAATTCATTAACACATGAGACTTTAGAAAAAAAGGAAAGCTGCATGAGCAAAAAGATGTAATTATCCAGCTACAGTCAGAAATAAATAGTTTGGAAATGCAAAATAAGTCAAGAGCCAAAATCCCTGCAAGAGAAAAACTGATAACTAAAGATAGATAGGGATAATTCTCTTTTATTAATTGCAATATAAACTATGATACAGCTTCTGTAGCACGTTTGTAAGATGTAAATGTCTTAAAATCTAAAAACAAACACTTTACAGTGTGCTAACTCCTGTATAGGAGCAGTTAAAATGTAAAAGTAAAAAAAAAAAAGTCAGATATGGCAAATTTGTGTCATTAGTCAGTTTTGATTATTGGCAAGGCATACTAACTTAATGCCCAAAAACCTTGTCTCTTCTAATGTTAAAGAGTTTGATTCTAGATACTCTTAGTATGCTGTGGGGTGGACTAGAGCAAAAGCTAGCCACTTGTTCTTTTGTAATTGCTACCATGACCAAACAAACCACTCAGAGTTGTTTAACATGATTAATAATGTTATCAGTAACACTAGAGTTTCTAAAGGACAAAAGATTCTCATTAAAAATAATGTTGGCATATTTTTAAATGTGGTATTCAAGTGTCCTTGGATAAAAAATGTTTAAAAGTTTTTTTATTTCCTATGCAATGTAGCATTAAGATATTTTTAATATCAGTAGTGTTCAAGGCCACTACAAAAATAACTGGGTTTGAGCGACCCTTGTATGCACACTATGTGACCTTTTGACCTTCTTGTGTTGCAGCCAACACAGTCAATCAACATTTAACTGTAAGCAAAACTTCTTTGTTTAAACTCAGCTGACATTTTGTCATGCTTAGGATAAGAAAACCCAGGGACGCTTGGCTTCTTTTATCCTATGGAAATAATCTTGTATTACAGTAGTTGAGCTGTATCTTCTGCCAGTAGAAGCTCGGGGGGAAGGGGTAAGCTACCCTTCTTTCCTTCCTTCCAGTGTAATGTCCACAAAGGTTGCAAGGTACATTGCTATCTCCCCATAGGGATAAATACCAAAAAATGTGTATTTTGATTCTTCTTCAAAAACATATGCTTCAAGAATTAGTTAAGCTGGAGTGAAAGTTGTGTATGTACTTCCACATATTCATTCTTTTTATACATTATGCTAAATACTAAAATTGTTCTATTGCAAAAATGCTTATGTTTCCTAATTGGTTCCACATAAGTTCTATTGCATAAATCAAGTCATTATTACCTCTGCAAGTGTAATGTTTTAGCAAAATTACATTTATTTGTACAACTTTAAATCAACTGAAAAGGTCTAGTCAGTTTAAACTCTACAATCAAGCTTATTGTTTCTACTTACTGTGAAGTAAAGTCTGGGGTAGGGGCAATCCTCTAACTTCAGTAAAAAGATTCCTCTTCAATTGATCTTCAAGCAAGACATCCATTTTCTTCATTGTTGTTTATTCCAAACATGGCTGATAACTTTATGCAAACCTATTGCTTTACTATGGACTTTTTAAGGACTGTTCATCCATGTGACAGGGTGTAATCAACTACCACAACACAAATGCCATGCCAGTGTGTGTGTGGCTACTCAATGCACAATCTAATGCACCCCTGGCCAGTGCAGTGTGTCTGCTATCCAACAGCCAGCAATATGAACACTGACTTTTACATACTTAACAGCTGGTCTAGCAGCTGTGCATCAAAGCTCAAGACTGGATCACCGCAAAGCTACATGGACTAAAAACAGAAAAAATGTGTTTCATGTTATAAACAGAGCCACACCAAAGGACAACGATGTTTATGTGTTAACTCTGTCCTACTGTTTTTGGGATAATAATAGTGTTTGTAACTATGCTAGTTTAAGCAACTCATTATGTTTTGTAGTCTTAAACTGCATATACTTAACTGTAACACCAACTAAATGTCTAAATGTGACAAAAGGGCCAGAGAGTGGATTTAATCAACACTTATTGATCAAGTGATTGTAAATAATGTAAAGTACATAGTGAGATGTAGATGCTCAGAGGAGCTGCATTGTTGCATGAATAATAATTAGGCAATTATTGGGCCAAAGGGGGGCTTGTAATAGGGGGATAAAGAAATGTGTCCCAATAATTTCAGCCTAAACTTCATTTTGGTCTAAAACATAAGGTGTTTGTGTGACTAATATTGATCTATGAAGCTAAATCATATCAAAATTTGTGGAGTTACAAGTTTAACTGAGCAACAACTTGTAATATTCAAGTGTCTTTTGATATTTGTACTAATCATGTGAGTAATAGAAAACAGGTGTCTTAAGTGTCTGCACAAACAGAAATACAGGGAGAGAGTTCAAATTATCCCTTCAGACTATTTTTAGTGTTTATTATTAGGGGCGACAGAGTGCTTGTATGCACATTCCTAAGTGCAAACCTATTTCTTCCTTCTAAGACCCTGAGTAATTGGTAATGACCATTATTAGTATCCTTATATAGTAGTATCAATACAAGAGCTAGCTCATACATTAGCTCATGCAAGAACTAAAAGGAGAATTGCCTTGTCATGCAAGAACTAAAAGGAGAATTGCCTTGTCATGCAAGAACTAAAAGAAGAAAATTGCCTTTTAAGTGAATGTTTATATTTGTCTTGGACCAATCATAAGACAACCATAGTACTGTCTTCCACTATATAAGCAAGCCACTATACACTGTTAGTTTGAAGAATGAAGAATGAAGGATGTACCACTTGTAATCTCTCGCTGTGATTATTGTTATAATCATTAAATTCTTCCGCCATCAGTACCATCTCCGTTCGTCTCCTTTCTAAGTATCAGTAATAGATAATTTAAAAATGGTAACTTTTTGCCACCTCTACATCTGTGTATTGTTCCTCTGTTCCTGTTTTCCTTTTGGAGCTTTTCTCACTCCTCTTAAAGCCGCCACTCCATTTGCACCAGTGCTTCTGAGTTGTGTGTGCTCCCATAGCACTAATGCGCATGCCCAGAATCAGAGCTTTCTCTCTTTAAAGCTACGTTGTCCCCTGGTTGCAATCCTCATTTGTCCCTAGGAATTGCAAAATGGTGCTCAGGACACACTACCTCAGAGCTCTAACCAGTGTGTAATCATAATGCATTCGTTGTATCCATTGCGATATAAATGACCGCAGCTGTGCCACTCATACCTTTAACAGTTTGACTTCACTGGTCAGTTTCTTCATTCATTTTATTCGACGTCTCCAAGTGCATGTCTCAAATAATTTTTATTCACTCAGTCCTGACTTTGATACTAATTTTCAATGTTATTTCATTGTCTGTTTGTTTCACTACTTTGTGCTGCCTGTTATTATCCAGTGAAGCACACCCTGGAGTTCTAGCATTGCCCTCTCCTCTCCCTCAGCTTAAGCATATTTTGATTAATTCTTGTACTTCCCAGTTGCTGCTACATGGTGCTGTATACCTGCTTGAGTTCTGCAGTATATATGTTGTTTTCTATATTGGTCATTTGCACCCCACTACCTCATAAACAGAAACACTTTTTTCAATTGCACAGTCGATGCTACACCATTGCTGCCCAGTTCCACCTCATTCATACTACATTACCTGGTGGTCTCCACATTACAAATCTCAAATCCTTTGGTTATCATAGTCCTGACTCATTTGGCACTGCTTTACAATGTGATTCATTGTCCACTGGTCCCACTGCTTTTCTGCTCCTTACTTGTCAACTCAGGCATAACCTGGATCCATTGCATTGTCCTCGTCTCCTCTTCTTGCACAGCTTAAAGCTGTATACACCCACATTTTGTCCTCTTTGTGCTTCTCTGTTGTATGTCTCTAGTTCGTTCTATGTTTCCTCCCATCCACCAGTGTATATTTTTCTTCCTATTTCTGTTCCCAATCCTATATTTTCCATTCCTATTCTTTTCTCCCCCTTATATTTTCTGCTTTGCTCCTTTTCTTTCCACAACCAGCAGTCACTTACTCTCTCCTTGCTCAGCCCATACCAGCAATCTGACAGTTCCCTAGCTCTGCCTTCTGAGGTATTGAGTGAAGGTAGGCTTGCCCTGTCTGCCGGGGATGGGAGTCCATGTCTTCCAATTACATTCTCTATGAGTAATTTGACAGTCTCCATCCCTAATTCCACCTTCTGAGGTATCAAGTGAAGGTGGTCTTGCCCTGTCTGCTGGGGATGGGAGTCCATGTCTTCCAATTACATTCTCTACCAATTCCACTTCTATACCAACTTTTTGACAGTCCCCATCCCTAACTCAACCTTCTAAGGTATCGAGTGAAGGTAGACTTGCCTTGTCTGCTGGAGATGGGAGTCCATGTTTTCCAATTACATTCTCTACCTATTATACTTCTATACCAGCTCTTCAACATTCTCTGTCCCTATCTCTGCCTTCTGAGTTATCAAGAGGGAGCAGTATAGCACAGTGGTTTAAGGCTCTGAGCTGCAAACCTGAAGACCTGAGTTTGAACCCCACAGCCCTCACTTGCATACTGTGTGACCCTGAGCAAGTCACTTAACTTCCTTCTGCTTCCAGGTTGCACCTGTAAACAAGCTTTCAGCTTAATGTGTCTCCCCTGGTTAAACAAACAAAAAAAAAGTGAAGGTGGACTTGCCCTGTCTGCCAGGTATGGGAGGAGTCCATGTCACCCAGCTATATTCTCTAACAACTGCATTATCTATCAGCACTCTGTTAGCCTCCATCCCTACCTCATGCTTTGGACATCTGAATGTAGCTGGGCTCGCCCAGTCAACCGGAGATGGTTTCCCCCTGGACTCTCAGCAACATGCGTAGCATATTGGCATCATGGCATCCTCCACATCTCCTTATCTCATGCCTCCAATTCCTGAAGACAATCTTCTAAGGTCTCCTCAGCTCCTCCAGCTATTGAAGACTGTGCAGTTTTTGCCTAGTGGCTAGCCTCCACCTGCCAAGCTCTCTGGTCTGCCGCCTTTGCTCGCCCCTGGACTTGTGTGATTTGTCCTTGCTTGTCCACCTTATCTTGTTCTGGCTGTTGGACCCAACCAGCTTGTTCATCATTTACGCTTCAGGAGTCCTGATGACTCACCCATGTCTGCATCTGCCCTGGCTTCTCATCTATCTTGCAACATGATCTGTTTCAGTTTCCTTCAGCTGTGAAGCACTGGCCTCCAATCTGTCATGCTGCTTCTCCCATGGATTTTGCATTACTTCCTTGCTTCCCTCTGATGACTGTTCTGCATCCTGACCTCATATTCATGACACCATGTCAATCATGGATGCTTTGGCCCCAGCTCCTGACTCTCAACAGCCACTTTCATGGATGCATTTCGGCTGAGTCCTCCTCCTCCATCTCTCTGGAATCAGTGGCATGTCTTAGATGGGCTACTTTCAAGTGGTAGTACATTTTGTTCTACTGCTTCAGCAGCACAGGGCTTCAGCATGTTTGCTTCTATGTCTTTTCTTTTGGGCAATACTCAACCTTTGTCACCATCCAGCACTCAATAATCTGCTTGATTACTTCTTCTGATTGATCTGCCAGATTCTTCTCCCACAGTTAGTACTACTGCTCCTGTCCAGCCGGTCTAAGGTCTAACAGTTCCTTGGACTGATGAGCAAAACCTAGGTTTAGTGATACTTCTCAGATTGCTCAGCATCTTATTAGATTCCGACTGTATGGAAGCCCCATTACCTCCAGATAATCTCCACAGGATCATTCTTCGGTATTGTATTGTATTGGATTCAGACTGCATGACAGTCATTTCTTCTCAATAAACTCTACAGGATCATTCCTTGGTGTCTATTGGATTCAGATCATATGAAAGCCATTACCACCCAATAAACTCCACAGGATCATTCCTCAGCATCATATTGGATCCAGACCATATGGAAGCCATAACTCCAATACACTCGACAGGACCCAAGCTTTTCTAGAGTCCTATTTGAACTGATCCTCTTGCATGAAAATGTGAACTTACTTCCCTCTTGGGATGCCTCAACTTCGTAATGACGATAATTCCTCAAGGTCGGTCCTTCATGTCCTTCCTACTGGCGCTGGCATCATCAGGTTTCCAAATTGCACCTTCATGTCCAATTCTCGGGAGTGGCAAACCAGATTTTGCTACTTCGTCCCAATTGTACCTTCCTGGAATAACTGTCTGATGTTCTTCAAAGACCCTTATTCTGTCTTGCATTTCAAGAATATACACCAGTGCATCACCAATGTATGGCTGTCCTGCTATAGTGCCGCAATCATGGATCACTGCTCCCTGGCCTCTGGACATTACAATACTTCATGACGTCAACTACATCTCCTCTTCAGGATTTACCCAGTTGTGCCAGTCACCTTTCTTAGGGTCATCACTGGTCCCTTCATTAGTATCCAGCTTTCCTCATACTCAATCCACAGAGAATACCATCAACAAAGGCAAGTCCTCATTTGATTCTATCATGACATTCGTGAGCAATCGACTTGGTTATCCCTTTCACATATTCACACCACAATAGTTCCATATCAAACTGTGCAAATAATGCTGTCAATGGGTTATCCTATTTCCAACGTTAGACCTTTCATTGCTTCATCATTTGGCAAACTCAGTTAAGTCTCTTCATTTTATCTAGTGACCCCATAATGTTAGAATTTAATTGCTAGCAAGTCAATGCCTCATGTGAGCCATCTTAGCTCCTGTCACTTTAACTACTTACACTACAACATGAAAAGTATCCCTCATTCTGCACATTGCAGTCCTTCCTGAATTTCTGCTCATGTAAAACATGTACTAGTATCTCTAACATGTCATTAAGCCTTGAAATTATCATACAGAACAATTAAGTTATACCTATTAGGTGTCCTGTGAAAATCCTCACAGCTTACTCCAGCCTAGCTTTCACTATTTTCAGCTTTCAGCTACATTCTTCAACTAGGTATCCAAAGATCTTCAATCCCTTAAACTCCTCATCATCTCCCTATTGATGCCTCCATAATGAAACGTAGAGGATTTACTGAATTTGGATCCATTTGACTCTACATTGAACACCATGTTTTCCTCTGCCATTTTGTCTAGCCTTCATTAGATTCCTGTGTCCTGGCAAATTCATTACCTTCCCATCCTTCTTTGCCGCCATCCTTAAAATCAGTGATTTACAAAAGGGGGCTAATCATTATATCATGCCGTTATCTTCTTCAAAAACTGACAGTGTACATTAAGAAGTTCACATAACATAATATCCATTCCATAATTACTGGAATCCAGCTGCTCATCTAGACAAACTCACACTCTTCTTCATGCTCAGATCCATCACATCCTCTGTTTACCTCCGATAAACAATTACCTATTACCACAAATAGTTCATGGACCATGTTTGAACTTTTCCTCAAAGGCTGGACTTAATCCATATTCATTATCAGGACCTCCTTCTGGATTACCTCGGCTTCTTCAGCCTCAAGAAATACTTTTCCTTCACACATCATCAAGAGACTCGGAAGATGGAATTCATTGCTGTGAATACTACATTCTAAACCAGAATCAGAATACAGTTCTAGTATTAAGCTAATTTCCTCTTAGGCTGCTCTGAGGATAGGCAGGTCACTAGCCATGGGTAGTCAGATGTTTCTTCTACAGGGATTTTTTTCCTCTCCTGCATGATACTGGTCACACTCTCTGTGTGTTGAAAGAGGTAGTCTTTTTGGGCCTTCTGTTCTTTACCAAGGGTGGGAATAGAGAAAGGCCAAAGTTTTTACTATATACACAAGCACAATTCTAATCAGCAAACACTGAATGGGAGGGCTGAAGCCCGAGTTTCAGTGTGGTGGAAAAGTTTCTCCCACATTCCAAATAAAAACCAATCTCTCCCAGCAGCTCTCGCTTAGCATGTTGTGAAAATCCACCATCCTCCCCCTCCTCCTCCTCCTCCTCCAGCACTCTGCTCACCCTTGGTGCTGGGCCTTCTATCCCCTTCACACCATATGGCTTATCTACCAAGAGTTGGAATAGAGAAAGGCCAGCATTTTTACAATATAAACATGCACTACTCTGGTCACCAAACATTGAATTAAATTTATATTCACATAATACAGAAATACATTTATCTTCCACTATAGTAGTCGATGACAGAGTGCACTACCTACTACTAAAGAAATAGTGTGATACAGATTACACATGCAATAGTTGTCTTTGTAATTGAACTGCTCTGGTTGTATCACTGCATGATAGAGAATAGTAGCTTAAGGAAGCTAGCTGTCAATTACATCATGAAGGACACTCACATGATTTGTACCTGCAAAAGAAAAAAAATAATACACACAGATTTCTTAACATTCATGCACACACATTACAAGCACAGATTGCACTTAGCGTGAACATCACTTTTGGTCACAGAAAACACGGAAGTAGGGCAGAAGATCATACTGGCAACCTTTCAATCACCTTATCGGGGTTAAGCACATTAGGCTTACACACAACATGCACAGCTGCAGTACATCATGATGAAATGGTGGTGGACATATTCACTAATTTAAAAAACTTTAAAAACAGATTAACCATACAATGGAACAAATGGAGGCAACAATACTTTGCAGTTGGAATGTCTGTTCTTTACCAGACAACAATTAAAATAGGTCAGTATTTTTCAGATCTAATAAATATTGCTGTTTTAATTTCTCTTACTCATGAGACAGTAGGCAGCCGTCCTGTAGCTGCAGGTTATAAAGGCGGCCCGGCCCCAACTCAAATATAGGAACCACCTCTATAAGTTGTCTCACTTCCTCATGCTAGTTGGCAGCAGCAGCTATGCTTAAAGAAAAGATGAGACAAGAGCAAGGCGTGGCACAGCTCACCAACAGAACCCGACTGGTAACTACTCTTCAGGCTGTTACTGGTACACAAAGTTTACCACCACCAACAACCCTCCCAGCTGTTTTGGACTCTGGAGCTCCCATTTGGTTTTGGTTTTTGTACTCACTCATGTTTTTTGCTCCCTATAAAACATGCCACTGTCATTCATTATGGTGGTTCTTGTGGGTACTAACTGCGTACAGCTGAGAACGAAATTGGGGACATACTGCCTCTAATTTAACTTTGGACTTTCTTCAATTGAATAATATTTGAAGAGGAGGAAGTTAAGAACTAATGCACTTTTTATGATGGGACTGGAAGAGTAATGTGATATGACTGATGATTTTTTATAGTGGGAGTGCTGTTTTTTTCTAAGATGTTTTTGAAACAGCACAAGCACTACAACTAGAGGTTCAGCTGGGCTGAAACCCATAAAAGCTTCCCCTTGTGGAAGGCTGTGGGACTAGATAACATCAGACACATCAGTAGGTTTTGAAACACACTGGTTGCTTTAGTGTGAATTTTATTTTCTCATACAAATTACTCAGAAAGACTAGAAATAAACAAAATAATAAACGTAGCTCAAACTTGAGCATTCAGCACTACTCTTCCCCAGTAGATGCTGCCACAGAGTAGAGATAGTTGGCATCAGTTGTCTCCACTATCATCTGTGTATTAACCAACAGTACACACAATAGGTACTACTCTCTAGGCTAATCTGCTTGAAGTGAGCACAAGAGCTGCTTTTATACTGTCTAGCTACAGCCTCATACAGGTCACATGGTCTATTGATCTGCCCCCTAAACTAATACAACATGATTTCTATGCTAATCTAGGGTTGCCACCTTTAGATAAGGCAAAATCGGATCCTAAGCTCCTCCCCAGCCCAGCCCCTTTTATTTATTTATTTAGTTTTTGTTGACTGGGTAAGTGCACTAGACAAATCCTGTCTATTTTCAGGCACGACCCGGGGGAGGGGGATACAGATGAATGCCAACTGACCTTGAACCAGATTAAGCTGTTGGTAGTATTTTGAGTGACTCATCATGCATTGCTCCTCCTAGAAAGCCATTTGTTATATCAATAAAAGACAACATTTAAAGCAGCAGTTCAACAAAAATGTTAAGATACTGTACTGTACCTGTTAAAGTTACTTTCTTGATTCTTCCTAGTTATTTATTTACATATTTACTTATGTATTTATTTAGCAGTTGGGGTCTGGCAGAGATTGTCTGAACTTTCTTTTGCTGAGCATTTTCGGAAAGGATTTAGTTGTTGGATAAGCTTTACATTCTTTTTCAGTCTGCGGACTTTAGGGCAGTAGTGCTGACTTGTTTAATAGTGTTATGTGGTGTGGGGGATCCATAGTGGAAGCTGGATATTCATTTAGTGCTGACTTGTTTAATAGTGGTGTGTGGTGTGGGGGATCCATAGTGGAAGCTGGATACTCATTTATCTTTTCTACAGGCATTGTGAACAGCTTTCTGGAAGATTCTGTCCTTCTCAGCCAGGATCAATTTATAGCTCATTGGGGCTTAAATACCAGGGTTTCTCGCATAGCAGTACTGCAAAAGCAGTTGGGGTCTGGCAAAGGTTGTCTAAACCTTCTTTTGCTAAGCAGTTGGGGAAAGGATTTAGTTGCTGGATAAACTTTAAAGTCTTTTTCAGTCTGTGGACTTTAGGGCAGTAGTGCTGACTTGTTTAATACAGTGTTTGTGTGTGTGTGTGTGTGGGGGGGGGAACCTTCCCCCGGAGGAGGTTGCAGTGCTTGAAGGTGCAGTGAGGGGCAGACACAGGGCTGATACACTCTCGTGAGAGTTGGGTGTGGGCCCTAATCTCATGCTCTCCCACCCCTCCCTGCCCAGAGCACAGCTCATTTATAGGGGAACACCTGTCCTGCAATTGGAGGAAGGGGCTTCAGGTGCAGTTCATGTAGTTCTATCCAATAATGCAGCCACAGGGCAGGGAAAAAGCATAGGTAGGTCTCAAATAGGAGTACAGCATCCACAATGAATTGCTGATTAGTGTGATGGGGGATGTTGTGGGGGGCCTAAAACAGGTAAAATTTCTGTTAGGGCTGGTCTAGGATTAGTTAATTCTACCTGCTGTAGGGATAGTTAGTATGGAGAGGCTGTATAAGTAGTGTGGACCTTGGGTAGGATTGTTGGGTGCAATGGTTGTGGGGCAGCAATGCGGATGAATATACTGTGGAGGCTGGGAGGGTGCACAATATGCCACAGGCTAAGGAGGCTCGAGGAAGAGGTTCAGTGGCTTGACAGAGAGCTGGGGAGGTTGAGAGATGAGGGGAGGATTGCGTCGGTAGGGGGGCTGACATCTGAGAGTATTGTGGGGCCACCACAGAGAAGAAACAGTGGGTCAAGGAAGGGGGGTTGGGCAAACTAGACAGAAAGCCAGTTGATAAAGGGTGGACTCTAGTAGGACCTAGAGGAAGAGGAGCAGCAGTAGGCAGGAGGGAGGAAAAAACACATAGTAAGGTAAAGGGGATAGGGAACATGTTTACTTTACTAGCAACTCATGGGAAAGAGGATGCAGGAAGTGATTGCACAAGGCATAGCACACAAAGAAGAGGGAGTGAAGGGCATTACTAGTGGAGAGATTGAGCATGGTGTGGCAGGGGGAGGGATAATACTTGGAGAGGTGAGGAGGGAGAGGGAGGGTGGCAGTCGAACAGGAAGAGGGGAGGGGTCTTAATTGGGAGAGACAGAGGAAAGACACTGGGGCACATGGTAAAACAGTCTTGAGTGGCTCCAAAAATGAGAACCTGGGTAGGGGGTGGCAACAGGCACAAGGAAAGAGGAGAGGGATGTACTGGTGTTGGGGGACTCCATACTCAAGGGGATCAGATGGGGCAGCAAGGGGGAGAGGCACAGTCTGATATGAGTGGAGTCCATACCAGGATTAATGGCAGACATGGCAGTACAGGCAATCCTAAGGTGCGTAAAGAGGGGTAGGAGTAAACCACATTGTGGTACATGTGGGGACAAATGACCTAGCGGGGGAAACTGTGGAGGTAACAAGGGAGAGGACTGAGGAAGTGGGAAGGTTCTGTGAGGGGACTGGGGAGTCTGTGGCCCTTCTCCGAAGTGCTCCCAGTACCCTGCGCAAGCACATGAGAAAGGAGAGGATTAGAGAGTTGAACACATGGTTGGTAGAATGGTGTCAAACTAAAGGGTATGGGGTTGTGGGTGGCTGGGACATTACCTGGGATCATAACAATCTGTTTGAAAGGGATAGGCTGCACCTGAGTGGGGAGGAGAAGGAGGTATTAAAGCAAAGACTGGGAAGGTATATTGCGACAAGGGTAGATTTAAACTAGATGGGGGGTGGCAAGTGGACAGCAGTTAGGCAGGGATCCGATTGAGTGGAGTCACAGCCTACCCCCAGGCTAGCAGGGAAGGACTCGTGGTGGCCAATAAAGGAGGAAGTAGAAGGGAGGAGATGGAGGCTAGTGAAGGGAAGGGGGCATTATGGAGGGTGGTCTCACTGAATGCAAGAAGCCTAGGAAACAAATCCGCTGAGCTACAGGCACTCTTAGCAGTGTGGAGGGTGGATATTGCAGCTGTCACAGAAACGTGGGCAACTGAGACCAGGACTGGGATCTGGCAATCCCAGGATACAAATTATACAGGAAGGACCATAAGGAGGGGAGGGGGTTGGGTGGCAGTCTATGTGACGGACAGGATCAAATGCACAAGGGACGAGGGAGAAGAAAGGAGAACAGAGGCAATCTGGCTGCAGCTCCTAGACTCAAGGGGTAGCATATTGAAGTCTGGGGTGGTATACAGGCTGCCGTCCCAGTCTGAGGAGCTTGACAGGGAGTTAGTGGGACAAATCAAAAAGGTATGTAGAAAAGAGAAGGTGGTCATCATGGAGGATTTCAACTTGCCGGGGGTTGACTGGAGCATTCAGGTCACCTCCAGTGCTAGGGAGCAAGTGCTCCTGGATGTGATCCAGGAGGGTCTCCTGACACAGTTGGGTATGGTACCTACTAAGCTAAAGAACACTTTAGATCTGGTATTGTTGAATGGGGAGGCAGTGAGGGAAATAAAGGTAAAGGACCCACTAGCCGACAGCAGTCACCAAACAGTGTGATTTAATATCACAATGTGTGGGGAGCCAGAGAAATCAGTTACTCGGGTGGTAAACTTCATGGGGGCGGACATTGGGAGGATGCAGAAAGTACTGAAAGGGAAACTGGAGGGCACAAGGCAGGAGATGGACGTGGAGCAGAAATTGGATTTTATTAAACGGGGGGTTACAGAGGCAACAGAAGCCTGCACCAAGGCACAGAATAAGAGGAGCGGAGCAAGAAAACCATGCTGATTGAACAGCGAGGTTGTAGAGGTGGTGAGAGCAAAACGAGTGATGCACCAGAGGTTTAGGAGGACAGGGAAGGAAGTGGACAGGGAGGAATATGCAAGATGGTCCAGGGAGGTGACCAGAAAAGTGAGAGAAGCCAAGGCCCAGAGGGAGCTGAGATTAGCATAGGGAATTAATGGGTGGGTGGAAGACTTTTTCAGATACATCAGGGAGAAAAGGAAGTGCAAAGAGACAATAGTGAGGATAAAAAGGGGTGAGGAGTAGATGGAAAAGGGAGAGGAGCAGGCAGAAGCACTGAATGAATACTTTTGCTCAGTGCTCATGGGAGAAAGGGGGCTGCTATCAGCATGGGCTGGGAGGGTGGGGACAGGGGATAGGAGGCGACAGATGAAAGAATTGAAGCAAGTAGAGTCCTAGAGGGACTGAGGGCACTGAAGGCAGACAAGGCATCAAGGCCGAATGGTATCACCCCAGGGTGCTGAGGGAGATGGCAAAGGTGTTGGCGGAGCCGCTGGCGGATCTGTATAGCACCTCACTGGAGTCGGGATGTGTGCCACTGGACTGGAGGATGGCACATGTAGTACCATTACAGAAGAGCAGGCCAAGGGATGAACCGAGTAATTATCGCCCGGTAAGTCTCACCTCCATAGTGTGCAAACTCATGGAAATGATACAAAAGGAAAGACTGGTGTCATACCTGGAGGACAATGGCCTCCAGGATGTGAGGCAGCATGAGTTTGTTTCAGGGGAGTTTTGTCAAACCAACCTTATACAATATTATGACTAGGTGACAGGTGAGCTGGATAAGGGGCATGTGGTAGATGTTCTTTACTTGGACTTCAGCAAGACTTTCGATTCAGTGCCTCATGGGCGGCTTGGGGGGAAGTTAACTGGTGTAGGGGTAGGAGCAAAAATGATTAACTGGATTGCAAGCTGGCTGAGTGGCAGACTGCAACGGGTGATGGTGAGAGGGGGGCTCTCAACTCCAAGGCCAGTGATGAGTGGGGTGCCACAGGGCTCTGTGTTGGGGCCAGTATTGTTTGGGATCTTCATATCAGACATTGCACATGGGGTGATGAACAAGGTAAGTTTGTTCACCAATGACACCAAAATCGGAGCAGTGGTGGATGGAGAGGAGGGATGGAAGCAGCTGCAAGGGGATCTGCACAAGCTAGAGGAGTGGTCAGAGAGGTGGCAGCTGGGGTTCAATGCAAAGAAGTGTAAGGTTATGCACTTTGGGGTGAAGAACCCAAGAAGAGAATACTGGCTGTGGGGGGGGTTAAGCTGGGCATCACCGAGAGGAGAAGGACTTAAGGGTAATGATAACAGGGACCATGCACAACACTGCCCAGTGCAGGAGATTGGCTGCAAAAGCAAACAAAATGCTGGGGTGCATAGTGAGGGGGTTTTCGTCCAGGTGAAGAGAGGTTATCTAGCCCCTCTACAGGTCACTGGTAAGGCCACACTTAGATTATCGTATGCAGTTTTGGAGGCCATACCTAAAGCGTGATATCAGGCTACTGGAGGGGGTGCAGAGGAGGGCAACAAAGATGATTTGTGGAATGGAAGGGAGAGACTATGGCAGTAGGCTGGGAGACCTGAATATGTACACCCTGGAGGATAGAAGGGATGGGGGGACATGATAGAGACATTCAAGTATCTGAGGGGAATCAATAAGTATTGGGCAGATGTGGTATTTAAGTTAAGGAGGGGGAGGGTCACCAGGGGGCACGGGCTAAGAATAGAAGGATGAAGATTTAGGAAGGAAATGAGGAGACACTATTTCACAGAGAGGGTGGTAGAAAAATGGAATGCTCTATCAGAAGGGGTGGTATCATGTAAATTTGTGAACAGCTTCAAAGGGGCATGGGACAGGGAACAAGGGAGACTGAGGGTGGGGGAGGTGTGGGATGGCAGTGAGATGACAAAGGGGAGGTGGGGCAGCTGCAAACTAGGGGTGTTGGCTGCACACTCAAGCAGACTTAGATAGACCGGGTGGTCTGTTTCTGCTGGCACATTCATATGTTCATATTTATTGACATTGGTTTACCAGATAGACATACAGAGATAAAAGAAATCTCATTTACAGATATGACCTGAGGGAAGACACGGGAACTACTGTAAATAGCATATAACAGTATACATGATATATAATAATAGATAATGATGAAATTGTTTCCTATAATATGTACTATATATCTTTTTTTTGGCTTGGTGACTCCATTTTCTTTTTATGTCCACAGTACTATCTCAAAGCCAAAGAAGTGACCATAGTTTTTTTCTTGAGGAAAAAAATAACTTTAAACATTTTAAAATGCCTAAATTCTGTTACAGATGAAAATGTTTACCAGGAAACGAAAGTGGAAGATGACTGACTGTGTTACTGTTATTTTTTTTTATTTATTTATTGTATAATTGGATTTACAACCTTTGAGCCAGTGGCTCGTTTACAAAGGTACTGTACCTCATCACAGAGAGGACACACATGGTTAACATAGTTTACAGAGTACAGTCAATACAGAATAACAGATTTTTTGCATATTTACAGAATACAGGCATACAGAATCATATAGTTTTACATAGGTTGCATGAACAGAAATACATAGTATTACATATAATTGCTTGAACACATATGTGACTAATAAACATTTCAAGTAGTACCAGTAGGTACTGGCAGAGGAGTGAGGGCCCAGGGGGGAGTGGGGAGTGCTCAGCCCAGTGGGCCCTGTCAATAGTGCCAGAAGAGCAGCAGAGTATCTTTTAGTGACAAAAGGTGGGGGCAGCTTTGCTACTATACCAGTTTAAGAATCGGATGCAGTGGAAAGATTATGTTAAGTAAGTGATAATGGTGTTAATGGCCATACTTTCCAACTCCCAGGTTGACTGCTTTTACAAAAAAAAGGCTATATTGGCAACAGAACTTGTTTGTAACCTGAAACACTGAATGATATGACAAAATATGTTTCAAAAGTATGTAAGTACTAAAAATTGCTCAGAAATCTAACCAGCACAGAGCAAAACTGGTTTACCTGATGGGGACCCTGAAAACCCGATCACCAGGTAAAACACCTGACATGTGGCAACCCTAGCTAATATAGACATTTCAGGGATCAAATAGACCTTACACAGTTTATTAGGGTACATTATCTGCTCAGGTAGTAGTACTTTTATTCATTATTAACTTGAAAGTAAATATTCAGCTTGCATATGTAACGGCTCATTATAGCATGTAGCCCCACCTACACGTCGAGTGTCATAGGTATGAAAATTACTTTAAATAAGCCTCTGTTTGAGCCGCTGGTCCCTATAGTAGACCTAGGTCACCAGGCAGCTGGTAAGAGGTTATTTTAGCTCCTGATTCTTTTATTTCTTAGACCAGAAAAATACCCTACTTACAAGTTTTAAATCTACCTGACACCAGAACATTGAAGTATTAAGTTATTGAAGTTCCATTTGTAAGAGGGGTAACATAGTTGTCGGCTGAAGTATACAGCTGATGACCAACATTTCATTTGGGCCTTTTCCCTAAATATAGCTTACAAGCTATCTCTTGTTTCTTTAACCCTCTTTTCTTGGGTTATTAAGTTTATGCGCCTGGGCTCTCTCCCTGTTGGGCACTCCGAGAGCAATGAGCTTTTCGGTGCACTTTGGCGCACACTTTTCTTCCTTGCTGGAGCTCTTCTGGAATGTAGTCACACCACGCGTCAAAGTCAGAGCTCTCCTTGCTCCAACTAACACTGAGGCGCCACGGTGCAGCTAATTCATTAAACTGCAAACAGCAGTTTCACTTTACTTCTTTTTCCTCTTTTTTCTTTGGTTGGTTACTATAATATCAGTCCTCTATGAGCAAACAAGGGGCACCTTAACTATCGAACTGTTCTACAGAAATCCCAACCTTATGCACCTGGTAGCAGAAATAAAAGCTTATAACTTTAACCTTTCAGGGTACACCTACAGACACCAAGACTGCTACAATGTAATATCTTTCATTATTATTAATGCAGTCTGATGTTTGTACCCAAAGGAACCATTTTTGTTTGGCTGTCCATGTATTGCAGGGTTTTTCTTCCCCACTAAAACAGGGACCTTACCAATTGCTGCATCAGGACCAGAGTGCACTGTACAGATGCTTCACCCATACCAGCATGGTCCGGTGCATTTTAAATTCTCACACTACATAGAGAGTTACTCTGACCCCTTTGTAGTGCCTAATTCTACAATTACTTCTGGGCACAATCAATATAGGGGCTTGAATCACTATGAAGACACCTGAAACAAAGAAAAGGAAATGTAGAGGTGTAGAATAGTAGAGAGGAACTTTGGTAGGAGGCCACCCTATCAAAGGTGAAAAAGTGAATTCAGGTAGCAAGATAGAAAAACAAATGCTACTGCAGCAGTCTTAGAGGGACAAGAAACGAGCAGTCTCAAGGTGCTTCCTAGATTGGGGGGGGTTACTCTACCACATACCCCCATGGTTAAGCAGAAACCACCAGTCCTACTGGTTGGTTTCCAAGACAACCTACCCACTACTGTTTGGTAGGATGGAGCTTCCAACCACCTTCGCTTGGAAGCTCCACCCCAGGGTCCCTTAAATAACAGTACAACTGAAACACATTTTATTATGTTGTATGTATATACAATATATCAATACTATTTCAATTACCCTGGGGTGTCTTATCTTATCTCTTTTTCCTAAAAGAGAAATTGTATCTTACACAACTTTACTTAGTTTCAGTACCATTGGCCCCATAACGGGATTGAAAGTCAGCATTCATGTGTAAGGTACCCGCTCTGTGTTTTACACTGGATTGATAAGGTTAAAGGGCTAAATACCATCTCATTATTAGTTATTTTTGTCCTTCATTTGTGAAATAAAACAAAGGGGGTTATGATCTGTAACTAACTGGAAGGGGCTCCCCACAAGTAAAAGCGAAGGGCTTCAATCGCCCATTTTGCAGCTAGACTTTCCTGTTCTATGGTTGAACTCTGGTTGATGCTCTCCATCGTGAAGTTTGCTAGAAATATAAATGACAGGATGTTCCTCTCCATCAATGGTATGACACAACACTGCCCATATGCCCAACCCTGAGGCATCTATATGCACTTCAAAGGGATACCGGAAGTCTGGACTTTTCAAAACAGATGAGGAACATAAGGCAACCTTTTTGGAAAGCTTCCTCGCAATCTGGGGACCATTGTACCTTATTTTCAAATTTCATTTTAGTGAGGTCAGTCAGTGGTGTGGTGATTGCTACAAAATTTGGTATGAACCATGCGATAATACCTGGTATGTGATAATACCTGGCTAAACCCAGAAATGACCTCACTTGCTTTTTTGTCTCTGGTATGGGACAGTTAGCTACTGCCTCCACATTACTGATCTCAGGCCTTACCAGTCCATTACCTAAAATGAACCCCAAATACCTTGTTTCATGCATTGCTAGGGACACTTTGTTGGATTAATGGCCATCCCTGCTTGTTTAAGTGACTTAATCACAGCTTTTAGATGCACCAGGTGAGTATTCCAATCCGAACTAAAGACTACAATGTCATCCAAGTAAGCTGCACAAAAATTACTGTGAGGTGCCAGCACTTGGTCCATATAATGTTGACATTTTGCTGGGGCTCCATGAAGTCCAAAAGGCATGGTTAAGAATTGCAATAAATCAGCTGGTGTACTGAAAGCAGTTTTTTCTTTTGTTGTGTCTGCCAACAGGATTTGCCAATACCTCTTGGTGAGGTCTAATGAAGATAAACTTGACTTGACCAATCCGATCAAGGATATCATCAACTCGGGGCATAGGATATGCATCAAATTGTGGCACCTGATTCAATCCCCTAAAGTCAACACATAATCTAATGCCTTCCTCTTTCTTTGGGACTACTACTATCGGAGATCCCCAAGCACTTTTCAAAGGCTCAATAATGGTAAGGGCAAGCAACTTCTGTATTTCTTGGTGAACCTCATTTCTCACTCCCTCTGGTAGTTGATAGGGCTTCTTCCTTATGGGAGGAGCTGTGGTATTTATCTGGTGTTCAACCCCTTCTGCTTTCCCAGGCTCACTGGTGAAAGTAGATGCAAAGGAATTAATACGGTTTTGAAATTCTACCTTTTGGGTGTTTTCTAAGGCTGGATTGATCAATACATCCTGGGGTCCTGCCTGTGTCTCCAATCTCCCATAGGCTAGTTCTAAATCAGTTTCCTCTGATTCTGGTATTACCATCATCCCCAGAACCATTCTAGTCTTTTCATGCCATCTTTTCAATAGATTTGCATGATAGATCTTTTTCTTTTCCCTTTTGTCTGGGGTTTCAATTTCAAATGTTACTGGTCCTACCTGATGTGAGATTCTGTAAGGGCCTTGCCATTTCATCAATAGCTTGTTCAATGAAGATGGAAGCAATGATAATACTTGTTCCCCTGCAGTGAATTGTTTCTTGCTGGAAGTCTCCTGATCATATTCCTTTTTCTGCATCATCTGGGTTTTTACCCGTGTCTCTTGGGCTTTCTGGGTATACACCACTAACCTTTGCCTCAGTTGCTTCATGTATTTGGTTATTCCTGGATGTTTCAGATCTTTTTCCTCCTCCCAGCACTCCTTGACTACATCCAATGGACCACGCAGGTTTCGACCAAATAATAATGAAAAGGGGCAGTAGCCTGTGGAGGCTTGTGAGACTTCACTACATGCAAATAATAGAAAGGGAAGGAACTTGTCCCATTCTTTCCCTTCTTCATTAATGAACTTCATGAACATTCACTTCAAAGGTTGGTTAAAGTGTTCCACAAGTCGGTACATTTGGGGATGATAGGGAGATGTTCTTATGGCCAGTATGCCTAAGAGATGGTAGAGTTGTTTTAAGAGGGTGGCATTAAAGTTGCTTCCCCCATCAGTAAGGATTTAATTGGGTGTTCTTCCCCTACTAAACAACTTTACAAGTTCTTCAGTGATCTTGGGGGTTGTAACAGTTCGCAAGGGAACAGCTTCAGGATATTTGTAGTGTAATCGCATATCACCAATATAAACTTGTTTCCCTTAGCACTTTTTGTTAATGGCCCCACTATGTCCATCTCTATCCTATCAAATGGGGTAGTAACCAAAGGTAAGGGCATCAAAGGGGCCATATCTTTCTTTCCCTTCTGTACAACTATCTGGCATTCAGGACATTCTTGACAATATTTGGCTACATCTGGCCAGAAGAGCCATTGTAAGATCCTACCTAAGGTTCTGTCTCTTCCGGCATAACCTGCCCAAGGTACATCATGTCCCAAATTCAGTAAGTCCTGCCTATAACATGCTGGTACTATCAACTGCTCCACCCATTCCCCAGTGTCAGGGTTGGTACAAACCCGATATAGTAACTGATTGGGCACCATGATTTCAGGTGTTCCAGGTTTTTGAGGTTTCCCTATCTGGGAATAAAAAGGTGTTAGGGATGCATCTGGTCACTGTTCCTTTGCCATGTCACTCTGTATAAACATAGATTGCAAGTTATCAGGTAATACCTTTTTTATTTCTTCACCATTCCCTCTGTCATCTTTTCTTCTCATTGAAAGAGATTTTGGTTTTACCTGGGTCATTGAACACCTCCCCATCAAAGGGAAACACCTCCCTGAGTTGTTGTTTCCTTTTACTCTGGGCTCTGGTGGTCATAGCTGTAAGAGACTCACCATCTTGTAATAATATGGAAAATTCAGGATAATCATGGCCAATTAGAATGGGTAGAGGGAGTATGGGTGCAATTCCTGCTTTTATCACAGTTGTATTCCCTTTTAAATTAATATGGCACCTTTTTCTCGTAAGCGGCTGCCTGTTTACAGCGCAATCAGTGATATTGCATTTCTATTTCTCCAGCAGTGGTAAAAGCGCCAGTTTTAAATACTATAAAGGGTCTGTAATAGCAGCCAAAAGTGCCAGTTTTAAATACTTTAAAAGGGGTCTGTAATAGCAGCCTACAGCTGGTAGACCGGTGCTACTTGTAGAATGCTTCTCTAAAGGTGCCTCATGAATCTTTCTCTCACTGCTGCTGCTACATGAACTCATTATTTGTGGACACCTTAAAAATATCTGTAAAGCCGACTGATTAATCTCTCTGACATAGTCGCAATGTGTATAATGTTAATCTGACTGTATAGCAAGAGCCACATGTTATCTGTTGAGCTAGTTTTGTGCAAACACCAGAAATACCTCACTGCAAGCTCTGTCGGGAGAGTTACTGACTTTCACTTATCTCTGAGCTCTTCCTCGCTCTGCTCTGTCCACCCCCACTACTGCTACTCGTATTACCTTTCCCCTGTTTCCCTCCTCTTTGTCCCTATATAAACAAGCTGCTCACCTTCATTTCTTTCTCTCTCCTCAGAAGGCAACTTCAGGAGGGCTCCTCTGCCCAGGAGCTCCCCCACCCGATGATCCACCACCAGCCGACCGGCACAGCAAGGTAATTTGACTCTCCAGTACCTGCGACTCGAGCAGCACCTCAACAGCTGCCCATCCTTGTTTAAATCTTGGCGCCTTTTTCTCGTAAGCGGCTGCCTGTTTACAGCGCGATCAGTGATATTGCATTTCTGTTTCTCCAGCAGTGGTAAAAGCGCCAGTTTTAAATACTATAAAGGGTTTGTAACAGCAGCCAAAAGCACCAGTTTTAAATACTTTAAAAAGAGTCTGTAATAGCAGCCTACAGCTGGTGGACTTCCTGGTCGCTTCGACTGCTCCCCACCCGCCCCCACCACACCACCCTTGTCCGGCTTTACTTTTATAGGCTGAAACTTCGCCCTGAATACACGCCCTGTTGAGGAAATTAACTATCTCCTCACTTTTCCATTAGCAGTCTATACTTTTTGACTGCTAGAGGGTGCTTGACTGATCCTATATTTTTACCAGTGCCCTGACTGTACCTTTCACTCTAAACTGCTTGGGGGCACTTGATTTTATCTCTTATCCTTACCATTGCTCAGACTGTACCTTTCACGCCCACACATCCCTATAATTTTAATTACCACTTACAAATATACCAAAGTGGCCATTTCTCCCCATTTCATTATTTTAGTAACCTCTACAGCTCTCTGCCTCATCTGGCTCCCTTCACTCTACAACTCTATATCCTTTAACTTTTACTACTCCTACCCTGACCACTACAGGTCATTTCTTGCACGAAAAACACTTCAACTGCCTCCTGTCACCTTCCCCCTCCTCATTCAGCACAAATTCATATATCACTTATCCTTCACTCTGTATAAATCCAAGATGCCAAGTTTAACCCTATCCATCTCCCACATCTGTTGCAAACTCTTACATCTATCTCACCTAACCTTGATGTTAGCTGGGGATATAGAGGAAAACCCTGGACCCCCAGGTAACCTATCCTGTAAAGCTACAAACTGGCATGACACCAAGGGCATCCGTGTTGCCCACCTAAACATTAGGAGTCTGCTTAGCAGCAAAGGCAGAACTGGAGGCCTGGGTTTGCTCAGCACAACTCAGATATTCTCTGCTTATCTGAAACCTGGCTAAACCCTCAACCCCTGATCAGCTCTGCTCACTGCCCAACTACAACATCATTTGGCAGGATAGGCATTTAACCAAGCGGGGCGGGGGGTTGCCATTCTTTTCAAACCACACATTCTATTATCCCTCAATACCCAACCATCTCTATCTCACTGTGAAGGAATTTATGCTACTGCAAAGCTTGGGTCTAAGAAACTTCACTTGGCTTGTGTCTGTAATGAAGTCCTCATTCTTGGGGACCTGAACCTAAACTGGACCAGTAAATTAAACCAGTCCTCTCACACTATTGTCCAAGGTCACAATCTTCATCAACTTATTGTAGACCCCACCAGGGTCATGCCCCCCCTTGGGCTAGTACTGTTATAGACTGGGTCCTTACAAACCACCCAGATAGCATAGCATGTGCAGGGACCCTAGCTGACTCAATCAGTGACCACTCTCCTATTTTCTGCACCTGGCGTGCGTCTAACAAACCGACTCCACCTCCTAAACTCACCACCTTCCGAAACCTGGCTAACTTTAACCAAGAAACTTTCTTACGCGATCTTGAACTGATCGACTGGTCCCCCATCCACACCTCTAATAATGCTCAACAAGCATTAGACCATTTCCTTGTTAAATTTTGTCTGCTCCAAGACACCCATGCTCCCTGTGTCACTCGTTGTATTTGAGGATCACAGACAAAATGGATCTCTAAAGACCAACTTGCATTGATTAGATCCAGGGATAAAGCGTGGCGTTGCTTCAAGACCACTGAGCTAACGGCTGATTATAATCATTACCGAGCCCAGAGAAATATATGCAAAAGGCAAATTCGGTTAGCTAAAAGCTCCTTCTGTAAAAATCTGTTAACCAAAGCAGCGGGTAACTCGAAAAAATTCTGGGCCACAATAAAAACCCTCCTTGGAGCAAATCAAACAACACATGCAAATGACATGCTGATAAACGGTATACACTGCAATAATTCTACCACTATAGCTAATTCTTTTAACCACCATTTCTCAGACCTCTCCACATACCATGTTCCATCCCTAACACTCAAGTCCTTTCAGCCAACTACAATGTTAAATCTCAAGTCACACACCCCCCCTTCAGTTTCCGGAATATTACCAAGTCTGAAGTTCTGAGGGCTTCTCCCTCTCAGCCCCTGACCATACCAGTGTAGGGTCAGATGGGCGACGAGCTTTCTAAGGGCCGCCACCCCTTATAGCCTCTCCCTTACAAAATCTTAATCTATCTCGTCACTGCTTAGTCCCCAACATCTGGAAAACTGCCAAAGTCACCCCATTCCAAAAAGGGTGATTCCAAACTACTCTCGAACTACCGTCCTATAGCTATTCTCTCCCTCCTTAGTAAAATCCTTGAAAAACTTGTAGCAACCCAAACTCATGACTATCTGCAGCAGCATAACCTCTTGTCTAGCTCTCAGCATGGTTTCCGTAAGGGGCACAGTACTACTACTGCCCTCCTTAAACTCACCAATGATATCTTTTCTGCTATGGACGCTGGCCTCCTGACTGGCGCTATCTTCATTGACTTAACGAAAGCTTTTGACCTGGTAAACCATACCCTCCTTCTTTCTAAACTTTGCTCCCTCATCTTCTCTTCAGATGTAGTTGCCTGGTTTGACAGTTACCTGTCCGGTAGAAAGCAGACCGTTGTCTTCAATTCCGCCTCTTCCGATCCCGCCTCCATCTGAGTTGGAGTGCCCCAGGGTACCATACTAGGCCCCTTGCTTTTCTCCATTTTCATTAATGACATCCTGCTGCTTGCTTCAACCTGCTCAACCCTCCTCTATGCAGACGACCTAGTAATCTATCACAGTGCAAGGAACCTGCTTGACATCAACCAATCTCTTAACTCAGACTTCACGGCCATTCAGTCGTGGCTGATAGAGAATAAACTCATTCTCAACATTAGTAAGATGCATTTCATGCTCTTTGGATCACCTGCCAAACTCAAAACATACCCTGATGCCCTAAAAATCACCTGGACTGACAGCTCTTCACTTAATAGTACCAAATCCCTCAAATACCTGGGCATCACTCTGGACGAATCCCTTAACTTTGACCTACACATAACCAACACCTGTAAATCTGTAAATGCAAAATTAGGTAGTGCCTACTGTACCAGCTATGCCCTTACCCCTTCAGCTAGACTCACTGTGGCTCAAGGCTTTCTACACCTCGCCCTGACTTATGGATCAGGCACGTATCTATCTGCCTCTAAATCCTCCCTCCATAAGTGGGACACCACCTATAACAATATCTGCAGGTATGCCTCGGCATCCCCTCACTTCACACACCATTGCCAACTCTATTCTGACCTAAACTGGCCTTGCACCTCTGGCCATCGGCTCCACTCTCTGGGGTCTCTTATTGACAACACAGTCTGCACCGGCACTCCATCTTCTCTCACCTGTCTGGTCCGATCACATCCCCTGTCCTATGAGCTCCGATCTGCTGACTTAGCCCCCTATCACATTCCCAGATGTAAAACCAACATGGGCTCACACGCTTTTGTACATATGGCCCCAAAATATTGGAACTTGCTACCTCCAAATATTCGTACACCCACCTATGCTAGCTTTAAAACTCGACACCGGGTACATCTACAATCAGTCAGCCAGTGCACCTGCTTCAATCCACCTTAAACTTCATCATTCTCCCCTCTCTCACTATAATACTTTCCTCCTCCATGTCTTTTCCCCACCTCCCATACTACCCATCTCTCCTCCCCCTACTTTCTCCTTCCCCCATCCCTCACTCTCTCCACCTCTCTCTCTCTTGTCTTCTCACCCTCAATTTAGGCACTTACTGTACTTTGTTTTGCTTAAACCTTCATGATAATGCCTGTTTCACTCACCGTGTACAGTAACTCTAGTTGTTTATGTTAGCGAAATGTATTCTCCAGTTTTGCCTCCATTGTAACCCTCCCCTAATTATTCCTAATGTTAACTGCTCTTTGATCTTATTGTTCCAGTTGTTGTTAGCTGTTTGCATTCTTCACTGTGTTCCACCAATTTCATGTGCTGCATCACATGTATGTTTCATTTTGTATGTTTAAACTGTCTTCTCCTGGGTCATGCCTGAAAATAGGCATTGCTATGCCTAGTGCACTCACCCGGTTACCAAAAGCAAACAAATAAATAAATAAATATCAGTGTTAACCGTGGGGAACTGATGAGTGTCTCCATGGAGACACACATAACATTTAAGTCTTGTCCCCTCTTAGTGGTTTTAACTAATTCATGTCTTATCAGGATGTGTTTGCTTCCTGAATCTATCAGACCTACCACAGTTTGGTTCTCAGTATTGACATCAGTTAGAAAATAACCTGCTTCAAACAAGGCTAAATGTGTTTTGTCTACTGATTTAGGAGGACAATATTTTGCTATGTGCCCCAAACCCTGACAGTTTCTACAAATCAGACTGACTTTGATTTGTCTGTTGGATGCTGAGAACCTTGCTACACTGCAAAGAACAAACTATAACTCCGTTTAGGACCTGGAAACCTGGTAAGGCATAATATTGTTGGGGACTTGTTAAGAAGGGGAGCTACGCTTTCTACAAAAAGTTTCATTTTTTTTCCTTATTGGCATTAAGCAGAGAATTGTAGGATTCCATTAAAAGTGTAGTAATTTTATAACCAGAGGGAGTGAGATACAACTGAATTTGCTTGATTCCTGGGGTTGAGACCTAGGATTTGGAAGGGTATTTTTGCAACATTTTAAAAGTGTCCTGCTGGCTGAGGAGTGAGTTCATTTTTATCCCTGGACTCAGTAGAGTGGTTTGTGTAGGAGCAGTGGTCTAGTAAATTGTGGTGTTAGTTGAATTACTATAAAGGGCAGTACTCACCAGGGTGGTGGAGCAGTTGTGTATTTAATTGTTTCTAAAAGTCATCAGTGGCTGTGGACTACCCACCCCCCTTCCCCATACCCCGCACCCCCAGGCGTGGCATTTTCTTTATAGCCAAAGTTCTGACACCACTTCCTCAATAGGTCTTGGGGCAGAACTCTCATATTATTAATAACCCAGCACAGTGCATAAAGGGTAGGTACACACCACAAATAATAATAATAAAAAATATATGCATATGTGTATATATATATATATATATATATATATTGTATATTATAAGGGAGAGGGACATGTGGGGAGTGATGCAATGCACTGGCTGTGGGGCAGCAGTTTTCTGGGAGACATTCTGGAAACTGCATTGCTGTCCTATTTGCAGGCAACTGTCAGCTCTGAGGGAGGAGGTTGCCCACCTCCAGGCTGAACTAGCAAGGACTAAGGAGGCCTCCCCCACCTAAAGAGCACCACTGCCACAACCACTGCCTCAGAAGTTGCCAAGTATGAAGAGCAGTTGGACCTCAGTGGTTTCTGGGAGGGTGCGGGTGGTGGACCAGAGGCGAAGCCCCCTAGTTGTACCTCTACACAAATCCTATGCCATTCTGGCAGAGCAAGGTTCCTCTATGATGGCACCCTCAGTGGAGACCCAGAAGAATGCTGAGGACATCCACCAAAGGGTGGCAAGGGATACCACAGGGAAAGGAAACAGCTTCTGATAGGGGACTCAATTGTTAGGGGGTAAAACTGGGGAAGGGAGAAGAGAAGGAAGTAAGGTGCCTGCCTGGTGCCATGGCTTGGAGAGACAGGAAGCAAATCCTCAGGATTGAAGAAGCAGCATCACAGGAGAGGGAACTAGATATCATTGTCCACCTTGGGACAAATGACCTAGCTAGGCATGGGATCAGTGCAGTGCACAATGAATTTGTGGAGCTGGGGAGGGGCCTCAGATGGGTAACAAGCATGGTAACCTTCTCAGAGGTGCTGCCAGTCCATGGCAGGTGAGAGCTAAGGTCTGCACACCATACAGTTTAATGAATGGTTGCAAACTGGTACAGAGCACAGGGCTTTGGCTTCATTGGGGACTGGAGTCCACCTGGAGAGATAAAGGTCTATACTGGCACAATGGTCTGCATCTGTCCATGAAGGGAACCAAGCTCCTAGGTGACAGGTTTAAATGCTTCCTTGGCAAGCTTTTAAACTAGCCAAGGGGGAGGCTGCTAAGAGGGCAGGAAATTTCAAGCCTCCTCCCACAAAACATGGCAGGTAGTAAGATAAACACTGAGGTACAGAGCTCAACACAGGGCAGGACAGGGTAAATGGAAAAATAGACAATGACAATAAGAGCAGGGATGGGAAAAAGGATAAAGCCAACATTAAATGGAGGGCAATGAGTACCAATGCCTAGTCTGGGAAAACAAGCTTCCTGAGCTAGTAGCCCTGATGGAAGATGAACAATTGGATATTATGGCAGTCACGGAAACATGGTACACAGACAACCATGACTGGGATGTCAACATACCAGGGTACACAATCTACAAAAGGGACGGGGAAGGTAAAAGAGGAGGTGGAGTAGCTCTATACATAAGGGAAGGGATCAAATCTACAGAACTAAAAAGTAAAGGGGGAGGACAAGAGGCACTCTGGGTCACCTTGGAGACAGGGAATGGCATCACAATCCGCACAGGGGTTGTATACAGACCCCCATCTTAAGGGGAGGAAATGGACAAGAAAATGATAGTGGACATTCTCAAAATGGCTGAAAAAGGAGAGATACTGTTGATGGGGGACCTGAATATGCCAGATGTTAACTGGATGACATGTACTGCAGCCACATCCAAGAGCAGGATCATTCTCGATGCCCTGCAGGGGCCAGGTCTTAGACAGCTAGTGTTGGAACCCACTTGGGAGGGAGCAATACTAGACCTGGTACTCTCAAATGGAGAGATGATCACAAATTTAGAAGTCAGCAGACATCTGGGAACAAGCGACCACTGCACAGTGTGCTTCACAATGAGCACAACCATGGAGATAAGCCATACAAAAACAAGGATACTGGACTTTAGAAGGGCTCACTTTGGCAAAATGGGTAAATACCTGAAGAATGTACTAGCAAATGGCCAAAAAGGAGGGGTGGAAGAACAATGGAGAAAAATCAAAACTGCCATCATAGAGGCAACAAGCCTTTGTGTGAAACAAATAAAGAAAACAAAGCAGAGTAGAAAACCACTATGGTTCTCAAAAGAGGTGGCAGGGAAGGTTAAGGAGAAAAAGGCTGCATTCAAAAAGTATAAGGAATCACAAAAGGAGCACGACAGGGAACTGTATCAATTAAAGCAGAAAGAAGTGGGGAAGGCAGTCAGAATAGCAAAAGCCCAAACCGAGGGAAAAATAGCCAACTCAGTTAAGAAGGGGGATAAAACCTTTATCAATATTAGGGAGCATAGAAAGGTTAAGGAAGGATAGTGAAGATTAATAAAGGAGAGGAGGTGGGCAGAGGAGACAGTGAAAAGGCAGAGATACTGAATGAATACTTTGCTCAGTATTCACAAAAGAAGATAAGGAGGAGTTACCTAAACCAGACAATAGAAGCACTCTGGGTGGGGTGGTTGGCACCAGTCCATTCACAGAAGAAAGAGTCCTGAAAGAACTCTAAAACTCAAGGTGGACAAAGCAATGGGGCCTGATGGGATTCACCCCAGAATCCTAAAAGAACTAAGGGAGGACCTAGCGACACCACTGACCACACTTTTTAACAAATCATGGCAGGATGGGGTGGTACCTGAGGACTGGAGGAGGGCAGATGTGATTCCCCTTCACAAAAGTGGGAGCAAGACAGAAGCAGAAAACTACAGACCGTAAGTTTGACCTCAGTGGTAGGGAAAATGATGGAATCACTTCTGAAAGAAAGAATTGTTGAGTACCTAGAGGCCAGCAGGGCACAGGACCCAGAGCAGCATGGATTTACAGCAGCAAGGCCCTGTCAGACAAATCTAATTGATTTCTTCAACTGGGTGACCAAAGTAATAGACCAGGGAGGGGCTGTGGATATGGCCTACCTAGACTTTAGCAAGGCATTTGACACGGTCCCACACAAAAGATTAATAATCAAGTTAGCCAGCCTGGGAGTGGGTCCCAGGGTGGCAGCCTGGGCAGCAAACTGGCTGCACAACAGGACACAGAAGGTAATAGTGAATGGAACACATTCCGAAGAAAGGGGGGTTACTAGTGGAGTACCTCAGGGCTCAGTACTGGGTACAGTCCTCTTTAACATCTTTATAGGTGACATTGCAGAGGGTCTGGAGGGAATGGTATGCCTCTTTGCAGATGACACAAAGATCTGTAACAGAGTTGATACACAAGAGGGGTAGAAAAGATGAGAAGGGACTTGGCAAGGTTGGAGGAATGGTCAGGCATATGGCAACTTAGATTCAATGTAAAGAAGTGCAAAGTAATGCACCTGGGAAACAAAAACCCAGGAGAAGAGTACACAATAGCAGGGGAGGTACTAACAACAACAAAAATGGAAAAGGACCTGGGGGTAGTCATATCAAATTACCTAAAGGTGGGTAAGCAATGTGAAAAGTCAGTAAGGAAAGCCAGGGGGATACTGGGATGCATAGGAAGGGGCATCACAAGTAGAAAAAGGGAAGTGGTTATTCCTCTATACAGACAGTTGGTGAGACCCCATCTGGAGTACTGTGTGCAGTTTTGGAGACCTCATCTATGCAAGGACATAGACAGGATGGAAGCAGTCCAGAGGAGGGCAACTAAAATGGTGCAGGGTCTGCAGCAGAAACCATATGAAGGGAGACCGAGAGAGCTTAATATGTATACTCTTGATGAAAGGAGAGATGGGGGACATGATAGAAACTTTCAAGTACCTCAAGGGAATCAACAAAGTCCAGGAGGGTAGCATCTTTCAGAAAAAGAGATGTGTAAGAACAAGGGGACACAATTTAAAGATAGAGGGGGGACAGCTCAGGGGTAATGTGAGGAAATTTTTTTTCACGGAGAGAGTGGTGGATACATGGAACCGCCTTCCTGAGGAGGTCATTGGGTGTAAAACAGTGGGGGAATTCAAACATGCATGGGACAGACATAAGGCAATTATAATGGGGGGTTGCAGGCAGTAGGCTGTTGGTTAACTAGAATCTGCAGCTTATCCAGTAGGTAGGGAAATGGGCAGACTGGGTGGGCCAAGTGGTCCTTATCTGCCGTCAAAGTCTATGTTTCTATGTTTCAAATAATATCAGCTGGAAAAGTTCTTCCTGTTGACCTTCTTTTCCCCTCCTGTCTGGGGTACTTACATCTGATTACGCATTTGTGGGTTGTTTCTTACCAGTGGTGCTGTCTTAGTTACGGGGAGGGGGGCGGACATGAGCACACTGACCTCTCTTCTGATATGGCTTGTGTGCACCAAGTAAGTCCTCAGACAATGAAATGGCTTTTTCTGCATTCTCAGGCTTGTGTTCTTTTACCCACATTTGAACATCAGCAGGTAATATTTACACAAACTATTCCACAATAAAAAGTTTCATTATGGCAATTTTTGACATGGCATCCAGCTGGATCCATTTCTGACATAAGTCTCTTAATTCAGCAAATGTCTCTCGAGGTACATCATTTGCTTGATGTTTAACAGCCCGAAACCCTAGTCTGTAGGTTTCCTGAGTAATGTCATACCTCTTTAAGATTTCAGTTTTTACTATATCATAGTTCTCAGCACTTTGTGAAACAATGTTACTGTAGGCTAACTGGGTCCTCCCCGTTAGGTAGGGGGCCAAGCGTACTACCCACTGTTCTTGGAGCCAGCCGCAAGCCTTGGCCACGTGTTTGAAGGTGGTGAGATATGCTTCTATATCATCAGAATTAATCATTTTTGTAAGTTTTATGTCCTTGGGGTAGGGGTTGCCTCCATTCCCACCATATCCCTGACCTGTCCCCAAAGTTCGTAATGCATGTAATTTCTCTGCACACCTTCTCTCCTGCATCTTTCGGTCCTGTTCTCTTTTCTGGAAATCAATATCTCACTGCCTCTCTATCTCCATTTGGCACATGGCCAACCATTTCAGCAAATCTCCAATATTTTCTGGTGGTATTTCTGGCACTGCCCTCATCTCCTTGGTCTTCTCTGGTTCTTCTTCACTCTCATCCTCCTCCTTCCACTTAGGTTCCTTCTTCCAAACATCCAACCTAGGGTTTAGGGGTTCTCTGCTCCTTTCCATCTGGGCCCTGGTTACTGCCCCTATCTTCTTCTGGTCCACTCCATCAGTCATGTCACCTTTGTTATCTTGGTACCAGGTCTGGCACCCATCACTGGTTTCTCCCTGTATTCCTTAGACAACCAGAAATCCCACTTTTGACACCATTTATGTGGAAGGGTGTGGGAATAGATAACATCAGAAACAGCAGTAGGTTTTGAAACACACTGGTTGCTTTAATGTGAACAGATGGAGGAGGAGCTAAGGTGCTGCACGCTGCTCAGTTGCTGCTCAGCAGTGGAGTGGAGCTGAGAGAGCAAGATTTGTGCAAGGCTTCTTTTTTGCTTAGTACAGGTATACCACTGTTGCCTCAATTGGGTTAAGCCTGTGGCAGTGTATGCAGTTTCTGCTTGCTACATTTCTTACCAGAAAATCTTGTTGCACCAGTGTTTAGAACCTTAGTCTGTACTGTCTGCTGACCCCGGGAGAGCTTGGAGTGTAGTGGGCAACGAAGCAGACCACTCCCCTTGGGTGAGCAGAAAGCATTCGGACCGCTAATACATGGACTGGTTTCTAAAAAAAAAAAAATTTTCTCCTTTTTTAGCTATTCTCCTACATTTTAGTATAAATATTTACTGCCAGCTCTTGTGCTTGTGCAGATTATCATTTTTAAATTCTTAGTCTCCAGATTTTATTGTTTTACAGTTTAAAGTTTTTTACGTGGTTCTTATCAGGTTTATACTTAGAAGTGTTGATTTGGGAAGTGGTTATTAACCTTCTCTATTCTTGTTTAGAAACAAAAATGAAGCTTTAGGAGTATTGTGATTTATTTTAAGGCTTTTTATTATAATTTACTATATTAATAGACTGATTGAAATGGACCCTGAAGTTGGGATACATAACTATAACATTTAATTTGTTATCATCATTCTGCTGATTATATTATTATTATTGATAGTTAAGTGTTTGCATTAATCAATGCTTACTTTTGCTGCTGATTGATGCATTGGCATGGGGAATGTAATTCCATCTTTGTACTATCCTGAATTACCTCATTGGACCATAGGGACCATAAGAAAGCTGTTACTAATTAGGGATCCAGGGACCCATCGTGCTGAATTTGATTAATTAAATTAAATTGTCTGATTAAGCACTTTAAAACATGAGGAAAGCATGCTACTTTGGCAGTTAGGTGGTGGTTTAAATGTCACAGTCCCTATTGCTGAACAAACTTCGTTTGGATTTCGGCTCTACTACACTATGCTGCTAGTCGCCCCTTCAAGTCATATAAGCTAAATCAAAGTTTGTGACCTTCTCTATTTATGCTTTTACTTAATTATTTTGTTGGAAAAAGATACGAAGAGTACTTCCTCGTATTTAATTGCACTTTTATCATTCCTTTGTGCATTTGCTGTATTGGTGGAAAATTTTGCCAAGCTTGGTTAGAACTATCCTACGGAGTTTTTGAATACTACTGATTGCCATGGAGAGTTGTAGCCATCTTTTTGTGCTCCATTGCAGCTTATCCTGCTGGTAAGTTTTTTAATAAACCTTTTTTTTAATTTGCTTTTGGAGTTTTTTGACTGTTCAGATTAACTAAAATTATTTAGAATTGTTTAGAATTATTTAAAAACAGAATAGATCATGATCTGATTTAAATTAATTCTGACATTAAAGTTGGAAGCATATCTCTAACAGTATGGTTCTCTTATAGTTTTATTACATGCTTTGGTAGTTTTCTTGTTCTTAATATTTTGATTTCTTTATTACGGCTTGGCTATTTTTTCCTTTACCCTCTTTAGTGATGTCCGAGGACTTTATATGTGCCCTCCCCACAGAGTCCAATGGATTGGGAAATTGCTGTGGAATTTGTTATAGTTGATCAATATTCTACCGGAGTTATGTTGGAACCTTTGGTGTTTTGACCAGTGTGGACCCCTTCCGCCAAGGTTTGACTGTCGGGACTGTTGCTAACTTTCATTTTCAAGAAACAAATCTTGAAGAGCAGAAGAGTGGAAACCTTTTATTTTTTCCCCTTGGACATTAGGTTCACCAGGTACACCAGGTACTGACAAACTCAACAATTCAAAAAAACTATTGAATCCTGTTTTCACTCGTTTCTTCATTCAAGCTGGGACTAACATCAATAGCACTTATGGTTACGGTTATGAACATCCATAGGGGGAGCATTCTGAGTCAACCTGTTTTTGTTTTCTGTTTAATATCTATAGCTGTTTTTTGTTTTAATAACTCATAATCCAATAATTTCTTTATGTCCTGGATATTATTTATATTACATACAGGACCACAACGTGGATTGTTAATTGTTAACTGTTGATTAACATGATTCATACTAGGAAGCAAGCTCTTGAGATGGCAATAGTTGCTGTAGAGGAAGAAACAGCAATGAACAGAGTAGGAATTCTTGAAACTAATACATTGGATGCAGCAGAGTTAAATGATAGAAATTATAGAAATCTGGATGTAAGCACTAAGAATATTAAATTGAGGAAGGATAGGAACCAGTATGGGACAACATTCTCAAAAGGGGGGAGGAAGGGAAAATTAAAGAAATCAAAGAAGAGTCTGAAAAGAGGAAGGAAATGGGAAAGAAAGGGCAAAAAAGGTGGAGAAGGCCCTCTGTTGCCCCCCAATAGGGGGTTAAACAGGGAAGTAGAGCAAATAGAACAAGTGCCTAAAAGTATTACTAGACAAACCAAAATAGATGACCACTTTTTTGTTAAAAAATCTCCCCTAGAAACCAGTATGAATATTGTACTGCAATCTCATGACCCACTATAAATCTCTAATATAACTAGACTGTTGTCAACACCAAAAATAATGGGCAATAGAGATCTTTCCCTAGAACAGGAAAAGCCCATTTCTAGAACCCCCACAGCCTCCCGAAGTGGTCAAGCTGAATCCCAGAAATGGACTGAGTATCATACAGGAGAATATCAAACTGAACTCTTACATTCTCCGGTCATGTTTAGTAGCTATAATGACACGTTTAATGAATCTTGTCCTGTAGTGTTTTCCCCAGAGAATTATACTCCCATTATGACTAGAAAAGCAGACAGGTCAAATCCTATTCAAGCCACTATGAGTAAAGCAATGGAAGAGATGCATGCTTCCATTCAAGGTTTGAAAAGGCTTGACTCAGAGACTAGGAGTTATAAGTATAAAGATGTGGCTCACCCAGTTTCAGCTTATCCTTTTGCATTAAGTGAGGATTTAAAAATGTTGTTGAAGATCCATACATGGCACAGTTAATGATTTTGCATCAAATGATTGGTATACAAAATGAAAATAGAAACAGTGAAACAAAGTACCACTGCTAATAGTTTCAAACTTGATGAAATTCTATCTCTTCTTAGGAAATTGGTTCCTAGTACCCCTCATTCTCCTTCACTTATTTTAGAGCCTCTAGAGCAAAAGAGACCAGATTTTTCTCTACTGGAGATTCCCATTACTCCAGTAAAAAACAGTATTAAGACTGAGGAAACAAGGAATAGGGGAAAAGTAGGAAAAACATGTATTAATACTGGTGTGGTTAACTCCTTTAAGTATAAAGATAAATATAAAGGTAAAAGGACGGGGAAGGGGAAGGGAAAGGGTAAAAGTATTAGAACTACAAATGAACACAATAATGGTGAACAAACCAGAAATGCGGTCGATATACAGGAAACAAATCCTGCCCTGGAGTTTAAAAAAAGAGTTCCAAAAAATAATGAAAAGTTTGGACAATTGGTATTGATAGCTGGATCAGAGGTTCAAGCTGAGGCTCAAACAGAGGCTCAAATAGGTGAACAAACCTATTATCAGTCTGGTAATGTTGAATTAGCACAGGTCACTAAAATTTGTAATACACTTGAGAATGAAATCAAAGCTCTAAGACAGGAACTGGAAAGGTGGAATCTTTCTTTTTATAACAATATGGTGAATACCCAATTGCAGCCAGGAGTGTCTCAAGTAAATATAGATTTAGACAATTATGCAATTTTGTGTCTTTATGGGTTAAAGTGGGACAAGAATCTAACATATGTTAATAATAAGGCCAAGACTGTGCATCTTTTACGGCTACTACTGGTCTGCATATTGTTGAGGAAGACTTTGTTCAAGTATGGAACGATAGAGATGCACAAGGTATTGAGTATGTCTTCTTGTTCTGTACTTCAGCACGTCTAGCAAACCATCTCTGGTTGAATGGTCATGCCCTGATTGATAGGGGCTATTATATTAGCCATATTAATAGGGATTTTTTAAATCCTCAGGTGTCCAAGAGTATGGAGATATAACCTCAGATTTCTACATTTGGATTTAAGCCATTGCCCTTGGAAAATGATCATAAGCTGAGAAATGCTGTAGTAAATGTTCTCACTCATTTTTTACAAATTAGCCCTGAGAACTTTAAAATTCTTAGTGTAGTCAGAAGATTTCATGATGCTGATGCTTCTCAAATAGATGTTTTGCTGCAGACAAAGAACATGGTTGATATGATCCTGCAGAAAGCTCTACTTCTAGATAAAATAAGGATTTGTATCCTGGACTCTAATATCCTGTTGGGACACTCCCCCTGGTGATGATGTGTCTGCCCCCCCCCCAGATAAATAATTGGGAAAATAGAACTCTGCCCATCTTTGGTATACAAAGGGCCAGGAGTGAAAATAACCAGACGCTTTAAGCTAGTTCTTCAGGATCTTTTCTAGCATGTTCTTGGTATACCCAAGTTCTTTGATGACATCAGTCTGATATGTCAATCTGGCCAAGATACTGACAGTGACCAAATACTTATTAACATGCTTACACAAGAGGCCTTCCATAGACTGTCTAAACATTTGCCAACTTTTTACAGTCTGGGCATTTACATAATGGAATGGGATAAGGTGGACACAAACAGGAAAACCAATGGAGAATCTAATATAAATGTAGTGGTGAATGCAGACCAGGTGTGCAATAACTTCAATTGTGCTGAATCACAATTGGAGTTTAATATACCCACTAAAAATAGATTTGCAAATTTGTCGCTGTCTGATTCTTGACTTACTGCTTCCACTATTAACTTGGCCCATAGTTCATTTATGAATAATTGGGCCCTCATTTTTTGGAACATCTCGGGATTAGTGCCAACATTTTCAGATACTGATTGGAGAGCATTTATAAATCAACATCATATTGTTTGTTTGCAAGAAACTTGGCATCTAGATTCCACTGATGTTTCTCTAAACAGGTATTCCTATTTTCAGGTTCCTGGAAAAAAACTGCTAATTTTGGTAGGGCATCAGGTGGGCAAGTGACCTGGGTTAAAGAAGATGATAATCTTAAATTGTACATATAATTAGCAATACAACTGCACAGGCTTTTCTAGTCTATACTAAGGATTCTTCATTTTGTTTAATAAATGCTTATATCCCACCTCGAGAATCAAAATACTATTCTATAAAACTTTGGAATGAGTTAGAACATCTACTATACTTTAGTTGGACCAGTACTGGATGTGATAACATCCTGATTTGTGGTGACTTTAACAGCCGCATTGGCACCTTTGATGGCTATGGGCATTGTGAGGCCCATATTTGGGTACATGGCAACATAACTGCTTTTCTGAGGAATGCAATGGATCAAAGTGTAAATACCTCAGAAAAAAATTGATAAATTTGTTACAAACTTTCAGTTTAGCCCCCTTAAATGATAGAATTCCAGTGGACCAGTCGGGGAAGTTTACATATATTAACTCCCTGGGTTCTTCCACCTTAGATCTACTCTGTTGGAATGGTAGCATGAAATTATGGACTTCCTTATCAATTCCTACTAGAAGTGAGAGTGATCATTCCCCGGTGATCCTGACCTGGGGAACTAGGCCTCTTGAAATATCTTTTCCAGTGAATACCTCTGCGATCCGAGGTCACTCAAAAATAAGATGGCTCCCAGGTAAATTAGACATGCTGGTTTCACTAATGGAAGGAATTGTAACCACTCTTGATAATATCCCAGAAAATAAGCAGACATTTGAATCCTTGCATTCTATGATGATGGTTGCTATGATAAACTTAGGGAATGCTTTGCCTATTCCATCATATTGAAAAGAAATTATAAGAAATGGGTTGACCACTCTTCATTTGATACATGGTTTGACACAAGCTGTTTAAAGTTTAAGTGTCAATTAACCAAATTAATTAGGGTTACTAGAGCACTCAATTCTAAGAGCGCCTACAGGGAATTAAACAATAAAAGATCAGCCTATAAGGAATTTTTGATACACAAACAGGGAGCTTTTCAGCAGAAAAAATGGGATCAAATGCTTACAGCAATACAACATAATGACTGTAAAACATGCTGGCTCTTAGTTGCCAAAGGAACAGTTAATAGTAAAAACAAACATGTTTTTTATATACACATGGAAAACTGGGTCTCCCATTTTAAAAAGTTATTTTATGACCCAGATTTAACTGATTTGTCAAGTGATTAGTGTAAATTAATAAATAAAACTCAAGTACTGTCAATCACTGTTAAAGAGCCAGCCCAGTGGCACTGAGGGTTGAGGCACTGGATGCCACACCTCGTACCATGCCGGCAACCCAGGTTCAGGAGCGAGCTCGGCACGCTGGCGGTCGGCAGGGGACAGGTGAGGATTGAGCACCCGTATGGGCTGCTTTCCTTCCCGCGGGATGGGGTGGGACTGCTCGGCATGCCAGCGGCTCCTGGTGGAGACCGGGGGTGCTGCAGCATGTCTGGCTGCACATAGTTAGCGTGCCCTGATGTGGGAAGAGATTGCCGTGCATCCTACATTGGGGTTGTGCACAGACACAGGAGAAGGGAAAGTGGAACAGAAAAAGGAAAAAAACTGGTCTGTGGGGTAGGCGACGGCACCTGCCCCCATCCCCAATGCCAGGCCCATCCAATCTGAATTTCCAGGTTCCTCCACCCGGGTCCTCTCTCCCATCGGGGTTTGTCTCAAGGAGCACCCAAAAGAGGAGGGGTGGCCCCACCCCGGAGGGGTTAAGCCGGGAGTACTGACAGTGGAGAAGAGGAGGAGGAGAGAGGAGGTACAGATGGAGGACTTCAGGCTGGGGAGGATCAGTCAGGATGCCTGAGAGAGTCCCCCCAGACTGTGACCGGAGGGAAAAAGAGTTAAAAAAAATCACTGTTAAAGAGACTTATCTAGCAATGACCTGTTTAAAAAAGAAAATAGCTCCAGGTCCAGATCAAATAATTCCAGAAATCTAGCTGATGGTGCCTTCTCTTTGGTCTAAACTACTCACATTTTTTTTCAATTTATGTATAACTAATAATAAGGCACCATCCTCATGGAAGGGAGCTATTATTGTTCCCATATTCAAAAAAGGGAATACAAGTGACACCAAGATGTATAGACCTATCTCCTTGTTGGATATTAGTGGGAAATTATTTGCCAAAATTCTCTTAAATAAATTAATATCTCAGTTAGACCATCTAGGAAATATTTCAGAATTTCAAGCAGGTTTTAGAGCAGTACAACAGATAACTGCTTTGTATTATTACATTTAATTGAGAAGTACATTACACTGAGGAAGCAAAAATTATTTGTGGCTTTTATTGATTTCTCTTCTGCTTTCGATAATACTTCAAGATGTAAATGATGGCAAGTCATGATTAAGAAAGGTTTCCAACTGGACCTTATCCGGGTAATAAGCAACCTTTACTCAAATACCTGGGCTCAGGTCAGAGCTGGCAATAATGATAATTTATCATCTAAGTTCCGTACTAATAAATGGGTGAGGCAAGGTTATGTCTTAGCACCAGTCTTATTTAATATTTACATAGATCAGCTTTTAGAAGAGTTGCTTAAATCACCATCGGACTCTCCCATCATTCACTCAAGGTTTTGTACAGCTCTTGCATAGGCTGATGACCTTGCCTTGATAGCTCTGACTAAAATGGGTCTTCAGAGAAAACTAGATATCCTTAATGATTTTGCTTCCTCTTATAGCTTACAAATAAATGAAAGCAAGAGTCAGATTGTTATTTTTGGTTCTAACAAAACAAAGGATACCTGGTTGGTGGGGAAACAGGTACTAAAAACTATTAAAACTTACACCTATCTTGGTATTACATTCACAAATAACTGCCAGTGGACACAGCACTTAAAAACATTATTGACAAAGTTAAAACAGACTGCTGGAGCCTAAGCCAGGTTTAACAATAAATTGGAGCGTAATAGTGTAAGGCCTCTGTTAAAAGCAATTCAAGCTAAGTATCAATCAATATCTTTATTTATCCAGGCGGGCACCATTGAGCAAGCTCATTTACAAGGTTAGACCTGTGAAATACAGCAATAATACAATTGAACATATAAGTACAGGCATAGGAACAACCATTGAGCAAGCTCATTTACAGGGTAGATATGCGACATACAAATAATAATACAATTGAGCATATAGTACAGCCATTGGAACATAGGTACAGCCATTGGAACAACATGTTTGGTAACAGTCTATAATAATAATATATATGCAGTGAAAATGACAGAAGACATAGGTCAGAAATAAACAGGCATAGAAACAGTGCTTATACAGGCTTAGCACATGAAGCTGAGCATTTCTGCAAGGTTTAGTTGTAATATCAGTGGGGAAGGGCAGAAGCGGGAGATTTATGCGGCATGGACTATATAGTGCAGGGAGGGCAGGGAATCATAGAGTTCTTGCGAATGGTAGGCTGATGGTCACAGTTGAATAGGAGTGGCAGGCAGTGTGCTGGCACAGAGATGAGACTTCCAGCTGATTATTGGCCATTTACCATAATTGCGGCAAATACAGCAGATATGAGGATGAAAACCGCTGAGATCGTGTACTCTGTGGGCTCGGATCTGAGCAGTGGTACAGGCTGGGGGTGAGGACCATAGGAAGATTTGAATGCCTTTGATCACATTAGGGGGAAGTATATGTCTCAGACCTTGTACCTAGCTGAAATCTGGGGCCCCAATAAGCTTGGGTCCCTAGAGCTTCCCTTAAATAAAGTTTACATACATTGCTTGCAGTGGGAAATGCTTTACCTGCACCCATTTTATGGGCAGAACTGGGTTTATCGAGTCTGGAAGCCCAATATACAGTCAAACAGGTGGGTTATTGGATAAATGTCACCTGAATGAATTCAAATAGACTTCCACAGGATTGTCTTAAAGAGAAAAGAAAATGGGATCGACTAGGATTTAAACAATCAAACTGGTTGAAAAACCTTGAAGCAACTCTTCTAAAGTAAGATCTTACCTGCTTACAGAGATATGTGGATAAGGGTATCAGTATTAATTTAAAATATAAAGCATTTTGTAAAAATAAAATCCTTAATCAATTTAAGTTGGCTGATTGTGTCACCATATCCCGTCTAAATATTTCTCCATGGCTGATGCAGAATGATAATCAGTTTAGGTTCAGATATTATCTGGACTTTTTGATAGATCCAGAACTTAGAAAACTGTTTACTAGACATTGTCTGGAACAGTTTCCGAGTACAGTTTTAACAGCAAGATTTGAAAAATTGATTGATCCAAAAGATACTTTATGTACCTGTACGAATAAGGGGAGAGAAGATCTGGGTCATGTAGTTTTCGATTGTTCTTGGTACCACAAACCCAGGATGAGATGGCTTCTCCCAATGTGGAAGGGTATTGATATTACAGATAAAAATGTATTGTTAAACATTATGTTTACATCAGAAGATGATAATGTCATCAGCAAGGTAGCTGGGTATCTCAGAGCAATTGCTGGTATTAGAAGGAAGATCAAATAGCACTTTATCATGTATTTAAGAGAAGATGACTTGTTTTCCCATGTGTTTTTGATTGTACTGTAAAAATTGTCTGAAGTTGTTTGTATTTTGCACTGATAAATGTATTTTAGAAGAATAATTTGCATTTATTTATGTAATGGTCTTTGACCGAACAATAAAATGTACTTACTTACTTAGTAGTGTGAATTTTATTTTCTCATAAAAATTACTCAGAAAAACTAGAAATAAACAAAATAATAAACATAGTTCAAACTTGAGCATTCAGCACTACTCTTCCCCAGTAGATGCTGCCACAGAGTAGAGATACTTGGCATCAGTTGTCTCCACTATCATCTGTGTATTAACCAACAGTACATACAATAGGCCTATTCTCTAGGCTAATCTGCCTGAAGTGAGCACAAGAGGTGATTTTATACTGTCTAGCTACAGCCTCTTACAGGTCACATGGTCTACTGATCCACCCCTAAACTAATACATGATTTTTACGCTAATACAGACATTTGGGGGATCAAATAGACCTAACACAGTTTTTTAGGGTACATTAGCTGCTCAGGTAGTAGTACTTTTATTCATTATTAAACTTAAAAGTAAATATTCAGCATGCATATGTAATGGATCATTATAGCATGTTGCCCCGTTTACACATCAAGTATCATAAGCATGAAGATTACTATAACTAAGCCTCTGTTTGAGCCGTTGGTCCCTATAGTAGACCTAGACCACCTAGCAGTTGGTAAGAGGTTATTTTAGCTCCTCATTCTTTTATTTCTCAGACCAGGTTTTAAATCTACCTGACACCAGAACATTGAATTATTAAGTTATTGAAGTTCTATTTGTAAGAGGGGTTACATAGTCGTCAGCTGAACTACACAGCTGACGACCAACATTTCATTTGGGCCTTTTCCCTAAATATAGCTTATAAGCTATCTCTTGTTCCTTTAAACCCCTTTTCTTGAGTTATTAAGTTTATGCACCTGGGCCCTCTCCCTGTTGGGCACGCTGAGAGCCATGTGCTTTTCAGTGCACATTTGAGCCTTCTTTTCTTCCCTGCAGAAACTCTTCTGGAAGGTAGTCACACCATGCGTCAAAGTTTGAGCTTTCCTTGCTCCGACCAACACTGCGGCGCCACAGTGCAGCTAATTCATTAAACCTCAAACAGCGGTTTCAATTTATTTATTTTTCCTCTTTTTTCTTTGGTTGGTTACTATAATACCAGTACTCTATGAGCAAACCAGGGGCACCTTAAAATTTGAACAGCTATGAGTGTGCTTGCTCTACAGAAACCCAACTTTATGCACCTCATAGCAGAAGCAAAAGCTTATAACTCTTAACATTACAGGGTACATCTACAGACACCAAGATCGCTACAATGCAGTATCTTTAATTATTATTTATGTGGTCTGGTGTTTGTACCCAAAGGAACCATTTTTGTTTGGCTGTCCATGCATTGCAGGGTTTTTCTTCCCCACTAAAACAGGGACCTGACCAATTCTGCATCAGGACCAGAGTGCGCTAAACAGATGTTTCACCCATACCAACATGGTCCAGTGCATTTTAAATTCTCTCACTACATAGAGAGTTACTCTGACCCCTTTGTAGTGCCTAATTCTTCAATTACTTCTAGGCACTATCATCATAGGGGCTTAAATCACTATGAAGGTACCTGAAACAATGAAAAAGAACTGTAGAGGTGTAGAATAGTAGAGGAACTTTGATACGATGCAACCCTACCAAAGGTGAAAAAGTTAATTTGGATAGCAAGATAGAAAAACAAATGCTACTGCAGCAGTCTTAGAGGGACTAGAAAAGAGCAGGGTCTTGAGGTGCTTCCTATATTCGGGGGGGGGGTTACTCTACCACACCCCCATCTTAAAATATGTATCCCAGTTAAGGAAAAGATGGGACAAGAGCCCAAGCACAGCACAGCTCACCCACACCAGGACCCAGCTGGTAACCACTGTTCAGGCTGTTGCTAGTACACAAAGTCCACCACCACCACCACCCCTCCCAGCTGTTCCAGATTCTGGAGCTCCTGTTTGGCTTTGTTTTTTGTACTCACCTGGGTGCACCAATACTTAACCAGTGCTAAGCATCCATAATCCAATGGTTAGGTAACAAACCCCATATAGTAAGCTTCCATCAAACATTAGTGAACAGTATTTGTATAAGTAATTTATTATGACTGCAGTAGTGAAACAAGAAAATAATGTGTGCGTGCAGGGGGAGAGGAAGACAGAGTGTACTGAGGGGAGACAGAGGAGGGAGTATGCAAGAAAAGAGTGTGTGTATGTGGGGGGGAGAAGACGACGTGTACTGAGGGGAGAGAGAGGAGGGAGAGGTGGAGAGAGAGACTGAGGACATGAGCTGAGTGCAAAGAGCAGGAGGAGGCGGCAGAGAGAGAAAGAGGAAAAGGACATGAGCTGATTCATGTATGCCATTACAGGGTGTGCTTCAACTCCACTCGGAGTATGGAAGAAGTACGGAGCAAGCTGTGCTGTGTTAGGAATTCCAGTCAGATCACTTTTTCTGATAGCAATATGTCAGCATAGCTCTGACGATATGCAGCCATAAAAAGACAGGTTAGGCAGCCTTTTTTGTCTTAGCAGAAGTGCTATTTTTTGGGTGAATTTTTTTCCTGTTTTCTTTGGTTTGTAATCTTAGTTCTGTAAAACAGTTAGGTGTGTTTTACCAAATTTTTTTTGTCACTGTAGTTTAACTATATTGATTTCATTTTTGTTTATTGAATGAAGTTAGCATTTTTTCATATACACAATAACGTCGTTAAAATTACCTGAGTTGTTGCGTCTTGTGTGTTCCCCTTAGTCCCTGAAATCCCTGTTGTGTATTGTTTGCGCAAAAAAAAAAAAAGAACAAAAAAACTGGAGTGGTGTGAGTGCTGAAGGTGATTTACTTATTTAAAAAGCTGGTAACAGTGAAAGGCACATTGAACCAGGACTCATTTCCATGTACTACCTGGGGAAACGGTAAAGGGAGAAACATGTTACACATACAATACAATATACAGAAATACAAGTCCAAAAGTCAACAAATTAAACACAAGGGAGTTGGAACACTCAGAAAATAGCAAAAGTCATGGACAATGAAGGTAAATCCTTGTAGCAGCCATGAGTAAAGTAAGTAATTAAAAAAAGTAGCAGTGACATTTTAAGCTGTGGTGGAAACTGGTGTACAAGGAGCAGTGTTGGAGTAAAAATGCAGCTAGTAAACCACAGCAAGTACAGGAGCATTTCTGCAGCAGGTGAGAGTACGTAATGAAGCTAGGAGCCCGAACTTCAACAGAGGGTGCTACTGCTTTCACAGGGTCTGCCCGCTGCCCTACCATGACACTTCCCTTACGCCCTCCATGAACCGCTGTTGGCACAGATGGATCACCACCCACATTTGCCACTTTCCTCTGCTTCTCCTCCTACTTGGCCTAGTGATTTGCCATGAGATGGGTCCATGTAGGTCCTCTGTTTGCCCTGGGAGACATGTTTATGGCATAGGTTGCAAGTGACCACACTAACCCTAAATCTAATGTCCCATAGGATGACACACTGCAACTTCAACAAGCCATAACTCCACCTGTCATTGGAGATAAGGAACACACTATACATCCAAATAAGGGTCATAATGTGTATTACAATATACCCCTGGGAAAATTCATGGGGTGTGCACAACACCGCAAATTCACATCCCAACTTTACCATGAAACATAGAATTTGATGGCAGATAAGGACCACTTCGACCACCTAGTCTGCCCATTACCCTACCTAGAGTATAAGCTGCAGATCCTATTTAACCAACAGCCTATTTCTTCCTACCCCCCACAAAAATTGCCTTATGTCTGTCCCATGCATTCTTGAATTCTCCCACAGTTTTAGACCCCACAACCTCCTCAGGAAAGCTGTTCCATGCATCCACCACCCTGTCTGTGAAAAAATACTTCCTCACATTGCCCCAGAGCCGTCCCCTCTCTACCTTCAAATTGTGTCCCTTGTTCTTGCACATCTCTTTTTCTGAAAGATGCTACCCTCTTGGACTTTGTTGATTCCACTGAGGTACTTAAACGTTTCCATCATGTCCCCCCTCTCCCTCCTTTCCTCAAGGGTATACATATTAAGCTCCTTTAGTCTCTCCTCGTATGGCTTCTCTTGCAGACCCTGCACCATTTTAGTTCCTTCCTCTGAATTGCCTCCATCCTGTCTATGTCCTTGCGGAGATGGGGTCTCTAGAACTGGATGCAGTACTCCAGATGGGGTCTCACCAACTGTCTGTACAGGGGGATAACAACTTCCTGTTTTCTGCTGGTGATACCTCTCCCTATACATCCCAATATCCCCCCAGCCCTCCCTACCACCTTCTCGCATTATTTGCCAACCTTAAGGTCATCTGATATGATTACCCCTAGGTCTCTTTCCATTTTTGTTGTTGTTACTACCTTCCCCCCATTGTGTAATCTTCCCCTGGGTTTTTGTTTCCCAGGTGCATTACTTTCCACTTCTTTGCATTAATCCAAGCTGCCATACTTCTGACTATTCCTCCAACCTTGCCAAGTCCCTTCTCATCTTTTCCACGCCTCCTTGTGTATCAACTCTGTTGCAGATCTTTGTGTCATCTGCAAAGAGGCATACTTTTCCTTCCAGTCCCTCTGCAATGTCACTTATAAAGACATTAAAAGGACTGGACCCAGTATGAACCCTGGGGTACCCATTAGTAACCCTCTTTCTTCAGAGTGGACTCCATTTTACAATTACCTTCTGTGTCCTGTTGTACAGCCAATGTTTTACCCAGGCTACCACCTTGGGACCCACTCCCAGGCTGGTTAATTTGACTACTAATCTTTTGTGTGGGACTGTGTCAAATGCCTTGCTAAAGTCTAGGTAGGCCATGTCCACAGCCCCTCCCTGGTCTACTACTTTGGTCACCCAGTCAAAGAAATCAATTAGATTCATCTGACATGACCTTCCCACTGTGAACCCATGCTGCCTTGGGTCCTGTGCCCCACTGGCCTCTAGGTACTCAACAATTCTTTCCTTCAGAAGTGATTCCATCACTTTCCCTAACACAGAGATCAAACTGACAGGTCTGTAGTTTTCTGCCTCTGTCTTGGTCCCACTTTTGTGAAGGGGAATCACATCCACCTTCTTCCAGTCCTCAGGTACCACACCATCCTCCCATGATTTGTTAAAAAGCGTAGTCAGTGGTGTCACTAGTTCTCTGCTTAATTCTTTTAGAATTCTGGGGTGAATTCCATCTGGCCCCATTGCTTTGTCCACCTTCAGTTTTAGGAGTTCTTTCAGAACCTTTTCTTCTGTGAAAGGACTGGGATCAACTCCCTCAGAGTGCTTGGTTAATTGGATTAGGCACCTCCCCACTTCCTCTTTTGTGAATACTGAACAGAAGTATTCATTCAGTATCCCTGCTTTTTCACTGTCACTCTCAGCCCACCCACCGTCCATTCTATTCAGCCTCACTATCCCTCCCTTTGTCTTTCTATGCTCTCTGATATACCTATAAAAGGTTTTATCCCCCTTCTTAACCGAGTTAGCTATCTTTTCCTCAGTTTGTGCCTTTTCTATTCTGACTACTCTCCCTGCTTCCTTCTGCCTTAGCTGGTACAGTTCTCCGTCCTGCTCCTTCTGTGTTTCCTTATACTTCCTAAATGCTATCTTTTTCTCCCTAACCTTCAGCGCCACCTCTTTTGAGAACCATAGTGGCTTTTTCTTTCATTTTGATTTGTTTATTTGCTTCACACAAAGGCTTGTTGCCTCTGTGATGGCAGTTTTGATATTTGCCCATTGTTGCTCCACCCCTCCTTCTAGCCTGTTTGCTAGTTCTTTTCTAAGGCACTCTTCCATCTTGCCAAAGTCAGCCCTCCTGAAGTCCAGAACCCTCACTTTTGTATGGCTTGACTCTGTAGCAGAGTTTATCGTGAACCACACTGTTTGGTGGTTACTTGTTCCCAAATGGCTACCCACTTCTAGATCTGAGATCCTCTCACTGTCCCCATTTGAGAGTAAGAGGTCTAAGATTGCTTCCTCATGAGTGGGTTCCAAAACTAGCTGTTTGAGGCATGCCAACTGAAGGGCATCAAGAATGGCCCTGCTTTTGGATGTGGCTGACGTAAAGGTGCTTCAGTTAACATCTGGCATGTTGAGGTCCCCCATCAACAGTATCTCCCCTTTCTCTGCCATCCTAAGTATGCCTTCTGTCATATCCTTGTCCATTCCCTCCCCCTGACATGGGGGTCTATATACAACCCCTGTGCAGTCTGTGGTGCCATTTCCAGTCTCTAAGGTGACCCACAGTGCCTCCTCTCCTCCCTGTTTACTCTTTTGTTCAGTTCATTTATTCAGAAGTTGCACCATAATATGCAGTTGTGCATGTGCAGCCGAATATCCTGAACATGTGTGATTGTGCAGTGGGAGATGTGTGGTGCGGCAGGTACCCAGAGCCCAGTGCAGAGCATACAGAAGTGTACGATGCAAAGCCTCTTGCACAGCACACAGATTTGCAATACTCAGCCAGGATATGCAAATGGCCTCATTGTACAGTCAGTACCCAAACAGCACATTTGCATCTCATTACTGGAATGTATTCAGGCCATTTGCATACCATTGGCATGTGCAGTTCCAGTATTACAGGGCAGCACCACCACTCCACAAAGGTGATCAGGAGGTACTGCAACCTAGCAGGCAGGTGAGAATGCATGTTTGTTTGTGAGTGGTCTGCACTGGCCTGAGTACAGTGCTACATACCCCCCAAACCCTTAGCACCCAAATGTGTGCCAAGGTATGTGACAACTGATTGGAATGTGTGACACAGCAGCAAACATGATAGTGCAAGCTCTGAAGACAGTGGAAATAAGTGCACCAATGTTGCTACGGAGTGTTGATACCTAAAATCTCTTATTATCATACAATTCTGCATAACAGTCCCAGTGGACTGTGTGTAATGTCACTCACTCTATGTGGGTCAGAGGGTGTCTGAGTGATAACATGAGTGCCATACCCCATACTGTGTGACAGTTGAAGGGTTTACAGTGCTACTACCCATGGCCATGCCCTAGGTGGCTCCATGCACAACACTAGAAGGGTCTGGTGTCCTTGGGGCATGCTCCTGCTGCCTCCAGGCTGCAGGTGGTGCCACCCCTGCCCTGCACTCCTAGCAGTTGTGCACTGTCCACCACAAATACACCACAGTGACCCAAACCCAGGACCCCTGTGGTATTGTCACACTGCAGGGATGGCATAAGTGACATGTATGTGGTTCCCGGTGGCATAGGGTCTGGCACAGGTGTGCTGTGTGCACCTATGGTGTTCCACTGTGGGTGTGTGCCACTGGGCTGTCTTTGACCCATGCCATGCAGCCACCATTACCACCATGCATCCTGCTCACCACTGCCCCAGACACCACCATGGGCGGATGCCTCCATGCTGATGGCCACATGGGTGCAGACCATGACACCTGGTACATGTGCTGCATTGTGCATTGTCTGCTTCACTGCTGTGCTAGGGGTGCATCTGACTAGTATGTGGCAGCTGAGTGTCCCCGACCTGGGTGTGGTGAGTGGGGTGGCTGACTGGGTAGTGCCAGTATTGCCACCCAGCAGGTGCTCAGCAAGCTGGCACAGCACAGGTGTAGCTTTGGGTACTACTGCCCTGGCATGACTGCTGTGTGTGGGTGCCTGGAGCACATCCTGATGCACCTCTGAGGGCTGTCTCAGTGTTGCCTGTCTGCAATTCTGCAGCCTGCCTGTGGGTGACTGGTCGATTTAGGCCATCCCCTTACATACCTAACTTTGCGTAGCACAGTTTTGTGATGCTTGACACATGCACCACACATTTTGGCTGAATACATACTTACATGGCATATTGAGGTGCCTGCCCCGTTTTCTGCGCTGTATACATTATTTCTGCATGATCACGCATTCGGAAATGGACAATGCATCCCTCCTTTTCAAATATCGCGCTTCCATGCATTTTCTGGGATGCGCCGTGCATTTCCATTTTGGGCCATGCATCTCCTTTGAATATGTCAGCCCTTGTGTGCAAAACCATTGTTTACTTACTGTGTACTGCAGTACGGTAGATTGCATCAAATCAGCATGAGTCTGTTTATTCCAGTCTGACATATGCTATAACCAAAAATCTCAGAATCCCCCACTGCTGAAATAAGAGCAGGGCTGCATCAGCAGGAGATTCAATAGCCTGCAGTGCATGTCAGAGCTTTAATAAGCTCCAATCAGATGTTTGCTGGCCCAGGTATTCTCGCTGGTCTGAGAACAGTCCTCTTTGACGCACTTAGCCCCCCAGAAGACAGTGAAACCAGCAAACAAAAAATTAGAGCTTATAAAAACTCTAACAGGCACTGCGGCTATTGAATTTCCCACATGTAACCCCCAAGGGGCTTTATCCTAAGGGCTACTACCCTTGCCTGCCTCAATGATAACAGGGTGAGGGGCCCAGATCCATTGACGGGTGCCTCCACCCAGAGGTTGGGGTCAGAATAGTCAAGGTTGACTCGGTCACAGCCCTCTGGGTTGCTGCGACCCCCCCCTTCTTCCCACTAGTGGCTTACACAGTTTAAGTATAATGGTTCTCTCCCAGCACGTTTACCCCCCTGTCTCGAACCACTCAGCTCACTCTGGGGACCCCCTAAAAATAAGGTACAGTTATCCAATATTCACTGTGCAGTATATCATCAGTGAAACACAACCCAGCCAGGGTACTTTTACAAATGAACAATCTGTTTTATTTGAGGGGAGACAACAAGGACCGGGGGAAATCAGGGTGATTGGCTTATTACTTTAAAATATATTTAACTACCTAGGGCTCTGTGCAGAGGCCTAAACCTATCAGTTGCTGTCTATGGGTACCCAAGCCCTGATGGCTAGTTCCTCGATGCAGCTGGTTGGGGCCCTGACACAGAGGAGCATTCAATTCCTGGGCCGATCAGATGGAGCCAGAAACTCAATTAGTATAGTCTGCAATACAACAAATGACTTTGCCTGGGTTTGAAAGCATTAACAGGGAACTGCCCTGATTCAGTACTCACAACTCCGACAGAGGACCACCCTTTCACCACTTGCAGGGCTGAGCCTGAGTTCAAAGGCCTCCTCACACATTTATATGGAAAACAGCAGAGGAGTACCATACCAGGTAGCTGCTCCCAGGACCTGAGCAAACCCACAGCAATTTCGGGCATTAACTGCAGCCTCAAACGTCCTGACAGACCGAGCGCGATTCAGCAGATTCTCCAGTCCTCTTCAGGTGAAGCCTGGTAGGTAGCTGTGTTTATACACAGCCTCCTCTGACCGCACGCTGGCGGATTTAATCCGAAGCTTTCTGACTAGGCAGAAATGGCCACCTCAGGCCTTTCATGCACTTCCCGCGCGAACACTCAATGGCGCAGAAGCTCAGAGCTGCCTTCTTGTCTACAGTCACAGTGCCTCTGTCCCTAACTGCATGGGGCAATCCTCACAGTTCGGGCGCTACCCGACCTCATAGGCTGGCTACACATGCCAATCATTTTCTTTTGTTCTCAGTGGTGTAAAGAAGCGCCATAGCCCATAATACCACTTCCCAATATTACTAGCTGTATCTTCATTGGTCAGTCAACTTCCTATTGCGTCCTCACGATTTGATTGGTCCACTTCACCCGTTCAGGGCCAACATGGTGGGGTGCAACAACAGAAACAGCCCAGGCTGCAAGAAAGCAGGTTAGAACAAACTGCATCCTCATTATCACTATTAACAATTCCCAGCAAGTGGTTACATCTTCACAACGTGCTTCCTCTGTGCAATCAGCAACAGCAATAACAGAGCACTGAGGCAGCAGCTCGAGCGGGACTCGAGCAGGGAAACACACAGACCCCCCCCATTCGAACTAATTATAGCAACCTCAGGCGGCCCTTAAAGGGACAGTACACAGAGGCTCTAAAAGCACTCACAGCATTTCCATCTAAAATGGCTTAAACGCCGAACGCCAACCACCAGGGGGACCACTTAGGCAGCACCTAGGAGGCTTTTAGGAACCCCCATTTATAGGGGGGGGTTACACACAGATGCAGTCCTGCTCTGATGTCAGTTGCAGGGGATTCTAGAATTTCTGGTTACAGCAAATGTCAGCTTGGATGTCAGCAGAATAAGCCTGATACAATATACTGTACAGCAGTAAACAGTAAATAAAAAAAAATTGTTTTCACAAAAAGTGCAAACTGGGACCAGCCCCACAGTTGGGGTGTGGAGCTCATAGTGCTGACTGTTTCCCTTTAAATACATTTTCAATGTACTCTAGGTACTTTGTTCCTGTTCTCTGTCAGTTTATTTTGAAGAGACACTGGCCTGGATTTTCAAACATTTAGACACAGTGGTCATGACAACTGTGCTCCTATTAATGGGCCAGGATGTTTGCCTGTGATTTGTAACGCATTTGTGACATGTTGCTCAATTTGCACCTGAAAAATGACATACAGTATACTGTATGTCAGATATTTGACACGTGTCATTTTTGGTGTGTTACTCATGTCACTTGAAAAAGAAGTTAGATCAAATTTTCTGTGGTCTATCAGCCTTGCTGCAAGTACCACAAGTGCGGCCATATCATACTCTAGCTGGCCTCTATAGTAAAATATCTTAAAAAGACTAAACCAGTCAAATATCTTACATATCAGTAACACTCAATAGCTATGCCATGCTGACATATACAATAACAAATTCAGGATTGGTTTATAATCTTATCTTTCCTGAACCCCAGTTCATACTGAGAGAACAGAGATGTAAGTGACAGAAAGCAGATTCCAATATCTACAGAACTGGACTAAGAAGCTGAGAAATTATAATGAAAGAACGAGGTAAAAGATAAATTGCTATTATGCTGGAAAAGACAAAGAGCTCTAGTAACATTCCATAAAATGAAAACTTCACTCCAAAAAATAATTACTCAAAAAACCCTTGCAGGACAAGTTCATTTATATACTGTACTACTGCTCATTGTGAAACCTCCTACACACTGCTGCCGAGTTCCTTTTGTATTTCAGCTCTGGCAGTACTCAAATCCTCACTTCCTTTCTTCCTACTCTGAAATGAAGTACTAGCTCTCTGATTTTCATGGTCAATGTCACATAGTATCTAGAAATAATGAAAAAGATTTATACCTTTTACTCCAACATCAAAAAATTGGGGGAAGAGACATTATGTATTCTTAGTGAAAATATTTTTTATTTTATCTGAAAGAGATAACACCATCATCCCTTATACAAACCTTCACGATAAACAAGGATGGGAGGACAATCAATGAAGGAGGGTAGATTCAAATGAAATAGCAAGAAGAATTTCTTCACAGAACAAGTGCTGTACTTTGGAACAGACTTCCAGAACAAGAGGTGTCAAATGACACTTGCTTTTCAACATGTTTTGCTCCCCATGTGTCTCTGATGCTTGGCTCTCTTCGGAATTCCCGAGGCACACCCAACCCCTGCACCCAACAGTACTCATCTGTTCTCCATGGAGCCATGGTATGCCCCACAGCTGGGATCTGATCTGGATGGGGGAAGTATCCCTGACTGTGGTCTTTTATGAGGCACTGGGGCAGGGGAGGTGTGGGGCCTGGATATGCCGAGGTCCATCGTTGCGAGTATTGGGGTCAATTTCCCTGGTTTTCTAATCCCTCCCACATACATGATCACAATCTGTGACTGTCAGATGGCTGCCAGAAGAGAAGATGTCTGAAGGGCTGGGCTGGCCTTCGATCTACACCATTTCTACCAGTGAGTGGGGGGGTGCAGGGTGTGGGTCCTCAGTGGGTAGACAGGTGGGGGTGGCAAATCCATGGGGGGGCTTTGGCACTCAGTGGACAGGGAAGCGAGCTCACCAGGGATTTTTATTATACAGGTGACACAGGGCAATCTGGAGAAGAGGGGTCCACTAGACTACCAGGGACCACTGGATATGTATACAATGGGGACGATCTGGGGAAGAAGTTCCCTGGACTATCAGGGATCACTGGAAATGTATACAGTGAGGGTGATTGGAAAGGGAGAACCACTAGACTGCCAGAAACTGATCTGTTTACCACCCAGCATGGGCACTAAGGGGTGATCTGCACACATGCAAATGAACCCATAATGGACATGCAGATGGCCCCTTATTCCTTTGCATGCCCATTGAGCTCATTTATATGCCCAGGCTGAATATGGCACACAGAGGTCCTGGCCTATCTGGTTTCAGGTAGCACTGCCTCCTGTGAGCTATATGCAGCCCTGGTCTGTATCAACATACTGTAGCGCATATCTACTAAGTGCTGCACTGACATGGCTCAATATTCAGTCACTTAGCACACCCACAGGGTCACCAGATGTAGTGAGGTAGATTTTCCTGCAGAGAAACATAGAAAACATAGAAAAATTGACAGCAGAAGGAGACCAAGGGTCAGTCAAGTCTGCCCAATATTTCCGGAGAACTTCTCAGATCCCAGGACCTAGCCCCCATTCTGAACTCTACCCATTCCAATTTCCTTGGATTTTTTATTCAAGCATTCTCCTTATCCCAGCCAACTTTGAAAGCTGTCACCGTCTTGGCTCCTAGAACCTCTGCTGGCAGCCTTGTCCAAGGCTCAATGACCCTTTCCGAGAAATAGTGTTTCCTGAGTTCTTTCTTGAAGCACCCTCCCTGCAGTTTTCATTCATGCCCTCTAGTATTTGAGCTGGAAACCTTGTTGAACAGTTCAGAGCAGGGCACTTTATTTATTCCTTTCAGGTACTTGAATGTTTCTATCATGCCCCCCTCTCCCTCCTATATTCTAGTGAGTACATATTTAGTGCTTCCAAGTGCCCCTCATACGAAAGCCCATGCATGCCCTGAATCATGTTTGTCGCCATTCTCTGTACAGCCTCTAGTCTGTTTTTGTCCTTCTTAAGGTGTGAACTCCAAAGCTGAGCACAGTACTCAAGGTGAAGCCTCCTTAGGGACCTATAGAGTGGCAGTGTCATCTCTATGTTTCTGCTGTCAAATTCTCTCCAAATACATCCCAACATTTAGTTGGCCTTGCTGTAAGCAGTGTTGCATTGGCTGAACTGCTTAAGGGTGTCATAGATGATAACGCCCAGGTCCCTTTCCTCCTGTGAAGCACAGAGTCTGACTCCATTAAGCCAATATGCAGTCTTCGGGTTCTTTTTGCCTAGATGCATCACCTTACACTTCTTGGCATTGAACTTCAGCTGCAAGACTCTAGACCATTTTTCCAAGCATTGCAGATCTTTTTGTAGGTTCTTTACTACTTCTTCACTGTCCACCCTATCTCCTAGCTTACTATCATCTGTAAAGAGGGCAATCTTGCCCTGTATGCCTACCTCAGTGTTGCTAATGAATACACTAAACAGTACTAGACCCAAGACTGAGCCTTGGGGTACACCACTTGTGACATCACCCTTATCTGACCTCTCTCCTTTGACAACCATTCTTTGCTTTCTGTCCTAAAGCCAGTTTCCTACCCATCTAACAATACTCTTTGCAGTGCCCATGTCCTCCAACTTTTTCCGCAGGGGATTATGTGGTACCGTGTCAAAAGCCTTTCTGAAGTCAAAGGAGAGATCTACTGGATGGCCCCTGCCCAATTCCCTAGTCATCCAGTCAAAGAATGTAATCAGGTTCATTTGACATGATCTACCTGCTACAAAGCCATGCTTCCTGTCATCCTGCAGGCTGTTCTTGTCCAGATACTCTACCAGGTCCTGTTTGATCAAAGCTTCCATCATTTTCCCTACTACAAATGTGAGGCTAATTGGTCTGTAGTTACCAGCCTCCTCTCTGCTCCCTCCCTTGTATAGAGGTACCACATCAGCCCTTCTCCAGTCTTTTGGCACAACTCCCATCTGAAGAAAATGATTAAACAAATATGCCCAGGGGTCTGCTAATATCCTTGCCAACTCTTTTAGCACCCTAGGGTGTATTCCATCTGGCCCGTGTGATTTATCCTGCTTTATTCTCTCTAGCACCTCTTTAACCCTACTGATGGTGAATGCTGGCAATTCCATTTTTGGTACCCCCTTGTCAACTGCTTTAATACAACTGTCAGGCATTGGGCCATTGTGTTCTTTGGTGAACACTGAGCAGAAGTTGTTCAGAACAGTGGCCTTCTGCCTGTCATCTTCTACTATCCTGTCAAAAGTTTAACTACCCCACCCCCTTCCTTCCTTTTTTATTGTATATACTGAAAGAATTGCTCATTACCCATTTTTACTCCCTCTGCTGTCTGAAGTTCAGCCACCGCTTTTGATTGTCTTACCATCCTCTTGGCTTCCTTATTCTTCCGAACATAATCTTAACCATGTGCTGTCACTTGTTTTCCTTTTAAAGTTGAGGAAGGCCTCTCTTTTGGTCCTAATCACTTTTTTGACTTGTAGTGAACCATATGAGTCTTTTATGTTTATGCTTTTTTGTCACTGTCCTTACGCACAGCTGTGTAGCCTCTAAGATGGCTTGTTTAATCGAGTCTCATATGTCTTCTACTTCCAATTGCTTCTGGATTCTCGCTCGTTTTCCTCTGGCCAATTCCCTCATTTTTTCGAAGCTATTTTCTCTAAAGTTTAGGACTTCTGCTCTGGACTGAGATTTTGCATCCCTTAGAGATAATTCAAACCAAACAGAATTGTGGTCGCTTTTCACCAGTGGCTCACCAACTCTAACAGTACCAGCCATCTCCGAGTTGGTGAGGACCGCGTACAGGATGGTGTCTAGCCTAGTTGGCTCACTTACTAGTTGTGTTATACTCTAGGTAGATGCAGTTACACCCTAGGTAGATGCAACACCTTTACAGGGATTAACAGGGATGCACCACCAGTCGATTCTTTTCCTCTCTTCCCACCTCCAGCCACTGACTGGGTACACACAGGAACCTTTACCATTACCTCCCCAATCGAGCAGCTGCAGAACATGTATGGGAGAGGGGCTGCACTGTACTGACTTAGGAGACCACAGAAAAATGTGAGACTCGGACAACCTGAAGCACAACTCTGACACAGTTTCAAAGTGAGAATAAGGTAACACTTTATTGACTGCTCTGCAACATACAGAGACAACTCACATGAAAAACCTTATCATTCAACCAATAAAACATTAAACTTTAAAATAATTGCATTTGCAGCAAACATTAACATCAATCTCTGTTTTTGTTGTCACCCACAGGTCTGTACCTGCTAACCTTTGGAGACTGTAGGCTATACACTAACCACCAGCCCTCCAGTTAACCAATATCACACCCAGCACTAGGCCAAGCTCCAGATCTCAGTCGCTGCACATTCACTTTTACATGCCATAAGGGCGTGCAGTGGCTACTAGACTTATACCCCCCTTCAACCATCCCACTAACTCCTTAAAAGCCCATATACCCTTCCCTGGTATCAATTACTGTAACTTATATTTTTAAACTTTTAATACTCTATTCACTTAAACTCTACAAATTCACATTCACTGTACTGGCATCACATAGCATTACACATTTTACATAACAGAATACATTTCCTCCATAGTCTCTTAGAAAACACAGTCCTTCAGTAGCTGGGTGGTAGACCTTGTAGTTAGAAGGATTCCAACGCATAACACAAATGAGTGTCCCTCTTGAACTAGTCTCAAGTTGAAAAATACATTTTTCTGTACTACATCCCTTTTGGCTTGAAGAAAATGATGTCCTTGACTAAAGCAGCTAGCAGATGATTAGCTGACATCAATTGTGGAGGCACCTGGAACTGAAGCCGTTGGGAAAAATGAAGGTACTAAAAGCAGCAGGCCTGGCCTCACTGACTGCCCTGCTATCCCTAGCAGTGGGATACAGGTAGTCCTCTGTATCTATTACTTTAAATTGAAGGCTGGCACCCCAGGCACTATCAAAATGGTAGGCCTCTGTAGGCTGGACTCCCTCTGGTCTGGGTTAGTCTCTTCAGGTCATTCTACCTTCTCAAACTCTCTTCAACTGAGCTGTGCAGCTCCTTTTATACTCTGAGCATTCCAATTTACCCAAATCCTAGTCTTTGAAGCCCTGTACACACTAAACATCTTAAACTATATTAGGGAGCTTAACATGGTTTAGGATGTGGCTAACAAAGTTTGCAGACACATTGCAGTTGGACTTAAACCATTTTTAAGAACCGTGTTTAAACCCTGGTAGCTACCTAGTCGTTAGCTTGGTTTTAAAAATGGTTTAAAGGCGATAGGAAAAAAATCTTCTGAATTACAGTTTAAATGTGATGTTCACATATAGAACTGTGCTATATTGTGGTTCAGTAAAGAAATCTGTGTTTAAAAATCCTGGGTCTGTGTTTTATTCTTAATGGAATTTTGTTTAGTTACTCGTGGCAGGCTGGCAGTTTCAGTGTCAGTGAAGCTCGAGCTCCACTATGTACATGATGTGCATAACTCCAAAGGCAGCTAGCAATTGAACCTGTGATATAGCAATGGCTGAAGGATTTTCTGAGAGTCAGTACCCAGACAGCGATATTGACAGTGATCCAGATGTAGAAGGGGCTTATGGTGGAACTCTGTATGCATTTCAGCCATCTCAGCATGTTGTTTCACTGTATATGTTTGAGCCGATTGTCAGAAATAGAACAACACCAGCACAGGATGAGGGTCTTGAAAGCTCATCTTCTGATGACGATTCAAATGTGGAACTGCATCCAAACCCGCTGTCAATTTTTTTGATTTGTCTTGGTAAATTAAAATTTCTAAACTTTAAAACATTATACGTCATCCTCATTATTTAAATCAAGATTTGACATCTTTAGAAGAAGCATTTTTTTTGTGTTTTTTTTTTTAGAAATACTGTACTCATCAAATTTTAATGTTTATATTTTTTTTGGTGTTGATCTAGATCAGACCTCCTCAATCACCCATGCGTCACCATGTACACGGGTTATTAATACACTGTTCCCCCCCCACACAATGACCCCTGATACTCCTCCACACAAGAAACAGTAAAGAACCCCATTGTTGGTATTATAGTGACCCGTCCCAGCCCCGATCCGTGATGTGATAATAGATAACATCAAAGCAAGTGCAAAATTAGTATTATTGTTACCTCCACCCACACCCCATTCCTATCCCCATTGTGAAGAACCCGTTTCAAGTATATTCCCCTCCCCCCAAGTACATATCCCCATTGACCCAGTCTGAATAACATATAGAGCCAGGGACCTGCACTGCCCTCCTCAATACTCTGCATCAGGTCCCCGACTGCACTGACACTGAGCAGTGTGTAAATAGTATGCATTCATTGATTTTCAGCTTCCCTTGCATCCCCACCTTACCTGGCTAATGGCATGCTTGCTCTCTCCTGGTGGACTGCTCCTCTGCTGGACTGGTGGTGGTCCTCTCTCCCTCTGGCTCCTCCAACCTCTGCTCCTGTGTGTCCTCTCTTCTGCTGGCAGCTGACCGCCAGATGACCGACACGAGTTATGACCCACCTGGCCGCTCACGGCCTTTACCACCAACTCCCTGCCAGGGGCTCCACATGTCCACTGCCTGCATGCCACACACCCTTCCTAGACCCCGGCCCTTGTCTGCTCCTTCAGTCACAGGAGTCAGACCTTTGCTGCCGCTGTGTCTGGTGGATGTCCCATCCCTTCTTTGCCTTCTTTGTCTTCTTGAATGCCACTGTACCACCACTGATTGAAGAGTTCAAGAGAATTAGAATGGGGTCAGGATTGCTCCCTTCTGGGGGGGAAGGGTGCCCAAGCAAATCAGTCCATGTCAGTGCAGTCAGGGACTTGCTGCAGAGGTGTGAGGATGGCAGTACCAGTCCCCGGCTCTGTCTCAGGTTGATTTGAGGGGGTTGGTGTTGGTCAGTACCTGCTTGGGTGTGTGGACCAATGGTCTGCCAGTTTGAGGGTCTGTTCCTCATATTATTCTGACATGGACATTGGTGATCTGGACTTGGGTAGGGGGATGGGAGACTCTGGGTTGGGGATGGGGAGTGGGGACACAGGGGGGCCCTATACTACATTTCATTACCATTCTGCTCTATCAGCTGAGGCACATCAGGCTTCTATGTGGTGTTGCAGGATGATGTGGCAATGCTAGGGTTTTTGATTTTTTTACACATTGGGGCACATCGAGGAACCAGGCTTTGGATGGTCACTTTGCTGCCAACAATAGTGGTCTTTCATATTTTGCATTTGGTGGGCATCGTGGATAGGTTTGTGTGGGGAGGTGAGCACTATGCTATCATGGAGGGGTTGTTTGATATTTTGTATATGTGGGCACAACTGCGCTGGTGTCTGGGGCATGGGCAACCATAGTACCTGCTTGGAGCGTCTTTTATACATATAATATATATATATATATATATATATATATGTGTGTGTGTGTGATCACATCTCAGATCGGTAGTGTGGGCAATTATACTGCCAATTAGTTTTTGGGGCTTTATCTGCCAGTTTGCATCAACGATCATATTTTGGATATGGTCTAAGGAATCACAAAATGCCACAGATTTGTGTTATTTTTCTGCAGCATCTGACTGCGATGTACCCATCAATCAGCCATATATTGCCAAACATTTTTTATTGCTTTTTACTGCACACCCTCGCTAAATTACATTTATGTGACTCAGTAGCGCTAGATTCAATTAAAGCAATCTAAAAAAAAAAATATATATATATATATATATATATACACACACATGCTGTGGCACTGAAACCAGTACCTCCCTCCTTTCCTGTATGTCTGCACCTAGTCAGCTGAGCCACACAACCCACATATCAGAACTGAGTAATTTAGTACATGTAGATACTTTGAAAAGTTTCAGAAATGTTTGTAGTCTTATAAAAGTGCCCCAACCCACAAGAAAGCCAAAAAAGCTGTTATTTATGTGTAACTCAGTGGACTAGGTATCTGTCCTTAGTGTACAGGGTTGAAATCCCACCATATTTTTTTTTGTTTACTTACGCGCATGCACACGAAACGTATTGCATCAGCTTGCTGTAGTAGCAAGTTGTGGAGGTGCGGCAGTGTTGTGGCGAATGCCAGCTGTCCATTTTGGGGCTGGTCTCTGTGGCACCAATAAAGCATGCTGTCCATGACTGCAATATTGTAGTGTGCCACTACCTTGAAAGGAACTTGCCACTGCAATCAGGGTGTGCCCCATAATTAACAATCAGCTGTTTTTGCTGCTGGGGCAGTCCCTGATTCCAGTGGCGAATCACAGTTTGCCTTGTCTGGTGTCCCATTTCAACAAACATGGTGGTGGCTATCACTGTCCACCTCTCACAGTCCCCAGAAAGTCGATTTCAGGGGTGGCCAATCCCCCTGTCGGCATGCCCCCTCACAGTTTGTTTGCTGATGGGGGAGCCCAACACCTGTCAGCATATGTACCTCATTCCTGTGTTTGTGTGCTGAGGGGGGTGCCCAATCCCCCCTCGGCATCATCCCTACCCAGACATGCTTGCTGACGGGGTGCTCAATCCCCTGTCTGTGTGTTTAACACCCCCCCCATTGCATCTGCATTTTCTTGCCCCCATTGTGTGCCACACTGGAAGCCCACCCCAGTGTGGCTAACATGACCACCCAAATGATAGGACACACTGGAAGCCCACACCAGTGTGTGTGGAAAAGGAAAAACAATCCACAGTGGGTTTTTTTGGTTTTTCAAACCTGAAACAAGAAAATTGTCCCTCGCTGTCTGTAGCGCCCCTTCCCCAACCCACACCCACGCTCTGTGCACCCCACCTCCCCACACACACACCCTCACCCCATACTTACCTCTGGAGCTGGTGGAATAATCTTCAGTGGACCGGGAACATGTCTGCACTCTTCAAAGCCGACCACGAACTGAAGAAATGCTGGTAAGCTGTATAATGGTATAAATGGGGGTTTTTCAACTTATGTAGATATCTCGGCTATTTTTGTGAATTTTGGCACCAAATTTTCAACATGGGGGTTTTGGGACCCCATCTCCTGAATTCAGTGACTGTCGTCTGGTTATTGGGTCCCGGAAGGTGATTTCGAGGTCACTGTGTGGAATCACCTTTTGGGACCGATTAACAAAACTGCAGTGTCTCTATTCATGAGATGGGCTCCCAAAATGCCTATATTGCAAATTTGGTGAAAAAATTCCAAAAAATGACTGTGTTACGAGTGTGCATTGTGCAGTTTCCACGCACACTCGTAACTTCACGAATTTATAATACTTTCACGCCAGATTTTCAACACTGGCATTTATTTACATCTCCTTATAAACAGTACAGCTGTCACCTTTCACATCCTGGCAGAAATTTGTTTTCGCACTTCTGGTGTAGCATCAATCAATCAATCAAATTTTATTTCTAAAGCACTTTTCAGAAACCAAAGTGCATATACGATATAAAAGCAGACATTTAATCAAATAAAACATATAAAATAAAAAAGGAGTAGTAATAAAACTAAACATTATCCTCAAAAGCCAGGCCAAATAAATATGTTTTCAATGAGGATTTAAGTCTTGGTGGACTGGCACTCTCTAATCCGATGAGGTAGAGAGTTCCACGGGGTCGGGGCTATAAAACAAAAAGCCCTAGCACCTGATGTCTGAAGATGGACCCTGGGAACCTCTAGCAATCCCTTATCAATGGAGCAGAGTGGATGGAGGGGGCAATAAGGCCGAAGGAGGCCTTGCAAGTAACCCAGTCCCTCTCCGTGTAGGGTCTTGTATGTCAGCAATGTGACCTTGAAGGTGATCCTCCATCGCACCGGTAGCCAGTGCAGTTTGTGCAGCACAGACGTGGTTGTTGTGGGAAATCAGTGTTTGGAAAGGTTACAAAAATCACAGTGACACTGTTCATGAGCGGAGGTCCCAAAATGCCTATGTTGAAATTTTGGTGACAAAAGTCCATAAAATGACTATGTTACGAGCGTGCATTGCATAGTTTCAAGGGAGGCAGTATAGCGTAGTGGTTTAAGGCTCTGACCTGCAAATCTGGTGATATCCAGCAGACTAGACCTGGGTTTGAATCCCACAGCTTCCACTTACATACTGTTTGATCCTGAGCAAGTCATTTAACTTCCTTGTGCTCCCAGGCTGCACCTGTAAAAAAGCTTTCAGCTTAGTGTGCTACTCCTGGTTAACCAACTAAAAAAAAAAGTTTCCATGCACACTCATAACTTTGAGAATCTGTAATATTTAGACTCAAGATTTTCAACACTGTCAATTTTGCACACCTCCTTATGAACAGTACAGCTGTCATTTTTCACATCCTGCCTGAAATGTGTTTTCGCACATCTGGCACACAATGGCGTGGTCACTGTGGGAAATCAATGTTCGGGACAGATTAAGAAAATCATAGTGACAGTGTTCATAAGCAGAGGTCGCAAAATGCCTATGTTGAAAATTTGGTGAAATAGTTCCACTAAATGACTGTGTTACAAGCATGTGTTTTGCAGTTTTCAGGTATACTCATAAGTTCAAGCATTTTTAATATTTTCACTCCAGATTTTCAACACTGCCATCTCTTCACACCTCCCTAATGAATGGTACAGCCCTTACCAAATGTGATACAATGGCAACATGGTGGTGAGCTACAAAATGTGCAATGGTACTACCCAGTGGTACCATAGTTGTACTATGGTAGTTAAAATTTTGATTATTTTTGTTGATATGGTAGGACAGTGGTACAATGGTATCACAATGGAATTGAAACAAACCACTGCGATACCATAAAAACCTTAATGGTAGTACAGTGGTAATCACAGTGGTATTGCAATGGCAAATGAGTGGTATTACAGTGGTATTCCAAATAACTTTTTGTAAGGGAGCTGTCATTTTTCACATCCTTCCCGAACTGTGTTTTCACACATCTGAAGCAGAATGGCGCAGTCACTATGAGAAATCAATGTTTGGGACAGATTAACAAAATCACAGTGTCACTGTTCATGAGCAGAGGTCCCAAATGCCTTGATAAGGTGGGAGTCACAAAAAGGCCATGTTGAAAATTTGTAGTGCAAATACCAACAGATGCCCGGGGCATTAGGGTTTCTAACCATAATGTCCCACCCTGTACAGAATGACAGGCGTCAGGGGTGTGCCTTTGGATTGCCAACTGTAATGCTCATGCCATTCCACTCCCACCCCCACCCTGAAGCCAGTGACAGGCATCAAGGTGTGCCTTCGACTCTTCAGCCCCAGAGTTCACCCCATTTTCCTATGCTGCGCCCATTTCAGCGTATGTCCTTATGAAATGGAGTGGCTGTAAAGCTGAACACTCCAAGGCACACCTCAACACTTGTCGGTGTCTGCAGGATAGGGTGAGCTGAAATGCTGTGAGCATTATGGGCGATGTCCCAAAGGCACACTCCAATGCCTGTCCATCTCTGCAGGGTGGAGGTGAGGTTAGCGTGAGTTCAATACTTCACTACTATTCCTATTCTGCATCTGTCTGACTCCTGCATGTCCAATGCTAATATCATCAAGCAAACATTTGGCATTGACAAATGCTTATATGTTTTAGTTTTTAATTTTTGTATTTTTCTTTCTAAATATATCAGAACATATTATTAATGTCATTTAGCATGGCTATTCATTGGCTACTGGGTTACTATTGTGTTTTCATTATAACATGGAATTTGACAACAGATAAGGACTGCTTGACCCATCCAGTCTGCCCATTTCTCCCCACCTATACCATTATCGCAGACAGTGCCATATCTGTAGCTCCTTCTCCTCCCTTACATTTCTAACATGATTCCCTTGTGCTTGCCCCATGTATTTTTGAAACCCCTCCACTGCACCCCCACCCCCATATCGCTTCCGATGGAAGGCTCATCTGGGAATCCACCACTCTTTCTGTGAAGCATTACTTATTCTCACCTCTCCCAAAACTACCCACCTCCAGCTTCATAATATGTCCACTTGTTCTTGATCTCCTTTAATTCTGAAAAATACTCCCCTTATGTGCCTTATATACCCTTGTGAGGAATAAATATGTCTCTATCATATCCCCCTCTCCTTCCTCTTTTCCAGGGTGTACATATAGAGGTCTTTTAGTCTCCCCTCATATGGCTTTTGAAGCAGACCCTACATCACTTTAGCTGCCCTCCTCTGGACCAACTCCATTCTATGCTGTTCAGGAGATGTGGTCTGCAGAACTGGTCATAATACTGTAGGTGTGGTCCTTCCAGCGATCTATACAGAGGTGACACTACCTCTCTCTTTTTGCTGCTAATACCCCTCTCTATGTGCCCCTGCATCCTACTCTCCCTCCCGACTGCTTTGTTGCACTGCCTGGCCACCTTTAGGTCAGCCAATATAATTACACCCATAACTTTTTCCTGCTTGCTGGTTATCAGTATCACTCCAAACATTATTGAACTCTGCCCCTGGTTATATGTGACCTAATTGCATAGTTTTATAATTTTTTTCACATTGAAATCCAGCTACCTCACACTTGACCACTCCTCTAGTTTGGAAGGGAGGGGTACTGGCAACAGAGTTAGACATCCACTGGCAGTTATATATCAGCTTAATCAGGTGGGATGGGGTACTGTTAGTGTGTTTGGGCTCCCAACCACCTGACAAATATTTGGGGCACCAGTAGTAGGGATGGCCTCCGAACTGCTGGCAATCAAATGAGGTTGGGACTAATTTTCTTAATACAAAACTGCAGGACAAAGTTTGGAGTAAAAAAGAAATGTAGATCCCCTCACAGCACTTTTGTTCATCAGTTTTGCAAATGTCCTGTTCTTCTTATAACATTGCAAAACATTTTGTGCATGTCCAAAAAGGGCACACTGGTTTCTTAATGATTTAAAAACTAGACATTGTCAGTAGTGTCATCAATTAAAGAATCATCCTTGTACCAAATTCTGACATTCCTGTAATGTTTCTGTTTTTTTAACTCCTAGACATTTTGGTTGGCAAAAAAGGCCTAATTTCCACATTTTTTTTTTTGCCTTGCAGAACTTCTTAACTACTGAACCAACAATTAACAGTTGTATAGATACAGACATCATGTTACTGACTGTTCACATGGCTAAATTCAGTCAATTCTGTCCAGGGATTTCAGTATTATTAATGTACAACATTTAGGATTTAACATTAAGCTACTCACTCAACCCTAATATAAAGGGCACTACCAAACCTATGTTATGTGCTGTGTACAGTACATGTATTGGAAAAAACTAGGTTAATGCATCATTATGTGTCATAGACTCAAAAACATGAAAATTAAATGTGGCATTTTTTTTTGTATCATCTATTTATGCCCCCTTCATGCTCTGGAGCTGCCTCTCCTTTGGGCTGCCATGACCCACAGACATTCCTCCTACTATCTCCCTCCAGCCACCTTACCTCAGATCTGCAGCCATCCTCGGGATAGCCCGGTGTAACCCTTTACTGGATGGGTCCCTCTCTTTCGAGGGGGAAGGCACTGTCGGGGAGAAGATCAGCACACTATTTTTTCTTCGGTCCTGGGCACTGCTGAGGCTTTCTGTGGCTTCCTGGAAGTCTTCAGAGGTGTCCTGGGCCAGCAGCCATCATCTGGCCAGTCCCAAGAGTTAGTTTTCCATTTTCTGTGGTGTACCCCTTATTATGATCCCTCTGCAGTACTCCCGATCTCCACCAGGGGCCGCTGCAGAGCGATCACGCACCTGCAACCCCACCCCAGAAGAGGAGGCAGTCCCACAGATGCTCAGTAACTTCCCCTTCCTGCAGACTTCCAGTGCCAGTCCGGTTCCGAACTCGGGTGGCCGGCGTGGTGTGGTGGTGCCTGCGCCGCAACCCTCTGCACCACTGAGCCTCGAAATGTGGCATTTAGGCAATAATGCACTACCGGGTGTGTGTTGTTGTGGGATTTACTCACGCCTTGTGTGGTGTGTCACAAGGCGTAGCCTAATGATTTTAACCACACAAGGAGTGTGCAAATCCCACTACTACACATGCCCTGAAGAGCATTATTGCAATTATAAAATGAATCTATTATTAAAAATGAAAATGAATGCCGGCCTAGTGGTGTGGAGGGCTGAGGCATCATGCCTTACCTTCTGCCATGCCGGCGACCCATGTTAGCGATGCGAGCAGGTCGCTGGGGGTCAGCCGAGGAGGGAGAGAATTGAACATCCAGAGGACAGCTCTCCTCTCCTGGGGAGGGATAGTTGGTAGTCCTGCCAAATGACTTCCCCCTGTTGGAGGTCTGGGGTGGTGTGGGTAGGGACTCTAATGGAAGATGGTGTGCCGTGGGACCACCTAACATGCAGGGACCTCCACAAACGCACAACGATGTCTGCGCCCCGGCAATGGGGAGAAAGGGAGAAAAAAACAGAAAAACACCTTGCGGTGGCAAGATAAAGACGACTCCCCACCCACAGGCTCTACACCAATGGCTGGGAGCCAATCCTAAACCAAGGGATGGCACAAGGTAATACCCATGGGAGGAGCTGGGGGATGGGGCTGGGAGGTCAATCAGGTGGGGGCTACTGCGAGGAGGGGAGCATAAAGTATATATATAAAAAAAAATTAAAGTGAATTAGTTTCACAGTAAGTAAACATTTGATTACCAGGTTCTTTACCGGATCTCTGTTGCAGGATTTACACTTGGTCATGTGACATGCTTTGATCAATGAGGTTACAGGATTTTTGAAACCCTTTTTATAATCAGATTTTCTCAGCACTGATGCTCATTTCCCTATGATGCTTGTTCCCCTTCCCCTGCTCTAGAATAATGACATAGACATGGCCAATCTACCAGTCCAGGTAATAACTTGTTTGCACAGGGCCCTCCAGATCCTATGCAACAGATGAGCGGAGTCCTATCCTGCTTTGCATTGTACTCATGGGGTCCCACTGGAAACAGGAGCAGAGCCCTGCTTACTTCATCCAGAGCCTGGATGGTTTGGAGGGAAACAGATGCATAGTCCTAACTTGGCTGGTTCTGCATGAATAACAAATTGAGTCAGAACTTGCTTTATGCTAAGCAGAATATGCAGGGACATTCAGACCCTGTGTAAAACAAAAGCAGAGTCCTAACTTGCTATGCACATAGTTCAAGGACATGCTGCACCTTTCAGACCATCTCCGTCTCTGTGACTGGTGGGAGGAAGCCACCGGCCGAAGCCCAAGCTCATACCACATGGCTGAGGAATCTCCCCAGCTGAAAAACCCCAGGTGAAGCCCCACCAGGCCATCTCCATTTCTGTGACCATCGGGAGCAAGCCGCTTGCAGGACCCCCAGCTTAAGCCGCATTCCTGAGGACGCTCCCCAGCAGAAAAAGCCCAGGTGAAACCCCACAGGGCCATCTCTGTCTCTGTGACTGGCAGGAGGAAGACGCTGGCTGGACCCCCAGCTCAAGCCGTGTCTCTGAGGACTCTCCCCAGCTGAAAAACCCCAAGTAAGGCATCTCAGCACCAGCTCCTAAACTGGGGAAATGATTGGCTCGCAGCTGCTGGAGGAAGAAGCCCATTGGTTGATTCTAGCAGTGGCCAGGCTCCAATTGGCTGCCGCACATGCTGGCTGTCTTGGGCTGCTTCTCCACAGCTTCTCCTCAGCTGCTCTGTCATAAGCTCCCTAGTAGCCTTCAGACTTTCAGTTCTCGCTCTGTTTCTGGTATTTTGGGCACAGTTCTTTTTGCTGGGACTCTTGTGGAAATGTGTATTGAATTATGTAATGTATGCTTATGAAATGTATTTTGAAGCTTTTAAATTATCTCTGTAAGGAGCTGTGGATCCAAATTTATCCCTCTTCAAGTTTGCCTGCTAAACGCTAAAGTGATCTTTTTATTTTTTCTTGCAAAGCTTATTTTCTACCTGAGCCTGGGGCAGCATTCCCCCTGTACCAGCCTTGCTCCTTTTGTACCTTTACCCTGCTCTTCCCTTAATTCTGGCCTTCCAGAATCCAGCTGAGCTCTCTAATCTACTCTCTAAGCTGCTATTAATTTAATTTTTCAACTATTTAAGCCTTATTCCGTCTCCTTTCCTGTGGCTACAAACAGACTTCTGGTGACTAAGCTCCAAATTCAGGCAGCAAACTACCGGCTACCCATTGTGCTGTTTGAGCTTTCCCCCTCCTGCCTGCTACCAGTTTAATTTCTATTTTTTATTTAAATCACTCTAGCTTCATTCTTGCTCCTGTCCCATGGCTACAAGCAGGCCCCTGGTGACTCAGACTAAACTTTAGGCTCCAAACCAAAGGCCACCCGTTGTGCTGTTTGAGCTTCCCCTTCCCCAGCCTGCTTCTCATCTAACCTGTTTACTCCCACCTCACTAATCTCTTAATCCCCATCCTGCCATTAAGCACCCCTGCTAAACCTTTGTCTTGGGGCTATATTTGTAACCTTCCTCTTTCTTTCCTTAGGTGAAGCCTCACTGAGCCATCTCCATCTCTGTGACTGGCGGGAGTAAGCCGCCGGCCAGACGCCCAGCTCAAACTGTGTCCCTGAGGACTCTCCCCAGCTTAAAAACCACAGGTACAGCATCTCAGCACTGTCTCCTAAGCTGGGGAAACTATTAGCTTGCAGCCGCTGGAGGAAGAAGCCTATTGGTTGATTCCAGCATCGTCCAGGCTCTGATTGGCAGCCGCACTTGCTGGGTGTCTTGGGCTGCTTCTCCATGGCTTTTCCTCGGCGGCTCTGCTGTAAGCTCCCTAGAAGCCTTCAAACTTTCAATTTTCACTCTGTTTTTTGGCCCACCCCCTCCATAGACCACCTTAAATACAAGTCGGCCCCACCCACCTTTTAGGACGAAGTTCCCATTGGACAACAGTTTTCTTGCAAATCTGTTGTAAGTACCTTTAAGGGGATGCACTACTATCTCTCAGACTTCGTGTTTGCTGAGAACATTAAGGCTACCCTCTTCTAACCTTACTGGAATGTGGATCTAGAGCTGCAGTATCTTGCCTCCCTCATCCTGCCTCCAGAATTAGAAACAGTAAAATGCTATGACTAAAATTGTGTCCAGGCTCCAGAATGAGGGCTGTTTATTTGTTCCCCTCTTTGTCCATTATTCTGCTATGCTCCCTTGAATTTCACAAGGTTCAATGTCAGTCACCCAGCAGCATGAATGAACCTAGCACTACACTGGGCCGCCTGGGTACACCTGAGACCTCAGAATCCTGTACGTGGGTATTTAAGTTACCCAAGTTGGAACCCTAAGTACAGCTACCTTAGCAGGTTGGAACCTCATGGGGAGGGCCATAGAGTGTATGACTCCATTTTCATTCGCTCAGGCCCCTAAGTTCTCCCTGCTCTATATGGCTAGAGTGCTTATTTATACAATGCTAAGCCCCCTTGGTATTTGCCCCAGTAACCCTCCTAACCTACAAGAATATCCCTGCAAACAGGAATGGATTATAGCACATAGACCACTCCTAGGGGCTATTAAGAAGCTCTTGCTGCTTCTATTGTTGTGCTCTGGCAATGTTGAGCTCAACCCTGGTCCCCCAGTGGCTATCTTATCTCCTGCCGACTTCGTCTGTATTAAAGGTGTGAGCTTTATGCATGTCAATGCATATAGCCTATTAAAGAAGTTTGCCTCTATACAGGTCTGGATTTGCCATACTATGCCTGATGTCCTGGTGGTCTCTGAGTCTTGGCTCAGACCTGGTACTGCAGACCACAAGGTGAATATCCCATCTTATACCTTGTTCAGAACCGACAGGCAGGCAAGAGGAGGAGGAGTTGCCATCTATGTTCAAGATAAACTCTCAGCATCTGTCATCGACTCGACCTCAATTCCCAAAGAATTTGAAAGCCTGACTCTCAAAGTCGAGCTCTCCTCTTCTGTCTCATTCTGTGTCGTAGGACGCTATAGGCCCCTGTCTGCGGGACTTCAGTTATTAGACCATCTAAGCAACATGCTAGGATCCCTGCCCTCGGAGTTTATTATATTTGCAGACCTTAATCAGAACTGGTTTTCCTGTATCTCCAAACTCCTTAAAACCTTTTGTGACTCCATTGGATTATCTCAACTTATTACTGAAGCAACACGTTCAAGTAAGAAGAACCCATATAATAGCACTCTATTGGATCTTATTTTAGTAAGCAAACCACATCTGTTTTCCCATGCTAGTGTGGTCTTCTCTGACATCAGTGACCACTGTTTCATTGCCTGTGTGAGATCCATCACAAAATCAGCTTCTTCATTCACATTTATTGTCAAGAGAAATCATTGTAATTTTGACCCTTGTGCATTCCTCTCTGACCTGTAGGACTAATTGAGTTGGCAGGATTTCTGTCTAGCAAAATCAGTGAAACACGGCTTATGACATTATTCAGGAAATTGTGCTACAAGCACTTGACAAGCATGCACCCCTAGTTAAAATCCGCACTAAGAAAAAATCATGACCATGGTTTATGGCAGATTTGAAGGCCACCCTACTTAATAGATACTTGCTTTGGAAAAAAGCTCGGAGAACAAAGCTTCTGGCTGATTGAACTTCATTCCGGAGATCTAGGAATTTCTGTACTAAGATGGTCAGAGAGGCTAAGGCAAACTATTTCCATGCAGAACTTAACTTTTCTGGATGGCCTGATGGCACTGAGGGTTGAGGCGCTGGATGCCACACCTCGCTCCACACCAGCGACCCAGGTTTTGGGACGAGCCCGGGTCATCGGGGGTCGGCAGGAGAGGACTAGGATCGAGCATCCGATGACAGCTCTCCTAGTCCTGGGGTAAAAGGGGTGGGTACACACTGCATTCTGGCAGTCCCTGGGGATGCCCAGAGGAACTGCAGTGGCGTGGGTGTTCTGTAGGGGGGGAGCACAGCAGACATCTGCATGCTAGTATGTGGACGTCATTGCATGTCCGTGCCCACATTGGGAGAACAGGGAAAAAGCAGCATGGCCCACAGGAGCTTGATGGCCGCTCACTTCACCGGCCAACAATGCCTGAAATAGGCATGTGCCAGTAGTGGAATATAGCCGGTGTGGGGGCTGAAGGGGGAGCCCCTCTTGACGGTCGTAGTTGACTATGCCAGCTGGGCATGTCAGCTTCGGGGTCGGAGGTGAAGGTTGGAGTGGTGGCTGGATGTATAGCAGGACTGTGGTTGCAGGTAAGAAATAGAGTAATGATAAAAAAAGAGCTTAGCTCTTCCTCCAAGTGTTCCGCCAAATTCTGAAAAACCATTAAGGATATCAAAGGTCATGCGTCTCCAAACTTCTTACCCCCCAAAATTACTAATGGTGCCACCACAGTTTCTGATAAACTGACAATCCTTTACTATCTCAATAACCACTTTGCTACTACAGGGTTAGCCTTCGATACTTCCCCCTACCAATAACCTCCACTCACAACTTGGTGCACAGGACTCAGCAGCTCCAGTCGCTGGTACTGGGTTTTCCTTTCAGCCTGCATCTTTGAAAGAAGTTGAGGAACTACTGTTACACCTGGATACCAGGAAGAGTGCTGGTGCAGACCTCATAGACCCATATTTCCTAAAACTTAGTCACCACGTCATGGCTGTGCCAATTACGTATCTCTTCAACCTAACCCTCTTGCAGGGTGACCTTCCTCCCATATGGAAAACTTCCCATGTGATCCCACTATTCAAATCTGGAGACCATGGTGATCTCAATAACTACAGACCAATCTCCTTGCTCCCTATCCTATCTAAAATGTTGGAGAAAATAGTGAGTGCACAGCTGAGGAACTACCTAGAATCCACAAATCTGCTAAATCCACTACAATCAGGTTTTAGGCCATGTCATAGCACAATTTTGGCCCTTGCAAAAGTGACTAATGACTGGCAGGGTGCCCTGGATACCAAGAACTTCATGTAACCTCCCTACAGATGGGGGTTCCCAAAAAGTCTTCATTGAGCTTGCCTAAATGCTCACTGCCAGGCTGCCAGGCTGGTGTTCTGCGCTATAGTAGTTTAAATGTATTGCCAGAGAGTGCCTGTATAGTCTCTGTGTACTGTCTCTTTAAGAGATGCCTGGATTGCAGTCATAATTAATCTGAGAGGGAGCTCTGTTAGAAGATATACTTGTTTGCTGATCATTTGTTAGAGCAGTAGTTCTGTTTGTTTCCATCATCTTGGTCCTGGACCGCAGAATGGGCCAATCAGTACATTTGGGACTCTAAAATGGAGCCTGCCTACAGTGACTTGGTGGGGCCAAAACTTGTAGGAATTGTAGTTTGGGGCTTTTGGCACCTAAAATAACCTGGAGTGGGAGCCCTTGTTGTGACTAACAGACAGATCAGCCAACCGAATCTTTTGGATCTTGTGGAAAGTCCCACACTGCTTGCAGTTTCAGTTAGATCTGAGTTGGGAAGTGAAGAAATAACAGTTCGAGATAGTTCGAGCAGCAATCCAGAGTGGATTTGCACGTGAGAACTGTGGAAAGGCCTGAGTTTGGATTGCATGCCTGCCTGCTGTTCCTGAGAGGGAACTTGTGGGGTTTTTTTCGGACTGAATCCGAACTTGGAGAGCGAATTAAGCCACAGAATTGCGACCAGGCTTTAACCTGAAGAGGACCGAAGATTTTCTGAATGCGATCGGCCTGTCAGGACGTACAGCTACCTCTGAGCTCCCAGATTATGCAGAGACTCTGTAATTGCGACCAGAGAGCCATTTGCCTGGTACAGTAGAATTTCCTTGCATGTGAATGTGCTGTGGGCTTATAGTGGGTTGTGATTTGGTTCCCCACTATGTGTCTAAACTGTGTTTTGCTTGCTGGAGGCTGTATCCAGCTCCATGGACTGAATCCATATCCATTTCCATTTGCCTGGGCCTTGCTACACTGGCCCAGCCAGAATACCTGCTATGCAGAGAAAGTCATCTATGAAAGATCAGCCTGGGGATCAGCCCCCTGCCCAATGCTTTGAACAGGAATGACACCTCGGTGATTCGTGTGGGCCCTGCTTCTCCAGGCACTCCAACTCAACAGCCTGCAGTCTCGATTTCATCCTGCCTGTGTCCAGTATTGGGTATCGTGAGTAAACATTAGGGTAGCTCCCTGCAACAACAGCTAAATCTAAAAGTGTTGTCATCTGATTGTCTTGTTGTCTTTTCTTTCATGAACTGAGCCCTCTGGCTCTGGATTACAAATAGTGTGTGTTATGCATGTTGCTTTCTTCCGTCACAGGGCCCCAACCAGCTGCAATGTTCCAGGCTAGCCCACTGTTTTCCTACCTGGTACTCAGAGTGTGTGACTGTGTAGGGACTCTGAACTGCATGCATAACTGTCTGATTAATATAGCTTTTAAGCAAATCAACCTGATTACGCCCCTCCCTTTATAAAGGTTTATACCTTGATACAGGTTCATCTTGAATGATACAGGTCCATCTTGAAAATGGGAATCTTTCCTAATGATGTATTACAACTACTACCTGTTTAAAAATAAACTTTTCTACCCTTGTTCAAGTCCCCTGAATAAATCAGATTTAGCATTGTTTGCATTTAACCTGACTGTGGTTCCAGTTTATGCCAAGAATATTGTACTGTTGTAATTTGCTGTGCTTAACCTTGTTTTACAGGGGGTTCCCGGGGTCAAGTTAGAGGAACCAGCCATAGTGGTAAGTACAAGCAGTGTGGGTAATTGCTTGGTGAATAAGGACCATTGTGAAAGTGATTATTATGTACTGTTCAGGCCACTAGAAGGAGAAAAAGGGGGTTACAGTGTCCCAGAGGGCTGTGCCCAGGTCGGCTTGACCACTAACAACCCTGACCGCCGGGTGGAGGCACCCATATCAGAGCCTAGGCCCCTTAAGCTGCAACTAGCCAAACAGGCAGGGGTAGTAGCCCTTGGGATAGCACCACCTAGGGGTTACATCTTGGAGGCACCGCTGGGATTTTGTGCCTTCTCGTGGCCAAAAATTACGAATTATTGTTAAAGATTAATGGCTACCCCAGTAGAAATAGCTGTACACCAGTTGGTAGGGTTGTGTACTGGGCAGGAGATTGACCCCCAAAATGCTCTGCCTACACTGGATATTTCCCTGGGTACCAGTAAGGACACTGTAAAGAGAGCACTCTCCAAAGTTGAATGCTTAAAAAACTCTGTGGTGGTGGGTCGACAGGCTGATTTTATTACCCAGACTTTCATAGCCTTGGTAGAGTGTAGTGACCTTGTGGACAGCTCTAAAGTGCCACAGACTATTGCCTCAGAAGGGGTCCTAGCTGCCTGGGGAGTGATAACAAAAGACAGTAAAGACCCTGGGGAGGATGAGCTCCCATCATTATGTGAGACTTTTGAGGAGAAATTTGCTAAGTTGTTGCTGGAGGAAGGGAAAACCATGGAGAACTTTGGGAAACTGTTCCTGCCACCTGGGGGTGTTCCTTCCCCAACACTCCCTCCCACTCCAGCACCTGTTACTGCCCCACCTTCTGTGCCCATGCCAATGCTGGCCCCTCTATCTGCACCTGCCATTAGTCATGACTCCTACCAAAGGCTGAGAATCTTCTTGGGCACCCTCCTCACCCCCCAAGGGGAGGATGACTGGGAGACCTGGATCGATTGTGTTGCCCCCTTGGTACCCGAGTGGCAGCATGTGGAGGCTGAGAAGTGGAAAAGAATCATAGAAAGTTTGAGGGGCCCCACCCTTGAAGCCATTACATTTTTGAGGTCCACGAACCCTGATGCATCTGCTCAGAAGTAGCTAGCTGTACTTGAAGGCAATTTTGGGAGCACTGAGTCAGGGGAGACTTTGATGTGGAAATTCCAAGGTACCAAACAGTGGAAGGAGGAAAGTTTGTCTCTGCATGCTACTCACCTAGAAGGAGCTCTGCAGAAAACTTACCAGAAAGGTGGGGTAGCTGCCAGTGATTTTAACGGTGTGAGATTGGGGCACATGCTGCAACATGCCAAGCATTCTAAACTGTAGATCATCCAGTTAAGGCTCCAGGATAGGAGAGGTAACCCACCTGACTACTGTGACTTGATAAAAGAACTCCGGGAGGTAGAAGGTGAAGAGGGAGATTGTAATTATGGGGTGAGTGCAGCCCAAGTCATCATGGCACCGGAAGGCCCTTCTGAAATTGAGACCAATACGAGTGTCTTGCCGTGGGCTAAACGGTGCGGAGAGGAGTTGCTGAAGGAAGTCAGAAAAGTACAGCTGGGTATGTTCGCTGAGGTATCCCCTGCTGACAGAGACCCTGGCCTCTGTCAGGATGTGACTGTTATGGGGGTTGGGGTGCACCCTCAGGCATCCTCTACTAAGGGTGGCTTCTCTGCTGAGCTCAAGGAATTGACTGCCACCCTAAAGGAACTTTTGAGACATGGTACACTACCAGCAGAAGTCATATCACAATCTCCCATCGATGTTCCAACATCCCCTGCTATGCGCTCCCCAAGGATGCCCCACGAGCCTGTCATTTGTCACAATTGCGGCAAGGATGGCCATATGAAGAGGGAATGCCCATCTCAGAAGGACTTAGAGAAAGTGGTGAACTGGCTTCAAGGAGAGCTTCAGAAAATGAGTCAGTGGTCAAGTTGTGCACAAAATGACTGCAGTGAAGGCTTTGACCATCCTAACTCAACCCCTCTGTAGCTAAATCATCTGTCCAGGCCCCAGCTGTTGTCCCTCCAGACTGGTCCAAAATAGTGGGCCCTTCAATGAAGACTACTGTGGCTGTGAATGGTATTCCTACTCAGGCTGTGCTTGACAGTGGGTCACAAGTGACCATTGTATTTCAGGACTGGTATGACAAACACTTATCTGATGTGCCATTACAATCCCTGGAAGGTCTACATGTGTTGGGGCTGAGTGACAAGTCTTATCCCTACCTAGGATATGTCTGCCTCTGGTTGTCCTTTCCTGCAACTGTAACTGGTGCAGAAGAGCAAGTAGAGACACTGGCCCTAGTGTGTTCCCCCAACGGACTATATGCTGAGGTTCCCCTGTTAATTGGAACAAATACACACATGTTTGGGAGACTAGAACAACTCTGCCATGAGAAACAAGAGCAACTGACTGGATGGGCCCTAAGAATTCCAGCATTAGTAAAAAGGGCATATGACTTACAACAGAAACACAATGAAGAGGACCCAGATGAGCCAGTGGGGATAGTGTGGAAAAAGGAACCTGACTCCTTGGTATTAGCCCCCAACACCCAGTGCACAAGCCATAGAGAAGTCCACCTTAAGAGAAACATAAAGAACAAAATATTAATGTTGGATACACCAGGTGATGGAAAGTTGCCAGAAGGATTATTGGTTAAACCCAGCATCTTGCCTGCCCATGCCCATGCCTATGCACGATGAGTGTTGGTCTAGATTTGAAATGTGTCAGATCAGGAGGTCCGGGTGAACAGAGGGTGCACTCTAGCTACACTACACTGTGCAGACACTGCAGTATTACCCAATAACAAGTACTCTGGCCAAAAGGAGAGAGTGACCCCAGACTTACTTGACTTTGGTGATTCCCCACTGCCAGCTGAATGGAAGGCTAGGATTAGCAAGAAACTCAACCAGAGAGACCAAGTGCTTTCATTAAAAGAATGGGACGTAGGGTGTGTCCAGGGTGCAGAGCATCATATAAGCCTGCATGATGACCGGCCATTTCGAGAGAGAGATCCCGACGCCTCACCCCAGTGGACATAGATCATGTGAGGAGACACCTGCAGGAAATGCTCACTGCTGGTGTGATACAGGAATCAAGGAGCCCATATGCCTCTCCCATTGTGGTTGTGCATAAGAAGAATGGGTCGGTGAGGATGTGTGTTGATTATCAAACCCTGAACCGGTGGACTGTCCCAGATCAATACACCATGCCCCATATACAAGATGCCCTGTATTGCTTGAATGGGAGTAAATGGTTCTCATTATTGGATCTTCACAGTGGATATTACCAGATTCCGATGGCCACGGAAGACCATGAGAAAACAGCCTTCATCTGTCCTTTGGGGTTCTGTGAATTCCTGAGAATGCCACAGGGGATTGCAGGTGCCCTGGCCACCTTTCAGCGACTGATGGAAAGTGCAGTGAGGGATATGAACTTGCTGGAATGCCTATTGTTTCTAGATTATGTCATTGTGTTCTGATGCACATTACAGGAGCATGAGACCCGACTTTTTAAAGTCCTAGACCGATTTGAAGACTTCAGCCTCAAGCTGCCCATTGATAAGTGCCAGTTTTTTCAAACCTCTGTGAAGTATGTGGGTCACATAGTATTTGCAGATGGGATAGAGACCGATCCCAGTAAGGTCGAGTCACTGACTACTTGGCCCCAGCCCCATAACTTGAAAGAACTGCAATGCTTCCTGGGGTTCTGTGGCTACTACCGCAGGTTCATAAAAGACTATTCCAAGGTGATTCACCCACTCCTGAATCTCACCCAGGGTTACCCCCTTCCAACCGTAAATACAAGAAAGGGTCTGTCAAAGAACCCGAGAAAGTATACTTCCGAGCAGGTGAATCTTTTTGGCCCTGCTGGACACCTGAATGTGAAGCAGCCTTCCACAAAGTCATATACCAGTTCATCCATGCCCCCATCCTCACCTATGCTGACCCTACCAAGCCCTATGTGCTGCATATGGATGCTAGTCTACAGGGCATAGGAGCTGTGCTGTATCAAGACCATGAGGGTGGTTTGAGACCAGTGGCTTTTGCTAGCAGGAGCTTGACCCCGTCAGAATGAAACTATCATGTGCACAATCTGGAGTTCCTTGCCCTAAAATGGGCCATTGTTGACCAGTTTCATGAGTACCTCTATGGGGCAAAGATATTGGTGAAGACCGACAATAACCAGTTAACCTATGTACAGATTTCAGCTAAGTTGGATGTCAATGGGCACCGGTGGCTCTCAACTTTATCAACCTATGATTATGCTGTTGAATACAGGCCAGGACTGAACCATATTGATGCTGATGCCCTGTCACGAAGGCCAGTCTCCAAGAGTGATTGGGTCAGGTTGTCTGAACCTGACATCCGAGCATTGTGCCAAAAGTTTGACAGAGATGAACAGATGTCTGCGGACACAGTGGACTGTCTAGTAGATTTCTTGGGTCCTCCCAATACCTGCATACTGGCTGCCTATTGCCAGTTCTCTGCTCTAGATATTAGTGCACTACCTCAACTTGACAATGACAGTATTCAGTGGGCTCAATCCCAAGATCCTATGATTCAACCCACACTTCATGCCCTGCGTGCAGGGAAAGGTGTGTCTAAGTTGTGTTCCCCTGACTTGTGAACTGCCCTATTGTTTAAAGAAGGCCCCAGGTTGAAGTTACTCAATCAGTTGTTATACAAAGAGACAGTGGATTATAGTGATCAAGTAGACAAGCAACAATTGGTCCTGCCCATGGCCTTTAAACAATTGGTACTGAGGTCCCTCCACAATCACATGGGGCACCTGGGTATTGGCAGGACTCTTGACCTGGTACGATCTCGATTCTACTGGCCCAAGATGGGGGCCGATGTTGAGCACCATGTAAAGACCTGTAGCCATTGCCTCCAAAGAAAAGCCCTGCCTCAGAGGGCTGCCCCCCTTGTCAATATCACTACCAGCACCCCCATGGAACTGGTCTGCATAGATTTTTTGTGTTTAGAACCTGATCAACGGAATATTGGCAATGTGTTAGTGGTTACAGATCATTTCACACCGTATGCACAAGCTTTTCCAACTAAAGATCAAAAAGCCTCTACTGTGGCCAAGGTGCTAGTGGAAAAATTCTTTATCCACTATGGTGCCCCCAGTGGATCCACTCTGATCAAGGAAGAGACTTTGAAAGTAGGCTAATCAAAGATATGCTTTCTTTGTGGGGGGTGCGGAAGTCAAGAAACACCCCTTATCACCCGCAGGGGGACCTTCAACCAGAACATTTTAACCGCACCCTTCTAGACATGCTGGGTACTCTCTACCCAAAAGACAAGCATAAGTGGAGCCAGCAGATTAGCACCTTGGTACACGCATACAATTGCACCAAAAATTATGCTACTGGGTTCTCCCCCTACCACCTCATGTTTGGGAGGGAGACCCACCTGCCAGTTGATGTCTGTTTTGGGGTCTGTCCAGATGGGGTCTGAGCTGAAAACTACCTGCAGTATATACAGAAACTGAAAGCTCAATTGAACCATGCATATCAACTGGCACAGACAATGGCCGCTAAAAGAAATCTCGCCAAAAAAGAGAGGCATGACAAGAAAGTAAAGGCTCAAGAGCTATGGCCAGGAGAACATGTGTTGTTACACAATTTGGGACTACATGACAAGCACAAAATTACTGATGAGTGGCACCATCTTCCTCATGCAGTAGTTGGAAAGTTGGATAATCTCCCAGTATACAAGGTACACCCAGAGAATAACTCCAGAGCTGTCAAAACCATGCACCGTAACCACTTGCTGCCTATCGGCCAAGTTATTATTGATGCTGAGCCAGCAGACATTGCTTCCCCTGGGCCGGTGACTCATGCTGCTGCAAAAAAGAGATAAAGTCAACCTACCACAGTAGTTACAGAGTTAAGGTTTCCCCCGCAGCAGGCCCAGAATGATAGCGGCTGTCAGTCCACCTCTGACGATAGTGAGTGTAACAATGCCTGTTACCCCTCCTATGAATTGAGTCAGCTGTTTCGAGGCAACCCTATGACTAATTGTGGGGCTGAAGCTGGGCCTTCTGGACTGCCTAACCCTCCAGCTTCATCCTTGGAGCCAAAGCTCCCTGAAAGTGGGGTGCAAAGCATCACATCTGAGGTTGCGGACTCTCTGTGTTTTGTGGAACTGTGTGAATTGCCCGAAGAAGTGGCTGATGGTCTGAGTCTTCCTAGTGACACACCAGAACTTAAAGAACAGTATGAGAGTAGTGACAGCCCCATTTCAGTGCCACAAAGCCTAAGTGTGCCTTAACCTTCTCAAAATGAGCCAGCTGGGCCCCTCATCTGATGATAGTAATGAGCAAAGTGTTGTGGAACCAGAGCCTACAGAGCTAGGAGCTGACAGTGCTCCCAGTTTATACATTACCATCCATGGAGAGGTACCCCTCTAAAGTGACGAAAGCTCCAAAGTTAGTGCTGAAAGTACAGAGACTGTGGCTGCTCCCCCCAGAAAGACTGGCTGAGCTGTTAAGCCAGTACTATGCTTTAGTTACGATTCCCTTGGGAGGCCAGCGGATTTGCCTCTCAATGTGGTTCACAAAGGGGTTTACATCTCACCAAGCTCACTGCCCAAATCGAACTTGACTTCTAATTCCAGGTTACTTGTTTTTCCCTCTCACCATGGTGCCCCTGCCCCATCCGGCCCCAAGTTAGCTGATGGGGAAGGGCCCCCTCTTACATTGTTTAATGTGCAAGAAGTTATTACCTGAAGCAGTATTGTGATGTTACTAATGTGTTAATCATAGTGGAATCAGCATTACCTGTATGAAACATGCATATGTGTTGTCAACATGGATGTAGTAATGCAAAGTATATTGAAAGGTATAGTGATGTAACAAGATAATGATATATATGCCTTGTTTATATTGCATTTTTTATATTGTGATGGTACAGATGTGACGCGGGTGCCAAGTTTTCACCAGGTAGGGAAGGGTGTAACCCCCCCCCCGTTCAAATGGGGGTTCCCAAAAAGTCTTCTTTGAGCTTGCCTAAATGCTCACTGCCAGGCTGGTGTTCTACGTTTTAGCAGATTAAATGTATTGCCAGAGAGTGCCTGTATAGCCTCTGTGTATTGTCTCTTTAAGAAATGCCTGGATTGCAGTCTAATTAATCTGAGAGGGAGCTCTGATAGAAGATGTACTTGCTTGCTGATCATTTGTTAGAGAAGTAATAATATTGCTGTTTGCTGTAACCTGCCTTCTTCGCAGCATGGACAGTTCTGTTTGTTTCCATCATCTTGGTCCTGGACTGCAGAGTGGGCCAATCAGTACATTTAGGACCGTAAAATGGAGCCTGCCTACAGGGGCTTGGTAGGGCCAAAACTTGTAGGAATTGTAGTTTGGGGCTTTTGGCACCTAAAATAACCTGGAGGGGGAGCCCTTGTTGTGACTAACAGACAGATCAGCCAACCAAACCTTTTAGATCTTGGGGAAAGTCCCACACTGCTTGCAGTTTCAGTTAGATGTGAGTTGGGAAGCGAAGAAGTAACAGCTTGAGATAGTTCGAGCAGCAATCCAGAGTGGATTCGCACGGGAGAACTGTGGAAAGGCCTGAGTTTGGCCTGCATGCCTGCCTGCTGTTCCTGAGAGGGAACTTGTGGGGTTTTTTTTCGGACTGAATCCGAACTTGGAGAGTGAATTAAGCCACAGAATTGTGACCAGGCTTTAACCTGAAGAGGACCAAAGATTTGCTGAATGCGATCAGCCTGTCAGGACTTCCTGCTACCTCTGAGCTCCCAGATTGTGCAGAGACTCTGTAATTGCGACCAGAGACCCATTTGCCTGGTACAGTGGAATTTTCTGGCATGTGAATGTGCTGTGGGCTTATAGTGGGTTGTGATTTGGGTCCCCACTGTGTGTCTAAACTGTGTTTTGCTTGCTGGAGGCTGCATCCAGCTCCACGAACTGAATCCATATCAATTTCCATTTGCCTTGGCCCTGCTATACTGGCCCAGCCAGAATACCTGCTATGCCGAGAAAGTCATTGACGAGAAACCGGCCTGGGGATCAGCCCCCTGCTCAATGCCTTGAACAGGAAAGAGGCCTCGGTGATTCATGTAGGCCCTGCTTCTCCGGGCACTCCAGCTCAACAGCCTGCAGTCTCGATTTCATCCTGCCTGTGTCCAGTATTGGGTATCGTGTGTAAACATCAGGGTAGCTCCCTGCAACAACAGCTAAATCTAAAAGTGTTGTCATCTGGTTGTCTTGTTGCCTTTTCTTTCATGAACTGAGCCCTCCTGCTCCGGATTACAAACAGTGTGTGTTGTGCATGTTGCTTTCTTCCATCACAGGGCATCAACCAGCTGCAATGTTCCTGGCTAGCCCACCGTTTTCCTACCTGGGTACCCAGAGTGTGTGACTGTGTAGGGACTCTGAACTGCTGGCATAACTGTCTGATTAATACAGCTTTTAAGCAAACCAACCTGACTATGCCACTCTCTTGTTCAAGTCCCCTGAATAAATCAGATTTAACTTTGTTTGCATTTAACCTGACTGTGGTTCCAGTTTGTGCCAAGAGTATTGCACTGTTGTTATTTGCTGTGCTTAACCTTGTTTTACAGGGGATCCCCAGTGTGAAGCTAGAGGAACCAGCCCTGGTGGTAAGTGCAAACAGTGTGGGTAATTTCCTGGTGAATAAGGGTCATTGTGAAAGTGATTATTGTGCACTGTTTAGGCCACTAGAAGGAGAAAAGGGGGTTACAGTGTCCTGGAGGGCTGTGCCCAGGTCAGCTTGACCACTACCAACACTGACCTCCGGGTGGAGGCACCTGTATCAGAACCTAGGCCCCTTAACCTGCAACTAGTCAAGCAGGCAGGGGTAGTAGCCCTTGGGATAGCACCACCTAGGGGTTACATTTATTTGTGCAGTATTTCTGCACTTAAGCAAAGCGTTCAACACTGTCGACCATGATCTGCTCCTTGTATTCCTCAGTAATATAGGCTTGGACCCCCTATCCCTGCAATGGTTCTCTAACTACGTCACAGGTCATCAGCAGCAGGTAAAAGCGGAAGGGGAATTCTCATCACTGAAACCCTTGTTCAGGGGCATACCACAGGGCTCCATACTGGGTCCACTGCTCTTCACAATATACATGAATGGAATCGACGTTGGACTCAAATCTGCCAACATTCATCTCTTTGCTGATGATATAGTACTTTACATTGGTAGACCTACTCCTGAAGCAGCATGCACGGATCTACAACAGGATTTTAATCAGCTGCAACTACAACTACTGAATTAGAAACTTCTTTTGAAAGCAAAAAAGAAAGGCAATACTTTTTTTCACCCTTTGTTAATGCAAAAAACCCTGCTACTCAAGGAACCATACCTCAGATTACCACACTTCTAGGTGAACCACTGGAATACGTAACCAAGTTCAAATACCTGGGGGTTAGGATCGACCACAAACCTTCCTTCCTTGATCACATTGAGGAACTGATAAAAAAGCTCTGGAAGAGCCTTGGCCTCTTTTTCAGGATCAAACACCTACTTACCCAGGATGCCAAGAAGAGACTGGTCCAAACCACATTCCTTTCATTACTGGACTATGCAGGCTTCCTTTACTGCCAAGGCCCTGCCTCTGCGCTAGCCAAACTTGATACGCTCTATCATAGAGGCATAAGGTTCATTTGTGGTCTTCCATACTCCATTCATCACTGCTCTCCATACAATGCATATGAACATACGAACATACAAAACTGACAGCAGAAACAGGCCTCATGGTCTATCGAGTCTGCTTGAGTGTGGAGCTAGCCCCTCGTCTCACAGCTGCCCTTCCCACCCCCTCTCCCAGTATCCCTTCCCCTTCCCCTGTCCCAACCACTCTTGAAACTGTCCACCATCTTACAGGAAACTATCTCATCTGGTAAGGTGTTCCATTTGTCCACCACTCTTTCCGTGTAAAAATGTCTCCTCATCTCCCTCTTGAATCTTCCCCCCTCCAATCTCAGTCCATGTCCTCTTGTGTCCCTCACCTTTCTCATCTAAAAAATCCCTTCTGTGTTGGTCTTGATTATCCCTTTCAGACACTTAAAGGTCTCGATCATATCCCCATCTCTCCTCTCCTTCAGTGAATAAATATTCAGCTTTCCCAGCCTGTCCTCGTAGGGCTTGCTTTCCAATCCCTGGATCATCTTTGTGGCTCTTTACTGCACCCCCTCCAACAATCTGATGTCCTTCCTCAGGAATGGGCACCAGTACTGCATGCAGTACTCCAGGTGGGGCCTGACCAATGACCTATACAGGGGCAGGATAACCTCCCTCCTTCTGGAGGAGATCCCTCTCGAAATGCACCCCAGCATTTTGTTGGCTTTTGCTGCCACCTTTCTGCACTGAGCAGAGTTGTTCATGCTCCCCATAATGATCACTCCTTCTCCTCTATGGAGCTCTCCAACTGTACCCCACTCAAGTGATAATCCCTCCCCTGGTTCCTGGATCTGAAGAGCAGACATTTGCACTTCATGGCGTTGAACCCCAACTGCCACGTTTCTGCCCACTCCTACATCTTAGTCAGGTCCTCCTGCAACCCCTTCCACCCCTCCGCATCATCAACCACAGCTCCCATCTTGGTATTGTCTGTGAACAGACTAATCTTGCTCCAAATCCCGTGTGAGATATCTGCAATAAAAATCCCAAACAGCACCGGTCCCAGTACCGATCCCTGTGGTACTCCACTCGTCAACGCTCTTGATGACGAGAGGTCTCCCCCACCACCACCCTTTGCTGCTTTCCCCTTAGCCAGTTTGTGATCCATTTCACCATTTTTGGTCCCGCCCCCACATATTCCAGTTCCCCACCAACCTCCCATGCGGCACTGAATCAAAGGCCTTGCTGAAGTCTAAATACATGACATCTACTACATGGCCCTTATCCAGTTCCCGCGTCACCCAGTCATAGTACTCTACAAGGTTTGTCTGGCAGGATCTGCCCATTATAAATCCATGCTGTTGACCATCCTGGAGACTGTTTTCCTCCAAGAAGCTCACTAGCCTCTCTTTTAGTATGGTCTCCATGAGCTTTCCCATGATCGATGTGAGGCTCGCTGGTCTATAGTTTCCTGGTTCATCCTTTCAGCCACTTTTGTGGATGGCACCACATGGGCCATTTTCCAGTCCTGTGGTACACATCCTGTGTCCAGGGAGGTATTGAACAGGTCGGTCAGTGGCCCCCACCAGGACCTCTGCCAACTTCCTTACTACCCTAGGGTGAATGCCATCAGTTCCAGGTGCTTTGTCCACCCTTTATGCTCTCAACCCATCTAGTACCTTGCTCTCTGTAATCCCTACATCTGTTGTCACCCCCCTCCACCCACCCACCCTTGCCTGGGGTATCTGCTCCCTCTTCTCCTGCATCAATACAGAGCAGAAGTATTCATTCAGTGCCTCTGCCTGCTCTGCCCCTTTCTCCACCCACCTCCCTTCCTTCTTAATTCTCACCAGCTGATCCTTGCTCTTCTTCTCTGATGTAGTGGAAGAAGTCTTTCTCCACTTTCGAGTCCCTGCACCAGTCTCAGCTTCTTGGCTGCCTTGGCCACCCTGACCAGCAACCTCCCTGGGCTTACCCATGTATGTATCCTTATCTTCACCCCTCCCTGATTTCCTGTACTTTCTTTTTTTTTTCAATTTAAAGTTAATTGAAGTTTTACCATACAAGACAGATCTTCCATAACAAATGCACGTCATATAAACAGTATACATAGGACTAGACCTGTCAGACCCCCACCCCCTTTATTCCCTCCCCATCCCCAAAGCACAGATTCAGCATGGAACATTTTTCCTACAATTTCCACATCACAGACTATACAAGAGATACTAGAGTGTTGCCGAGAAGGAGTGCCTTACTCTGTAAGGTTCTGAATCGAGAATAAGGTATGTAAGGGGTCCCATATTTTCTTAAACCTGTCCAGCCTATTGTTAAGACTTGCAATAACCTTTTCCGTTCTGAGGTTTGCGAGGAGCTCAGATAGCCATTCACCATACCTGATTTCAGATAGATCTTTCCAGTGTCTTAAGACAACTTTCTTAAGAGACAGGGATATCAAGACCATGTATTTTTTTTTGTTAGGGAACCTGATACTTGAAAAATTGCCTAGAATACAAATTTCAGGCCTAAATAAATCTTCTAGTCCCAAAATGGGGTCCAGTTTATTACGTATGCTGGTCCAAAGGGGTTTTATTTTGGGACATGTCCAGAGAATGTGAAATAGAGAACCATCATGATTGGCGCATCTCACACATTGAGGAGAAGATGTTAGTCCAAGTTTAAACATTCTCTCAGGGGAAAAATAAGCATTATGTAAAATGAACATTTGCGTCATCCTTAGTCTATCCTGCGTTATAAATTTATGGCAGTTAGACCAAAGGCTCGCCCAGTTAATGTCATAGCCAGGAAAGTGGGAGGACCAGTAACGAGTGGGGCCATAGTAGTCTGGATATATCCTATCGAACAGCATGCCGAATATCTTGGAAACCGCTTTCTGTTGGTCCACCCATTGGGCTAAGTCAGGGACAAAGGAGGTCTACATAGATTCGGTTTTAGCCCTAACACTTTAATTAATAGGTGCCTAAGTTGGGTGACTCTAAAAAAGTGTTTAGTAGGAATCCTAAACTTTTGCATTATGCAATGAGCGGGTAGCCAAGCATTGTTGTCACCTATTAATGAGTGCAGCGGGGTTTCATTCAGTTGGGGTAACCAATTAAAGGGAATACATTTCTCGCCAATCTTAAAATTAGGGTTTCCAAACAGGTGCTGATTTGCGTCTCTTTGGTTGTCATATTTGAGGAAACGACACAGTTGAGAGTGAACCCTCAGTGGTAAAGCGATGAGAGTATTATTTAACCTAGTGGTGAGGAGATTACCTTTGATGTGTAGCAGCGCTTTTGGTGCTAGGCTACAGGAGTTAATCAGGGCACTCTCTATTTTGAGCCAAAGCGGGGTATAGCCCAATGGAATGGGTAGTGTCCATCTGTAGTATTTATTGAAGTGACTGGCCCAGAAGTAGAGCCCTAAGTGAGGTAAGCATAAGCCACCTCTAGACTTAGGCGCAGTTAGTTTATGAAACGCTATTCTAGGGGACTTGTGAGCCCAGATACAGTCTAGAAACAGACTATTTACCTTTTTGAACCATGAGAATGGTAACCAGATATTAAGCATTGAAAGGGGGTTAAAGAGGCGTGGGAATACATTCATTTTGAGCAGGTTTATTCTACCCCAGATAGAAATTGGGAGGGAGGCCCATCTGTTAAGATCTTGTTTAATCACCTGTATAAGGGAGCCCAAATTCAATTTCATAGTATTTCCGGGGAGTCTAGATAATTCGATACCTAGATAGCGAAGGGAGTCCTGTTTCTAGGCCAGACCCATATTTCCTGTACTTTCAAAACACTACCCTCTTGGCCCTCACCCCTTCCATAACCTCCTGTGTTAAACAACTGGGTTTCTTTACCCTTCTCTACTTGCTTTTCTTCCTAGTGCAAGACTCTGTTGCCTCCGTCAGCCCTTCCTTTATGATATCCCATTTCTGTTCTGCATCCATGTGTGGTTGCATTCCTGCCAGGTGCCCACCCAAAATTTCCCCCATCATTTTAAAGCCACCCCCCTAAACTCAATCACCCTTGTAATCGTGCCCACTGTTTCCCTTCCCATGCTGAGCATGAACCACACCGAATAGTGGTCACTCCCAGCCAGTGGTTCCTCCACTTCCAGATTCCTTACAGCATCCCTGTTATCCAGTACAAGGTTTAGAGTCCTTTCTAACCAAGTCGGCCCCTGGACCAGCTGTGTCAGAAAGGATGGACCAGCTGCAGTAGGATGGCCATCCCTCAATTTTAGAAGACAGAGAAACCCTGCCTTCTGGACTTTCAGAGCTATCACTAAAAAGTTGCCTCAATACATTTTGGACTGTCTTCCACTAAGTACGGTAAGTAAGTATGCCCTGAGGAGTGCCTCCTATATCTCTCTTACTGTACCCAAGACCAAATCGCACTTTGGCAGGTCATCCATAAGCTACACGCTACCCCTACTCTGGAATAAACTGCAAAAACCCTTGAAATTGGTCCACTCTATCAATTTATTAGCATTCAAAATGCTTTATGCACATTCTGTCAAGGAATCCTGTAACTGTTTAGCCTGATTTTTGCCTTACTTCCAGATAACAGAGTTTCCCACACTGTGTGCCCCCGGCACCTGCTAGCATTCCATATCCTTGTACTTCCCCTCCTCTACGGGCATTGTCAAGGAGAGGCTGGGGGGACCTGGAAAAGTCGGGATGCCTGGACAATAGACAGCATGGATTCATCCCTAGGAAATTGTGTCAGACAAACCTTGTGGAGTTCTACGACTGGGTGACAAGAGCCTTGGAACTGGGTAGACCAGTGGACGTCCTCTATCTTGACTTCAGCAAGGCATTTGACTCTGTTCCTCATGAGGACCTGTTGAATAAGCTGGGAGAAATGGGAGTGGGGAACCAGATGATCAGATGGATAGGCAATTGGCTCCAGGACCATACCCAGAGGATCGTGGTTGGCGGGATAGTCTCATCCCCAAGGAGGGTCATTAGTGGGGTCCCTCAGGGAGCAGTCCTTGGGCCCCTCCTGTTCAATGCCTACATCTCTGACATAAGGACAGGTATCAGGAGTGACATGAGTCTCTTTGCGGATGACTCAAAACTGAGGATGGTGGTTGATGGGGAGGTGGGGAGGGTGGCCCTACAGGGGGATCTGGAGGCTCTGGAAAGGTGGTCTAGAAAGTGGAAGCTGAGGTTTGATGCATGGAGATTAGTGCCCAAGAGGTGGATAAGCAGAAAAGGGGCAAAATTCAGCAGACGGGCAGACAGCAAGGAGAACCAGGGATAAATGACAACCAAGGAAGGGGCTGGAGTAGAACAGTGAGACAGTCTAGGGAGGTCAAATCATAGAAAGCCATGTGTGCAAATGCCAGGAGCCTTAGCAACAAGATGGAAGATCTGGAGGCTGCCATGGTGCAGTCAGACCTGGACATTGTGGCCATCACTGAAACCTGGTGTAATGATAACCACGACTGGGAGATGGCCATACCTGGCTACAACATATTCAGAAGAGACAGAGCAGGCAGGAAGGGAGGAGGAGTGGCACTCTATGTGAAAAATAACATAAGGGCCACAGAGATCCAGGAGGAACAAAATGGGGAGAGATACTGGGTTGCTGGAAAGGAAAATGGGACAGCCATCGGCACAGGTGTGGTCTATAGACCACCAGGAGGAAGAAACAGATAGAGTTGATGCTAGCCATCCAAAGGATGGCAGACAAGGGTGAGGTAGTACTGGTTGGAGACTTCAATATTCCAGACGGGACTGGAGCATCCCAGCAGCAGCATCAACTAGGAGCAGATTTATCCTGGACTCTTCAGGGTGCCTTCCTCAGCAACTGGTCATGGAACCAGCTCGCAGAAGGCAATACTGGACCTTGTGCTCACAAACAGGGACAGTGTGATGGGGGTAACAGTGGGGGAGCACCTGGGAAACAGTGACAACCAGTCATTGTGGTTTGAAATCACAGAAAGAGCAGAACCAAACCACACAAAAACACGTATCCTGGATTTTAGGGGGGCAGACTTTGGGAAAATGGGGAGATACTTGAAAGAGGCATTAAGGGGAATGGGACAGGAATCAAGGGTTGAGGGACAGTGGGCAGTATTTAAAATGGGGATTACAAGAACAACAGAATTATGTATTAAGCAGGTTAGCAAGAGGAAAAGGAAGAGGAGACCATTATGGTTTTCCAAAGAGGTAGCAAAGAAAGTGAAAGCCAAAAAGATTGCATTCAAGCAATACAAAAAGACACAGGCAGAAGGGGATAGGGAGAAGTATCAGGAGAAGCAAAGGAGGCAGGGAGGTCAGTAAGGAAGCCAAAGCTCAGACAGAAGAACACATTCAAAATCAGTGGGTAGAGGGACAAAACCTTTACAGGTACATAAGTGAAAAGAAAGACAAAGGGAGGGATAGTGAGACTGAAGGGGAGGATGGGGCACGGTGGAGGATGACAACAGTAAAGCTGACATACTGAACAGGTATTTCTGCTCAGTCTTTACTGAGGAAGAGGAGGGTAATGGGTCTGAAGGGAGTACAAGGGGTGAGAATGGTGCAGAAATGGACACAAGTCCCTTTACACGAGAAAGGGTCCTGAAGGAACTGGAAGCAATAAGAGTTGATAAAGCAATGGGGCCAGATGGGGTGCACCCCAGGGTCCTTAAAGAACAAAGAGAGGTGGTGGCTGAACCTCTGGCTATCCTGTTTAGCCGATCACTGGAAACAGGGGAGGTACCCAAAGACTGGAGGACAGCAGATGTAGTCCTTTATACAAAAGTGGGAACAAAGAGGAAGCAGGGAACTACAGACCAGTCAGCCTCACTCGTAGTGGGGAAGATCATGGAAGCACTACTGAAGGAGAGATTGGTGGAACATCTGGTTGTCAATGGACTACAGGACCCAAGGCAGCATGGTTTCACCAGGGGGAGGTCATGTCAGACCAACCTCATTGAATTTTTTGACTGGGTGACTAGGGAGGTGGATCAGGGGAGGGCAGTGGACATGGCCTATCTGGACTTCAGCAAGGCCTTTGACACTGTGCCACATAGAAGACTATTACACAAACTGGGGAATATGGGTGTGGGCAGGACAGTAGTGCTGTGGGTAGGTAACTGGCTGGGTGGCAGGACACAGAGGGTGGTGGTAAATGGCTGTCACTCCATAGAGGGAAGAGTGACCAGTGGGGTACCACAGGGATCAGTGCTGGGACCGGCCCTATTCAACATCTTCATCAGTGACATGGCGCAGGACCTAGAAGGCAGAATTTCACTGTTCGCTGATGACACAAAGCTCTATAACAGAGTAGACACACCAGAGGGTGTAGACAGAATGAGAAGGGACCTGCAGAAACTTGAAGAATGGTCAGGGGTTTGGCAGTTGAAATTCAATGCAAAGAAGTGCAAGATAATGCATATGGGGTACAAAAACCCTGGCACAATATATCAGTTGGGGGGTGAGGATATAGCATGCACCAAGCAGGAAAGGGATCTTGGGGTTATCATCTCTGATGACCTCAAGGTAGGGAAACAGTGTGACAAGGCAGCAGGTAAAGCAAATAGGATGCTGGGATGTATAGGCAGGGGCATCACCAGCAGGAAAAGGAGGTCATAATTCCGCTATACAAGACACTAGTGAGGCCCCACCTGGAGTACAGTGTACGGTTCTGGAGACCATACCTACGTAAGGACATAGACAGGGTAGAGAAGGTTCAGAGGAGGGCAACAAAGATGGTGCATGGATTGCATCACAAGTCCTATGAAGACAGGTTGAAGGAACTGAACATGTACTCCCTGGAGGAGAGAAGGGAGAGAGGGATATGATAGAGACATACAAGTATCTTACAGGAGGAACAGGTGCAGTAAAACACTATTTTTAAGCGAAAAGATGTTCCAGGACTAGAGGGCATGGATGAAGTTGGAGGGAGGATGATTCAGAGGAAACATAAGAAAGAATTTCTTCACAGAACGGGTGGTGGACAAGTGGAACACCCTGCCAGAGGAAGTGGTGGGGGCTGAAACAATCACGGGATTTAAGAATGCATGGGATAGACATAAAGGAATTCTGGAGGTCAGGAGGTAAGGGGCAACAGACTTCTAGGAAAACAAACTGAACTTACAAGCTCAAATGGGCAGACTGGGTGGGCCATAGGCCCTTATCTGCTGACACTGTCTATGTATCTGTGTATCTGGGAGCCAGAAAGCCGGGCCAAGAGTACACCGGGGGATGCTACAAGTATCAAAGGCTGAGAGGGACCTGGCGGTGGTGGTGGTGGTGGTGGTGGATGTCAAGATGAACAACTCTGAGACTTGTAGGAGGGCAGCGGCCAAGGCCAGCAGGATGCTGGGATGCATCGCTAGGGGGATCACCTCCAGAAGGAGGGAAGTGATACTCCCCCTGTATAACTGCTTGGTGAGGCTGCACCTCGAGTATTGTGTGCAGTTTTGGAGGCCACACTTAAAGAGGGACATTGAACTCCTGGAGAGGGTCCAGAGGGGGCATCCAAGATGATCTGGGGGTTGGGGGACAGGACCTATGAGGAGAGGCTCGAAGAGCTAAATATGTACACATTGGAAGAGAGAAGGGACCGGGGGGACATGATAGAGGTCTTCAAGTACATGAAGGGGTTAAATAGGGGAGGAGCAGTCAGGGTGCTCTGAAGGAAGGAGGGGGGCATGGGTGGAAGCTGGAGGGGAGATTCAGGGAGAAAGGAGGAGGTGCTACTTCACTGAGAGGGTGGTGGAGCCATGGAATGCGCTGCTCAGGGGGCTGGTGAAGGCAGAGACAGTAGAGGGGTTCAAGAGGGGGTGGGACAGGTATAGGGGAAGGGTTCTGGAAGCAAAGTCATGTGCAGCAGGAATATCCGGGACTGGGAAGGGAGAAGCCAGAGAGGGCAAGGGGGGCAGCAAGGTCAGCTCCCAGGGTGGGGGCTGACCAAACAAGCAGACACGAAAGACTGTTAGGCCTATTCTGCTGGCATTTTAGTACGTTAGTATGTTACCCGCAGTTCTGGAGCCCTGTAATTAATTCCTCTGACTGTTGCTACCTGTCCTCAACCAATAGAGGCTTCCCTTACTGGTGTCCCCTGCCTCTTCAAATGCTTGTACTCTCTTCTACCCCCCCTCTTCCCTACTGTGAATGTTATAAGCTTACCCTAGTCAATAACCTTCTCCTTTCACACCTTATTAAGTTCCTCTCACTTGTGACTACCAGCAAACTCCATGTATATTTGTTATATGTTGAATTTTAGGTACATGCCATTCTTATTCAGTCTGTGTATTGTATATTGTATATTGTTCATTGTCACAATTTCTAATTGTATCCTGGTTCTTTTATAAACCTTTTGTGCATGTAACCCCATTCTGAGTATTGAATATGTATATTGTCCAGATCCATCTCTAAAATGAGTTTTTCTCAATGATGTTTCGCCTGGTTAAATAAAGATTTTGATTGATTGATTGATTGATTATTGATTGATATCTTAACCATCTTTTGGGGAGTTTTCTGACTCACATTTTCAGAATGGGCCAGTCACCACCCTCCAGATGATCACATAAGTGGGACATTGTAAATCAGACCCAAAATGTATTTAGGTACAGTATTAACCCTCTAACACACCTTTTTTGGTTCAATTTAAAAGAGAGCATTTAAGTGGTCATGAGTTGGGGTAGTGAATCCATACTGAACGTTTTGTCCAAAAATTCATAAAAATGCCCAAGAGAAGGCTGCATCAGTTGCCCACCATTTGGGCAAAACCTTTTTTAATGTGGAGAACAGGCAGTAAGAATGGACACTGTCTGCTGGAACAGGCAAGTGGGGAGGTACCGATATGGTGGCAGTGAGATTTTACACCCACTTTCAAAAGATGTATGCAATAGGATTATGGCATAGTGACAGCTGGAATGGGTACCCACCCTTGGTAACGGCAGGGAGGGATTCAGCATCTGCCATCGAAGCAAGCATAAAGGGGATTGAGACATGCAGATGGCAGGATTTGAGCACCCTCTGTTGGGAACAAATGAAAGGGTGAATACCAGTATACAAATTGTTGGATTTGGTACCCATGTTCTGCAAACACTTGGAAATGGAGTTCTGTCATGCATGACTCCTCTCCCTCCTCTAACTGCCCCTGTGCACTCTACAGTACTTCTTTCCTCTGCTCTAACTCTCCTTCTACCCCTTCCTCCAGTTTCTCATGTACTGATCTCCCTCTCCAACATCCCCCACCTCCTCCACCCATCACTGTGCCTCCCCCACCACCACTACCTTTACTTTAACCCATGCCTCTTTGTCCACTCCTGACACCCTGCCTCTCCTCCATCTGCTATACCTTCTCCCTTCTCCTTCTCCTCTTTAACTCTTCACCCCATGATGGATCTTTATTTGGCTGCTATGAAGAATGCTATTACTGAGCTCCTGCTTCATGCAGAGCCCTATGTAATGAAAGTTATGAGTAATCCTGCAGGCCCTGTGTGGAGTAATAGACTTTTAGGCATGGCCCTGTACATGTAGCTTGAAGCTGCAGACTTGAAGAGCATGGCACCAGGGCTGAAGGAACATGTAAGGCTGGTAAGGCCATGGCCGTATATCATTTTTTGTCTCCTAGTTCCAGAAAAAAGCACACTGCAGAGTGACCAACAATGCCATCATCCACCCACCAACCCCATGATAAGCAACATTATTACAATGTCCTGTGTAAAATATTTTTATGTAAAAGCTGGAGGTAGGGGGGCGCTAGTGCTCCAGAAGCTCTGGGGGTCTACTTGCTGTGTGGTGGGTTTTAGGGCTTTTATTGAATTATTAAATACACTTTTGTTACATCTTTCCTACCCCTGACTCCTGGGAAAACAATATTCATGGCACTGTTGACTAGTCAGTTTGTCCTCTCCAGTTGCAGCTTTAGGCTCAAAGGCCAGCTAGCACCTCCTGATGATGCACACGGTGCGAAACCAGTTGAGGGGTGCTGTCCAGAGCTGTAGGTGATCCTGAATCTGATTAATTAAAAGCTTTGTGCTACTTTGTTTCCTTGAGTTCTCTGTGGTGCCCAGGTTTGCCTTTTTCTGTGGTTCATGGTCTTTGTCATATCTGGAGAAATGGACTCACTCACCACATATTTTCAAGTTTCAAATATTTACTCAATAATCATTGGTCACAGTACTGTTAATGTTGCCTGCCAATGCTTCAAGGAAAAATTCCTCTTCCTCATGGCAACAGTTACTGGTCAAATGCTTTAGCAGACATGGTGCCGGCTTGTTCTGATCTGATTGGCTTTTAGGATTCCAACATCCTTACATTAATCCCTGTTAGACTGGCATGTACATCATGATCATCATGGCACATGGATTCTTCCTGTCATCTTTCCATCCCCTGTTACTGCTGAATGACTGGAATGATGCATTCTTTTTTTTTTTAGCAAGCATTATTAAACTGTAGATAGAAGAACTATTTCACCAAAAATCTTACTCTAAATGACCTTCCGAAAGTATACTTTTAACACTTATCTTTTGGAATAATTTTTTTTTTATAATAGCAATATGGTACTCCCAGGAATTTGATTAACAGTCTGTTGATCACCCCCTAGGTGCAATATGGCACTTGGCTGATCTTTGTGCCACATTACAATCCTAGGGAGTGATTAACAGACTGTTAATCTAAAACCTGGTATTGCCTTACTGTTTAAATGTCAAAAATAGTCTTCTGTTTGTATAACATCATGCATCTGTTTTTTTATAGCTACTCGTTATTTCTGTCTGCTTTCATACTGTAGGTGTGCTTGTAATAAATGCATCGTGATGCCCACAGTTTGGGAAAATAAATGCTGCAAAGCTTACTTAACAGTTTGGTTGAAAATGGAAGCATTCAATGTATCATGCATAACATCACATCCTGGATTTAATGCAAATTGCTTAAATATTTACACACTGAAGACTGCATACTATGAATTTATTGATGATGAAGGGCCCCAAGGAGATGAAGAGCCCATACATGAGTACATAGTAATATGTTATGTTGTTAATACAGTGACCAATCAAATTTATTCAAAATTTAGTTACGATTTTAATTAGATAAAAACTTACATAGTGTGTGGTGCAATGCTGCTGTGCATGGAATTCCATGCCTAGAATATGCTTGTTCTGCTGCAGGAGTGACATCATGATGTGGTTCTGCTGCAGTAGCGATGTCACTACTACATCAGAACAACTTGGAATGCTGTCACATAGTTGCTTTCTTCTAATCAATTAAGCTGAATTGTTTTTAAAGAATTTGCAGAAACATTTGCATCACACTGTGACAGATTAAAAGAAAAGTAAAAACTTCTATTCTCCATTGTCTTCTCTAGCTGGTTTTGTGTGATTTTCTGTGCTGTGACTGCCCATACACTATAAAGGTTTGTGTATGAGCAGTCATACACAAACAAGTATTCTTGTATCTCAAGGTTCTATTGGAAACAGATCACATCTCGAGCTTCTCTAACAAGGTAATCTTTTGCCAAGGAAACCTCTTGATACAAGAATATCCTTGATGTGTATGACTGCTCATACACAATCCTCTATATGTCCACTGCAGCCACTCGTTGTGAGATAAGTTTAGCTTTTCTGGCATTCTGCTCCAGACAGAACAGCCCATTGATGCTGAGTTGTTTTACGTAGAGCAGAATTCAATTTAAACCACTCCTACAATGCAAACAGTGATGTGGGACTTCGATATGCAAAGATGTTGAATGAAGTTTCATAGCTGTTCTAATAAGTAGATGAAGGTCATTACTATTCTGTATTCACATGGTTTTCCATAGTGATTACTGAAAATATTGTGGATTAGCATGCAGGTGTTTTGCAGTAATGTCCTGTACAGCAGTTGAACATTGGTGCAGACAGAGTGGTTGGGGGTACTGGGGTTTGTAATAGACTCATTTTACCTAGTTCTTCAACTTGGTGTTATGGGAAGAAGTTTATTTGTGTTTTTATTACATTTAAATAAAAGATAGAATACAATACATTTGCATTATTACTTAGTATTAGAAATCACCTACTCATTTGCATCACATGTTTCAGTATAACATTCCTATTGTGTTACAGTCTTAATTATTTCAATTGGTTGTCTAATCCAAAAATGACGTTTTATGCTATTTTTTTTTTCATCACATACATACAGGACATACCGTTACCTTGCTTACAGGAAATTTGTGTGCTGAGTGTTTTAGTGCCTTGGCCGAAGAAACAGAACAGTTCTCCCTTCTTGTGTAGTTTCTGCAATACTTTCAACATTCCCATCTGAGGAGTACTGTTTGTTTAAATACCCTGATCGGGATATTATCCCAGAACATCTAACAAACATCATTGCAGCTATAACTTGCAGATCTTCACAACAACTTATAAAATTCCATCTTAAAAACTGAATACAGGACATGTTATTACATCTGTTATTAATTTTATTTTATCATAGTTATCAAGTTTGTGATCTAGAGCTGATATAATTTGTATACATTTATTAGTAGCTTAGTACTATTTGTACTTTGCATAAATTCCAATATAACAACATCAGTCTATGGGTTGATCAGAAATTAGTAATATTACTAAACCAGTTATGGTACAGTTTTTATTGTCTATATATAACAACAATGTGCATTTTCTGCGTACGGTCTGTGGAGGCTTTTAAGACCCACTTCAAGGCTCACCTGTTTCGCAAAGCTTTTCCCGATCCCCCAGATTAGGTTGGGCAGGACCTTCTTATTTTAGCTTTTTTTTTTTTGGTAACCAGTGTACAGTATGTTCAATTTACTGTATAGAATTCAATAGTTTGGTTGAGAAATCCATCCTTTTCAAATTGATGATTTACCACTGTTCTAAGTTGACGGAATGTGATTATACAATGGAGTATGAAAATCCTGTAACCTCATTGGTCAAAACACATCACATGACTGTGGTATATCCTGCAATAACTCACGGCTGAGAAGTGGCATTTATAAAAAAAACATACCTAAACACATTTAAAATTTATTTTACACATGGGTCCACTGTATAATTGCAATAAGACACTCCAGGGTGTGGGTTATTGGGAGATTTACCCACGGCTTGTGTGGCTGTCACTCGGCTGCGCCTCGTGACACACCACACAAGATGTGGGTAAATCTCCCAATAACCCACACTCTGTTGTGCCTTATTGCTTAATTGTACCATACTCAACCAGTCTGTTCTTTCACAGAATGCTTTTGTTTCCCTCTTACCTCAAATGACGAGAGGTGTGCTGGATTAAGACCCACAATTTTGAAGCACATAAAGGATGTGCATATGGTTGTTCTGCCTGTATTCTAATATGGTGTATAACAGCATAAAAAAAAACTTTGTACATTGTGCCTTCTTCTATTTCACAGTGACACACACAGTGTGCATTGTCTGGATGTTAAAGAATGCTTTTCTACCACATAATTGTATAATCACATACCATTTTCTTTGCCATGTGGTACATCATCGGTATGGCGTGGAAGTATCTCTACTTACAACAATGCTATCAATTACACTATGCACTGTTTATGCATTGTAACCCATTCTGTATTCTATAAATGAGGGTAACAGGAACTATGCAAACAAGGACACAAGACGAATGGTCAGTCCTTTGTCAAATAAGTTGCATTGCATAACATAAAAAGCAAACACATAGTTCTGCGACACATAAACCTTGTTGCATATCACATCATATCAATTAGGATGGGGGGTTGGTTGTATATACAACATCTAAAAAATGTTAGAAGCCTTCATGATGTCAACCTTGATGACACAGCAGCAACCAAAAAGATGTGTCACAGCAATGGGATTTGTCATTGGCAGGTTTGCTTGCAATCTGTCATTGACCAGGTTTGACCCGTCAAGAGTAGGGTAATCAACATATACTGATTCAGAGCTGGGGTTATGGAAGCAAACACAGTGGGGGGAGATGACAGGCATGAGGGAACAATAGCAAGATAAAGGGGAAACTGAAGCCAGAGATGAAGTATTAATTGCTGATAATGCAGTATGAATTGTTCATGGACAGACTGAATGATCCCATTTGACTTTATATGCCATCTCTTAATAACAGTCTATGATTCTATGCTTGTCTAATTGATATTCCTAATCATAATCAGCGGATGTGATAGCAGTAACATATGACATATGCACTTTTCATATCACATTTCCTCATACTACATCACATCTGTTATTGACATCTAAATCATTTATTAAATCTACTTCTGTATTGTTACAGCATCTCCTCCTTCATGCCTTTTGTTATTCCTGCAGATATGGGTGTAGGTGTTTGCTCCATTGTTTCCTCAATATATCTTTTTGCATATCTGTATGATGGGTGTTTCACACGATGTTGGTAGATTTTGAACATTAGTTCATTGACATATTCTGAAATTAAATTGTACATATTGATTTTCATACCAGTTATCATAACTAAATTCAATTATTGACAATGTAGAGGTGTCCTACAAATGAAAAAAATATTTTTGTACTAAAATAATTAATAAGCATACAAATTCTTGTTTAGGATGTATAGCATGTTATGCAAGAATTCTGCTATTTATTAATAATGTCTCCTGGCAGACCCCAATATAGATGAACTTATCTCTCCTCCAACAGTTCATCCTTTATTTTTTTGAGGATTTCAAACTTTTAACTTAGATCGACTATAAAAAAAAAAACAACAAAACATTTTACATAATGCATAGCATCATATAACTTACACAGCAGTAATGGACAATTTATCCAATTGAGTATGCATTTCATCAAGATCAACTAATCACCAAATGCAAATTAATTTTTTCCCATAGACACCGTCCACCTTTGATAACCTTATAATTTTAAACTCTCAATTACCCACTTGAATTCCCAAAACGTTCCAGGCTGGAGTGGGCAGCAATCTGCATTTGGTGGATGGTGTGGCTTCTCCTTTCTAGATTCAGACCCATGGCCTGGTAAAGGGTGCCTGCCACCACTTTTCAGTCACCTTTTTCTCCCATAGGGTGAGGCAGCAGCTTCAGGGACATGTTTCTTCTCTAAGGCAAAGGGAGACCCCATCTCACCCCAATCCATTATGGGGCCTCACCTGACCAGTGAGTGTCCCCTCTCTCAGCATTACCCCCACAGTGAGACTACATTAGGGACAGGAGTGGGAGACCCTTGACACATGCAAATACTCAGTGCTGAAAATTAAGGAAAGATCTGAGCGGTAATCCTAATTCAAATTCGGTGATGAGTAAAATGGTGGTGGCAGAACTTTGGTCACTGAATGAGAAGTTATGCCACAATGATGTAGTCCTCTGAAGCCCATCTCATGAGGTCAATGCACACTCGAGGGTGGTAGAAGCAGAAAATGGTAAATTGCTTTGGAGAGGGTGTGGTTGATGACAGAATTTTTTTGACAGGACCTGTTTGTGGTTATACACATATCTTCACAACTTAATGTATGTACATGGGATTTTAATGTCTTTTATCACTCCATCTCCATGCCTGCATTTGGGATATGAAACCCTCCATTGAGCTGTACCATCTCTTCAATGTGCCTGTGGTCTCAATAAATTTTCATTGAAATGTATTGTGGCCAGTATGAGCCTTTGAAAAACCGAAGACAGGTAACTACAAAGTAATACTACACTGTAGTTTCAAACACACACATACACACACACACACACATATATATATATATATATATATATATATATATATATATATATATATATGTATTTACTGTATATATATTAATTTTATTGTATTTATGCTCAACCTTATAACCTTCTAGCATGTATGGGTTTTAATTACATCTGAACTCAAAAGTAGAAACATGTTACATTGTCTAAGTTAAACGTTATGGTCTATATTTTTATATACGCTTCATGTTATTTCTTTGAAATTAGAGTATTCAACCTTTATTTTGCATTCCACAGAAAATGTCATCTTCAGTAAGCTAGTGGCATAACTGTTTCCATGACATAATTGCAAAACCTATCCACATTGATGTGAATGCAATACAGCCATCAAGCTTAGATAATAATTCCTAACTAGATGCCAGCACAACTACCATCAACTTTAATGCTTTAAAAAATCAATCTCAAAATGAAATAACAGGTCACGCGGTTTGGAAGCTGTTAATGTAGTGATTCATAATTCCCATATGCCATAGACACTGACATTGTTACCTAAACAGTTATGATAACATCACTTAATTCATTTACCATGCACCTACCTGGCCTTCATATATGGGTTAAAAATAGTGCAAAGCTTTCGGTGCAAAATGGATGATAACTTTTTGGAACGCCTCCACACATGATGTTTGATTTGATGGTGATAATTGGGATATGTATTTCATTAACTGATGATTATACATTATAATCTTCAGTTCCTTGTGTGGTTTTTAATCTGAAATTAATAATATGTTAATTAAGCAGGGATCGCTGTGGTACTCTTACTAGGAATTCATGTATGTTATTGACCACAATCATTTTTTAGGTACACTATCATAAGTTCATATTGATTATAAATAAATGTTCTCATGCATAGAAACATAGAAACATAGAAGTCAATGGCAGATAAGTACCACAAGGCTCATCCAGTCTGCCCATTTTTTCTACCTCATGAATGTGCCATAAGCCTGTACTCTGCCAATGGCCTATCTATTCATACTCATCTTTATAGCTCCCTTATGCCTGTCCCATGCCTGTCTGAAGCCCTGCACTGTATTCATATCCACCACTTCCTGAGGTAGGCCATTCCATGCATCCACCACCCTTTCTGTGGAAAAGAACTTCCTTACATTCCCCCTTAATCGGCCTCCCTCTAATCTCATGCTGTGTCCTTGCGTCCTGCTATTTTTCTTATATTGAAACATGTTAGACTGTTTCACCTCATTCATGCCCTTAAGATGTTTGAATGTTTTGATCATATTACCTCTCTCCCTCCTTTGCTCTAGGGTATACATATTGAGCTCAGTTAATCTGTCATCAAATGTTTTCTAATGCAGTCCCTGCACCATTTTGGTTGCCCTTCTCTGGACTGCCTCCATTTTGTTAATGTCCTTGTGCAGGTGTGGCCTCCAGTACTGCATGCAGTACTCCAGATGGGGCCTAACCAGTGTCTTGCAAAGAGAGATTATTACCTCCCTCTTACGACTTGTGATACCCCTACTAATGCACCTCAATATCCCTCTAGCCTTGCCTACTGCTTTAGTGGTCTGCTTGGATGATTTCAGGTTATCTGTGATGATGATGCCTAAGTCTCTTTCTTCCCTTGTGATTGCCAGCAACTACCATCCCAACCTATAGGTGGCTTCAGGGTTTCTCTTCCCTATGTGCATGATCTTGCACTTCTTTGCATTAAACAACAGTTGCCACTCTTCCAACCATTTTCTCAGTGTATCCAGATCTCTTCTCATTCTGCCCACCCCATCTGGATCATCTACTGTGTTGCAGATCTTGGTGTCATCTGCAAACAGACAAACCTTACCCTTTCAGTCCCTCTGCAATGCCACTGATGAAGATATTGAAGAGGATGGGCCCCAGGACTGATCCCTGAGGTACCCCACTTGTGACCTGAATCTCTTCTGACTGTATACCAATTACCACCATGCTCTGTTTTCTGCCCACCAACCAGTTTGCCATCCAGTTAACCAACTTCTGACCCAGCCTGAGCCTACCCAACTTATTAATTAATCTTCTATGTGGAACAGTATCAAAAGCTTTGCTGAAGTCAAGGTAGGTGACATCAACTGCTCCCTCTTGATCCACCACTCTGGTTACCCAGTCAAAGAAATCTATGAGATTAGTTTGACAGGACCTTCCTGTTGTAAACCCATGCTGTCTTGGATCCTGTGATCCTATGGATTCCAGGTGTTGCACTATCCTTTCCTTAAGGAATGCCTCCAAAATCTTGCCCAATACTGAGGTAAGACTGACTGGTCTTTAGTTCCCTGCCTCCTCCCTGCTACCACTCTTGTGGAGTGGGATCACATGAGCCCTTCATCAGTCTTCTGGGACCTCTCCTGTGCTCAGATACTCACTAAATAGTTTTGTTAATGGCTCTGCTAGTTCCGCCCTTAGCTCCTTTAGTACCCTGGGATGTATGCCATCAGGTCCCATTGCCTTGTTCACCCTGAGCTTAGTGAGCTCTTGTAGGACCCTTTCTTTTGTGAAGGGACTAGTGCACACCTCCCCCCCCATCTGTGTCCATGGTGCTGAGCTGTGGGCCCTGCCCTACCTTTTCCTCAGTAAATACTGAGCAGAAGTATCTATTTAGGATAGATGCTTTTCCTAGGTCCCCCTCCTCATGCTCCTCCTTATCCCCTTTGATCTTAGCAATACCCCCTCTGGACTTTCTCCTTTCACTAATGTATCTATAGAAAGTATTGTTACCTTCTTTTACTGTTTGTGCTAGTGTTTCATCGGTTTGGGCCTTTGCCTGCCTTACTGCCTTCCCTGCTTCCCTTAGGGAAGTTTGGTATGCCTCCCTATCTTCATCCTGCTGCGTTCTTATATTTCCTGAAGGCCAGCCTTTGGCTCTGACCTTTTCTGCTACTGTTCTTGAGAACCAAAGTGGTTTCCTTCTTCTTTTGCTCTTGCTTTTCTCTCTAACACAATGGGATGTTGCTTCAAGTATTGCACCCTTAATGTTTGCCCACGTTGCCCGTACCCCCTCACCTGTGTTTCTTCTTGCCAGGGCTAGCTTAACTCTGTTGGCCATCTTATCAAAGTCAGCTCCTCTGAGGTCCCATAATTTTACCTTGGAATGGGATGATTTAGTTCTAGTGGCCAAATTGAACCATATCATGTGATGGTTACTAGCCCCCAGGTGACATTCTACCTGGAGATCTGTGATCCTTTCCCCGTTAGTCAGTACTAGATCTAGGATAGCCCTGTCTCTTGTGGGTTGTTGTACCAGTTGTTTGAGGCCCTCCCCTGCAGGGAATCCACCATGTGTCTAGTTCTAGCAGATGTTCCTTCTGGTATTGATCAATCTGTATCCGGCATGTTGAAGCCTCCCATTATCAGAACCTCCTCTTTAGCAGTCATGTTTTGTATATCTTCTAACAGTATTGTGTCTATGTCTTCCCCCTGGTCTGGAGGCCTGTAGACAACCCCAGTTTGTATGGCAGTCCCATTTCCTGTTTCCATGGTGACCCACAGTTCTTCTGGCTCCTTATGTGTATTCTGAATTTCTGTAGCTTTGATATTTTCATTGACATAAAGGGTTACTCCACCCCCCCCCTTTTGAACCTTGGTCTCTTCTGAATAGTACATAGCCAGATAATGAAGTCTCCCAAGTGAGGTTACTGGTGAACCATATCTCATTAATGGCTACTATGTCCAGTTTATCCTCTGTCATTGTTGCCTGCAGGTCTGGGATCTTGTTTCCCAGACAGCGAGCGTTTGTGTACATGATTTTCCATTGGCCAGATTCCGGTGTGTTTTTTGTTGGGCGAGGTCCGGCATTTCCCCTGTGCATCGTATAGGGGAGCCGGACCTTTTTCCCTTACCTGGTGATGCAAATGAACTACAAACATGCTGATGCAATCTTTTTGGCAGCACTAATCAGAAGAGCATTACATGTTTCCAGGTAATATAAACATGCTCAGCCTGTTCATTAGGACATTTTGGTTCTCATTATTAGCATTACATGATAAAGCACTATAGAATGAATGTGATTATGCAATTTGATTATGAATCAGCATTCATACTCTGTTTGTGGATGACCTTTCTTTTTACAAATCACCCTCAAAAATGACTAAAAAATACCAAGAATGAGGGAAGTGGATGACATTTCACTTCCTCCCCCCCACCTCATTCTTCATCCCAAACAGGGCACAAACAGTAAATGGAAAATCACATGATCAACATCCTATTGTGATATATGCACCCCCAAAGATCTGTCATGCAATATTTAGTAAAGATGTGCTGATTAGTAAAGAAAACTTAATTTTAATGAACCTTCACGGAGCCAGAATCTTTCATCCAGAACCTTATGTAGACACTTTGGAAATAATGGTCCACATCCTTCGTGTTTGTTGATAACGTGTTTGCACACATTGGCCCACGTGACATGTACTAAATCTCCATCTCCATGACTAGAGCCTGCACACCAGTACAGGTGATTCGAGATTGATGTTGCCCACGGATCGAGATCTAGACATGATGTTGATCTTGATTTGTGTTCAATTTTCTTCTTGATTCCTCAGTATAATATGATGAAAGCTGTAAGAGCGTTTACTTTTCATTTTAAAGTAAATTTCACAATATATAATTACAGCTTAGTGCTAATACCTTTTGCCATGTGCCAAACGTCAAACCAGTGCTTAACTGATGGGTAGCCTTCTCTTAAAAATTTCTGAACCTGAGGATGCCTGTCAGTGGTGATGGTCCTAATCTTAATGTTATTTTTCTTGACTAGTTCCAGTCCTCTTTTCAATCCCTCAACCTCCATGGTGTTGGAGTTACATACCTCATTTGACTGTAAAAATTCAAAGCAAAAACAGCAGTATGAGACACTGACAACGATTCTTTAAAAAAAATTTTACAAATTAAAAAAATTAAATTGAGAGGTAGGCTTCAGGGTAAAATCAAATACATAATAAAATGTAATGCCTGAACCAGTTCTATATATAACACCTTATTTGAACTCAAATCCATAAAGGAATAACTCCTGTATTTAATGTAGCTGTGTGACCAGGTGAGCAGCATTAAGTATCACCACCAAGATCAATGTGTCTTGACTGTATATCCTCAGAAAGTTTATTTTGAATCTGTGTCCAATATGTATTAATGCGTGGAACAACATACAGGCGTTGGATGGTAGTAAGTGTTCTACACATGCAGTAATCATTGGTATTTTCATTGCATTACATATCTTTCACATTTTCCAAAGGGGCAGCACCAGACAGGAAGATTGCATACACAAAGATGAGGTTGCCAGCTGGCATTATGCCGTACCTTGGCTGATTTTACCAAAATGTGCGATGACCAGCTCTACAAAGTCTCTCTGTTGTTACAAAGGTACCAGCCAAGTAAGTAATAAATAGCTGGAATAAGCCAAAACACTCAGTGCAGTAAGATAAAAGGGCAACAAGACACGTCTCATATTCAAAAAAAATTTCCTCTTCACTGATGGTCCTTGTGTGTAGCTCTTCACGTTCCTGGTTATCTTCCTTATCTGACTCATTGGACATTTCTTTACTGCAGTGCTTTAATTCCCAGTCTGGGTCATTCAACTGTCGCCTTCTTCTTCTGACTCGTATTCAGTTTCAGATGTATCAGATGTGAGATACTCCATGTAACTGCAGTCACACAGGTTATACTGCATTTCCTGATTGGCAAAGGTCTTAGTACTGAGCGTAGTAATCATTGGATCTGTTTGAGTAAAGTGACTGGTAGAAGCAGGAGGCATCCACACTTATATAGAAATATAGAAATGTAGACTCTTATGGCAGTAAAGAACTGCTTGGCCCACCTAGTCTGCCCATTTCTCTACCTGATGGATAAGTTGCAGATCCTAGTTAACCAACAGCCTACTTCCTCCTACCCCCCCCCACTGGAATTGCCTTATGTCTGTCCCATGTATTTTTGAATTCCTCCACTGTTTTTGACTCCACGCTATCCTCAGGAAGGCCGTTCCACGTATCCACAGCCCTTTCCATGAAATAATACTTCCTCACATTACCTCTGAGCCGTCCCCCCTCTATCTTCAAATTGTGCCCCCTTGTAATTGAACACCTGTTTTTCTGAAAGATGATACCCTCTTGGACTTTGTTGATTCCCTTGTGGTACTTGAAAGTTTCTATCATGTCCCCCCTCTCTCTTCTTTCCTCAAGGGTATACATATTAAGCATCTTTAGTCTCTCTTCGTATATCTTCTGGTGCAGACCCTACACCATTTTAGCTGCCCTCCTCTGGGCATCCTCCATCCTGCCTATGTCCTTGCAGAGATGAGGTTTACAGAACTGCATGCAGTACTCTGGATGGGGTCTCACCAGCTGTCTGTACAGAGGGATAACAGCGTCTTGTTTTCTACTGGTGATACCTCTCCCTATGCATCCTAGTATTCCCCCCAGCCCTCCTTACTGCCTTCTCACATTGCTTGTCCTCCTTTAGGTCATCTGATATGACTACCCCCAGGTCTCTTTCCATTTTTGTTGTTGCTAGTATCTCACCCCCATTGTGTACTTTTCCCATGGGTTTTTGTTTCCCTGGTGCATTATATTGCACTTCCTTTCATTTAATCTAAGCTGCCATACATTTGACCATCCCTCCAACCTTACCAAATCCCTTTTCATCCTTTCCACCCCACCTTGTGTATCAACCCTGTTGCAGATCGTTGTGTCATCTGCAAAGAGACATACTTTTCCTTCCAGTCCCTCTGCAATATCACTTATAAAGACATTGAAGAGGACCGGTCCCAGTACTGAACCCTGCGGTACCTCGCTAGTAATCCCCCTTTCTTCAGAGTGGATTCCTTTTACTATTACCCTCTGTGTCCTGTTGTCCAGCCAATTCTTTTCCCAAGCTACCATCTTGAGACCCACTCCAAGGCTGGTTATACTTCATATTAATCTTTTGTTTGGGACTGTGTTTAATGCCTCTCTAAAGTCTAGGTAGGCCATGTCCACAGCCCCTCCCTGGTCTACTACTTTGGTCACCCAGTCAAAGGAAGCAATTAGATTCAGCTGACATGACCTTACTGCTGCGAATCCATGCTGCCTTGGGTCCTGTGCCCCGCTGGCCTCTAGATACTCAACAATTCTTTCCTTCAGAAGTGAGTCCATCATTTTCCTTATCACTGAGGTCAAACTAACAGGTCTGTAGTTCCTGCCTTTGCCCTGCTCCCACTTTTGTGAAATGGAATAACATCTGCCCTTCTCCAGTCCTGAGGTACCATCCCATCCTCCCATGATTTGTTAAAGACAGTAGTCAGTGGTGTCACTAGTTCTACCCTTAGTTCTTTTAGAATTCTGGGATGAATCCCATCAGGCCCCATTACTTTGTCCCCCTTCAGTTTTAAGAGTTCTTTCAGAACTCTTTCTTCTGTGAATGAACTGGTATCGACCCCCCTATCCAGAGTGTTTGTACTGTTGGTTTAGATACCTCCCTCTCTTCTTTTGTGAATACTGAGCACAAATATTTGTTTAGTATCTCTGCCTTTTCACAGTCACCCTCTGCCCAACCCCTCCCCTTTATTAAGCCTCACTATCCCTCCCTTGGTCTTCCTGCACTCCCTGATGTACCTATAAAAGGTTTTATCCCCCTTCTTAACTGAGTTGGCTATCTTTTCCTTGGTTTGGGCCTTCACTATTCTGACTGCTTTCCCCACTTCCTTCTGCTTTAACTGATACAGTTCTCTGTCCTGCTCCTTCTGTGATTCCTTGTACTTCCTGAATGTTATCTTTTTCTCCCTAACCTTCCCTGACACCTCCTTTGAGAACCATAGCGGTTTTTTACTTCATTTGGTTTTGTTTATTTGCTTCACACAAAGGCTTGTTGCCTCTGTGATGGCAGTTCTGATTATTCCCCATTGTTCTTCCACTCCTCCTTCCTGCACATTTGCTAGTGCATTCATTAGGCACTCACCCATTTTGACAAAGTAAGCCCTCCTAAAGTCCAGGACCTTTGCCTTTGTATGGTTTGACTCTACTGCTGTGTTTATCAAGAATCATACTGTTTGGTGGTCGCTAGTTCCCAGATGGCTACCCACTTCTAAATCTGTGCTCCTCTCTCCATCTCCATTTGAGAGTACGAGATCTAAGATTGTTCTCTCCCAAGTGGGTTCCAATACTAGCTGCCTAAGGCATGCCCCCTGCAGGTCATCTAGAATGACCCCACTCTTCGATGTGGCTGCAGCAAATGCACTCCAGTTAAATCTGGCATATTCAGGTCCATTCTAAGGATACCTTCTATCATTTCCTTGTCCATTTCCTCCCCCTGAGATAGGGGTCTGTATAAAACTCCTGTGCAGATTGTGGTGTCATTGCCTGTCTCCAAGTTGACCCACAGTGACTCCTCTCCTTCCCTCCCCATTTACCCTTTTATTCTGTTGCTTTGATTCCTTTCCTTATGTAAAGAGCTCCTCCTCCTCTTTTACCCTCCATGTCCCTCCTGTAGATAGTGCACTCTAGTATGTTTACATCCCAGCCATGGTTCTGTGTGTACCATGTTCCTGTGACTGCCAAGATATCCAGATGTTCCTCTTCCATCAAGGCCACTAGTTCAGGAAGCTTGTTACCCAGACTTTGGGCATTGGTACTCATTACTTTCTATGTTTTGATGGCTTTACCTCTTGTAGCCCCATCCCTGCCCTTACTAACTTTGTCTTCTCCATTTACCCCATCCTGCTCCCTACTGACCTTTCTACTTTGGTGTTTATCTCACTATGTACCCTGATTTATAGGGAGAGGCTGGGAATTCCCTGCTTGTTATTAGTGCCCCCCCCCCTTGGCTAGTTTAAAAGCTTGCCAATGAAGCATTTAAACTGATCACCCAGGAGACTGGTTCTCTTCCTGGACAGATGCAGACCATCATGCCAGTATAGGTGGGTATCCCTCCAGGTGGAACTCCAGTCCCCAATGAAGTCAAACCCCTGTGCTCTGCACCAATTTTTCAAACATTCATTGAATCACATGGTGTGGCATACCCTCGCCTCACCCATGCCATAGACAGGCAGCACCTCTGAGAAGGATACTGTATGAGCTACTGTCTGAGGCCCCTCCCCAACTCCACAAACTCCTCCTGCACTGCTCTAATCCTATGCCTAGCCAAGTCATTTATCCCTAGGTGGACAGTGATGTCCAGCTCTGTCTCTTGCGCAGCTGCTCTCGTGATCCTGAGAATTTGTTTCCTGTCCCTCCAAGCCATGGCGCTAGGCAGGCACCTTACTTCACTTTCCCATGCCTCCCCAGTTCTATCCCCTTAATAAGTGAGTCCCCCACCAGGAGCTGCTTCCTTTCCCTGTGGTGTCCTGTGCCACCTTCCTGTGGGCCTCCCTTGTGATGGTTGCCAGCAACCTCCTTGGTCTCCACTGTTAGTGCCTCCATGGGGAACTAGGCTCCACCAGAATGGCTTATGGATTGTGGAGTGGTACATCTGAAGGGATGTGCCTCTGTTCCACCACCCTCACCCTCCCTGAGATTACTGTGGTCCAGCCACTGCTCTTTCTTGGCAACCTCTGAGGCAGAGGTGGTGACCCTGGTGTTCCCCAGGTGGGGGAGGTTCCCGTACTCCTGTCCAGTTTGGCCTGGAGACAAGCAACCTCCTCCCTCAGAGCAGAGAGTTGCCTGCAAATATGGCAACATCTCAGCCTCTAGAAAGTCTCCCAGAAGACTGCTGACCCACAGCCAGTGCATTGCACTACTCCCCACGTGTCTGTCTTCTTATACTTAATGCATGCGCTTTTACCGTCAATGTAGTGTGCTGTGCTGGTAATGATATGACAGTTGTATGCCCCTTGCCCTCTTGAGGAAATGATGTCAGAACCCCTGGTATAAAGGAGCTGACACCAAGGGGGGGTGAGGGGAAGGGGGGTTGGGCCTAAGTCGTGCCCTCTGGAAACAATCAGCTACAAGCTGTGACCCACCACTATAATGAATGTTGACCTTCCTTTCAGCAAGATCAGCAATTTGCTTAATTTCTTCAAATCAGTAAGTCAGGCATTGGAGGGTGGACTCCCAGTGGATGTCCTGTATCTGGATTATGCCAAGGTTTTTGACTCAGTCTCTCACAGAACAGTGATACAGACCTTAATAGATCTAGGAGTACATTGGCAGCTAGGCTTCTGGATTAAAGCATGGCTTACTGATAGGACCCAGCGGGTCCAACTCAGGGGGTTTCTTTCAGACTGGGGAAGAGTGACTAGTAGGGTGCCCCAGGGCTCAGTCCTGGGTCCCCTACTATTTAAATTGTTTATTGTTTCCATGCAGTTGCAGATGGTGCATGGATCTGCAAATTCACAGATGATACAAAGGTTGGAGCTGTGGTAAACAACCAGGAAGCAATAGATAGTCTTCAGGACCAATTGTCCAAATTAGAATTCTGGGCTGCAAACCACCACTTGAGTTTTAATGTGGACAAGTGTAAGATCATGCACCTTGGAGCTAACAACAAAAGGGCTGAATACAAACTGAACAATGTAACAATTGCCAGTACAAAGTCTGAAAGGGACCTGGGGGTCATAATAACCGAACACTAACATTCAGTAAACATAATATTGAAATGGTAAAAAAAGCAAATAGATTAATGGGGAACATACTGAGAAATATAAAAAGTAGGCATGAGGAGGCCATGTTACCCTTGTACAGATCCCTGATAAGGCCAATTTTTGAATACGGAGTACCTTTCATTTCCCCACAGGAAGTGTGTACTGGTAAAGCAATAGAAAGAGTGCAGCGTAGATACACAAAGAAAATATGTGTTGTTAAAGACATGGAGTATAAGGACAGACTATGTAAGTTAGGCCTCTACTCTATGTCATACCATTATCTGAGAGGAGATCTGTGTTATACAGACAGATGCTTCCAAGAAGAAATACTATGGGAGTGAGCTGGACTTAGAAAAAAAAAAGTACCAACTAGGGCCACTAGACTACACCCATATCAATTATTAGGAGAGACACACAAAACACAGAGAAGTGGGAGATAGTACAACCAAAGGGGGGTTGGAGAATGGACAGATTGCCACATGATGTGGTGGAAGTTCCTACAATGGATAACTTTAAATGAAAGCTAGATGAACACATGCAGGAAAGAAAATGGTAGTATCTCCACTAATGTGGCAAGTCTGTTTACTGCCTATGGCTTATAGGACTTGAAAAAATTAAAATATGAAACTATGAAAGACAACCTGCACAACAAGTTAACAGAGAAAATACCCAGCAAAAAAAAAATCAGAGAAAAATCAAGCAGTTCAGCTTAACACAGGTAAATCTCCTCTGATCCAATACAACCTGGTGTTGTGTGCTCTGAAAGCAATCAGAGGAACACGATTTCCCGCATCTGAGGCTCTATCTGGGTTCAAATACACAAACTGTAGACTTTGCTATGACAACTCCTCAGCCACCAGTAAATTATTTAAAAATAGTTTGATGCAAACTGTCACTAAATACTAGTAGACAATCCAGCTACCCACAAGGGAAGACCAAATATGCAGTATTTCAATCCTTCTAAAATTACTCACAAGATAAGCAGTTTTGTAAATCCACTTCTTGATTAAAAACTAAATAAATAATTAAACACAAAGCAATACCAAGTGTGAGAATTAAAGTAAGATACACCTCCCTCAGATCTGAGCAAGAGTGAGATATGTTGCAGATTTCTAGTCCAATATATGAGTACTCTTTGTCCTTGTAGATCTTCTTGCCGTAACTCTTCTATGTGTAATCTAGTTCAAATCAACATGTACGTTAAATAATGGAAGGCCAAATTACTCTACTGACTCAGTCTTTCAATATTACAGTATTTTTGCTCATGGTTATGCCGAATGTATGATACATATATACATACACATTGCAATAGCAGATCAATATCTATGGGCACCTTTTGTGAATATCTGGATGTATGCTTACATCTTGTACATGCTGGATAATCTTCATTTCCAGCATTTGAAAGCTTTCTAAAGAATTCTGAGACTTCGCTTTACTGTGTCAACACAAAAAGAATAAGATTTCCATAGGTGTAATAGGCAGGCTTAAAATGTAGTATATTTTTTTGCCGATAGTGTATTGATCATATTAAGGAAGAACTAATTAAGTTTTATATTACATTATAACGTATGTAAACAAATCTCAGACAATGTGTCTGCTTCTGGAGAAGAACACAAATAGTTTTCTGTGTTACTGCATTTAGTTAATGAAGACAACATAACTGTTCATCTTTGCTGACTGCGTCACTTGGTGTTGTGTTAACTGGTGATTGTGGGCTGACCTCTTCCTGTGTAGAAATTAAAAAAAAAAATTAAGCAACTATTCTAGCATACATAGCCAGCATGGCTTCAGACAAAGTCACAGTACCACCACTGTCCTGCTGGATTACGCAAACTATGCACACAAGGCCCTGGATGAAGGTAAACTGGTGGGGTCTGTCTTTATTGACCTCACCAAAGCTTTCAATACAGTCAACCACCCCCTGTTGCTGACCCAACCGCGAAACATGGGTGTGGCACCCAATGCTCTTTGCTGATTCCAAGACTACCTGATACAGAGAAATCAATGTGTCAAAATTGGGCAAACAGTATCCAGTGCAAGAGAGGTATCATTAGGGATACCCCAGGGATCAACACTGGAGCCCCTACTCTTCAGCCTCTTCTTAAATGACCTTCCCATAGTCTGCAACACCAAACTCATACTGTATACAGATGATGCTGTGCTCCTGAGCAGCAGTACATCTCAGACTGCCCTACAATCTGAGCTGCAGAACTCCTTCTCCAAACTCGAGGACTGGTTCAGTAGTCATAAGTTGCTACTAAACTACAAGAAGACCAAGGCCTTGCTTATGTCCAGCCCCCACAACAAAAATAAGCACCACCCCCTCATCATCTCCAACTCATGCAGTGAGCCACTGGAACAAGTTCACTTGTTCAAGTATCTGGGGGTCATAATAGACGATACCCTCATGTTTGCGCACCATATTGATTCTCTGGTCAAGACAGTCAATACCAAGATTGGTGTCCTGCACAGGCACAGGCAATACCTCTCTCTGGGGGCTCTCCACCTCTCAGTCCACAGCTCAATTATATCTACTATTCACTATGGACTAGTGGTCTATGGGGTGGCAACAGATACAGTGCTCAAGAGGGGTCAGAATGCGCTCAACAAAGCCTGCAGACTTACCCTGGATGCTGAGTGTGACACTCACACATGTACTCCGTATGAACATGCAAATTGGCTGTCATTAAGAAATGGGGTCAAATTCCAGACTTGCATCCTAGGGAAGAAGACTCTGTAGGGTAAAACACCACCTAGTGTAGGCAATTTGATCAAGGCAGCCAACTCATTACAGGTCACCAGAGGGAGGACTAGAGGGGCCTTGGCGATCCCCTTCCATCGCACCTCACTTGGGCAATGTGCATTTGCCTAGCGGGCCCCCCTATGGATGAATGAACTTCCTGGGAACCTCTTGGCCACCAATTGTCTGGCACAATCCAAAACTGACTTAAAACAGCACCTAATAACACTCTCTAAGTGCACTTGCCCCTGAGTCCAGCCAATCTGCTCTCTCTGCCCCCCAGCAAGCGCTAGGCAGGCCTCAGGTACTCCCTCCCTCTGTCCCATCTCATGACTTGCCCCAGCAATCAGTTTGCATCATGCTCCTTCGGCACCTGCCACCCCTCCCCTTCCCTCCCTAATTCACACTCCCATGAGTTTCCAAAACAGTCACTACTAAAGCTGGCTGCCTGACCATGCCCCCTCACATCCCACCATTTTACTCTAGCATGTCGTCTCTGCTCAGCCTCCCCTCACCCCACCATTTCTCCCTATACCTTATCGTCCCTCTTCCCCCATCCTCTCACCTCCGCCACAGTACTTACCTCTCTCTCTCTCGTACCTCCCTTCTTCACCCCTCTGCCAGCGATTCCTGTCCCTCTGAACTACTGACAAGGCACTTTGTGGCTGCTTATTCCCCCCCGACCCTCATAAAGTGTTTTTTTCTTGTTATTTAACCTGTACCTATGTTTTGAGTTATTCTGTAAGTTCTGAATCCAAGCTGTATTCAGCTGTAAAGCTGTAAGCATTGTAATGTACCTTTGCTTTCTCCTACTGTACTTTGTTTTGCAATCTATGATGTGGAACCTTTGTAAAAGAGCTTGTGCTCAAAGGTTTTTTCCGAAAAACTAAATAAAATAAAAAAATAAAAAAACATTGTATTTTTATATTAAAAAAAATGTTGGTGATGAAGTAATGTACTGTGTTTGGGTTTCTCTACTGACAGATGGGTCCCAATTCTGAAAGGGTTACACATGAAGCATGGCACTTGCATCAAACAGCAATGATGCAAGTTGCACCTTGCGTAATTGTTTGCAGCACTTCCTATTCCGGTACGCAGTCTACGCCGGTAAGGGAAGCCACTGTGCTAAAGGGGCACTGTGCCATCCTTGTGACCTGCATCGGGGTATGCCAGGTCACAAGGGGGCTTGTGCCATGGCTGGGCTGCTACATCCACCAATTTTGAATCCCAAAAGCCCCTCTAAATTGATGCATAACCACAAGTGTGATTACAATGACCAAATCATTTTTAATTAGAAAACTTACATTGTTGGTAGAAGAACTCATAACCACAGGCATGTCAGTTACCATTCCTAACTCAAGGACAGCTGTCGCAACTATCTGTCTGTCTGTCTTCCACATGAATATTATTTGCTGGACATTCAACCTGTATAGTCATATGTAAAATTTAAAAAAAAGGATCATCTGCAATATATGTTAATCAATATGTGAGCTTTCTTGCAACAAAGAAAATACATATTTTCTACTAACACTACTAATAAATACTTTAACTTCAAATTACTAGTTACTCACTTGAGGGACTATGTTTAAACAATAAGACATGGCTGATTGTTGGTAGTACTGAGATACCTGCACACCAAGAGGTGTACTGAGGCACAACAAAGAAACTCTTACTGCTGCTGCTCTTTGCCCTTTTACGAGGCAACTCTGACTTCATCTCATTTCAACTTGTCGTTGTGACTGCCTCGCCTAATCAGGGGTCCACCACTCACTGCCCTCCACTTCAGTCTTGACAGCTACCTCTCCTTGCCTTGCCACCTTCTACCTGCCTCACCTGCCCATCCCCTTGCCCCTCTCCCTTTCCTCCCCAGGCATTTCCAGACTTTTATCCCTCCCTCCCTCCCTCCCTCCTCCCTTTAGAGCTCTTACCCTCACCTCTACCCTCTGACAACGGCCTTCCTGCCTGCATACCTTCCCTTCACCTGCAGCGCTTATTTCTATGATTGCTCTTGGTTGGTATGTTATACTACGTAACATTTGGCACATTCTGAATAACTGGAATTTCATAAGCCTCAGTCTCTTGCTTCGTTTTATTGTGTAACTATGTATCATTATGTCGACCTTTGTATGTATGTATACCCCCCATTCCTTCGACGTGGAACCTTGGTAAATGAGCAGTTCCTGCTCAAAGGTATATGTAATCCTAGATTTCAATAAAATAAAAATAAATAAATAAAATAAATAGTGCTGCAAATTGAGTTCTTTCAGTCTCTCTGTGTGCAGACATATAAGAACTAGTGAAGCAGTGCCGGTCATGGACTTTTATATTTAGATCATAGTTGAGGTTCTTTACATATGAGCCATGTTTGTAATAAAAATTTTGAATTGAGTGGCTTATGAATTTTTGTGTGTTACTCTGATGGGCAGAGTCTTGTTTTTAGCCATCGGTGATACTCTCTTACTGCCATGGCTACAACAAAGTCTCAGCCAATCAGGATACATGGATTTCCGTGCCCTTTTATATATAACTTTTAACACCTATCAGAGTGACTCAAACTAATTATTTTCTGATGGTGACCCATTTTACAAGTGTTATAAGCCACTCCATGATGGTACATTTAAATGATATTAATGCACTTTCTTGGGGCGTAAGGAATCACGGCCTACAGCCTCGTGCCTTAGCAAGCCCTTCATGTGTACATTAAAATCCTTTGAATGCACGCTAAGTTGTTGCTTTTTACTCACATATTGCTACACTGAACAGTACAACCTAAGTTATATGAAGTACAGTCTGATAAGCGAATGCAATACCGTAACACAGTATAATTATTTGTATGCTGTTAATGTAACATAAGCATACAAATTATTATATAAATTATAACTCATCATGATTGACAAATGTATTTAATGTTAGTAAACATGGATTGTAATATAGTAAATGGCACATTACCTGAAATTCAGGTGAATCATTAAACTGTCATGGTCAGTTTCTATGTTGCTGAAACAGTACATATATGATAACAATTCAGAATTGTGGGTACGGCAGTTTTATTTAGATAACTTTTCTTATATCCACATTGATGTGCTACATAGGTAAAATTGCAAATTCAGCTTCTTCAAAACAGTCTGCGCAAATCACAGTCCTTGCACATGGAGACCACGATTTTTCTAATTTGCAGAAAACTATCCACTATTGAAGCAAGTTTTTATTCTTTGGAAAACAATAGAAAAACTTGCAATTGACCTCTGAGTTCTCTGACTTGGGTGCCACATACTTCACCATGTCTTTTAGTTAAGTAGGTAATACTAGCACCCAGTTATAAGCAAATACAGTATATTTCCAAAGTTGAGTTTATTGGTAGAATGCACTCATGTGACAACCCCTGGAAATGAAATTAAGATAGTAATTATAATTGGCTTAAAATAATGTAGAAACAGATGTACTGTGAAAAAGATATACAAATGTTCATCAAGGATGCAGTAACAGGATATGTATATTCCAAATACTTATTGCAGGCAGATAATTAAACAAAAAAACATGAAAAAGGTTACAGGACAGTATATATGTCATTTTGCCAGATGCTGTAATACTAAGTAACTAAACTTGATAGTAGGAACTCGATTTAAGGAATTGCCTTACAGGTTGCACTTACTATGCATGTAGATGTGCGGGGCACTAAGGGGAATTGCAAACCTTCCTGTAACAGTTGTAACAGGTGATTTGCTGATGGTAGAGAGTGACCATAGGTAAATGGAACCTGTGTCCTGCTCAAATGAAGTACCATTGATTTTTGGAGGAAGGCGTAGGAGAGCAATAACAGGAGCAGAGAGAGGATAGGCTGCAGAACATGGAAGGCTGTGGTAACAAATGCTTGCTGCCTGGGAAATAAAATTCAAGACTTGGATATCTTGCTAGCAAAGACAGACCTGGAAATAGCAGCAATAACAGAGACATGGTACACTGCTAATAATGGGTGGGACATTAATGTAACAGGTTATGCTCTGTTCAGGAGGGATAGGGTGGGTTAAAATGTGGGGGTGGGGGTGGCCCTGTATGTGTGAGAGGGTGTAAAGGCAACAGAGGTGCAGGGTAGACAAGGGGAGGCTGAGACACTGTGGGTCACCCCTGAACCAAGCAATGGCACAGCAATATGCACAGGGGTGATCTACAGGCCTCTGGCACAGAGTGAAGAAGGGGACAGGGAACTAGTGAATGAAATACATGAGATGGCAACCAAAGTTGAAGTTCTGCTGCTGGGGGATTTCAATATTATGGACGTGGATTGGACAATGACAATAACTGAAGGTCAGTTATTCCCCTTACCCCCCCCAATAGAAATAGCAATGGGCACCACAGCTATCACACTCAGCCTGCTCATGGTTACCTTTCTTGTTCTGCCCACGTCCCATCCTGCCCCCTGCCCTCCACCATGAGCCTCACCCCTCTACCACCCCACAGCAGCCAACCCCCACCCTGGACACCCCTATTTTTCCACGGCACCCACCTCCAACCAATACCCTCCCCGGACACCCTGGGCCCACCCCTTCCTTCCCATACCTACCCTCCACACCCTACCCATCCCTTGTACCCCCACTAGTAGGACCTCGCATCGGTACCTGGCTAAGGTAAGGTATGGCTAAGAGACCACTCATCAGATTAATTGCTGTACTCCTTCTGCTCTCCGGGAACATACACCCCAACCCTGGGCCGTTGTCAGCCAGCCACCCCACACCCCACTCTAGTACTGGCCTCAGCATTGCATCCATGAATATTTGTAGCCTCCTAAAAAAATCCACTGCTCTCCAGTGCTAGGCTGTACAACACCGTCCTGATGTTATAGCACTAGTCGAGACCTGGCTCTCGAGAAAAACTCCTGACTCGATTATTTCCCTCCCTCCCTGGCTACACTCTGTTCAGGGAAGAACGTATAGGCAAACGTGGTGGCAGGTGTGTAGTCTTTATGCGTGACACACTTTTAGGCCATGCTCTTCCTGCCCCCAAGCTCAGTTTTAGTGCCCAAGCCCTCACTCACAAGGTTACCCCTGACCCAGCCAGGGGCCCTCTTTTTCTTACAGTCTCTTACATACCCCTGAGGGACCAGGGACCAGCTGTCCACTCCCTCATTGATTACCTCACCACACTCCCACACAAGGCAGAGCGGCTCATCCTAGGTGACCTTAATGTCAATTGGCTGAGTACCACTGCCCCCCATATCAGGGACTCCTTCACTGCCCTAGATATGACCTAACTAGTTACCTCACCCACTAGATTTAACCGGTTAGGCAGTTCCAGCACCCTCCTAGATGTAGTTCTGTCGAACCCCCCCATAAAATCAGGGATATTAATGTACTACCAGACTCTCTTAGTGACCACTCTCCTGTCCTCTGCCACTGGTCATCCCCCACACCAAAACCAGTGTCCCAGGTCACCTCGCACAGACGCTTTCACCCCAAGGGCCTCAGAAAGCTAAAAACCCACTTAGCCCAGCTTGACTGGTCCCCAATCCTACTCGCAATGAATATTGACTCTCCCCTAGACTATTTCTACAGTGCCTTCAGCAAGACCTGCGACCTTTTTGCGCCCCTGACCAAAATCCATACCAAGAAACACAACACCCCATGGATCTCCCTATCCCTAATCCAAACACTGAAACAAAGAGATAATCTCAGGCAAACTGGCTGACAGACAAGCCTATAATACAGCACAAAACAAGTGCACCTGGGCTATAAGGCAGGATATGGCCAGATATTATCAAGCCACCCTTGAATCCACTTGGGGCTCATCCCATGCCTTCTGGGACAATATGAAAGAGCTCAATGGAAAGATCCGCTCCCCCCACCATCACTACTCTCCATAGACGGTACCGTCACTACTGATCCTCCCTTCATAGCTGAGTGCCTCAATATGGCTTTCTCAGATCTAAGCTCTGTCCTCCCCAACTACTGTTTTTACCCTATCCCTGCCTCCACCCCCCCACCTTGGACCGCTCCCCCCTTTCTACCTGCATGCCAAATCACCCCTTGAAGCCAGGCCTCATCTGCAAAAAAGCCTTAGCTAGCAACAACCCCAGCTGTGATCCCCTGGACTCCAAGATTCTCTGATTAGTCCTATATACTGTACTAGCCCCTCTCACCAACCTTTTAAACCAGTCACTATGTCTTGGTCAATTTACCAGTGCCTGGAAAATTGCAGAAATCACCCCTATCCGTAAGAGTGGAGACAGAACCTCCCCTAACAATTTCAGGCCCATCTCCATTCTCCCCCCCCCCCTTCAAAGCACTAGAAAAAATACTGGCCATTCAGCTGTCCAAGTATCTGGCCAAATACGACCTGCTGTGTCCAGAACAACATGGATTCCACCCTGGACACAGCACCACTACAGTCCTCCTGGAGTTCTCCCAGCATCTCCACTCTGCTCTCAACTCTGGTCATGTTGCGGGTGCAGTGTTCATTGACCTCTCCAAGGCCTTTTACACTGTCTGTCACCCCCTCCTACTTGACTCCCTCCACCAACATGGCTTCTCCCCTGGCCCACTGACAAGGTTCACCAGTTACCTCTCTGCCAGATCACAGTGCTTGAAGGTAAACAGCACCCTGTCCAGTACTACCCTACCTGTTTGCTCAGGGGTCCCCCAGGGTTCCATCCTTGGCCCCGTTCTGTTCAGCCTATTTCTCAATACCTTCCCCAGCTCCTGCTTGGGTAATATGGTACTCTATGCCGATTATGCAGTTCTCCTTGCCTCCCACCCTGACCCTACATCTGTACAGGAATTCCTGCAGCACACATTCAACCAAGCCGAAAAGTGGTTCCTTGACCACCGGCTGGTCATTAACATAAAAAAAAAAACAAATCTATGCTTTTTTTCACATCACCAGAATAAGGCCAAAAATGCCCCTCTCTGCATTCTTCCCAGTAATGCTCACCCTCTCGAGTAAGTGTCATCCTACAAGTACCTGGGGATCACCTTCGACTCGGTTCTTGCATTCCACACCCACATCAATACCCTGTCCTCAATCATAAACTCTCAGATTGGCCTTCTCTATCACCACAGAGATTGCTTCCCCCAAACCGCTCTCTGACTGGCCATCAACTCCTCCATCTTGTCCCTAGTGGACTACAGCCTACCTATCTATGTAGTGGCTGACAATATCGCCCTCACCAGAATCCATACCTCAATAAACAAGGCCTGCAGGCTCCTGACCGGTGCATCCCTCCACACCCGTACTTGCCTGCTGTAGTCCACCACCAACCTGCTCACCTTGGAGGAGTGCCTGCATAACCAAACTTGCTTACTTGCCAAAAACTCCCTGCTAGGACTCCCCCCCCCAGGGGTCATCGCATCCCTGCAGCTTGCATCCCCATCCATTGCCACCCGTAGCTCAGTTAAGGCCACCTTTCTGGTGCCCAATACCAAGACCTCCCTAGCCCAAAGGTCCTTCCACTACCACACCCCCACATGGTTCAACTCCCTCCTGCTCTCTGTCACAAAGTCTACCAAAATTGGTCCCTTTAAAGTCGCTCTCTGTAATCACCTCTTTGGCGCCCGCAGCTGTAGTTGCCCTTAATCAACCTAATGTTGGGGTACCTCCCCATTTCTTGTCCATAGCCTTGACAATGTCCGTTGGACTGCTCCCCCCCTTTCTTTTTTTTTTTATATACAATTGCTATTTACTGCATGTAACTTTATCCCGTAAACCACTGTTATACTGTGTTCTTTTTGTTATCTGTATTGCACCTGTATGTTACCACTGTTGTGTCTCACACTGTAACCATGTCTGCCCTCCCTGCTACAAGATGCCTTTGTAAATGAGTCCCTGACTCAAAGGTTGTAAATCCGACTTTCAAAATAAATAAATAAATAAATAAATAAATAAATAAATACATGCAGCTGCCTAATCCAGAAACAGAGGCATCTTAGATTCCCTACAGTGGGCAGGGATCAAATAACTAGTGCTTGATCCCACCAGAGACAGGTCAACTCTATGGAGAGATTTCTAGAAGAACTCACAAAGTTGAAGATGGACAAAGCTATGATGCCAGATGGCGCACACCCAAGCATACTAAAGGAGCACTGAAGGCAACTAGCAGCACCTCTGCCAGCCATGTTCACAGAGTCACTCAACACAGGAGTGGTTCCAGAAGACAGAAGGAGGGCACATATACTGCAGCCACTCTGCACAAAAGCAGCAGTACGGAGAATCGGGGAACTACAAAGGTGATACACAGTGTTAGCAACTGGCTGACAGACAGGAGGCAGAGGGTGGTGGTCAATGGGATCCAATCAGGGGAGAGAGAAGTAACCAGCGGGGTACCTCATGGATCAGTCCTGGGATCAGTCAGGTTCAATGTATTCATTAGTGACATTGCAGAAGGAGAGGAAGGAAATGTCTGCATGCTTGCAGATGACACCAAGATCTGCAACAGGGTAGATACTCCAGAAAGGATGGAGAAAATGAGGAAGGACATGGGGAAGATCAAAAAGTGGTCGGTGTTGTGGCAACTGAGGTTCAATGCAAAGATGTGCAAAATAATGCACCTGGGAAGAGGAAACCCTTGGGAGAGCTACAGGATGGGAGGTGAGGCACTGTCAATAACCAAAGAGGAAATGGACCTTAGGATTAACATTTCTGATTACCTAAAGGTGTCAAGGCATAGCACAAAGGCTGCAGGAAGGGTCATTGTCAAGCTGTGGTGCACAGGCAGAGGGATCACTAGCAGAAAGCGGGAGATGGTGATGCCATTGTGTAAAACACTGGTAAGACCTCATCTAGAGTACTGCATGCAATTCTGGAAGCCACACCTGCACAAGGATATTGACAGAGTGGAGGTGGTCCAGAGAAGGGTGTCAAAGTTAGTATAGGGCTTGCAGCACAAAACATATGAGGAGAGACTAAAGGACCTCAGTATGTACTCACTGGGGTCAGGAAGTGCAGGGGGACATGATAGAAACTTTTAAGTACCTCAAGGACATGAACAAGGTGCAGGGATAAGACCTCTTCCTATTTATAAGGAGTACAAGAACAAGGGGGTATGATATGTAATTGGAGGGGGTAGATTAAGAGGAAATATGAGATAGTTTTTCTTCACAGAAAGGGTGGTGGATGCATTGAATGGTCTACCACAAGAAGTGGTGGGAGCGTGCACAGTGGGGTTTTAAACATGCCTTGGACAGGCACAAGTAAACCTTCAGGTGGGAAGGGCTAATGAAAGACCACTGACCAGATAAGATCAAAGGCAGTAGACAAGTGTAGGACTTATGGGCAGACTGGATGGGCCTAGTGGTCCTTATCTGCCAACAATATCTATGTTTCTATATTTCTAGGAGGCTGTGGAGAGAGACAGTGGGATGCTAGGGTGCATGGGGAGAGTTAATACGAGCAGAAAAAAGGATGTTGATATGCCACTGTACAGATCACTAGTGAGACATTGTCTGGAGTACTGTATCAATTTGTGGAGACCTCATCACCGGAAGGACACATATAAAGTATAGGCAGTCCAGTGAAGGGAAAAAAAATTGTGCAAGGACTGCACAAAAAGTTACATGAGGGGGAAACTGGAGGACCTCAATATATATTCACTAGAGGAGAGGGGGGGTGGATATGATTGAGACATTCATGTACTGTACATCAGGGGTAATAACAAGATGCATAATGATAGAACATGATAGAACTTTCAAGTACCTCAAGGGCATGAACAAGGTGCAGGGTAAGACCTCTTCCTATTTATAAGGAGTACAAGAAAAAGGGGGTATGATATGTAATTAGAGGAGGGGGTAGATTAAGAGGAAATGTGAGATAGTTTTTCTTCACAGAAAGGGTGATGGATGCATTGAATGGTCTGCCACAAGAGGTGAAGGGAGTGAGCACAGTGGGTTGTTTTAAACATGCCTTGGACAGGCACAAGTTAACCTTGAGGTGGGAGGGACTAATGAAAGACCACTGACCAAATAGGATCACAGGCAGCAGACAAGTATAGGACTTATGGGCAGACTGGATGGGCCTAGTGGTCCGTCTCTGCCAAAAGCATCTATGTTTCTATATTTCTAGGAGGCTGTGGAGAGAGACAGTGGGATGTTAGGGTGCATAGGGAGAGTTAACACAAGCAGAAAAAAGGATGTTGATATGCCACTGGACAGATCACTAGTGAGACATCATCTGGAGTACTGTATCAATTTCTAGAGACCTCATCACCGGAAGGACATATATAAAGTATAGGCAGTCCAGTGAAGGGAAAAAAAAGTGAAAGGACTGCTCAAAAAGATATATGAAGGGAAACTGGAGGACCTCAATATATATATTTACTAGAGGAGAGAGGGAGTGGATATGGTTCAGACATTCAGGTACATGAGGGGTAAAAACAAGGCACATAATGGTAGCATCTTTTAGGAAAAAATGGTGTACAAGCACAAGGGGCATGATACGAGGCTAGGGGGGGTGGGATCAGGGGCTACATAAGGAAGTACTTTTCAACAGAAAGAGTGGTGGATGTTTGGAACAGCCTCCCTGCAGTGGTGATGGAAGCAAAAACAGTAGGTGAATTCAATAATGTGTGAGATAGACATAAGAGATTTCTAGCAATAGGGACAAGAGGGTAAACAGCAGATAAACTAAGGTCTGCGGTAATGCATTATGTTGGGGGAAAAGGGGCAGACTACGTGGACCATAAGGTCATTATCTGCCATCACCTTCTGTGTATCTACGTGTTATGCTTGTAGTAAAGTAGCAGTAAAAGTAAACAAACTTCAAAATGTAAATCTCACAGGGTCAAATGTACACACCACTAAACATTTCCGGATACTCTCTCATCAGGCAGGGCAGGATTTCAAAACCGGGTGGTGGCTGTGCCATCTACCTGAGGGATACCCTCATGGGACATGTCATCCCATTTTCTAACCCGGGATCCCCATCTCAGGTCCTCACCATCTAAATTCTCCAAGGGGTCCATAATAAAAATCTTACTATAGCCTCTGTATACATACCCCCAAAGGACCAGGCCAGTGGTTTTAACAGCATCATGGAATTCCTCATGGGACTACACCATAATTCGGAGACCATAATTATGGGTGATTTTAATATAAACTGGCTTTGACCTGAGGCCTGCACCTACAAGGATGCTGTCATGACAAAACACCTCGCACAGCTTGTCCCTACCCCCACTAGGTGCTACTATAGGACGGAGACCTACACTTTACTTGATTGGATACTGTCAAACCGCCCCAAAAGAATCTCTAAAGTGTCTGTACTCCCTGATACTTTAAGTTACCACTCACCTGTTATCTGCTCTTGGGCTAACAAATTCGCCAAGCCCCCTCCTAAAATAATACACCACAGGGTACTCAAGCAGGGGCACCTTCAGCTGCTAAAATCACATCTAAGCAGGCTGGACTGGTCAATAATTGACTCATTCAATGATACATACAAAGCCTTGGCACTGTTCATCAGCTGCTTTATGGCGGCCTGTGATATCCATGCACTACTTAAAAAGATGAAGGTTAAAGGCAGGTCCAACACATGGATAAACTCCGAGCTTGTAGCATGGCTCAAACAAAGGGACCACCTCTGGCACTGTGCTCGAGCCATATCAGTGCAAGGGGACATTCAAAAATACAAATCTGCAGGAAATGGCTGTACCCGAGCTATACGGAAGGCTAAAAGCAAACATTTTAGGGAGGCACTCTCCAACTCCTGGGGTGATGGAAAACATTTTGGAATAACTGGAAGGACCTCACAGGCAAGGATACTAAGGCACCACCCACCATGCTCAGCATTGATGGAACACCTATGCTAGACCTAGGTACCATCTCCGATACGTTCAACAATGCGTTCTCCAACCTTGGCAGTGTCCTTCCACCTGATTTTTTCAATGCCCCCCCCACCAATTCCCCTTTTGACACTGTGTCCCAAGTACACACAGCTCCGCAGTTCTTTTTCAAAGAGATCCCAATGCACTTAGTCAGAACCTATATATGCAAGACCATCCACAAAACTGGCTACAGTGGTGATTCACTTGACCTGAAATTGTTTGTATTAGTCCTAGATGAAATCCTTGAACCTCTGACAAAGATTTTCAACCTTTCCCTAAGATTGGGTCAATTCCCATCACTCTGGAAACAGGAGACTATCACACCTGTACACAAAAGTGGAGACAAGTCACTGTACACCAACTACAGGACCATCTCCATCCTCCCCCCCTTATCTAAAGCTCTGGAACAAATAGTTTTGGACCAGCTTGTTCAGTTCCTGGACAAATATGAAATCCAGTGTCCAGAACAGCATGGCTTCCGAAAAGGGCATAGTACAACCACGGCACTATTGGAATTTACTGGATTCATCCATGACACCCTCGACCAAGGAATCTGTGGGGGGGGGGTCAGTATTCATTGACCTGACAAAGGCCTTTGATACTGTTAACCACCCACTCCTACTCAGGCAACTGACCACTCTCAGGCTCTCCAAGGATGCACTGCTCTGGTTTGCAAGCTACCTTGGGGGAAGGGTACAACATGTTAGGATTGCTGGCATCACCTCTGATGAAAAAACAGTCCTCTCAGGTGTCCCCCAGGGGTCTACACTGGGGCCATTACTCTTTTCTCTCTTCCTGAACAGTCTCCCTAGCATCTGCCAACAGAGAATATTACTCTATGCAGATGATGCAGTACTGTTTACTAGCAACCAAGACTAAACAACTTGAGAGTCAGTTGCAGTGTGATTTCAGGCATGTTGAAGAATGGTTTAGCTCACATAAACTTGTCCTGAACTACAGAAAAACTAAGGTCATGACATTCTGCAATGAACTGAGCAAGTATAAACCTCTGTCCCTCACCATCAAAAACCACACGGGGACTTCACTTGAACATGTTCCTGAGTTTAAATATGTCGGCATCACCTTGGACAGTTCCTGTTCTTACACATGGCTCATTGGCAATGTAGCTAAGGCTGCCATCATACGAATTGGCCTGCTCCACAAGCACAAACACTGCATGACCGCTGATGCCTTTAGGCTGGCCATCTACAGCTCCATCACCTCCATCGTCGACTACGGTCTAGCCATCTATGGCTGTGCTTCCCCCACTGCCCTCTGGAGGATATCGGTGACACTCAACAAGGCCTGTAGGCTTCTAATGGGTGCTGCCCACCTGACACACACCTGTGACCTGTACGTCCAGGCCGGATGGCTACCACTCCTTAGTAGAATACAATACCAGACCTGCTTGTTAATCCAAAAAGTTCTCCTTGGGCTCATGGCACCAGGAGTGGCAAAGCTCCTTATTGCCAACAGCAGTACCCAGCTTACACACAGTGCTCTATATCAAACCTTCCAGGTCCCCAGATGCTGGATCACAATGGGTCAGAGATCGTTCACGCACAGGTCTCCTTAGTGGTACAATACCCTTAACAAAGAAACACTTACAACTGCGATGCTTGGTCCCTTTAAAAGACAACTCCAACTATTCCTCACCTCTACCACTCAATGTGGCTGCCTCTCCTAAGTAACTGCCTCCTCATTTTACCCTAGTCAAAGGTGACCTGTAACCTCCCTTAGAGCTCCACTTTTTTTGGCACCAGTTTCCCCCACTCTCACCCCTTACCCCTCTCCACACCACACTGCCTCACCCACACCCTTCCCTCTCTAATGGCACTTTCAGATACAGGGCCCTCCTGCCCATCCACCTTGCACTTCTGCCACCCACTTCTACCCGCCGACAATGGCTTTTTATCCTGCCTACTTTTTCCTGACTCCCTCCTACCATATACTAACTATATACTGTTCACCCTGAAACTTGTCTGAAGCTGGCTTATGTTGTCTCTCCATTTTTGGCTGTATAATAAATGCTCTAAAGGCATCTTTATGTTTTTAGGACTGTAACCATTGTTGACCTTTGTATGTACTGTATGTTACCCTACATCCTTTGACGTGGAACCTTTGTAAATAAGCAGTTCCTGCTCAAAGGTATTAGTAATCCTGGAGTTTAATAAAATAAAAAATAAATAAAAACTGCATTAGTACAACAAACTTCACCTACTCTTATCAAAACTGTGTACCACGTCATGTGGTGTCTAATTAGTACACATTGGGCTGGAAATTCAGACTGTGCCAGGCAGGGACACAAGCCTGGGCAAAGTGCAAATGGGCTGCGCCAGGGCATGGACAAGGCGATATTCAAGGGTACTGCGCCATGGCTCAGTACCATTGAATATGGCACTGAGGGAGCACGCACTGTGCCAGCGCAAGTGGCAGAAGGGGAGCAGGGGGATGCACCAGCGCAAGTGCGGTTGCGCTAGGTGCATCAACCACGATATTCAGCACTGGGCATGCAAATGAGGTCATTATGCATGCAAGACACAAATGGGGCCATTTGCATGTCATTATGGCCCCATTTGCGTGTGGTGCACCGATCCCCAGCGACTTGCGCCTGGCACCATGCCAGGCCACAGCCATCAGGAAACGACACCCTGCAGTCCCTTGATGGACCCCGCTCCCATATGCCCGATTGCAGGCATATGTTTACTATATCCCCGGTAGTCCAGTGGACTGCTCTCCATTGCCCGATCTTGGGCATATGTTTAAAATATCCCTGGTGGTCCAGTGGAACCCCCCCCCAGTGCCCAATCGTGGGTGGATATAGTGAAAGTAATCCGGTGGTCCAGTGGTACCTTCCACCCGCCCTCTGGGATCCCCACCACCCAGCCCCCAATCGGTGGCGGGTGGAAGCACCCACCTGCAGGCCTACTGGATGCCCGCTGACTGACAGCATACAGTACGGTCGAGCCTAGTGGTCCACCGCTACGATGGCAGCATGCAGACCATACTGAATACAGGTCCGATGCGTAAAATGAACTTCATTCACATATCGGCCTGTGTAGTACAGTATGGTTCGATGCCATTGGTCCACGCTGTGGACCACTAGGTACAGACCGTACTATACGCCGCTTTCACTCGGCGGCGATCACGGGAGGCATGCGGGTGGAGGGTGCTGCCACCCGCCACTGACTGGGGTGGTGCTGGGAGGTGGAGGACCCAGTGGGTGGTGGGGAGGAGTACCACTGGACCATCAGGATTACTTTCGCTATATCCACCCATGATCGGGTGCTGGGGGATTTCCACTGGACCACCAGGGATATTTTAAACATATGCCCACGATCAGGCGATGGAGAGCAGTCCACTGGACCACCAGGGATATAGTAAACATATGCCTGCAATCGGTTGATAGGGGCCCTTCCACTGGACCACCAGGGATGGTTGCTACACATATGCCCATGATCGGGCATATGGGGCCCTTCCACTGGACCACCAGGGATATACTCTACACATTTGCCCATGATCGGGTGATGGGGTGGGGGGCTCAACACTCCCAGGGCAGGGGGATTGGGGTCAGTGTTCTGGATGGGCGGGTGGCCACCCACGGCAGGCAGCTGCTGTATTGTACCCTGCCATATGGCGGCTCACCTGTGGGTGGCCTGGACTTGTTCCTGGTTTTACCAGGCACATCTTTGCACCTCCCCCAAGTGGCACAAGGTGGGTTTGTGCCAGCATATGCGCCACACATCCTGGGCTGAATATTGGGATGTGCCGCATATGCATGGGCACGCCCCCCACACTTGCGCCGCATACATTACTGTTGCACCCAGGTGCATTGGGAGTTGCACATTGCAACTTGCCCCTTTCAATATCGCACAGGGACACATCAGTGGGTTGCGCATGGCACATCCCTGTTGCATCATTCGCAACCCTTTTGAATATCCAGGCCATTGTGTTCTGAAAATTACACATACCTCAGTAAGGGAAAAAGATTATATGAAAGTTGAGGCTAACTTTTTTTTGGGTGGGTGTAATGGGGGGGGGACTTTTGAAATAATGCAATCTTTATATTAACTTTTCAGAGTCACACCATAATTCTAAACAAGTACACAAAAAAACACCTTTCTAACATGCAGAATTGATGGCTTATTGGGTGTGGGGTCAGTCTCTGATGCATAGATTGGTATTGTTTTGCAGTACGCACTCACTCTTAATTAAATTTTTATGAAGTGCACATGTAAATTCAGAAAAAAAAATTATCAGGAAAAAGAAAAGCATTCTCCCTTTATAGATATTGAACCCTGCACTGTCTACATTAGTGGCTGACAGCAAGCCAACTGAGCCACCAATACTACATACTAGTGAAGTGCTTTCTTGTTTATTTATTTATCTAGAATTATGATGATACTCTCAAAAGCTAAATCCATCCAGAGTTTTTTTTTTTTTTTTTTTGTGGGGGGGCGGGGTCCATAGAGACATGTTCCACAAGTACTATACCAGTGAGCTGCACCATTCATTCAACTATCCACAAGTTAATTTTGCCACAGATTGAAAGCATCATGAGTACGGTTCCGACCAATCAAGTAATGCTACTAACGTATAGATTTGTATTGGTTTGCACTACAGAAATATGCTAAATTATATTTTTATGAAGTGCACACATAAATTCTGAAAAAACAAAAACAATCTGGATTAAGAAAGCAATGTCCCTCCACAGGTACTGAATCCTGTGTTTTCTCCATCAGAGACTGACCCCACACCCAATAAGCCATCAATTCTGCATATTAGAAAGGTGTTTTTTTGTGTACTTGTTTAGAATTATGGTGAGACTCTGAAAAGTCAATATAAAGATGCATTATTTCAAAAGCCCCCCACCCGCAAGCTGCCCGGCCACCCGCCGACTGACTGCGTACAGTACTAGCCTAGCTCCATTGGTCCACAGTGTGGGCCGATGGGCGTGCAGACTGTACTGTACTACACAGTCCAGATATGTGAATTAGGCCCCTGCAGTTTCCCCATAAGCACTGGGTAAAGTCTCATAAGTCTCTGGCATTGTCCCAGCACTCCTTGCTAGAAATCCTGGCTTTCTGATTGGCTGAAGCTACGCAGAAATGGCTGTTGAAACATACAGTCCCTAGGCAAATTTAACAAAGTCCCAAATGAAAGTCCTGGTGCAGCCAGAAGAATTGGTTTATTTATTCACTTGCCCCACAGTTCAATAGCTCCTTGTGTGCCCTGTTGATTGCTGCCCAGAATAAACATTTTGTTTCAGTCTATAGCCTGTCGTTGCTGCCATAATCAAGTGCCCCTGTGCAGCAGACAGGCAATGCATCGGAGTCCCATGTTAACAGATCTGGTACAACCAAAAAACGGTACTTTACTTACTCATTTCCCCTTTTGCTTAGTAGCCCCTTTAGTGATTTGGCACCTGCTTCTATTACTATACATTTATTTACAGTCGGAGTGATGCAGCAGCCACCAAAAACTTATAGTCCCAAACACAAGGCAGACCTGCTCATGAATATTGATGAGGGCTGATTATTATGAGTGAGCCCTTGATCTTTACTGCTTCATGGCGCTCCTTATTTATTTAAATTAGTGGATCCCTCCGGACCACCAGCATCACCATCCTCATATACCAGCCGATACAGGGGCCAGGACCACCGGAGGAGCCATCTGATTGACCGCCAGTGTGGTTGCATTCCAGAAAGGTGCTCCCTACTGCAAACATGACTGCCAGCCTGTCCAAAATTCTGGCAGCACGCAATTCTGCTTTGTGAGCCCAAGGAGGGCTAAAAGAGCATGGGGACTGAACGAGGAAACTGGGGCACACATGGCTAGCCTGGGGCTGTGGTGGTGATACCAGGGACATATTCCGGGGACCTGTAGGCAGTCGGGAGGTGCTCCAATGGGCCAAAGGTAAGCCCCCATTTGGGGGGGACTACATATGCACAGCGCTCAGTTGTAAAACATGGCTGCTGACATTGATTCCTGGTCTTTTGCAGTGTGTATGGGATGTGTGTTTTAACCTGTTTTAAAAATTGGGTTAGGATGCAAATGTGGATGCACAAGTATGGTAAATCTTAACCCCGTATTTGAAAATGTTTTATAAACCTGATCGCAAGTGTGTACAGGGCCTGAGTGGACACAACCCTGTTCCAACCCTCAGCACCAATCACATGCAATTCCTACTTGGAATTCTGCAGCTGCATAAGCCACAATGGAATCCAACTTTTGAATCCCAAATGATCTGTTTAAACATTCTGAGGCTGCCTTGTCCTGTCAGCCTGGACTACACATTTTGCATATCTTTTCACATAAATAAATCCTCACTTCAAAAAGTCTAAACATTACTACACTTATGTGATGAGAATGCTCACTTTCCCAGCTTCCTCCTGCATTTCTTCTTCAGAAATTCACTCATGGGAACCCAGAGTCACTAAAGGTTGAAGCTCGCCCACTATAGAAAAACACACACCTTGCAGTTAATTTCCCCCACTGTCAATAACTAAATTACTGTTAAAATGAACCATTTCTCCTTTAAATTCGCTTCCTGCACTACTCTGTAGCCAAATCTGTTCACATATTCATCTTTTTTGATAAACTCCTTCCTGGGGCTGTCCCACACACTCCAGTAACACCTCCTGTCTGAAATCTTATACCCTCTCCTGGCTTCTCCCCCACTCTGCCTCCCTGCAGCATGGAACCTGATTTCTAGTCATTCCACCTTCCCAGGTTAGCAACCCCCCTTTCCTGACTTTTTATCCACAAATATACATTTTCCCATGTAGAGCACATCTTAATGAATGTGTATCTCTGCCAAGTTTGGGGAAAACCTGACAATAAATGGCTGTGCAGCACTCCTTAGTAAAAAAGTTTGCACATTTCCTGCAGTTTAAAATAGCTATTGCATTTTTTTGTATGATAGCTGCCTTCAACTTGCTCTGTTTTTAAAAGGCTGTATTTCTATATCAAATCATATACATAGCTCTGTCCCTTGAACAATTTGTTAGCCCCATGTAACTTTTTATTATTAATTTAATTAGTATGGATGTGTATTTTCATTGTGTGTTTCTGTATGGTGTTTTCAGTTACTAGAGCAGCTCTCCTGCCGCTTTAAAATGGTTCCTGGCTTGCAGTTGCATTCTGAGAATGGGACTCTCCCATTCACTTTCTGTGCCCCTTTATATTTATTTTCATTATTTAAAATAAATTGCAGCTAGTCACTAATTCATTCTCCCAGCGCTTGTCGCCTGGCAACTAAAGTATTTTCTTATGTCACTATCTGGCCTCCTTGCCAGAGAGAGAGAGAGAAGTGCTCTATCGCCACTTGCTCTCCATCAGAACCTTGCTCTGGCAGGGCTTAGTGTGCTCTGTGACCACTGTCACAGTTCCACGCAACCACTTAAGGTTGCTGTGATGGGATTCCCCTCCGAGCGCGTGCTAGTACTTCTCTGAGGAGCCAACGCTTGTCTCCCTCTCTGTCACTTCATTGCTCCTGGTGCCTCAACACTGTGCTGCTGCTGCTCTGCACTGAACATCTGCAGAAGGCTATCACATTAACTAAATACTGACACAATACTTTATTTAATACATTAATAAAATGCTCTCATGCCAATTATAACTATGCTGGCCCCATTTTACCACTGGGCCACCAGGACTGATAATTACTAGCCATGGTAACTATTTACTACCCCTTGGCTTATTAATATTAAATAACTGTGTGTGTGTGTATGTACAGTACACGTGTGTATTAAGAAGCAATAACTCTCTTTCTCTCCCCCTCTTTTCCTACTGATTACTCTTACACTAAAAATATGCTCACAGCTACTATTCTGGTTTACTTCCTCTCTCTGCTCTCTGCTGGTGGAACCAGGTATCAAACCAGCTCCTAGATGACCTGTTCTTCACTAAGGTACCCATTTTTATATTTCTTGTGAAACAGTTATTCCATGGCTGTCACAGCATGAACTACTAGCAGTTGTTGAATTAAAACCTTCTAAGTCTCAGTGACTGGTCAATTCTACCAAACACCACATTTCACTTATTTCTTTACCAGCAAAGCCACACTAAACTTGTTTCCAGGTGCTTCCTGGAGTGTCAATTATGTGGACCTGTCTTACTGATGCAGAAGAAACTCCCTTGCTCTTCTTCTATAAGTGCCATGAGATCTTTTCCTTCATAGCAGATATTGCCATATTTCCAAGCTTTCATATAAAAATTAATTAAGTTCCAGGCCCTCCAGTTCCAAATGTCATCTACTGTCAAAGAAATTATCTTTACAACTGGTTAACTTTGGAACTATTAGCGTAAGGAAGAACTTAATGTTTTTAATGAAAGCTTTGAGTCCTAGAGTCACTGGAAGATACTGATGACGTTCTACAAAAGAGGACCACACCCTTGTTCTAGTTTAAATATTATTGCTGTGCCTCTTACCATTGAGATATGTATAATATTTGCTGTGCTTTTTTATCATTGTACCACTTTTTATACCATTGACTGTACAATACAATGTATTTCTTATTGATACACTGTAACTATTATTTTCCTTTATTGTATTCTCTTACTGCATGTTTGCCCTCCACCAGGTTGGAGCATTGGCTCAATGTGCCTTTCCTAATCCATGACTTTTTTTTAATCCTGCTTTTTTTATGGCCCCCAGCCCCTCCACTGACCTTCTCAGGGACGTTTTGCTTATCCATGCTTGCCCAGGACCACAGTGTAGTGGTGGCTTGCCCTGTTGGTCATGTGGTGCCTGCAGGAGATGCCAGCATGTCATGGTCTGATTGGGGACTTTTTCTTCCTGTTTTCCTCCTGCAGTGTTAGTGTGCAATGATGTGCAAGTATGCATGCAGAGACACACATGTGTTCCAGCATCTGATGATGACCTCATCCCTATGTAGAATCTCTGCTGTGCTGCCACCCAGTTTCCACGAGGTGGCAAGCAGGCAGCAGGACAGTGAATCCCCACCTCCCCAAAAAAGGATAGCAGTCTATTGGATGCTCAATCCTCCCTTCCCCTGTCATCCCCCAGTGACCTTTGTTTGTTCCCAAATATGGGTCACTGGCATTGTGAGCAATATCTTTACCACTGAGCTGCCAGGCCAGCCCTGGTCCAGAACTTTTCATTAAAAAACAAGTAAGTAAAATGAACCCTGCACCTAATCCAGATGCTTAATTACACTTAAAAGAGAGTTTAATGCTTTATGGCACATGTACTTATAATGAATGTACATTCTTCTTACATTAATAGATACATACTGTACATTGCGTATAACCATGTTTTTTGCTAAAGATACATCAGGAAAAGTTCATACTCAACACATGGTTATAGCTGACCTGTGAGACACTCAGAGTGAAGAAGATAATTTATTAAAACTGTGACTTACCCCCATTCAAACCAAGACCAATGTATGGGTACAGTATATCAACAACAATTATATGTAGACAACTTTAGCTTCTGTGCCACCCATACCCCATATATCAGCAGCTCTTCTTGAATGCAGCTCCATCAATAATATCATCTTAAAACCAGCAACAAATTCCATGTGACCCTCAACATCAGACTTCATTTCTATTTGGCAATCAGGAACACACTTCAAATGAGCAATTTAGCTGCATGCTGCAGCATTCTGTGTTCACTACAAACTACATTCAATAATTTTAATAATCATTACTTCTGACAAGCTATTCCACCCAACCCATCACCCAGGCACCTCCACCCTCTTGTCAATGCTTCTTTCCTGTATGAATGCTGCTGCCTGACCTGCTCTTCTCCAAGGCTGCTTCTAGCCATTTCACCCATGCCATTTATTTTTCAGGTAGCCTTGCTTGGTCCCCCCTAGTAAATAAGCAGTGATAGGTAGAGCTGGATCTGGGTGTAACCTCTGGGGGACAAGGAGGACCAGTCCCTCTCAACGTTTTAGGCCCTGTAAAATGGCCAATGACATTGGCATCATCATGAAGAACTTGGTTGATCCATTCCTCAAAATGTTTTAGCCATGATTGCTCTCATGTGCAGGATCCATCATTATCACTGCATTCCTTCTCACAGCTCATACCTCCCCACCAAGAGTGTTTTCTGCAAGAATGGCGCTGAGGATTTTCACAGGCTTCTGTCAGCTTTTAACTCCCTACTTGATTGGTAAGGCTAGAGAAGGGATGAGGGCAGTCACCCCCCCCCCACACACGCACACGCACAATAAACCTTAAAAGACTAACAGGCTTTTTAAGCTCTTAACGTTAAATATACATAATATCAGTCCATGTGTCAGTTTTTTCTGTAACCTGATTTTCCTTGTTTCACCAAACCCCCAAATCAAAATAACTCTTACATGTGACCTGAAACAATTCCTCGTCCAACAATATTCACACCCTAATATTAGCTTAACAACCACACATGAGTTTAAATGAAACATGATAATAAAATATGAACTGGGTGCTCATGGTTTGTGTAATACAGGAAATAAGTTATCCAGATTTGTTCTGGAGTGGGATTGCCAAGAAAATTCTTAATAGCACCTTCAGACTGTAAACATTCCGAAAATTATTTTATCCATTTCCTTAAAGAAACTATGTAGTATGAATCTCAGTCTGGTACTGCAAAGAAAGAGAGAGACAGTGAGTAACCCCAGTAGGATTTTCTGTTATGACTAACTAATCTGTATAGAACACCAAGGTTTTTATCACACTGAAAATTTAAGGTACCCAATTCAGTAACCTTGAAACTCTTAGCAGGGTTAACAGTTATAGGATGTAATGCTAAAGCACATTTTTTTTCAGAACTTAAGATAAGGCATATACATTCATAACCCTTTCAGTCATTCATCTTGTTTTCCAAACCTCTATTCATTTAAAGTTTCTTGAAATGCCAACTGTGCAAAATGTAAACTATGGAAAAAGGTATGCATCACAAGACGTATGACCTTATTAAACTGCAGAATTATAAAGACTGTTTCAAACAGTGATAGGAATTGAAGATTGTTTCTTGACATCAGCCGTAAATGTTTTTAGTTTGACTTTGCCAGGAAGAAGGACCTGATGTCCCTGGGTCCGGAGAATCTGCATGAGAGAGTGTATCTAGAAGCAAATGATTTAATACCTTTTAATGGACCAGCATAGATGTAACAACAAGAACAAAGTGCTCATGAGAGAGTGGTAATGCAAAACAGATGTGAGTTTCACTGAAGAAGATACTTAAAGCAGTGGCAGAGGTCTGCATCCCTATAAGCAACAAGGGAGAAACACGGCCAGCAACCTATTCGAGAATCAGCCTGGGACATTGGAGACTGGCTGGATGAAGAAGGATGGAGCATTTCCTAGGACACTTTCCTCTGGGGAGGAAGAGTAGCAGTCTCCCCTGCTATACTGCCAGCTGGGTGACTGCAGGTAGCATTGCAGCTGGACAGGCTTGTAGAAGGGAGGATATACTGAGTGTGGATGTGCTCCATTTAAGCCATTTTTTTTATTTTGTTTATCCACAAAGTGGACTGAATCAAACATTTATATACATACAAGTCTGATTTAGCACAACCCAGAATGACAAATACAAATAATAGCATTGTAAAATACCAACAAACAGTTTAAGCGTTAGAACAAATTCAACTATAGTAGATCTTCTTCAGTGTGTTTATGTCTTGAATACCTTCAGGGAGTGTGAAGTCTTGCTGCCTGTGTTCAAGGAATGGGTGAAACCAAGGAGGACAATGCTGGTGCACAGCAGTATGATGACAGCACTCTTGGGCCCTTTTGATCCCACCTGCCCAGCAGCCTCCGCATATGATGTACTGGGATGAGCTGCTAAGAGTGTCGTCCAGCTGACTGATGCAGTGGTAGCTCTACCAGTTGCAATGCCAATGATCTGTATTCAGGAATGAGCTCAAGTCATCAGAGGGCTGGCCAGGGAAGGAAGATTGAGAATTCATAGGACTGTTCTCCTCCCTCTGGGGAGAGAATGCTGTGTTGCCTGGAGCTAGACTGTCCCCTAGAGGTGGCTTGAGGACAGTTCATGGGCAGCAGAGGAATGGTAGGCATCTGGCATGCTGCACACAGGAGCATGCGTAGTGTCACTATTGTTGCCATTGCATGCACTCTCATCTGTGCCATATGGGAGGAGGGGTTCACGAAAAGGAGGAAGCATCCAGGATGGTAGGATAATAGCCACTACTCATAGGCCCCGCACCTGACAGCTTAGGCGTGGTATCTAGATCCTTTCCCAGCAGGTCATACATGCTCCCACCACCCTGCCACGGGGGGGGGGCAGCAGAGCTTGGACTAGTAAGTCCTCAGGGAAGTAAGGGCAACTGGGCTGGGGAGGCTGGCAGAAGGGGGGCTATACTGGGTGGAGGGAATACTAACTAAAAAAAAGTGTTGTGAATTTGAAATGCACTGGAAATATTCTGGTGAGGTTACCTACATCTCAGTTTGTAAAGACTTCATGAATCATTCACAATGGTGAATGAAATGTGAAGTTTTTTTTTTAATTACTATTCCATGTGAACTTCATGAATTTCACTGGTAAATTTGTGTTTTAATTTGTCCATGTTGTAATGTCAGTGAAATGGTTGCAGCAGTGCAATTCACTGCTAAGTTGCCATCACCAACATCAAAGCAATAACATCTGAAATCTCAAACTTTGAGGTGACCATGACCAACCACAAATTGTTGATAGTAACTGTCACAGGAACAGCATAGAGGGCTAGAAGGATGAGGATGGAAAGAAAAGAGGTTGGAGGGATAGTAGTAGTTTCCTTCTGGGTGTTGTTGCAGGATAGCAGTGGTTTCCTTCTGAGTGTTGTCCATTGTCTTTTCACTCCACACACAAGGGCAAGAAAGACTTGCAAAAAACATAAGGAGCACTGTCTTACCACTTTCTGAGGAATGTTGGAATAGGTAACGTTATCACATCACGGCAGTGAAGTGAGGTGACAACAAGGCAGAGCTGCACAGGAGGTAATAGACAATGTAAATCTTAGTTGGATTTGGAGATCAGGTGACTGCAGATGGGTCCTACACAAGGACAAGACAGAGCTGACAAACAGGCAACACAAACAAGAATGCCATCAGTGCAGATTCTTGACAGCTCCATTTTTGCTGTCCATTGACTTGCAAGGAGTCCACTCTAGGTTCCATCTGCAAAATAAAAAACACTTGCATTAGTATGTAACAGTTCACTGTATCAGTCCAGGATACAGTCAAGCTGCAGAGAAATAATACGTAAGCAATAACGACTGATCTGGTGATTGTCAATCCCCAGGGAACGACCACCAGTGCAGTGCAATAGTTTGACATTTTACTCATGATTTTGTTGTTTTATTTCTACAGTGGTGGAGGAGCAGGTGCACAACTTTTTTGCATCTGTACATTTTGTCATAAGTCGGCCAAGTCATGATGACGTCAGTGCACATCCACCAACTCATGGTTAACTAGTATAGCCACATGGCTGTGCAGGTCAGCGATTACAGTATGGGATAGCAGTGTATTGTTATTTTAACATGTGCATGTTGAAAAATACTGTTCATTTTATTGGTGTCTTTTTTTCTGGGTGCTTCGTGTATATTTTGTTTCTTTTCAGCTTGAAATGTTGTTTTTGGAATTAGTTTAGTTTATTGTTCTAGGAATTATTACCTATAGAGCCAATGGCTCTTTTACAAAAGTTCCACGTCATCAGTGTACAAACAAACAAGACATGTTACATAGAATGGTCAGCAAATTATAAAGGTTTCAATAAGCCAGTATAATAGAGTACATCACAGGAAAAAAACAAAACATTGGAGGAATGGTCAAGGTGGGAAGGGTAGGAGGAGACATGGGGAGGGGGGCAGACTTAGAGTAGTTAGAGGTACTCAGATGCCTTTGTCAAGAAAGGAGCAGAGGAGGAGGATGAAAAACAGTAAAAACAGCCATGAGGGAAGAATCATTAGTCAAGGTAGTCACAGGAGCTAGAGGCTGAGAGTGAAGCATAGATTTGAAAGCTCCTAGTGACGTGGAGGATGTAATGAGCGAGCTCAGGGCATTGTACCAGCTGGGGGCACAATAGGCAAAAGATCTTTGACCCTGTGTGGTCCGGCATCTGGGGACCTGGAGAGGCTGGTGTTCCGATCTTCTGGTGGGACGGATGCTGGTATTCGAGCAAAGTAGGTCTTGGATACATGGCGGAGTGCAGCCCAAGATGGATTTTTTTGCCATCAAGCATGTGAGGTACCTTATGCAATTTGAGATTTGCAACCATCCTGTTTCAGTGTAGAGCTCACATGTATGAGTACGTCTTTGCGCTCTAGTGAACAGCCTTCAGGCCTTGTTTAGGGTGGTTGTGATGATTAATTAATCTTGCTTCACTCACCACCTGACATAGAACTGTGTATTCAGGTTAGTTTCTGTGCTATGTTAACTGAGATTTTTTTTCTTTTTTTTTTTACTTTCTACATGCATTGGGGATACAATGAGTACATGGTGTCTGTTAGGCCATAACATAGTTTGTCTGTGGTAATTTTGTGATGTTGGTAGATTTAACAGACCTGGGTTTAATTTCCACAACTTGCAGTTTCATTGTGTTGAAATTCACCCACTACTTTTACATTGCACTGCTTTGTGGTTGGTTCTGTCTTTTGTTTTAATAATAATATTAGATACTGATGAAATTGTCCACCTTTATATTATGTTTATAGCACAGTTGATGGATTGGATCACAATGGTAAACAAACACACCTGCTGGCAAATAGGTGGTGAAGTTAAGCAGTGCATTAATATTTTTAGGTACCCCTGTAGCACTCTAAAGGTGTCCAGGTCACCAAATCAGTGTTAAAAGTTCTGATGCTTTACAGGAGGAGTTACTAAACAGCTATCATTTGCTCCAGTATCCCAACCCTTTGCCTAGGGTCAATACACTGAATGAAGGTGAGCCATTTGGTTTTATTCTCATATGGTGTTGTTCTATACTGTGTCAGTGGGGCACATTTCGATGTAAAAACAGTATAGTGTGAAAACTTCAATTTACTGGTCACCAAGCGATTAATCAACACAAAGGGGCAAAAACAGAAAAATAGCTATGTGAATTTCTGTCAAATGACCATGTCAGACATATGCATGGTACTCTTCATTCACAGGTTCAAATGTACTGTTGGTTGAAAAAAGAATAAATTGTACTATTTAATGATGAAAAATCCTGTACATTTTCAATTTTCTACTACCAACACGTTCTTTTGTACTATTCTACTATGCTGGACACTGTCTTTTACTACTTCAGTGTGACACTGCTAGAAATAACTGTATAAATAAATATTTGAACTTTTCTGTGAATATGAAATTAACATGTATTCATCTGTACTTTGAACTTTTCACTGTAAAATTATAAACTTTTTGACAACAATAACGCAACACATTCTAAAGTTAATCAGACATGATATATGACTTTTTTTTGGGGGGAGGTTATTGGATTTTATATAGTACTCTACTATTTGTCTACATAGTTCAGTTATTCAGAAAATTGAAGGAAACATTATCAGCAAAATAACACTGACAGTTGGAAAATACTCAGTAAACAGTACCTTTAACGTATTGTTGCTGTGTATTCTCTGTATTTGTTTTATCTTGTGCTGCTTCTTTTGGTGTGTTTTCATGCAGTTTGCTCACTGATTCCTGTCTTTTAGTCTGGAACGATATATTTTCTGTGCTTGCTTGTCTGTAGCTAGCATTTCCAGTTGTTTGTGCTACATTGTCTGGGGCTCAACTGGCATGGCCACTTGCATTTGCTATGAGGTCACTCTATGATTTGCATTCTTTCAGTGTTGATGCCCAGTAGTTATTTAAGGAACTTTCATTCTTGTGACCTGTGACATTTATTATTTAATGAGTTTCTACTCAGCGTTAGATAGAACCTGTATGATTGGTGTAGAGCTGTGACAGGCTGGCGTTTTTGCTCAATATTTTCATCACTGAGCCACGTGTGCTCTTTCTAACTGGAACATTATCATACCAAGCTGCATATAGATCAGCATCACTCGCTTTTAATGTTTTTTGTATTAAGTAGAAGCAGCAGAGTGAACTTGGTCATTTTAACAAGTCTTGATAGGACACTGTGGAGACTCTGGAACTGAATACATTGCAACCCTGTAAATGTGATGAGATGTCTCAAAAGGATCTGCATAATTCTTGGTTTTCTCATTGAATGTTAGAATGGTGAGTTCTCTGCCCTCTTCATACCTTTTTATTTCAAGGCATCTGCTGGTAACTCCCTTTGGTTTTCTCGACCTCTGCAAGAAAAGTAGAGTTGCACATTGAACCACACTTTGTTGAACAGTCCCTTACAGGTGTTGATGTTCATTGTGCAACTTTGTCTTAGCTCCTCTAAGTCTGAAGTTCTTAGTGGTGGGAGAGCCAGTGTTTTGTCCTTTGCTGTTTTTTTTTCAGTTTTTTTAGGGACTGATACAAACACATTGTTTGAAAACATGAAGGTTGGGTTTGAAATTATGTTAATGCTTCTTGAGTGTGGCAGACCATTCAAGTGGCAGTTTATGCCTGCTCTTATGGAGACAAAGCTTTGTACTGAGTACATTTCTCCTTGTGTGTTCCTAACATTTGCATAGAATTCTCATAGCCACATATTAGGCCCTATGCATGATGCCAATGTGCCATGGAAACTGGACACATTCGTATTGCTATGCAAGAATGCCATGGAGCAGGTCCAGTGGACCTCATGTAGCATGCAGAAACTGGGCACAAGTCAGGTACATGCCTGATCCCCTGGCCGTGCAGACAGAAACATGCTGGGGCAGGTGGGGGTGTGTGCCAGCACTATGCACTGTTACACGAGGTCCCTGCACCCTTATTGGTACCCTCAGAGGTATACTGTAAACAGCTAGTGCTTAGGCATATATTATACTAACATATAGGGCTAAGGGATTCTACCGTATAAGAGTAGATGTCAGGATATGGATGCATATTGTTGTAATACACTTTGCTTACTAATACACATATATTCTTCTATGTATTTTCTGTGTATTTCTTACTTATAAGATGTTAGGACACCTGTGTCCTTAAAATAATTATGATATACAAGTTGGCATTGCCACCTTTTGGTGATTTGTACTACTACACTGAATTATGTAAGACTCTGTATAAGAACTCTTTTGTTTCACAAACTGATAACTGCTACAAAATTGTATAATGTTATCTTGGACCATGGAACCTCCTCTAATTTAGCCAACAGGGCTCATCTTTGTAACTAGAAATGTTTCTATCTTACAGTAAGCATAGTAATTATCATAGGTATATAATGTTATACACTAAGTCTTGTACCTTGGAGATCCCAAGAGACACAAAAAAACCTCAAGGTATAGGGAACGCTTAGCACTGGCTCCTGGTTCGTATTGGTAAGAACTGCTTAGGGCAACTGTGATTTTATCCTTTTTGGTAGTAATAAACAAGTTTATTACTCTTATGCAATGTGTCTGTGATTACTTGCATTCCTAATATTGCCAAGAACCTGAATATGAGGTTTAGACCTCCTGACAATTGGCGACCGCATGCAGGCAATATTTGGTGTTTGTAAGTTATCACTAGTTGCTATAACTTTTCCCTTTCCCACGGGGACAGGAGGTGTACATTCCCGTATCACCTCTCCCGTTTTAAAACCAGTTTGTAGTCACTTACAAAGTCTGGCTGTTTTCTTTTGGGTGTGGTTGATGCCAACTCGACTCACTCCATAACAGCTTTGAATTGTAAGCCTACAAATTTGACAGTAGCCCGACTGTGTATACTGTGCATCTGCTGTGGATCGAAACATAGGACGGCACCTTTTTCATAGTTTGATTTTTCATTTCCTCCCACACAATGGCCACCGTATCAAATATCTGCACAGAACTGAGACTTGATGTCTCGAACTTCCTTGCCTCCCATGGAGGATGGGCTGACTTCGCATGGGACACAAGTCAATCCAAAAACCCTATACTGGGGATTTCAACTCAGTACACAGAGATGAGACAATCAACCAATAAGCGTCATGCAAAAGGGTTGATGGTCGCAACTCTCTATGCTGCTCTGGAAGCCTCCAAAGTGAGGTTTCGAGCCCTTGATCTGCACATTTCTTCTCTTAAGCAAGAGATGGGTTTGCAGGAAATGGAATGTGTTAGACTGCAGCAGAATTTGGAGTCTGAACTTCAAACATTGCGGAATGAAAAGGACTCACTTTTGCATCATTCAGCTTCAGCTGGAGAACAGGAACTTTGTATGTTAAAGCATGAGTGTGAAAGTTTGAGACAGGATAAGGGACAGGCATTGCATATGAATGACTTGTTAAGTACTGCAAATGCACAGTTGAGTGAGGAGATGGGAGAGCCACAGGACGAGATAAACCAGGTATGTAATGACTTAGAAGTGGCTACTAGGGACAATCAAGAATTGAGTGCGCGTATAGAGTGTTGCAGAAGCAAATGCTGGATAATGTTGATATAGATCTTGCAACAGTGAGTCATGTTGAATGTAAATCTAACATGGCGAAACTGCACCATCGGCGGGAGGTTCTGGCTGGACATGTTAAGGTGATGGGAGACGTAGCCCCTGTCTTACACACGTCATCTGAAGAGGAGGTATCAGATGATGACATCTCCCAGTACAAAGCTCAGTCACACCCCTACTATAGCCCAGAAACCTCACCCAGCCATCCACAACATGACAGAACCTCACTCCACCCACACCATGTCATACGTCATTGACGTTGTGACGCCCATCATGGGAGGTGCCAACATGGCTGCCCCCATGATGGTGGTGGGGAAGCAGGCCCAGACCTGGTCCCGACGGCACCACCGATAGTCATTATTAATGTGGAAGACAGGCAAGAGATAGAAATGATGATTGAAACTGCAATAGGCAATGTACCTCTTCCTGAGAGAAGTAAACAGGCCATTAAAATCCAAATTAGGCAGCTTCTACAAGAGGCTGGCACTCAGGATGGCATTGTTCACTCTGTGGCTGAGGCTGCAGCTCAGGCCACCCTAGATGGCACCCGAGACAATCTACCTCTGCCTGATCGACCCAATAATCCCCTACAAATGGTCTACTCTGTTCAGCAGATAGCTGACAGTATCGGTCTGATGAACCCGTCCGACAATCTCAGCTGCCACTTAGAAAAGGTGCATTCTAAATGCGAGATGCTTAGCCTCACTGCAGAATATCAGGTCCAGACACTACGCCAAACCATCGATCCTAGTTTGTGGGCCAAACTCCCCAATACTATCCACCAGAATGGGAACGCTACCTTTGATGAGGTTGCAGCTGAGCTCATTTCTGCTCACAGCCCAGGTGTAGTAGGAGTGATGATTGCATACCCTGTAAAACAGAATGCAAAGGAAAGTCCAGCGACTTACCACCAGAGACTCTGGATGGCCTACCGAGCAGGAAAGCACCTGGCACAAGAAGCTGCAGATGTAGATCGTATTGAGTATAAGACCCTGTTCCTTAGGAACATGATTCCTGCAGTGCGAGAAAAGGTAGAGCCAACCACTTACCCCAACACAGACAGGTTTGCTGACATTCTTCGGAAAACCGAGAGAGTTTACCAACTCTACATTTGTGATCTGGGCTCCGGTTCCAAGAAAGTAGCCGCCGTGAGCCTATACAAGATTCCGTGATGCACTACACAGTGGAATAGCAGGCCCAACAGCAGCAGCCCCTCCCCACAGACAACCAACACCCCCAACATGCCCAACACCAACAACAACAACCACAACAGCAACAGCAGCAATGGGGTGGGAATTGGAATTGGCATAAGAATAAAAAGCACAAGAATAAGGGCAAACAACAACAAAGAATGTGCCCTTCGTATAGGGAGATAGTAGAAGAAAATTGGAAATTCCGAGAGCTCCTGTGCAGGTGTGCTCTGTGGCAGATGCTGTTCCTGCTCAGGCCCTTGCGGCTGTACAACTAGTGACCCAGACCCCAACGGGCCATAGTGACTCTGGAAGTGCAGGCCTTCAGGCCCACACAGGTCTGAACCCAGAAGCACCTCCCTATATAGCATCGGTGCAGCATGGTGAAGTGGTTCAAAGGAGCCAGGCCCAACCTCTCCATGTTCCCAGCAGCACAGATTGACAATTACAGGCCCCAGTCCAGATTGTAAACAAGCTGATCTTGAATACAAACGGAAGGCCCTGCACTGAGGCTGAGGTCGGGGGATGCCTACTTGTAGTCTTAATAGATACAGGCATGGCTGTGTCTGTATTACATGATGAACACCTGGACACATCTCCTTGGTCCACCGGATGGAGGATCAACATGTCAGGAGTAGATGGTACTAGGTTACCTGCATACCAGTCTCTACCCTTGCCAGTAGAGCTAAGCTATTTAAAGGCCTCACACACCTTCCAACTGATGGTAATGCATGATCATCCTAGTATCATAGGAACTGACTTCCTTGCACCACACAGCTGTGTGATAGATTTAGCTAACATGCTATTGATACAAATTCAGGGTCAATACCACACTATTTTGATCCCTGACTCACATGTTGTGGCAACGATTTCTGCTAGCAACAAAGAGTATGATGTCATAGATTTGTTCAAAGATCATGAGCTTTTCCCGAAGCTTCTCCCCATTTTGCAACAACATTTGGAAGTGTTTGCAATCAACAAACATGACTGTGGCTAAATGCATACTGTCATTGAAGTGCCAGGCCCAGCACATGAGAGGCAAAGGCAATACCCTTTCCCAACTGAGGCCTTGCCTTCTCTCAGAGAAACAATCAAGTCACTTCTCAAGTAAGGAGTAATCAGAACATGCATTTCTACTGCTAACTCCCCAGTGTGGCCCGTGAGAAAACTCACAGGCACCTGGAGACTTAGTGTTGACTACAGGAAATTGCACCAGATCACCCCCAGTTGCTCTCCAAGTGTAGCATCAGCACCCAATGTGCTATGACTTCTGACCCCTGACCTGAAATGGTTCAGTGCCCTGGACATCTCCAATGGTTTTTGATCATTGCCGTTGGTCCTCAAGAGTCAATATAAGTTCGCCTTCACCTTCGAAGGAAGACAATATACGTGGACTTGCTTACCACAGGGATTCCATAACAGCCCGTCCCTGTTCCATCTGCATATGATGGATACCCTTGAAGGTTTCTCTACTCCCCAATGTCTATTGCAGTATGTGGATGAACTGTTGTTGGCAACCGCCACACAGGAACAACACTTAGATCTCTTGGAAGAATTACTGACTCTCATTCAGAGAGCAGGTCTGAAGTGCAATCCAGCAAAAGCACAGCTATGTCAGAAAGAAGTACTCTTTGTGGGTCTAAAAATAACTGACCAAGGTCAAAGCCCTACCTGAAAGAAGATACAAGGATTGCAAAACTTGCCATTGCCCACCAGCGTGGCAACTCTTCAATGGCTTCTAGGTATGGTGAACTATTCAAGAGATTTTATCTGTGATTTTGCTCAGAAAGCCACTCCTCTGTATGAGCTATTGAAAAAGGACATACCATGGACTTGGGGCCTTATACATACCCAGGCTGTGATGTCACTGAAGCAGGCCTTGGCCTCCGCCCCAGCTCTGGTCAACCCCAATCCATCACTACCATTCCATCTGGAATGTGCCACCTCTGAGATTGCTATGTCAGCAGTGCTGGCTCAGAAGGTTCATGGCACCCTGAGACCTATTGCATATGCATCACAGCTCTTGACCCCAGTAGAACAGAAGTACAGCCTTTGTGAAAGGAACCTTCTATCCACCTACTGGACTGTCAAGCACTTTCTGTATATCATTGGGTACTCTCCATTGATTATCAACACCAACCACACACCAACTACATTTCTGCTCTCAGATAGAGTGAAGGATTGGTCAGTCTCCAATACCAGGCTGACACAGTGGTCACTTCTTCTCCAGGATAGAGACATACAGGTACACCCAACAAAAATTCCATCTATGTGGCCTGGTGTCATCAAAGATGTTAAACAGTACATAGATAACTGCCTTGTTTGTGCACAAAAACAACCCCATCCCTACCAAACAAAATGCCAAGCTCTTACCATAACGACAGTCTGGCCCTTGGCATGCCATACAGATTTATTTTATTGGTCCCTTGACCAATACCAGCAGAAACAACAAGTACTCACTTATGGTGACTGACCTCTTCTCTAAGTGGGTTGAAGCTTTCCCCACTAAAACATACACAGCTAAGATCAATGCCAACATCCTGGTGGAACATATTTTCTCCAGGTGGGGCCTACCTCTTAAGGTAGACTCTGACAAAGGAACCAGTTTTACAAGTGAGTCAATGAAAGAATCTCTTAAACTCTTTGGAGTTCAACAAAAGTTCCACATACCCTACCACCCCCCGTCTTCAGGTCAAGTAGAGAGAGCCAACAGACGGGTTAAGCAAATGCTTTCCAAATTCATTGAGGACAGTCCCAAAACCTAGGATTCCCTACTGCCATTACTCCTTATTGCAATTAGGGGCACACCCTCAGCCACTACCCAGCTAACACCCTTTGAGGTGATGACTGGAAGACAGATGAGATTACCTGAGCACCTGTTGCTTGTGCTTGACCTGCACACTCCCACTGCAGACCGTGTGTCTGTAGACCAACATGTGTAAAAACTCAGAAAAGACCTCATGCACACACACTTGTATGCTGCTAACTGCATGGGCAAAGCCCAGCAACAATCCAAAATACAGTTTGACAAACATGCACAAGAAGTGGATTGGCAGGTTGGAGATCAGGTAATGGTCCTCCGATTTGCACATCCCACCCATTCCTTCTCCAATAAATGGGAAGGCCCATACCCCATTGTCAACAAGCTCAGTCCTGCAGTCTACCAAGTTAGACTCCTGCACAGCAACAAACTTACTGACAAATGGTTACATGCAAACCAACTGAAACTGTATAAAGGAGCTTAATTACTTTTCCTCACCCCATTCCGCCTATGGCTCATACATTATCACTACTATCAACAATCTCTTCCATGATCTAGAATCTGGAATAATCCCTGATATCATACATGATAGATGCATTCCCAAATGGTATTGTCCATGATGTAAAACCACCTAGCTGTATTGCTATGTGTATGCAACAATTTCTAACCATTCCTCTTTCTACAGCTAGAAACCTGGGTTTTGTGACCAGACACCCTAACACTGGTCCTTGTTTCACTGCTAAGAAATGTTCCATAAGAGATACGATGTTTGTTTCTTTTACTGTCTCTTTACCACAATTTGATCCCACTACAGCTTTGTTCGACAAGCTGGCACTGGTACATTCCATTGGGCACCTGGATGAAGATATCTACAGAGAACGCCTGGATCTACCGCCTCTACTGGTTTTCCATCCTTTCCTGGACACCTGGGTGGCTCCGCACACGGACTGCTGTGTGAAGAAGCAATACATTTACTTGTGTCGATGTGATGTATTTGATGTTATTCAACCTGTCTGTGGTTATTCTCCAGCTAGCATTCATTGGACTTTTACCATGGATGATGACATCACTACAAATGGTTCGGATTTCTCACTTTCAACTCTAGCTCCGGGTAAACTCTATCAATCATATTGTGAGGAGGTTCATCGCCTGTCAACACGGATTTCAAAGATGACCTACACCTGCCCAGTACAGTTGCAAAAGTGGAGATTCCCTACTGTTCGCTCTCAGTATAATTCTGATGGGGAGTACTGTGTAGTAACTAATTTCAAAAGCTATGCTTATGTATCTGTGACATGTGTTATTGAAGCCCCCAATTTCTGTTTTGTCCCACACCAGAAGACTGTTATGGGACATACCGTTATAACCCCCATCCCACTTATGGATGCAGACATCATTGATGATAACCCCAATTACCTGTATCTGCTCACACTTTCAGAATATTTACCATATTTTAATGTACACATTGACCCACTCACACTTTCATTAAAATCACTTTTAGACAGGAAAGACACACACCTCATCCACATCAGCAATAATGTAACCAAGGCCAATGAAGCTATCCTTCCATTGATTAATGATGGTGATATGAATGACGCATTGACTAACACCTGGTTAGAAATTACTTTTAAAGGTTTTGTTATTATACAAGCATTTTTAATATTTTTCTTGGTTATTATGCTATGCTGCCTACGGCGCACACTGTGCCAACACCGTGAGCAGCTCGAGTTCCTTTACAAAGCTCGCGCGTCGGGTTTGTAAACGACCACTGCTTCCTGACCTTTCCCTAGATTTGCCTGTGTTGCCCTTAAAGGCAGCAAGGGGGGGGGAATGATACACAAGGTCCTTGCACCCTTATTGGTACCCTCAGAGGTACACCATAGACAGCTAGTGCTTAGGCATATGTTATACTAACATATAGGGCTAAGGGCATCTACCGTATAAGAGTAGATGTCAGGATATGGATGCATATTGTTGTAATACACTTTGCTTGCTAATATACATATATTCTTCTATGTGTTTTCTGTGTATTTCTTACTTATAAGATGTTAGGACACCTGTGTCCTTAAAATAATTATGATATACAAGTCGGCATTGCCACCTTTTGGTGATTTGTACTACTACACTGAGTTATGTAAGACTCTGTATAAGAACTCTTTTGTTTCACAAACTGATGACTACTACAAAATTGTATAATGTTATCTTGGACCGTGGAGCCTCCTCTAATTTAGCCAATAGGGCTCATCTTTGTAACTAGAAATGTTTCTATCTTACAGTAACCATAGTAATTATCATAGTTATATAATGCGATACACTAAGTCTTGTACCTCGGAGATCCCAAGAGACACAAAGAAACCTCAAGGTATAGGGAACACTTAGCACTGGCTCCTGGTTCATATTGGTAAGAACTGCTTAGGCAACTGTGATTTTATCCTTTTTGGCAGTAATAAACAAGTTTATTACTCTTATGCAACGTGTCTGTGATTACTTGCATTCCCAATATTGCCAAGAACCTGAATGTGAGGTTTAGACCTCCTGACAGCACCATGCACCAAGGCACATAGTGCTGTCCACGGGGGGGCACAAAGCGGAGCAGGTTATGGCAGCCAGGACCCTGCTGTAACCCACTGTGCGCCCCCTCAGACATGGCCTGCTGATCACGGTGGAAAAAGGAAACCAATCCCTGTGGTGCCCCAGCCCACTAGGCTGCTGGTGGGGGCTGGGGTATCTGACGGGATGACTGCACAGACAATGAAGAGCTGGGTCCCATACCTGCAGTGCCACTCCACACACACACCCCCTTACTGGCCAGCTCTGACCATGTAATGCCAGGTACCCCCCTCCCCACACATGCCCACCCCATCCCCATGCTGTACATGCCCACCCACATTTATGCCCAGTCCCCGATATGGTGCATAGGCCAATACCCCCCAACACCCGATGGTGCCTGGATGGCCCACACATCCCAGACTCCTGTCCCGGTTCCCCAGCACCACTTGATGGCCAACAGCCAGTGCCCCCAAACCTCGTCATCGTACCCACACCCACCACCTCAGTCCACTTACCTTCCTGTTGGTGCCTATGAGACGGCATAGCCCCTGCACATTCTCGGCTACCATCCATCCAAGTGATGCTGGGAATGCATCCCTATTAATGGGGTTGTGTTCCCAGCATCACTTGGACAGACGGCAGCTGAGGAAGTGTGCAGAGGGGCTGTGCCTGCGTGCAGTTGGGAGTCGAGCACTGATGAGAAGGCACGTGGACCAAGGGTGGGTGGAGGGTTGTCGGTGTCATAGAGGTGGGAAGGACTGGCCATTGGCCACCAATGTGGGTGCTGGGGAACTGGGTTGGGGGTCTGGGATGTGTGGCCAGTCTGGTCACCACAGGTGGGGGCTGGCACTGACAGGGTAGGGGATCCCACGTGTAGGAATGGGGGGGCTGCATTGCACAAACTATGGTGGGAATCACCATGGCTTGGAGGGGCATATGCTCTGCACTACCAGCAGGGGGCACAGATGTGTGTTGGAGAGGTGGGCATGCTTTGTCACTACAGGGCCGGGCACAGCAGTGTGGCGGTGGGCTGGGCGGAGGGCATTTGCAGGACATATGCACAGGGGCATAGCTGTGGCAAGGTGCAGTTTGCCTGCGGTGGCTATTCACACACCTGAACCCATGCTGTAATGCACAAAGGGATCCATTGCAGGACCCAATCAGATGCCTGGCTGGGTCCATGACTCCACCCCTGGATGCCCTGCACGGACCTGCGTGCTGGGGGGGGCGTGCCCTCAGACAGGTGGTGACCATTGGTGAATCCCAGCTGGCATGCACCTGTCTGCTATGTGGGTAGGTTACGCACCTCTGGCACATATTTCCCACTCGATAGTGCATAGAGCCCATTAAGCATTGATTCTGGAAGCCTTTCAAAGGCAGGATCTTTGTTATTTTCTGCAAGCCAGTTCTTAAATAGTCTAATGACCCATTTGGTTTGTGTCTGGCTTGTTACTTCATTTTGTTCTCCTTCTATTTTGTCCAGGTCTAAATTGTTTAAGGACAGGTGTCTTTTCAGTTGTTTTAGGTGTGTCAGGCTTGTTTTTTGAAGTGGATACCATGTATCTTTCAAGTGACTCTGTATGTAGAGTGATGTCTGAACTTCTTTCTGGTACAACTGTACCACTCTGCACTGACTGTATGTGTGAGGTGCTGTCTGTCAGTATTTCTGAAGTGCAGTCTCTTAGTGTATCATTTCTGCTCTGTTTCTCACACTGTATTTCTGCTTCTGTTTGTCTACATTGAATGTAGTGTGACAGGATTTCTGTTTCTGGGACAAAAGCAACACTTACAGAACTGTCACTGACCTCAGTTGCTCTTTCTATGTTTGTCTTATTTCTGACCTGATCGTGTAGTAGAGGCTGAGGTACAATTTTACGTGATTCTGTCTCCTTCATGCTCTGTGTGATTTGTTATACCCACAACTTCATGTAACAGGAGGGTGTCCGTTTCTGCTGTTACAGCCATGTCACTGTTATATAATTATACCATTTCTTGGTTGTGCACAGTACCTCTTCCTATTATAGTTAAATCAGCTGAGTTCATTATGTCAGTTACTTCTGATAGGATCTCAACATCACACTCGTCATGGTTATTTTGGTCACTTATTGATTGCAGGTATGCCTCTGGTGTTACAACAGTCGCCAAGGCAAAGCATGTCTCCTCCTGTGACATTGTGTTACCACGGTTGTCATTACAGTTCAAACATGTTGCGGTTTGTGTTTTTTTTTTTTTACCACACGTACCTTTGACCGCGAACTTTGCCTGTCAGGAAAATCTGTGTTTTCCACTGCGCTGTTCAATATTGCCAACCTGTGTGAGATGGCTGCTTGTGACAATGGCACATCTGGATCAGTCATTAACTGTCCATTAATGATCAATCCAGTAGCCAATCGTTGAGCTGAAATCCCTCATGTTTAATTAATTAGCCTTATAATATCAATTAGCCATATAATAATACTTACCACTACCAGCGCCATCATTTTTCAGTCCAATCAGTCTGTCATCAGTCACAGTACACAATAGTCCAGTCCAGAGTCCGCTATTCCATCTGTACCAATGAGAGTTATCACCCTTTGTTTAGTTTAGCTGTCATAAAACATAGAGCATAAAGAGGATTGTCTTACCCCTTTCTGGCAGGAAGAACACACTTTTCTAATGGAGAGAAGTGAAAGCACCTTGCTTTACCTTAAAGGTATATTTATTTATATTCACTTCATACTGAAAGTAGCATGGTAAGTGTCAAGAAAAGAGATTTGTAGGCAGTGTTTAAGGAACTTCTAAACTTATCTTTAAAATTTTAACAGGTGGTATGGGATAAACTATCTCAGGAGATTAATCTTGGGCTGAGTAGATTCAGCAGGCCCTGTGAATCAGGTGTGTTACTGGGGGGTTGGCGCTGACAGAGACTTAGTGCCTTCTTACAAGAGTTAGATGCAGACCAGAAATGGACCATCATTAAGAGGGGAGGCCATCGGCACCTGTACAAGGGCCTGTAAGAAGAATTCCGGAACCAAGAAACCTAGCTGGTAAAACAGGAAGGTAGCTGAAAATGTAAGGGAAAAGAGGACAGCCTTCCTGAAGTACAAGTGTACCTTGAGGGAGGAAGACAGAGAGGCATACACTATAAAATCTCGAGAAGTAGGCACAGAGGTCAGGGCAGCCAAGGCTGAGAAAGAACTGAGACTGACCCCGGGGATTAAGGAATGGGAAAAGGACTTTGTCTGATCCATCAAGGAGAGGAGAAGCACAAGGGATGGGATAGTTAGTATAAACAGGGAGGGATGATGGGCAGAAAAAGGGTAGGAGCAAGAGGAGGCACTAAATGAGTACTTTTGCTCAGTCTTCACCAAGGAAGCAGACAGGTCTATGCCACTGAAGAAGATTGGGGGATCCTTGGGGAGGGGAAAGAGTGAGGGGGGAGATCAGGGTAGACAGGGTTTTAAAAGGGCTCAGGGTACTGAGGGTGGGTAAGGCACCTGGCCCAGATGGGGTACACTCATGGGTCCTATAGGAGCTAGTGGGGGTATTGGCAGCACCTAAAACAGACCTGATTAACACCTTGCTGGAGATGTGGTATGTGACACAGGACTGGAGGACAGCTCATGTGGTACCCCTCTATAAGAGTGGACCCAGGGATTAGCCAGGTAACTACAAGCCAGTTAGCCTAACCTCCATAGTATTACTAGAGGCCATTCTAAAGGAAAAACTGGTGTCCTTCCTAGAAGACAATGGTCTCCAGGATGACGGGCAGCATGGGTTTGTCCAGGAGAGGTCTTGTCAGACTAACATGATTGACTTCTTTGACGGGGTGATGAGGTCTCTTGACAGGGGGCAGGCAGTGGACATACTGTACCTGGACTTCAGTAAGGCATTCAACTCACTGCCGTGTTGCATACTAATCAGCAAACTGGGGGACTTGAGATTAGGGAACAAAATGCTGGGTTGGGTCAGGAGCTGGCTAAGGGGCAGGAACCAGAGAGTGGTGGTAAGGGGTGTACTGTCCAAACCTAGGCCTGTAACCAGTTGGGTACCACAGGGCTCAGAACTCGGTCGTGTGTTATTCAATATATTCATTAGTGACATTGCTGAAGGGGTTAGTATCATGATCTGCCTTTCTGCAGATGATACTAAACTCTACGGGAGGGTGGACATGGAGGAGGGGAGACAGGTGTTAAAGGAGGACCTGGCTAAGCTGGAGGAATGGTCAGACATCTGGCAGTGGGCTTTAATGCTAAGAAATGCAAAGTAATAGCTTGCAGAAGACACCAGGAGAAAGGACTGCTGTGTGACTGGACTTCTCTGCTGGGACTAAAGAAGTAGAACTCTTGTACTTGGACCTTTAATTTAGGGTAAAAAAAAACTAACAAACAAAACAAAAAAAAGAGTGTGTTTGTCTGAGTTAACTGAACTGAATGGTTATCTGAACAGTTATCTAAGTGTAAATCTCAGGTGATTGAAAGGACTTGATAGTTGTGAGGTTTAAATTATTTGTAGAAAGATCTAGTAAGTAGGGGGAGTGGCTTAGCTAGAAGGAAGCTACATTTAAAGACTGACTTAGAAAGATTCTGCTAGTAGCATGGCAGAAGACACCAGGAGAAAGGACTGCTGTGTGACTGGACTTCTCTACTGGGACTATATTGCCCTCCATCCCTCCCACCCAAAGCTAGTTCTACTTTTATAGGCACAGAATTTCACTGACAACAGGAACTTCCTGTTTGGGAGCAGGAAGTGAGTGATCACAGAGCCACCAAAGACCCACCATCCTAGAAGGTCAAGAGTAGCTCTCCATCCCCCTCTAGCTGCTGGAGGTCTGCCTCTGAGCAAGTAAGGGGTCTACTGAGAAATATAGGATACTCTTGTCTCAGAACAGGACAATCAGGAGCTTAAAGGGCACACAGGCAGAAAGTAAGGAGAGAGAGAAAAACAGAGGAAAGAGTAAGGATTGCAAACAGTTAAGGGGCCAGAAATAAGACATGATGGGAGTGGTGCAGTGCAGTGGCTGTGAGCAGCAGTCTTCCGGGAGACGTTCTGGAGGATGCGGTGTTGTCCCATCTGCAGGCACCTCTCTGGGCTGAGGGAGGAGGTTGCTCATCTCCAGGCTGAGTTGGCCAGGATTTGTGGGACCTCCTCTTCCATCCAGGGACCACCAGTGCCACTGCCGTTACCTCAGAGGTTGCCAAGAAAGAGCAGCGGTTGGACCACAGTGGGATCAGAGAGGGTGAGGGTGATGGAAAGGAGGTGAATCCCTCCAGTTGTATCTCTCCACAATTCCTATGCCATTCTGACAAAGTGTGGTTCCTCTATGGAGGCACCCACAGTGGAGACCAAGGAGGATGCAGGGAACCTCCACAAAGGAGACCCACAGGAGGGTGGCGGGGGACCCTGCGGGGAAGGAAACAACTCCTGGTGGGGGACTCTATTGTTAGGAAGGTAGAACTGAGGGAGGAAGGGGAGATGGAGGTAAGGTGCCTGCCTGGCACCATGGCTTGGAGGGACAGGGAGCGAATCCTCAGGATTGCCAGAGCAGCTGCACAGGGAGGGAGCTGGATGTCATTGTCTATCTAGGGACAAATGACCTGGCTAAGAAAGGGATTAGACAAGTTCAGGAAGAGTTTGTGGAATTGGGGAGGGGCCTTAGACAAGTAGCACTCACGGTAACCTTCTCGGAGGTGCTGCCCATCTATGGCGTAGGAGAGGCTAGGGTGTTCCACACCATGGGATTCAATCAGTGGTTGAAAAACTGGTGTGGAGCTCAGGGATTTGGCTTCATTGGGGAGTGGGGGTCCACCTGGAGTGATGCAAGCCTATACTGGCATGATGGGCTACATCTGTCCAGGAGGAACCAGGATCTAGGTGATAGGTTTAAATGCTTCATTGGCAAGCATTTAAACTAGCCAAGGGGAGGCACTGGAAAGGAGCAGGGAAATCCTGGTCCCCCAAAAATCATGGTAGTAAGTGCGGTAAACACCAACATAGAGGTGTTGATAGGGAGAAGGGCAGGGGTAAATGGAGAAAGTGACAAAGGCAAGAAGGACAGGGTGGGGCAAAAAGGAGTAAGGCCATCAGGAAATGGAGGGTAATGAGTACCAATGCCCGTAGTCTGGGCAACAAGCTCCCTGAGCTGGTAGCCTTGATGGAAGAGGGATGCCTGGATATCGTAGCAGTCACAGAAATATGGTACACAGAGAACCATGACTGGAATGTTAACATACCAGGGTACATAACCTACAGGAGAGACAGGCAGGGGAGAAGAGGGGGAGGAGTAGCTCTCTATGTAAAGGAAGAGATAAAAGCAACTGAACAAAAGAGTAAACAGGGAGGAGAGGAGGCACTGTGGGTCACCTTGGAGACTGGAAAGGGCACCACAATGCACGACAGGGGTTGTGTACAGACCCCCATGTCAGGGGGAGGAAATGGACAAGGATATGATAGAAGGCATTCTTAGAATGGCAGAGAAAGGGGAGATACTGTTGATGGGAGACCTGAATATGCCAGATGTTAACTGGAGCACATTTGCTGCAGCCACATCCAAGAGCAGGGCCATTCTTGATGCCCTACAGGTGGCTGGCCTCAGACAGCTAGTTTCAGAACCCACTCATGAGGGAGCAATCTTAGACCTCGTACTTTCAAACAGGGGCAGTGAGAGGATCTCAGATCTAGAAGTGGGTTGCCATCTGGGAACAAGTGATCATCAAACAGTGTGGTTCACGTTAAACTCAGCTACAGAGTCAAGCCATACAAAAGTGAGGATACTGGACTTCAGGAGGGCTGACTTTGGCAAGATGGGAGAGTGCCTCAGAAAAGCACCAGAAACAGGCTAGAAGGAGGTGGGGAGCAACAATGGGAATCATCAAACTGCCATCACAGAGGAAACAAGCCTTGTGTGAAGCAAATAAATAAATCAAAATGAAAGAAAAGCCACTATGGTTCTCAAAGAGGTGGCTGTGAAAGTCAGGAAGAAAAAGATAGCATTCCAGAAGTATAAGGAAACACAGAAGGAGCAGGACAGAGAGCTGTACCAGTTAAGGCAGAAGGAAGCAGGGAGGAAGTCAGAACAGCAAAGGCCCAAACTGAGGAAAAGATAGCCAACTTGATTAAGAAGGGGATAAACCTTTATAGGTACATCAGGAGCGTGAAAGACAAAGGGAGGGATAGTGAGGCTGAATAGAATGAACGGTGGTGGGCAGAGGGGGACAGTGAAAAGCAGGGATACTGAATGAATATTTCTGCTCAGTATTCACAAAGAGAGGGGAAGCCTAATCCAATTAACAGAAGCACCTCGATAGGGGGTCGATCCCAGTCCTTTCACAGAAGAAAGGGTTCTGCAAGAACTCCTAAAACTGAAGGTGGACAAAGCAATGGGGCCTGATGGAATTCACCCCAGAATTCTAAAAGAATTAAGGGGAAACTAGTGAAACCACTGGCTACTCTTTTAATAAATCATGGGAGGATGGTGTGTACCTGAGGACTGGAGGAAGGCGGATGTGATTCCCCTTCACAAAAGTGGGACCAAGAGGCAGGAAACTACAGATCTGTCAGTTTGACCTCTGTGGTAGGGAAAGTGATGGAGTCACTCTGAAGGAAAGAATAGTTGAGTACCTAGAGGCCAGTGGGGCACAGGACCCAAGGCAGCATGGGTTCACATCGGAAGGTCATGTCAGACGAATCTAATAGAGTTCTTTGACTGGGTGACCAAAGTTGTAGACCAGGGAGGAGCTGTGGACATGGCCTACCTAGACCTTAGCAAGGCATTTGACACAGTCCCACACAAAAGACTAATAGTCAAATTAACCAGCCTGGGAGTAGGTCCCAGGGTAGTAGCCTGGGTAAAACATTGGCTGAACAACAGGACACAGAAGGTAATTGTAAATGGAGTCCACTCTGAAGAAAGAGGGGTTACTAGTGGGGTACCGCAGGGTTCAGTATTGGGTCCAGTCCTTTTTAATGTCTTCATAAGTGACATTGCAGAGGGACTGGAAGGAAAAGTATGCCTCTTTGCAGATGACACAAAGATCTGCAACAGGGTTGATACACAAGGAGGCATGGAAAGGATGAGAAGGGACTTGGCTAGGTTGGAGGAATGGCTCAGAAGTATGGAAGCTAGATTCAATGCAAAGAAGTGCAAAATAATGCACCTGGGAAACAAGAACTCAGGGGAAGAATACACAATGGGGGAGGTAGTAACAACAACAAAAAAGGAAAGGGACCTGGGGGTAATCATATCAGATGACCTTAAGGTTAGCAAGCAATGTGAGAAGGCAGTAGGGAGGGCTGGGGGTATACTAGGATGCATAGGGAGAGGCATTAGCAGCAGAAAACAGGAAGTTGTTATCCCTCTGTACAGACAGTTGGTGAGACCCCATCTGGAGTACTGCATCCAGTTCTGGAGACCCCATCTCCGCAAGGACATAGACAGGATGGAGGCAGTCCAGAGGAGGGCAAGTAAAATGGTGCAGGGTCCGCAAGAGAAGCCTTATGAGGAGAGACTAAAGGAGCTTATTATGTATATCCTTGAGGAAAGAAGGGAGAGGGGGGACATGATAGAAACTTTTAAGTGCCTTAGTGGAATCAACAAAGTCCAGGAGGGTAGAGCATCTTAGAAAAGAGACGGCAAGAACAGGGGACACAATTTAAAGATAGAGGGGGGGTTCAGGGGCAATGTGAGGAAGTATTATTTCACAGAGAGGGTAGTGGATGCATAGAACAGTCTTCCTGAGGAGGTTATGGGGTCTAAAACTGTGGGAGAATTCAAGAATGCATGGGACAGACATAAGGCAATTCTTGTGGGGGGGTAGGAAGAAATAGGCTATTGGTTAACTAGGATCTGCGGCCTATCCTGTAGGTAGGGAAATGGGCAGACTAGATGTGCCAAGCAGTCCTTATCTGCAGTCAAAGTCTATGTTTCCATGTTTCTAATGCACATGGGAGCCAAAAATCTAAAGGCCAGATATTGACTGGTGGAAATACAGGTGACAGTACAGTATCAGAGGAGGAAAAGGACCTGGGAGTAATGGTCAGGGGTGATATGAAGCACACAGCACAGTGCTATAAGGCAGCAGCCAAGGCAAATACAATTCTGGGATGCATCACCAGGGGAATCACCTCGAGGAGGGAGGAAGTTATTCTGCCATTGTACAGGTCACTGGTGAGACCACACCCGAAATACTGTGTTCAGTTATGGTGCCCTTACTGAAAAAGGATATCAGTCTACTGGAGGGGGTCCAGCGGATGGCAACCAAAATGATTAAGGGTATGGGGGACAGCATATGAGGAGAGGCTGAGGGATCTGAACATGTACTCCCTGGAAGACAGAAGGGAGAGGGGGGACATGATTGAGACCTTCAAGTACTTTAAGGGCATAAACAGAGTTGGTACAGAGGGCATCTTCAACTTAAGAAAGGAAGGTGCAACTAGGGGGCATAGCCTGAAACTTGTGGGGGGGGTAGATTCAAGAGGGAACTGAGGAGGCACTTTTTCAATGAAAGGGTGGTGAAGGGGTGGAATGAGCTTCCAGAGGAGGTGGTGGCAGTAAAGACAGTGGCCAGTTTCAAAGGGGGGGGGGATAGGGTGAAGAAGAGGATTAGGACCTTTACGGCCTGCTTCTGCTGGCAATTTCATATGTTTGCATGATCGCAACAGCACTATAGAGAGAACTTCCACTCTAATGCGTCCAGCAAGTTCGTGTCCCAGCAATGAGTGGAACAGTGAAGTAGTGGAACAGGTAACTGGCATCTTAGGCATTGGCAGAAGGAAGCGGGGGGGAGGGGACTCTGCCAGTCAACTAAGGTACGGCACCTGTTCACTAGCAGTCACTACTGAGAAAGGTGGAAGGTAAAAGGTAATCTGAAACTGGGAATAAGTGCAATACCCTATCTAGGGTAAGAGTATAAGCAAGCAATAACACATGATGAGGTATAAGTTATGGCCTCATAAGAGCACACCCCAGGTGTGTTACCAGGCATGAGGCACTTGCGCTGAGTGCCTTTAGCCCCTGGGAAGTGCTTTTATTAGGCCATAACCCACACTTCAGAGTATGTTATTGTGCTTATAAAATGAGCCACCAAGTAATTATTTAATAGGTCCCTAAGTAATAATTTTTTTAAAAAAAGAACAACAAAAAAGTCAAAAACCTAAAAAAAAGGAGGTTTCAATAACTCAGATAGTGAAAAAATAGCCCCCTTATTAAAAGAAGTGTTTACTGGCAGTTCATTGTTTCCAATGTATTTCCCAGGCTGTCTAGCTATAACTGGTGCTTTCAGTAACATTAGAGCCCCCTCCAACATTAATTTTGTTTTGTGGTGTCTTCGATATCTAGAAATGCTGACACCGCCCATTTGCTTGACACCGTCCATTCAATGTTCTGACAGTGAACATGTTCCCTTGGAGCCTCCGTAGGTAGCACTTTTCACATAGCTGTAACTTTAAGCTAACATATAATGGAATGCTTTTTTTATTTTATAAAGCACAGATAACAGTATCGGCAGAACATTGGGACTGGATTTTTATTTGAAAGATGCTGTCTCATTCAGTGGATTGTAACAACCAAGTGGCTCTGTAGCGGGTTTCAAAGCCATGGCTCATGCTTCACTAACTTAACTGCAGTTTTCTGTAAGGACTGAAGCACAGGTGAGACTTCACTTCATAAGCATTAAGGCCCTGTCCACACTGCAGCCCGAAAATCCTTCTGTAACGTTACAGAGGGTGTAAACCGCATCAGTAACGGTGTGCATTTACACTGATAACATTACAGCAGGCATTTTCATAACCGTTGTAGAAACCTGTCAGGAGGTGGTTTCTACAATGGTTACAGAAATGGTTGCAAGGCTGTAACGTTACCGACCGCCATCTAAACGCACGACCGTTTAGCCCCCAGTCATCCGGTTAACCAGCAGGCAGTGCACCACAGAGGGGCACTTGGGAGGCAGAAGAAGAAGAAAGAAGCGCTGGGAAGACAAAGAGGCACGCGAGTAGTGTAACCAGTGCAGGGAGGTGGAAACAGTGCAGGGAAGCGCCTGCACAATGTCGGAGGCACGGAGACCAGATCAGCTGGGTGCACACACCCGAGAGAGGTGCAGCCAGGAGGCACAGTGTGGCAATAGGGGGTGCTGCCTTCAGCAGCTGTCCAAGAACTGTGGGGGGGGGAAGAGCACTGGTACCCAGGGCAAACAGTGGGCACAAGCCATAGGGAGGCATCAGCAGATGCCAGCACTGTGTGCCACAGGTGTGAAGGGGTCCCCAACAGCTGCCATAACACATGACCAGCCCCCAGAGGACAGCAGTGCCAGAGCACACCACAACAGCACCACTGTAGAGTGACCCCAGCCCCCAAGCACTGCCTGTGACTGGTGTAAGGTAGAAAGGACTGTGCCAATCAGTGACTACAGCCGCACACCATGCTGCCCACTTGCAGGACCATGTCAGATCGTGGTGCCACCTGGTCAGATGAGGCCACAAAACTCCTGGTGGAGTTCTGGACACAGGAGAAGGTGCAGGCAAGCTAGCCAGTGCAAGGCACAATGCGAAGGTGCATCAGAAGGTATCGGAATATCTGTATGTGAATGGAGTGGAGTGGATGGCAAAGCAGTGCCGTGACAAGATAAAGCAACTGAAGGTGCGGTACCATAAAACCAGGAACAGCAACAGACGCTCGGGGGGTGCGCATGTGGTGTGCCCCTTCTATGACACATTAGATACCATATTAGGAACACGGCCTACCACTGAACCAGCATTCATCCTGGAGAGCTCACAGGTGGCCAGCCCTGAACTGGACATGGAGGATGTTGGGAACATCACCAGGGATGCATGCCAGCACCTGGGGAATGAAGACGATGACGACAGTGTGCAGCGGGAGTGCCCCGACACAGGTAAGTGCATTGTGCAATGTGTATGCTGGGTTCTTGCATGCCGGTGGGGGTGTATCCTGGGCACGCAGCACAAGGTGATAGGCATGGCATGGGTGGTGGCACAGGTTCACTCAAGGGAGTTTGCATGTGGCACCTCTGGTGTGCATAGGCACACAGGTGAGTGGGGGACATGGGCATGGGGCTGGGGTTGGCGGTGGGGGGTGGGGGTGGGGTACGCACATGTGTGTAATGGTGACAGGTGTGTTCTGCCATTCCAGGAGAAGACCCCAGTGAGGGGACATCGGTGGACACTGATGCAGCGGAGGTCTCCTCAGTGTTCTTGGCCCTGCAGGACGTGATGCCAGGAACCTCCAGTGACGGCTCCACTGCAGGAGGAGGTCGCCATGCGATGCAGCAGGGTGACCAGGCACCCCTGGTGAACCTCAGGAAGAGGAAGTCGAAGACAGCAGGGATGGCAGACCTACTTGGGATGGTGCTGGAACCTACACGTAGGATGATGCAAGAGCACCACAGGGAGCTGATGGACATGGAGAGGGAGCGGGCATGGGAGGAGAAGGCATTGGAGGAGTGCTTACGGAGACAAGAGGCAGAGCAGACAGAGTGGTTCTTCACACAGATGGTCCAGTTACTGGCCATGTAATGCCAGCAGCCACCACATACAGACGCACTGCAATGGCCAGGTGCCACCCCATGGCACACACCACCGCAGCCCTATCCCCCGTACCCTGTTCCCCTGTGGGTGTGCCACCATGCCAGTGGCCAGTGAGTACCACAGTGGCATGGCTGACCCTGCCATTGCCCACCCATCCACCGCTGGTGGACAGACAGACTGCATGGCACAGGCAGCCTCCACCAGGATGCATCCCACGGCTGTGCCAGCACCCCACAGGCATGACCCCCCACTACAGGGTGCAGTGTACATAGGTGGTGTCACTTCCTCCACCACCCAGTTGCCCATGTCCAAGACAACACCAGCTGGTGTCAGCATGGCACAGCTGTACCCCACAGGTGTCACGCCAGCCACCGCTAGCCTGCACACAGCACCCCAACCCCCGATGCATGGTGCCGCTGCTCGGCACAGTGCTACCCCCATGTATCCTGCAGCAGGCATGCCCAGCTTCACACAGGACCTGTACAGTGATGAGTTCCAGTGGACAACCCTGTGATAACCATGCAGCATGCAGGGTTGGCTGACTGGTATCTGAATCGTCAAGCACGGACCTTTTTGATTTCCTCCCTACTTTGGGATGCCGCTTGGGGTCCGCCCAGTGACAACAGTGCCTGGTTCATGTTAGCACAGAGGTATATGCTGGCTGTGGCACTCAGCTGAACAGTGCAATTCCTAGGTCGCACACATTGTTGCGTGGCGTCTCTGCAACATGCTGTGTCAGGGGTTCTGATGCAGTATGGCCACACGGGTGCCTTGGTTAGGGCACCACCTGTGCATGGTCATGTTTTCCATTGTTTCAGGTGACGGTACAGTGGCCCACACGTAGGTTCCTTTGTAAGGTTGGTGTATGGTGCCACCAATATGGTGGCCCAGCATTGTGTATTGCATTGTTTGTTCACATGACAGTGTCTGTTTTCTTTGGGGATATGTGGTGTTACGCAGCCATGCACATGGTCCACTGCATGGACATGCTGCCGCTGCACATTGTTTACTTGTGTTATTGCCACCAGAAGTCATGGCGGCGTTGGATTAAAGGCTGTCTTGTGTCACCATACCGTGTTGCTGGTTTGCTTGGGCTGTGTGCATGCATGCGTACATCACTTTCTGGGGCACAGTGGGGCTTCCAATTCCATGGGTTGCTGGTGTGGGGGTCCTGGATGCGTGGCCTGGCTGCACAGTGTATGCTGGTGCATGCAGCTTGCATCCGGTGGCAGCGGGCCTTGGTTTGCCATTTCCTGGTGGTGTACCACATGCCTGTCTGTGGGACTCAGTGGAGTCCCTGTACCCAGCATGTGTTGGTGCGTCACTGCATGCCTTCATACCATGTGTAGGGGCCTCCCCTCATTACGGTTCCACACCTTCACCTGCTGCCCACCCTTGGTCCCTCACAGGTGCACATGGGCACACATCGCTGTAGGATACCAAGACATGTTGTGCCGCACTCAGTGTGCCCTGTGTAGACTGCCAGCTGGGTGTTCATTCGGGTGGGTTTCTGTCTTCACAGCTGTCTTCCCCAGGTGCACCATGGGATGCACTCCACATTACAGGGGTTGGGTGTACACACTGTTCACATCTCAATGTGGACAGGCTGTGACGGTTCCAGACCGTTTTCACACCTGTTCCCTGGAAATGTGGAGACACTGTTACATTTGCAGCCTGTAACCGTTTGGAACCATTTCAGCCCTGTTGGGTGCAGTGTGGACAGGGCCTAAATGTTTAGGGTTTGTGCAGGAATGGGCCTTGGATTTACTGTGTTGTGTTTTTCTACTTCCTCTGTTGGTGCCACTGCTGTCTCGGTTCCATCAGATGCTAGCTTAAGTGTTGCAGTGGGAAAGTGGTGTCACACATTTATTTATTTATTTATTTAGCTTTTGTTTATCAGGTAGGCACACTGGGCAATAAGATGCTTATTTTCAGGTGCAACCTGGCAGAGTACATTTCAGGTGCAACCAGGGAGAATACAAAAACCAAACAAACAAAAAAAAAATACAAACATTGGAGAATATAATATTGTAGAACATACATGGTGAGAAGATACATACATGGTGAGAACATTTGATACAACAAGGTACATTATGGTAAGATGGCACATATTGTGAGAATGCAATAAAACAGGAACATACAGTCGCAGGACTGATACATAGGATACAGGGCAACTAAGTTTTAATTAAGGCAATTATGGAGTACATAATACTTGATTATACAGTACCCTTTGGGGCAAGTATGTAGGGAGGATACTCAAGTGCTGAGACAGGAGCAGAGTGCCTGACTGAGGAGGTGTCCTTGATATTTGGCACGAAATGATTGAGAGGAGGGACATCGCCAAATATCAGGGCATTGACTTCACTGTGTGCTGTGTTTTCATTGGCACAAATAGTGCCAGTTGTAAAGTTATATCCTGATAAGGACACGGCTGGAAAAGCATTTCAGTCAATAAGCATTCAGGAACTTTTTTGCGCCTTTTATAGAGGTTTAAACAAGGCATGGGAGAACACAAACAGAAACAAACAAAAAAGGGGAAAAGCAGAAACACTCTATCAGGAGTAAGGATGCAAGAGTATTTCCAGGTGACACAGGATGCACAGAAGCTGAGAATGCTGGGAATGATGTAATGCAGTGGATGTGGAGTGAATGTTTTCAGAGAGACCATCTGGATTGTGTGATGCTGCCCCATCTGCACACACCTCTCTGGGTTGAGGGAGGAGATTGCTCAACTCCAGACCAAGTTGGCAAGGATTTTGAGGACATCTTCCCCTACCCAAGGGCCACCGAGTCTGCCACCAGTACCTCAGAGGTTGCAGGGAGGAGGAACATCTGGACTATGATGGGCTCTGGAAGGGTGGCGATGGTGGGACAGAGGCACATTCTTCAGCTGGTACCACTACATAATTGTTATGCCACTCTGGTGGGGTGGGACTGCTGGAAGGAGGCACAAGTGGTAGACACCAAAGAGGATGTGGAGGCCCTCTATAGAGTAGAGTATCCCAGAGGAGGAGGAGGAAGCAACTCCTGATGGGGACTCAATTGTGAGTGGTATAGTTTTGGGAATAGGAAATGAGGGGGAGAGGCAGATTAGATGCCTACATGGTGCCAGGGCCCAGAGGGATGGGAAGCAGATCCTAAGGATCACAAGGGCAGTAGGATGTGATGGAAAGCTGGATGTCATTGCCACCTGAGGGCTAATGACCTGGCTAGGAATGAGGCTAGAATAGTGCTGAGGGAGTTTAGGGAGCTGGGGAAGGGACTTGGACAGGCACATCACTTAGTGGCTTTTGTTGAAGTGCTGCATGTCTACAACGGGAGGTGAGAGAGGGACCTCCACACTAGTGGCGTCCACTCATGGCTGAAGTAATGGTGCAAAGAGGAGGGATTTGGCTACATTGATACAGGAACTTTAAAATGAGAGGGGGGAGAGGGAGAGCAAAAAAGTAAAAAGGGGGCAACAAGCAGAGTGGAAACAAAATCTGGATGGCCATGTTTGTGAATGCTACAGGTGGAAGCCACTGGAAAAGAGGCAGACCTTCCATTCCAGCTCCTCTGCAATGTCACTTATAAAAACATTAAAGAGGATCGGTCCCATCACTGATCCCTAAGGTACCCTGCTGGTCACCCTCCCATCCTGTTGCCTATCCCCTAACCAATTTCTTATACAGTTTACCACTTTTGCACCCACTCCTAAGCTACCCAGCTTGCTTACTAGTCTACGTGGAGCAGTGTTGAAAGCCTTACTGAAATCTAGGCAGGCCATGTCCACTGCCCCACTCTGATCTAAATCCTTCGTCACACAATCAAAGAAATCTATCAGAGTCATTCGACATGACCTCCCTTCTATGAACACATGTTGCCTTGGGTCTTGTAACCCACTGGTTTATGATATTCCACAATCCATTCCTTCAGCAGTGATTCCATTAACTTTACCACCACCGATGTCAAACTGACTGGCTTATAATTGCCAGCCTCCTCCCTTCTACTACTTTTGTGTAGTGGGACTTGCAAATCTGAAGGTGGACAAAGCAATGAGGCCAGATGGAGTGTGTCCAAGGGTATTGAGGGAGCTTGGGGAGGTACTGGTTGCACCTCTGACAGTCCTATTTAACAGCTTACTGGAAACAGGAGTGATTCCAGAGGACTGGGGGAAGGTGGATGTAGTCCCACTATACAAAAGTAATTTTTATTTAATGAGTGTTTCTGTTAAAGAGAAGCTATATGTCAGATAATGAAATATCACTCATATTGGTGCCTATGCACAGATGAAGGCTGGGTACCCGAAGTAAGAATAAACCAGCCCACGCACATCCGCATCCATAGACAGGTGCCTGAGGCATGGTATTAATGACCATTGGCCACCATAGGGCATCTGTTTGTGGTGCTGCCCCCATGATACATTGGTGTCCAGGAGGCAGATCAACAGACACAGGCAGGTATCCATTCAGAAGCCCATCACTGTCTGGAATTGGATCTCCTGCTCTGCATGGAGTTGTGGGTCTGGGACACCACACCTCTTGAGAATGATTGAAAAAAGGGTGATTGCCCCAATGGCTACCCCCAGCCCTCTCTGCCAGGCTGGAGGGCTGTCGCAGCATGGTGGGGAGGTGTCGGTCATGTCACAGACAGTGGATGTTGCTCGTGTAGGTGCGCAGTGGCTATGGCAGCATCCCTGCTTGCATAGCCTGCACCCCCTCACCCAGCACTCCACACCTAAGTGAATGGCATGGAGTATGGGAACCCTCACTGTCCACACCTCCAGACTTTCCACACTCATAGTGGCACTAACAGACAGGGGATCCAGTGCAGAGGGCATGTGTGCCCCTTCTGTGAATGCCGTAGTGGTCTGCAGGACCCCCAGTGCACAACCATCTGTCTTAGGGAAGCCAATGCACTGTGTATATGTGGTGTACAGGCCCTGTGTTCTATAGTGCATAGAGCCTATTATAAGGATATTATCTTCTTTGAATACCCCTATGGAAAAGCACCTTTCAGAAATGTAAGGATGCAAAATTGATTGTTTTATTGTAAACTGGCAACTCTGGTGACCTGTGGTTCCTAAATAATATAAAAACATAAAAAATAAGTACAGTACACTTGTAGTAATACCTACCAGCAGGGATACTATCACATTCTGCACACACACACACACACACACACACACACACACACACACACACACACACACACACACTAAGTTAACCAGCTTTATCTGAAGCATGGGCATATTGGAGGAAGGCTGGAACATTGAAGACAGGATCAAACCACAGATAAAGATATGCAGTGGCAGTTATGCACTGCATCGCACCAGGGGACACAGGAGGAGCAGGAGGCAGGCAGGCAAATGTCTTCTATATTACATCAAAACATACAAACATAGCATTTGCCAGCAGATAAGGACTGCTTGGCACACCTAGTTTGCCCATTTTTTCTCTGCCTCTTGTATCACCGCAGATCCTACTTGATCTCCAGCCCATTCACCCACCTTGTTCCCTTTCCCTAAGATTTTCTTATGTCTATCCCATACATTCTTCAACCCCACCACTGTTTTCGCCCCACCACCTCTGCTGGAAGACTGAAGAGACTGGTAACTTCTTTGTATGGAAATGGCTTGCCTTTACAGAACCTGGGGGCAGCAAATGGAAGTTGAGCAGGATGACTATGAAATATATGTAAGTATGTGTTGGCACTCCAGATTCCACACCTTTGCAGAAATAGGATGATGTGTTCACCACACTGTGCATTTGTAAATCAAATACCATATAAAGTCAAATGACCCACACAGCATTGGAATTACACCTTATGACCTATGGGAGCTCGGGGGGCCTATAAGGGCATTGTCTTTAAATTGAACCCCCCCTTCCCATTATGTCAATAGTAGTGATGCGTCAGCTACTGGGGCTCACTTCAGAGATTGGGTGCCAAGCCCTGGCAAGTCCCCCTGTAATGCCAGTGCTGGATCCACACCCTAGTAATCATGCAGCATGATTACTGCTTTGGTTGTTAATAACCTCAAAGTAAATAACTGTGCAGTCTGCAATAAACTGAATTAATAATATTCAGCGATGCTACAAATGTTGCAATAAAACGAATTTACAGCACAGTATTTTGTTATATTTACAGTTATATTCAGTAATTTATTGATTTGTCCTAGTGTTTAAATGACCCCTCTGCATCTTCTGTGTCAGAGTTAGATCCAGAGGGGAATTCAATGAAGTCACTGTTCTCCTGCTCTTCATTACCTCCTTCAGGGACACCAAGTTGCTTGGTGGTATCAAGTAAGCATCAGTTTTTATAAATGTGAACATCTTCACATGTTTACATGATAAAGCTGATAAACTGTCACAGTGGGCCCTGCTGCACTGAACACTTGTTCAGAACTCACACTAGCTGGTGGACAAATCAGATACTTTACAGTGACATAGCTTAATGCAGGCCATTCCACAAACTATATAGCCCAGAACAATAGGGGCTTATCATTTATTGGATGTTGTCTTCAGTCTGCAAAGTATACCTCCACCTTTTTATCTGCTGACTCCCACTGAAACATTTCTCCTTCTCCTCCTGCACCTGGTATTATAATACACCAACTTGGGACAGTGTTTCCCAAAGTGGGCTGGTCTTGCTGGTGCTGATACAAGCCCTGCACTGTAATTTGCTGGTCGATGGTCTGGTGAACACAGAGGATCTGTTCTGATTCTTCTTCACTTCTTGTTTTAACAGCTGGGCATGGACCTAATCTACTAGAGCATGCTTCATACATTTAACTGCTTCAGCACCCCTAGGCAACAATGATGACAAGCAACTTTTATGCCTTGGGTTAAGAATTGGGGCAGTTGCATACTCACTTGATTCACTGATGGATTTTATCAGCTTGTTGCTTTCAAATACTGTAATCACGAGGTCCTTAAGTGCACACATGAGTCATCGCTGATATGTAATTTTCCCTTGACATTCAATAATGCCTGCCTCAGCACACAAAGCAGTGGGAGTGCTTCACTAATGCAAGTAGTGTCAGCATTCACTGCCTGAGTGGCATGTTCAGATGGGCATGAAAACATTCTTATACCATCCATCATATGCCACTGCTCTGTAGTTAAGACAAGGGACTCACTACACATATTCTGGCTGTTATGCAGCAGCATGTATTCACAGAGGTCTATAGTATATTCTGTTGTGGCAGACTGGTCCTTCCCAGACTCAGCCTGTGTCATTGTTACCAGCTTTCTTAATACTTCAGTAGCTGCCACCACTCAGATTAGACATTTCTTTGAGGTATCTTCAGGCTCACATCCCTCCAGAGCCACTTCTCACGCAGTACAGTGCTCCTTGCTGAAGGTCACAGGACCCACCCCTCTCTGTCAAGGCTGAAAACACCTTACTTTAGAAATAGGATATGGTAACCTTCTCCTCAGTGGTGTAAATATAGTTATTGTCAATTATAAACTGATTAGCTGTACTCCAAAGGATTCAGTCACAGAAACATGACATATAAGATAGTTACACAGATAATACAGGATACTACTACACACTCACACAGACTATGGGGAACAGTAATTCTACAGAAATACAAAAGAAAATGCTTTGTACACAGCAGAGAGGAAACACAGAAAATCCTATCTCTCTTTCTCTCTATAACAAGGTAGATTGACTTACCACAAAACACTTTGAATCAAGGCAGATGCAAACCTTAAGATGGCAGTTTGTTTGTAGTTTCAAGCCCGATTGCCTCTGTTAGGCCCTGCGTGACCCAAAAACCCTCCAGTTGCCCCCTTGCTTTATTATAGTCCATGCAATCATTATTATTTATTCAGGCAAAGGAATCTAATGCCTTGTCTGTAAGCAGTGGTAATAGGTGAGTTGCCCAAGATGCCCTGACCAATTCCAATTACCCACAGATTCTCTCAAAAGATCTTAAAACACATCAAGATCACCCCCCTCCTGATATCTGGGACACATTTCAGAATTAATTTTGGTATGATGTGTTAGCCACAGGTCTGCTAGTCCACATATGTGGTCAAATGGATATTGTCAATTAGGGAGTGTTGCAAAGCATATGATAATATACATTCAACCAAGCACTGCAGCTCAGGAGCAGCACTTGCCATTTGGGGCAGACCTTTGACATCAGCTTCCAAAAGTCTATCTTTTCCCACAAAGGAATATGGTAGCAAATCCACTACCCACACTTCTACTGCTGCTGCATTTAGTTCTCCTGCAACAGCCTGATTGTTAGGGCATTTGGTGTGCCAGATAATTGTGGCCTCTATTGCTGGTTGTACAAATTTAGTGTGCAAGCAATGGGTATATCGACTGGAAGTAATGCATGGTACAGTACTTCCTCATCCTGAAGGGATAACTGATAGAAATAAAAATGATTTTATGCCATGTTGTTGTTTTCTCTGTGTGGCCAATCCTGAAACTTGGCTACTGCTTCTTCCAGCAGCTCAATCAGCACCCTCCTCCAAATGCTCCTTTCTAAGTGTCACCTCATGTGGCATAATTTTACTGTCAGCAATATGTGCTCCATTTCCTTTAGAACCTCCAGAGCCTGGTTTAGCCTTTTTCATATGTGCCTGCCATGCTATGTTTGTTTTTTTGTGGGTGTGCTGCCCACAAGTTCTAAGACATGCTCCCTTACTTCGACAGTTCACCCATGTCTGGCATAACTGGCAGAGTACCACACTTTCAGCCATCACACCAGTCACAAAAAATCCCAAACAAGGTATTTAGAAGGTCTGAGGAAACATATTCTGTAAGGGGTTTGGGGCATGTGTGTGCATATAGGCAGCACTGTGTCTGGCACTGGCTGATTTTTCTGTGGTTTCTCATCCGAACTGCTATGTTTGCCCTTTTTAAGAACTTTAGACTATTCTTAGTGATGCTGTGACAGCAGTGCTGGGAACTGGATACATTAATCTTCATTCAGAATTTTGGTTTTGAAAAATAAAAAAAGTAAAGACACAGGTGGAAAAGGCCAAGATGGTATGGTTCAGGGTCTGAGAAAGGAGTGAATGACCAAGTATCATGTGGGCCATGCAGGTAGGACTGGAGAGATCATCCACAGCAGTAGGTTCAGCTAATGCACCAATGCTACGCAGTGGCAGTAGTAGCTGTATGACAGCAGCTACTGTGGCTAAACGTATTACAGCAGAGAAAGGAAAATATTTTGTCACAAAACATATTCAGTCAACAGCAGGAACTGCAGTATCTTCATTAAAAGTCCATGCAAAATCCGTTGATTTATCACAGCCTGTGTGGTCCTGCTGCTCAGGAGGATAAGACTTCTTAGAGTCAGAAACTGCAGCATATGAAAGATGCGTTTCTGGATTAGGTTTCTACTTCTCATGTTATTAAACATGAAACAGCTGAGAAGGTGATTGATGAGAGTGAGAAGGACTGAGAAGAGAAGGACAGTGTGTCCGAGTATTCAGATGGAGAGGGTTATTGTTCAAAATGGGAACCTTAAAATAGAAAGAAAAATCATGTTTAAAAGAAAGTGTAGCAGAATCTGCTGAGCCACCTCAAGATGCTTCCAACAGCACACAGCAGTGACAGCTCTCTAGTCAGTATACTACACCAGCAGAGAGAGAGAGAGAGAGAGAGAGACTCTAGTTGAAGTCTGCTACAGCCTGAAACTGCAGTACAGAGTGAATAATCTCCCCCAAAACACATAATCCTACAGTAGCTCACTCAGGCAGAGCACACAAGGAACAGAAGAAATAACCACATATTTTATTAAATATAATATAGATTTTTACAGCATGGTAATTTCACTCTACAGAGAAACAAATCTGCAATAATTGCAAAACAAGAGAAAAACCCAGAATAACCTAGTCAGAGAAAACTCTAGTACTAGAGCAACAGTTCTTACTCCAACAGAGACAACAAACTTACCAGAACAGCACAAAGCAGAGTAGGTTACATGGTAACACTTCTACAATGTGCAGCCATGTTTTTGTCACTGTCTCTGACTGACTCATCCCTTTCTGTTGCAGTGCATCTCATCAAATTTTGTGAAGTGCTGAACTTCACTTGTGAAGTTCTGCTATACCAAACTTCATGATGTTCCAGGAAAAGTGCAGTGGCATCTTAAAATTCACCCTGACTTTGCGAATATAGGGCCTATTCTCCAAGGTATGCACTGGAGCATAGCTGCCATCTTCCTGCAGATACACATGAAATGTGTGCGAACAATGCATGTACGGCATGCACGACAGTCATGCAACACTGCGGGATGACACCCCTGACTGACCAGGGCAGCATGCAAGCACCACACTGGCGTAGGGGCATTCCCACGCAGCGGCCCCCACAGCCCCAGGCAAGCGCATGCACAATGCCAGTTACAACAGCAAATCGTGTGCAGAAGCAGGGGTGCTGTTACACCTGGCAGATGTTGCCATGAAGTGCCTGTGCATGGTACACAGTGGCAGACAGGTGCAGCAGAAAACTGCAGCACAGTAGAGCTGAGGCACAATGGCCAATGGAAGCACATCACCAAAGGCCACATCTCCATGGGGGTGTGAGTACGTGACACCATAGGAGGCACATGCCCACAGGTGCATCCCAGAACAATACCCCCAAAACAGTGGACAGACATGGGTGGTAGGGTGCCATTGCCCATAATAGTAGCAGGCCCAGATGCTGGAGGCACAACCCCTCACAATGGTTCTGACTGTGGGAAACTGTGCCACACATGGATGGGGAGAGCACACACAGCCCCCTCCCCCCATGGCACGATGGCCCCATGCCAAAGGGAGAAGCAGTATGTCCTAGGAACACACTGCCCCACCAGCCTGCATAGGCGAGCATCTTGCACCCTGCATGTGTAGTGTGCCCACATCGACCTGGGGAGTACCAGGGGTGGCCACATAGGTAGAAGGGGTTGGTGGCACAGGCCATGCAACAGAAATGCAAAGTACACATGTGACATGGGTGGCCACTGGCCATGCCAGACCAGGTACAGTAACAGGGCCGATGCCCTCATAATGCCCCCCCCGGGCATGCACACACACACACACACACACACACACCCTTGAAAGTCTGGCCACCCACAAAGAAAAGCACAGACAAATGTTATGATATGCAGGCACAGATGTACTTATTTACTCCCACTGCAGCAACTGTTTTAATGCACCATGGGGTGATAACAGGCCCTCCTGCCAGCATCACACCATCTCTGTTACCCCCTTCCTCATTCTGAATGTCACTTGGCCTCCTCCTCCTCCTCCTCCTCCAAGTTCTCTGAGGATCTCATGAGGGTGCTGTCACTGTAGTCCTGATAAACCAGCATTAACCTCTGAAGCGGGCCTTTGTAACCCTGAAACAGCAGAAAACACAGAGAGGGGCACATTAGTGGTATGAAGACATATGACAGCAACACTATACACCATGTGACATGTGGCTTAGTGGTACCACCTTTGAGGGTTGTGGTACCAACCAGAACTCCTCACAGTCGTCCTTGTAGTAGATCTCGGTGCTGCTGGGAAGGACATTAAACTCCTGGAGAGGGTCCAGAGGAGGGCAACCAAAATGATTTGGGGCTTGGGGGACAGGACCTATGAGGAGAGGCTCGAAGAGCTAAATATGTACACATTGGAAGAAAGAAGGGACCGGGGGGACATGATAGAGGTCTTCAAGTACATGAAGAGGGTAAATAGGGGAGGAACAGTCAGGGTGCTTCGAAGGAAGGAGGAGGGGCCACTAGAGGGCATGGGTGGAATCTGGAGGGGGGAAGATTCAGGGGAGAAAGGAGGAGGTGCTACTTCACTGAGAGGGTGGTGGAGCCATGGAATGCACTGCCTAGGGGGCTGGTGGAGGCAGAGACGGTGGAGGGGTTCAAGAGGGGCTGGGACAGGTACAGGGGAAGGGTTCTGGAAGCAAAATCCAATACGGCAAGAATATCCGGAACTGGGAAGGGAGAAGCCAGAGAAGGCGAGGGGGGCAGCAAGGTCAGCACCCAGGGTGGGGGCTGACCAATCGAGCAGACTTGAAAGACCATTAGGCCTATTCTGCTGGCATTTTAGTATGTTAGTATGCTGCCCCACAGACTGAGGAATCCAGGTAACTGTTCTGGCCACCACCTACCCAATCGCCTCTTCCCCCAGGTCACGGAGCTCCAGGGTGAAATCCTCTGGGTGGCTCTCAAAGTCCTGTGGAGACACAATCATAGAGGTATCATAAGTATGGAGCAAATGGCAGACACCCACCCATTGGTGCCCCACACTGCCCAATAACCACCTCAGCTGGCTCCGTGACTAGTCATATGGCACTACCCTCCAGCTCATCCTGGTAGCAACAGGTGGATATCCTCCACGACTTGTGAGGATAGTCCATGAGCTGACCCACTGATGCAACATGACCATCCTCAGTGGCCATATCAATCTGCTACAGTGATGTGCAGGTGCACCCCACACAGGTTGATGCTTCAGGTCCATGCAGCATGTGTGCATAACCTCTGCACTGCAGTGAAACAGGAAGTCATGCATAGCAGGCCTGTGACCCAGGAGCAACATCACAACACAGCCCGGGCCTGTCCCGCAAGGTGGATACAGGGCTATGGGTCAGGAAGGAAATGTGCCCAGGCCTACTGCTATACACAGTCCTGCTGGATGCCATAATGATGCAGAGACATGACAGACAGGCATGGAATTGCTCACAGGTGTACCGCACATGTCTACAGGCTGCCAAGCTATAGGACACCCAATGCCTGGACAGGTTCCGGCTAGACCATGTGACAGTGGCCCACCTGTGTGTTATGGTCAGGCATAGTGTGCAGTTATGGACACTCCTGTCAAAGGCCATTTTAGTGGGGATGAAGGTACTGTGTGCACTGTCATACTATGCCAGAGATTTACTTCATCATGTGTGTGGCAATGTGACGAGTGTAAGCCAGTCCTCTGTGTTCCACACTGTGCATCAGGTAACAGATGCATTGCTCCAGGATGTAAGGTCCCACATACGGTTCCCAATGGCCCCACAGGAGATACATGTGACCAAGGAAGCATTCTTTGCCATGCACGGTATGCCCAATTCCATAGGCATCATTGATTTCACTCATATGGAGATCCTGTCCCTGTACGTGGACGGGGCGGCATACAGGAATCGGACGGGATTCTACAGCATAAATTATCAAGTCATTTGTGATGCACACAGCATCATCACCAATGTGTGCATGTGGTACCCTGGTTCGTGCCATGACACATATGTCCTCAACAACTTGGGCCTAGCTGCACATCTCGCTGTACGTGGCGGTGTGGATGGGTGTTTGCTAAGTAGGTACAGGTGACGGTGGGTACAGAGGTGGGGAGGTGGGCCGTGGTGCACCGTCCTAACTGCCCACATCTCCATCCACAGGTGACAGCGGCTATCCACTGTGCCCATACTTGATAATGCCATACCTGGCACTGTAAGGACAGGTGGAGAAGGTGTACAATGAAGCACACTGGAGGACATGGTCCATCATCGAGAGGACCACTGGTGTACTGAAGATGCAGTCCGATGCCTTGATCACCCAGGTGGCACCATAATGCTTGCCATGGGGATGGTATGCAGAGTGTTCACCATGTGTGCCATGCTGCATAACATCTGTGTGCATCGCTGACTACCAGCTGCACCCATAGAACCATGCGCCCAGTCCACCCTGTACTGCACCCCTGGAGCCCGAGCCCTGCAGGAACACGCCCACCAGCCATGCAGTCTGACATGCCGTGACACACTGCTCATTTGGTAGATAGTTGTACAGGCCAATGGCACCATGATGACCTACAGATCTGAGTGCCCATGTGCCCATGTGGCCCACCACTGCCCACAACAGGACCATGTGTGCTATGGCATGTGCATAATGGCTGCCTTGGCAATGGTCACCAATTGGGGGCAGCCGGGTTACAACACTGCCTGGGGGGGCTCATTGTGGTGTGTGTGCAAAGGTGGGAGCCCATCTGCATGTGTGGGTTGTGTGGCCTGCATGCCACCGCATGAGGGTGTCACTATATGTACAACAGTGACTGTGCACTGTCTTGCTTCATGCCGTGTGACAATACAACTGTGAGCGGCCACGGTGGGTGGTTGTGCATGAGCCTAGATGCCACGGTGGAGCATTTGGTGGGTTATCCCTCTGCACCCTTGCCACATGCAGACATGTTGTGGCCCCAGACAGGAACTCTGTGGCCCCCCTGTTCACCAGTGATGGGGATGGAGGTGGCGCTGGTGTTGGTGTTGGGAGTTGAGGCGCTGGTGGTCTTGGGGGTGAGACAGTGGTGGTGGGTGTGGAGCAGGTGGTGAGGGATAGCGTGGGCACTGGCACAGTGGCGGAGGTCCCTGCTAGCATACATTCTGCTACCTTCTCCAGCACATCACCTATGCAGCTGATACCCTGGCACATGCCCTCCACCACCTCACTGAGGTACCATAGTGCCTCTGTTTTCTTATACTGGGCTGCAAGCCTGTCCAGTTCTAGATGGTGCAGCTCCAGGTATTGTGTCTGCAGGATGCCTATGGGGGGATGTCCTCCCTCCACGTTGTGGGCCGTCCCTGCCTTGCCTCCATGTGGTCCGTCGCTGGTGCTTGTGGGGACCCCATGTATGGGTGAAGCTGTCGGGACAGCTGTGTCATCCATGGCAGGGCTGTGTCAGCTGGCTTATCCTTCTCACCATCCCTTGCAGTGACGGCCATCATTCTGGGTAGAGGGCACAACGGCGGTGGCATGGTGGCACTGTGGTGGGTTGCCTCCCTGCTTGCATCTGTCATTGCGGTCATGCATGATGCCCCCTCATCCATGGCCTCCACTGTACAGGTGCCTGCTAGGTCTCTTTCCATGCTGGCATCTCCTGGGTGGTACCTATGGATGGACGCAATGACATGTGTCAGGTCAATCTGTACAGCCTTGACGCATATGGCACTGTCCAGAGGGTGGCATGATGTGTCATGCTTACCTCCTTCAGATAACTGCACTGTGCTATCCTGTTGCTCCATGGCTGGGCACCCCCCAGGGTGGTTTCTCATGGATGGCCCTGTGGGAGGTATGTTAGTACAGTTAGCAGTGTCACAAGCCGGCCCCACTCCCACACTGCTCATTGCCACAACATAGCTGGCAGTGTGTCAACACCCTCTTCCACCTCCTGACATGAGACTTCTCTGATGGTCTCCACCACAATCTGCTCCAGGAGGCTCAGCATGTGCTTTGGTGATGGGGACCCCCACCATTTGACCACCAGGGCACTGTTATAAGCAGACAGCTTATGATTTATGGCCAACCAATGCCACTTGTGTTTGATGGCAGAGAGCATCTGTGCCTCCAGTCCAGCAGCATTGACAGCCACCTGTATGTCCAGCCAGATCTTCTGCTTGGTGTTGATGGCAGAGGTCAGGGCCTGTGCCCCATACAGGACTTCACAGTTTGTCTGTATGTCAGTGACTAGTGCCGTCACCTGTGTGCCAGTGAAATTGCTGGCCCTCGGCTTCCAGGTGCCCTCTGGGTGCTCACTCATGCCCAACACTGTATGCCCATGACTGTTGGGTGGCTGGGGCTGCCTGTCCACTGGTTGCAGCCCAGCACTCTGTTCCCCCTTGTGCTGCCTGGTTGGCCATGTTGACTGTGCCTTCCAGTACGAACATCTGCACAAAGGTTGCGTTTCACCATATATGGTGAGGTCATGGGACATGTCCGTGTGCCATGTGGCTGCTTGGACAGCCCCTGCATGTGTCTCTGCATATCTATCATCCCTGCCCCTGTCTCCACCCCACCTCATGTGCACATTCATGAATGTGGCGCCATCAGTGACACCTGCATGGTGACTAGACCTGCTGCTTGGTTACATTGCTTTTGCGAGCAGTTTACGTACCTATGAGAATAGGCCCCATGGTGAATTTCACAGCCTTCATTACAGTTCTATGCATGCTATGCTATGCATAGGAACATTTTTCCCACTTTGCCCATACCTACTGATTGGCACCCTACCAATGGAATCCACCATGGAGTATATTGTACTCTGTGTACCCTTTGTAGACTAAGGTAAGAAACAGCAAAGAGGTTGGATGGGATGAGAGGTTGTCATGGCAGAGGTGGGTAGACCGGGGAGGGGATAAAGAACAAAATACAACATAAATAAGGTAAAAATGGGCCAGGAAGTGGTGCCTGGCATAACAGGGACTGAAGGAAATGGATCCTGAACAAAAAGAAGGCCGCTGGAAGGAGACAGGTTGCATCCATACTCATGTTGGTCTGAAAGTATCTGCAGTATAGTTTGCGTAGCTTGTAGGATAATGTTAAAACTTTTAGCCAAACCATTAGTTTCTGGGTGGTATGGGGAGGGCCTACATTTTTATACCCCACACTGTTCCTACAGTCGTGTCAGAAGGGCATTCATAAATTCTTGCCCTGGTTAGACAGAGTGTCCAGTGTTCGGTTACAAGGGACTCACACTAAATCATTAGGAAGGTGTTTAGTTCCTGGCCCCTTATCTGCAACCCCCTGGAGCTATGCTCAGAGTGGGTCAGGAGGCCCTTCATGCCATACATCAAAGTGTGCTGGTGCATGGAATGGGGGAAGAGTTGACTTGTAAATGGTATGCAGTGCCATTTACAGTGCCAAAAACCACTGTTGCAAATGGTGCAGCAGTTTGTGTGGTAGGGTGTTTGACTGCTGTGCTAGTTGCAGACAGATGTTGGGGGAACACAGTTAAGGTGAGGGACCTGATCACTGAGGCATGTGAATGGGTGGGCAGGGCAAGGTAGGTGGATCCACTAGACTACCAGGAGACCAAGTGGACATTCCGAATTAGTTCAGAGCCCACTTGACCACTAAGAAGAAAATTGAGGGACAGAAGTAAGACATTCATTGGAGACCCCCAAAGCAACCTGAAGGTATGGGTTAGTGTGGGGGGGGACTTCATTTTGCACCATGAATATATGTGTATGGCACTGTACCATATGCATGCATGTGACAGTATATTGCACTACAACTGTGTGCAAACCATGTTTAAACACAGTAACAAACCATGTTTGTGCACAATAACATCTGGGCACCTTCATTTGCATATTAGGAAGTGAGTTTGGAATCTCCACCCTAGGTGTAGACCCTTTGATTATAGCATAGTTATATTATAGGCTGATGACTGGGTATCTCATTGTGCCCCTTTTTGCAGCCCATAAATTGCATCTGAGAATTGGACATCTATGCGGCAGCAGCTAAGTGAGATAACAAAGTGAAGCAAGAGTCTTACCAGAGTGTGGCAGACTTCGACATCAGAACTTGCTTTACTGGGGCTGCATTTAACATCCAGAGTGCTACCATTCACCACACAATCAATGCTATACAGGTCAGGCTGCTTCCATACTTTGCCTCCCCCATGCTAATCTGTGGTCCTGCTGAAACTTCATTGTGAACTGGGGACTTTTAAAGTAACTGACTACTGCTGCTGCATTTTTTATTGAGTGTCTTCTGCCCCATATCATTATTGCACACTAACTTGCCTGAGACTGTGTTCTGCAGTTCTTGTCCTGTGTGCTGTGTTGCTGTTTCCATCCAGAGAGTGTGCCTGTGTGCTGCCCGGAGATCGTTACAAAGTAACAGTACACTAAAAGCCGCCCGATGCAAATAGTGAGCGCCTGCAAGTATTGAAGGCTAATTCCCCATTTTCCCATTGGTGGCAGCTTCAGAAGGAGAAGGAGGAGTCATCTGCCTACAAAAGCCTTATAGAGTGGCAGCAGCTAAGTGGGATGGCAAAGTGAAGCAAACACATCTGACTGGAATCAGATCGGATTCAGATTGGGACATAAAACGCTGCTTGTGGTAACTGGTATTTCTCACAAAGGACTGATTACTTTTGTACTGAGGGAGGTGTTAAGTGGGTTATTTGATTTAACATGGTTCATGGGGGATTGCTGGTGGGGGCTATGTTTATTGCCTGTTGATTGGGCAAGGATGTGGTATTTGCAAAGATTAGTATGTCTGATAATGTTGAAGGGGATGGCCTTCTCCATATGAAATCTCTTAACATTGTCTATAATTATTCTTTGGGGTTTTGTAATACTGTAGGGGCTCTGGATAAATATGTTGGCTATAATGTGGGTTATAGCATTGGGAAATACAGGAGTATGAGGTTTTCAAATCATTTGATGTTCGTGCTTGGCTATATTGTTTCTTGTTAATTGCCTTATCTGGGAATGTGGAGTGTAATCCTGGTCCCATTGACAATGATTATGCTGACAGTGAATATTAGGGTAGATGGTCTTCCCTTTGATAATTATACTATTTATTCTAAAATGTTTAAGTCAGTTTTATTTAAAAATTGCTACATCAACTGAAATCTGTAAACTGTTAAAGGTTATCAGATGAGATAGCTCTGGTGGATCTGATGGTCTTGTTCCTGATCTTTTAAGTGATGCTGCTGAGGAACTGGCTTATCTCATTAGCATTATTTTTAACTTATCATTTTGTTTGGGGCAGGTTTGAGACATCTGGAAACATTCTTTGGTTGTTTCAGTTCATAAATCCGATTCAGTTTATGACTTTTGGAACTACTGGCCCATTTCTATCTTATCTGCTCTGGCTAAAGTCCAGGAAAAAATAGTCTATAATCACCTTATAGACTATATTGAAAGTTGTGGGTTATTATCACACTGTCGACATGGGTTCAGAAAGTGCTGTGGGACAGAGACTGGCTTGGTCGAGTTCACGCGCATGGTTCTGGAGGGCTTGAAGAGAGGGTGTCTTACCAGGGCCGCGTTCGTAGACTTGACCAAAGCATTCAACCTTTTGGACCATGGACTCTTAATTAAAAGGCTTGAATCACTTGGTATAGGGCAATCAGCATTAAATTGGTTTGAGGATTATTTGAGTGGAAGGTATCAAAAGGTTAAATATAGTGGTGGTGTTACAGATACTGCATCTGTACAGTATACAGTTACGCAAAGCTCCATACTAGGTCCTGTTTTGTTTTCACTTTTTTTTTGACAAAATTTCTGAAGTCTTAGAGGTTGCTTGTCTCACATTATATAAAGATGATGCAGTAATATATTATCAAAGTGCTACAGTCTCTGATCTGAGTCAAACATCAACTAAAGAGATGAGTAATGTGCAGCGGTGGTTATTAGCCAATAGGTTAGTTTTAAATAAGGTGAAAACTAAACTTATGGTGTTCGGGACAAATGCAAGGCTTAAGGGGGGTGAGCCAGGACTTTATGGTTAAATCTGCTGATGGAACTTATTTTGAAAATGTGGATAGTTTCCAGTATCTGGGAGTATTGTTTGACCCTGAATTAAGCTATGAATTATATTTTTCGAGAAAGTAACCACTAAGATTCACTCAGAGGTGACATTGTTATATAGATTATATTCTTTTTTCACTGATGAGTCTAAGATGATCATTGCCAAGCAGTGCTTGGCTCCAGTTGAGACTTATGCCACTGTGATTACAGATAATACTTCTGCTAGTATTATTGCAAGACCATCTGCTTTATTACAGTTAATTGGTAAATTTGCACTCTCTGCCTCTAAATCCACACATCATTGTGAAGTTTTAAATAGGATGGGATGGATGACAGTCCAGCAGAATTTTAAATATGTGCTGGCCAATTTTACACTTAGAGCTCTTAAGTTAGGCATTCCTTTAACTCTGGCCAGAAATTTGGAATTTTATGATACTTCTTTTTATTCTAGAGCCAGGGTTGATAATAAGTTTCTAAAAATGCCTTTAAAGAGAACAGTAACTTGGCAATGTGTTTTTGGGTATAGTGCTCCTAAAAACTGAAATATGATTCCTTTTGTTATTAGAACAGCAGCCTCTGTTAGGGTTCTTTCAAAGGCTGCTTTTGCATATTTTAGCACCATTTCGGAATGTGTATGTTTTAATTTTTTTGTAAAATGACGTAGACACTTTGTCCTAGATATTAAATGTTATTATGTGATGTATATTTGTGTTATTTGTGGGTCACATCTGTAAATGGAATTTATTACAGTATGGTTTACCCATTAAGCAAATAAACAAATAAACAAATAAACAATCTCCTGGAGAAATGCTACTCAGCTGAATATGACAAGGAGTTCATCTCCTATTTTTTCCACATGGAGGACATGGCCACGGCCTCTAAGCACCTGGTTGTGTCAGTTTTCCACAATTACCAGAACTGTCCAATATTGCTTCTATGTTCACCCTTGTACTTGTGTAAAGTGAACATATTGGTATGATAGGGGTTTTGAGATGTGTGTCATTGTCAGTCCAAGCAGGGTAGTCTGCTAGGGCTTGACTATGTCAGACCACTCATCAGCCAGGCTGATCATGACACTGTTCTTGTCTTGCTGGGTGGAAACTTTCATATAGTTCAAAGAAAAGAGCCAAGTGAATCTTAGGGTTGCTCTTTCCTTTGATCTGCATAAGGCTGCCCAGCAAGCAGAGCTGATCTGTCTCATGATCAGCCTGCTGCGGCTCCCTTCCAATGTAAAAACAATCCTTCCCAGCTTCTGCCAAGTATTCCTCTAACCTCTCAGTGCTTGTCCCTTATTATCTGTCTGACACCGGAGTACCCAATCCCTTGTGCTGCCAGCGGGTACCCTCCACCTCACCTGTGTTCACTGTGTGACACAGGGTAGCCCACCCTCAGTGCTGTTAAACATAACAACCACTCCAGGGTGCCCAGTCCTCAGGGCTGGTCCCTGAAATAAAGAAAACTATATCTTGTAGTCTTTTTTTCATTATTTTTATACATACTGTAAAAAAAAAGGAAAATGTCAATCAATAATTGTTGCTGCCGCTGGCACACTGCTGCCATTACCCTCCCCCCACTTGACCCTCTGACTCAGCACCTGCCATCTCACCCCCATCCCTTACTTTTAATTTGATAACACTGGGGTGTCTAAATCCCTGGTGCCGGGTACTACTCCCCACCTTGCTTGTCTTCATTGTCTGACACTGGGCGACCCACCCTTAGTGCTGTCGAACATAACATCGTCACTGGGTTGCCCAGTTCCCAGTGTCAGCACTTGAAATAAAGAAAACCATCCTTTGTAGTATTTATTTTCTTTTTATACTCCCTTCCTTTAAAAAAGAAAACCATGTCTCAATGGTGGGTCTTGCTTGGCAGACCAGTTCCCTGAGATACCTGGGAATCACTCTGTCTAGGGACCCGAATAGATTTATAAAATTGAATCTTGACCCGTTAATTTCCATTATTAGACAGGACCTTAAGAGATGGGCACTACTTCCTCTTTCTCTCTGTGGAAAAATAAATATAATTAAAATTAATATTTTCCCACGTTTATTCTATCCAATTAACCTTTCAAATGTCTGGTTATCCTTGGCCTGGTTTAAATGGATACATAAGATACTCACATACTCACAGACTTTATTTGGGCAGATAAGAAACCCCAGATAGCTTATAATAAACTCGCGGCACCAAAAATGAAAGGCGGGCTATGTCTACCGCACATCGGACTATATTATTGGGCCAGCCATGCAAGCAAGTATTTGAGATGGCTAACATCTGAACATCCCCCAACATTGCACACATTCACACCTATACGGCTTAAAATAGAACGTACCCTAATACAAGTATATGGGTTATCCCCTGCTGCACTCTTGCACGTTACTTTAAAATCTTTGCCCTTGCCACTTAAATGTAGCCCCATTGCACTAACCATTAGAATTCATGCTCAACTTTGTTCTTTTCTGAAATATAAGCACATTGCAGATCCATCTCAACCTTACTGGGTGAACCCAAATCTCACAATAGAGGGTAAACTTCTTCCGTTGAGATGGATCTCTCAATTAGGGGATCATCCCCTCAATTTCTTCATGAAGGCTGATGGCTCATGGCTAACATCGCCTGAAATTTTGCACAAAGTCCACATTCCAAACTCTGTTATCTTTAAAATATTTCAATTATGTCATTTAATAGTGAAATCTTTTGATGCCGCTCCTCTCCCATCCCCAAACTTGTCTTGCTTGGCAGTACTAGCCCCCTTGACAGGCCTCTCTCACGCTGTTTCAAGAATGTATGGAATAATCCACAATTGGAAATGTCCTGACAGTTTTGGTCTGACTCAATACTGGTCTTCTCTTTTTCCTAACCAAGAAATCATTTGGCCTTCTCTATGGTGGAGCTGTCATACATTTGTTATACAACACAGGCTCTGATTAACATAGTTTAAAATTTTGCATAACCTCTACTACTCACCCCATAAATTGGCTAAGCTGGGACTTCTTCCTTCTCCCACATGCACTCGATGCCTTCAGGATGAGGGTAATTTACTGCATACTTTCTGGGCGTGTCCCAAGATAGTTTCCCTCTAGAATGCTATCAAGTAGAAGGTCGATCCCTTACTTAGCCTAGCAGACCTATTTACCACAGAAATTTGTATATTGGGGGATCTTTCTTCTATTTCAGTTATTAACAGAAAATATCGCATAACCCTCATTGCCATGTCAGTTAAAAAGCTGGTCCTGAGGCACTGGAAAGATATGACTGATACTACTTACAGTGAATGGTTACAAGAATTGTTGGCCAATTTTAGAACGGAAAAGTCCATTGCCAGCCTACATAATCAGCCTAAGAAATTCCATAAAATATGGGGTCCTCTTGTTGCTTTGTACTCTCTCCAAGTGTCCTAGAGGTATCTCACTTTCCAGTAGATAGCCCTATATTAAATGGCTGTGCTCTGTGTGAATGGGTGGGTATGGGAAGGGAGGGAAGGGGAGGGGTTGGGAGAGTTGATCTAATTTACTATTACGTCTCATTGTATTATCTATGTGCATGTACTACTGGATCGTCTCTCTGTAATTGTATAAAATCAAATAAAATTTTGAATTAAAAAAAAGGAAACCATTTCTCAGTGTCTGTTGCACACCACCACCATTAGCCTCCCCCACCCAATCCTCCCACTCAGCACCCACCCCCCCAAATTACCTACTGGGGTCTAATGCTATAATCCTTTCTGGACTGAAGACACATCTTCACTCATTATGCTGGACCAGGAACTGAGGAAATCAGGTATGTGGTTCAATGTATTTCAATAGGTTTAGAACTTGTCTGCATAACTTGGTCATTTTGGAATACTTTTTACCCAAATTTTCCACATGGCATTTTTGGGACCCCACCTCATGAACAAGGTTGGTGAACTATGCAAATCTATTATGAAAAGTGACTTTTACAGTCACTGCACAAAATCAACTTTTGGGTAGGATCTGAACATTTTCTCCACCGTTGTTTATGAGCTGGGGTCATAAGAAGGCTATTTTGAAGATTTGGGGTAAATATATTAAAAAAACAACAAACTTATGAGTGTGCATTGAAATTTTTCAACACATGCTCGTAACTTTGGTCATTTGCAACATTTTGACCATAAATTTTCAACAAAGCCATATGTTCACACCACAACATGAACGTGACAGCATTTATTTTTCAAATCCTTGCCAAAATGTGTTTTTGCACTTATGCCACAAAATCATATTCCAGGCAGGATTTGAAAATTTCCTCCACCCTTATTCATAAGATGGGGTCATAAGAAGGCCATGTTGAAAATAGGGGGTAAAAATATCAAAAACAACAGAGTTAAGAGTGTACATTGCAATTTTTCAATGCACATTCATAACTTTGGTAGTTTTCAATATTGTGATGCCAAATTTTCAGCATATCCATATTTTCACACAGTCTCATGAATGTGACAGCTCTCATTTTTCAAGTCTTGACCAAACTGTGTTTAAACACTTTTAGTGCAAAATGAAAGTTCAGCTACTATGTTATAGGTGACACCTGTCATGTTCAGAGGGAGTGGTCAGAAAGGACATTGTCACCATCACTGAGAGGGGTGTGGCCCTGCCGGGGTAATGGTGATGCAGCGTTACTGCGGAGCATATCTTCTCCTTCCACCCTCGAGGCATGCAGGAGAATGCCAGCCCCGTACTCTGCTTAAGAGGTTTCAAGTTTATTGTTCTTCCATTAAAATTTCATGACAAAACTTTATGGACATTACAAAGAATACAAAGTGCATAAAAAATACAATTATAAAACAAAAGGAATAAAAAAGGAATCAATCTAAAATACATTTTATAATAGAATTATGACTGGCTTGTGTGGAGAGAATACAGTCACAATCAAGGCTCTATAAAGAACTTGTGGTACAATAAAAACAATATTTTTGTTTTTATGTTCTTCTTAATCTCTTTAAATTAGCCTTTTTTTATAACTTATTATAAATATTAAAAACATTCCAATCCTAATAGCTTCATCAACTGTCCCTGGGTGCATTAAGATAAAAACTGTGTCATAGGCTAAATCGATATACTTTGTCAGAAAATTCTTGAGGTATTTATTTTGTGCATAATTGTGTAAGGGGCATTGTATAATAACATACAAAAGAGTTTCTTCAAAACCTCTATTGCATAAACATTTTTTCTCATTTATGGCAAGTTGATTTAATAATAAATTAAAATACATATATTTTGATGTAATTAATCCAAATCTTGCCCAGGTAATGACTTTCCAGTATTTAGGGGCAAGGGGAATTTGGAGATAGATTTCTAAATTTGTATCTATTTTGTTTTCACTAAGCCATAAGGCTTGTCTTTAGGTACGAACTAAGGACATTTGCCTAACAAATGCTAAGTGAAATATTTTCCTTTTTACTGTAGCTTTGTAGGATTCATGGATCTTTATGTTAAGGTGATAATCACACCATAAGTGTGAGAAATCAGAGTTATCTAGGTTATATAGAAGTGCTTTTAACCATGGGGAATAAAAGTCCTCAGTATACCATGTTTCTTTTTCCTTAACACATAATAAGGGTAAGCCATTATTTTTATTATTTATTATTCTGAGTCAATAAAAATTAGCTTTAGTTTGATCAGTTCTGCCAGGGGAAGTCTACCTAATTCTGCCCTAACTGTGGAACCAGTCATAGAAGATGGAACTTGTAGAATGGCTTTATAGTAATAGAGCAGTGGCAATTCCAATGGCAGGACCTGTTTTATTCCCCATATTTTACCCCATATAAGAGGAGGGGATTAATTTTTGCTTCCCCTGCCATAATTGCTGGTATTACCGAAGATTTTCTCTTAGAGCGCATACCTGAGCTATTTTTCAGTGTGGTTAGTCCTCTTATACTGCCTAGTACTTGTATTTCATAGAGCCTAAGTCTTAACCTGTAGAGCTATCTTGTAACTAACTTAAAGCTTGACTTTCCTGCCTATAGTGTGTTACAGCCTCTCTCTCTCTCTCACTGTTTTCTTTGGATCCCCTCCCTAATCTCACACTCCCGCCCTTTTCTTTGTCCTCTGATCGCGCCTTATCCTTCAGCTTCCCTTACTTAAGTCTCTCCCTTGCTTCTCTCCTTAGGTCCTCTCCTAGCCCACCAGGGCTTAGGAACCCACCATCGAGACCCCCAGTGCCGTCGAGGACCCTCTGCCTGCCTGCCCAGGTACCTCCGAAGAGCCACCAGCCCTGCCACAACCGCCAAAGTCCTGGGCCCAGCCCTTCCAGGAAGCCTGTTGACAGGGGCTGACCGCTGATACGCACGCCCAGAAGGAGAACCACGAGCTCGGCTGCACCCTGGTCCTTTGACCCACTAAAGGCATAAAAGCCACCAGGTACGTTTTTCACCGCTTTCCAGCTGCCGGTTGCCTCCAGATTAGTCTGCAGTGCTCCCTGGCTGTACTCCCTTAGGAAAAGCATCTGTTTTCACCTGAACTGCTGGCCTTGGGGAACTTTCTTGGACTGGGACTACTGAGCGCCGCTCGCAAGCGTCTCCCTACCCATTTCAGGTTAACTCCGAGCAGATTCAAGACTCAAGTGCTACAGCCCCTTCGGTGGCAGTTTGTTTGGACTATTTATCCCTGTTTTTTAAGTAATTCTGGCCTTTTGCCCTGTTTTTCGCTTAGAGCGCATACCTGAGCTATTTTTCAGTGTGGTTAGTCCTCTTATACTGCCTAGTACTTGTATTTCATAGAGCCTAAGTCTTAACCTGTAGAGCTATCTTGTAGCTAACTTAAAGCTTGACTTTCCTGCCTATAGTGTGTTACAGCCTCTCTCTCTCTCACTGTTTTCTTTGGATCCCCTCCCTAATCTCACACTCCCGCCCTTTTCTTTGTCCTCTGACCGCGCCTTATCCTTCAGCTTCCCTTACTTAAGTCTCTCCCTTGCTGCTCTCCTTAGGTCCTCTCCTAGCCTGCCGGGGCTTAGGAACCCGCCATCGAGACCCCCAGTGCCGTCGAGGATCCTCTGCCTGCCTGCCCAGGTACTTCCGAAGAGCCGCCAGCCCTGCCGCAACCGCCAAAGTCCTGTGCCCAGCCCTTCCAGGAAGCCTGCTGACAGGGGCCGACCGCTGATACGTACGCCCAGAAGGAGAACCACGAGCTCGGCCGCACCATGGTTCTTTGACCCGCTAAAGGCGTAAAAGCCGCCAGGTACGTCTTTCACCACTTTCCAGCTGCCGGTTGCCTCCAGCTCAGTCTGCAGTGCTCCCTGGTTGTACTCCCTCAGGAAAAGCAGCTGTTTTCACCTGAACTGCTGGCCTTGGGGAACTTTCTTGGACTGGGACTACTGAGTGCCGCTCGCAAGCGCCTCCCTACCCGCTTCAGGTTAACTCCGAGTGGATTCAAGACTCAAGTGCTACAGCCCCTTCGGTGGCAGTTTGTCCCACAGGCGCTTTGCACAGGCTCCCCACACTCCCCCCACCTCACCCACCCTGGTCAACCCTTTAGATTTATAGCTCTCCGAGCGTCATATGACTAAGTGCCCACTTTCCCATTGGTCCCTTATACTCTCTCACCACTGGGGGTGATCTACCCCTAACGTCTGTTTAAACTTTTCAAAATCATCCTCGTGCCAAAAGTTTGTAACCTCCCCTGAACCAAATCGTCCTCCTCCTATCCTGCGTACACCGAACGGTTTCGTTTATATATATACTTACTCCTAAACTTCCTCTCTCGTTAGCGCCACTGTTTTCCTTTCTCCTTCCCCTATCTGCTCTAACTTATTACCTAGGAACCTTGCTCCATTTCTACCACTCCCCAGCTCACCCCTGTAAAAACCCCTCAGCTGCACATTCAAAAGTATTGGGTCCTAAGTGTGAATCATGTCCTCCTCTCCTACACAAGCATCTTGTCCCCATGGCAGACTGAATAGGATTATCTTCCTGATCTTCTTCTCCCTCCTCTGGGGCATAAACGAAGTCTCTCTGTCAGTACGCACGACACTCTCAGAACTCTCCCCTCAGCCACTGACTTCTGTTTCTCCAACCTCATGACTGCAGACCTTAGACCGAAACCCTCCTGGGAATACCTTCTCCTCCACAAAGGCTGCACTTATCGAGCTCTGTCCTCCCTCAGAAATAAATGGAAGTGTTACAATAATGCTCCAGACCTCCTTAGCACACTGCTTTTGTACCTAGCATCACTCCTGATAATGCTTTCCGGGGATATTGAGCTGAACCCCGGCCCACCCAGCAGTGGGGCTCCCCCGAATGGATCTTTCAACAAATCCAAGGGATTTTTTATATCGCATATGAACATCAGAAGTCTCTTAAATCACCTGCCTGAAGTGGAAGCATGGCTCAATATACACGATCCCGACATGCTGTCCCTGTCAGAGACCTGGCTGAAACCTGGAACACCTGATTCCTTGTGCACCATACCTGGCTACTCATTTATTCGAAGGACAGACCGGGTCAAAGAGGGTGGAGGAGTTGCCCTCTACCATAAATCTCACCTGGATGTTAGTATTATAACTGACTCAAACCCCCAAACCACAAGTGAATCAATGCATGCGCTCCTCTCCCTTGGCTCTAAAAAACTTCACATAATCTGTATTTATAATCCACCCTCTGGGGGAGTAAATGGGCTTCAGGAAGCACTCCAGCTCAACCTAAAATGCATCAACAAAAATGAAGCTATCATCCTCGGTGATGTCATCTTGAACTGGCTAGGTCCTTCGCACAATTCCCTGGCTTCACTAGTGCAAGGTCTAAACTTTCATCAACAAATAATGGAAATCACTAGACTGTCTGGGCCACAGTCTGGCACACTTATTGACTGGATCATGACAAACAGACCTGAACACATGACCTGCTCTGGGATCTTGGCAGATACTATCACTGATCACTCCCCTATCTACTGCCAGTGGAGGGCCGGTCAGCCACCCCACCACCTCTGCAGGTCACTTTTATGAATTTTGCAAACTTAGATACAGACTCCATCCTCCGGGACATCTCAAACATTGACTGGTCGAATATATACTGGGCAGAGAATGTAGAGGATGCCCTGAACACATTCCTACAACATTACCTCCCTGTACAAAACAAGCATGCTCCAAAAACCAGGTGTAGAGTCAGGGGAAAACAAACTAGATGGCTACATAAGGATCTCCTAAAACAACTAAGGTATAGGGACAAGCTCTGGAAAACCTTCAAAAACTCTAAATCAACTAGGGACTATACTAACTACAGGCAAGAAAGAAATTCTTGCAGGAAAAACATTAGGCTGGCAAAAAGCATGTATTATCAGAATCTGATAAAGAACTCAGCCCATGACCCCCGTAAATTTTGGGGCCACATAAAAACCTTCCTGGGGACACCTCAATCAGTTACACCCTCTGACATGGTAATAAGTGGCTCTCATTGCAATAATCCCATCACCATAGCTAACGCCTTCAATAGCATGTTCTCTGATCTCTCCCCCTATACCAGCACTCTATCACCAGCAGCCTCCACTGCTGACACTGTGCCTCTTACTGACCCTGCCACCCCAGCCAGTTATCCAAAACCTATACCACACCTCCTCTATTTCAAAGCCATCACCAGCTCTCAGGTTCTGTACCATCTAAAAAAACTATCGGAAATCACTAGTCCTGGCTCTGACCAACTTGAACCTCACCTTTTAAAACTAGCTGTGCATTTTATCTCCAAACCTCTGGCTAGAATTTTCACCTTATCCCTCACCAGTGGTGCAGTCCCAGAGCTATGGAAAATGGCCAGGATCTCCCCTATTTTCAAAAAAGGGAACAAGAAAGATATCTCTAATTACAGGCCTACTGCAATACTATTCCCACTCAGCAAAATCCTTGAAAAACTGGTTGCCACACAGATCCAGGAATTCCTTGAAACCACTAAACAGCTCAATGATGCATAGCATGGATTCAGGAAAAACCACAGTACCGTGACAGCTCTAGCTAAGTTCACCACTGACATCCTCACTGGCATGGATCAAGGAAAGCTCACAGGGGCGGTCTTTATTGACCTAACCAAGGCATTTGACCTTGTTGACCACCCCCTGCTCCTATCCACCCTAAGCGAAAAAGGCTGCTCCCTCCCTGTGCTTGAATGGTTCAGGAGCTACCTGACAAACAGGTCCCAGGCTGTTAAATTCAACTCAGCCATCTCCTCCACTGTGGAAACGAACTTTGGAGTGCCACAAGGCTCCATTCTGGGTCCTCTTCTATTCACCCTATTCATCAATAACCTACCAGACGAAATACCTGCCTGTTCATCGCTCCTCTATGCAGATGACTTAGTTATCTATGCCAGCTCACCCAATGTAGAGCACATTAACACCTCGCTAAATAGTGCCTACACCAGTGTCCAGAATTGGTTAAACTCCCACCGCCTCATTCTGAATTCCTCCAAAACTAATGCCATGCTACTAGGCACCACTCAAAAGATCCATATGTGTTCCACTCCCCTGAGCATCATAGATTTAAAAGGCGATCCTCTGAAGACAGTTACCACCTTTCATTACCTGGGCATCCTACTAGATCAATCGCTTGATTTAAACCTTCATATCCAAGCCACTTGCAAAAACGTTAACTGCAAGTTAGGAGCTGCCTATAGAACAAGTTATATGCTTACCTCCTCCGCTAAGCTTGCCATAGCCAGAGGGATCCTGCTACCAACGCTACTCACTGTGCTCCTATACTTCACTTCTGCCCACAAATCTGCACTGCACAAATGGGATGTAACCTATAATAACATATGCCGATACGCCTTACAATCCCCATGGCTTCTTCATCACTGCCAGCTATATAAGGACCTTGGGTGGCTCTCCCCCTCGGCCATCAGGAGCTACTTCCTGGCATGCCTAAATGACTCTATACTGAGACAAAGTCAGCCTGCTGCCCTTGCAAAGCTTCTCCTTCCTGCAATTCCTAACCGCATGCTCAGATCTGTTGACAAAGACCTGCTGGAAATTCCCCACTGCCGCACCAACAAAGGAACAGGCTCCTTCCAACATGCAGCCCCCAAGTTATGGAACCAGCTCCCTCTGGACCTCAGGCATGCACCTCCCATCCCTCTTCAAACGGGATTGAAACTACACCTGGCTGCCATAGATCCCTGCACCTGCTTTGATCCTACCTGATTCCCATATCTTCCCTGCCCCTGCTCCCCACCCCCCTGCTACTGGTCTCTATACCACCCTCCTTTGTTCTATCTCCCCTGATTCCTACCTCTCTCCTCAAACCTCATTATCGTAATAATTATGTATAAGTTTTTATGAATGTTTGCACTTATCTACTACTACCTACATTTACTGTATATTATGTACTGTTTTTATCCTCTGCGCTACCTAGACACTGCCCAAACTCAATTCAGGTGGATGTTGGTACTATAAGGCCCCACCTCCTCCCTCCCCTTCACTTGTCCTCCTTTACCACTTGAGATCCCCGGCTAGGGACTGACACCTTGCCTCTATGCCCAACCTCAGAACCATGAGCCTGGCCGCATTCTTCCTGCTTACTACCCAGTGCCGATTTTACTGCCGCCTTCCCCCACCCACCCACCCTTTATTTCTTCACCCTGTCAGCTGGAACATAAACTTGGCATCCCTCTAGCCTGCCGTCGGGATCCTCTTACTTCCCCCGGACCCCCTGAGGCTGCATGGGCTGGCTGCTGATGGCCATCAGTTTATGACACCTCTCCTACCCTCCCCCATCTCTTACCCTCTGTGCTACCGGGGCTCTGCCCATACTTGCCATAGGTGCATGTTGGCTTTACCTCCTCCCTCCCCTTCCTCTTATCTGCCTCTGCTGATAGACGTTAAGGGCCCAGGACTGCTTCCGGTCCTTATGCCCAGTCTAGGAACCACCTGCCCGGCTGCACCTACCCGCCTCCTAACTCCAAAGCCGTATCTTTAGCCGCCTCTCTCACTCATCTATCCCTCCCCTTTTTTCTACCCCCAACTGTGGGGCCATGAAGCTGGCATCCCTCTAGCCTGCCGCCTGGATGTTCTTGGCATCCCCCTTACTTCCCCTTACTCACCCTGGGTACTCTGCTTGGCTGGCTGTCGATGGCCGCCAGGTCATGTTGTTCCCATTACCCCTTCCCCTGTCTTTCCTGCCTGTTTGGGTACCTCTAACCCGGCAGTCTCCCTATGCTTTCCCTGGTAAAGCAGCAAGCAGTCCCTTGAGTCTTATACCCCTCCCTTACCTGCCACCTGTACCAATACTCCCCTGAAGCTGCTCTTGGCCTGCTGGTCATGCTTAGTATAGACTAAACCATGTTAGACTAGCTGGAACCGTTTCTATATGACCAGGAATGTACTATGTATGGATGTTTGCCTAAGTTGTATTGTTTGCTTCTATGTGTTATGCTGTATTGTACTCTCCCGGGTCATGCCTGAAAATAGTCACCTGTTGGCTAGTGCACTTACCCAGTAAACAAAAACTAAATAAATAATTATAGTTAAACCTTAGTAGTGCTTTAACTATGTGATTAGCTTTAGCAATTTGATCTTTTATATGCAGATTCTAAAAGTTTTTAGCATGAAGCGTTATACCTAAATATTTATAAGATGAAACACATTTGTTTTTATAATAAATCCTTGGTTTAATTTTTTGATTCCCACACATTAGTTTTGTTTTTTCCAAGTTTATTTCCAAATGTAATTTAGCACATTTGGTTATCAGTTGTTCAAATTTATTTTTTAAACCTTTGGCAGACAGAGACAGAAGTACTTAGTCATCTGCATATGCTAAGGAGTGAATATGTAGATTCATTATTTTTGGGGAATCCAGATAACTATTTAAATTGAAGCTTAAGATGGAATCTATATATAAATTGAATAATAATGGTGCCAAGAGGCAGCCCTGCTTAACCCCTTTATTGGAAGGAAAATAATCAGAAATAGATCCCATTTGGTCATATATCACTGCTGTAACAGCATCAGTATGCAGGAGAAAAATGGGGAGTAACAAGGAGTAGGGGAGACCGCGTTTCTCAAGAATTTCCCAAAGAATCCCCCTATCCACTGAATCAATGCAGCAGAGAAATCAATAAATAAAAAAATTCATTTTTCTAAATTGAACATATTTCTCCAGAAAATGAGCCAAAATGAACACATTATCAATAGTTGAAAACCCCTTTCAAAATCCTGCTCAAAAGTTAGAAAGAGGACTTTTTGTATCCACCCAGTTTTGTAGTTGAGTTAGGATAATGCTTGCAAAGATTTTACCTACAATGTCCAGGATGCTTATTGGTCGATAATTACTAGGTGAGTAGTATGAACCTTTTTTTGTGGAGAGGGATTATTATGTTTTTTTTCCAAGAGGAGGGAATAAATGTTTCTCTTAAACAGACATTGAATAAGTTAACTAAAAAGGGAATTCAGAAGTTTTGATTTTCTTTAAAGACTTCTCCTGGTACCTTGTCAGGCCCAGAAGCTTTGTTGTTTGCTAATTTAGAAATAGCTAATGCTACATCTCCAATTGAAATAGCCAGGGGACTATACGATAATGAATAAACCTCACCAGGCATAGTCCTTTCCACAATATTAATAAAATCATTTTTAGACAATTTAGAGTAGTAAGTTATCCAAGTTTCTTTAGGAATACTGTATATGTTGACAGGGTGGTTTGATGAGATTTGACTCCCCTTGCAACCATGCTCCAAAATGCTTTGGCATCATTTTTTGTTATAATTTGGTGCATGGATTCCCATCTTTTTGGGTAAACTCAAATTTTTTAAGATTCAGGAATTTTTTATATGCTCTATGAGCCTGAGTTAGGTTTATATTATCTAAACAGGAGAGCTTTTTAATATCCTCTCCGACTAATTTCCCCAACTTCTGTTTTTCTTTCAAGCATTGTGAATCAAACCAAGTCAATGAAGAGGTTTGCTGAGTAATGTTGACATAAATTTCAGATGAGATGGTGGAGAGTAGCTCCTCAAATTTTTTTTATAATAGTCTGACTAGAGATGTTTGAGTACAAGGAATTAGCTAATAAGGTTGAATTAGAGGAATAAAGAATGTGTTTGACCTTCTTCATATTCTTATCATTTATACAAAGTCGATCTTTCCTTGTTGGAACTAAAGGAACAGGGTATTTTTCATCTATTACTGTTGTTTTATCTTTTAAGATATCAAAACTAACCATCAGCACAGCATGGTCGCTTTCAGGTCTTGCTATTATCTGAAAATTCTTTTCACACTCATAACTTTCTGGTGAAATTAAAACAAAATCAATAACACTATTTCCTTTGGGGGAATAGTATGCATGTGTCCCACCTGGGTCTCCCAGTTCTCTTCCATTCAGGATCAGCAGGTTATTTTTGTAATAAAGTCTTCTAACTTATGCCCAGCCATATTTAAACATGTGCCTGCAGATTTTCTAGGTTTTAAATCACTCATATACATCAGAGATTGAAGAGATCGAAGATTGTCAAAATTTGAGATACAGGCATTAAAATCTCTTCCTACCAGAATACAGGTAATATCAATATTGTGATTTACATATATGGAGTCAATAATTTGCGATAGTTCAGCCCATTGATTTTCCAAAGCATCTGCTGGGAGACCCAGGGGAGCATATACATTTACAACCAAGAAGGTGAGTAGGTCCCATTTTATTATATTTAATAGAGAGACATTTCTAAAAGCAGCTTGATAAAGGACTTGAATACCATTTCTAATTCTAACAAAAGTAGTTAAACCTCCCTTTAATCTGCCATATTTTTTTCCTCTTAATGCTGATAAACTGAAAGCCTCATAGCTGTTGAGAGATACTTCTACCAACATCCATGTTTCTTGGAATAACATAATTTCACATTGTGTAACAAATTCACTCCAATGGCTATCATTCAGTTTGGTCCCGAAGCCAGCTATATTCCATGTTAGTAAACTGACAGAATCTGTTGAGAGTATATCTTTGTAGGTTAAACTCTCTCTCCAACGTTTTATGGGGGAAGAAAGATATTATAAAGGACATCGTCATGAGGCTTCGGTCTTTTCCGGATTAATGTTATTAGTAATTACCGAAAAGTGGGGATCAATCAAATGTATGTGCACTCTATCTAACATATAAGCCTTGGACAGTAATTCCCTAAATAAAGGTAAATATTTTATTTCTATGTCTAATTGGGTGTCAATATCTTCTATATGAGCTCTCCTAATAGACCCTAGCTCCATAGGGGAAATCTCGGTGCCTGTGAAAAACCGTAAGAAGTGACTTGATAAAAAGGGAAAGTAACTGATTGTTTTCCCCATGAAATCTTTCAACTCCAAACAGGGATAGATAGTTTGATTGGGCTTTCTATCGAGGTTCCAATTTAATGTTGATAAAGTGGAGCTTACATATTCCAGAGTAAGGGATATAGGAGATAATTTATCTGTCCCATACACCTGTTTCCAAATGGTCGACCAATTTACAAGAGAAGAGATTGAAATATCTAAACAGTTTAAAAAGCATTGTTTAGCCCAGTTTTTTTTTTTTGCTAAATCCATGTCAGTTAAAATTACATGCACTGCAAAGTTAGGCACTGTTATGTCTCGATAGACACACCTAATACTATTCACTGCCTCTGGGATTTCCTAGCTCTGATTAAAATAAATAAGTAATTAAGGTAAAAAGCATTTCATTTGTTTCATAAGGTTTTAGATAAATATTTTCAAGTTTGAAAACCACTTAATTCCCTGTAAAAATAAGATGGTTATAATTGGAGGAAACAGGTGCAGGTAGATGATTGATGGGGTCTTGTTGCAGCAAAAGGTTCAAATCCACTCCTGAATTTGAATTATCCTTATTACTTACTGCCTCTTGGTCATTGTGTTTATTCAGATTTGTGTTTTCTTTTGGTAAGGAAATTGTTGGTAAATCACCAGAATCATCCCTGATCAGTTTTCCCCCCAAGGTCTTATCAACCCTATTTAAGTTAATCTTGTTAGAGACTTTACCTGATCCTGCTTAAGAGGCTATTTTTTCTTTTTACTGTAAAAAAAAATATTGAGGTTTCTGCAATGGCTAAGTTTTATAATTTTTTCTAAGTGCTGGCTAAATGCTGGAGACGGCAAAGCAGTTAAGATGGAAAAGTGAATGGAGAACACTGTGGGGGAACAAGACTAAAATGCCAAATAAAAAGGATACAAAAATACGTTCTTCGAGTAAATCTATGAAAGGGCTGGAAACACAAAGAAAGGTACGTCGGAAAACTTTGGGAGAAAAGATGGTGAAAGTTGTAGATAGTGAGGTTCCCAGTGGGAGTTCTATGTGTTCTAAACAGGATCAAAAAATGGAGGAGAAAGGAGAGCAAGGAGCCGTAATAAATGCCTCTTTGTTAATGTGGGAAAATTGAATGAGGAAATTACCAGCTACAGCTCCTATTTTTCAAAAAAAAAACTCTAGTTAAAAAAAGAAAGAGATTTTTATAAACATGACTATACAAGAATATTCGGATATGGGGAGCTCTAAAAATGAAATGTTTTTTCCTGGACAAATGGAGGACAGAAAACAACAGTCACCTAAGCAGGTTAATGAAGAAGCGACCAATGCTATTGCAGGAAGTGCATTGGGGAAAGAGGCTTCACCTGTGCAAAGAGCTGTGGAACCAGAGGGCATAAACGAGCATCAGGACAAAAGGGGAGAGAAATCAGCCGACACATTTGGCGAAGTTAGTACTACCTCAATGGAGAGGCCTTCAGCGGCCTTGAATGTCAAAAGTTTGTCAGTCAGAGCAACCCCGTGGATGGAGGTTTTAACAAAAACCAAAGAAATAGAAATGGTGCAACAAAGTAAGGTATGTGGAACAGTGCACAAAAATAATAAAGATTTAGACCCTAAGGAAAAAAATTATGTTGTCTGGGGACCAGAATGCTATCTATGGTGATATATTTCAAAGTATTATGAATGTAGATTTAAATGGGGCTCTAAGCAATGATGTTCAAATATGGAAGCAAGTGATTAATTGGGGAGAAGAAACATATTCTATATCAAGTGTTTACTCTGGTAATGAGTCAGAACATGGAAATAAAGAGAATGAAAGTAGTGACTCTCACCCACCCCACCCCCTATGGCTAAAAGTGATTTTGAATAAACTGAATCAGTTGGAGGGGGAGATGAGAGAGACAAATATAAGAACACAGCATAGAACTGAATCCCTGCACACAACAGTAAACTTATTGCTAAAAGAAAATCAAATGCTAAAACAGGATTTAAAGGAGGCACAAACAACAATCACTGTTTTAGAAGAAACATTATCTCCACTAAAAGGGCAGTTTGAGCAAGTAGAAGAACTACAAAGAAAACAGACCTTGCAGTTGGTTGATTTCAAGTCCAGAACCAGAAGAAAAAATGTGAGAATTATAGGCGTACCAGAACAATGGGATGAACAAGACAGACTGTTAAACACTGTGAAAAAAATAGTGGCATCATATATGGACAAGGATCTAGATGAAATAAGCTGTAATGTTTACAGAATGCATAGAGTATTTCATCCTAACATTGAAACAAACACCATTCCACAACCTATTATTGCAAAGTGTTTTAAAACCAGCGATAAAGATCTATTAATGAATGCGGTATATAAGAAGAATAGAATTTTGTTGAATGGTGTAACTATAGCTGTATACAACGATTTGCCACAAGCAATATTGCAGGAAAGGAAGAAATTTGATGCCATAAGGAAAAAATTATGGCAATTGGGAATTAAATCTACATTTTTTCATCCTGCTAAATTCAAAGTGGTTATAGAGGTAGTAAGCTATCTATATGAGAACCCAGAACAAGCTTGGAAAGATCTAAAAGAGAAATTGATTAACTTTAATTAACATGTTGTGATGTTTTTGTATGTTTGAACAAGAAATGGAAGTGAGAAGGGGATGAAAGGGGAATATACATTTCTTTTTGTTTGTTTTGTTTTCCGCTTATCCCTCCTTAATATTATTATATGCTAATATAAGTGTTAATTAAATGTGGAAACCTGTGTGATAAAGTGGGGAATGTTGTCAATGGTTAAATAGAAGTAAGCAGGGGGGCCATTGGGGGGGAGTAGAAGTCTAGTTAGCAATTACCAGGCCAGTTGTTAATTGGTGAGACCCTGTTTGTTCCAAATAATAACTGAATCATAAGGATGTTTGGAAAGATGGAATTCAATATGGGTAATGACAGAGGAAGAGGGAGGACCTGTTATAGACTCTGGGGTATTATTGAATTGGGGAAAAATGAAGAAAGAATAAAAAGAGTTCTTAGACTTAATTGGAAGATCAATGAATAGTATTAAGGGGAATATGATATGTGCTACCATGAATGTGAATTGTATGCACACTCCCATAAAAAGAACTAGAATATTGAGATATATTAGAAAATCTAAGGCAGTATGTATTGCACTTCAGAAAACCCATTTAGATGGCAAAGAAGTTGGTAAAATAAAAAGAAGATGGATGTCAGAATATTTTTTCTCCGTAGGTACCAGGAAAAAAGCCGGGGTCATGTTGATCTTTAAGAAAATTCCTGGTCTTACCATTTTGGATAAATATTTTGATACACAGGGCCAAATTATAGTGGTGAAAATAAAATTGTTGAATCAAGTCTTAACTGTAGCCTCGGTTTATGCTCCTTTTGTTGAATATCAGGATTTCTTAGCAGAACTTACAAAGGGTTTAGTCTATTTACAATCTGACCTAATAATACTGATGGGAGATTTTAATGTATTAATGAACCCAGTACTGGATAAACTAACTAATTCTATATACTCTAATAAATTACATACCAAATTATTAAATTATTTTGTGAAGCAACATAACATTATTGATATTTGGAGGTCATTATTTCCCTCAATAAGAGAATACTCACATTATGATCATTATTTCCCTCAATAAGAGAATACTCGCAATATGATCCTAAAAATAAAGGCTTTTCAAGTATAGATGTATATACTTATTTCCAAATCTTTGATGAAGAATATGCAGCAAAAGGAGCATAAACCAATAATTATCTCAGATCATGCCCTGATTGAGATAGAGTTATATTTTCAAAAGACTAACAGGAAAATATCTAATTTATGGAGAATTAATAATAATGTTTTACTGGATAAAGTTTTCCAGGAAAGAGTGATTACAGGAATGGAGGAATTTTGGGAAATTAATCATACAGGTGGACAACCAATAACTGCCTTATGGGATGCTTGTAAGGTGGTAAGTAGGGGGGTAATTATATCTTGTCAGGCTTATATAACTAAAAAGACTACACAAAGGGAACAGGAATTGGAAAAGGAACTTAAAGTATTGGATTATAAAGTAAAACAAGATTATAATACATATTATAAGTGGACTGAAGCAAGATTAAAAAAACTGAGATGATTAACAAACAAGTTATTAATAATGTTAAAAAACTTAAAAACAGTATATACAAGGGGAAAAAATGGAGATTGTTAGCTAATCAATTGAAAAAACAAAAATAGGCAATGTTAATAACAGTTTTAGAAAATGATAAAGGAGAGTAAATAGTTAAAGATGAAGAAATGGGTAATTTAGTAATTGAGGAATATCAGAAAATATATCAACAAAACTATGATACAAATGAAGAGGAAATAAACAAGTATATAGCAAATAGTTCAGTTTCTCAATTAATTTGCGATGAAACAACTTTTACTGAACAGGATGCTAATGATGTTATTTAAAGACTTCCAAAGAATAAGAGCCCTGGTTTAGATGGGCTAATGATAGAATTGTATCAAATATTTAGTACTTAATTAGCCCCAAAGTTGCTGTCTATGATAAACTAATTAATGTCAGTGATTATGCGGTGCCGACTTCTATGTAAGAGTCTAGAACTCTTCTCTTATTAAAAGAAGGTAAAGATCCTAAAAAAGTCAATAGCTATTGACCAATTGCATTGTTAAATATCGATTATGAAATTATTATGAAATTAATAGGAAATAGAATTAAGGTAAATTTACTGAAGGTTATAAATAGAGAACAGTATGGGTTTGTACAGGGACACACACTTTTTCAAGCTAGAATGGTGCAAAATATAATACAACTTATACATAAAGAAGAGGAATCTTTTCATTTATTAGCAATTGATGCTACCAAAGCTTTTGATGTCTTGAATAGGTATTATGTTTGTGTGTTTGGAAGCATGAAAAATTATTCCAAAGTACTTTATAAATGTGATTTACAAATTGTATAGGAGAACAGTTGTAAGATTCTCTATAAATGGCTATCTGTCGGAATTTGTGAATATGAACAATGGAGTTAGGCAAGGCTGTCCTTTGTCTCCGATACTCTATATATTGGCCTTGGAACCTTTTTTGAATAATATTAAAGCTAATGGAGCTAACGAAGGATTAAAGGTAAATAACTTAGAGAAAAAAATTAATACCCTTGCAAACGATATTATGATAATTATTAAAAATGTAAACTTAGCACCACCTGCATTTTTAAAAGAGGTATGTACATATTCTAAAGTATCTGGATATAAGTTAAATCAAACTGAATCAGTTATAATGGCTATAAATAAACTGGATTATAAACTTTCAAAGAATACAACCCAAAACTTTCAAATATGTGACAATTTTAAATATTTGAGTATTATTATTTATAATAAACAAGAAGAGTTAATTAGGGTTAATTACAATAAAGCAAAAGAAAAGATGAAGGGTTTGCTGGATAACTGGGAAAACTTATCCTTGTCCGTACATGGACGAATAGAAACAATAAAAATGATGGCCATGCCACACATACTATATGTCATTCAGATAGTTGTAGGCTGTCCAAAAAAAGTTGGCATGATTCTGTCAAAAGGATTTTTAAGAAATTCCTATGAGAGGTGGGAAGCCTCGGATATCATGGAGATTGCTAATACCCTACAGGAAGTTGGGGGTTACAGTTGCCCCAATCCTCTTTTTTATGAAATGGCTTTTCAAATAAAACAATGGTGGCAAGAGGATTTTGGTCAAGGTCAAGGGCATGATTAGGAATTGTCCTCAACATTATTAAAAAATAAAGAAATAAGATATATTCTAATGTATGGGACTAAACAGGTAGGGGCGACTTCCTTCCTAGGTGACACTATAAATAGCGGTCTAAAACAAGAAATCAAGAGATTAATTCTAAAAATTATGACACCTTGGTTACATTTTCAAATCTCTAGTTCAAGTGATTCATGGACCTTGAATGACTGGAAATTAATAGAATGTTTGAGATAAAAAGGTACAGAAAAATGGTATCATTTATTAACTAAAGAAGGAATATTGGTACCATATGATTTTACTATATAAAACAATTCACTGATTCAAAGTATACATGGAATTTTTTACAATACTCTAAACTTAGAAACATTTTTTCTGTAATAATGAAAGCAATGGGAGCTAAATCAGTTAATAATTTATCAAAACTTTGGATCAATATAATAGAATGGTATCACTTTGGAAGGAAAACCCCCTTCAAAAAAAAAATTTCAATTAGTTAATCTGGACCAAGACATTTGGAATCAAATAAACACTAAATGGAATTTGGAATCAGGGGATATATATTCCAGCCAACAGTGGAAAAATCTTTGGGCTAAGATTTATAAAGATTATGTATATGCTACAAATAGTACAATACAGAAAAAGACTCTGGGTAGGGCTTATTTTATGCATGAGATTCTTGGTCTCTTTTTAAAAAATGGATCAAAAAGTGTTGGCATTTATGCAATCAGGAAGCTGATTTATTCCACTGTTTGTGGGATTGTCCCAAAATAAAACCTTTGTGGGAAATAACAAATTGGATTGCTGAGGTAATTGGGAAAAAGGTAGATAATTCCTTTTCAAAAATGATCTTAAATGACATTGAAGAGATGGAGCTAGACACTGATCAGGGGCAAATATTGTGTCTGGGTACAATGATCACTAAGATGCATATTTTGGGCAACAGGAACTCCCAAACAACTGAATTTTTACCAAAGAATAAATGGTGGTTTCAAATGAGAAAAGCGATTTTGTTTGAGAATTTAGAGAAATAAATATCAGATGGTAAAACAGAGGATATAATGTTTACAAATATGAGAGAAGACTTTATGCCATTATGGGTTGTGCAATAGGTCCTAATAGGGTGGGGGGAGTGAGGGGAATTATGAGTTAGATTGTGTTAATCTAAGTATGATGTATTACAGTATACGTTATTATACCTAATAACCAAAAGACGATTTATATAAATATTTATAAAATATAAGAATTTTATAAAATTGTCAAACATTGTATGAGGAGTGTGAAATGGAATTGTATTTATTTGTTTATGTTTTTCTCGACATTTTAAAAAATAATAAATGTGTTATTTAAAAAAAAAGAAGGAGTGGTCATAAAAAGACTGTTAAAAAGTTAGGGTCAAAATGTGAAGAAACAGCTTAGTTATGAAGAAATGTTGAATTGTTCCAACGTTTACTCATAACTTTATTTTTGCAGATTTTTGCCACCTGATATTCACTATGGGCCCCATTTTCAGAGCCGGCCAGCTCCGTGTGCAGACAGGTGCACCATGTGCAAAAATAGGGCTGGCCAGCTCTGGCACCATATTCAAACAGATAGTGCAATCTGAACTTGGAACAGGGGCTACCCCCATAGTATTCCCTACTGGAGTGACCCCTTAAGTAGTGACCCCGTATGAGCAATATAAGAGGCTGCAGACTTTCTAGGGGGCCCATCCAGCTCCTGCAGGGGAAGATTACTTTGAAAGTCGGCTCAGTCAAGCCACCCAAATGGTACAAGTAAGGAGGTGTACTGATGAAGAAGAATGCAAGATGATACTGAAGAGTTAATGGGGGATGGCATTGGATGTCATTCTGTCATTGAGTGCCAGCCAACCCACATGTACTGAAAATACCACCTGTCTATCTTGAGGAGCACCTTTGGTGTGGTGAAAAAGAAGGAGACTATCGTGTTCCAGCTGTGGGGGACTGTGCAACAAAAAGGGGAGAATTTGTTGCAGTATATTACCAGAGTAGAGGCAGTGATGCACAAGATTGTTGAGACTGGAGGGGTCATGGAGGATCAGGTCGACAGATAAGACTTGATCAGATTCTATGGGGTGCAGTTCATTCCCAATTGACGTTAGTCTTACTTAGGCTGAGGGATCTCAGGGCAGACCTCCCCTAACCTTCAAGCAGTTACTGGATGAGGTCAAAAAGGAGGAGGTCCAGAATGATATTGCCAACTCCCTCCAGGCACCCACTGCAGCCGTAGCCACCCTGGGACCCCAAGCAGCCAGTAGTGAAGAAACCACCACCTCACTGGAACTGTGGACAGTCAGAAAGGAGCTCAGTGATTACTAGGTTTGCTGGCAAAGGCACCTAGCTTCACCTGAGCTCTTTTCTTCTAGGTTGCTTGAAAGGACAGAGCAAAGAACCTTACCAGAGCAAGGAAAAGGATTAATTCTTCTTTTGGATAGGCAGATTTACTGTGTGTTATTATTTTCTTTTGTAGTCATGGGGATTGTTATTGTTTGTTGCTAACACTTTATTGCTTTATTTTTCTCTGATTCAAATTGTTGTTGCTGGGTATACCTTCTGCTGCATTATTACAGGGTGTGTCTGCAGTTGTGTGCTTACAGATTACTGCTGTAATCTTCTGAATAAAATTGTCTTTTGCAAGGTGTATCTTCTGTTACTGCTTTATTTTTCTCTGTGGCAATGTGTTTCTTAAAGGGTATATCTTCTGTGAAATAATTACAGGTGGTGCATTACAGGTTTTACAGTTTTATCTATCATTAGGATAAGCTTTCAGGGATACTGCATTTGTTGCTGACTGATTGTTTCTGCTCTTACCTCCTTGTTTCTTTCTTCCATGGGTTTTCTTTTTTGGTAGGGGAAGGGCCCAGCCACCCACCCCTATCCCCAACCACCCCATACTACACTCCTTTTATAGGGTAGCACAGTCGTGACATTTCCTGTAGCAAAGCAGGAAGGGCGGATCAGAGGGTATCCACACAGTGACCCTATTTAAGGGCACAAGTAATTTAACATAGAAACATAGAGTTGATGGCAGAAAAGGACCCAAGGCCCATCCAGTCTGCCCATTTCTTTTCTACCTTATAAATGTGCCATTGGCCTTTGCTCTATCAGTGGCCTATCTATTCATACTCATCAGTATTGCTCCCTTATGCCTATCCCATGCCTGTCTGAAGCCCTGCACTGTATTCATAGCCACCACTTCCTGAGGTAGGCCGTTCCATTCATCCACCACTCTTTCTGTGGAAAGGAATTTCCTCACATTCCCCTTTAATCAGCCTCCTTCTAATCTCATGCTGTGTCCTCTTGTCCTGCAATTTTTCTTATATTTAAACATGATAGACTCTTTTACCTTGTTAATGCTCTTAAGGTGTTTGAATGTTTCGATCCTATCACCTCTCTCCCTCCTTTGCTCAAGGGTATACATATTGAGCTCTGTTAATCTGTCCTCATATGTCTTCTGATGCAGTCCCTGCACCATTTTGGTTGCCCTTCTCTGGACTGCCTCAATTTGGTTAATGTCATTGTGAAGTTGTGGCCTCCAGTACTGCACGCAGTACTCCAGATGGGGCCTAACCAGTGTCTTGTGAAGAGGGATTATTATCTCCCTCTTATGACTTGTGATACCCCTGTTAATACGCCATAACATCATAACATCCCCCTAGCCTTACCTACTGCTTTAGAGGTCTGCTTGGATGATTTCAGGTCATCAGTGATGATGATGCCCAAGTCTCTTTCTTCCTTTATGACTTCCAGCAACTCCCCTCTCAGTCTATAGGTGGCTTCAGGGTTTCTCTTCCCTATGTGCATGATCTTGCACTTCTTTGCATTAAATCCCAGTTGCCACTCTTCTGACCATTTTGCTAGTTTATCCAGATCTCTTCTCATTCTGCCCACCTCCATCTGGATCATCTACTCTGTTGCAGATCTTGGTGTCATCTGCAAACAGACAAACCTTACCCTCCAGTCCATCTACAATGTCACTGATGAAGATATTGAAGAGGACTGGCCCCAGGACTGATCCCTGAGGTACCCCCAGTGACTGCATCTCTTCTGACTGTATACCATTTACCACCACTCTCTGTTTTCTGCCCGTCAACCAGTTTGCCACCAGTTGACCAACTTCGACCCACCCCGAGCCTACCCAGCTTATTTATCAATCTTCTATGTGGAACAGTGTCAAAAGCTTTGCTGAAGTCAATGTAGGTGACATCAACTGCTCCCCTTGGTCCACCACTCTGGTTACCCAGTCAAAGAAATCTATGTGATTAGTTTGACAGGACCTTCCTTTTGTAAACCCATGCTGTCTTGGATCCTGTCCCCTATGGAGTCCAGGTGTTGCACTATCCTTTCCTTAAGGAGTGCCTCCATAATCTTGTCCACTACTGAGGTAAGACTGACTGGTCTGTAGTTCCCTGCCTCCTCCCTGCTACCACTCTTGTGGAGTGGGATCACATGAGCCCTTCTCCAGTCTTCTAGGACCTGTACTGTGCTCAGAGACTCACTAAACAGTTCTGATAATGGCTTTGCTAGTTCCACCCTTAGCTCATAAAGTACCCTAGGATGTATGCTATCAGGTCCCATTGCCTTGTCCACCCTGAGCTTAGTGAGCTCTTGTAGGACCCTTTCTTTTGTGAAGGGAGTAGTGCTCACCTCCCTCCCTCCTGTGTCCATGGTGCTGAGCTGTGGGCCCTGCCCTACCTTCTCTTCAGTAAATACTGAGCAAAAGTATCTATTTAGGATAGATGCTTTTACAGGGTCCTCCTCCGCACATGCCCCCTTTTCTCCTTTGAGTTTAGCAATACCCCCTCTGGACTTTCTCCTTTCACTAATGTATCTATAGAACATCTTGTCACCTTCTTTTACTGTTTGTGCTAGTGTTTCCTCAGCTTGGGACTTTGCCTGCCTTACTGCCTTCCCTGCTTCCCTTAGGGAAGTTTGGTATGCCTCCCTATCTTCATCCTGCTGTGTTCCCTTATATTTCCTGAAGGCCAGCCATTTGGCTCTGACCTTTTCTGCTACTGTATTTGAGAACCAAAGTGGTTTCCTTCTTCTTTTGCACTTCCTTTTCTGTCTAACACAATGGGATGTTGCTTCAAGTATTGCATCCTTAATGCTTGCCCACTTTGCCTGTACCCCTCACCTGTATTTCTTTTGCCAGGGCTAGCTTAACTCTGTTGGCCATCTTATCAAAGTCAGCCTCTGAAGTCCCATATTTTTGCCTTGGAATGGGATGATTTAGATGTAGTGGCCAAATTGAACCATACCATGTGATGGTCACTGGCCCCAGGTGACCTTCTACCTGGAGATCTGTGATCCTTCCTGTTAGTCAGTACTAGATCTAGGATAGCCCTGTCTCTTGTGGGTTGTTGTACCAGTTGTTTGAGGCCCTCCTGCAGGAATCCACCATGTGTCTAGTTCTGACAGATGTTCCTGCTGGTATTGACCAATCTGTATCCGGCATGTTGAAGTCTCCCATTATCAGAACCTCCCCTTTAGCTGTCATGTTTTGTATATCTTCTAACAGTAATGTGTCTATGTCCTTCCCCTGGTCTGGGGGCCTGTAGATAACCCCAGTTCTTATGGCTGTCCCATTTCCTGTTTCCAGGATGACCCACAGTTCTTCTGGCTCCTTATGTATATTCTGTATTTCTGTAGCTTTGACATTTTCATTGACATACAGTGCCACTCCACCCCACCTGTTTGCACCTCGGTCTCTTCTGAACAGTACATAGCCTAGTACTGAAGTCTCCCAAGTGTGGTTACTGGTAAACCACGTCTCACTAATTGCTACTATGTCCAGTTTAGCCTCTGACATTATTGCCTTCAGGTCTGGGATCTCATTTCCCAGGCTGTGAGCATTTGTGTACATGATTTTCCATTGGACATATTTATGTTACTACAAGTTATAAAAAAACAAACAAAACACAAAATCAAACTTTTGCTTTCATTTTCCTCCTTCTAATTACTTTGACCAGGTTATAAACCCAACAACTTATCTAGAATGGATATTATTAAAGTAACTTTAGGTACTGCAGGACACTTTTCAGAAGGGCAGTTTTACAGGATTTGGGACACTGTCGTACATGCTGGGCATTTGGAGATCTAAGGGCTCAGCTCCAGGCAGCATGGGCAGAGATTGCGTGCCTCAAATTGCATATTCAGGAGGAATTGCATTATAAGAACCACCCACCATTTCCCCAACATCCAGCAGAAGCACCTCAACCATATAGAGTAGTTGATCCGGGAGGATGGCAGGTGGTTAGGAGGGGCAAATTGGGTGCTCCATCACTCAGTCTTCTCCAACATATCACCTACACAAACCATATAAAACTACAAACAGGTATCTTCCTCTATCTCTGAAATCAAACAAAGGGGCAGAGGGCACTTCAGAGCAGGACACTGCAGCACAGGAGCTAGCACAACAAAACTCACACAAAACAGGAACCAAAACAAAAAAAGCAAAAAGGAAATCAAAAAAACTTCTGATCATAGGAGACTCCATGATTCGGGGAGTTGATGCCTATCTCCAGCCAGGGGTAATGGTCAGATGTCTCCCAGGTACATCAGCATGGAGAGACACTGACCACATTGCTAAAATTTTACAGGAAGCAGGAGAGTGTGGAGTAGGAGGGGCATAAGGGGGAAGAAGCACACCCTCAGCACGACAAGTGTTTTGACTCATTTATTTATTTATTGGTTTATTTTCTTTTTTTAAAAAGAAAAGTATCTGAGGATCAGTGGCAGGATTTTTAGGACAGTAAATTAATAAAAAGGGAACTAGGAGAGCTTCAGTAACAGACAAGTAGTGGAATAGTAGTATAATTGCAGTATAGTGTGGGGAGTGGTGCAATGCAGTGGCTGTGGGGTAGCCATATTCAGGCAGACCTTCTGGACACTGAGGTGCTGCCCTATCTGCATGCATCTCTCTGGACTGTGGGATGAGGTAGCCAGACTCAGAGTGGAAGTAAACTGGGTCAGGAGTACCATCACCCCTATCCAGAGACCACCCAGTCCAATGCAACTGCCTCAAAGGATGCCGAGAACAAGGAGCACTTGGATGACAGTGGGCTCAGGGAGGGTAAGAGCGGTCAGGCAGAGGCACATCCCAGATCCTATTCCACTCAAGAACTCATATGCCACACTGGCAAACAGGGACAACCAAATAGAGGCACCCAGAGAAGTGGAAGGAAAGAATGTGGAGGTTAGCCAAGGAGGTGACCTCAGTGGGGAGAGCAGTGGACCCCATAGGAGGAGGAGGAGGAGGAAGCGAATCCTGGTGGGGGACTCCATCATAAGAGGGATCCAACTAGGAACACAGGAGGAGGAGGACAGGGAGGTGAGGTGTCTACCAGATGCCACGGCATGGAGGGATGGAAGGAAGATCCTGGGGATCACTGGGAAGGCAGGATGGGAGGGTGAGCTGGATGTCATTATCCACCTAGGTACTAATGACCTGGCAAATGGGGAACCAAATGAAGTTCAGGAAGAGTTTAGGAAATTGGGGAGGGGTCTCAAGCAAGTAGCTACTTCTGTCACTTTCTCAGAAATACTACCCGTGAGAGGCAAGGGAGAGCATAGGGGTACATGCACCAGGAACTTTAACTCATGGTTGAAGAACTGGTGCTGTGAGGAAGGGTTTGGATTCATTGGTGACTGGGAACCCACCTGGAGGGATGGAGGTTTGTTCAAGCCTGACAGCCTGCATCCATCCTGGAGGGGAATCCAAGCACTCAATGATAAGTTTAAATGCTACATTGACAAGCATTTAAACTAGCAAAGGGGGGTGGCAGGCCAGCAAGGAGGGTACCTACTTGCTCACCCCCCACAGCTAGCAGTGGAACCAGTGAACTGGAGAGTGGCTATCTCTACAAAGCAGTGTGCAAAAGATGGAGATTAGCGCCCAAGAGGTGGATAGGCAGAAAAGGGCAAATTCAGCAGAAGGGCAGACAGCAAGAAGAACCAGGGATAAAGGACAACCAAGGAAGGGGCTGGTAGAACAGCAAAACAGTTTAGGAGGTCAAATCATGAAAGCCAATGTGCCAATGCCAGAGCCTTAGCAACAAGATGGAAGATCTGGAGGCTGTCATGGAGCAGTCAGACCTGGACATTGTGGCCATCACTGAAACCTGTGTAATGATAACCATGACTGGGAGATGGCCATACCTGGCTACAACATATTCAGAAGAGACAGGGCAGGTAGGAAGGGAGGAGGAGTGGCACTGTATGTGAAAAATGACATAAGGGCCACAGAGATCCAGGAGGAACAAAATGGGGGAGACATACTGTGGGTTAATCTGGAAAGGAACATGGGGCCAGCCATCTGCACAGGTGTGGTCTATAGACCACCAGCCCAGGAGGAAGAAACAGATAGGGAGCTGATGCTAGCCATCCAAAGGATGGCAGACAAGGGTGAGGTAGTACTGGTTGGAGACTTCAATGTTCCAGATGTGGACTGGAGCATCCCAGCAGTAGCATCAACTAGGAGCAGATTTATGCTGGACTCCTTCAGGGTGCCTTCCTCAAGCAACTGGTCATGGAACCAACTCGGCAGGAGGCAATACTGGACCTTGTGCTCACAAACAGGGACAGTGTGATGGGGTAACAGTGGGGGAGCACCTGGGGAACAGTGACCACCTGTCATTGTGGTTTGAAATCACAGAAAGAGCAGAACCAAACCACACAAAAACATGTATCCTGGATTTTAGGGGGCCAGACTTTGGGAAAATGGGAAGATACTTGAAAGAGGCATTTAGGGGAATGGGGCAGGAATCAGGGGTTGAGAAACAGTTGGCAGTATTTAAAATGGGGATTACAAGAGCAACAGAATTATACATTAAGCAGGTTAGCAAGAGGAAAAGGAAGAGGTAGCAAAGAAAGTGAAAGCCAAAAAGATTGCATTCAGGCAATACAAAAAGACACAGGCAGAAGGGGATACGGAGAAGTACCAGGAGAAGCAAAGGGAGACAGGGAGGTCAGTAAGGGAAGCCAAAGCTCAGACAGAAGAACACATTGCAAAATCAGTGGGTAGAGGGGACAAAACCTTTTACAGGTACATAAGTGAAAAAAGAAAGGCAAAGGGAAGGATAGTGAGACTGAAGGGGGAGGATGGGGGCCACATGGAGGATGACAACAGTAAAGCTGACATTTGAACAGGTATTTCTGCTCAGTGTTTACTGAGGAATAGGAGGGTAATGGGCCTGAAGGGAGTACAAGGGGTGAGAATGGTGCAGAAATGGACACAGGTCCCTTTATATGAGAAAGGGTCCTGAAGGAACTGGAAGTAATAAGAGTTGATAAAGCAATGGGGCCAGATGGGGTGCACCCCAGGGTCCTTAAAGAACTAAGAGAGGTGGTGGCTGAACCTCTGGCTATCCTGTTTAGCCGATCACTGGAAACAGGGGAGGTACCCAAAGACTGGAGGACAGCAGATGTAGTCCCCTTATACAAAAGTGGGAACAAAGAGGAAGCAGGGAACTAGAGACCAGTCAGCCTCACCTCGGTAGTGAGAAAGATCATCGAAGCACTACTGAAGGAGAGATTGGTGGAACATCTTGTTGTCAATGGACTACAGGACCCAAGGGAGCATGGTTTCACCAGGGGGAGGTCATGTCAGACCAACCTCATTGAATTTATTTGATTGGGTGACTAGGGAAGTAGATCAGGGGAAGGCAGTGGACATGGCCTATCTGGACTTCAGCAAGGCCTTTGACACTGTGCCACATAGAAGACTGTTACACAAACTGAGGAATATGGGTGTGGGCAGGACAGTAGTGTTGTGGGAAGGTAACTGGCTGGGCGGCAGGACACAGAGGGTGGTGGTAAATGGCTGTCACTCCACAGAGGGAAGATTGACCAGTGGGGTACCGCAGGGATCAGTGCTGGGACCGGTCCTATTCAACATCTTCATCAGTGACATTGCGCAGGACCTAGAAGGCAGAATTTCACTGTTCGCTGATGACATGAAGCTCTGTAACAGAGTAGACACACCAGAGGGTGTAGACAGAATGAGAAGGGACCTGCAGAAACCTGAAGAATGGTCAGGAGTTTGGCAATTGAAATTCAATGCAAAGAAGTGCAAGATAATGCATATGGGGCACAAAAACCCTGGTACAATATATCAGTTGGGGGGTGAGGATATAGCATGCACCAAGCAGGAAAGGGATCTTGGGGTTATCATCTCTGATGACCTCAAGATAGGGAAACAGTGTGACAAGGCAGCAGGCAAAGCAAATAGGATGCTGGGATGCATAGGCAGAGGCATCACCAGCAGGAAAAGAGAGGTCATAATTCCACTATACGAGACACTAGTGAGGCCCCACCTGGAGTACAGTGTACAGTTCTGGAGGTCTTACCTAGGTAAGGACATAGACAGGGTAGAGAAGGTTCAGAGGAGGGCAACAAAGATGGTACATGGATTGCATCACAAGTCCTATGAGGACAGGTTGAAGGAACTGAATATGTACTCCCTGGAGGAGAGGCGGGGGAAAGAGGGGATATGATAGAGACATACAAGTATCTTACAGAGACAGGGTACAGGAATACACTATTTTTAAGCGAAAAAGATGTTCCAGGACTAGAGGGTATGGGATGAAGTTGGAAGGAGGACGATTCAGAGGAAACGTGAGGAAGAATTTCTTCACAGAACGGGTGGTGGACAAGTGGAACACCCTGCCAGAGGAAGTGGTGGGGGCTGAAACAATCACGGGATTTAAGAATGCATGGGATAGACATAAAGGAATTCTGGAGGTCAGGGGTAAGGGGCAACAGACTTCTAGGAAAACATAAACTGAAATTATAAGCTCAAATGGGCAGACTGGGTGGGCCATAGGCCCTTATTTGCCAACACTGTCTATGTATCTATGTAAAACATTGATGGCCTGGTACACATAGGGACTAACAATCTTGCCAGCCGGTCAGTTGTGGAGACCAAGGAACACCTGACCAGGCTGGGTGACAAACTATCATCCATTTTGTCTGGCATCGCCTTCTCTGAGATCCTGCCAGTCTGGGAGAGGGGGGCAGGTGAATGGAAGGTCAGAGAAGGGGAGAGAGGGGAGCTAAACATGTGACTCAAGGGCTGGTGCCAGGAAAAAGGACACAGATTTGTAGGTAACTGGCAACAGTTTTGGGAGCGAAAGTTCTTTAAATTTGATGGACTGCATCTGACTAAGGAGGGAGTCAGTGCATTGGGGCAGAAGTTTGACTTCTTTGCAGAATATTTAAACTAGCAAATGGGGAGGGGGTGCAGCACCTGATACATTGAATGGGAAGAACACCCACCACCCCCAACTAGTGGTCAAACAGGAGTTCAGCATGTTTGCAGTGCATTTGCATCACCAGGTAAGGAAAAAGGTCCAGCTCCCCATACGACGCACAGGGGAAATGCCAGACCTCACTCAACAACTAACACGCTGAAATTTGGCTAATGGAAAATCATGTGCACAAATGCTCACAGTCTGGGAAACAAGATCCCAGACCTGTAGGCAATAATGACAGAGGCTAAACTGGACATAGCGGCCATTAGCGAGACATGTTTTACCAGTAACCACACTTGGGAGACTTCAGTACCTGGCTATGTACTGTTCAGAAGAGACCGAGGTGGAAAAGGGGGGGGAGTGGCGCTTTATGTCAATGAAAATATCAAAGCTACAGAAATTTAGAATACACATATGGAGCCAGAAGAACTGTGGGTCACCCTGGAAACAGGAAATGGGACAGCCATACGAACTGGGGATGTCTACAGGTCTCCAGACGGGGGGGGGGGCATAGACACATTACTGTTAGAAAATATACAAAACATGACAGCTAAAGGGGAGGTTCTGATAATGGGAGACTTCAACATGCCAGATACAGATTGATTAATACCAGCAGGAACATCTGCCAGAACTAGACACATAGTGGATTCCCTGCAGGGGGAGGGCCTCAAACAACTGGTACAACAACCCACAAGAGACAGGGCTATCCTAGATCTAGTACTAACTAACAGGGAAAGGATCACAGATCTTCAGGTAGAAGGTCACCTGGGGGCCAGTGGCCATCACATGGTATGGTTCAATTTGGCCACTAGAACTAAATCATCCCATTCCAAGGCAAAAATATGGGGCTTCAGAGGAGCTGTCTTTGATAAGATGGTCAACAGAGTTAACCTAGCCCTGGCAAAAAGAAATACAGGTGAGAGGGTACAGGCAAAGTGGGCATGCATTAAGGATGCAATACTTGAAGCAACATTCCACTGTGTTAGAGAGAAAATGAAGTGCAAAAGAAGAAGGAAACCACTTTGGATATCAAAAACAGTAGCAGAAAAGATCAGAGCCAAAAGGCTGGTCTTCAGGAAATATAAGAGAACGTAGTGGGATGAAGATAGGGAGGCATACCAAATTTCCCTAAGGGAAGCAGGGAAGGCAGTAAAGCAGGCAAAGGCCCAAACCAAGGAAACACTAGCACAAACAGTAAAAGAAGGTGACAAGATGTTCTATAGATACATTAGTGAAAGGAGAAAGTCCAGAGGGGGTATTGCTAAGATCAAAGGAGAAAAGGGGGCATGTGAGGAGGAGGACCCTGTAAAATCATCTATCCTAAATAGATACTTCTGCTCAGTATTTACTGAGGAAAAGGTAGGGCAGGGCCCACAGCCCAGCACCATAGACACAGGGGGGAAGGAGGTGTGCACTAGTCCCTTCACAAAAGAAAGGGTCCTACAAGAGCTCTATAAGCTCAGTGTGGACAAGGCAATGGGACCTAATGGCATACATCCCAGGGTACAAAAGGAGCTAAGGGTGGAACTAGCAGAGCCATTATCAGAACTGTTTAGTGAGTCTCTGAGCACAGGAGCGGTCCCAGAAGACTGGAAAAGGGCTATATGATCCCACTCCACAAGAGTGATAGCAGGGAGGAGGCAGGGAACTACAGACCAGTCAGTCTTACCTCAGTAGTGGGCAAGATTATGGAGGCACTCCTTAAGGAAAGGATAGTGCAACACCTGGAAACCATAGGAGCACAGGATCCAAGACAGCGTGGATTTCCAACAAGAAGGTCCTGTCAAACTAATCACATAGATTTCTTTGACTGGGTAACCAGAGTGGTGGACCAAGGGGGGAGCAGTTGATGTCGCCTACCTTGACTTCAGCAAAGTTTTCGATACTGTTCCACATAGAAGATTGATAAATAAGCTGGGTAGACTCAAGGTGGGTCAGAAGTTGGTCAACTGGATGGCAAACTGGTTGATGGGCAGAAAACAGAGAGTGGTGATAAACGGTACACAGTCAGAAGAGATGCAAGTCACAAGTGGGGTACCTCAGGGATTAGTTCTGGGGCCAGTCCTCTTCAATATCTTCATCAGTGACATTGCAGATGGACTGGAGGGTAAGGCTTGTCTGGTTGCAGATAACACCAAGATTTGCAACAGAGTAGATGATCCAGATGGAGTGGGCAGATTGAGAAAAAGATCTGGGTAAACTGGCAAAATGGTCAGAAGAGTGGCAACTGGGGTTTAATGCAAAAAAGTACAAGATCATGCACATAGGGAAGAGAAACCTTGAAGCCACCTATAGGCTGGGAAGAGAGTTGCTGGCAGTCACAAGGGAAGAAAGAGACTTGGGCATCATCATCACAGATAGCTGGCACCTTTGCCTTTGCATAGGTTGCTAATTCAATCTATAGGCTGCATGGACCAGACAGATCAACTGTGTCTGCTTTATGCAAAGCATCACCATGTGGGTGCCCCACTGGCTCTGTTTTCTGTTCCTTCTTTTCCTTGTGCCATGCACAGTACACAAGCTCTCCCAATCTTCAAGCCAAGGGGGAATGTAGACTTCCGGTGGGCTGTCGTGTGCATCGTAACTCATCCTATAATTATCTTTGTGCTCTTAGACTCCCCCAGCTGCAGCCCTTTGTTTAAAGTACTATTAGCGGTGGGACTTGGGCCGAACTGCCCCCACAGGGCATATCCATCACTCTACCATGCACTTACTTCTCTTTACATCTCACAGCCAGGGTCTTGGTAATTGCTGTCTTAGGGCAGACCAGATCTAAATATGGGGTTCTATTTACTCGGCCCAACATCCCTTGTAGACGAACACAGGCAAGGGATTACAAAATAATTACTGCTGTGCTAAGGAAGCTCTTACTTTTCCTTCTGTTGTGCTCAGGAGACATTGAGCTTAACCCTGGCCCAGCTAAAGTTCCTACTTCTCCATCAGATCCAGCAAAACTAAAAGGAATGTGCTTTATGCTTATAAACACATGCAGCCTGTTAAAAAAGCTTACCTTGATCCAGGCCTGGGTCAATCATACCACACCGGATGTTTTGGTGCTCTACAAATCATGGCTCAGACCCTCTATGCCTGACAGGGAGATTAACATCCCAGACAATTCATTATTTAGAGCTGACATGCTCACTAGAAGTAGAGAAGTGGCCATCTACGTCAAGGATAAATACTCGGTTTCATGCCGAGACTCGTTATCTGTTGCAAACCAGTTCAAATGCCTAGCACTAAAGGTTGAGATAGCCTGCTCCACTGTGCTTTGTGTCATAGGTTGCTATATACTGAGGGCTCTCAAATCCTCACCCATCTAACTACTATTATGGGGCATGGCTCCCTTGAAACTGTTATCCTTGAGGATCTCAACCTTGATTGGATGTCCAAGGCAGATGCACCACTTACAGGAGTTCTATGATGCCCACGAGCTGACACAACCTATTGGTGAGCCTACGTGCCCTAATAAGAAGAACCATGCTAAAAGTATACTGCTTGACGTCATCTTAGTAAGTAAACCGCACCTGTTCTCCCATGCAGGAACCTTCTTCTCTGATGTTAGTGACCATAACATCATCACTGGCATAAGATCGGTCCAGAATCCACTATCCTCATCAAGGTTCTCTACTAAGAGGTCCAGACATAACTTCGATCAGTTTGCCTACCTTGGTGAGCTAAAATACTCACTGCATTGGCAGGACTTTTACCTAGCTAACTCAGTTCACTTGGCATATGACATCTTCTCTGAAATTGTGACGGGGGCATTAAATAAGTATGCCCCTCTTGTAAAAGTTATGGTAAGCAGTAGAACCTATCTCTGGTTCTCTTTAGAACTCAAAACAGCACTGCTGGACAGGGACAAGCTTTGGAAATAAGCATGAATAACTAAAGTCTCGATGGATTGGTGTCACTTCAGGAAAGCCAGGAATACATGCACCAAGATGATAAGAGATGCTAAGGCCTCCTTTCATCGTTTGGAACTGGATTCTGCTGCCAGAAGCTCCTCTAAATTTTGGAAGTCCATTAAGAATATGTCCGGACATACCTCAGGGAACTGCCTGCCTGCAAAGATTACCTCTGGCAGTGCCACTATCTGTGACAAAATAGAGATCCTGGATGCATTTAACAACCACTTTGCCACTGCAGGGCTGGCATTTGACAACCCCCCTGCATGTTCTTTACGCTCCCAGTTGGGTGCGCAAAACTCTGAACCTCTTCTTACCAACTCAGTCTTTTCTGTCCAGCCTACTTCGTTGAAAGAGGTCAAAGAACTTCTACTACAGTTGGATACCAAAAAAAGTGCGGGTGCTGACTCTCTAGACCCATACTTTCTAAAGGTCACTTACCATGCTTTAGCTGTACCAATTACCTACCTATTCAATCTCTCACTGTCCCTCGGAATCCTTCCACCCTTATGGAAAACAACCCATGCTATCCATCTGTTTAAATCTGGGGACCCCTGTGATCTTAACAACTACAGACCAATTTCTCTACTCCCTATACTGTCCAAACTGTTGGAAAAAATTGTAAGCAAGCAGTTGAGAACCTATGTAGAAACCATGAATCTTCTAAACCCAATGTAATCTGGCTTTAGAGCACAGCATAGCACCATTACACTCCTAGCCAAAGTGACCAATGACAGGCAGCGAGACCTGGAGAATTGAAACTTTGTCTGTGCAGTGTTCTTAGACTTAAGTAAGGCTTTTGACACCGTCGATCATGGCCTGCTCCTTTCCTCGATGAGGGCGATAGGACTGGACTCACTATCCTTACATTGATTTGCTGACTACTTCTCTGACCGGGGGCAGCAAGTCAAGGCAGAAGGTGAGCTTTCTCCCTTTAAACCTCTGCAAAGAGGGGTCCCCCAGGAATTGATTCTTGGTCCCCTACTGTTTGCAATTTACATAAACAACATTGACAGCAACATAACTAGGCCAATATCCATCTGTTCGCAGATGGCACGGTTCTTTATCTAAGTCGTCATTTGCCAGAAGCTGCCTGTAGAGATCTACAATCTGAATTCAATCTACTTCAGAGCCAACTCCTAAACAAAAAGCTCCTATTAAATGCCAAAAAAATGAAGGCAATGTTATTTTCTCCACTTCTCCATGCTGCAAACCTGGCCAGTGCTGGCTCCATTCCATAGATCACAACAATCCTGGGAGAAAACCTAGAATTTGTCAATAAATTCAAGTACTTGGGAGTGTGGCTCAACCATAGACTTTCCTTAATGGACTATATCGAAGAGCTGCTGAAGAAATTGAGGCAGAGGCTTGGACTCTTTTTCAGGATTAATAACTTCCTTACTAGCGATGCCAAGTGGCGGCTGGTACAAACAACTTTTCTCTCCTTGGTCGACTATGCTGACTTTCTTTATAGTCACTGCCCTGTCTCTCATCTTGCTAAATTGGATAAGTTGTATCACAGGGCTCTGAGATTCATTACTGGCCTACCTTTTTTCACTCATCATTGTGCCCTTTATGCTGCCTTTATGGGGTGGCTCTCCCTTGAGTACAGGAGAAACAGAATTGCTGCACTCTGGACGTTCAGAGCTATTATCAAGAAACGACCCCTACATATCTCTGATTGTCTTCCGCTATGCAAGCTTGGGAACTATGCACTGAGAAGCTACTCCTTTATTTCCTTAAAGGTACCTAAGCTAAAAACTTGCTTTGGGAGAATGGCTATAAGCTTTGCGCTGCTGTCTCTATAGAACAAAATACAAAAATCTCTAAAGCTTAGTACCCCGGTCAGTCTATCCTCTTTCAAGACACTATATGACCATTCAATCAAGGAAATTTGCAACTGCTTCTCCCTATCCTAAACTTCCCTTCATTTACAGCATACCTTGATGGCATTGTCCTCTCCGCTACGCCTGACCTTGTGGCCTCTCCTTCACATTTCTCTAATACCTACTTATGCTCCCCTCCCTCCTGTCCTGTGTCCTCTCCGAGGCTTCATCTGTCGCTCGTCTATCCCTACCACCCTGCCTGTACCCAATCTCGCCTCGCCTACCACACCCCCCCCACCCTGTTACACTGTTTGTTTTTTTCTTTTTTTAACTCACTGTCTGTCTTGCTACTTATGTAATATACCATTACCTAACAATTGTCCTCATTAGTACTTCCAGCTACTGTTACTAGACTCATTATACGCCACAAAGGAACTGAACCACTGTTTCCATACTGTTCTTCACTTATGACTATGTTTAACTGTTGTATCTCTGTACTGTATAATATTATTGAGGTGTTATGTTGTGACTGTTCATATATTGTATATCCTGTGTTCTTGTGCTAACCAGGTCAGTCTTGTAAATGAGCTATGCTCAATGGTGTTCGTCTGGATAAATAAAGATTTGATTGATTGATTGATTGAACTGAAATCATCCAAGCAGACCACTAAAGCAGTAGGTAAGCCTAGTGGGATGTTGGGGTGTATTAGTAGGGGTATCACAAGTCATAAGAGGGAGGTGATAATCCCTCTTTACAAGACACTGGTTAGGCCCCAACTGGAGTACTGCATGCAGTACTGGAGGCCACACCTTCAAAAGGACATTAACCAAATTGAGGCAGTCCAGAGAAGGGCAACCAAAATGGTGCAGGGACTGCATCAGAAAACATATGAGGACAGATTAACGGAGCTCAATATGTATACCCTAGAGCAAAGGAGGGAGAGAGGTGATATGATTGAAACATTCAAACACCTTAAGGGCATTAACAAGGTGAAAGAGACTAACATGTTTCAATATAAGAAAAATAGCAGGACAAGAGGACACAACATGAGATTAGAGGGAGACCAATTAAGGGGTAATTTGAGGAAGTTCTTTTTCACAGAAAAGGTGGTGGATGCATGAAACAGCCTACCTCAGGAAGTGGTAGATATGAATACAGTGCAGGGCTTCAAACAGGCATAGGACAGGCATAAGGAAGTAATACAGATGAGTATGAATAAATAGGCCATTGACAGAATAAAGGCCGATGGCACATTCATAAGGTGGAAAAAGAAATGGGCCTTGAGGTCCTTATCTGACGTCAACTTCTATGCTTCTATGTTTCTATATGAAGATCATGTAAGTGGCCCAAGATCCTCAATCACAACCTAGTATGGCTGAGTTTCAAGAAATTTCAGGACAGTGTGAAGGCTCTGAAGCTGGTGCAAGACAGTCGGTCTCTGCAGAGTAGCATTCTGCATGAACCTGGGGGTCAGTCTGATCTCTATGCTTCCCCCAGGGACAGGCCTAGAGCACCCCAGGTACCCCAAGATGGTGGGTTCTGCTATAGTGCAGGCAAGAAGTCCACCTATGGTGAGGTTGCATCAATGTGAAAAAAAAAAAACTGGTTGAGGAGAAGAGAAGGCAAAGGGATCTGGGAAACTACAGTGGGGCCAAGTGAAGGAGTGAACTGGGTCTCCAAAGTTGGAAAGCTCCATCAAGTGGACAGAGATGGAGATTTCCACAGGAAGTAAGATGCTACAAAGACTACTTCAGCCTCGGACCAATGTGGAGGTCCTAATAGAAGGCCTGCTGTGTGTTGCCCTGCTTGAAAGCGGATCACAGGTCACAATAATTCACCAAGCCTTTTATGATCAGAACCTGTAGCATGTCCTGCTTCTACCTTTATCTGGCTTGTCTGTGAGGGGGATGGGGATTCAAATTGCCCCTATGATGGGTACTGCATGGTGATGATAGCCTTCACCTCCGAGGAGCCGGAGGAGCCTCACCAGCTGGAGACCAAGGCCCTGATATGTCCCGAGTCCAAGGGGATGAATGACAACTATTTTGATTGGGATGAACATGAACATGTTTAGCAGGCTGGCAAAATTTTATCAGGAGATGGGCAGAGTGGAAACTCTGAAAAACCCATCCATCCAGGCTGTAGTGAGAAGAGTCAGCCTGTCCATGAAAATCATAGCACCAGAACCTGACTGTACAGAAGAGCCAGCTGGTTTGGTAAGGAGGGTTTGACAGATGAAAACTAGTGTTGCCACCCAATTGAGAATGTAGGGTGGTCGGCATTGGGGACTTTGTCCAGCCACCAGAAGGATGTGCTTTTGTCATTGATACACCTGCTGAAACCAGTGATTGATGGTGCAGCAGGGGAGTACTGTCATCCCTAGAGACCCCCCCCAGGCCAGACGGGTAATGGTGAGAATAAGGAATGAGTCAAAGAGGCTGGTAACTATTCACAAGGGCCGAACACTAGCCCACATCTTCAAGGCAGATGCAGTCACTGCAGTGGACCTGAGGACAGCTCTCGAAGCTAAGAGAGACCCAACTATGTTTTACTTTGGGGATTCACTCATTCCTGACAGTAAAAGGTGGAGTCTAGGCCAAAAATTGGCCAAGAGGCCAAAGTCTTTTCACTCCATGAGCGGTATGTCAGGTGCATCAAAGGAGATAAGCATAGGATTCACCTCCAAGTTGACAGACCCTTTAGGGAGGTATGCCCCCCAACAGTGACACCAACACAGTAACCTACCAACCTGTTGACAAAATCAACAGGTTGCCAACAGGTCACTGTGTTGGTGTGCCTGACACAGGGGCACACTGTCTCCCAGTTCTGCACCCCCACCCTGAATCAACTCTGACTGGAGTTGATAATCCTAAAGATGGGGGTTGGGGCAGAGCCCTCTGGTATAATTAAAGAATCTCAGAGCCCCTATGCATCTCCCATCATCATGGCATGTAAAAAGAACAGTGCAGTAAGGATGTGTATTGATTGTTAAGGATGTGTACTGATTACCGCACCCTGAACTAGAACACCATCTCTGACCAGTATATGGTGCCCTGAATTGAAGATGCACTGGCCAGTATGTCAGGAAGTAAGTGGTTTTTGGTCTTAGACCTCCACAGTGGATATTATCAGATCCCCATGGTGGAGGAAGATAAAGAAAGAAAAAAAAACGTTTTCATCTGCCCCTTTAGGTTTTATCAGTTTAAGCGCATGCCCCAGGGGATCTCTGGAGTGCCTGTCATGTTTCAGAGACTAATGGAAAAAGCAATAAGGTATATGAACCTGCTGGAGGTCATTGTATATTTAGATGATCTCATCATCTTTGGCAGCACCCTAGAAATACACGAACACTTGCTGATGAAAGTGCTGGACAGACTGGAGGAGTTTGGTTTGAAGGTTTCAATAGATAAATGCCAGTTCTGCCAGCCATCTGTTAAATATGTGGAGCACACCGTCTCTGCACATGGGGTGCAGACAGATCCTGCTGTGGTTGAGGCTCTTACCACCTGGCCCCGGCCTCATAACTTGAAGACTTTTCAGTAATTCCTCGGGTTCTGTGGGTAACACCGAATGTTTGTAAAGGACTACTCAATGGTAGTATGCCCATTGAATGAACTGACTCAAGGTTACCCACTGACCAACCAGAAGAAGAAAGGCCGAAATCAAAGCAATGGACCCCAGAAAGAGTACCTTAAAGAGAATGAGCCTTTTGGAGACAGGTGGGCCCTGGAGTGCGAAGCCACTTTTAAAGATATCATCAAGAGACTGTGTAAAGCACTGATCCTGGTGTTTGCAGACCCCCACATTCCTATGTTTCCACATGGATGCTAGCCTGAATGGGTTGGGAGCAGTATTGTATCAGGAGCATCCTGAAGGCTCCGGCTGGTGGCCTTTACAAGCCGCAGCTTATCGCCATTCAAGAAGCATTACCCAGTCCATAAACTGGAGTTTCTGGCACTGAAATGGGCCATGATGGAAAAGGTCCATGATCATTTGTACAGTGTACCTTTCATTTTAAAGTCAGATAACCCACTGGCCTACATTAAAACTACGGCAAAGTTGAATGCTGCTGGGCACCGATGTCTGTCAGCACTGTCCACATATGATTACACATTGGAATATAGAAGTGGAAAAACAAATATAGATGCAGATGCCCTGCCCAGGCACCAATACAATGAGCAATGTGACCCCAGTGAACAACTGTCAAGTGAAGTCATTAATATGCTGTGCTCCAAGTTCTCAGTGCAAGGGGGAAGGCACCACAAGTGACCCTGACAAAGTCATCAACATGCTGGGGGTGTCATCCAACACCATTCCTGGGGCATACCTGAATTTCATGGGGCATGATATATTTTATCTCCCCCATCTGAGTAAATCCAAATTTCAGCAAATCCAGAGACAGGACCTTTGCTTCCATGATATCATCCAGGCCTTGGAGAAGGGGCTCAACCCAGACCAGGTACAATCTTTCCACCCTGACACAAAGATATTACTCTGGGAATGGAACAAACTGGCTATGAAAGATGGGCTGTTGGTTTGAAAGGTACATGATGCTGATGACTCTGACCTCTCCAAAACTCAACTCGCCCTGCACTGAAAGTATCACAAGGCTGTTATGGTATCTGTCCATGATGAAATGAGCCACCTGGGCTTTGAGAGAACACTAATCCTGGTGAGGGCTTGCTTCTATTGGCCTCGCATGAAGAAGGATGTTAAGAAGCACTGCAAGGGCTGTTCAAGGTGTCTTAAAAGGAAGACTCTCCTCAAGCGAGCTGCACTATAAGTTAACATCCAAACCAGTGGCCCCCTCAAGCTCATGTGCATGAACTTTCTGTTGTTGGAGCCCGATAGAAAGAACAAGTCCAACATCCTTGTCATAACAGACCATTACAGCAGGTATGCCCAGGCCTACCCACCTAAGGACCAGAAGACCAGCACCGTGGTTAAAGTACTTCAGCAGTTTGTTAATCATTATGGTATACCACAGCAAATACATTCTGACCCGGGCAGGGACTTTGAAGGTTGTCTGGTAAAATAATTTTTGGCTGCCTATAGCATAAAGAAGTCCAGAACGACACCCTACCACCCCCAGGGGAACTGACAGCCTGAACACTTTAACAGGACTCTTCTAGACTTGTTAGGTACCCTAAACCCAGCCGACAAAGCTAATTGGAGCAAAAAGGTCAGATACCTTGTCCATGCATACATTTGTGTGAGAAATTATGCAACGCACCGATCCCCTGTCTTCCTGATGTTGGGGAGTGAAGCCAGGCTGCCCGTTGACATATGCTTTAGAGTTTCCCCGGACAGTACTTCAGAAGGGTTCTGTCTTGAGTACACCTGCAAGCTCCGGGAACAGTTATACAAAGCCTACCAGTTGGCAGCCGAGGCAGCAGCAAAGTCCAACAAAAGCAATAAGGAAAGATATGATAATCGGGTGCAGCATCAAGTCCTACAAGTGGGGGATTTGGTGTTGCTTCAGAATCTCGGCATACAAGGTAAACACAAGATTCATGACCAGTGGGCCCCCAAAGTCTGCTTAATAATTGAACAGTTGCCAGATCTACCCATGTACAAGATCTGCCAAGAACAGGGGAGAGGTATAGAAAAGACTGTGAGTAGAAATCACCTGCTCCTCACTGGTGAAATCATGCCAGACCCTGCTCCCAAATCTGAAAATCCCACTGTGAACAGACCCAGGAAAAGGAACCAGACTCAGAGAACAAGTCAAGGAAATATTGCACCACATGGGCCTCACAAAAGGTCTATCTCAAACCAGAACACTGGTTCGACTGTGCCTTCTGAGCAGCCTGCATCAGATAAATAGCCAAAAGAGGATGTTGGTCCCCACAGGCCACCTGAAAGGTCTACATTGAACCTGAATACTGGTCCAACTGGGCTTTCTGAGTGGCTTGCTTCAGATACAGATTTAAGTGACTCAGAGTCTTCTGAATGGGAGAGGACAAGTCCTACTGGGAGAATGTGCTAGAGACAAGTCAAGAATTGGAACAGTGGCAGATGGACTGCCCCCATTGAATCTAGACTGACTTTGAATCTTAATGCAGTACCCTTTACCCCTTTGAGAGGGGCCCAGTACCCCAGTGCCTGAACAAGAGATGGACATTGAAATGAACAATGTAGTTGACCCGGGCCCTTATGAGCACATTCCGGCTAATATTGTTTTGCCAGACAGTATCTCTGTGTTGCCGGCAGAGCCAGGACAAGTAGAGGTACTCGCTGTTCTTATAGACATTGTCACAACAGACCTAGCTCTGCCAAGGAGAACTGAAATGCAGTCAAAGCCCATCATAAAGCTCACCTACGATACCCTTGGTGCCTCCACCGACATCCCCCTGTATGTTACCCATAAACATATCATACCTAGAGTACTTGACATCCCTAATATGGCCAGATATTATTCTGTGGTCCAGGTCAATGTGGGGAAGTGTGGGGTTATACTGCCAAGTCTAACTTGTTGATAGATAGCAACCAATGTCTAGGTAGACAATGCTATAGTGACTTATTGTGCTGATTGTTTGATGATTTCTTGTTCTGCTAAACAGGAATCAGGTATCTACAGTAGTTAGTAATGTGGTGAAATGCTTTATTGAATCTACTGTTTGGGTTTAATGGCTTGTCAGGACACAGAGCATTTGGCAAGGGGAGGGTGTAAGCCCCCCAAATGAGCTTACATGCAGGGCTACAGCCACAACACCCAACCACTGGTCTGGTCATGGCTCCAGGAGGACTTCAGACCCTGGCACTCTTGCTGACTTTGTGGCTGCGGCAGCTGATTTTTTCAAATCCTCAGCCTGTGGCAAGAGATGGGGGTCGAGATCCTACTGTGATTTCAGCACCTCCAGGAGCACTGGGGGCATGTCTGTGCTGCTGGAAGCCCCGAACATTGGGACCACAGAAAATAAATAAACAAAATGGCAGTTGCACCCCTACTGAGCATGTGCAGCTGCTGAGAGCATAAAAGTTTAAAGGAGCCATGGCTCTGAAACAAGAGAGTGAGAGAGCACCCGGAAAAGGGCATGAACAGGGGAAGTGAGTTTTGGGGGCTCCATAGGGCACATAGGGGTTCTCACAACTACACGAGAAGATGTCCTGGCTCCCGCAGGTAAATTAGAGACAGGACAAATAATTTTCAGCCCTGGAAGGGTTTTAAATGAACAGTATTGGGGCTGTGTTGGTTGGGACTGGAAAGTAAACAATAATGGCAGCCCCCATGGGACTACAGATACAAGGGGGGCTTCTGGAAAAAGGCTAAAGGGCACCAGATCTGCCAGGGACTGCAACAGCCAATCAGAGGGTGGCTGAGCAAAAGTTATTTAAGGGATTGTTTGCCTGCCAAACAAAAGATTCAGTTTGGATCCCAAAGTGAGCAGTGTGCACGAGCAACTGCTGGAGGGCTATCTAGCCCAAGGCCTGCATTTTGAACTTCATACTCAGATGGGCCCCAGCAACAGTGGACCAAGAGAGACTTTACACAGTCAGCTGCTGCTGCTTGGAACAGGTGTGCAGTTTTTGGAGAATAGAGGAGTCAGCCTTGAAAGTTTGTCAGAGAGGGGGAGAGATAGATTTGTGAGCGTGCAGCTCTACAGTGGAGAGAAAGTGCTGTAGTTCAAGTGGCAAGACTACAAAAGGCTGCCTGAAGTGAACATTGCTGCACAGATGAAAACGGACTGAGTCACTGTGCTTTACCCCTCCATGGGACAGATTCGAAGAGCTATGCTGCTGAACTCCATAGAACCGGTGAGTGTGTGCTGAGGCTAGAGAATGCGGGTAAAGCCCAGCCCTGTGCATCATACAGAAGTGAAGTGAAAGCATTGATTGAGAACAGCTCAGCCTTTACCTGTGTCCTCAAGGGTGTGCAGCAGAGGGGTCTGGGGACCACACTGCTGAGTCCCTGGACTGAAGAGGATGGAGACTGGTGGAGAAGATGATGAGAGCCTGCCTGGTGAATGCTGTCCATAAAGGCCTCTAGGACAAAGTTGACAATGCCAGGCAGATGAAGACCAGTGACCTCGCTCTTCCTTCTTTGGCCAGCTGTGCTGCTGCAGTGGTGTGCCAATGACCTGATACCTCCACGATACCGCAAAATCAGATCCTTGAATCCCCCCCTTGAACTGCTGAACATTAAGTACACCAAGCTGTGGCTTTGAGAAGTCTTTATTTAGCTAGATAGCTAGGTTGAAATTAAAGGGGGTTAAGTCCTGGGCAGGGCTCTGCCAGAAAACTACACCCAGGCATGAAAATTAAAGTTAAGAGTTGTAGACTAGACACCCCATATATCCCCTTGCATGTTATTACATACATTATTGCAGCATAAGGTACATCTGTGTTTACTTAAACGTGTTATTATGTGCTTAGGAACCATTATCCAGCATGATTATTTTGATAGTGCTTGTGTGCCACCTACAGCTTTTTGCCACACTGCAATGGTCAGGATATCTTATGAATCGCTGGATTGTTGCCCAAGAGTAGCCTTAATCAGCTTACTTTTATCAGTCTGTACATGCAGCACAAGAAATTATCTGTCTTAGGTGCTAACTGCCCACCACTGTCCACCAATAGAATTGCTGTATTTTGCTCTTCTGCCTTTTTGGAAGAGTCCGTTACCTAGTAACGCACTTTCTTACCTATAGTATAAGAATGTCTGTAAGACTGATTTTCACTGAGTTTGCATGATGACATCTCGGTGTTTGGAGGTTTCAAAACTCCCAGCAGGCATGCTGTTTTTCTACATGTTTTGGAATAAACTTTTCTCTATGATATCTGAACATCTGTGTCATGTTTTGCCAATAGGTCTAGAATCCTGTCAGCTAACAGAGATGTGAATTTAAAGTTAGGGCCCCATCGAAGGATCCCCACATCAACTTCTGCACCACAGTGTGGTACCCACCAAAGAGACTAGAGACTCTCTGGCAGTTGCTATTGGGAGGTCGTGAGTACCCGAGGTGCAACTTGAGGATTCAGAGGGCCACTGTTTGCTAGTCAGTCATTGCTGTTGTTGTTGTTGCGTTGCCTCCCTCATCCCCTTCCCCAAAATAAACTATTGTTATTGTTCATGTTATTTTATGTTCTAGAGTGTTATTGTAAAAAAAGGGGTATTGTCATTGTATGTGGGGAACTGTTTGGGGGGCAGCTAAAATATTTGCTTGTGGGGTGATAACCAGTTATTTGCCCACAGGTATTCCCTATCACGTCCTCGGGTGGAGGCACCACACTACTCTACCACTAATCTTTCCAACCCAGGCCGGCCCCCCTTGGAGGTCTATGCTGTGAGGACCACGAGGGCCCCTGATGATACAGGCTTATTACCAAACCTGTGTTCTGGCTGGCTGAGTAGATATACCACCATTTAGCCATAATAGGATTTACTCCATAAGTTTCCCACTGCTACTGAATGCTCCTTCCCCCTGGAAGTGTCCTTGCTAGGACAGTGGTCCGGGCAGAAGTGCATGTACACATACCTTGCCATGTGCAACACTGTTTATCTCTGTGTGTCTGTCAGTACATCTATCTGTCTGTCTATCTATCTATCTATCTATCTATCTATCTATCTATCTATCTATCCATCCATCCATCATATATCTATGTATCTACAGTATCTCTTTATCTAGCTGTCTGTCTGTCTATCTATCCACCCATCCATCATCTATGTATATATCTGTCTGCCTGTCTGTCTGTCTGTTTATCTGGCTATCTATCTATCTATCTATCTATCTATCTATCTATCTATCTATCTATCCATCTATCTATCTATCTATCTATCTAGCTATCTATCTGTCTAGCTATCTGTCTATCTATTGCATTTATCAACAAATATATAAAGTGTATGACAGGAATACAGGCATGCACTGTAGCTTTTGGTAATGTATACTTTAGGACTCCTGCATTGCAATAAGTAATACAAAGGTAAAAAATAAAATATCTGTCACTTTCATGCACACCATGATCAATCACATCCTTAAACTCTGTGATCACTTGGTGTAGGTGCATGACCAGGGCATGGGGGTTTGTAGGTAAGGATGTGTTCTGAAAGTAACCAGGGATATGTAGGAGAACTGTCAAGGGGTACAAGTATGTGCATGGGTGCTGAAAGAAGGGGAATGCTACCTATGGATACTGTTGAGGGATTTCACTGTGAGTATGGGTGATGTGAGTAGATGGGGGCTATATAGGGGATTGGGTTATGGTTAGCAGTGTGAACATGCATACTGTGAGTAGGCAGGGGTATGTAGAGGAGCTAGTGAGAGGTAGGAGTGTGTCCATGGGCTCTTGGAACAGCCAGGGGGTATTTGCTTTGACAGGCAAGGATATGACTGTGTGCAAGGCCACTAGAAAAATGTGAGTGGTAAGACAATGGGCATGGGTATTGAGAGTAGGCAGTAGATATAAGTGAAGGCAGGGGGACTGCTAGTGAATAGGTGCTATGTACAGGGGCTGGTGAGCAGTTTCACTGTAAGCATGGGTACCACAGAGAAGGCAGTTGGTATGTACAGGGGCAGGCAAGAAGAGGGATCATGACCATGGTTGCTAGGAGCTAACAGCAGGTAAGTAGAAGAGCTGGCAAAAAGTAGAAATATGTACATAAGCACATATATTAGGGTAGGCATATCAGTGAAAGGGGTTAGGTACGAATTCTCGATACTCACATGCCTAACACAAATTGTCTGACTCCCAAATCCAGATACCAGTAACATCAACAGAGACGAAAAGCTGACTTATAAAATCCTGATAAACCAGCTTTGATGTACTACAAATGCAGTGCTATCTAATATCCTTCAAAATGGAGATATTATTAAAAATGTCCTGGGTACTGAACTAAGGGCTATCCAAAGAAAACTACTACGATCATGACTAGTAGCACACACACACACTGCCTGGCAACACAAGTCACTTGATACAAACTATTACAATCCAGCACACCATCTGAGAGCGGCTACCGATCTAATGCAAAAAGTGGAAAATGTTGCCCACAATTCCTGCCACAGAATATTCCCATCATGACAGCGATCATGCTTCGGTCTGACAAACAACTTCAAACTTTGCACCAACGTCAGTCTGCAAATTATATATGGTAAAATTGATTCTTACCCAAAGCTGTTTAAATTATGTAATAAACTATGACAATCCATCATGTCATCTGAGAGCTGCTGCCGATCTAATGAAAATAGTAGAAAATGTTCCTGCAGTTCCTGCCACAGAATATTCCCATCATGACAGCGATCATGCTTGGTCTTGCAAACAACTTTAAACTTTTGCTGCTGCTGGTCTGCAAATTATATATAGTAAAAATTGATTCTTGCCCGAAGCTGTTTTACAGTTAGCAAGCTGTTTTAGTTTGCCAGACTGAAGCAGGATTTTCAATACTTTTGATTTTGTAGACCGAAGCAGGTTCAAAATTGGAAGTGGAAGTTTTTAGCAGTTCACCAAAGCTGGTTTGTCAGGATTTGTAATGACGGTGTTTTCACTGACGGGATTTCAGTCAAGTCGGGATTTAGGAGTCAGGGTTTTGATTGTTGGGATTCCGTCAGTCGGGATTTAGTATGGATCCCAGTGACAGCCAGTTGTGTTAGAGGATATCCTTTTGATAACTCAGCTGGTAGAACAGGAGACTGTAGCAAAAATTAAATTAATCCTTAGGTCGCAGATGAAATTCCAGCTCAAAAGGAAATTTTTTTCTAAGGGCAACTCAGGGGACCTTTTTGAGTTGGTGGAGTAGGCTTTTGCTCCAAACACCTGAAGCTCTGCTGAAGGTGAGGGATTTGTTTTAGCCTGGAAGAGCAGTGAGCTGAGCAAAAAAGCGGCACCATTTGTGTCTGCCTTCAGGTGAAATCAGGGATTTTGGGAACTGGTGGAACAGGCTATTGCTCCCTCTCCCAGAAACAGCACCTGAAGCTCTGTTGAAAGGGAAGGGTTTCTGCTAGCCTTCTATTTAAACCCCATAGGTCTGTGACCCCCAGGAGTGGGGGTGAGGACCACAGGACCAGAAGAATGGTATCTGTTCTGTAGTGTCTGCAGACATCCACAGTTCTACAGGAGACTCTGAAGTAGTGGTGATCATCTAACTGCAGTTGGCAAGCACAGACTGTATCTAATGTGTAGTGTTACTGACTATTGCTAAAAGTGTTAAATCCAGACATCTACCTATACGGTATTGGGTAAGGTTATAAAACAGGCAGGCAATCAGTTAGGCAGTGTCCTGGGGGGATGCTCCTGATTAATACTAATACTGTTAATCTTAGCTTCCACTTATATAGAAACATAGAAGCATAGAACTTGTTGGCAGATAAGGACTGCTAGGCCCATCCAGTCTGCTCGTAAGTCCTATACATGTATACGGCCACTGACCCTATGTGGTCAATGGCTTTTCATCACTCTCTTGCCCCTCAAGTTTCCCTTGTGCCTATATGAAGCATGTTTAAAACACTCCATTGTGCTTGCTCTCACCACCTCTTGTGGAAGACTATTCCAAGTGTCCACTACCCTCTCTGTGAAGAAAAACTTTCTCACATTTCCTCTTAATCTAGCCCCCTCCAATTTCATATCATGCTCCCTCATTCTAGTACTTCTTCTGCACTGGAAAAGGTCTGCCCCAGCACCTTGTTTATGCCATTGAGGTACATGAAAATTTCTATCATGACCCCTGCTCTCTCCTTTCCTCCAGTGAGTACATATTGAGGTCCCTTAGTCTCTCCTCATATTTTTTGTGGTGCAAGCCATGTACCATCTTAGTCATCCTTTTCTGAACTGCCTTCACCCTGTTTATGTCCTTGCGCAGGTGTGGCCTCCAGAACTACATGCAGTATTCCAGGTGAGGCCTTACCATTGTTTTATACAATGGCATCACCACCTCCTGCCTCATGCTAATGATACCTCTGCCAATGCACCCCAGCATGTCACTGGCCCTTCTGCAGCCTTTGCACTCTGCTTTGATACTGTAAGGTTATCAGAAATGATAACCCCTATATCCCTCTCCTCTTTGGTGACAGTTAGCACCCCCCCATCCTGTAGCTCTCCACAGGGTTCCCCCTACCCAGGTGCATTATCTTGCACTTCATTGCATTGAACCTCAGTTGCCACACCTTCAACCATTTTTCAAGCTTCTCCAGGTCCCTCCTCATTTTCTGTACCCCTTCTGGAGTATCCACCCTGTTCCAGATCTTGGTGTCATATACAAATAGACAGACCTTTCCATACAATCCCGCTGCAATGTTACTAATGAAGACATTGAACAGGACTGGTCCCAGTACTGATCACTGTGGCATCCTGCTGGTAACCCATGTCTCCCCAGATTGGATCCCATTCACCACTACTCTCTGCCTTTTGTCCCATGTCCAGACTACCTATCTTGTTAATCAGCCTTCTGTGTGGACAGTGTCAAAGACTTTGCTGAAATCTAGGTAGGTGACATCCACCGCCCCTCCCTGATTAACTTCCCTAGTCACCTAGTCAAAAAATCTATCAGATTCATTTGACATGACCTACCTGTTGCGAATCTGTGTTGTCTCAGATCCTGGGCACCGTTGGACTCCAGGTGTGCCACTATCCTTTTTTTCAGCAGTGCCTCCATGATCTTCCCCATCACTGAAGTGATACTGACTAGCCTGTAGTTCCCCGCCTCAACCCTATTGCCGCTTTTCTGCAGTGGGACTGCATGTGCCCTCTTCCAATCCTCTGGAACCACACCTGCATTGAGTGACTAGGTGAACAAGGCTTATAAAGGATAAGATTAAAAGACAGACAGTCAGTGTCAATACAACTCAGTTTTATAAGCACTTAGTGGGCTAGAATATGGCATAGGGTGAGTGGGAAGGTATTGAGCTATGGAGATTGTGGGGCATTCATCTCCAGGGCTATGTTTTGGAGGAGAGGCCATTGTCCAGTATATAGGAACTTCTGGGAGCTCCCTGCTCATTTGGCAGCAGCAAGGGAGAAAATATCCAGGCTTTTACTCCAACTATGCTGGTACCCACCCCGGCACACCCACTACCCCAGAGGTCCCATTGACTTGGAGTGATGGAGGGTGGTGGGCGAAGGAGAAGGGAAGGGGAACAGATTGGGAGGGAGAGGCAGTCCCACAGCAGTCAGCCATATCCAAGAAATACCAGTACAAATCACTTTGCAGCACAGGAAGAAATACAAGTGCTTGACTCTAATGGAGGGACCTCAACTCAGTTAGTTTTGAGGGGATGGAAGACATGGTGACACCCAGGGGCAAGACTGGGTAGGAATTAGTAAGGAGAATTATGTTGATTGGGGACTCTATAGTTAGAGGCATAGAGTGGGTGGCAGCAGGTCAGGAACAGGGAGGGGGTCAGTTAGATGCCTGCCTAAGGTATCAGCCATCTAGGATTGGAAGAGGATAGAGAGGACAGTGGAAGAGGGGAGGGAGCAGAGAGTGCTTGTATACCTTGGTACCAATGATTTTGTGAACTGGCCTATGGAGACAGTGAAGTGGGACTTCCAGAGGCTGGAGAACAGATTGAGGAAGCATTCAGGTTCATTGGCCTGTTCTGAGAGCCTCCCTTTTTGCATTGGAAGTAGACAAAGATAGAGTGAGGAAGGAGGAGATCAAGGAGTTCAAAGGGTGGTTAGAATGGTGTGTCAGGAAAGGTACCACTTTGTGGGGGACTGGGGGGGGCGTCTGCAACAGGAAGGCATTAGTGCATTAGCGCAGAAGTTTGACATCTACACTGGCAGACAGTTTAACTGTGGAGGAGGCTGGAACTAGGGTTTCCACAGTTGAGGCAAGTGAAGTGGGGAACATAGACAGGACTCCACAAGGGATGGGGCAAGGTGTACAAGAAGTAGTAGCAGAGCAGAATGAATTTGGGGGACCAAGGAATTTAGACCAAATAGACCAGCAACAAAGGAAAAACACAAGACACCTAGACTATCAAGGAATTGTGATGGGGAAGTCATTCAAGAATCAAGAGAGGTGGAAGTGCAAGATGGAGTATGATGTGCCTTGATGCCAGGAGTCTGAGTAATAAAATTAGCAATCTCCAGGCACTGATGGCAGATGCTGGACTGGATCTAGTGGACATTAAAGAGACTTGGGCCTACAAGAACAATAACCGTGGCATGGAAATCTCTGGATATGCCAATTATAAGTCAAATAGAAAGATGGGTAGAAGTGGAGGGATGGTCATTTACATCACAGAAGGAACAAACGCAGTAAAGGATACATCCTTTGCAGAAAAAGGGGAGGTAGTGTGGAATAACTGTTGTACAGCTCTCAGAGTCATCAGGTAGAAAACATCACTTTTGGTGGTTTACAGGACATCAGGCAGGGACAAAAGAGAGGTAAGGAACTAGGACCAGAAAACAAAGTGGCAAAGGGGAGGTTTTAGTAGGAGAGCTCAACCTGCCAGATACAAACTGGGCCATCCCAGCAGCCAGGAGTTCCAGAAGCCAGGTTGATATTTTGCAGGACTGCATGCTTGTGCAGCAGGTCAGGGAACCCCCTAGACAATCAGCTATTCTTGAAGTGGTATTCACCAATTCAGAAAGAGTAGGTTGGGGAACCACTTGGTGCAGCAACCAAAATACTTCATGGTTTGAGTTGGCCTTGGGCTCCAGTAAGTCCTCATCTAAGGCTGAGATACTAGACATAAGGGAATCCTGGAGGTCAGGGGTAAGGGGCAACAGACTTCTAGAAAAACGTAAAAGGAACTTACAAGCTCAACTGGGCAGACTGGGTGGGCCATAAGCCCTTATCTGCCGGCAATATCTATGTATTTATGTACTTCAGAAGGGCAGATCTCAACCAAATGAGGGAACTAGTTTTGGGCAGGCTAGCTGGGGTAGACAGCATTGGGGGAGTAGAAGAAAGATGGGAATTATAAAAAGTGCCATTCTCATAGCACTTAAAAATGCACAAGAGCAGTTATCAAGAGAAGCAAGAGACTAATTTGGTTCTCTGAAAAGATCAGGGAGCCAGTAGTGCCAAAAAGAAGGAAACAATGAAAAACAGGGGGATAAGGAATGGGATGAGTATCAAGAAAAACTAGAGACCAAGAGGGCAGTCAAGAATGTAAAGGCAGACACAGAACTGCATGTTGTGGAGGGGGTCAAACATTACTTTAGATATATAAGGAAAAAAGGAAAGACAAGAAAGGAGGATTGTCAGGCTAAAAGAGGGGGCAGGGTAGTAGCGGAAGATGGACAGAAAGCAGCTGTGCTGAATGATTACTGCTGCTCAGTATTCACTATGAAGAACAGCGGGCTCTCGCCAGAGAGTAGCATAAAGGTATCTGATAGAGGTTTCCCAGAAATGAGGCTACATAAGTATTCTAGTGAAAGAGTCAGAATGGGTTTAGCAGGCCTGAAGGTAAACAAGGCCCTAGGGCTAGATAGGATGCATCTGAGCACACTAAGGGAAGATATCATGTCAGATCAGTGCAAACAAATAGGCGCGATCACTCAAGCACTGTCAAAATAGCGCAAACAAAAGAAGCTCATGGAAACAAACAGCACATAACAAAAATCACGTAACAGCAATAGCAGAACAGTGACATGTACATTTAAAGCAGTATATACAGCAATATCCAAAATTGCATACACAATAGCACATTAATACTGTACTCAAAAACATACATTTTAAACAAGCACTTGCCGACTGTATTTCGGGTGTATCGACAGTGTAGTCAAAGCCCTCCATCAATCTCCATCCAAAGACTGTCAACTCTCAAGTTCTCTCTCAAATCTCTTTAAATTCCTGCTATATATTAGCAATGATGAAATTACTGTGTTAACTAACTAACAGAGAGAAAATGATGACATTCTGGAACCACTGGTTGACTATTTCAAGGATACTTGGATTGGGCAACCAGTGGGGCGTTGTGGTCACCATAGGCCCTTATTCCAAAGTTAGTTCTGGAATTGTTATGGTGCAGTTATGGATGGACTACCAAGGACAATTAATACTATGGAAGGCTGGCACTGAAGTTTTAATAACCTGCTAGGTGCCAGCCACCAGACTATCTGGAAATTCATTTAGGCGTTAAAATGGGAGCAAAACATAAGCAAGCTTAAAATAGAGCTGTACATATCTGGCCAGAATCCATCTACTCCAAGAAAGAAGTATCATGGCACTGGTAAACGCATTGCAGCATTGGTGCAAGAATATGGAACATGCATCGAGTATGATTTTCTGGGCAGCATAGCCCATAATTTCCAGTTGCAAGTTTAATGTGTGCATCTAACTGAGTACTCCTGTCCTAAGAATCTACCCCCCCCAGCAGATAACTTCAAGCTGCAAGTTTGCATTGAACTAGATTCTTACATTCATGCTTGTTTTTAAAGTTTTTTCTGAATAAAATTGTTTTTAATGAAGCTCCTGCTTCTGTCATGCTAATGAAGATACCTGGTGAATGTTGCTAATCACAAGGTCAGCTCCCTCAAAATGAATGCAAAGGAATGCTGAAAAGGAAGAGAAATGCTGACCCTAACAATGCTACAGTTGAGGGAGAGACGAGAAACATTGCAGTGGTACAGGTAAAATACTTATTTAATTTATTTCATGAGCTGCATCACATCACCACAATATTTTTTTGAAAGTGAATGACATGGGGATTTCATTAGGGCCGCCTCAATAGACTGACCTTTTACAACACTAGAGGGAACAGTGCATAAACAGTAACTGTGTGTTAAGTTTATTTAAGTTTATTTATTGCACTGATCTTTAAGGAAGGACGAGGAAGCTGACCAGAGCAGACAGGCATAAACTGTAACTGTGACTGTGCACCATTTTTTTGATCATAAAATTTAAAGTGCCAGTGTGCACTGCTTTGTCAGTGAAGCTGTTGTGTGTATGCTTTCCTAATGCGCTCATTTTCTTATGCAGCTAATTGACTGCATTGTTGTTGAGTGTGATGTTATCTCTGCATGGATTTGACATGGAACCCTAAGGGAACTGACATAGGGCATAACATTCTGTGGTGATTTGCATATGCAGCCCATGATGCTTTGCATTGTAGGGGCATGTGTGATTTTGTATTTTCTTAAAACTTGGCTTCCCAGCTAAATGCCCTTTGGGGTAACCCTTGCCTCAGTGTTTGCGCACAGAGGTTCTTTGTCTTTTAAATAGTTTTTTATTTTAATGGGTTCACCACAATATATCCAAGGAACACTGCCTTAAGGGTAGCTGGTCCATTCCACTGGGGTGTCAAACAGACGAGGCATACTGATGAGTCCTGGTAGGACGAAACACGTGTCTATGTCTTCTGTTAGCACCCTTTGCAAACTGTGTGAGAGGCCTTTCGGCACCATGCAGTTCTGCTTAAAGTTGGGCCAGCATAACATTCTGTGGTGATTTGCATATGCAGCCCATGATGCTTTGCATTGTAGGGGCATGTGTGGTTTTGTATTTTCTTGACATAGGTGTTATCTGAACCCCTGGTGGGGCTATTCAGTAGCTTTATGTAGCAAGGGCTGGTTGGACTGGAAGTTAGCAAGCATAGTTCTGCTATACAAGGGAGGGAACAAGGGGCTGCTGGGAAACTATAGACCCATCAGCCTTACCTCCATGGCAGGGAAACTGATGGAGATGCTAGTCAAAGAGGACCTAGTGGAATAGCTGGAGAACAATGGTCTTTAGGATAGTAAGCAGCATGGGTTCATGGCAAGAAGGTATTGTCAGACCAACCTGATAGTATTCTTTAAATGGGTAAGCAGTGTAGTTGACATGGGAAGCAGTGGACTTGCTATACTTCAACTTCAGCAAGGCATTCAACTTGGTGCCACACTGAAGGCTGCTGAAGAAGATAGTGGATCTGGGTACAGCAAGGGAAATAGTAAAGTGGGTAGAGAGCTGGCTGGAGGGAAGGTAGCAAAGAGTTGTAGTGAATTGTCAGTGGAAAGTGAGATTACTAGCAGAAGGATCTGTCTTGGACCCAATTCTCTTTTCAATATGTTCATGAGTGACATAGGAAAGAGAATTCAGGGCAAGTTCTGTCTATTTGCAGATGACTCTAAACTTTGCGGTAGAGTTGACAGCATTGAAATGGCTGGAAAATTGGTTCAAAGTCTGACAACTAAAATTTAGTGCCAAGAAGTGTAATATATTTAGGGAGCAAAAACACTAGAATGGAGTATTGGATGGGAAGGATTCAGCTGGACACAATATCAGCTGAAAGGGACCTAGAAGTCATCATCAGTGGCTCCCTTAAACAAACCAGTCACTTTAATGAGGCCCTCAGCAAGGCTAAGAGGATGCTAGGGTGCACTGGGAGGGGGTTCAACAGTAGGATGCAGGAGGTACAATGCTGTTACCTCTGTATAGGTCACTGGTAAAGCCACACCTGGACTATTTTGCCTGGTTCTGGAGTCCCCACCTAAAAAAGGACAGGGAAAAGCTAGAGATAGTACAACGCAGGTTAACCAAGATGATTTGCAGCCAGGAAGGCAGATCCTATGAGGATCGGTTGAAGGTGCTGAATGTGTCTTCACTGAAAACCAGACAACAGAGGGAAGATATTATTGAGACTTTAAAGTTCCTGAAAGGAATAAGCAAGGTGAACTTTGAAGAGCTATTTATCAGGAACAGAGAAGCTAGGACATGCGGTCAGGAATGGATGTTAATAGGTGGAAGATTTAAAAAGGATATGAGAAGTATAATTTTACAGAAAGAGTAGTTGAACCATGGAATGGACTATGGGCAGAGGAAATGGGTACCTGAACCATAAGTTGCTTCAAACATAGCTGGGATAGAGCTAAGGGTATAGTAGCTACTCAGAAGGACAAGTGAGGAAGAAACACAGGGAACAAATGAGAAAATAGCATAAGCATAGACCCCCACAGAGACAGCACTTCTCAGAGTATGACAGGGTAATATAGGAAGACTAGATGGACTGTTGGGGTTTTTCTGCTGTCATTGTTTATATTTCTATGATGTTACATGTGACTTACATTCCTTACCTTCTAAAACACTGGTGGCTGGCATGTCAAGCCTGATGTTCAAATGCTCTCAGAGGTCTATTATTTGGTACATGCATCTCAATTGCTGTATGGATATTCTAATCCAGATCTACAGTTAGTCTCTATTTCTGTGAATGTGGTGTCTATGATGCTCTGCAACAGCTAGTATGAGAGCATGAGTTGTGCTTGTGATGTTGCATGCAGTGTCTACTGGCTGTGTGGGAGTGGGCATGGGCTATGTACAGTAACTGGTGAGGGGGTGCCAGTGTGGGCAAGCAGGGGCTATGTAGGGGGCTGGGAAAGGGGTAAGATCTGTGCCTGGGTACTAAGGAGGGCAGGGGCTAAGTAGGGGAGTTGGGTAGAGGTACAGTACAAGTGTGTGTAGGGGTGTTATTGGTAAGCATGGTCTAGATATGGGAGCTAGCAAGGGGTCTGCATGTATGCATGGAAGCTGCAAATAGACAGGGTTATGTAGTGTAACTGGCAAGGGATACAAGTGTGCATGGGTTTGGGTGTAGGTTGAGGGAAAGTGCAGGAGCTGGTGAGGGGTATGACTGAGTGCAAGTACTGTTACTATACTGCTTGCCCTCAGTTATTTAGTGGATGGGCTTGTTTCAATGAAATGGGTCACTGCATCTCAGCAGAGTTATACTGGGCAAATAAATCTTATACCCCCAACAGTCTTATCTTGTTTAAATCTTATAGTCTTTCACAGTCATACTTGGCTATTACATTATTTATGAAGGGGAACAAACGTATACAATGGGAAATGGGCAAAAAGTGTTTCCAGAGCTGTATGAGAAGAGGTGTTTGCTTACTCTGTGTGTCTCGTCTAGGGGCGGGGGTTTACAAAGGGGTCTGCTGCAAAACAGGCCTCTGATGTTGTAAACATTATTTGAAGCCTTAACAGTGGGCAAGGGCTTGGAAAAAGTAACCTTCCAAAGTAAACCAATAGGACAAGCCCACAGTCCAACATATGATATAGAAGGGCAATACTTACTGTACAGTAAGCCCACTTGAAGAGGCACATTTGCCAATTAGACCCTGCACTATAAATTATTTTCAACTGAACTGCACATAAAACATTAAAACACATTATATGGGCATTAGGTACCAATACACGCACTATCAATAATAGAAAATGCCCCACATTCTGGCAGCTGCCATAAAAATGTGAGTTTGTTCTGTTTGAAGAGATTTGACAACCTTTATACAGCTGTTGTTGCACACAGAAGATGAAATCATCAAAAATGAACATTAGTAGAAAAAACAGACATTACAATGGGATCCCCACTGAGTGGAAAAGCAAACTGTGTAGTGAGGCAAGCAATCAAAAATCAGACTGAGGACAGTGGCCTGCTAAGTATCAAACAAGGATAAAGAGAACTTAACCTTCAATGTGATTACCACCTTCTGTGTTTCAATTATTTACAGATATCAGAACAAAGCCATAAAGAATTAACTGCACAGTCCAGAAAAACTTAAGTTTTCATTTTCAGAATTCATTCCAATGCCTGTTGTGCAAGACCTTACAAGCTTATTATATGTGTTACTAATATTTCCTGAACATACCCAGTTCACAGTCAGAAGCCTTCATTTATTTTAGAACATTTCACTACTGTAGACTAGCCACTGAGACATTCTACATACTCCCGTAAGATTTATGATGTACTCTTCTTTCTTCAGGTTTTGCTGTTTTTTTAAGCTTATGTTTCTTCCTGTAGCAGTAGCAACTGTGGATGAGTCACTTGCTCACACAGAATTTTTATTATATTCTGTTCCAGGAGCTCAAGACCAAATTTCCTCATAGCATTTTTAAAAGTTAATGTAACTTATGTGCTCTCAGTGACTCAAGACAAGAAAATAGAAAGGTACGTTTTATTAAAAGATGAGCTCTTCTTGACAATGTCAGGCCTAGAACTCTCAGTCATATCTTGCACATCCCCCAGCAATCTGTCAGTAATAGAATGTATTACTGAACTACTTCAAAGGAAAAGTGAATAAATACCCAGTGATCCCTGCGGTTTCACCTGATAAAATTGTTTATTAGTTCTACTTATTGCCAGTGCACTGATCCTTTGTTAGATTCCAGAAGCTAGCTGCAGCTGCAGGGCAAATGTGTTCTTAGGTCTCTGTTAAATTTACAGGGAAATATTTAATGGTTTGCAAAATTCCATATACAGCATTTTCTTGTTGGACAGTTCAAAGGCCATAAAAAGCAGATGCAGCACTGTTGTAAAGTCACAAAAATACTACAGGTTTTCACTTTTGAAGCTTGTGCCCACAGTGTTGTCTTCGTGCCCTTCATTCAAAATTCATTCCATCTGGCACTGAGCAAAGACTCTGTCATTGCATTAGTTAAACTTAAGCTTTGTTCTCTCATAACATTGCTATACTTAAAACAGCAGTACTGAATAATCAGGAAATGATTATCACAATTCTGCTTTTTGGCTGGAAGCATGCAGTCATAAATCCAGTTTCCATATCTGTAAATATTTTTTCTAGTGACCTTTATTTTTTTAGACATTTAATATTCATTTCCATTGTTGTGGATCCACAACAAATATGGCTGCTACATAATTTGCAGCTGAGCTCCCACCACACATCCCATCATGATTTTTGTTTATTTCTGTGGGACCCTGTGCTGCGCATTCCCATTATCCCTATGTAGTACTGCGAGTCATGCACATGAGCGGTTGGCAGTAGATGGTTCCAGTACAACATGGCGGGTGGGAGAAAAGTAAACAAAAACAAAAAAAAATTAGCAAATTATGGGGTGCTAGTACAGCGAAAATAAGAAAGTTTACCAGGTAAGTGCTCAACAGAGCACAGGAAGTAACTGTTGCAAAATATGTGATTTTTTTAATCTAGAATTGCTACTTTAAGATGGATGTGGCCATTTTTTCGAAACACCTGTAAGACTCAGAACATTTTATAATTGAGCAACAGAACACACAAACTGTACAAAAAAAAACTGGTGATTCCATTGTTCATGGGTGTATGGTGGGGCAGAAAACAAGTGCCAAACAGGGACTGAGCAAAGGAACCTATTATTCCAGTGCTCATGAGTGGGCAAGGGGAGATACAAAACAAGCTGTAGTAGTAGCATCTGTTGTAGAAGTTGTTTCTGAAATCAAATACAATAAAAAAACTGCATGGACAAACATAGTCCACTTAGCATGCATTTCCAGCATACATCTGTCCACTAGACCACCAGGGAATGGGTTACATTACCTATACAGGAGATCAGAGATGGGAGGGGGTTACACTGGACACCAGGGAATACTTGTTATAGGTACTGGGCAGATGATCGAATGGGGGGAGGGACCACTAGCCTACAGGGATAATTTTATTTCTTAATGGGATGGTAATCAGCAATCGGGGAGGGACCACTAGACCTCCAGGGAGTCCTATTATTTCCAAATGGGATGGTGATTGGTGAGGGGGGAGGGACCACTGGACCACCAGGGAGTTCTATATTCATTTTGAACAGGATGGCAATTGGCGATGGGGTGGACCACTAGACCACCAGGGACCACTGTGTATGGGGGTCGAGAGGGCCGCCACACTTCTTCCACCAACCCCTAAGGTTGCGCAGGAGTAAGTCAGGGATCAGTTGACAGTATGTGATCTGTGCTCTGAATATTGGACTGCTCCAATATTCAGGTCTCTACCCCTTCATTTACACTACGCCCCCCTCTGTCCTTTGCCTGGGCACAAACTAAGTTTAATTCAACAACAGAAAAACCATCCCAATGGCATGGATGTGCTATGAATAGCAAATGCTGAACCACATCAAAAAATTCAGCACTATCCAATCAACCAAAAAGGAAACAATCTAGCACACCAATATTCATTTGACATGCTATAGCTGCTGATTTATTGCAAAAATGCCCATATGGTCAGACATACATCCTACCTCTCCAAATGGGATGCCAAACATCAACCCCTGCAGCAGGGTGTGTGGAAACTGCACAATGCTCACTCATAACACAGTCATTTTATGGACTTTTGTCACCAAATTTTCAACATAGCCAGTTTAAGACCTCTGCTCGTGAACAGTGTCACTGTGATTTTCTGAACCTGTCCTGAACATTGCTTTTGCACACTGATTGCACCATTGTGTGCTAGATGTGCAGAAACACATTTTGGGTGAGATGTGAAAAATGTCAGCTGTACTGCTTATAAGGAAGTGTGGTAAAATGGCAATGTTGAAAATCTGGTGTGCGCATTTTAAAAATTTGCAAACTTGCGAGCGTGCTTAGGAACTGCTCAATGTGCACTCCTGAAACAGTAATTTTTGAAAATTTTTTCACCAAATTTTCAACGAGCCATTTTAAGACCTTTACTCATGAACAGTGTCACTGTGATTTTCTTAATCTGTCCCAAACATTGATTGCACACCGATCATATTGTGCGCCATATGTCAGAAACACATTTTGGCTAGATGTGAAAAATGACAGCTGTACTGCTCATAAGGAGGTGTGGTAAAATGGCAATGTTGAAAATCCAGGTGCAAATATTAAAAATTTGTGAACTTAGGAGCGTGTGTAGGAACTGCACAACGCATGCTCATAAAACAGTCATTTTTAGGATTTTTTTCACCAAATTTGCAACATAGGCTTTTTGAGAGCCCACCTTATGAACAGTGGCACTGTCATTTCATTAATAATCCCAAAAGGTGATTTTGCGCAGTGACCACGAAATCACCCTTCGGGCCCAATTAACACCATGATAGTTCAAGAATTCATGAAGAGGGGTCCCAAAAACCCCATGTTGAACATTTGATGCCAAAATTCCAAAAAATGCCTGAGATATGCATCAAAGTTGAAAAAAACCCTATTTATTACATTACACAGCTTACCTGCATTTTCTCAGTTTGTGGTTGGCTTTGAAGAGTGCAGATATGTTCCCGGTCCACTGAAGATCATCACGTCAGACTCCGGAGGTAAGTATGGGGTGAGGTGGAGGTGTGGGGAGGCAAAGTGCGCAGAGGGTGGTCGCGGGTGGGCAGGGAGACTGCTGAGGGAATGTTTTTTTGTTTACAGGTTGTTGTTTTTTAGGAAGACAACACGGGACGTTTGCCATGCTGGGGTGGGCACCCAGCATGGCAGCTGGAAGGCTGTTTGGGGGGGACCTGGAGCCGATGGGGATTGGGCACCCCATCAGCTGTAACACTTTTGCCACTCTGGGGTGGGCTCCCAGTGTGGCACCTGGAAAGCTTTGGGGGGGGTTGTGGAGCCGATGGGGGATTGGGCACCCCTGTCAGCCATAACAATTTTTGCCACGCTGGGGTGGTCTCCCAGTGTGGCACCTGGAAAACTTTTTTGGGGGGGGGCATGGAGGCAACAGGGGATTAGGCAGCCCCGTCGGCCATGAGGATTCTTGCCACGCTGGGGTGGGCTCCCAATGTGGCTTACATTACAGGAAGAGAAACCAGAGACATATGACACAGGATTGCTGGCAATATGCTAATCAGCAGTCTCTTATTGCTGCTCACTGAAGCGGAGCTCTCCCTTTGAACTGTATGTCACTACATATTCAACTGCTGTCATAGACAGCTGTAGTGTTCATTGGTGAACTGTGGCCGCACCTGCAAACACACTGACTGAACTGGAAGACAGGGTGCCACACCTCCAAAAACCTCAGATGATGGCACTATGTTTCTTGCACATGCATGCAAGGGAACATAAAAATGTGTCATTTCAACAACTATTGTGCATCTTTAACTCATGTTCCAATTTATGCAATTGCATGAAATTGGCACATGTTCAAGAAAAATATGTTAAATGGATTTTTCAAATTTTGCACACCTCTACTGCCTATGTTTTGCATCACTCAGGTTTTCTTGAGGCAGGTAGTTTCACTGTATTAGTTTAAAGCGGGGATATCTCCAAAAGCACTAAGTGTATAATTAAGACTAGTAGATCCTCCCTAATTATTATTCCAAAAATCAGATATCAGTGTTGCATCATTTAAAAATTACAAGCCTTTTTGTAACCCTGATTTCACTGCCTGTTAAAAACAATGGATTTCAGTGAAGAGGTATTGATGAGATTGTGAAGTCAGCCAGGGCATTCATAGCCAGGACCTTTTATTGATTGATTGATTGATTGATTGATTGATTGATTTTGTTAATCAAGTAAAGGTGAGAACATGTGTACACTTTCAGGGATGGCCTGGGCATAGAGCAATGACATAAGAGTTACAAATACATATACAGCACATTATAAATGATATTTACATTCAGATAACTCTAAAAAATTGCATTTCATTTTTTCTTTTTTTTGAAATTAAACTTTATTTAATTTTCTCCAATAAAAACATGTAAAATGATACAATACTCAAAACAACACTGTACCATGCTACAATAAAAAGACAAGACATACAAAAATCAAAACATAATACCACCCCCTCCCACCATGTGTCACCCTTAACAATGTTCTATGGAGTATGGGATGTCAAAGACAGTTTAAAGTGTACATGGACTCCCACCTATTCTTAAAATGGTTCATGCAGTTACGTAGACTGGCAAACATTTTTTCTATTCGCAAGTTCGATAACAATTCTTGATGCCATTCTGTATAAGAGATTACATGGGAGACTTTCCAGTGGCGGAGTACCAGAACCTTAAGGGAGGGTGCAATCATTGGCATGTGAAATCTACGTTGTTTGACATTGACATCAGTAAAGTCACCTAGGAGGCAGATTTCAGGAGAAAATAAATTATCTAAGCCCAAAAGGGGATCTGCCCTATGTATGATGGTCTCCCAAAGTGCAACAATGGGGGGACATTCCCAGAAAATGTGATACAAATTGCCTTCTGCTTGGTTGCATCATCCACAGATTAGGGAGGGGGAGCATGCCCATTCTGTGTAGTCTTACTGGCTTCATATACATGTTATGTAGGATCGAGAATTGCATAATACGCAGTCTGTCTTGCATGAAGTATGAATGGTAAGACTTCCATACCTTGTCCCAATTAAGGGATCTTTGGGGGAATCTATCTGTCCAGTAGGGGGAAGACCCATCTATGTGAGGAAAAGCCAGATTGTACAAAGAAGCATATATGAGAGAGACCAAGTGAGGCTGTTGAGCAGGGATAACCAGGGGTAATAAAAGTTCCTCCCTCCCTCTATTTACTCCAGGTAGTACCTGTTTCGATGGGAGGAGATGTCGGACTTGGTAAAGTTTAAAAAAGTCTCCTGGGCCCGATGGAAGCTTCAACACCATGTCTTTAACTGACAGGTAGGAATCCCCATTTGCTAAGTCTTGAGGGTTCTTTCCTATAAGCGAGGGAAGTCAGATATCTGTCAGAATCACACCCCCCTATACGAAAATTCAGATTCCGCAGAATTGGTTGTGTCGGGTCCTTCAGGGGGTTGTATTTTAAGAACGTACATAGCTAAAAGTGCACCCTCACAGAGGTGGCAATGGGAGAGCTGGACAATGATCTGGGGTGGTCTTTAGGCCAGGTATGTAGGACGGCATCTCTTGAGATGCCAGATGAATTAATTAATTCATTTTCTATGGAGAGCCAAGATGGGACATATGGAAATAAATATAGGGTCTCTACCAGTCGCAGCCATCTAAGGCATTTACTCAAATGATTGGAAGAATAATACAGACCAAAGTGGGGAATTCAGAGTCCTCCCTTTTCCTTTGGAGCAGCCAGCTTATGGTATGCTCGTCAAGAAGGTTTACTGCACCAGAGGAAGCCTGATATTACCCCATGTAACTTTTTAAACCAGGTATGAGGCAGCCACAGATTTAGCATGCTCAGAGGATAAAACAACTGAGGCAAAATATTTATTTTAATCAAACTTATCCTCTCCCAGAGAGACAATGGCATTTCCTTCCATCGGGATAGATCTTGTTGTATTTTATGCATCAGGGAGTCTACATTAAGTAATTTCAACTTGGTGTTACTTCTCGCCAGATTAATACCTAGATACTTGAGACAATTTTGGGACCATTGCAACCTGAGATGACGCAACAATGTGCCATGAGTACTATTTTTCAGGGGAAAGACTTTGGACTTGTCCAACTTGATCTTGCAGTTTGAAACAACACTATAGCTCGAAATGGTAGCCATAATGGCTTGGATGGAGGGAGACGGCTGAGTTAGGTGCAATCATATGTCATCTGCATAGGCTGATATCTTTAGAACAGAAGAACCTATCATTATGTCATGAATATCGGGGTTGTGCTTAAGCTTCCACAGTAAAGGCTCTAGGTATAGATTAAATAAGAGGGGTGATGGGGGAGCAACCCTGCTGAGTGCCCGATTTTAATGGAAAGGGGGGGGGATATCACTCCATTACAACATACTTTGGCACTGTGATCGGAATACAAAGTTCTAACCTAATGGATATACTGATCTGGGATGCCAAACTTGGCCAAAACTTTAAACAAGAATTCCCAGTCCACCCTATCAAACGCTTTCTCTGCATCCACAGACACCAGCACCGCCGGGTGTATGCAGTCCCTGGACACAGAGAAAATGTGGGTCAGCTTCCGCAAATGATCCTGGGATGTTCTGCCTGCCATGATGCCCACCTAGTCCAGTCCAATCAAATCAGGAAGTACCCTGCTCAGCCTGTTTGCTAACAATTTAGCAAGTAACTTGATGTCATTATTGATAAGCGAGATGGGCCTATAACTCATAACACATTCTTCTGGTTTGCCTGACGTATGAAGCACTATAATAAAAGACTCTAATAGGTGGGAATCAGAGGGATTTCCTGATAAAATGGAGCAGTAAAATCTTAATAACCATGGAACTAATTGATCAGAAAATGTTTCATAGAAATTCAGGGTGAACCCGTCCAGGTCAGGGGCTTTATCTAGAGAGAGTTCCTTGATTGTTGCCCTAATTTCCTCTTCTGTAATAGCAGCTGATAGTACCCCTCTACCTACATCGTTCAGAGATGATAGGGGAAGGGAGTCAAGATATGCCTCTATATCCTGGGGGAGGGAGGAGCTGACCTGGGTCCATACAAGTTCCGATAATAAAGTTCAAATTCGGAGGCTATCTCTCTGGGAGTAACTTTAATGGATCCATCAGTATGCAATTTATTGGCCTTATATAATCTTGCTGCCTCTTTGTTGATTTATCCTCATAATCAATAGGTGGCCCACCTTTTCCCCCTGATCTATATAAAGCGAACGGGACTTGAAAATGGCATATTCCGCCTTTTCTTTTAGTAGCTCATTATATGCTTCCCGTAATTTTAAGATGGTAGTTTTAGCACTCTCATTACCTGATAGGGGAAACGTGCTTTTCAGATGTCAAATTTGTGTCAACAAATTACAGGCTCGCTCCTCCCTTTTTCTCTTTCTCTGGGAGGCTATACTAATGAACTCTCCACTAAGAAAACATTTCAACATGGCCCATTCAACATCTGGCTTGTAAGTCATGTGTAAACTGTCTATAGTGTAATGATCAATGGATTGGGCTATTCTTTTGACTGCCTCTGGATCCTTCAGAAGTTGATTATTGAGCTTCCACATAGTATCCTTCTGATGATGAGGGGCCAATGACACCAGACACCAGACAGGGGAATGAACAGAGATAACCCCGGCTTCTATTCCACACTCTCTAACACCTGGCAAAGAGTTTGTTCTTAAGAAAAAGTAATCGATTCTGGATGAGGAACCATGTACTGCAGAATGGAAGGTGTATTCCCTGGAAGAAGGATTAAGAGTTCTCCAGTGATTGCACAATCCCAGTTGGTCTACTAAGTCCCTTTTGGCCCTTTGGGCCAGTAACAGCCCTTGAGACTTGCGGTATGTCTCATCCACATCCGATAAGAAGGGAAGATTCCAGTCTCCCCCTAGAAAAACTGGAAGATGAGAGAAAGGGGATAAAATTTGGAGGAGCTCGGTTAAAAAGAGGAGTGAATCGGCATTAGGGCCATAGATACTACCAATTAGTAATTCAACCCAATCAAGACAACCTCTGATTATCAGATAGTAAGTAAGTAAGTAAGTAAAAATTTATTTTAAGGGCTTTTCCAAAGATCAAAGCGCTGTACAAATAACAATAAATATAGACAAATACAACATTAAAGCATAAAATCATACATCATAAGCTTTTGCAAATAAAAAAGTTTTTAACTCCGACTTAAAACTCTTGACGGTCAGACAGCTTCGTATCCGATGAGGTAGAGAATTCCACAGGGCAGGAGCAGCATATGAGAATGCACAGGCTACAGATGTTTTCAAATGAACCCTGGGAATCTCTAGCAATCCCTCGTCGGAGGATCAGAGTGAGCAAGAGGGGCAGTAGGGAGTAAAGAGATCTTTCAGATACTGTGGTTCCTGTTTATGTAGGGCTTTCTAGGTCAGTAACCCAACCTTGAAGGTGATTCGCCATTGTACCAGCAGCCAGTGCAGCTCGTGCAGAACAAGCATGATATGACTGTGTCTAGATGTTCCGGTCAAAAGCCTGGCTGCTGCGTTCTGCACTAGCTGCAGGTGATGAATATCAACCTCCGGTAGTCCCAGGTAAAGGGAGTTGCAGTAGTCAAGGCGAGTGGTCACAAAGGCGTGGACCAAAGTAGGAAGGTCAGCCGGAGGAACCAGGTGTTTCACCCGGGTGATATTCCTCAGATGGTAAAAAGAGGACTTAACAACGGCTGATACCTGAGATTTCCAGGTCAGACCGCTGTCAACAATAACACCCAGGTTACGCACCTGGCCTGAGGTCAAGAGCTGGGTACCACCAAACCAAAGGCCCAATGGCACTTCAGCCCTATGGCCTGCCTCAAGGCAACCTGGGTCCACAACCAACACCTCAGTCTTATCCAGGTTTCTCCTCAGCCAGCTGGCACTCATCCAGTCATTGATTTTGGCTAGACAGCTGTTAAGCAGAGGGACTGCATCATCCTGACCAGGAGTTAAGGACAAATACAGCTGGGTATCATCTGTGTAGCAGTGAAAACCCAGACTGTAATGCCTAATGATATCTCCTAATGGCAGCATATAAACTGTGAACAACACGGGCACCAAAATGGAGCCCTGAGGCACCCCACAGGAGAAGAAGGATGGTATCAGAGGAATAAATCCCATTAGGGCCATTAGGGTCAGAAATAATCTGTAAACAGGTGAAAGCCAGCTGGTGGGCTATAATAATAGATATGCCCTTGCTCTGTGTGCAGGAACCTAATGTAAATGCTTGACCGAAGCTTTGCTTCCATAGGAGACTGGTCTCAGACTCTAACAAATGTACTTCCTGCAAGCAAGCAACATCAGCCTTAAGATGACCTAAATGCTTTAAAATTTGGCAATGTTTTGTTTTATTCCTGGTCCCTCTCACATTCCATGAAATAAATCTTTATTTGTCCAGCCATATGCTTAAACAAATTTTGGATTGTGCATACTCAGCCATTAATGCTCCTCTGTGACCCCAATCATGTCTCAACCCAGGTGATGCATTTCATCCTCCAACTCCGAAATCCCATCCCAGCTCCCCATCCCACATCTACAAACCCCCTCCCACCCACAAATAACCAAACACAGAACATTAAACTGTGAAACCCTAATCCTCCCTACCTCCCTCCTCATACCCTGTAATATTTCGTCAAAACGCAAATTGAAAACAGTAAGAAACAGGAGGTAATATCCACCCATCCCTAAATATCCCACAATAATCACACTGACCACGATGTACAGGCAGACCAAGCCACTGCTCTTCCTGCTCCTGCCATTTTGATCCCAAAACTCTGTGGGATGCCCTAAACAAACTATCTGAGGTTTAACCCAACAACTGTGAACATGGCATGTTAACTACTGGAACAACAAGCATTTGTCAATGCCGAATGTTTGCTTGCTGGCCTTGGCATTGGTAGTGTAGAAGTTACAGAGCTGCATAATAGGAATGGCAGTGAAGTATTGAACTGAAGCCAACCCCCCCCCACCACCCTGCAGAGAGTGACAGGCATTATGGTGTGTCTTTGGGTTGTCAGGCATAACGGCCACGCCATTTCACCACACCCTACCCTGCAAACACTGACAAGTGTCACGGTGTGCCTTGGGGTCTTTGGCCCTTATGCGCACCCCATTCCATCAGGAAATATGGTGAGATGGGTGCGGTATAGGAGAATGGGATGAACTTTGGGGCCGGAAGAGTCCAAGGCATACCTCGATGCCTCTCACTGGCTGCAAGGTGTAGAATAGTATGAGCATTACAGGCAAGAATCCCAAGTCACACCCCTGATGCCTGTCATTCTCTACAGGGTGGGGCATCATGGTTGGAAACCCTAACACCTCAGGCATTCGTTGGTATTTTCACTCCAAATTTTCAACATGGTTTTTTTGTGACCCCCACCTCATGAATACTGGCAATATCAGTTTGTTAGTCGAAAGCTTCTTATGCACAGCGACTATGGCGAGAAGGGACCTGCAGAAACTTGAAGAATGGTCAGGGGTTTGGCAGTTGAAATTTAATGCAATGGGGAGGTGGATCAGGGGAGGGCAGTGGACATGGCCTATCTGGACTTCAGCAAGGCCTTTGACACTGTGCCACATAGAAGACTATTACACAAACTGGGGAATATGGGTGTGGGCAGGACAGTAGTGTGGTGGGTAGGTAACTGGCTGGATGGCAGGACACAGAGGGTGGTGGTAAATGGCTGTCACTCCACAGAGGGAAGAGTGACCAGTGGGGTACCACAGGGATCAGTGCTGGGACCGGTCCTATTCAACATCTTCATCAGTGACATAGCGCGGGACCTAGAAGGCAGAATTTCACTGTTCGCTGATGTTGCAAAGCTCTGTAACAGAGTAGACACACCAGAGGGTGTAGACAGAATGAGAAGGGACCTGCAGAAACCTGCAGAATGGTCAGGGGTTTGGCAGTTGAAATTTAATGCAAGGAAGTGCAAGATAATGCATATGGGACACAAAAACCCTGGCACAATATATCAGTTTGGGAGTGAGGATATAGCATGCACCAAGCAGGAAAGAGATCTTGGGGTTATCATCTCTGATGACCTCAAGGTAGGGAAACAGTGTGACAAGGCAGCAGGTAAAGCAAATAGGATGCTGGGATGTATAGGCAGGGGCATCACCAGCAGGAAAAGAGAGGTCATAATTCCGCTATACAAGACACTAGTGAGGCCCCACCTGGAGTACAGTGTACAGTTCTGGAGAACATACCTATGTAAGGACATAGACAGGGTAGAGAAGGCTCAGAGGAGGGCAACAAAGATGGCATGGATTGCATCACAAGTCCTATGAAGACAGGTTGAAGGAACTGAACATGTACTCCCTGGAGGAGAGGAGGGAGAGAGGGGATATGATAGAGACATACAAGTATCTTACAGGGAGGAACAGGGTGCAGGAATACACTATTTTTAAGCAAAAAAGATGTTCCAGGACTAGAGGGCATGGGATGAAGTTGGAGGGAGGATGATTCAGAGGAAACATGAGGAAGAATTTCTTCACAGAATGGGTGGTGGACAAGTGGAACACCCTGCCAGAGGAAGTGGTGGGGGCTGAAACAATCACTGGATTTAAGAATGCATGGGATAGACATAAAGGAATTCTGGAGGTCAGGGGTAAGGGGCAACAGACTTCCTGGAAAACATAAACTGAACTCACAAGCTCAAATGGGCAGACTGGGTGGGTCATAGGCCCTTATCTGCCGACACTATCTATGTATCTATGTATCTATGTAGGTGCAAAAACACATTCTGAACAGGATGTGAACAATGACAGCTGTACTGTTCATGGGGAGGTGTAAAAAATGGCAATGTTGCAAATCTGCAGTAAAAATATTAAAAAAACTGGTGAAGTCATGAGCGTGCATAGAAACTGTGCAATACACACCCGTAATGTAATTAGTTTGCTGGTTTTTTACAGCAGATTGTCATCACAGCCATTTTGGGACCTCCGATCATGAACAATGTCACTGTGATTTTCTTTATCTGTCCCGAACAATGATTTCCCACAGCAACCACGCATCTCTGCGCTGAAAGTATGAAAACACATTTCGGCCATGTAGTGAAAAATGACAGCTGTACTGTTCACATGGAAGTGTGGAAAAATGCCACTGGTGAAAATCTGGACTGAAAATATTACAAAGTCATGAACTTACGAGGGTGCGTGGAAACTGCGCAATACTCACTCGTAACACAGTCATTTTATGGACTTTTGTCACCAAATTTTCAACATAGCCATTTTAAGACCTCTGCTCATGAACAGTGTAACTGTGATTTTCTTAATCTGTCCCAAACATTGCTTTCGCACATCGACTGCGCCATTGTGCGCTACATGGGCGGAAACATGTTTTGGGCAAGATGTGAAAAATGACAGCTGTACTGCTCATAAGGAAGTATAATAAAATGGCAATGTTGAAAATCTGGAATGAAAATATTGAAAAGTCACAAACTTATGAGCATGCGTAGGAACTGCGCAACGCACACTCTTAAAACAGTCATTTTTAGGAATTTTTCCACCAAATTTTCAACATAGGCTTTTTGAGAGCCCACCTTATAAACAGTAGCAGTGCTGTTTCGTTACTCAGTCCTGAAAGGTGATTTTGTGAAATGACTGCGAAATCACCCTTCGAGCCCAATTAACACCATGAAAGTGAGAGCATTCATGAGAAGGTGTCCCAAAAACCCCATGTTGAAAATTTGGTGCAAAAATTCCAAAAAATGCCTGAGATATGCAGCAAAGTTGAAAAAACCCTATCTATCCCATTGTACAGCTTACCGGCATTTCCTCAGTTCGCGGTCGGCTTTGAAGAGTGCAGACGTGTTCCCGGTCCACCGAAGATAGTCGCACCAGAGTCCAGAGGTAAGTATGGGAGTGGGCAGGGTGTGGGGAGCCAGGGTGTATAGTGGGTGGTGCGGTGGGGGCAGAGACAGCGAGGGACCATTTTTGTGTTTCAGGTTTTTATTTTTAAAAAGGACGACGACGTGGGACATTTGCCACGCTGAGGTGGGCTCCCAGCATGGCACAAGGATGGCTGTTTGGGGGGCATCGAGCCGACGAGGATTGGGCACCCCTGTCAGCGATAGCATCTGTTGCTATGCTGGGGTGGGCTCCCAGCGTGGCACCCTGTACTCTCTGAGGGGGGAGAACAGTGGAGGCGACGGGGGATTGGGCACCCCCCGTCAGCTATATGATGTGTAGCCACGCTGTGGTGGGCACCCAGCATGGCATGTGGAACTCTGTTTGGCGGGGGCACAGCACAGCCGGACGGGGATTAGGCACCCCGTCGGCTTTAATATTGTGTGTGAGGGCGAGCATGCAGTATGCATGCGTGTGTGTGTGTGTAAGGGGAGCACGCATGAGCAGGCGATATCTTATTGCTGCTCACTGAAGCGTAGCTCCCCCTTTCAACTGTACTCCCCTGCAGTTTCGACTGCTGTCATAGACAGCTCCAGCAGCCATTGGAGAACTGCGGCTGCACCTGCAAACACACTGACTGAATTGGAAGAGGGCTGCCACACCTCCGAAAACTTGGATGATGGCACTATGTTTCTTGCACATGCGTGCAAGCAAACATAAAAAACAATAGTAACAGAAGCAAGGTGGATAAAATAAAATTAAATGCAATACTCCCCTCTAGTGACCAAATAAAGAACTGCAACGCTTTGCTGTTGTTGCAAACTAGTGGTTAAAAGGTGTCCTGGTAATTAAACTGAAGTGGAGGCAGTACAAAACTTGGACACTAACAAATAAATGGCCCAAGACAGCGAGGCAAAAGATCTGAAATGACGGGAGAAATAGCGTTGTCCAGTTAATTAAGCTATTGTGAAGCACTAATAATGAACAGTGCTTAAATTAAAACTTCCAGGGGAATTCAAAAATGTTCTGATGGGAAGACTTAACTTTAAAGTAAATAAAGTGCTGGCACTCAAATAAAACAAAGCCCTGTGGCAAACTGTAAACTGAAATGATAGGGCACCAAGTCTATACAGGTTGAAACAACCTTCCAAGCAAATATGTCTCGGCAAAGTAACTCCATAAGGGGAAGCTCGTCCATCAGCAGGACCAAGAAAACCACCATTCTGATGCCATTCTCTACGGTTAAATGAAATAGCACTAAAGTCCCAAAGTCATCTAGGAAACACAAGGTGAAATCCAGACATGCACTCGAGATGCTCAATGCGGCTTAAAAAGATCAGGAAAGGCCATTGTAAGCTCGTTCTCTGCAACAGACGGGTCCTCAAAACTTTTCCACTGACCTTGCAGGTTGATTTGGAGTCTGGCAGGATACAGCATTCTAAATTTCAACCCTGCTGGAATTAGTTTAGATACTATTGGGTGAAATGCGGTACACCTTTGGCGTGCTGTTGCAGGCAAGTCCTGAGCCACTTGTATCCTGTGCTCTCTCCATTTCACCTCTTGCAGCTCCTTGATCTTTGTTAGGAAATGCTGATGTTCTTGAAAATTAAGGAACTTGAAGATTCGAGGGTGAAGCGATGCATTGGCTGGGGGCATTGGCCTTAACGGTCTGTGGGCCCTTTCTATGGAATACACAGGGCCAAATGGAGAAGGATCCACCAATTTCTGCACCAGCTTTTTTACAAACATTACTGCATTGGTTCCCTCCTCTTTTTCTGGCAGACCGATCAGTACAGCATTATTGTGCCAGCTACGTCCCTCCAGGTCTTCAACTTTGGCTTCCAGCCATGTGACCCTTTGTCTGATGGTGGCAAATTCAGGATCAACCCAATCTGCCTTATTCTCCAGTGACTTAATGTGTACCTCATTGTCCCCAGTGCAACAAGAAATATCTTCCAGAGCAGTGGCCATGGTTCTCATTTCTTCGGTAAGAGATTTTTCTTCCTCTCTGAAAGGATGGGATGCTGCTAAGAAGCATTCCACCATCAGGAGATTTGAGTCTGGAGCAGTGATTGGAGCTTTTCCAGAGGCCAGAGCTTGCGACTTAGATTTTTTGCCTTGCTTCTCTGGCATGGAGGGTGATGTATGTTTGGGGAGAGCTAGGCGCATCTCCGCCTCCATTATTTCTCCGCAGGCTTGCTAAACTGGGCCACTGGTAGCTAGTTAGTTACCTGATGAATTTTACTAGGAGAAGATGAGGCTTAAAATAGCTCAAGAAGGTAATTTATTTCAGAAGAGTCAGGAGCTCTGCAAGAAGCCTGCTACTTAGACGACCTCAAGTGATCTCCCTTTTTTTTTCTTTAAGGGAGCTATGGATTCACATTTAAATATATCCAGAGGTAATGCACTTAAACTTGTAACTGCCGCAGATTTAAACAATCTTTATCCATGTGTGACTTCTTATTGTTAGCAACACTGTATGACCACTGGCTCAAACAGATGTTATATTGCCAATCACACATCTTGCACCTTTCACCATTTCTGTATGTTATGCCTTTCCTGACAGGTTTTGCCTGAACCCTTTCTAAAATCTGTAGTTCTGCTTTTCCCAACATGTTTATCTTGTGGTCCTGCTACATTCTGAACTCCATAGCCACCTAATGTTGGCACCTCATGTCCTTCCAAAAACTTTAGACCAAGAACATTTCCTAAAATTGATGTTCCATAAACTTCCAGCAATCTGTACCCCCGTTATCCTCTTGAATTTTACATTCTTCATCCCTCCAGATTTTTCTACCCACACTATTCAAAAATATATCCCATCCTCTCTATATTTGTGCCCACATGCCTCCTGAATTTGTCACCTGGTTTATCTATTGAACTGTTCACATTGTACCCCACACTCCTCCCAGAAATAGTGCCAACCTCCATAAAATTTATTATATGCACCCTTTGAAATTAGCTTTGTCACCTCTGCTCAATTATAAGCTCCTACATCTCTCACATTTTCCCACACCCCCTGCCAAAATATTGCCCAGTACAATTCCCACACTTTACACTCACACACACATCGAAGCAGACTGGTTGGTTTGAGCAGTCCTCTTTTGCCACAAATTCTATGTTTCTATCCTGAAATATGTGGCCCACATGTCTCCTGAAATTTACATCTACACCCATTCTAAATGTGGCCCTACAACCCTCCCAAAATGTGAGTCCCGCACTTCTCCCAGAATTTGTGCCCCACACCCAACCCACAATTTACACCCTGCACACCTCCAGAAATGTGCCCTGCACAATCCCAAAATGTGTACCCTGCTTCAATCCCAAAATGTTCACCCTTCCCAAAGCAAGTTCCCCAGCCTTCCTAAAATTTGTTACCTGCTCACCTCCTGAAATGTGTTCCCTTTTCTTACAAAAAATGTGCATCACTCCCAAAAATTATTTCCCCAACTATAAAAATTTGAACCTTGAACCTACCTGAAACTTGTGCCCTGCATTCCACAAAATTTTCATCCAACTTCCCTCCTAAAACTGCCACCCTCCACCACTCTGAAAATGTACACCATACACTTCTTTAAAATTTTGAGTTTCTTTCACTTCTGAAATTTGCACTCCTCCAAATGTTTCCCCCTCACCCCTCCTGAAATTTGCACCCCATGTCTTCCCCAAATTTTCAACCCTCCCGAAATTGGTTCACCCATCCCTTCTTATTTTTGTGTCCTGCTTGTCTCCTAAAAGTTTCTCTCTTCTCTCCCAAATTTGCACCATTCCCAAAAATTGTTTCCTGCACTCATATCAAAATTTGCACCTTGAATCTACCTGAAATCTATGCCCTGTGCTGCATACAATATTCTCCCACTACTCTTCTAAAATTTCCACCCTTCACCCCCTAGAAATGAACACTTCACCCTCCTCCAAAAATGTGCACCTCTTCCCCTCTTGAAATTTGCTATCCTTCAAATATTTTCCCTACACCCCTCCTAAACTTTGCACTGCATACCTCTCCCAAAATGTATAACCCTCCCCAAATGTCTTCCCCACACCCATACTTAAATTTGCACCCTGTTTCCCTCCATAAATTTATGCAGTATACCCACTCCAAAACTTGCACCCTATTTCCTTTCCAAATGTCCACCTGTACCCCATCTAAAAATTCAAACCACACACTCTTCTGAAAATGTGCCCCCATTCTACTCCCAAAATGTATACCTCTTCCAACAGCATTCCCCACAAAGCTTCAGCTTCTAAATTTGTACCCTGAACCCCATATCAAATTTTCACCCCATACCTGTCACAGAATTTGTGCTCCCTTCCCCCTCTATAAAAATTTGCAACCCTCCCAAAATGTGTTCCCTGCACAGTTCCTGAAATTTGTGTTCCACACTTCTTTGGAAACATGTGTCCTGCTCCTGAAATTTGTGCCCCATGCCCAAAAGAAATTCTACACCACATCTGTTAGTAAATTTTCATCCCACACCCATCCCAAAACTTGCCTCACTCCTCTCCTGAATGTTGACCTTGCCACCTCCCAAAATATGTATGTATTTATTTCATTAGTTAAGTTTTTTCGTAACCTGGTAAGTGCACAAGGCCAAGGGCCTATTTTCAGATCTGACAAGGGATGTGAACAATACAAAACCAGCAGATAAATCGCAATGTAGACATCATAAAAAGGTAAAATATATAAAACATACAAAGTAAATAAACTAAAATAATATACAGTTATTTACAAATCATAATATACATTTAAAGAGCAGCCAATGTCTCCTTGAGAACTTTGTAAAACATAATAGCTAGACACGGTTCAGCTAGTATTTCACATTAGTTCTGTATTTCTCCTCCTCATTTAATGTTTCTGAGGTAATTTGCATAAAAACATGATATTTGCTCATTCAGAGATCATTTGGTCAGGTTGCCTGCTCCCCCACCTTATGTACTAATACTCTACTTGTGACATCACAGTCATTCTCATGACAATAGATTATGATGTCATAATAGAGGACTATACATTTAATTAAGGAATGAGCTGCAGAGACAGATAAACTCAAAGGCAAAACAACCCAGTTTTTTGTGAAAATTTCTCTATAATAAATAAACGGAAGGAGAAAGCTATGGGAGATATATAAAATAAAAGCTGAATAGTGTCTGAATGTTATGATTTTCAAAGTTTTCCCAGAGGCATCAGTAGCTCTTTAAGACTGTATACAATTACCAATGAAAACATTCACTGCATGTTTGACAAACAAGATGCTCTTTAAGCCTTTCTTAACTGGTACTTCATTCTGGAACACCTGGCATTTAAGGGAAGTGAATTCCATGAGTTGGGTCCAGAGTACAGAAAAGCTTTCCAACCCACATTAGATCTGACAAAAAGGAATTCTCATTAACTCAATAGTATTTACTCTCATGTAGCTAGATATTTCAGAGGCTGGATATGTCAAATACTCATTAAGTGAGTTTGGTTAATTGCTACTCAGAATTGTAGAGGTAAATATTACAAAATCATTCAACACTTTGACTTTTGGGGATAACTACCTGAAGCCCATATTCAAATTACATCAATGTGTCTTTCGACTTGCTTGTAAGGAAAACCTGCACACACTATTATAAAAAGTATTCCACTTCTGCAGGTCAGCTTCACAGGCATTTAAATAGACAGTTGAACAATAATTCAATGTAGATAACAACAGACTTCTTGTAATCACCATACTAGCTTCAGCGGTCAATTGTTGCTGTGCCCTACATGTTATGCCCAACATTCAAGTAACACGTTTACAGACATGTTCTATTTGAGTGTCAAAGGAGAGTGATGAATCTAGCAAAATGACAAGACATTTAAAAGTTGTAACATGTTCAATTATTAATCCATCAGGACTATGCACCCTCCCTTACGGAAATGTTCACCATGCACCCCACTCAAATGTCACATCCTGTATTCCCCAAAACATGCGGCATGATCTCCTCCCAAACTGTGAACTCTACAACCCTGCCATAATTTACACCCTTCACAATACCTGAAATTTGCATGTCTTCTCAAAATTTTGGCCCCTTCCCCTCCTCAAATTTTGGATTGAGTATGAGGTACCAATTTCAGGAGATGTGTGAGATGCCAATTTTAGAAAGAGTGTGGGTCAATAATTTTCAGGAGACTTGCAGGGCACAAAACACAGAAGGGTTGCCAGGGTGGAAAATTCTGGATAGTTGGTTGAGTGCATGAGTTGTGTGGGACTGAGTATATAAAATTTAAGTGGGGTACAGTGTACAAAATTGGGAAGGAGATGGGAGCAAATCATGAGATAGTTGCAGTGTACAATTTTTGTGAAGAGTTGTAGGGTGTTGAAAGAGGTGCAGGGTGCAAAATTCAGTAGAGGTACAGTATATGGCATGTACTTTGGGAAGTTTATGTGATACAAAATTTGAAACGGACATGAGTCACAATGGAGGGATATGAGGTACCACACTTTGGATGGGTGTGTATGGTGTGCATAGTGGCAGGTGCCAAGGCACACATTTCTGGAAGAGTGGAGATATATATTTAGAAGAGGTGCTGGGTGAACATTTTTGGAGGCACACAGGGTACAAACTTCAGGAAGGGTGAAAGGTGTACATTTTGTGATTCATGCAGAAAGCCTGTATAAGCCAATGGTCATACAGTGTTGCCGGCAGTGAGGCCTAAGATGAGGGTGCCCTAGCCAAAATTACATGATGTCAACAGCAGCCCTTAACTGACTTTTTATAACAGGCAGAGAAATGAGGATTACAAAAAGGCTTGTAATATTTAAATGCATTAACTCAGAAATCTTAATTTTGGTGTGATGCTTACTAGGAATCTGCTGTTCCCAGTTTTAAATGTACTAATATTGTAAATGTTAGTGATATCCTCTCTGAATTATTTTTATTTAAGCACTAGCAAAATTCAATTTTATGAGTTTATAGGATAAGCAGGTGCAGTTAAAAATCTGCTTCTGTGTTCTGAACCTTGGAAATATGGAAATAGATTTTTGACTGCACCTGCTCAACCTATCAAACTCATGAAATTTCATTTTGCTAGTTCTTAAATTAAATGAATTTAATAACTGTCAAGTAGCACTATCTGTCTTGAGAAAGCCCAAATGAGGTGAAATGTTAGCAATTAAGGTGGGCCTTTTTCTAGTTAAGGAATATAAACATGTATTGTTCAGTGCTGTTAGGTATGGAAATCCACATGCTTCCAGGTGCTGTTGTACCACAGAAGTGATGCCAGAATGCTATTGTACCACAGTAGCTAAGTCACTGCAGTAGTACAACAGCATGGAATATCATATCTATTAAGATTCCTCTTGCTTGCATTTACTATAGATCCCTCTTAATGAAGATATCAGCAACTCTGAAAACACCCCAAGTGAACTGCTTGATAGAAGATGAACTACTAAAAATGTTGCTAATTTGCCAGCCTAGTGGTGTGGAGGGCTGAGACATGGACACCTTATCTTCTGCATCACTGGTGAGCCTGGTTCAGGAATGGATGTGGGTCACTCGGGGGGGGGTCAGTCAGTGGGAGGGAGGATTGAGCATCTGAATGACAGCTCCCCTCCATTGGGGAAGGGGGGTCACTGCAACCCACTGCAGCACTGCCACCTGAAGATGACTGGGTGGCAGTGCAGGTCAGGGCATGTCAGAAAGTACAGCTGAAGCTAGACATGTTAGGATGTCTCCACAGAGGTGGCACTCACCCGCCACATGCATTGCACAATCCAGACCCTAGGGGAAACCTATAAACCAAAGTGGGAAAACCTCTTTGGCTGTAGGATGAAGTCTGGTCCATCACAGGCCCCACACTGGTGACTTGGCACCTCACCACAGTCCAGAAGCTGAGACGTGGGTGGGAAGATAAGTCCTGGAGAAGCCAGGTGATGGAGTTGAGGTAACAAGATGGAAGGGGGCACGCCAAGGGGGAACGAGGGCATAAAATGTATACAGAAATAAAATGTTACCAGTTCCTGTAGCTATTACTTAAATCACATTAAATGTCTCTAATCTTGTCCTGTTGTTGCTTTCTTCAGTTTGTCTCACCACAGTTTAAGACAGACAGAAAGAAAGAAAGAAAGAAAGAAAGAAAGAAAGAAAGAAAGAAAGAAAGAAAGAAAGAAAGAAAGAAAGACTGTTATTTACATATCATCTTTCCATAGCTCAAATTGCTTAACAATTAAATAAAATATAGTAGAAGCTGCTTAACTGGGACACCCTGGTGGCGGGCTTTTCGTCCAGATTAAGCAGCCATCCTGTTTAACAGAAGGCAATAGAAACTGATGTTTTGCCTCTGTTTAGCCAATTTTATCATGTTTTGTTGTTCCCAACCCTCCCCCTATTATTAGTGATGCCAGTGATCTGTAGTGAACTTACTGGCTCCAGTGGTTAAAATGTTGGAAGTTTCTTCCTTTCTGTTCTGCTGTGGAGTTCTGAGAGACAGCAGACAAAGAAACAGCAGTCACGCAGTACCAAGCAGATGATTGGGGTGACTGTGAAAATCTCTACGTTCTCCCTTCCACTACAGTGACTGGAGTATGATTATGGCAAACAGTCTCTAAATGTTCTGATTTGTAGCTGCTGCATTTGTGAGTGCAGAGAGAGAGAGCTGCAGCACTTATGAGTGAAGAAAGAGAGAGAGAGAGAGAGAGAGAGAGAGATGTGGCACTCATGAGTGCGGAGCAGGGCATGGAGAGAAAAAGAGTAGAGATTGAGAGAGTTTGGGGGTGAAATGTTAGCTCCATTTTTATCTTACTGACCTAGCTAACTCACTGGCACTGGGGAGACAGCAGGAAGAAGGCAGAGGTGATAAGCAGGTGCTAAAAGGGATTGGTGGGAACAGCAGCAACAGAGTTCATAGGATTAATGGGGATTAATGAGACAAGATGGGACAGAATCATCCCAACTAAATGGCTCCCCGTCTCCATTAATCAGCAACACTGCCAATAGGAATACATGGCTACTTAATCAGTTCCCGGTGGGTCATCCCAATAAAATGTACATCCCCATTATCCATGTCCTCCTGATTAAGTGGCTGCTATTGTATTAGTAATTACAAATGCAGACATTAACCATATACGCCATAAAACATTTGCATACAATGTCAAATTTCTAAAATTTTATTCTCGCAACTAGTAAATTGTTCAACTGGGGTTTAATGCAAAGAAGTGCAAGATCATGCACATAGGAAAGAGAAACCCTGAAGCCACCTATAGGCTGGGAGAGGAGTTGCTGGCAGTCTCAAGGGAAGAAAGAGACTAAGGTATCATCATCATCATCATCACAGATGACCTGAAATCATCCAAGCAGACCACTAAAGCAGTAGGTAAGGCTAGGGGGATGCTGGGGTGTATTAGTAGGGGTATTACAAGTCATAAGAGGGAGGTAATAATCCCTCTTTACAAGACACTGGTTAGGCCCCATCTGGAGTACTGCGTGCAATACTGGAGGCCACACCTTCACAAGGACATTAACCAAATTGAGGCAATCCAGAGAAGGGCAACCAAAATGGTGCAGGGACTGAATCAGAAAACATACAAGGACAGATTAACAGAGCTCAATATGTATACCCTAGAGCAAAGGAGGGAGAGAGGTGATATGATTGAAACATTCAAACACCTTAAGGGCATTAACAGGATGAAAGAGTCTAACATGTTTCAATATAAGAAAAATAGCAGGACAAGAGGACACAGCATGAGATTAGAGGGAGGCCGATTAAGGGGTAATGTGAGGAAGTTCTTTTTCACAGAAAGCGTGGTGGATGCATGGAATGGCCTTCCTCAGGAACTGGTAGATATGAATACAGTGCAGGGCTTCAAACAGGCATGGGATAGGCATAAGGGAGCAATACAAATGAGTATGAATAGCTAGGCCATTGACAGAGCAAAGGCTGATGGCACATTCATAAGGTAGAAAAAGAAATGGGCAGACTGGATGGGCCTTGCAGTCCTTATCTGCCATCAACTTCTATGTTTCTATCAGCTACCTGAGATGAAAAGACCAAACACAATTTTTTTTATTTTAAAACATCTACTGCAGAGGCAGTACTGCTAGATCTAGGGAGGACATTCGAGAGTCTTGTACAAACTACACAAAACAATGTACCATATCAAGGCTGATGTTTCCATCTTGAGGTGAGGTGACATCATATAGACCCCTTGATCTTTGCTCTCTAGGTTTATGATGTCATCTCACCAATCATCATCAATTACTCATATGCACACAATCTGTTCCTTTCACAAAACTTGGAGTTGGTCTCATTGCCATTAACACGTTCCACTTTCATATGCACCACCATAATGCATATATTGGGAGCTATTTTATTATTCAGCTATTTGAGTTACAAGAGTCTGCTATTACAGAACTAGTGAGTTGGTTTAAGTTTGATTGCCATTGGCAATGCACACATCTTGCTATGTCCCTCAGAAGGGAGGCTACATAACTGAATTACAGCTAGAAAGCATGGGCTGCACAAAACATGTAGTTCTTCATGTGTATCATATGAGCTGGTTGCAATAAATGCCATTTCATGTCAGTACACATCTGTGAAATACAGTTATGTGTCCTACTATTTTTTGGTATACAGTTATGGTACAGTACAAGACTGATGTCAGCTTTAAAAACATCCTTTGTTTATATCTGCTAATGGAAAGTGTTAGGGCTTCTGCAAGTGTTCAGTCAGTCTGACAGCTCCAAAATGCATCCCACCTCCTTGTTTTAGCCTGCTGTACAGGCCAGTGAGACAGCTATAACACGTGACCTCACATACAGTAGCTACCATACTCATTGATCTGTCAGGTGGTCAATCCTTGTTATTGCAGCCCAGCAGATAATTGGCATGCTCTAATTTCTTTAGTCATCTGCCAGAAGCAAGCAATGGAGAGAGAGGTCAGTCTCTTGAGCTCCAGTTACACAAAGTCTCTCTGTACTTGTGTGAATGGTTTAGAGATCAATACTAGCATACATTTGTGAGTGTGAACTGTCCACCACATCAAATTGATTTGGCTCCTCTGCTTCTCTCCCAGAATGAGAGGCTGGACCAGTGTGGGTCTTTTCAGTTGTGATTTAAACTGTGCCACTCACACATCATAGCCTGAGGTAAAATTAACACCACAGTGTACCTGAGGATTCCTTTAAGGATGAGTCCAAGAATGGACAAGTGGCAAAAACTGACCCTGGAAAACATATATGTGGACCCTTGTTTGAAACCAATATGGTTTGAAGCTTCAATTTCTCTTCAAAGGGCATGTGCACCACTGACTCAGTAAATGTACAGGTGCAGACCGGCAATGGAGCAGGCAACACCAATGACACATCTCTTGGTGAGTGTAAACACAGCTTTTGATCTGTTTCACACTACAGGAAAAGTGGGGGACAAGGCGTTCAAATCCTACAGGGAAACTATGTTTATTTATTTGATTATTTATTTATTTGAAAAGTTTCACCAGGAAAGGCATACTGAGTTATAATAGTTCATTTCCATATGCATCCTGGGGGAAGGAAAACGAGAAGTACAATTGGTGTTTACATAACAAAGATACAATAAAATAACACATCATACATTGATGTAAATATAAACAATTACAGCTACAGTAAGACCAGCTTAATGTGCAAAGAAAACAACACAATTAGGAATAAAATATTGCACCTTCAAAACTAAAGACTGGAGGCCTGCCCCTTAGCAAAGACAGAATAGGTGAAGGGAAAGAGAGACTATAACTAGGCTGACTGTAGAATAGACAAGGAGGAGAGGAATAGGGTAAAGAGGGGCAGACCTTCAACCCTCTTGATGCACACCCCTCAAGGGTCAGACTCGGCAGGGTGCACACCCAGACTGAGACTGGTTCTCCAGATCTGCAAAGAGAGAGAGAGAGAGATAGGGTAGAAGAGAGGGAGGCAAACCTTTGACCCCCTGCAGTGCAAACCCCACAGGGGTCCGGAACTGCTCAATGCATACCCAGTCAGTGTCATGGGGAAGGCAAACATTAGACCCTCTTGAGTGCAATCCCCACAAGGGTCTGGCACTGGTCGATGCACGCCCAGTTAGTGTCATGTGTTACAGGCTTGTCTAGAGAAAGGTAGGAGTGGGGAATAGGAAGGAATAGTTAGACACAGTTTTGAAAGAGCAAAGGGGTGGGATGGGGCTATGTGGGAAGTGGGGCAGGTGCAGTTGCAGAATGGGGAACTGTAATTGTGAAGAAGAGAGGATAATAAATGAGTGGAAGGGGCAGATCAGATATCTGAGAGAAGGGAGTTCACAAATTTTAGAGAAATAGTAGGAGAAAACAGCCTGCCCTGATGTGGAAGATCTGGCAGGGAGGACAAGGATCCATTAGCCCAAGTTACAGAAAGTGTAGGTGGGAGGAGGAGGAGGGGTGGAGAGAAGGGCAATGAGATGGTGGAGGGAGCTGATCCAGTACTTCCTGACTAGGAAGGAACAGTGGGTGAGGTGTCTAGCCCTTAAGGGAGGGAGAGGTATAGAGGTCACAATGGTATGTATGGGGTGGACAGTCAAAAGCAAACCAACAAAAGGAGTGGAAAAAGGTGTCTAGTCTGCTTAGAGTGGACTTAGGGGCTGCGCTGCAGACTATGTCACCATAGTCAAAAATTAGGAGGATAATTTTCTGGACAATTTCATGGTGGGCCGGTAAGGGGATGCAACCACAGTATCAGTACAGAGCACCTAGTTTGGAGTGCAGTTTTTGTGGATAGCATCCACATGTCCAGAAAAGTTGAAGTGCCAGTCGAGCCAGAGCCTGAGGTATTTGAAGGAGGTGACATCCTCTAATATGGACCCTTCAAGGGTATGGAAAGATGGCATGGCAGTAAGTCTAGAAAGCCTTTGCCTGGTGCCAAAGGTCTTAGAGACCATCTTCTTGGCATTGAGAAACAATTGATTTGAGCGAAACCAGAGCTGGACATTATTGAAGTCCTACCCTCAAGATAGGAATTGAATGGCCTAGTGGCGGTTTCGAGAGCCCAGCTGCTGTAAGCTTGGAGAGGAAAAGGGTGTGGGCAATGGTGTTGAAGACTTTGGCCAAGTCCACAAAGTTGACAGAGGTGATGCGACCCTAATCCATGCCAGAAAGAATGCAAACAGTAAGCCAGAAAGAGGAGGTCATGGTGGAGTGGGCCTTATGAAAAACCAGACTGGAAAAAGGTGAAGAAGGAGGTGTCAAGGAAAGGAGAAAGGTGTGCCTTTATGAGGTGCTCATGAAGTTTGGCAAGGACTGGGATTAGGGATATTGGGTGGTAGTTGCCTGGGTTGGAGGATTCACCACCTTTGGGGAGGGTAACTGTGGTAAGCTTCCAGGCATCAAAGATGGAGGCCAGGGAGAAGGAGAGGTTTAGAAAGGAGGTGAGTGGAAGGTCAAAGCTGGGGGCCAAGAGATGAAGGAGCTTGGGGTCAAGCCTGTCTGGGCTTTTACCCTTGAGAGGCTTAAGGACTCAGAGACCCTTCAGAGTGTCATCAGGAGAGATAGGTAAGAAGGAGAAATAAGAGGGAGAAAGGGGTGAGCAGGGGGCCGGTGGTGGGGGAGCGGAGGGAAGTAGTGATGATAGAAGTGTGGAAGCACAGGTGGTGAAGAAAGTGTTGAATTCCGAAGTCACAGAGGGGGAGGGTCACAAATAGTGGTGTCTCCTACCTTAACAGCTGGGGCTGGGGACTGGGCAGGTGGGGAGAATAGGGGCAAATACTACCTTCCAGAACTTAAAGGGGTAGTTAATGTTCTCCTGAAAGGTGGATGGAAAAATATTCAGCTTTGACAAGTCTGATGCCCTAGTGCAGGTGTTTCAGAATGCTCAATATTTAAGCAAGTCCACATGGGAGCTTGAGTCCTTGTGTGCCTTTCAAGTGAGGCCTCAAGCAGTTTGGCTGACACCCAGGAGAGATAGCCTCTGACTCTGGTTTTCCTGATGGGAGCATGTGGATCCCAGATTTTTAAGAACATGGTCTTAATCAATCCAAGTTTATTGTTTGGCTAAATAGCCTTCACAATGAGAACAGCATTATACAAAATTATACAAGACAATTAAAGACTAAATTAATAAAACAATATTAATAAATATAATCACATGCAGGTCAGTGCAATCCAGCTTTCAAATACATTATATGTGTCCAGGTAGCAACATATATTCATAAAATAAGGTACAAAAGTATATAAACTGAGAGCATTTCCTGCCTCCTAAGTTTTCAAAGCACCTTTATTCTTTTTTTAATTTCATTAATGGCATGGAAATACTTGGCTTTTCTATCAAGTGCACAGGTATCTTCAGTGTGCATTAGGATATTTGTAAGTGTTTTTTTTGTCCGCATGATAGATAGTGGCAAAAAAACGGACTTAACCAATATTGTCTTTGTTTCACATACCATCTACAATTCCATAATATGTACATTGTCTTCCTTTTCCCCATAACCACAGTCACAATCCTCTGACTGTACACCCAGTTTTTTTATACTGATATGCTAGAACATTACTGTGGAATTGTTCAAATTTATAACCTATAAAGGTGAGTCAAAACTTTTGATCGGTTATTATATCCAGACACGGCTTATAACCATGATAATAATTATTTTGTGAAAACCAGTCAGAGTAATGTGAGGCAGCAATTGAATCCAGATCCATCATATTCCAGTACCTACATACCTTGTTGGTTACATATTATTTATATTTCAGACTTAAGTAGTACTATTCCCTGCCTAAGTGCCCACCTGAGGTTCATTAGTTTGTGCTTTTCTAGTAGCAAAATTATGGTATTGAGCCAATACCCGGCCTTATACCCCAGATCATGCCAAAATTCCTTTTCATGTAAACATTGTTTAGCTAACATACCATCCTCCATCATTGTGCACTTTATCCAATAGTTAAGCTTTTTGCTTTCGATAAGTGCAGTAATATTTGTTAATCCCAATTCTGTAATCAGATAGGCTGCCGGGCATGAATGACCCAGTCTTAATAGACTATGCAGAGTCTTATACAAAGGCACCATGAATCTACTAGTATTTTTTTATTTCCCATATGTCAGAACCATATAGAAACTGTGAATCAAATTTTGCTTTTAATACTTGATTCAGAGGTTTAATTGTCATTTCTCCATATTTAAAATTAAATCTGGTTAACCCTGCCATAGTTTTTTTTCAATTTTTCCAGGAGCATTTCCAAATGCTGAGTCCAGTAACATTTCCTTGGACCACTACTCCTAAATAGGTGTAACTTGAGACAACTTCTATTTTATTATTACCAATGTACCAGTTGCCCCATCCCATTCTCCCTCCAAATTTAGGAGCCTTTGATTTGTTCATATTCATCTTTCATTCTAGCTCCTTTGACCTTTCATGCATTAAATTTAGTTTAGTCTGCAGACCCTTTTTGGTAAGTGAAAAAATAACAATATCGGCTGCATATGCTAATATCGGGCATGAAACTGTCTTAAGTTTTGGGGAATCCTGACCAACAGTTTCACAGTCAAGGAGCATCTTTTCTATATACAGTGAGAAGAGTAGGGGAGCAAGCACGCTGCCCTGTGTAACATCCCTTTTACTTTCAAAAGAATGTGTTAGGTGTCCATTGTACCCCATTTTGATCTTGTCCCAGGTATTAATATAAAGATGGGCTATAATTACAGCTAGGTTTGGATCAATACCTCGGTCTATCAGGATTTCCCAAAGAATCCCTCTGGAAACGTTATCAAAGGCACTAGAGTAATCAATAAATATGGCATACAGCTTTTGGCCTCTAAGTCTGACATATTTCTCAATAAGATGATTTAGAACAAAGATGTTATCAACTGTAGACTAATTGGACCTAAAGCCCGCTTGATAGGGTGAAATACCTCCAACTCTATCTACTTATTTCTTAAGCCTCTCTAATATTACTCTTGAAACTATTTTTAGATTTATGTCTAAAAGACTGATGGGCCTATACATCGCTGGTTCTGATAAGCTTCCCTTTTTATGTATTGGTACAATGTTAGCACCTTTCAAGCCTCAGGGTATTTGTTCATCTTAATGCACTTATTATAGAGAATGGTAAAGGGTTTACACCATGATGGTGCAGCAGTTAAATATATTTTTGCTGGTATTCCATCTGGACCAGCAGATTTATGTTTCTTTAATGAGTAAATGGCAAGTAAAATCTCATGCATGGTTAACGGCTTGAATGATTAATTAGTCAAGTACAAACGACTAATATTGTTATTTTCATCTGGATCATAAAGATACTCTTAAAGTATTCCAACTATCTTTTTTTCAGAAATATGAGTATCAATATCTTGTTTTATATTATCTGTCTCCTTGGCCACTAGTGTCCAGAATGTCTTATACTCCTAGTTCTCTATCGCAGTTAACATTAAGTGCCATTGTTTTGCATAATAGTTCTGTTTCTTTTCACACACTAATTTTTTTATAGTCTTCTTCCCTTATTTAAGTCTATGATTATCTGCTTACTTTTAGATTTATTGTAGACTCTGTGCATTTTTCTAATGTTGGCTTTCATGTCTCTGCATTACTTATCATATCAAGATTGCATATGATCATTTTGTCTGATTGTAACTGGACATTCAAGTTTAGACTGTATCTCTGTGTACAATAGGTTAATAGACTGTAATAAAGTCTGCAAATCTAAGGCAACCAAAGTCAGTACTGTTTCATTTAAGATAGAATTTTAGAGTAATAAGGATATATCACTGTGCAAATTTTGTTTCCATATAATTTTTTTGAAGCTCTAATTTCAGTAAACAATAAGGCACCTGTAACACTATTTTCCTTACAAGGTTTTGTCTCGATTATGACTGGGAAATGGTCACTTTCTGCTCTTAGTGAGATAGATAAATCATACCAGTAGTCAAGAGATTCTGTCCAAAAGACATAGGCCCAGATATTCAAACTGTGCCAGGCTGTGGTGCAAGCTTGGGTGCAGGGCAACTTGGCTGCACAGGGGTGTGGACTGGATGATATTCAATGGAGCTGCGCCATGGCTCAGCAGCTTTGAATATCGCACCCTGGCCACCCCCAGTGTGCATGGTGCAGTGGCACTGTGCCAGCGCAAGTGGCCAGAGTGGAGCATGGGGATGCACTAGAGCAAGTACCGTTGCGCCATGCACAGCAACCACGATATTCAAAACTGAACATGCAAATGGGGCCATAATGTATGCAAGGCACACATGGGGCCATTTGCATGTCATTACTCTTCATTGCATGCAGGTGTACTGATCCGATGACTTGCACCTGGTGTCCTGCCAGGCAGCAGCTGTTGGGGACCAGCGCCCCTGCAGCCCGATCGCGAGCTATTGTGTAAAATAGAAAACCTTCCTATATCCCTGGTGGTCCAGTGGACAGCTATGTGTGCCTGATGCGGGCATCTGTGTAAAAAGAAACCTTCCTATATCCCTGGTGGTCAGTGGACCTCTATATGTACCGATCGCGGGCATTTGTAAACAAAATATTCCAATATTCCTGGTGGTCAAGTGGTACCCCCCACCACCCACTGGGCCCACAGCCCGCTCCCCCAGTCAGTCAGCAGGCAGCAGCACCCCACCCACCTGCCACCCTCCGCCCACTGACTGACACCTCAGTAGATTGTCGCCCATTGGTTCTGAGCTGTGAGCGCATGGGCGTTTATTGTACTACATATTCCAAATATGTGAATGAATCATTCACATATCTGGGATGTAGTATTATAGGGCTGCACGCCCATTAGCTCACACTGTGAACCAATTGGGCATGCAGCTCTACTGAGGTGTTAGTCGGCTGGTGGCAGGGAAGCAGACAGGTGGGGTGCTGCCATCCGCCAGCTGACCGGGAGGGCAGGGCGGTGGGGCTCAGTGGGTGGGTGGGGGGTACTACTTGACCACCAGGGATATTGGAATATTTTGCTTTACAAATGCCCGCAATCGGGCACATAGCAGTTCACTGGACCACCAGGGATATAGGAAGGTTTTCTCTTTTTATGCAGATGCCCGTGATCGGGCACATAGCGGTCCACTGGACCACCAGAGATATAGGAAGGTTTTCTATTTTTACACAGATGCCCTTGATTGGGCATGGGGGGGTGCCATCAGATGCAGCCAGAGCTTTGGTGACCACCCACAGGTGACAGCTGCCATGTTGCGCCCTGCAATGCGGCAGCTCACCTGTGGGTGGCCATCAGTTGTTCCTTTTTTTTTTTGGCGTGACTTTGTGCTGGCACAGGTAGGGGTTGCGCATGCATGGCTCTGCACATCCTGGGCTGAATATCGGGCTTTGCAGGTTTTGCATGGGCATGCCCCCCTACCTGTGCCTGCATCGGCGCATCGGGATTTGTGCCACGCACTTTTCCCTTTTAATATCATGCCAGGGCGCATCAGTGGGTTGCGCATGGCACAACACTGTTGCACCATCCGCAACCCTTTTGAATATCTGGGCCATAGTCTACAAGGTAGGCACTCCTGGTAGATACGTAGGTATAATTACCTTCCATATCTCCCTTAGATCATCCATTCAGCGGGTATAGATTATGTTCCCTTAATACTTCTATTACTATTTTACCCATATTATTTACATTTGTATCCTTTGTTTTCTTTGGATACAAGGATTCTATTGAGTAGGTATATGTGAACATAGAATTATCCAAGATACCATCAAATGTGCCTATAGAGGCATTAAAATCACCCATCAGCAGTAAATCTGCTGCTGGAAGGGTCTGTAGGATTTCCATAATAAGCTCCGATTATTCCATAATGAATTTGAATAATAGTTAGAGGTCTCCAAGGGAATATAATTGTTTATGATGACTAATTCCTGTTTTCCTTCTTTAAGGAAGACTACAATAAAGTTGTTACAAATCTTCCAACTTTCCATTTTAAAGAAACTGCCAACCTTAACCAACGTGTTCAGACCACCAGAGTGTCTCCCAACTGCTGTCAACCTAACTCCAGGAGGGTGTCTGAAAACATTCACAGCCATTTAACTATATGTTATAATTCAAAGTGTGCCAAGATTCCTGTAGACAGATAACATCATATCCCAATAAAAACATTTACATTCATTATCAACAATCGTATTATGCCAGCCAGCAATATTCCGTGTTATAAATGTGACCCCTTTAGTAGTTGGCTTTACTTGTGTTATATATGAATCATCCCACCCGGTAGTCATTAATCATTGTATTCTGTTAGCTGCATTAATCTATTTGACAGTGATAAAGTCTTTAAGTCTTCACCATTTTGTTACAACACAGGTTCAATAACTGCATCTTTGAGTGTTTTTGAATCCACAAGATTTAATCCTTAACAGTCAAGCTTGGCTGACTGAGCTAGTATCAGCCCTGCCAGCTCCATATTTCAGATTATCATATAGACTTTACTGTCAGTATGTACTCTCTTAGATGAGATAGAGCCAATTTATTCAGCTGGTATAGATACCAAGTTGGCCAAGAGGTAATTTATTGCATGGGTCCGATTATGGTCATTTTCTTGTTTAAGAGGACCCATACCAAATAAAGTTAATGTTTTCTGCCTGTCCCATCTTTTTTGTTTCTCAGTTGTTTTATTAAATTGTTCTCTATTTGGATATGTAAGAATAAGCTCTTTATCCTGAATCAGCCAGCTGTTAACCCACGCATAATTTGCTTTTCTAGGTGAAACAAACAGTATGTATATAAGAGCTGCTGAGGTAATGGGAATGTTTTTGATCTTCACTATAACCTCTTCTAGTAGGGTGGTCCCTATTTCCTTATTTAGATAATCCAGAGTTTGGAACTCAAAACTAGTAGGGTCAGAATTATCCCAGTTCATTGGGCCATAGAGCCTAATAAGTGGAAAAGTTTCCCCTACAGTATTTCCTCTTTTCAGATGTTTATCATGTATTCTATGCACTACATGTCTCAGCTCTTTGCTTTCCTCCATGTTGAAGTCATTATGTGATTTACCAAAGTGGCCCTGTTGGGTTACACCCAATGTTTTCCCTATTTGTTGATTAAATTGAATTATTTCTTGTTCTAAGGTGTCCAAATACGCAAGTAGGTCAGCTTGAGCAGTTCGTATATTTTGACTGGGCATGACAAAAGAACTTATCTTTTTGCTCATCACTTCACCTTCACTTATATTGGTGTTATCTGTTGTGATTCAGTTATTGCCCTCTTTAGTGGTTTTGGATTCCTTAGAGATCATATTTTTTTTCCTTCTGTTTCTTCTATTTCTCTGGGGTTTCAGACCTCGCTGAGTTGTTTTATGTGTGTGTGTGTGTGAGTGTTTGGCGGATAGGGGGTGTGATTCAGGTATTACAACTGTATTAAAAGCTGGTATTTGTTTGGCACTTGAGCCTATATCTGTATCTAACTCAATTACACTTGATTATCCCCCTCATTAAGTCCATTACATGATGTTTCATTACTTTGCTCACTGATTACCTGGTCTAACTTTGCCCTGTTCAGGGCAATATCATCCCTCATACACTCAATTAGATTTTTGTTAATTACTAGTTGTTCCATTATGATTAAATGTGCATTAATTGGGTCTCTTAGTAGTTCTACAAGTTCTTGACTTAAGCAGGTTGTTTTAAAATGTCCCATTTCCTGTTCCTTCATGACCAATTTAGTGCCTTGCCTGGCACCACAATTCTTGCAAAAGTTTGAATATTGCACCTGTTCCTCCAGACGTTTTAGGCCATCTGTTGTATGCTGTAACTCCTCTGAAACTGAGTCTATTTCTGTTTTATTTTTTTCTGTTACCACATTATCTGATTTATTGGCTGTGTCACTTGAGAACCATAAAATTGTTGATTTCTCTTTGTTACTCACATCAACGGGTCCCTGATCTATCTCCTCTTTCACTTGTATTAACTGTGGGGTTACATTTGTATTATCTATTCCAGGCTCAGATTCACTGAGATCCCCCTGAATATCCTCGTCATGCACATTAAATAATTCTATACAGAGTGGTTTGCCTTGTTTCTGTATTTCTTCAGGATCCATTAAAGTGACTGGTGCAGATATATAAATAGATACAGATGACCCCATTCTAGGGGTTGATGTTTTATTACAATAAGTGACCATGTGGTCAGTTATTTTAGTTTGCCCTGTTTTTTTAGGTTTTGAAGGGAGCTCCAGTAAGGGTGATGATTTACTATTATTAAGTCTTTGTAGCCATGTGTTCACCATTGTACCTATACCTTACACCTTTTTAGTCAGATCAGCTGCTAAATTTACACCTAAAACCTCCATGTAACTACTGTATATTGTCTACTCTGTAAAGCGCACATGTAAGCCTGTTGTATACTGTGTTTGACAAATGCCTGTATTTTTGGGCTGATTCCTAAATGTACTCAGATTTTTGTCTGCCTTGATGTTTGTTTCTTGCACTGTTGTGTCCTCACTGTGACGAGGTACCTTTGTAAATGAGCCTCTGGCTCAAAGGTTGTTAAACTGATGTTCTAATAAATAAATAAAAAATAAATAAATAAAATAAACACCCAAAACCTGTAAAAATACTAATACCCAGTTAAGAGAAATAGGTTATAAAATATACACCCTAAAACAACATACAATTATAAAATTTCAAAACTATCACCCAAATACAAAAAGTGCTGGGCATGACTGTAGTCTACCTGCTGACCAAGAGTAGTAAGCCTGGATGGTGTATAAAGACCCTTTCTGCAATAAGCAGTTCTCCAGAAAAGGGAGCTAAAATGTTACACAGTCTCAAGTCCAATAGACTTCTCAGTATGTCCCAAAAGTATGACAAAGACTCACAAATCTGGTCCTTGAATAAGGTCCTTAGATCTTTCACCCAGGGTATGCTTCCTCTGATGTTAGTAGAGCTTCTTAATTTTATGTCTCTATGAAGTTTTGTAAATCTTGCAAGTGGCTTTAACCTCCAAAAACCAACCAGGTCAATCCAAATGAGGTCCGTATGGAGCACTGTGTTCTTTAAAGCTGTGCTGGCCAATTTTGTCTAGGGAAGTAAGTGGACACATAAAAATGGGGTAACACCAAATACAGACTAATCTTTTATCTCTGAATCAGGAACACTACTTTAGTATTAATTAGATTTGGGCAGAACTAATCAAGAATTCCAGCATATATTAAATTAATCTAAGCTGAATCAAGCAAATTATTGCACACTTACTTCATATCTGTGTGTCATTCTAAGTTAGTCACGTTAGCTCAAAGATATGCAGGCAAAAGTAGAAACAGATTCAGTTCACCCAGCTCAAGCCAACTAGCAAATAAATAACTCACTAGTTTAACATTGCTCTGTAGTTGTTTTGAAATGCAAATGGCTTCCTGTATTCAATTCTCTCTATCAGCCATTCACAAACACAGAATTCAGCTGGTAAAAGAACTGCAAGATTTATTGCATTTGATACTCTGACCTGCTTCTCAAAGAGAGAAATTGGGAGTTAGAGGTACAAGGTTGTGAGTTTTAGCAGCAACCGGCACAGTAGTAATGATGACTTCTGTCCTAGAGCATGTGCTACAGTATAAAGGATATAACCCACATGCAGCAGAATTTCCAATCATTGTATTACCATTATGTCTTTACTTTTAAAGGAGAAAGTGACCTTTATATTTGTTTTATTCAGCTTTTGTATTTCAGGGGAAAATAAGAAGCAATATATAGCAATTGCATCCAGCAAAAGTTTTGCTTTACATACAGCTGGTGAATATAAAACAAAAGCTATACTGACCCAAATAAAACAAAATCAACGTGCTAAATGGCATATCCCTTTTTAACATTAGCAACAGAAGGTCAGCAAGTATAGTAATTCAAGTTAATATAAAAGTGAGATAAAACTATAACTCATAAAAAGAGGTGCATGAGTGAAAAAGGAGCTTCTTTGTAATACAGGAGCCTCCCAGTTGCAGCAAAGTTCCATTTACAACAGCTTCGATTATGTCCATTAATGTTACCTATGTATATTCATTATCCGTTCATAAAACTAGTTCATACAAAAATGCTTGTAGTGAGCAGACTTAAGCAGTGGGATCTGAGTTAGTTACTCAATTCCATATGTCTGCCTCCTCCTTTCAATTGTTACTTCTCCTTCTGGCTTTACTTTCTCTTCCTCATCGGGACAATTCAGATATTCGTAAAATCGCCATATACTATTCACTTATAACAACCCCCAACAGGATTGCTTGGCAGTCAGCCAAAGGGGATGGGCTTCTCCACCTCTAGAACTCCAACTTCCAATGGCTGAAAGACAAAACAAAACAGACAGAAACTACACCAAGGTGGCCACACAGGACAGTCCGGAAAGGGTTGTTCACTTCAGCTATTGAGGCAAAGGCGGCATTGTGACAACCCACCTCTCCCTCTGGGCTGAAACAGCTTTTAGAGAGGTGTGTGTGTGTCCTCAGGTATTCGCTGCCACCAGCCGGACTTTCTTTCCGGCACCTCTTTCAAGTGTACAAACTTGAAAAATCACACGTGCAATTGCACAAGTTAAAGTCTGGTTGTGTGTCTCTTTCAGGTGGCGGATGCTACACAGAGTTTACCTTAGCCAGTGGAAAACCAAATCTTACCTTAGAAAAATGACATCAGAGACACAACTGTTGAGCAAATAAATAGCTTTTACTTAACAGAAAGTGCAATGAGCATTTACAGGAAATGTATTTACAACACAAGAGAATAACACTTATACAGGAAAAGTAAACAAATGTTTTTAAACAACAGATGGCAAAAGAAGAAGGCTATTACTGAAATATACTATCACTAAACTTACCCTTCCTGTCCTTACAAGAGACACTGGACCCTGTTCTAACTGCCAGCTCCCACGGACATACCAGGTAGGCTCCAAGCTTATGTTTCCCCTCACAGCTTCCCAAGGCAAGAGAGCGTTCTCTGTCTTACAGAAGCTTATATAGTCTATGGAGACTAGGTCATTCCTATTCTCCCCTTAAATGCACCAACCAACTAACATGTATGTATTTAATTGTCCCAATCAGAGTGAACACCTATTGGTGACCAATTATATTCCCTTTTCACCCTAAGTTTATATTTGAATGATCCAATCCATTCAAACTGCCCTGTGTCCGTGTCTGCAAGGTCTGTGTGTGTCTGGAGATGTCCACTCAGATTTATGACCCAGCTCTTATCTAGCAGCTAGGAATTCCACAAGCTGGTTGCTGCTGGAGGATTTCAGCCTCAGTGTATTTTTTCCACACTGCTAAAAAAATAAGGCATCTACAGAATCCAAACCATTAACTCTTTCCTTCCCATTTCTGTCACATCTCCCCCTCCCCAGATAATGAAGGCGTGTCCCTTGGGCTACCTCAAGTGACACAGCCGTTCATGCAATTACTGGAAGTGCTCAAAGTATCCAGCCAGGCCATTAGCCTTGCCTAGATAGCCCATCCGATTTGCATTTTGTTTGCCACTCATGCTGTATGGTCATGTTGTATGCCTGCAGTACCAAACTCCAACGTAGTAGTTTACCATTTTGTCCACTGGACCTATGAAGCCAAATCAGGGGATTATGATCTGTGACCACAGTAAATTCTCTCCCATATAGGTAAGGCTGCAGCTTCTGAAGAGCCCACACTATTCCCAAGCATTCCTTCTCAATTGTGGTGATGCCTCCTCTGGGCAAAGCCTCTGAGGTACACAACTGGGTGCTCCTCCCCTGCTGAGTAACTTGGCTCAGCACAGCCCCAGCCCATGATCTGAGGCATCCACATGAACCATAAACTTTAAACTATAATTAGGGCTAGCCAATACAGCTGGGCCACTTAAGGCCTTTTTAGCTCATGAAAAGCAACCTCACAACCTTCTGACCACTTCACTGCATCTGGCTTTCCTTCTTGGTTAGGTCTGTCAGGGCTTAGCCAGATCGCTATAGGGGGAACAAACCTTCGGTAGTACCCTGCAGTCCCTAGAAATGCCCTGACCTGTTTCTTTGTGGTAGGAGTAGGCCAGGCCAGGATAGCATCAACCTTGGCAGGCTCGGACGGATGTGTCCACTACCCACCCGGTGCCCAAGGTAGGATACTTCTGCCATACCTATCTGGCACTTCTCTGCCTTGACTGTCAGACCTGCCTTCTTTAACCTGTGGAACACATCCGCACATTCTTGATGTGCTCATCCCAGGTCTGGCTATATGGCTATATCATCCATATAAGCCAATGCAAACTCACCTACCCCAGACAGAATGCGATCTACAAGCCGTTGAAAGGTTGCAGGTGCATTCTTCATTCGAATGGCATTACCTTAAATTCATATAAACCAAATGGAGTAACAACGCTGATCTTTCCCTGGCCGCGGGGTCAGAGGTACCTGCCAATAGCCCTTTGTTGGGTCTATTGTGGTCAAATACTTGGCTCCCCCAGTCTCTCCAGGGTCTCATCTGTTCTGGGCATGGGATAAGCATCCAGACTCGTGCAGCTGTTAAGCTTCCGGTAGTCCACGCAGAATCGTGTGGTGCCATCTCTTTTGGGGATCAGTACCACGGGTGATGCCCAGGGGCTACTAGATTCCTGGATTACCCCCAGTTCCAGCATCTCTTTGAGCTCCTCTTTCACAGTCTGTTTAACATGCTCAGGTACCCTGTAGAGGGACTGTTTCAGGGGATCCTGGGTCCCTGTATCCACATGGTGCTCTGCCATCGTGGTGTACCCTGGTTTCCCTGTGAACATGTCTTCAAATTCTCTCAGCACACCCTAATTTCTTGCACCTGGGCTGGTGTCAGCTGTTCGAGAGGTAGGGCTGTCCACAGAGGATGCACCCTGGCCTCCCCAAGTAGGTCCACCAGTGGATCTCCTCCGTTCCTCCTCTGGAGCACTGCGATACAGCGAGGACCATTTCTCTCTGTCATGGTGAGGCTTCAGCATGTTAACATGATACACCTTTCGCTTGCATCTCCTGTCCGGGAGCTGTATCATGTAATTGATGTCACTAACCTTTGGACAATGGAGAATGGCCCCTCCCATACTGCCTGTAACTTATTCTGTCGGACAGAGTGCCATCACTCGCTGTCCCACCACATATTCTCTGGCTCGGGCCCCACGGTCATACCAGACTTTCTGCCGCTGTTGTGCAGTGGCCAGGTGCTCCTGAGCAAACCCATGAGCTCCTAAGGCGGGTCCTGAAGTTCCAGGACATACTCCACAACAGACTCCCCTTGGGAGCATGGTGACCCTCCCATTCATCCCGAATCAAATCTAGTGGCCCCGCACCTATGACCAAACAGGAGCTCAAAGGTGAGAACCCTGTGGACTCCTGTGGGACTTCCTGTATGCAAATAGGAGATGAGGCAAATATTTGTCCCAGTCTCTCTTGTGCTGGTCAGCAAAAGTCCTTAGCATGGTCTTAAGGGTTGAATTAATCGCTCCACTAGACCATTAGCTTGAGGGATGGTATGGGAGGTTTTGAACTGCTTTACCACACTTTTCCCACAAACTACTCATTAATCCTGACATAAAATTGGCACCCCGGTCTGACAGTATCTCCTGGGGAAAGCCCACCCGGCTAAATATTTCCAACAGTGCATCTGCCACTGGTCCTGCCTCAGAGGATGTTAGGGCCACTGCCTCTGGGTATCTAGTGGCATAGTCTACAACTACCAGGATATACCGCTTGCCAGTGCGACTTGGGGTGCTCAATGGCCCCACTATGTCCACTGCTACCCTCTTGAAGGGTTCATCAATAATGGGCAGGGGCACCAAAGCTGCCTTGGCCTTGTCCCCCATTTTCCCTACCTGCTGGCACTGTGGACAAGTCTGGCAATAATTTGCCACATCCTTGCCAATACCAGGCCAGAAGAAATTGTTGGTGAGGTGCTTTTTCGTGCGCCTCACTCCCAAGTGCCCTGAAAAAGGGATATCATGTGCAAGGGCCAAAGTTTGCTGACGGTGAACCTTAGGGACTACCAGCTGCTGGAGTACCTCACCAGCTAGGCCTTCCTCTGTTGTACATTCTCTGTACAACAGCCCATTGTCCCAGTAAATGGACTCTTTGCCCCCCTGAGAATGCTCAGCCCTATGAGCTATTTCCCTCAGTTTTTCCAGGGTAGGGTCAGTTCGCTGTGCAGCACTCAGCTGCCCTCGTCTGACTACGAGTTACAACACACACCAGTTTTTTACTGGGGTCCAAATCCTTCCCCACAATCATACTTACAGGTAGGTCCTCTACAACTCCCACCTCCTTTTCTACATGGCCCCCTTCCCAGCTCAGGAAGACTCTAGCCATTGGTAATGGTACTGGTGGCCCTGTGAATGCCCGGACCTTGGAGTATTTCCCAGGCACGATCTGCTCTGCCCAAATGAGATCTTGCCTTACCAGGGAGATGTTAGCACCTGTGTCCCATAGTCCCTGTGTTACTATTCCATTAACTGTAATGGGATGCAGATTCTCATCAGAGGAGAGTGGTTCTTCAGACTGGACACACCCTACAAACACACCAGTGCCCTTTTGATCACCCCCGCCCCAATATCTCTGCCCCTTAACCAGTTTCTGTGGGCAGTTATATCTCAAGTGTCCCACTTGATTGCAAATATGACATTTCTTGGGACCTATTTCTTGAGTCCCTTAGAACCAGAGGGCTCTACTTTGGGCTCAGGTGCAGGCTGGTTTCCTTTGGGCTGCCCCCATGGGATCCCTTATACCCATGTGCCTTGTATAAGACTTCGTTGTGTGTGTGGCGGCTAGACAGATACTCATCACGCTCCTGCCACCTCTGTGGAAGAGGCATGCCCTGTCTATGAGCCATACACACATGTCCTCAGGTACAATTTTAAGGAATTGTTCTCTCACCAATACATCTTTAATCAGTTCCACAGTAGTTGCTTTAGCCCCTCCATCCACCTATCAGGTAGGTATACAGTTTAACCTGCAGTTCTGCATAACTGTCTTCTGGGCTTTCTTTAACTCCTAAATTTTCTTCTATAAGCCTCAGGAGTTAATTCAAAACGTTTCAACAACACTGTTTTTACTTTATCATAATCAGCATAGTCTTCATTACTCATTTTAGCAAATGCATTCAGCGCTCTCCCAGTCAGCAAGGGTGTGAGATAAGTTGACCAGGAAGCCTTATTTAATTGTAATTGATTACATACTCTCTCAAATGACCTTAAAAATAAATCAAGGTCATCTCCCTCTTTAAACTGAGGGAACAATTTAGAATTCATTTTGGCTTCATGAGGTAAACTCACTCCACCATTACTCACGGTTTGCTGACTGCGGAGGGTCATCATCTCCTTCTCGCTGTTGTCTCTGGAGTTCATGCTGTCATTCTTTCTCTCTGTCTGCCAGTCTCTTTTCTTCAAGTTCTTTCTCTGCTTCCAACCTTCTTGCTTCTGCTTCAGCATCCAGTCTTTTCGCTCCAATGCCTTGTCTTGCAGCAATAGCTGCAGTCGCAGTGCCTCAAGCTGATTTGGGGGCCTGCTGCCTCAGTTCCTGACTCACCCCAATGACTGTCTGCTCAGATCATGTGCCAAGAGGTAGCTATGAAATCTGCCTTTTCTTCTGCTTCAGACTTTCAGGCTGAATCCCCTTTTCCTGGCACCTTTCAACAAGCTGTGGCACAGTAAGTGAGTCATACTCCATGAAGCTCATTCTCTACTGCTACACTATACTGTGCTATCTAGAAACAAATAAAACTGTTGTACAAATGTATCCTCTTGTATATCCTGTTTTGCAATGCTAATGTAACTGTTCCACTGGCAAACTCTGTATCAGTGTGCTACGCAGTCCGCTATCATCACCCCACCACTGCCAACCAATATGGTACAACCCACCTCTCCCTCTGGGCTGAAACAGCTTTTAGAGAGGTGTGTGTGTGTCCTCAGGTATTCGCTGCCACCAGCCGGACTTTCTTTCCGGCACTTTTTCAAGTGTACAAACTTGAAAAATCACACGCAACTGCACAAGTTAAAGTCTGGTAGTGTGTCTCTTCAGGGCATGGATGCTACCAGAGTTTACCTTAGCCAGTGAAAACCAAATCTTACCTTAGAAAAATGACATCAGAGACACAACTGTTGAGCAAATAAATAGCTTTTACTTAACAGAAAGTGCAATGAGCATTTACAGGAAAGTATTTACAACACTAGAGAATAACACTTATACAGGAAAAGTAAACAAATGTTTTTAAACAACAGATGGCAAAAGAAGAAGGCTATTACTGAAATATACTATCACTAAACTTACCCTTCCCTGTCCTTACAAGAGATACTGGACCCTGTTCTAACTGCCAGCTCCCACGGACATACCAGGTAGGCTCCAAGCTTATGTTTCCCCTCACAGCTTCCCAAGGCAAGAGAGCGTTCTCTGTCTTACAGAAGCTTATATAGTCTATGGAGACTAGGTCATTCCTATTCTCCCTTAAATGCACCAACCAACTAACATGTATGTATTTAATTGTCCCAATCAGAGTGAACACCTATTGGTGACCAATTATATTCCCTTTCACCCTAAGTTTATATTTGAATGATCCAATCCATTCAAACTGCCCTTGTCCGTGTCTGCAAGGTCTGTGTGTGTCTGGAGATGTCCACTCGAGATTTATGACCCAGCTCTTATCTAGCAGCTAGGAATTCCACAAGCTGGTTGCTGCTGGAGGATTTCAGCCTCAGTGTATTTTTTCCACACTGCTAAAAAAATAAGGCATCTACAGAATCCAAACCATTAACTCTTTCCTTCCCATTTCTGTCACAGGCATATCTGTTATAACTGAGATAATAGCTTTGAACTGTCGCTGCTATTGTTGCTCTTTCACAGCAACACAAGGTGCAGCAGCAGCCTTCTTGAAATCAACCTGTTCAACATGGTCTTAAAGTAGCTAAGTGCAGAATCAACTGAGAAGTCAGAGGAAATAGGAGACCAGTTATTTGCTTGACAGTACGCATTTTATTTACTATCCAGTACATTTAAATTATGGACTGTACTAAAGAAATGTACTTAAATACTGTTTAGTGGCATCAGTCTTTGTGTAATGTACATCTGTAGTGTTTGTGGATTATATGGTGAGAAAGTTCTAATGTCTGCATTTCAGATGAACAATTTGAGCCTCAGTAGAGAAACATCAAAAATATTGTGTGGTAGAGATGGAACAGTGTTTGTGAGGGATATGGGTGCTATATTGCTGTGGCTGAGTGATCAGGTTAGAGTAGCATTGAGATCTGAAAAATAGAGGCTGTTGGCTTGGGGGTTTTCCAAACAATTCTGTACTGGCATATCATAGTTTGGAATGTCATTAGTCAATTACAGACTTTGGTATCTTAAGCCCATATTGTAACAGCATATTCTTACTGCTCTCTCCCTGTGATGTCAACATAGGAGGATGCTCAGATTTGTACAGTAGCAGCTAACTTGCACTGTGATGTTTGTTCTGCATGAAGTGATACAGTCCAGTCTCACAAATACAATCATATTCTTACTTTCAAGATAGAACTATATGCAGAGAACTGCATCTTTACTATATATCATACCTTCTTGTCATGTCACTCTAAAACCAGACTGCTATTTCTTAACATCCAAAGTTAAATTAGACAGATGGATAGCAAGAGAAATCCACAAAGATGTTCTATGCCATTTAGCTGGCATGGTATATTTTGGTAAACAACACAAGCAACCTTTTCATAGCCCCTAAAATCTCTGACATACTTCCATTGAAATCACTTGAGAACATAAAAATATTTCCATGGAAAAAAATGTAACTCTGTACTTATGTCACAGCCTTTTCCATCAATGAGGGCATCCTGATTGGAAGCCATGAAGGTGTATACTGTCTTTACAGTATTTTCACTGTATCTGCTGGTAAGCTGTTCCATATGTTCACCATCCTCTGGGGGAAGTACTTCCTAATGTTACAAAACAATGCAGGGAGAAATGTACATTGTACTGGCCATTGCTTCATGCAAAACAAAAGAACCAGCTGGCCAAAACATTATATGAAGGCACCACAGCAAAATGACCATACCAAGAGCACAAAAAATGGCACGCAAATTGCAAAATGTATTGACAAAAAAAAGGCAAAAAAAACTGTAAGGTTTAAAGCACTGAGGTGCTTGTGTTTTCTATTCACTGTGGCATTTGTTTTATTATATTTTTTTTTATTTCTTTTTTTGGTAATAAATTTTGTGATTTATTTTCCTTTTTTTTTTTCTCTTTTGTGGTCTTTTTTTTCTTTTTTTTGTGGCACTTGCTAACATTACCACTGCAGTTACTGCTGCTGAGCTTCGGGGCACATCTGTCCTGGTAGAGGACACCAGATCAAACAACCCAGTCTGTTCAATGTTGTCAATACCCTGAGTATGCAGAAGACTGAGATCATGACCCCTCTCAACCGACTGTCTCTAACATGAATGTGAGGAGGGTTACCTGCCTCTCTTCATATCTTTTGTCCCTCATAACCCTGATCATACTGGTATCCCTGCATTGCATCCTTTCAAAAGGCTCAAAGGAGACCAGAACTGCTTGCAGTATTCCAGGTGTTGCCTGAAAAAGGCTTTGTAAAGAAGCAGGACTATTCCTCCCTGCTCTGCTGGTGACCCCCCCTTTTGCTGCACCCCAGCATTCTACTTGCCCTCTTGACAGTGACTGCACTTTGTCTTTAGTTCTTTGTCTATTATGACCCACAGATCTTTTTCTTCCTACTCCATTGCACAAAGTGGTGCCTCATACAGTGTGTAAGTCTAACCTCAGCCCCCGCCCACCAAGTGAAGCAACCTGCATTTGGCAACATTACATCTTAGACTCCAGGCATCCAACCAGTCACTCAGCCTGCTCAGATCCTCCTGAAGTTTGCCTACATCCTCAAGGGAGTCCACTACCCTGGTGAGCTTACTGAAATGAAGCAGCCTGCTGGAGACCCCAGCTACCAAACTGGTGATGAAAATGTTGAACCATGTCCCCAGCTTCATTCCTTGATGGACACCACTGAGTGCCCCTTTCAAGCAAGCAATAATACCCAACAGGGTGGGTGGTATTGGGCAATACTGGACCACCCAGGGGCATAATGAGGTGGTGGAGGGCCTTATAGCTCCTGAAAGGTCTGGTATTGCCCATACCGCCCACCCTGGAGGGTATTATTGTGCTTAGAAAATGGGCATTGTAAAAAAAAAAAAAATTAATTAAAAATTACTTTTTAGAATGTTTTGAAATTAAATAGTTCCTCCATCTGCATTACAAGGATGACCTTTTGTCCAAATGCAGACAATAGTTAGAAAGTTGGCAGAATGCAGCAGATTGTTTCATTTCTTTTTTTAGTTGAACACCCCCCACCCATATTACAATTGTTTTATTTACTCTGTACACTTGCTTTATTTTATGTTGAGAGGCTGTTTTTGTCTTGCTGATATTTTTTTTCGCACAGGTCAGAGGTTGCGTTTTTTCACACTGGGGTAGGTTAGAGGTTGCAATCATGATAAGGAAGCGCAGCTTGCGAGAGTAAGTGGGTGTTGTCGGGAGCCAGTTGTTGAATCTATTTTTCTTTGTTGGGCTTCGCTATGTGTTACTGGAGCTAAGTTTATTTTTTTATACATTTCTGGTCCTCGCTGCCTTCCATGTGGACCGGGACTGTGAAGGGGAGCATCCGTTTTATCCACGAAGTGAGCGAGCTGGCGACTGACCGACCGGAGGAGGGAGGAGCGAGAGTGCTGACAGTTGTGCGAATGTAAGTGTCTGACCATTCACCGTAACAGTATCGGGGATTGCAGGGAATGGGGAAAGATCAGTGGTGGCAGTGTTGAAGAGGTGAGCAGTGGTACACATTTGAAATCTTTTCTTTTCTGAACAGAGCTTGCAACCGGCAGGAGGAGGGAGGAGCGAGAGTGTCATCGGGTGACCGAGATTTTGTAGTAACTGTGTGGGGAATCAGGGGCATGGGACAAGGTGAATATTTTTGATTTAGAAAAAGAGACGTTAAAAAAATAAATGTAGCTAGCAGGCAGTTGTTTACGTCAGGAAGGAGTGTGCCGGGAGAACTGATGGTGGTGGGGGCTCTCTCGCTAAGTGAGGAAACAAAATGGCAGCGGTTTAAAATTAAAATGAGGTGTTGCAGTCAATTAGGTAGCAGGGTGGGCACTACAATACTTACTGGGTGAAGGGGCACTGTAGACTGGTACTTTTTGTTTCCTGGGCATCTATTGAAAGTTAATGTACCCCCTTGGCAAGGGTACTAGCCAGTCAGATGCCAGGAAATAAAAAGCCCATTTTCTAACTTGAAGTAGTGCATGTCCACCACAACCCTTTGCTTCTTGCCTGCATGCCAGTTAGTAATGCACCTTATATACAGTATGTCTCATGTATGCTACACTGGTATACTATTGTAAGGAAACTATGGGAATCTATTATAAAGGAGAGGATAGTGGAATTCCTGAATGCCAATGGCCTGCAGGACTCCAGTCAGGATGGATTTATCTGTGGGAGGTCATGCCAGACAAACCTGAATGAATTCTTCTATTGGGTGACAAAGGCCATGAATAGGGTCAAGCTGTAGATGTCCTGTACTGTACCTAGAGTTTAGCAAAGCTTTTGACTTTGTCCCACATGGGAGGTTGGTAAAGAAACTGGGTGATGTGAGGTAGGGGATACGATAACAAGGTGGGTACAAAATGTGTTGGGTATGAGGACCAGGAAAGTAGTCCTAAATCAAGACACCTCAGTGGCATAGGAAAGCAAGAGTGGAGGGACTCAGGGTGGACTGGTCCTTTTTTACATATTTATTTGTGACACTGGGTATGCTATGCCACTGTGCAGACAATGCCAAGATCTGTGATACATTGGACACTAAGAAGGGAGTAAGGGAGGATCAGGAAACACTGGAAAAGTAGTTGAAGATGTGGTAACTGAAATGTAATGCCAAAAAGTGTGAGATAATGCACATAGGGACCAAGAACCCAAGAATGGAATTCAGAATGGCTGGGGTGAAAGTGGAATGTACAGTAGAGGAAAAAGACCTGGTGATGATAATGCTGGAGCACATGAAGGCATCAGCACAGTGTAAGAGGGCTGTGAGAAAGGTAAGTCAGATGTCTGGATGTATTGGGAAGGGGATCAGTAGCAGAAACAGGGAGGTAATATTGATGTTGTATAGATCACTGGTTCAATCACACCTAGAGTACTGCATGAAGTTTTAGAGCCCACGCTTGAAGAAGAATCAGGATAGGGTGCAGACAGCACAAAGAAGAGCTACCAAAAGAATACAGGGGCAACAAGGGAAAGCTTTTGATGTGCACTTGGGTGGTACAATATGTACACTCTGCAGGACAAGAAGAAGAAAGGAGTCAGGACTGAGATGTTCAAGTACAGTTCCAGCAAAAGACATAGTCAGATATTTCCAGATATTTTGCAATATTTTTAAGAGATTTTCTCTCATGGCTCTACTGTTAATGCTGATTTAAACAGCAGCTTATCAAATTCTAAGGCAGTCACTAGAAAAGGCAGACCACTAGTAGGGCTTCAGAATAAAGGGAACACCCTCTGGCCCTGCCCATTGCAACTGGTAGAGTTAAAACCTCAGATGATTCCAACTGTCTGTACCACCTCATTCATGGAGAGAAAGCAGGGGGTGCACCCACTCCATTTTCCAGTGCTACAATATAGGGACAAATGAGTGTGATTAGTGTAGCGTGTGGGGTGTGCATAGGGAGTGGTTCTGGGGTGGGGGGGGGCTGGTGAGATACAGGTGGAGGAAAGGGAAAAGAAGGGTTGAAGATCCCTTACTGGCAACCTTCTTTTGTTTTCCTCACCTAGCCTAGAGTATTACAGTAAGAAACATATTGTTATTCTAGTGATATAAATGTCCAAATAAGTGTTCATATCTCCACTGGTCCACCGGTCTGGTTTAAATAAGCACTATTCAATTTTCTTCTCTTGTAATCCCATACCTTTTGTAGAATACTCACAAAACACAGATGTAGTACACTTCTTTTTGCAATAGTCTGTTTTCCAAATTGCCTTCTCTAGAATTCATGTTTATTTTTTCTAGTCCACAAAACCTCAGTGATGCCATATTGTCTCTCTCCTTGTTGTAGTGAGCTGCAACTGTAGAGTTATTGCACTTTTATGTTCACTAACTCTTACCTTTAAAGGTCTATTAGTCTTACCAGCATATATTTGATTACATGGATGTTCCAGGGCATAGACCAAATGTGGTCATTTATAAAAAATGCCTTTTCCATTTGGGCTTTTGAAACTGTCCATGTTCCTGATATTGTGCCAATGTGGATAACTGCCAAAGGGGAAATTCCCATTTTTGGTGATCCTGATAAAAATCTTACTCTATTTTCTTTAACAGGTGAATGGTTGACATTAACCATTTGATCCATAAGTGGTCTGCCCTTCTTAGAAATGATAAATAGGGGTCTTTAAAGATCTTTTTTTCCTTTCTCATCTCCTGGTACTATATCTAATATATCTCAGAATCAGACCACACAAGGGCACTTAGACTTCAAATGGATAGATTTCAGAAAGATGGGTGAATACATCAGGGATGACCTAGCAGGGTGATGACCCAGGTGGGGTGGAGAAACAGTGGGTGAAGCTAAAAGAGGGCATAGTAAAGACAACAAACCTCTGCATCAAGTAAGTAAGGAAAAGCAAGAGGAGCAAACCTTTATCAATGCCAAATGTTTGTTGCTTGCATTGCTGTAGTGCACATTTTTATTATATGTTTACCCAGGATAGACCAGATGAGATGCAGTATCTCATTTTCAGTGGTGTCCTGCTTTTACACGGTTTTTTCATGTAATATTTTAATGTGATTTTCCATTTTAAATATAAAGTATGTATTTCATACTAAGAACCAAAAATGGACAAAAACAAAATAAAAAAAAATAAAATGAGAAATGATTCTTAGAGGAATATCTCCAGTCCATGTCATAACGGGGGGGGGGAAGGGGATCAACAAATGCATCTAATTCAAGTGTCTGTAGCAGAGAGCATAACAGAGGCATTTGCCTCTTTATTAGACCAACTGTTTTCTAACATGTTCCTTAGTTATTCAATCCTTCACTCAGGAAACCTGGCCAACTATGCAACTATGTAAAGTTCACAATAATGAATCTTCAGGGGGACTCAACACAGGTTGACAGCTGAGCAAAATCAAGTTTCAAATTTACATCCCAGAACCCTCAGCAGCTTCAGCTGCAGCAGACATCTCCAATTCTGATATAGTAGGAGAATCAGACCCCTCTTTGGACTCCTTACAATGACCCCTCAGAAATTCTGCCAATTGGTCAATCTCAAAAAATATAAAGGTTTTCCCATTGTGTCCAATTTGCTCCTTTGCTGGTGCAAGTAGCTGAAACTGAGCTCCCAGCTCTAGAACATCTTGTCTATATGACAAAAACTTCCTCCTTCGTTGTTGTGTAGAGTATGCAAAATCTGGAAAAACATTAAACCTGCTTTTACACATTTTTTGATTGTATTTACCTAGGATAGATCAGCTGAGAGGCAATATTTAATTTTCAGTGGGCTCCCACATTTGGACCCCAAATTTACAAGTCTTTTTATGATTTGAAGTTATGATCAAGACAGATGGAATTTATTAAATCAGATCCGAAAGGTGATTTCACTGTGCAACTGCCAAAACAGGTTTGGAGGAGATTTGAAAAATGATGCCTGTCATGTTCAAGAGGTAAGTAACACAAGGGACATGTTGAACATTAGGAGCCCAGATCTGCAAAATAAAGTTATGAGTAAATGTTGGAACAATTCAACATATCTTCATAACTTAGTTTTTTTTTTCCCTTCACATTTTGACCCCACATTTTCAACAGTCTTTTTATGACCACTTCTAAACATTACTGGTGTCCTTTATAATACACTGGCCAAAATGTAATTTTCACACCACAAGTGTGAAAATACATTTTGGCCAGGATTTGAAAAATGGCAGCTGTCATATTCATGAGGCGGTGTGAAAAAATGGCTATGTTGAAAATTTGGGGTAAAAATATTGAAAATTACCAAAGTTATGAGTGTGCATTGAATAGTATCAAATTTGTTGTTATTCAATATTTTTACCCCAAATTTTCAGCATAGCCTTCTTATGATCCCACCTCATGAACAAGGTTGGAAAAAAAATTCAAATCCTGCCTGAAAGGTGATTTTATGCTACAAGTGTGAAAACAATTTTCCCAAGATTTGAAAATGACAGCTGTCACATTCATAAGGTGGTGTGAAACAGTGGCTATGTTGAAAATTTGGGGTCAAAATGTTGAAAGTTACTAAGTTACAAGTGTGTATTGAAAAATGTCAATGCACATTCATAACTTTGTTGTTTTTTAATATATTTACCCAAATTTTCAGGACTGCCTTCTTATGATCCCACCTCATGAACAAGGGTAGAGAACACTTTCAAATCCTGCTTGAAATGTTACTTTGTGTAGTGACTGCAAACCACCTTTCAGGTTGCATTTGAATAACTTCATCATCCTTGTTCATGAGGTATAGTCCTAAAAAGGCAATGTTGAATATTTAGGGAAAAAATATTGAAAAGTGACCAAGTTATGAGGACAAGTTCAAAACCCATTGAAATACATTGAACCACATACCTGCTTTCCTCTGTTCCCAGTCCTACATTGAAGTGTGAAGATGTGTTTCTGGTTCAGAGAGGATTATGATTTGGACCCCAGTAAGTAAGTAAGAGGTGTGGGGGGTGTTAGATAGTGGGTGCTGAGTGGGAGGGTTGGTGGGGGAAGGGTAGAAGTGGCAGGGGGCTGGCTGCAGCAACTGACATTGATGGACCTTTTTCGTTTTTTACAGAGTGTATAAAAATAGAAAAAGACTATGAGGGAATATTTCAGGTACTGACACTGTGAATTTGGAACCCCAGTGTCAGTGTTATGTTTGGCAGCATTGGGGGTGAGCTCCAGAGTGTTGCGCAGTGAAAACTGATGGGGTGGTGGTACTAGCTGACACCTGGGACTGGTCATCCCAGTGTCAGAAAATTAAAAAGGAAGGGATGGAAGAGACTGAGGGATGTGTTTCTTTATTTCAGGTACTGACACTGGGAATTGGACACCCCAGTGTTGGTGTTATGTTTGGTGGCACAATGGTGGACTCCCCAGTGCTGCACACTGAAAATGGGTGGAGAAGGGGGTACTAGCTAGCACCAGGAATTGGGAAACCCAGTGTCAGAAAATTAAGAAGGAAGGGTTGGGGGGATTGAAAACCTGAGGAGTGGTCCTGGGTATGGTAGCAGGACTTCAATGTGAAAAAGTACAAAATCTAATACTTAGGGCACAGAACTCCAGATGCAGAATACAAAATGGTTGAGTAGGTAATGATAACCACCAAACAGGAAAAGACCTGAGCCTAATCATGTCTGATGACCTATTGGCGGCCAGGTAGTGCAACAGCACAGCTGTGAGCACCACTGGGATGATGGGGTGCATAAGAAGGGGTATCACTAGCAGAAAGAGGAAGGTGGTATTGCCTCTGTATAGATCGCTGGTAAAATGACACATAGAGTACGTTGTCCAGTTCTGGAGACCATGTCATAAAAGGACATAGACAGAGTGGAGGCTGTCCAGAGGTGGGCAACTAAAGTGGTGCAGGATCTGTATCAAAACTCTATGAGCAGAGACTAAAGGATCTTAACATGTATACCCTGGAAGAGAGAAGGGAGAGGGGGTTATAGTAGAGACCTTTCAGTACCTCATGGGAGTAAATAAGGTACAGGGTGGAATTATTTTTCAGAAAAAAAAATGCTCAAGAACAAGGGGACATGCAATGAAGCTGGTGGGAGTAGATTCAGGAGAGATGTGAGGAAGTACTTCATGGAGAGAGTGGTGGATGCCTGGAACAGTCTTCTAGCAGAGGTACTGGGAGCAAAACCAGTGGTGAGGTTCAAGAATGCATGGGATAGGCATGAGGGAATCTTAGTGGTAAGGAAGAGGGGGAGAAATAGCTGAAGGTCAGGTAGGGTCTGCGGTGCCACTGTATGTTGGGCAAGTGGCCGAGAAGTACTTATCCGCCATCAAATTCAATGTTTCTATTATCAAGTGTAAGGGCACAACTGGTTAATGCTGGCCATGCACCTCATAAAAACCCCATTTTGTTACCCATTTATATTTGTAGGTTCACTTTTGTTATTATTTTTGCCTTTTTAAATGTACATCTTAACTTACATAATACTGCAACTATGCAAATTTAATTGTAAAATCTGCTTCCTCTGTTCAGGCTGCTAAAACATTTTCAGAAGGGACTTGTGTGGCCTAAAGCTTGCAAACTGCTACTACTATTTACAATTTATTTGTGCAATAAAAGAGATCACAATCTTCAAGAATCCAGTTAAAAAGTACCAAACACAATAAAGTCTTAGTACAGTTACATTATGCAGTTACCTTCCCTTAGGAAGCCAGTGTGGCGAAGCGCAGGGGTTAGCGGTGGCTGGTGCAGTGGACCGGGTAGGTTGTTTGCAATTGAAATTTGTAAAAATCATTGCATATTTATGGGTAGCGAAGTTTGAGCACTTTATTCAAAGGACTTTAAAAAAGCACTTTTTGGAAAAGCACTATTTGTAACCAACTGAATGTTGTATATATGAATGAAATAAATCAAAAAGTTACAGTGCATTATAATGCCCATGTTGCTTTTTGTTTTGATTAGAACTTCTTTATTGTTATTCACATCCTACCATATTTGCTCACCATTATTCAAACAGCATCATATAGGATATTATTTATAGAGTCAATAAGCTGTGACTCCATTTTTGGTTTCAGCAAGCCTGTAATTTAGGTACAGCACAGGTTCTTTTTTGTGTTTTTTCACCTTAAACTAAATACCCTACAGTGTTCATATATACTAGGTACTTTGTTTACAAATCCACACTTGGGAGGGTTTCCAGGCTCTTTTGGTTTACTAAATTATATATAAAACATATGCAGGAGTTGACTGTGTGATACATCATTTATCTTTTCTAGTTGCCATCGATCTCAAGTCAAGAGCAAACATATGATTTAAACTAAATCGGGGGGGGTAGGGAAAATGACACAAGTTGAAATGCCAAAAGATAGGAGTGTCAGGGGTATTCAGACCCCCCCTGAAAAATGCAGAATTGTTAAGCAATAAAATGCCTAGAGGTAAGGGGGCGGGGAGGGTAATTGGTGGAAGGAACTTTCCACAAATGCCAGAAGCCTGGGAAATAAGATGGTAGATTTAGAAGCATTAATGGAGGGGGAGGGTTTGGATATTGCAGCAGTAATGGAAACCTGGTGGTCTGAGCATCAAGACTGGGAGGTGGGGGTCCCAGGGTACAAGTTGTTCAGGTGAGATAGGATAGGCAGGAAGGGAGAAGGAGTGGCGTTATACGTTAGGGAGGGAATTAAGGTCATGGAAGGGAAGGAGGAGCAGGGTGAAGTGGAAAGCTTATAGGTCACACTGGAGAGGAATGTTGGGGCAGCATTAAGACTAGTGGGTGATATACAGACCCATACGCAGAGTGAGGAACAGGATATACAGATGCTGTGGGAGGTTCAAAGAATGGCCCAGAAGGGGGAGAGTCTACTGGTGGGAGATCTGAATCTCCCAGATATAGACTTGGATATCGCATCGGCTAGGTTGGCTAGGAGTGGGGAGATCCTAGGGACACTCCAAGGTGCCTTCCTGCATCAGCTAGTTAGGGAGCCCACAAGAGAGGGTGACATGCTTGATGTGGTCCTTACCAATGGAGACAGTGTAGTGGGAATGGAGGTAGGGGCCAACCTGGGAGATAGTGACCACAGTACCATGGGCTTCTAGGTCAGAGCAGGATATGAGACTAGTAGTGCCACCACAAAGGTACTAGACTTCAGGCAGGCAGATTTTCCCAGGATGAGGGAGATTTTCCGGGAGGTAGTGAGAGGGTGGGAGGTGATGGGAGGAGGGGCGGAGGATTTATGGAAAAAGATCAAGAGGGGGCTCCTTAAAGTGACAGAGGGATGTGTAAGAAGGGTGAGGAACAACAAGAGATGGAGGAGGACACTGTGGTTCAATAAGGAAGTGAAGGGGACAATCGGGGAGAAGAAAAGGGCATTCAGGAAATATAAGAGGACACAGGGAAAGTTGGATAGGGAAATTTACAAAGAGAAGCTGTGGGTGGCAGGGTGAAGGATTAGCATGGCTAAAGCAGAAACTGAGGAGAGAATTGCTAAGCAGGCCAAAAGTAGGGGACAAGACATACTTTTGGTACATTGGGGAAAGAAGGAAGGCAAGACAGGGGATGGAAAGGATTAAGGGGGAGGGGGGATTGCAGGTGGAAGGGGATTTCAAGAAAGCTGAAGTGCTGAATGGTTACTTCAGCTCATTTTTATGTTGCTTGCAAGCATGTGCAAGAAACCTAGTGCCATCATCGGAGATTTCGGAGGTGTGTCACCTCCTCCTTCAATTCAGTCAGTGAGCTGGCAGGCGCGGCCTTGAAGCCACTGCATTTTGGAGCTGTCTCTGCGACGCTCCAAAATGCAGTGGCATACAGTTGAAAGGAGCTACGCTTAGTGAGCAGAGATAAGAAGCGAGCTCCCCCCACACGCAGGCATGCACACCCTCAACGTCACTGTGTAGCCGACGGGGCGCCTAACCCGCTGGCTGAGCTCGTCCCCAGTTGTAGGTGCCATGCCTGGAGCCCACCCCAGCGTGGCAATCAGTCCATAGGCCAGCGGGTTGTCCAATCCCGTCGGCTGAACGCCCCCAGCGATCCTTGTGCCACGCTGAGAGCCCACCCCAGTGGGCAAACGGTCCCATGACATCTTTTTTTATTTTTAACCTGAAAACGAAACGGTCTCCTGAGCATCTCCCGACCCCTTCCCACAACCCACACCCACCCACTGCGCACCCAGCCTCCCACGCCCTCACCCCATACTACCTCCGGACCCGCGTGACGATCTTCGTGGACTGGGAACACGCCTGCACTCTTCAAAGCCGATCGCGAACTGAGGAATGCCGGTAAGCTGCATAATGGCCTAGATAGGGGGGTTTCAACTTTGTTGCATATCTCAGGCATTTTTAGAAATTTTTGCACCAAATTTTCAACATGGGGTTTTGGGACCCTTCTCATGAATGATGTCACTGTCATGGCGTTATTTGGGCCAAAGGGTGATTTCGTGCAGTGACTGCAAAATCACCCTTCGGCCTGAATATGCCATGACAGTGACATCATTCATGAGAAGGGTCCCAAAAACCCTATGTTGAAAATTTGGTAAAATTCCAAAATGACTGTTTTATTTAGCTGCATTGCGCAGTTCCTACGCAGGCTGGTATTCGCTGAAATTTCAATATTTTCACTCCAGATTTTCAACATTGCCATTTTACCACACCTTCTTATGAGTAGTATAGCTGTCTTTTCACATCTCACCCAAAATGTGTTTCTGCCCATGAAGCAGAATGGCGCAGTCGGTGTGCTAAATCAATGTGCGGGACAAATTAAGAAAATCACAGTGACACTGTTCATGAGCAGAGGTCTTAAAATTGCTATGTTGAAAATTTGGTGAAAAAATTTCTAAAAATGACTGTTTTACGAGCGTGCATTGCGCAGTTCCTACGCACGCTTGTAAGTTAGCAAATTTTCAATATTTGCACTCCAATGACTTCCAAATACCTAAACAGCACATAGAAGCAAGCAACATTTGGCATTGACAAATGCTTGTTTACAATGGAGGGGGTCAGAAGGTGACCAAAGCTAAGTGAGAAGGAAAAGAGGAGAGGGGGTGGATCCCAGCCCAATCAGTGTGGAAGAGGTAAAGGAGGAATTAGATCAGTTGAGGGTGGACAAGGCCATGGGACCAGATGGTCTTCACCCTAGGGTGCTCAGGGAATTAAGGGAAGTACTGGCAGAACAACTGGTGGGGTTGTTTAACTTGTCCCTGGATACAGAGTGGGTACCAGAGGACTGGCTGAAGGCAGACGTGGTGCCAATTCATAAAAGTGGCAGCAGGGAGAAAGTGGTCAATTATCCTCCAGTCAATGTCACATCGGTGGTGGGTAAAGTAATGGAGGCAATATTGAAACAAAGGATGATTTGATATTTGGAAGAGGTGGTGCTGCAAGACATTCAGCAGCTTGGCTTCACTTGGGGCGGGTCATGTCAGACAAACTTGATTGAATTCTTTGATGAGGTGACGAGGGTGGTTGATCATGGTGGGGCAATGGACATGACCTACCTAGACTTCAGGAAGGTCTCTGACACGGTGCCTCACAGAAGGCTGGTTAATAAGTTGGGAAGTCCAGCGGTGGGGTAAAAAAATAGTAAGATGGGTGGAGAGCTAGCTAACAGAGAGAAACCAGAGGGTGATGGTCAGTGGGGTGCACTCTGGGGAGACTGTGGTGTCGAGTGGGGTCCCTCAGTGGTAGGTGCTGGGGCCCATTCTGTTTAACATCTACATCAGCGACATAGCAGAGGGGCTTCAAGGGAAGGTCTGCCTTTTTGCAGTTGACACAAAACTCAATAACAGGGTAGATACCCGGGGGTGGAGGCAATGAAGAATGATATAAGGTTACTGGAAGAGGGATTGGAACCATGGCAGCTGAAATTCAATGCCAGAAAATGCAAAGTGATGCACTTGGGGAGGAGGAATCCAAATACCACATGTGCACTGGAGGGGGGGGGAGAAAATGGCATCAGCCAGGCAGGAGAAGGATCTAAGGATCATAATCGCAAATGACCTTAAGGTGGGGACCCAGTGCAGCAAAGCAGTAGGCAAGGCTAACATGATGTTGGCATGCATAGGGAGAGGGATAATCAACAGAAGGAGGGAGGTGCTGATGCCACTTTACAGCTCCATGGTGAGGTCACACCTGGAGTATGGGATACAGTTCTGGAGGCCCCATCTAAGAAAGGACATAGATGGCATGGAAATGGTGCAGAGAAGGGCCACTAAAATGGCGCATGGGCTAAAAGGGATGGCATAAGATGAGAGGTTGAGGGAACTGGATTTGTATCCTCCGGAGATAAAAAGAGAATGAGGGGACATGATTAAACATTCAAGTATGTGAAGGGGATCAATACAGTGGGAAAGAGCTTATTTACAGGGAAGTTAGATACAAGAACTAGGGGGCATGGACTGAAGGAGGAGGGGGGAAGGTTTAGGGGAAATGTTAGGAAGTATTACTTCACAGAGAGAGAGTGTTTGAGCCCTGGAACAGACTACTAGAGGAGGTGGTGAGTGCCAGTACAGTGAAGGGATTCAAGAGGGCCTGGGACAAGCACAGAGGGTTGTCGAAGGGAGGACGAGGAGAATCTTGGGGGAAGGGGTGACAGGTAGAGGAAGGGAATGGGCAGACTCAATGGGCCAGGAGGGCCCTTTTCTGCCATCACATCTATGAATCTATGAATAACCTCATGAGTGGCGGAGCCACGAGTCATGGTTATGAGAGGGCAATGGGAACTAGAAAAGATAAATGATGTATTACATAGTCACCCCCCACCTATTTCATTTATGCAATAGGGGAAGACCTCATGTGACACTCCACATAAGTTGTAGTTTGTCTAGTTTTCTCTTTAAAAAAATGCAATGTTTTAGGGTTTTTTTTTTATGATAGTATGTCTTTCCACTTCTGGTTTGACTTTTTGTCACGTCATTGATATGACAGCATACCCGCTGATTGGTGGAGACAGCAAGATTTGAAAAAGTTGAGGGGAAAATGGTGGCTCCCTTTATTGAGTGCAGCTGCTTCTCTGCACTGCTAGTGATTATTGAGAGCAGAAGGAAGTATTATGAAGACTTTTCGATGTTTTTTAATGTTTATTTATTTTGGTAGCTATACGAATTTTTATAAATTGTGTTATCAGTCAGCATTTCCATTTGCAGCACGGAAAACTGAGATGACAGACAGATCGAGCGGTGAGACTACAGCAGATCGAGTGGTGCATGCTGGCTGTAGACAGGTAAGAAAAGCCAGAGGAATTTATACCCATTTGGAGAAAAGGTACAGGTTATGATGGATGCATAGAAACATAGAACTTACCGGCAGAAAGGGCCCATCAGGCCCATCCAGTCTGCCTAGCAAACCGCTAGGACTTCCCTTCTGCCCCCCCCCCGAACTACCAGTCCCTTGTGTCTGTTCCATGCTCTCTTGAAACCCCCACAGTTCCTGTCTCCACCAACTCTCCTAGGAGTTTGTTCCAGCTGTCCACCACCCTCTCTGTAAAGTAGACTTTTCTGATGTGCCCCCTGACTCTCCCCCCTACTATTTGCATATCATGGCCCCTTGTTTTTGATTTATCCTTTAGCTGGAAGATATCCCCTGCTGGTACCTTGCTGAAACCCTTGATATACTTGAAGGTCTCAATTATGTCCCCCCTTTCCCTCCTCTGTTCGAGGGAGTACATGTTGAGGTCCTTCAGCCGTTTCTCATATGACAGATGACCGAGTCTCCCTACCATTTTTGTCGCCCATTTCTGGATACGCTCTAACCTCTCCACATCCTTCCTAAGGTATGACCTCCAGAACTGGACTCCATACTCAAGGTGTGGCCTGACAAGCTGCCTGTACAAGGGCTTTATGACCTCCCTCCTCCTGCTAGTTATTCCCCTGCCGACACAACCCAGCATCCTACTGGCCCTTGCCACCGTCTTCTTACATTGCTTCGCCACTTTCAGGTCCCATGAAATGTATATGCCAAGGTCTCTTTCCAGCTCGGTAACCTCAAGGTCTTGCCCTCCCATACTGCATTTTGTGCCCTGATTATTTTTGCCTAAGTGCATGATTTTGCATTTTTTGGTTTCAAAGGTCAATTGCCATTCCCTGAACCATCCCTCCAGCTTCTCCAAATCCCTACTCATACTCTTAATCCCCTCAGGCACATCTATGCTATTGCAGACTTTCATTTCATCCACAAATAGACAAACTCTTCCCTCTAGCCCCTCCACTATGTCCCTTATAAATATATTGAAAAGGAGTGGCCCCAGTACTGACCCTTGAGGTACCCCACTGGTGACCATACCTTCCCTTGATGGTACCCCATTAACAATTACCCTCTGCCCCCCCAGCCAGTTTTGCATCCACCTAACCACTAGCGGTCCCAGCCCAATGCATCTCATTTTGTGTAGTAGTCTCCTGTGCAGCACAGAATCAAGCCCCTTATTAAAGTTGAGATACGCAATGTCTGTAGATCCCCCCTGATCCAGTACCCTGGTGATCCAGTCAAAGAACTCTATCAAGTTTGTTTGGCATGACCTTCCCTCAGTGAAACCGTGTTGCCACCGGTCCAGAAGACCATTGGTCTCCAGGTAGCTTTAGATTCTCTTCTTGAGCAGTTTCTCCATGAGCTTACCCACCACTGATGTTAAGCTCACCTGCCTATAGATGCCTGGTTCCTCCTTGTTCCCCCCCTCATGAAGGGGACCACATCTGCCCTTCTCCAGTCATCAGGGATCTCCACCATTTCCAAGGACCTGTTCAAGAGACTGGTCAGAGTTTCTGCTAGCACTTTGCTGAGCTCCCTCAGTACCTTGGGGTGCAACCTATCTGGCCCCATTGCCTTATCCACCTTTAAACCCTCAAGTTCCCTCAGGACTTCCTCAACTTGAAATGGACTGGAATCAACCCCCCCACACACACATCACCTCATGTTCCCTGATTTTCTTGCTATCTCCCTCCTTTTCAACCATGAACACCAATCAAAAGTAGCTATTACATATTTCTACCTTCCCACAGTCATCCTCCACCAACTTCCCCCCATTTTTCAACCTGATTATCCCTGCCCTTGACCTTCTCCTTTCGCTCACATACCAGAAGAAGGTTTTATCCCCCACCTTGACTGTGTTGACTATTTTCTCTTCCGTTCTTGCCTGTGCCCTCCTGATCTCGCTACCTGCTTCCCTCTGCTTCTCCTGGTATAAAGCCCTATCCTCCTCCCTCTGTGTCCTCTTATACCTCCTAAACACCTTTTTCTTTTCCCTGACCTTCTCTGCCACCTCTTTATTGAACCAAAGGGGCTTCCTCCTTTTCCTGTTTTTAGTTACCCTCCTAACATAGATGCTAGTGGCCTCAATTATTCCTCCCTTTATTTTACCCCACATTTCCTCCACCCTCTTAGTTTTCCCACCCCAACTAGTGCTTGATGAACACTTTCCCCCATTTTCTGAAAGTCTACATGCCTGAAGTCTAGCACCTTCACTCTTGGCCGACGTACCTCAGCAGCAGACTTTTTTAACAGTGAACCAGAAAGTACTATGGTCACTTGTGCCTTGGTTCTCTTCTATGGATATCTCACCCACCCGTTCCCCATTCATAAGTATTAGATCAAGGATTTTCCCCTCCCTGGTTGGTTCTCTTGTGAGCTGTTTCATGAGTGCCCCCTGTAGGGAGTCCATGATCTCCCTGCTGCAGGCAGAAACTGCTGATGGAGCACCCCAATCCATGTCTTGCAAGTTGAAGTCCCCCATCAGCAACACCTCCCCTTTGTCCATCATTCTCTGAATCTCCTCCATCATTTCCCTATTCACCACCCCCTGCTACACTGGTCTGTAAATCACCCTGGTACATATTGTCTCTCCCTTCCCTGTGTCCAGTGATACCCATAAAGTATCTAACATCCCCCACTTACCCATTACATCCGTAGCCTTAATGTTTTCTTTCACATATAGGGCAACCCATCCCTCTCTCTTATCCACCCTTTCCTTTCTAAAAAGTACATGCCCTGGTATTGCCATGCCCCAGTCCTGGCCCTCATAACCCCATGTCTCTGTGATTCCCATGGTATCCAGGTCCACCTCAGCCATGACCGCCGTTAAGTCTGGGATCTTGTTTCCTAGGCTTCTGGCATTGGTGCACATAGCTGTCCATATGCTTGACCCATTTAGTTGTCTCCCATTGCTTGTTGCCTTCCCTACTCCTCTAATCTTGTTCTTTCCATCCTGGGGGGAGGGCTGATAGCCCCCATTTATCCATCCTATGGTGTGTGAATTTTTTCTAACCCCTCCACTTCAGTTTAAATTGTAGTTCTATTTTATGAAATCTCCCAATTTGCACCTTAGCACTGCTGTGCCTTCTCTGTTCAGGTGCAGCCCACCTGGGGCAAATAGGCTGTCATTCCTCCATGTTGTGCCCCAGTCCCCTACTAATCCATACCCCATCTGTACACACCATCCCACCAGCCACCTATTAAAGTCCTCAATGCTCAGCCCCTTCTCTGAGCTTGCTGTAGGTACAGGCAACACTTCTGAAAAAGCTAAAGATCTGATGGATAATATGGATCCTGAGTGGTACAGAGAGTGAGAGTGCTGAAGTGGTGGTGGGGGGGAGAAAAGATGTAGCAGCGAGGGGGAGTAGAAAATGCGTAGCTTGAGGTAAGGTGAACAATGATATGTGCAGTGAGAAGTGGTTATAAAGAAAGAGAATTTCACAGGAAATGTGCTTGTGTGATCTGGTGCTTTGCAGAGGTTTAGCAGTTTGGAGGACAGCGATGTTGTTGGAGTATGTAGAAGAGGAGTGTTAACTGAGTGGGAGCTTAGTTGTTTGGAGTACTTCAGTGGTTGCTAAAGAAGTAATGCTGGGGGGGGCACGCCTGACATTGGAACTGTGTGGATAAATAAATTTATCCAGACAGTTACTCAGATAAACATATTTATTACACTCCATTTAAGTCCACCCCATTGCATAAATGTATATAGAAAGACTACATGTCAGTTTGTTACAGGCTATTCACCCCGCAACAGGTTTCTTCCTCCAAATCTCAGGAACTGTTACAGGAAAATGAATACTTCCCAGTGTAAGGTGAGTTATTCATTTAGGCGGTTCAAAAAATATAAATAAAATCACGCTGTGGTGTTACATTTAAATAGGAGAAGGGAGCAAAGAGTTGCAGGGTGAATTGCCCATAGTGAATTGACGTGTCCCCATAGAGAGAGAGATGAGAGCGTATCTGATAGATAAGTGTCAGATATGAGGAAATAGGAGTCTAACATGCCATAAAGTCCCGAAGGGTGAGTGGCGTTTATGAGCTTGTTTACCCCCAAGATAGTGATATGTTTTATGCAGTGTATTACATTAGGTTGGTCTGTTTTGCTTTAAGATACCATGTGCTTTTTATTGTGCATAGCTTGTTTATTATGTTTGCCTAAGTTAGAGTATTTCCATAGTGCAGTGGTGTTCCTGCTATAGTGTTCACCTTGGTGAGGTTTCTTTTTCAGGATGGCACAGAAGGAAGCAACGTGGAAGACAACAGCTAAAGTGGTAGGTAAGTGACTTGGGGAGGCTGACATTGTGCAGTGTAGCTCAAGGACATTCTCCCTATTTATTATTATTTTTATTTAGGGGCATCAAAGGAAGAGGTGTGGATACTAGTCCACTTACAGAGGAGAGAGTCCTGAAAGGACTTGCAAATCTTAAAGTGAACAAGGCAATGGGGCCAGACAAGATACATCCAAGGTTATTGAAGGAGCTCAGAGAGGTGCTGGCTGCACCTCTGACAGTCTTATTCAACCACTCACTGGAAATGGGTGCGGCTCTGGAAGACTGGAGGAAGGCAGGTGTAGTACCTCTTCACAAAAGTGATAGCAGGCAGGAGGGTGGCAATTACAGGAAAATCAGCCTGACTTCAGTGGTGGATAAATTACTGGTACTGCTACTGAAAGGAAGGACTGTGGAATATCTTGAATCCAGTGGCTTACAGGATCTGAGGCAGCATGGATTCACTAGGGAGAGGTCATTTCAAACTAATCTTATAGATGTATTTGACTGGGTGACCAGGGACCTAGATCAAGGTGGAGCCGTTGATGTGGCCTACCTAGATTTCAATAAGGCCTTCAACACTGTTCCACATAGGAGACTTGTAAACAAGATGGGCAGCATAGGAGTGGGACTAAAAGTGGTAAGCTGGGTAACTAAGTAATTGGTTGGAGGTTATGCGACAGAGGGTGGTTGTAAACGGAGTTCATTCCAAGGAAGGGAGGGTGACTACTGGGGTGCTGCAAGGATCAGTACTGGAGCCAATCCTCTAATATCTTTATAAGCGACATTGCAGATGGACTAGAAGAGAAGGTATGTCTTTTTGTAGATGACATAAAAATCTGCAATAGAGTGGACACTCCAGGGGGAGTAGAAAAATAAACAGAGATCTAGGTAAGCTTAAAGAGTGGTCTAGAAAGTGGCAACTAAGTTTCAGTGTGAAAAAAGTGCAAAATCATGCACATGGGGCATAGAAACCCAGGGTCAAAGTACAAAATGGGGGAGATGTACTAGTGACCACCAAACAGGAACGAGACCTAGGTGTTATATCTGATGACCTTAAGGTGGCCAGACAGTGTGCCAAGGCAGTGGGGAGAGCCAGTGGAATGCTAGGGTACATAGGAAGGGGTATCACCAACAGAAAGAAAGAGGTGATGATACCTCTGTATCAGTCTCTGGTGAGGCCCCACTTATAGAGAACTGTGTCCATTTCTGGAATCCTAATCTCCAGGGGGACCTAGGCAGAGTATAAGGGACATCCAGAGGATGGCAACTAAAATGGTGCGGGATCTGCATCAAAAGCCCTATGAAAACAGACTGGAGGACCTCAATATGTACACATTGGAGGAAAAGAGGGAGAGAGGAGATATGATAGAAACTTTCAAATACCTCAAGGGAATAAATAAGGTTCAAGAGGGAAGCCTTTTTCAGAGAAAGGATGCACAAGAACAAGGGATCGTGCGATTAAGCTGGAGGAGGGTAGAATCAGGGGAAATGTAAGGAAACACTTCTTCAGAGAAAGGGTGGTGGATGCCTGGAACAACCTCCCTGAGGAGGTGGTGGGAGCAAAACAGTAATGGGATTTAAAGGAAAGCTATCCTCATCTAGAAACCCCCAACCCCAAAGCTTTCCCCCCCCAATTAGACTTTTCGGCTATAATAAAAGCATTTTTTTCAAATTGTAACTTACTTTATTTTATTTTTTAAAAGTCCACAATCCCCAAACATGGCAGATGCTGTGCAGGTCTATTTCCCATGAAAGTGCGGAGACGTACCTTTCACCTTAATACAAACGTATTTAGGCGAGCGGTGCAGAGCCGCACTTTCATAGGAAATGGACCCACGCAGTATCTGCCATGTTTGGAGATTCTTTAAGAAGCCATGGGACAGGTATAAGGGAACCTTAGAAGTAAGGAAATGGGGGGGGGGCATAAGGTAACCTTAGAAGTAAAGAAAGGGGGTAAAGCTGCAGATCAAGTAGGGTCTACGGTGTGACTGTAGGTAGAGAAAAATTGTCAGACTACAGTAGGTGGGCCAAGCGGTCCTTATCTGCCCTCAAATTCTATGTCTCTATGTTTCTTTACACAGGTTAGCTTTGGTTTCTGGATTGCGACTGCTTGGCAAGTGGTATGAAGGCTGCAGCAAATCTTGTTGGTAGTAATTCAGGGCAGGGAGGCTGACTTTGTGCAACGTAGTTCAGGGACACTTTCTTTACACAGGTTAATTTTGTTTTACAGGTGTGTGGCTGTTTGGCAAGTGATGAGGGGATGATATTGTGCAGTTTAGGCTAGGGACACATTATTTATACATGTCTATTGTTTCTTGTTGCAGGGGCTGCAGTTGGAGAGGCTGTTAAGGCTATAATGTGGGTGATTTGTTGGCTGTTGTTACATGTGTTGTTTGTGTGGTTGTTACAAATGATAATAGTATTGTACTGTAATAATGTATATATATATATATATATATATATATATATATAGTATCTATAATTTTAATAGTCAATGACTATGTTGGTCATTATATTGTTAATAAGCTGTGAAGTTTCATAAGTAGTGTTAATTACTATCAGATATGTGGAAATATCTGTTTTTTTTTTTTATAATGTGAAAAAGTACCAACCATTTAATTTTATAGATATATTATAGGGTTGCAGTAGCACCTCTATAGTTAGGGTTGAGTAGGGTGTTCAATGGTAAGCCGCTAACTTTGCACCTTTATAGCTTTGGCAGTCTTTGATGAAACTGACTGAATTGGCTGAATTGGTGTTGTCTAGGAAGCAAGATCTAAATCCGAAAGTTTTCTTTATGGCAGTTTGTGGGGTTTCTGAGATTCACATATGTCATTTGCCTGTAAATGTCAAATTTCTTTCCTATATTTAACATAGGATTTGGGTTTGCTTTCATGTACAGCCTACACAGAATGGAATTTTTTCAGAAACTTTCAGAATAGAAGCCTGCTGTACCAAAGTAGTGCCTGAGGAAGGTTTGGTGAAAAAATACTGAACTGTTCCAGAATTATTTATTTATTTAGTTAGTTTAGGATTAATATCTTTGAGTCAAGGACTCGTTTTCAAAGGTTTCAAGTCAGTCAACAAACAGACAAAATTTACATACAGAATACATACATTATTGCACAATAACTAGGGTACATCACTGCACATTAGCTAGGGTACAGGAAGGTTACATAAAGGTTGCAGTTACTGTAAAACTCACTAATACAGAGGACTCTAACATAGCAACTATCATCACACAATGTGAACAGTACAGAGTTACAAACAAGTGCAAAGGAGAAAGTTCGGGATGGTATACTGGCTGGGACATTCAAGCTGAGAGGATGGGGGAAGTGGCCAAAGGCAGGCGTTGTTGATCATGCGCATTAGAAGTAGCCTCGGGAGGAAGCACAGCCATTGGTAGGCGTTGTTGAGTGTTTGCGACTAAAGTAGATGGGGTGGGAGAGGGGGGAACGAGAAGGGAAAAGACCAGTGCATTGTGGGCATAGGGAGAGGAGTGAAATCTGTGCCAGCAGGGTGTTTAAGGGTTTGAAGATTCATTGGAGGAAGCGGGAGGAGGAGACCAGGAGTGGCAGGGTGGTGGTTGGCGCAAAGGGGTAGTGGATGGAGTTGAACTGCCTTTAGCAGGGGTTACATGTGGCAGCCACAGACTTTTTTGAGGTCCAGTAGGGAACAAAGCCCAGTTTTAAATTGTCTGAGCTTGGGACAATCCAAGAGTGCAGTAGACAACTCATTGAACCACTTTGGGCCCTGGAAGGAAAGGGATCTCTGTGCAAGTTTAATGTGCTTGAAATGCACATGGAGTCTCCCTTTTGCAGCACCCCTTATCTGCTTGGTGGGTAACACCTTTGTGAAGAGTCTATTTGTGGACTCAGGCATAAGCCCTAGCATGGCTTTTTTAATTAGCATACAGGTTTGGAATTGAGCTTGGAGTTGGAGTGAGAGCCACCCTGTCTCACTATAGAGGGTACAGGTGTGGGTAGAGAGATTAGCCCCTAGGGTAGGTGACAGGCCTTATTCAGGAGATTGTTAACTCTTTTGAGGGTGGTGACAGAGCCAGCTCCATAGATTGGTAGCCCATAGTCTATGGAGGCTAGTATCAAGCTGCTTATGGCAAGTTTCAGAGCTGCAGATGGTAAGGAGTGCTTGTGGTGGTAAAGGACACCCAATTTTGTGTTAGAGGTCTTGACAATGTGATCGATATGGCTGATGAAATTGAGAGTGTCTTCAAGGTAGACGAAGACATGTTCTAGGGGGGTCTCCCATAAGGCTCTGAATCTGCATGGGATTGAACGTCTATTTATTTTGGGGGACTGTGAACAGCATGTGCTTGGTTTTTTTGTGGTTGAGCAGGAGTTTGTTCTGACAGAACCAGGATTCGAGCTTATGGAAGCTGTCCTGCAACTCAGAAGTGATGTCGCATTGGTCTGTGCTAGGGATAGATATGACAGCATCATCTGCATAGAGTATGATGTGTGCAGGGCAGGCAGAAGGAAGGGTGTTTATGAAAAGACTAAAGAGGAGTGGGCTGAGGATGGATCCTTGGGGGACTCCTAGGCTCACCTCCTTTGGCTCGGAGTATATGTTGCCTATTGTGACATGTTGCATTCTGTGACAGAGGCAGCTCCCAAGCCAAGACACTGCATCAGGGGACAGGTCAGTTGATAACAGGCTGCAGAGGAGAAGGTAGTGGTTAACCGAGTCAAAGGCCTTATTGAGGTATATAAATATAGACCCCACTGCCGTGCCTTTATCCAGCGCTTCATATAGCTGGGAGGTGTATTCAACAAGTGAAGTAATTGTTGAGCATTTTATATGGAAGCCATACTGCTGGGAGCTGAGCAAGTTATGCTTTTCCAGGTAGTCAGTGAGCTGGTCAGAGACCACCCTTTCTGGAGCTTTCGAGAAGGGGAGGATTAAGATAGGCCTGTAGTTAGATGTGTTGGTTCTATCTCCAGTTTTGAAGACGGGTGACATGAGACTGCTCCCAGGTGTCTGGGAACACACTCGATCTAAGGGAGGAGTTAAATGCCTTTGTGAGAGGGTCAGCCAACTCATCCAGGGTTAAGGCAACCAGCTTCAGGTCGACTTGGTCACTCCCTACCCTGGTCTTGCCTAGGACCCGCTTGACATACTTGATTGTCTCAGTTCTTGAAATCTGTTTGCAATAGAAAGGCAGTGGTCCGTTTCCTGTGTGTGAGGGCTTGCACAGGCCAGAGGACACAAGATATTCTCCTGGTAATATCCCTGTAAGGTCTGCAAATGCCAAATTGAAGGTGTTTGCGATATTAAGGGGTTCCTGGATTGTAACAGTAGCTGAGGAAATCAGGTCTGATGGTGCTCTAGTAGCCTTACCAGTTAGTGATTTCATGGAGTACCAGAAATCCTTGCCCGATCCCCACAATCTGTTGAGGTGATCCTTTTAGTAAGTGACTTTGGCCTGGTGCACAAGCTTTGTGCAGTTGTTTCTGGCCACTTTATAGGCAGATAAGTCATCCTGTTTGCCAAATGCCTTGGCCTTATGCGAAAAATTGTCTCTATGATGCATGAGCGCAATTAGAGGGCCTGTGAGCCAGGGGTTTGTAGCTCCTTTAATTTTCTTGACCCTGTGGGGGGCAAAGATGTCACATGCCTCAGTAAAGGTCCTGAGGAAGTAGTCCAGGGCCTGGTTACCATTCCTGGGTCTGTCAATTGGCGACCAGTCAATCTGTTTCAGGGATAACTTGAATGTGTCCAGAAGTCCACCTCTCAGGGTGTGGTTTCTAGATACTTTAGGTGGACGCTTTGTGAACTTGTTTGACCAAAAGCACATGACTGGGGAATGGTCACTGAGGCTGTCTGGTAAGACAGTTACCTCGGAGATGTGTTCTGGGAGGGAGGAGAGAAGCCAGTCTATGAGTGTGCCAGTTCCAGTTTGATAGTTAAGGCGGGTGGCTAGTGTGACCATCTGGGTTAGGTAGAGCCCAGAAATCTGATCTCTTGCTGATGTTTCACCCTATAAAAATTTAAAGTTTTGTTTTTGTTCTTTTCTGAGTATACTCAGTAGGGTTTTGGGGATAATGTTCTGATACAACACCCAAAATTCTGTGTCGCAAGACCATTTTTGGGTATCTCACAACCAGCTTCTCACAGCACCAAAATATTTTTTGTACTTTGAGATCTGCCATCATATTTTTTCCCCTCAAAATAAAAAACATGGAAAATGAATAAAATAGAGCAATTTTAAAAATAAATACCTAAATTAGCTAAATGGAACATCTTTAGCTAGATTCTGATGTTTGTTTTTATGTTCACTTGCGCACAAGCGCAAGGAACGTTTTGGGAGAGTAGCACACTTTGGAGGTGTGCCTCTCCCTTGCAATCCAGTGCTCAGTTGAGCAGGCATGGCAGTCCTGCACCAATGGGTGTAGAACTGTGTATGACAGCCGGTGGTCTTAACTGACCACGGCTGTCCTTACCGGCTACGTCCACGCCAACCCCCTTGGCGTCATGCGCTTCCCTGTGGTCATGTTCTGCAAAGCTTTGGTGCCACCCTGGGAGCCTGACCTCAGCGTGGCAAATGTTGTTATCAAACGGGTGCCCAATCCCCAGTCGGCTCCACAGCCCCCCCACAAGCCATCCTGCTGCCACGCTGGGAGCCCACCCCAGCATGGCAAATGTGAAGCGTAGTTTGCCGACGGGGGTGCCCAATCCCCCGTTGGCTCCTTGGCCCCCCCAGCCATCTTCTGCCACGCTGGGAGCCCACCCCAGCATGGAAAATGTCCCACGTCACTGTTTTTTTTTCCTGTAAATCGAAACGGTCCCACGCGCATCTCCCAGTCCCCACAACCTGCACCCACCCACTGCACACCTGCTCCCCACACCCCCACACCCCATACTTACCTCTGGAGCTTGGCACTCACGATCTTCGCTGGACTGGGAACAAGTCTGCACTCTTCAAAGCCGACCACGAACTGAGGAAATGCCGGTAAGCTGTATAATGGGCTAGATAGGGGGTTTTCAACTTTTTTGCATATCTCAGGCATTCTTTGGAATTTTTGCACCAAATTTTCAACATGGGGTTTTTGGGACCCCTTCTCATGAATGATGTCACTGTTATGGCGTTATTCGGGCCTGAAGGGTGATTTCGCAGTCACTGCACAGTCACTGCGCGAAATCACCCTTCAGGCCTGAATAGCGCCATGACAGTGACATCATTCATGAGAAGGGTCCCAAAACCCCATGTTGAAAATTTGGTGCAAAATTCCAAAAATGACTGTTTTATTAGCCGCTAGCAGTTCATACGCACGTCAGAGGTTTGCGAATTTTCAATATTTCCACTCCAGATTTTCAACATTGGCATTTTACCACACCTCCTCATGAGCAGTACAGCTGTCATTTTTCACATCCTGCCCAAAATGTGTTTCTGCCCATGTAGCGCCCAATGGCACAGTCGGTGTGCGAACTCAATGTATGGGACACATTAAGAAAATCACAGTGACACTGTTCATGAGCAGAGGTCTTAAAATGGCTGTGTTGAAAATTTGGTGAAAAAATTCCTAAAAATGACTGTTTTACGAGCGTGTGCTGTGCAGTTCCTATGCACACTCGTAAGTTTCAGATTTTCAATATTTTCACTCCAGATTTTTAACATTGCCATTTTACCACACCTCCTTATGAGCAGTACAGCTGTCATTTCTCATCCTGCCCAAAACATGTTTCCTCACCACGAAAGTACAATGAGCGCAGTCGTGTGCAAAATCAATGTATGGCACACAGTAAGACAATCACAGTGACTCTGTTCATTAGCAGAGGTTTTAAAATGCCAGTGTTGACAATTTGGTGAAAAATTCCAAACAATGACTGTTTTATGAGCTTATTGACAGTTCCCACGCACGTCAGAGGTTTGTGAATTTTCAATATTTCCACTCCAGATTTTCAACATTGCCATTTTACCACACTTCCTTATGAGCAGTACAGCTATCATTTTTCATATCCTGCCCAAAACGTGTTTCCGCCTATGTAGCGCACAATGGGGGTAACAAAAAGGTCATGCTGAAAATTTATTGTGCAAATACCAGCAATCGCACAGGGCATTACGGTAAAGCACCATACGTGCCAAACACCACTGCAAATACCTGCTAGCGAATGTTCAGCATTGACAAATGCTTGTTTTAAAATAATGGTGAGAAATACCTTTTTTGGCAACCCAAAATCCAAGGTGCCCAGCTTAGCGAGAGGAGCCATTCACCCCTGCTCATGAGAACAGAGGGACTTTCTTGACTACTGCAGCCACAATTGGAGTCCTGCTGCTGGCTGCAATGAGAGGTGCAAGCTTTCGATTCTCTGTTCTGTCATCTGTCTATCTATCTATCTATCTATCTATCTATCTACCTACCTATTTATTTATCCATTAAGTGGACCAGGGTGCTAACCCAGTACCGCTTCCTTCTCTCCCCTCCCTCCAGGTTGCCTGTCCGCCATTACCAATGTTTATATTTTTGTTTAAGAGGACCAGGGTTCACACCCCTGGTAATGCTTCTCATTATCCTTCCTCCTCTCCAGGTCATGCCCTCTTCTCACTACATACTTGATAGCATCAGGATGCCCAACCGCCATGCTGCTGAACCACAGCCCGACACTGGAGTGCCTAATCCCATGTGGGAATCTCAGTATCCTGAAAAAATAGAAAACTATTCCTTGTTTATTTATTTTTTTGCTTGCAAAAAAGAAAACAGTCCTTTGGGCGATTTGACACCCTCCCACCCTGACCTTCCACTCATCATCTATCTCCCCACACCCCTGCCACACACCTCACACATCTCACTCACCTGAACATGTCCCACAGTGAAGATCCACTCTCCAGTCAAAGAGATGTCTTGCTGCTGGAACTGCTATCTGCAAAATAAGAAAGTAAGTTAAGTGCGGTTCAATGTATTTCAATGGGGTTTTGAACTCTGATACATAACTTTGTTATTTTTTCATATTTTGACCCCAAAGTTTCAACATGACCTTTTTAGGACCACACATCATGACCAGTGGTGGAGGAATTATTCAAATCAGGCCTGAAAGGCAATTTCATGCTTTCATAGAGAAATCACCTTTCCAGTGGGATTTGAACATTTTCACAGCCCTTGTTCATGAGGTGGGGTCATAGGAAGGCTGTGTTGAGAATTTGGAGTCAATATATTTAAAAATGGCAAAGGTATGTGCGTGTGATGAAACTATTGTACGCTTGCACATAACTTTGGTTATAATAACTATTTTGACCCCTAATTTTCAACACAACCATTTTTTCACACCACCTCAGAAATGAGACAGCCGTCATTTTTCAAATCCTGGGCAAAATGTGTTTTCACACCTGCTGCGTGGAATGACGTTTCAGTGGTGCAAAATGGCATTTTGGCAGGTATTTGAAAATGTTCACCTACTGGGTTCATGAGATGGGGTATTAAGAAGGCTATGTTGAAAATCTGGTGTACAAATACAGTAAAATGCCCAGGTTATGAGTGAACATTGCAGTATTTCAACGTTCACTCATAGCTTTACTACTTTTCAATATTTTGAAACCAAACTTTCAATAGAGCCTTTTTCCATGCCACCTCATAAACTTGACACATGTAATTTTTTAAATCATGGGCAAGGCATGTTTTCTTACTTCTGATGTGAAATGACATTTCATCCAATATGCTAAAAATGGTACAAGTCTTATTTATCAGGCTAATCATAAAATGAGTATCTTGAAAATTTGGGGCCAAAATTAAAAAAAAGTATATATAATTGTTAACAAACTTTGTGTATAGTGCCAGTCTTCATCCCAGTGGATATGCCTTGTGATCTCGTAGCAGTGAGCTAAGTTTGGTGGTGAGCTCAGTGACCCAGCTGGATGGGCTGAGGGTAGGGGGATAGTACTATTATGTGACAACTCCCCAGCCAGGGAATGAAAGATGCAGGGTTTTCTGCACAGGTTCAGGTACCATATAGTGAAGACAACTTTACTCATGACATAAAATGCAGTACCTCTTCACCTGTGGGTGGCAGACGGCCCTATGCATTGGTTAATAGATGCACTTTTTGTCCTGTGCATCTGCACCCGTAGACACATAGAAGCACAGGGACCATGTAGACTAGTGCTTCCACAGCCCACCAGACAGCCCCATGAATTCTTCACATCCATCACTACATAGAAGCACAGGAACCACGTGGCCCGGCACTTCTGCAGCCCACAAGACAGCCCCATGAAATCTTCACATTCATCACTGCATGGAAGTGCAGGTGGATGAAGTCTTCACTTGGTGCAGAGCATCTGCATTTGTTTATGAATGAGGGTACAATTCCACTGTCTCAACAAGAAAGGAAATTATTTGCCAAAAACATCATTAATGTACCAGCTAGGGTAACGTAATGCCACAAAAGTCGGGAAATGTGGCATTAGGGTTTCCTGCCCAAACTTCCCACCCACCCCACCACTCCCACCCCCAAGCAGAAAAGGAAAAACATTAGGGTTTTGGTCCCCGGTGTCTTGACAAATCAGTGGTGTGGTGTGGTCTTCCTTGAGGTTGTCAACTCTAATGCTCCCCTCTCCCCCAACCCATATTGTCTAGTCTGAAACACAAGGTACAGCTGCAAACCAGTGCCTCATAGTGATACACTCTTCAAAGGTAGAGAAGTATGTCTCAGCACATGTTCCCAACACAGTTCATTGTAGCTTTCTTCATGCAGGCATGCAGGGCTCTGCATGAAGAAAGAAGACTATGTGTGATATTGTTCGCTTAGGGAATGGGGTGGCATTAGGTTTGACAACCCCAGGGAAGACCCCACCACTGATTTACCAAGACTCTGGAGACCCAAAGCCCTAATGTTTTTTTTTTTTCCTTTTGCTGATTGGGGGGGGGTGACAGGTTTGAATAAGGCCCTGCCCCATATGCTATGCAGAAAGAGTTTAAACACAAGGATTTGTTCTATCCTCTCCTTTTCTGTCTGTTCTCTGTCTGGTTGCGCAACCAAATTTTCTTGTGAGACCTAGAAACTGATCAATCTGACTGTCTCGCGATTCTCCGCCTCTCGCTATCTCTCTGTCTTCCCTTGCTATTTCTGTCTTTTCTTTCTCCTTGCATATCTGGAGGTATAAAAATATATGTGAATCTTTATATGGAAATGTCACTGATACTGGGATATCTTTGTTTATAATAGTATATAGTTATACTGTTGAAATGATTGCAAAAAGCTATTTGGAACTCAAGGGGTTAACCTGAGATACAGTTTATAAGCCTTTTTCAGAGCTGTAAACAAGAGGTCAGTTCTGGGTCTCTATGTTTCTTTTGCTGCACCTGCATTGAAACTGACTAGAACATTCTGTAAACTTACAAGAACATTCTGTGAGAAAGAGGCTCTCTTAACAAGTTCCCAGACAAAGAGTTATAAAAAGAGCAGCATTGCTTTTGCTAGAGAAACAAGGAGACTGAGAGACTGAAACTTGGAATTAAGACATACTCTCAGAAGAAGGACTTAGTTTTCTGTTTGTACTGCCTTTGTGCATAGTTACACTGAATTATTTTTATTTTTATGTTTGCTTGCATGTATGTGCAAGAAACATAGTGCGATCATCTGAGTTTTCGGAGGTGTGGCAGCCATCTTCCAATTCAGTCAGTGTGTTTGCAGGTGCAGCCACAGTTCTCCAATGAACACTGCAGCTGTCTATGACAGCAGTTGAAAATGCAGTGGCCGTACAGTTGGAAGGGAGAGCTACGCTTCAGTGAGCAGCGATAAGATATCATGTGCTCATGCACACCCCCCACACACACACATACACGCATACTGCATGCTCGTGCTCCCCCCCCACACACACTGTATAGCCAATGGGGGTGCCCTATCCCAGTTGGCTGTGCTGCACTCCCCCAGCAGTAGCTCTCAGATGCCATGCTGGGAGCCCAATCCAGCATGGCAACAGATCGTATGGCTGATGGGGTGCCCAATCCCTGTCAGCTGCACTGTCCCCTAAGAGACTACAGGGTGCCAATGCTGGGAGCCCTCCCAGCATGGCAACAGATCGTATATTTACAGGGTACCCAACTCTCCATTGGCTCCACAACCCCCAAACAGCTTTCCAGCTGGCATGCTGGGAGCCCACCCCAGCATGGCAAATGTCCCATATCGCCTAAGTAAAAAAAAAGGAAACCTGAAAGAAAACCTTCCCTCGCTGACTGTCCTGACCCAATCTCTCCCTCAATTCGACCCACCCACTGTGCACCCTGCCTCCCCACACTCCTTCCTCACCCCATACTTACCTCCGGAGCTCTGTGCAATGATCTTTGGTGGACCGGGAACACGTCTGCACTCTTCAAAGCTGACCGCGAACTGATGAAATGCCGGTAAGCTGTATAATGTAATAAATAGGTTTTTTTCAACTTTAGTGCATATCTCGGGCATTTTGGGGAATTATTTCACCAAATTTTCAACATGGGGTTTTTGGGACCCCACCTCATGAATTCTGTCACAGTCATGACATTAATTGGCCCCAGAAAGGTGATTTCGTGGTCACTGCGCAGAACCACCTCTCAGGACCGATTTACAAAATGACAGCCACAGTTAATGAGGAAGGCTCCAAAAACCCTTCGGTGAAAGAATTCTCAAAAATGATTGTTTTATGAGCATGCATTGCGCTGTTCCTACACACGCTTGTAAGTTTGTGAATTTTCAATATTTTCACTCCAGATTTTCAACATTGCCATTTTACCACACCTCCTTATGAGCAGTACAGCTGTCATTTTTCACATCTCGGCCAAAACATGTTTCCACCCATGTAGCATACAATGGCGCAGTCGGTATGCAAAATCAATGTTCGGGACAACTTAAGAAAATCACAGTGACACTGTTCAAGGGCAGAGGTGTTAAAATGGCTATGTTAAAAATTTGGTGAAATACGTCCATAAAATGACTGTGTTACAAGTGACCATTGTGCAGTTTCCATGCACTCTCGTAACTTCATGGATTTCTAATATTTTCAGCTCAGATTTTTACCACTGGCATTTTTCCACACTTCCTTATGAACAGTACAGCTGTTATTTTTTCACACCATGGCCGAAATGTGTTTTTGCACTTCCAGTGCAGAAATGCGTGGTCGCTGTGGGAAATCACTGTTCGGGACAGATTAAGAAAATCACAGTGACACTGTTCATGAGCGGAAGTTACAAAATCCCTGTGTTGACAAATCTGCTGTAAAAAATTCCCCAAACTAATTGCATTATGGGTGTGCGTTGCGCATTTTCTATGCACGCTCATGACTTCACCAGTTTTTTTAATATTTTCACTGCAGAATTTCAACATTACCATTTTTTGCACCTCCCCATGAAAAGTACAGCTGTGATTTTTCACATCCTGTTCAAAATGTGTTTTCGCACCTGTGGTGCCAAATGGCGTAGTCACTGTGTGAAATCAGCTTTCGTCTAGCAAACTGATATTGCCACTGTTCATAAGGTAGGGGTCACAAAAAAAACATGTTGAAAGTTTGGAGTGAAAATGGCAACGAACGCCTGAGGTATTAGGGTTTCCGACCATAATGCCCCAGCCTGTAGAGATAGAGAGGCATAAGGGGTGTGACTTGGGATTCTCGCCTGTAATGTCCATACAATTCCATCGAGGTGTGCTTTGGACTTTTCGGGTCCAAAGTTCACCCCACTCTCCTATACGGGACCCATCTCATTGTATTTCTTGATGGAATGGGGTGAGCATAAGGGCCAAAGACCTCAAGGTACACTGTGACACTTGTCAGTGGCTGCAGAGTAGGGTGTAGTGAAATGGCGTGGCCATTATGCCTGACTACCCAAAGACACACCCTAATGCCTGTCAGTCTCTGCAGAGTGATGGTGGGGTTGGCTTCAGTTCAGTACTTCACTGCCATTCCTATTATGCAGCTCTCTAACTCCTACACTACCAATGCCAATGCCAGCAAGCAAACATTCAGCATTGACAAATGCTTGTTTATTTTGCAGTTATTGAGAAAAAAATGCTATTTGTGAATTTTGAAACTGCTCCTGGTTTTCCAATGCTTCCTGACCTACCCCCCACTGACAGGGAGTGGGAGTGGGGATTTATGGTTGGACACCCTAATGCCATATTTCCCTACTTTTGTGGTGTTAGGTTGCCCAACTGGTGCATTAACAAAGATTTTGCAAAGAATATCTATATACAGTATTTCTGTCCATCAGTCTGTCTAGTGTCATAGCATTAAGGGAAACTGCTAAACCCTAACAGGACGTGTGCACGCCCTTTTTTCTCAGTATTTGCTCAGATAACATAGGTATAACATATTCCCATGATCTTTAAAGTTAATTTCACTCATGAAGATATAGAATTTTGATCTATTCTGGTTTGCTAAGATAAAAATATTTGGGCTTGGGGCATGATTCTGCTTAGTTCTATATTTTCAGAAACTAAGAGTTAGAAAAGCATTCTTAATATTCTGACAATACTCACATACAGTAATCATGGTTCATTTAGTATAGTTAAGTGGCAATTCAGATTTTTGGGAGCCTACAGCAATAGCAGATATATTCTTACAAATGAGACACCTTTACATGAACCACAGGTATCTGTGGGTATCTGCCATTTCTCTAGTTCTTCAGTGTCAGTAAAGTAATACCAGTTTTAACATTCTGATGTGAAGATGGAGACTGCCCTTTCAAACAGCACATGCTCTAACATGTCAAAACAATTAATTCAGAAATGAACCTCATTGTGATATTAGTTGCACACGAGAAAGAGCAGCACAGAGTGGGGCTTTGGGGGGATCAAATCCAAGGAGCATGTAGCACTGCCTATCCAGACTTCTAGAACAAGTGCAGTAAGCAAGTGTAACGATTGTCCTGTTCTTATTTCCACTAAGATGAACTGAAAGGGATGACCACTTGAGCAGTAGAGGTCGAAAACTGGCAACTAGCATTTAATGTTTTCAAAATATTGTTTGGTCTACCACAATATAAGTGATGATAGTAAAACTGTTCTCTTCAGAGGTCTCTGTGGAGTGAACAGTTAATGATCAGGGAAGCTAATAGTACTACATACTGTCTTTCAGTTACTTTGATCCACCTTTGCAAGCATCGACAAAGCTGTCATCACAGAACTGAATTACACTGGTGGTACAGTGGCTGAGTGCAGGCATGTGGAGCAGGCTTTATAGACTCAAAGATATCCCACCCTCAGTAGTGCCCTGTGAACTGGCTTACTGAGAGAGAGAGAGAATGTGCTCTACATCATCAGAGTAATTCCTTTCAGAAGTCCCATTGCATTATTTACTTATTGTAAACCAAGACAACCACCAGAGATTGATAGAAAGGACTCCATTTTAACATTCTATCCTGAGGGCAGCATTTCAGGATTGTAATAAACTGTGGTATAGCACAGTATTGTCAGTAATGGAGTGATTCCAGGTGTCTTTTATGAAACTTGAACCCAAGATTTTCTAGCCTGGAGGTAAGATGACTACCAGTGAAGCAAAACACTAGTGACACTACGATGGCTGGGTGGACTATCACAGTATTAAAACTGTATCTTGTGTTTAGCCTTCTGTGGTATATTTTAAGTTGTGGAAGATTACTCAGGTGACCATTAGGACTACAAACTCGAAAGGTAGGAGCCAGTTAAATAATCTCTTAGTCCAACACTCTCTGGACTTGCCTATAAAGAATGCTGCCATCTGGCACACTGCCTCTTCTTTTGATGCAGTCAGAAAGGGTCCCCTTGCAATCACTTCAAATCATAATGAAAGTGAGATCCCTTCTGAGATACAGACCAGCTTCAAGATATAGACCTGACAAGCCTTTCTCCCTTGTAGCTGGGGGAGTTCAATTTTGAGCTGCACTTCTTTTCCAAGAGAAAGTCCTCTTCTCTATGTATTACAACTGCAATGTATTTAAAAAAAAAAAGAGGCCTGTGAAATCTAACTTCAGTGGCTGCTGAACTTGGTCCAGCTGTTTTAGTGTTTCTTCTCCCCTCATAATTTTATACTGTAAATCAGAAACCTGCAGTGTATGGAGACATAGAGTGAGAGAAAAACAAAAGCTACACATGCTCATGCATTATACATTCCCAGTGTTTGTAGGCTTAGCCTTTCATCACCAGTAGCAAGACAATGATGAATTTCTGCACTGGAATTTCCATTAAAGCTCAAATATTAAAAACAGCAGTGGGTAATTTATTCTTGCCATAAATAACATCAGTTGTGCCATTAATACTGTCAACAGCTTTATCCAAGCTTCACTTACAAGTGCTCCTCTCTGACTAGACAAACATTGAAATGTCTGCCCTAGTAAAGAAAAGGAATCCCTTTCAGGTTTCCCCAGATTTGTTCTGGCCGTTTTCCTAAGAAGATTGCTATCCCCTTCACTGCAGTTGTGTTGAGTGCTAGCAATCAAAACAGCGTAGTCAGGGAAGTAACCAAAGCTCCATGTAATCAAACCATAAACCATTTGTTAGTTCTCTCCATGAAACCTGCCTGATGTTTCCAAATTAAAGCCAAATTCTATACTGGTTAGTCACATTTCACTCATTTGGCAGAAAGTCAAAACTCAGTATGGAAGAGTTAACCACGTGGTGTTTTTGTAGAGGCAAATCCAGCTTCAGTAGCCAAAGCAGTTTCATTTTAAAGACAGTTCTTTCTTTTAAGATATGTTTTGCATCGAGTTGTGTGTAGAAACGTTGAACAGCTTACCCATATCATTTTCCATTCTACTGTGAGGCAGGAGTTTTCAAAAAGCTATCGCAATGTAGTACAATTACCAAAACATTACCCAAACAATAAGACCCACTGTTTGGATGCTGTTTTGGTTATTTAGGTGGACACAGTTGCAGTGGCCAAACGTATTGCACTGCTGTGGCTGAATGAATCTTGCTGCCAGGTCAGAACTGTACTCCAGCTAGGCAAAATGTTTAAAAACAGGCTGATTTCAAACATGAAATTACTATGAAAAAACTATTTCAAGGCCATCCTGTTGCCTATTGGAAAATGTGTTCACTTGTCCTGCTGACAACTCAAGTTCACATCTTGAGCCTAGGTTGTTGCACATTGAATGATGGATACTTTTCAGGGAATCCAATTCAGATGCCTTCTGTCTATGTGATGGTGGTGGACTCCTGCATGGCTGCTCCTTAGTGACATAGGAGGAGGGGTCCATGTGGGCCGAAGTTAACAGCCTGCAGAATATCCGGGGGAGGAGGAATGAGTGGTGTTCACAGCATTGATGACACTAGGCAGAGTGACCAGTCTGGCAAGTGCCATCAATGCTGTGAAGTCTTTTCACCCCAGGTATACTGCAAGCTGTCGGATGGCAGTGCTGTACTGTAGGCAAGGCCCCTGGAATTCTGCGATTCTGCAGTTGTGGAATTTTCCATAGAATTTTCATCATGCCGCAGACTATATATAGTGCTGCAGAATTCATTGCTTTTGGTGAATTTTCATTCAAATATACTGTTTTTCTATAGTGTCAGGCTTTCTTTGCCATCTCGTTTATCATGAAGCTCTGTCTCTATGCTCAGCATGTGACTTCATCGATGATATCACATCTTATTTAGCCAATGGCAGAACTGCGTTCTGCCAGAGAAATTAATAAGTTACGCCGCAGAAATCAGAAAATGCTGCCGCAGAAGCCAAGGAACCCGGCTGCAGAGCTCAGAAAATTATGCTGCAGAGCACTAGGGGCCCTGACTGTAGGTTAGGGAGGGAGGAGTGCTGATAACTAGTATGCTAACTACCGTTGAATTCCCAGTCATGAATCACAGTCAGGATGGATGTGTGGGCTGCTTACTAGAAATGACCCTCTGAGACCTGCCTGGGTCAGGCTGGAGGGAGACTATTTTAAAAGGTGTGTTGGGCCCTGACACTGTCATGAAAAAGTTTTATGAAGTGGTGAGACCACAAGCCTTGCCCTGGCTACCTGGGTAGAGCTAGATGATATTTCTTATTACACAGTAGGATCTACAGCTGGGAAAGATTTGTCTTCCACCAGTGAAATTCTGATTTTGTGTCCATGAAATGTTATGAAATTTCCACAAAAAAGTTTGGGAAAGTGCACCAAAATTGTGATTTCAGTTATCTCCATCTAATTTAACAGTCACACGTCTTCAGGGTATATACATGTCCAGAGTCTATATACGTTCAAACATATTCAGCACTCAAAGGGTTAAAAAGTATTAGTCCACATTGCACCACATTTAGTCTGGTGACTTTACCAAGATCCATACAGAAGTGTACTAAATGTCAGATCTCTGTCGCTAAAGGTAACTGAGTTATAAGCTTTTAAACATTCATAAATTTAAAAATTACATTTGCAATAATGTAAACTAAAAGTATTTCTCTGAATTGCACCAGATTTAATATAAACAGTTTACTGTGATCCAAACAGAAGTGCACCATGTTTCAGATCTCTGTTTTTAAAGGTGACTGAGTTATAAGCCTCCAAACTTTCAGATATTTTAGAATTACATTTCACAATTATATGAACTGCAAAATTTTAAAACCCAACAATTTTAAATCTAGAGAACAGAATTTCACCAAATGTGTTAGATTCATTGACCCTAAATATTAGGCTTTTAGGCCACCCCAATAACTCATCAGCAAAGCGTCGCACTGCCATTCTGACAACCAGAGTTCATAAAACAAGCCCAGGAAGTTACATCGGGAGACAAGTCATGGTTGAGACATCTGCCAGTCAGCAGTTCATTTCAGTTGGGGAGGGCTGGCAGCAAGTTCCATCAACTTTGTGACCCCTGTGGCTGGGCCAGGAGGTTTTTTCCTGCTGCAGTTGAGGAAGAGGCTCTGCATGGCTGACAGAGGCACTGCCCCCACCAGGGGAAATGGGAGGGAAACATTTTGGGAGAAAAACCTGGTACCCAACTGAATGATGGCTGGGTTCAGCCTGATCAGGGTATATGTCTGAGGACAGGGTATATTCCTGACAGACAAGCTGTGAGCCCAGAGAAAACCCAGTATGGAAAAAAAGAGGCTGTATGTGTCAACTCTGTAATCTCTTGCTCAGAGGCTGGCAAAGTTATAAGCTGCCAAAGATTCCAAAATAACATTAAAAATTAAAGTGGAATTTCATGGGCTTTTGTGAAATTGTGGCATATTGTGATATTTTTGTCAAAGCCATGTCTATACATTTTGCCCAGTCATACACTTACATTGCCATTGTAGAGGAAGGTAAAGGCTGGGTAAAGTGGCAATAAGGTAGCATTCATAAGCAGCTACATAGTATATGTATAGTGGTACCAAGTGTCAGGTGACTATCTTGAGTGATGAACCATGAAGAATAGTCATGGACATCACTGTGCACTAGTCTGAATTCTTACAGTATGCCAAATAACCACTGGAGCTCGCTGATTTAATGACTTGTGGAAGCACATGCACGAGCAGCATTGTTTCTGTACAAGGCTACATGCTGACTCTTTAACAACCCTGTAGATAACAATATATAATTTTACTATTTGAAACAGTGGCACCAAGTGACACCAAGCTTTACAACTAGTTGTGACTTAGGCCATTGTGACAGAAGTATCTGGATCTCTTTAGTAATGATGGAGTATGACGAGAGGCATCACTGTTGTGGGAGGGTTGGAGGGGTATTGCAGGGCCATGATGCTAGTGCAAAAGAGCACTAGTCCAAATTCTTGCAATATACCAGATAACCACTAGAGCTCACTGACTTAATGACTTGTGAAAGCAAATGCACGTGCAGCATTGTTTCTGTACAATGCCACCTGCTGACTCATTAACAACCCTGTAGATAACAATATATAATTTTACTATTTGAAAACAGTGGCACCAAGTGACACCAAGCCTCACAACTAGTTGTGACAGTCCATTGTGAGAGAAGGATCTGCATATCTTTAGTCATGATGGGGGCGTGATGCTAGGGATCATGGTCACAGGAGTGTTGGAGAGGTTTTGCAGGACATGATGCTAGTGCAGGAAAAGTGATTCAGTAGTGATAAGTACTTTGTGTAAGTTAAATTCCACAAGTTGAATTTTGGTGGCATTACCTATTATGCGTCCATGAATTTTTGAGCAAATGTTTGCCAATTAATAATTTCTGAAGTATCCACAATAAATTGTAACCTGCTAAACCCCATTTGTCCAGCTTATTTAGTTTCTGGAACATATTTGATTTTGTATGCATGCCACGTCTTGAGTGTATACCTGCAATAGCAGTGGAGCTATAAACATCCAAATATTTTGAAATTTTTCACACAAATAAATTGTGAAATGTTGAACTCCTGTAACTTACAATTTACACAACCAATGCCTTTCTATTTACCAGTTTCTATGACACTTCCAATGAAGTATGCATATAACTTTTCTATTATCTAGCTCCAATGGTGGCTAAATTGTAAGTATAGAAATATTTACAGAAATGTTCACATGAATAATAAATTGCCAGACTTTGAGCATCTACAACTTCCTTGCCTCTCATCCAAATGTCATTAAACTTGGCATCTGTTTGGGACCTCTTCCAAACAAATAAGACCAAATTACGATTAGTTGAACAATGTTGGTAAATTCCACAAAGTGGCATGAATTTTCACAAACTTTTCTGAAAATTCCATGAAATCAGAATTTGCTAAATTCACCCATCCCTATTAAATGCTGTGTTTGGCAGCAGGATCTACCCAACCAGCAGAATGTCTTAAAGTGCAGATTTTATTTAAAGCCAAATATACTTTAATCTGTGTGTCTATTAGGTGTCAAGTTTTCCAAAGCTTGAGAAAACTGGGCCCTGCCTCTCTGGGAGGGTACTATGAGTAGGATCTGACACAGGAGATGAGCTCATGCCCTGTGTCACATCAGATAACTTCAAGCATAACAATTATTCTTGACAGGGGTCCTTTCTTTTGATATTTGCAAATAAAATGAACTGCTCTAAGGGCTATTTGTGTCTGTGAAGGGGAGAACAACTGAACTGTTACTTTATAGGTAGAGAGAAAGTTAAAGGGAATTAGAATTGACATGTTAAGCTAATTCAGAGCTTGTGAACAGTGAGAAGCCCTTTATTCTGAGCAAGCTTCACTGGTAAGAAACAGTCATGTATTTCCTATTTGCTAATTGAAGGGTAACTGGGATTATGTGGGGGGGAAGAGCTCCTCCCCCGCAGCCTATTTAAACCTACCAGCTGACTTTCGCTCTGCTTAGAACGAGTCGCACTCAGAACGAGTTGCAGTTGCTGGTGTTGTGGTGCTGGTGCTCGGCTGCTTTCTTCCTCGTTTTGTTGCTTCCCCCCCCCCGCTCCTCTGCTGTGCCCCCACTTTTTTTCTTTGATTTGTGTGCTCCCCCATTGTTACCATGTCTTTTCATGCCTTGTTCTTTTGGAGATTCTCGCTGTTTCTCCTCACACACCTGTACCTTTGGTGGCCCCTTGCTGCCTCTGCTTTACTGGCTTGACTTCATCTGCTTCCTGCTACACGCTCGCTCTCCTTCATTGCTTCTGTTTTCTTTTATAATGCAGCCACTGCTCCGTGCTACCACAAGTCCGTGTGTATTGCTTCCAGCCCTTTGAGCCCACCTACACTGCACCGCTGCTTCTCCTGACGTCCTTTGTGGCCGAACGTAGCCACCACCCATGCTGGGCTTACATTCCTTCACCTGCTGCTTCCCAGACACCTGGATGCCTACTGTTGGAGTCTGCTGGCATTTCCCTCCTTGGATACCTTCCATGATCATCCCCCTTTTCTCTTGGACACCATTTAGTGTCAAAGCAGCCATGCAAACACAGTCCATTGTTATATTCATTTACCTGTTGAGCAATCCGATTGGCCACATAACGCAATACCAGCACATCCGAGAGTGTTAAGACACCTGTGGCAGTGGGTTTCAAATGGGGCCTGAGTTTTATTAATTTTAACAATTCATACACTTAATGAGTGCTGACCTTGTAGCAGCTCCTGCTTTCCGCTCCAATTGCCAGCTTCTGACTATTTTGGGGACTCTACAGGTACTAGCCTCGTATGACACTTCTCATTACCATTTTACATTTTTTGTATAGCATTCCTGAACCCACTGTTTATCTCAACTTCTTACTGTCATCTGCATACGTTCCGGTCCCCTTCCTGCATGCTTGCCTCTGCGACTCATATGCATCAGGCAGCCCTCCTTAGCAAACCTCTGCAGCTATCAGCACTCTAACCCCTATGGATGCCTTTCACTTCTATGACTCCAACCAGTCCTCCGGTGTCTACTATCATTCATACCTCGACTTCCTGCCTTATAACCCTGGGACAAGGCTTAACGAAATCAGTGACTATGGACCAAACTCCAGGACACATCTTCAAATTGGAGATATCACCTCAGAACGTCGGAGGAACAAGGGGTTTAGTGTAAATACATTTCCACGGAGGACCAAGTCTGTATCTTAATGTTGGACAATAATTGTACTTACATCATTCCACTGTTTGGTCACTACACAAAATAACATTTTAGGAGGGTTAGACTACTACCCTGCTATACATTATTCCTCACTGGTCTCCGCCATGTGCATCAATTCAATACTACTCCTTGCTGCTACATATGCATTTCACTGCACTATCCACTACTACTATTACCGACCTATGCGTAGGTCCCCTTGCTTGTAACTCAGTTCGTGTTGCTCATATCATTGACTCCTACAACGCTACTTACTTGCCTTAGCCTTGATCACTTATTCCCTATATGGGTGTTGTGAACCGTGCTTGCCTGCCCTACTTCTACACTCTGATCTCCTGTCCTCAGTTCAAGTTACATGCCTTTTAGTTCCTTCCTGCTTTCCACTGAATGCCTTACCTAATCCATTCCACTCTCCACTTACCTACCAGCTGACCTAAGTGGGCCGGCTGCACATGCTAGCCTACATAGGGCTTACTATCACTCTACTTATCTTACAGCTGACCTACGAGGGGTTCGGCTGCACATCCTAGCTTACGTGGGTCTAGCTACCACCTTGCTCACATTTACTGGCTGACTTTCGTAGGGTCCAGCTGCACCATATTTGCCTACTTCTATGACCTGCTTCACCCTTCAGGCCACGGGTACACTACTTCTACTCCACCCGCCTCACCAGCTCGGGGCCTAAAGAATCGCTTATTCTTCTATACGCCTACCTGCTGCCGTGGCAGCCAGCCCAGGAGCTCCTTACTGTGGATCCACATTTTGATGTTTCGACATTCATCATCTATTCTTTGGACATTTTTGCCCTGCCGACTAACCTGCCATTACAATCTACTGCGTTTCTCATGAGCTGGATCCATCTAACCTATGTTTACATATTCTGCGATCTCTACCTACCAGGACATGACCCTTTGCATTGTCTGCAGTTAGACATTTCCACTGCATTATCTACCACCGCTCTGCAACCTGCCTCACCCGTGGGGCCAGAAGTTAGCCATGGCATTTAGTCAGACCTGTGCCCCCACGGGCCCAGAGGTCCTTTGTTTATATATATATATTACTGCACCATAGTCACCTGCTTTTATGACCTGCCTTTGCCCATCGGGCTGGGGGTTTCACTACTTCTACTGTATGCCTGCCTTGTCCAGCTCGAGGCCTGAAGATTCACAGCCTGCCTTTGCCCATCGGGCTGTGAGGTTTCCTACTTCTGCCCTTCTTCTGCCTCGCCCTGCTCGGGGCTTGGAGTTTCATACATACTACTATATGCCTAACTGCTGCTGGTTCAGCCAGCCAGAAGCTCCTTCTCTTGGATTTGCATATGGCCATTTCTTCGATCATCTGTCCTTGGATGCTTGCCCTGCCGCTTCCATATGACATTTCTGATGCTTCACCTTTCTGTGATGCTTAGTTGAGCTTCTCTTGAAGAATTTCCTTATCCTGGTTGTGTTTTACCGCTTCTTGGACCCTGTGATGCTACTCCATTGACTACACCTTCCGTTCTCTCCATCTGGGACTTTGTACTTGATTATTCAAGTTTGTCAAGTTAGTGCTGCCTCAGACATTGACTACCTGCAGTTCAGATGTTGTTCCTCTCGTCCAGTTGCCATATCTCTGCCTCGGTCTTCCATGCGATCCCTGCCTTCCTTGATCTGGATACATCAGTCCTCAGCATCCTTACATTCTCTAAGTCTACCTTACAATTGCGATACTACTGTGCTCCAAGATGATTCAGGATGCGTCTCTTGGAGCTCCATGCCACTCTTAATCTATTAGCCGACCCTCGTAGGTATAGCTGCATTCGTGGTTACCTAGAGCTACTTGCCTCATACCTCTACAATTGCTGGATTGTTGTGCATCTCATCAAGGGACTCTCTTCCATGCTCGATTTCTGCCAGCTGACATTCCTGGGTCTGGCTGCACTTCACATACTGGAATTAGCCGCCTCTCTCATACCTCCAACTATTAGTTCAGCTGCACTTTCTCCAGGGGCTGATTGCCACGTCCTGTTCATTCTCATATGCCTTCGGGGGTGCAATCCTGCTCCTACTACCTTTCACTGTGGATTAGCAGTCCAACTGACTTGCTTACTTTTTGGGCTCACCATATTCTACTACTTGGATGCTTCATACCTCGGATCAATGTCTCCGATTATTCTCTACAGCTTGACATTGTTCCAGCTCAGCTCTACAGCTGTTGCCTTCATATCAATTCCTAAGACTATACTTCACTAATCAGAACTGGATTCAGCAGTCTGTAGCCTGGCCTACAAGCCTTCTCTCATTACACAGACTATACAAGTCCTCTATTAGAAATCAGGAAGTAGTACTACTTCTATTCATCCTGCCTCGTTGACGTCAAGTTTGGATGCAACTATCTGCATCTGGTCTCCTGTATTAAATTCGTCAGTCATCAACTTCATCTCCACTGTCATACATTCCTGGATTATGCCCTCTATCAACTGAAGTCCGGAAGAAGATTCTTAATATCCACGTTCCATCATTCCGAATTGCACATGGATTTTCAGGCTCGGACTTTATTAGGAGGAAATTACTTCACTGGACATTTCAATTCAGTTCTTTTTAAACTCCGTTTATCTGGATTAAATTCTACAAATTAGAATTCAGATTTAGCTATTTCATTTAGTTTAATTAGGATCTCTCTCTCCTTTAGTATGCCCAGAAGGACGGGCAGGTCAGTAGCCATGGGTCCTCAGAGGTTTCCCCCCAAGGGTGTTTTTCCTCTCCTGAGTGCTACTGGTCACACTGTCCAGAGTTGGAGGAGGTGATCATCTATTCCTATCATTATTCGGTGTTGTCATGCACGACTCTTCAGCATTCAGTTAAGGAACAATCGTTGATATATATATTCTTTCTGGGGCTTTCATAATTCTAAACCAAGCTTCCTTCCTACAGGTGGGATACAGAGAAAGGCCAAATCATCAAATATTATCAAACAACTCAATTCAAGCATCCAAGTACCTAAGCACAACCATTCTATACTACTACCCAATAAACATTGTCCTTAATGCTGGCCTCTGTATCCAACAACCATCTTCTTCATTCCACTATATATGTTTCATAAGCACTGAGCTATGAACCACACATAATGTAACATTTCAATCTATAAGTGTTAGTCTAAATCAATTAATCTATGTACTTGTGTTTTCTGTTGAAGACTTTAATTTTTATGTTTTTCCTGATTTCACTTTTAACCTTTCTTATTTTGAAATACATTTTGTAAATAAACAGCACTATTTTTTAGATATAAGTAGTTGGTTGTGCACTGTGAAAGGAGTATTTTGAAGATATCTGAGGTATTCACCCTATTGAAGAGACAAATCATCACAGTTAATTTGAGCTAAGTAATCCTTCAAAATAATGGAAATTATATTGTAAAGAGTGAAAAACAAGACTGCATGTCACCTAAGGTTCAAGCAGCTGGCATTAACTTGACCAGTGTTGCCCATCTGCTTGTTGTTTTAAGGCTTCATCTGTATATCTATTTGAGGGTCTATAGCTGTCAGTTTAAGATTCAGTGTTTTTTTGCCCATGCATCTCATGTGTGCATGTCCTCTGGCCTGTGTGTCTGTTGGAGAATATATGTGTGTCTGACCGGGGTCTATGTTTATTTGAGAATACATGCATGCCTTTTTGTTAAAAAATGCATGTGTATCTGTCCTGGCTGGGCCATATCTGTGTGTTCTACAATAATGTCAACAGATGATTGAGGGCAAGCAAACTTGGGATTTACTTTAGAGGAGATATGGTGTACATACTGGGACAAAAGAGGACTGGGCATATACTGTAAATACTGGTAGAGTGAAATCAGTTGGAATGGATATTGGGATTTCCTTACTGTGATGAGAGGGTGAACTGGGAACATTGTGTGTGTGTGTGTGTGTGTGTGTGTGTGTGTGTTTGTGCCTGTTTGTCTGACAGTGTGCATATATTTCTATATGTTTGGATCTACATGTCTAGAGTTGTACATGCACATTTGTCTGAGGGTGGGTTCTTCATGTCTGAATATCCAGATCCCCGGCCTACCTCAGACAAGGTAGAAAAGCACATCAGAGACAGATGGATTCCCAGGTACATCCACTCACCCAACCAACTAGCAGCTGAAAGGGTAAGTACTTCAATATATTTTAAAGACTCAGTTCAGTTTTTAATGCAACCATTGCCTGTGGGGAGGACCTCTGTGTGATGGTATTACCACCAGTGTTACCCCATGCCACTCACTACAACAAATTAATGCCTCACCACCGTGGCAGGGAAGTTAGTGCACTGGGCCACATTGGTGATGAAAGGAGAAGATAAGGTTACATTGATGTGAAAGCATGGAATTCGACTGCATCGGGGTTAAGGTACATTGTAGGGTTGCGTCAGTGGTAAGGGTGGAGATCAGCTGCAGCTGTCCACCTTTGTAGATTTTGGGGATTTCATGACAACTTAATATGGTTTTAGAATTCTGGCAGAAACAGAGTGGCTGTGTTCATGAGGAGCCCCAGAGCTAAGTGGGGTTTACAATATTTTTAAAATTTGAAATATTTTTCTTTCATATAAATTTGGGTGAAAAGTGGACATTGTGGTTTCTAGGAAGGTATAAAATTTGCCTGGTAGCTGCCGGTTGGGAGTCAAGATGGTCATCACATTTCTTTTGTGATTTGTCAACTCTAACATAGTTAGTTTTAATTACTACAGTGCTTCCAGATCAATTTGGTATTTTTCCTGTAAATCCAGGGTGATTTTCCTGTAAATTACATTATTTCTTATGGAAGCCGAATTCCTCTGTTTTCCTGTAAAAGCAGTATAAGTCTATGGGAAGAATGTCCCTGTATACAGCTCCAAATCCCTGTAAAATACACGAATCCCTGTAGATCTGGGAGCCCTGTTACTATATTTTTAACAGTTTCTGACTTTTGTGGTGTCTAATCTTGAGAACCTAGGTGTCATTTCTGGGTATTTTGGCGGCTTTGGTAGGTGCCTTTTGTGTTAAACAATTAAGTTTGTCTATTGATGTATGCCTGATACACTATTGTGTATCATATCTTTTCAAGCCATCTCTGATTTTTTTAAATTTCTCCTATCTTCTGAATTTGTTGTTCTGTTGCTGTGGCAGCCTGTAAATGGTGTGGTGCTGTGATCTTGTCCATAGTTTGAGAAGCTTTCTGGGCTGATTATTTCTACTGGTTTAAAAAAATATGTAGGATAGTATATGGTAGCCCATACAAAACAATGCTATTCTTACACCGAGTGGTTACTATGACATCATGGACCTCAAAAATGAAGCTCGAGAGGTCCCTTTGGCATCATGGTAACCACAAGGCTCTAAGAATAGCGTCATTGTGTATCGGGGCTACCATGCACTATTCTATATAATGTATGGTAGAAAAAACTGCGAAATCCCCTACTTTTTGTGTTTCTTGCAGTCAGTAATTACACTCCACCACCTACAATTCACCGCTGGCCAGCTTGTGCATGCGATGCATCAACCACCTGCTGTCCTATGAACAGTGCTGATGGGATTGCTTGCATTGTGACATCTCTACCTACGCAGAATGAAAAGTCATTCCACATTAGTAGAGATGTCACTACTGCAGCAGAATGGCTTTTTCAAGTGTACGGATCTCCATACAATAGCATTCCACTATACACTATAATGCAATTGTTTTTATAAAGTAACATCAGATTAGTGTTTTTTGTCAGCTTTTTCCTGTTGCTAAGTAGTGGTCTGGTATTGTGTTTTGATTCTGTGATAGAATTTTTAGTAGCAGAACAGTGGATAAACAGATTCCATTAAGTCCACTGAGTTCGAGAATATCAGGAGTGCAATTTTAGAAAACTAAGGGCCAGATATTCAAAAGTTAGCATGGGGCACAAATCCGTTGTGCTGGACTAGCACCAAATTTGCCCCCAACTGCCATATTGAAAATGACATTTAGCGCCAGCACTAGGTGTTAGCACCGATGCTAAATTATAATGTATGCAAGGGAGGGACTTAGAGGAAGGGTCCCGAATGCCAGCGCACTGGCATATTCCAAAGTATAGCACTGCGCTACAGGCATTAGTGCGACCTGTAGCGCAGCTCCAAATACCACTGGCAAAAAGCAGGCGGTAATGCTGCAGTGTCAACTCCTTCCCCATCACGATCCCCAAACCCCACTTAAAATAAAAATAGATCCATTTCCCTGGTAGTCTAGTGGTCCCCCCAACCCCCAGCACATATCCCGACCCCCGTTTAAAATAAAAATAGATTAATTTCCTTGGTAATCTACTGGTCCCCACCCCCAGCATGCATCCCGACCCCCATTTAAAATAAAAATAGATCAATTTCCTGGTAGTCTAGTGGTCCCCTGACCCCAGCACATATACGACCCCTGTTTAACATAAAGTCTAGTGCCCCCCACCCTGGCAGTGATACTGACCATCCAAATTGCTTCCCAGAATGGAGCTGGTGACTGGCTCAGCTCCTTCTCTCACCACCACGGCGCCACCGATTGGTCCTCAGTCAGTGGCTAGCCGTGGTGATGAGAGGAGGCTGAGCTGGTCACTGGCTCCATTCTGGGGCGATTTGGATGGTCGAGGTGTCACTGCCAGGTGGGCGGGCAACTTAGATTACCAGAAACAGATCATTTCAATTTAATGGGGGTCGGATACATACTGGGGGTGGGGGACCACTAGACTACCAGGGAGTGGAACCCACACACGTGGGAACAGGGACCATGATGGCTGAGAAGAGTTGCCTGACCCAGCCTGTCTGCCCAGGTCCCTATATACTTAATGGCTGCACTGCACAGCCCAGTGACCCTACAGCTGACATCCCCCCACCCCCAGCAGGTTTATCTTTTACCTGCCCCATACATTGCATCTCCTCACTGTGTTTCACCCACTACTGCAGTGGGGTACCTGTGTTGTTGGGGGAGGCATCATCCTCCAAGGCATGTATGGCCATGGGCAGTGTGTCTGTTTAGCTATCGATCTATATATATATATATATATATATACACACACACACACACACATATGTATACACTTCCTGCTTGCACAGCTGAATGGGTGTGTTGTATGCACTGACTGTGCCTGCCAGCACACAGTTCCTGCTGCTTCCAGCTTGTACTTCCATTCCGACCAACAGGGGATGCTCTGGGCATGCCTTGGCCTGCAGCATCCAGCCTGTACTTCCATTCTGACCAAAAGGGGGAGTTTTTTGCTCCATGCAGTAGCACTGGGCAAACTGCATGGTAATGTATGCTAAACAGCATTTAATGAGATGCAAATGTACTTGTTTGCCCACGGATTACCTAAGTAGGCTCATTTGCATGGGAGCTTTGAATATAGCTCCTGTTTGCCCCAGGCTAACCAGTTTGCACCGGGCTAATGTGTTAGCACTGTGCAATCAGGTTAGCCCCGGGCAAACCTCACTTCAGCATAGCACACTAAGCACAGTTCTACAGTGTGTGGCTTACATTGTTGTTTGCAGTCATACCTCTCAACTGTCCCTGATTTTCAGGGACGTCCCTGGATTTACCTCAAACATTTACTCTGTCCCTCCTACAAATTGTGTTTCCATGACCAAACAGTGGAGGTTGTAGGCATAACATAATGTCAGATATTAATGTTACAGACGTGTTCTTCCTTAAACAATGCATTTTACACTACACCACTTATTCTACCAGCTTCCTGAGTGGATATCATCAATTTTTAAGGTGTGTCCCTGATTTTAAACCTTTGTCCCTGATTTATGAGGCAGGAGGTTGAGAGTGTGTTTGCAGTAGCTGTGAGACATCTCTGTGTAATCACACACAATTTTCTCCACCTGCAACACTGGCTTGCTATAGAGTCTAATGAGCTGCAGTTGCAGTTTGCACTTCCTGTTGCTATATTCAGTGCTGTCTTATTCCCGGGCTATTTTTGCCCTGCACTCCCAGACCAGTTTGCCTGGCTTCCTTAGACTGCTATATTCAGCAGGATTAGCACCAGGCTATTTCCTTTTGAATATAGCTTACTTTGTGCTCCGGGCTAAGTTTGCCTGTCAGGCAGTGCTAATTTAGCCCCGGGGAAAAGTTTCGAATATCTGGCCCTAAGTGTTTTGTAAGTCTTAAAAAGAAAATGTTGCTTGTAATTCATTTTGCATTTGGATAAACAAAGATTAAAGGGAATATAAACAGGACACTTTGAAAACTAAATCCGAAATCATATAAAGGGTAGGTTAGAGGCTTACTGTTATAACGGTATGATCCGTTTGTCTCTGAAATTTCTTTTAATTCATTTTCATCATGGTTTCAAAGTTCAGAGGAATGTAAAGAAAGCACTGCTTGTACTCAAAGTTGAAGTTACAACGGGAGCCTAAAATGGCTGCAACATCAGTAACATGACGAGGTAATCAAAGTGACAGTGCTCCGGAGAGGTAATATAGGTATTAATGAGTCAAATGGGCCATACCATTATAACAGTAAGCCTCTAACCTGCCCTGCCATGGTTTTGGTTTTAGTTTTCAACATGCTCTTTTTATGTTGGCTTGCCATGCAGAGCAAGCCAACATCTTGCGGTAGTAGTAGATTTTGAAGGTGTGTCAGTATGAGCGAATGCAAGGCACGCTTTAGTAGGTGTATCCCTCATTCCCTAATAAACCAGCATGCAGGCACTGACACAAGAAATAAGTAAAGTGGACAAAACTTGTAAAGAAAGTGCTGCTGCAATCAGAGACAAGCTCGTCATGCAGCGGCACAATAACACACCTCCCGATGTGCCTGCTCTCCTGGTGAAGCATTGCAATAAACATGGCAGCAGCATCTGCCACTGTCTCTTATATGATCCCTGTAAAGCTGACTTTGGGGTGTCTAATCGCCCTGTCGGTGTGTTAAATACCCCCCCCAAAGATTGTGTGGCACACTGGGAGCCCAACCCAGTGTGCCTCCCTTGTACAAAAGCCGACCACCATCGGCATGTTCCTGCCCCTGCTCCACCCACATTATGTGCCACACTGGAGCCCACCCCAGTGTGGCCATCACCCCCCAACCCAAGTTGCCCAATGTGCCCAACATTTTTCTCATATCTGAAAAAAAGAAAACGGTCCGTGATGTTTTTATTTATTTATTTTTAATCTGAAAGAAATAAAGCAGTCCCTCTTTGTGCTCGGTGCCCCTTCCCCCAACCTGCACCCACCCTCTGTGCACCCTGCCTCCCCACACCCCCATCACCCTATATTTACCTCTGGAGGTCGGCGCCATGATCTTCAGTGGTCCGGGAACATGTCTGCACTCTTCAAAGCCAACCACGAACTGAAGAAATGCCGGTAAGCTGTATGATGGCATAAATGGAGGGGTTTCAACTTAGGTGGATATCGCAGCCATTTTTTGGAATTTTTTCCTCCAAATTTTCAACATGGGGTGCTTGGGACCCCACCTCATGAACACATGTGCTGTTATCTCATTACTCGGCCCTGATAGGTCATTTCGCAATCACTGCACAAAATCACTTTTCAGGACGGATTAACAAAACCACAATGCCACTGTTCATGAGTTGGGGTCCCAAAAACTGTATCTTGTAAATTTGGTGGAAATATTCCAAAAACTGACTGTGTTACGAGCATGCATTGTGCAGTTGCAATGCACGCTCATAACTTTGACAATGTTTAATATTTTCACTCCAGATTTTCAACATTTTCATTTTTTCACACCTCCTTATGAACAGTACAGTTGTCATTTTTCACATCCTGACCAAAATGTGTTTTTACCCACGTGGCACACAATGGAGTGGTCGCTCTGCGAAATCAATGTTCAGGACAAATTAACAAAATCACAGTGACACTGTTCATGAGTGGAGGTCCCAAAATACCTATTTTGAAAATTTGGTAAAACAAGTCCCCAAAATAATTGCTTTATGGGAGTGCGTTGTGCAGTTTCTATGCACGCTCGTGACATCACCAATTTTTCATATTTTCACTCCAGATTTTCACCATTGTCATTTTTGTACACCTTCTTATGAACAGTACAGCTGTCATTTTTCACATTCTGCCTAAAATGTGTTTTCACAAGTGTCACACAATGGTGCGGTCACTGTGGGAAATCAATGTTCAGGACAGATTAACAAAATCACAGTGACACTGTTCATGACTGGAGTTCCAAAATGCCTGTGTTGAAAATTTGGTTAAAGAAATCCGCAACATAATTGCATTATGGTCGTTCGTTGCGCAGTTTCTATGCACGCTCATGACATCCCCAATTTTTTATATTTTCTCTCCAGATTTTCAACAATGCCATTTTTTTACACCTCCTCATGAACAGTGCAGCTGTCATTTTTCGCATCCTGCCCAAAATGTGTTTTCACACCTGTGGTACCAAAATGCACAGTCGCTGTACAAAATCTCCTTTTGGCAAACAAACTCATAGTGACACTGTTCATGAAGTGGCATCACAAACGGCCCATATTGAAAATTTGGAGCAAAACTATCAACAAATGCCAGGGGCATTAGGGTTTCTAACCATAATGACCCACCCTGTAGAGACTGACAGGCATCAGGGATGTGACCTAGCATTGTCGCTTGTAATGCTCAAGCCATTCCACCCCCACCTTGCAGCCAGTGACAGGCATCAAGGTGTGCCTTGGACTCTTTTGCCTCACAGTTCACCCCATTCTCCTATACTGCACCCATATCAGCATATTTCCTTATGGAATTGGGTGAATGTCGAAGACCGAAGACCTCAAGGCACACTTCTCTGTGGCACTGTCGGTGTCTCAAAAGGGGTAAGGGTGAGGTGAAATAGTGTGAGCAGTATGGCTAGCGACAGGGCACACCCACAGTGCCTGTCACTGTCTGCAGGGAGAGTTCTGGGTCAGCATTATCAATCAATCAATCAAAATCTTTATTTAATCATGCGAACATCATTGAGCGTAGCTCATTTACAAGATGGACCTGAGTGGTCAAGAAGTGCAAGTATTATTACATAGACAAGAATAACATAAACAGTAGTACAATGACATAAAGTGATAATATATAACAATTTACATATATACAAGGCACATTAAAACCATTTAACCTGTAAGAAAAGGAGGCAATGGGTATAGCAGGCATAATATATAAATTATAGGTCCTAGTTGGCTTTTATGAGACTATATCAGGTGACTGGAAAAGAAGTAGAACTAGCATAGTGGAACACGGAAAAGGGGTGGGGTAGGTAGGTCGGGTATTAGGCCTTGTGAAAGCAATTGCAGAGTTCTGGGAATAGGGTGGAGAATAATCTTTTGAAGGATGTTAAAGGTAAGAGGCTATTTAGCTTCATGGTTTTTGAGTGAGTTCCATGCAACTGCTAGTGAGTAGCTGATCATGCCCTCCCAAACCGGTGCAGGCATTGAGGACCTTTAGAATGATAAGTTTGCTGAACTCTAGTTGTATGGGCTAGAAGTAATTTGGGTAAAACAGTCTGTGATATAGGTGGGTAGTTTGCTTGATAAAGCTTTGACTATCAGATTGCAGCATTCCTATTTCTTCTGTGTTGTAATGATGTCCAGTTAACTGCCTTATAAAGAGAGCAGTGATGGGTGCTGGAGGGAAGGTCAGTAATAAATCTGATGGACCTGTGATATAGGGTGTCCAGCTTATTTAAGAGGGGGAGTGAACAATGGCCATAGAGAAAGTCAGCATAGTCAATGAGGGATAGGAATGATGCCTGGATTAATCTTTTTTTGGAGTCTCTGTTGAGGTAGTGCTTGATTCTAAAAAATAGACCAAGCCTTTGTCTCAGTTTTTTTAATAGCTCTTCAATATGGACAGAATAGTCAAGCTTGTTATCAATCCAGACTCCAAGGTATTTGAAGTTATCAACAAATTCCAGCTTCTCTCCAAATGGGTGGATAGTTGTAGGGTGGCGGGTGATGGGGTAGTGGCAGAGCAACTCTTTGTGGCAAAGAACATAGCTTTTGTTTTTTTGGCATTTAGAAGAAGCTTTTAATCCAGTAGATTGTGTTGCAGGATGGAGAATTCAGATTGTAACAGTTCACAGGCTTTAGGTAATGAAGGATTAATTCACTACTTCACTGCCAATCCTATTGTGCATCTCTAACTCCTGCAATAGAAACATAGAAACTTAGAAACATAGACTTTGATGGCAGATAAGGAACGCTTGGCCTACCTAGTCTGCCCATTTTCCTACCTACAGGATAAGCTGCAGATCCTATGTAACCAACAGCCTATTTCTTCCTACCACCCACAAAAATTGCCTTATGTCTGTCCCATGCATTCTTGAATTCTCCCACAGTTTTAGACCCCACAACCTCCACAGGAAGGCTATTCCATGCATCCACCACCCTCTCTGTGTAAAAATACTTCCTCACCTTGCCCCTGAGCCATTCCCCTCTATCTTCAAATTGTGTCCCCTTGTTCTTGCACATCTCTTTTTCTGAAAGATGCTACCCTCTTGGACTTTGTTGATTCCACTGAGGTACTTAAAAGTTTCTATCGTGTCCCCACTTTCCCTCCTTTCCTCAAGGGTACACATATTAAGCTCCTTTAGTCTCTCCTTGTATGGCTTGCTTCTCTTGCAGACCCTGCACCATTTTAGTTGCCCTCCTCTGGACTGCCTCCATCCTGTCTATGTCCTTATGGAGATGTGGTCTCCAGAACTGGACACAGTACTCCAGATGGGGTCTCACCAACTGTCTGTACAGAGGGATAACAACTTCCTGTTTTCTGCTGGTGATGCCTCTCCCTATACATCCCAGTATCCCCCCAGCCCTCCCTACTGCTTTCTTACATTGCTTTCTAACCTCAAGTTCATCTGATATGATTACCCCCAGGTCCCTTTCCATTTTTGTTGTTCTTGCTATTTCTCCCCCCATTGTGTAATCTTCCCCTGAGTTTTTGTTTCCCAGGTGCATTATTTTGCACTTCTTTGCATTGAATCCAAGCTGCCATACTTCTGATCATTCCTCCAACCTTGCCAAGTCCCTTCTCATTCTTTCCACACCTCCTTGTGTATCAACCCTGTTGCAGATCTTTGTGTCATCTGCAATGAGGCATACTTTTCCTTCTAGTCCCTCTGCAATGTCACTTATAAAGACATTAAAAAGGACTGGACCCAGTACTGAACCCTGCGGTACACTGCTAGTAACCCCTCTTTCTTCAGAGTGGACTCCATTTGCAATTACTTTCTGTGTCCTGTTGTTCAGCCAATGTTTTACCCAGGCTACCACCCTGGGACCCACTCCCAGGCTGGTTAATTTGACTATTAATCTTTTGTGTGGGACTGTGTCAAATGCCTTGCTAAAGTCTAGGTAGGCCATGTCCACAGCCTCTTCCTGGTCTACTACATTGGTCACCCAGTCAAAGAAATCAATTAGATTCATCTAACATGACCTTCCCACTGTGAACCCATGTTGCCTTGGGTCCTGTGCCCCACTGGCCTCTAGGTACTCAACAATTCTTTCCTTAAGTGATTCCATCACTTTCCCTACCACAGAGGTCAAACTGACAGGTCTGTAGTTTCCTGCCTCTGTCTTGCTCCCACTTTTGTTAAGGGGAATCACATCTGCCTTCCTCCAGTCCTCAGGTACCACACCATCCTCCCATGATTTGTTAAAAAGGGTAGTCAGTGGTGTCACTAGTTCTCTCCTTAATTCTTTTAGAATTCTGGTGTGAATTCCATCTGGCCCCATTGCTTTGTCCACCTTCAGTTTTAGGAGTTCTTTCAGAACCCTTTCTTCTGTGAAAGGACTGGGATCAACCCCCTATCCAGACTACTTCTGTTAATTGGATTAGGCACCTCCCTCTCCTCCTCTTTTGTCAATACTGAGCAGAAGTATTCGTTCAGTATCCCTGCTTTTTCACTGTCCCTCTCTGCCCACCCACCATCCATTCTATTCAGCCACATTATCCCTTCCTTTGTCTTTCTATGCTCCCTGGTATACCTATAAAAGGGTTTATCCCCCTTCTTAACCGAGTTGGCTATCTTTTCCTCAGTTTTTGGCCTTTGCTATTCTGACTACCCTCCCTGCTTTCTTCTGCCTTAACTGGTACAGTTCTTTGTCCTGCTCCTTCTGTGTTTCCTTATACTTCCTAAATGCTATCTTTTTCTCCCTAACCTTCACCGCCACCTCTTTTGAGAACCATACTGGCTTTTTCTTTTGTTTTGATTTGTTTATTTACTTCACACAAAGGCTTGTTGCCTCTGTGATGGCAGTTCTGATGTTTCCCCATTGTTGTGCTACCCCTCCTTCTAGCCTGTTTGCTAGTGCTTTTCTAAGGCACTCCTCCCAGCTTGACAAAGTCAATCCTCCTGAAGTCCAGAACCCTCGCTTTTGTATGGCTTGACTCTGTAGCTGAGTTTATCGTGAACCACACTGTTTGGTGGTCACTTGTTCCCAGATGGCTACCCACTTCTAGATCTGAGATCCTCTCACTGTCCCTATTTGAGAGTACAAGGTCTAAGATTGCTCCCTCATGAGTGGGTTCCAAAACTAGTTGTCTGAGGCATGCCACCTGAAGGGCATCAAGAATGGCCCTGTTTTGCATGTGGCTGCAGCAAAGGTGTTCCAGTTATCATCTGGCATATTAAGGTCCCCCATCAACAGTATCTCCCCTTTCTCTGACATCCTAAGGATGCCTTCTATCATATCCTTGTCCATTCCCTCCCCCTGACATGGGGGTCTGTATACAAACCCTGTGCGGATTGTGGTGCCATTTCTAGTCTCTAAGGCGACCCACAGTGCCTCCTCTCCTCCCTGTTTACTCTTTTGTTCAGTTGCTTTTATCCCTTCCCTTACATACAGAGCTACTCCTCCCCCTCTTCGCCCCTCACTGTCTCTCCTGTAGGTAGTGTACCCTGGTATGTTAACATCCCAGTCATGGTTGTCTGTGTACCATGTTTCTGTGACTGCTACGATATCCAGACATCCCTCTTCCATCAAAGCCACCAGTTCAGGGAGCTTGTTGCCCAGACTATGGGCATTGGTAGTCATTGCCCTCCATTTCTTGATGGCCTTACCCCTTTTTGCCCCATCCCTGTCTTTATTGCATTTGTCATTTTCTCCATTTACCCCAGCCCTTCACCCTATCGACATCTCTGTCTTGGTACCAATACCAAGGCCAGTGCCAGCAAGCCAACATTCGGCATTGACAAATGTTTGTTATATTCCCTTTGAGGGAGGGCAAATGAAAGGAAGGAATTTATACAACATCATAATCTAGGGCAGAGTGGTTTTCTTTTTGTGAACTCTATTTATACACCTACACTGGCCCCTTAGACCTCTCTCCAGTGAGGTCTCTCAGTGCAACCGTGTTCCGCTCTACCTGAGGTCCTCCTCAGTCTGGTCTCTGGTCCTGGGAGTGTCCCTCCACTACCACCAACCACCCCATCCCCCAGATCTGAGCCCCTCCCAGGTTGGGACCACCCTAACTCTTCCAACGCTCTATCTAGAATCTTGGCAGGGGAGTGGAGGAGACACATGGATTCCAGCTGGGATGGACCTGGATGAGGATGTGGGGGCCGACCACTGTACCCACCTTCACCTGTCTGGGTGCCATGGTCCTTTTTCCTTGTTCTCAGAGGTGTAGACTTGTTATGACGTCCAGTGCACGGTGGGTCCTCTCCTGCACCCGCCCGCAGGACATCTGTCACCACCTCCAAACTCCTTGGTGAGACTCCCGCATGATGCAATGCCCCCTGCCTCCACTGGGAGCTGTAGTAACAGCGGGAGGTGCAACCCACCCACACCCAGGAGACAGCAGTCCTCCGGATGCTCTATCCTCTCCTGCCCCTGCTGACCACTGACTAACTGGGTCCAGTGTCAAACCTGGGTTGCCAGTGTGGTGTGAGGTATGGCGTCCAGCACCTCAACCCTCAGCACCACCAGACTGGCCTATGGCAGAGTGTTAAAGGAACCAGCTGACATGGTTTAAGACAGACAGAGATTAGTTCAGGGCAGGATGTATTACATTGTAGGAAAGAGGTATTAGATATTGTAAGAGGGCTGAAGGGGGAAATAAACAGGTGTATAGGCATATTCATGGGACACCCTATCTGGGGTACCTGTATATTGTGCATCTATATTTGAAAACAGTGCAGGTGAATGTGATGGTAAATTGATGTTAAGTGCACTTGCTTAGGTACTGCATATCAGTATACTGACCAGGATGGAGCACTCTCAGTATTTAATGACTGCCTCACTGAAATCCAAGATTGTATGAAGTCCAGCTGGCTGAAGTTGAACCCAGGGAAGACTGAGGTGATGGTTGTGGATCCAGGTCACCGGATAGGGGGGTTGGGGGCAGGTCTACCCTCGCGAATATTCCTGGGGGATGCCGAGCTCCATACTTCTGAACAGGTGCAAGACCTTGGAATGATACTGGATGAAGGGCTGACACTTTGATATCAGGTGTCGGCTGTCATTAAGTTATCCTTTTACCATCTGAGGAACATCGCTAGGATCAAGCACCTTGTTCCTTCCAGTGACCTCCGACATTGATCCACACCTTTGTGATCTCGCGTCTGGATTATTGCAACTCCCTTTACTTTGGGCTACCCGGGGTTGATATCCACTGCCTGCAGCTGGTGCAGAATTCTGCAGCCCGGATGTTGATGAGGACTTCCCGGTCCTCCCATATCACACCAGTGCTGCAGGAACTGCACTGGCTACCAGTTCAGTGGTGGATCACCTTCAAAGTTGGATTACTGACATATAAAGCCCTACACAGACTGGGCCCTGACTACCTGAAAAAGCTTTTGGTTCCTTACCACCCTGTGCATCCACTCCACTCAGCCGATGAGGGTTGCTGGAGATTCCGAGGGTTTCTTTAAAATCTTCGGGGGCATGGGCATTTATGTTCATGGCCCCAGCCCTCTGGAATTCTCTACCCTGTCGGATAAGGGAGTGCATGACCATGGGTGGGATTTAAACAGGTATTAAAGACGTATTTATGGAGCATGGCATATGGTAGAAGACTTGGTTTGCTGGCCAAGGCACCTAGCTTCACCTGAGCTCTTTCCTTCTAAGACTGCTTGAAAGGCAGAGTAGAGAAACTTCCCAGAGCAAGGGAGAAGGATTAAGACTTAGTTTGGCTAAGCAGATTTACTGTGTGGTGGTGTTTTTATATTTTTACTCACAGGGATTGCCACTGTTTGTTGCTAACATTTCATTGCTTTATTTTTTTCTCTGATTCAAATTGTTGTTGCTGGTATACCTTCTTCTGCATTATTACAAGGTGTGCCTACAGGTGTGTGCTAACAGATTAATGCTGTAATCTTCTGATCTAAATTGTCTTTTGCAAGGTATATCTTCTGTTACTGCTTTATTTTTCTCTGGAGCAAAGTGTTTCTTACAGGGTATATATTCTCTGAAATTATTACAGGTGGTGCTTTACAGGTTTTACAGTTTTATCTAACATTAGGATAAGCTTTCAGGGTTACTGCATTTATTGTTGACTGATTGTTTCTGCTCTTACCTCCTTGTTCTTTCGTCCGTGGTTCTTCTTTTTAGGCAGGGAAGGGCCCAGCCACCCACCCCCATCCCCAACCACCCCACGCTACACTCCTTTTATAGGGTACCACAGTTGTGACATTTCCTGTGGCAGAGCAGGGAAGGGATCAGTGGGGCTCACAAGGTGATCTCATTTATAGGGCACTAGTAATTTAACTTGTTATAACAAGTTAAACAAAGCACAATTAAACAATTACTTGCATTTTTTTCCTTCTTTTTTTCCTTCTAATTACTCTGACTAGGTTACAAACCCAGCAACTTATTTGGAATGGATTTCATTAACTGCAGGTACTGTGGAACAATTTTCAGAAGGACAGTCTTACAGGATTTAGGACACTGTCCTACATGCTGGACCTTTGGAGATCTTAGGTCTCAGCTCCGGGCAGCATGGGCAGAGATTGCACGCCTCAAATTTCATATTGAAGAGGAAATACATTATAAGAACCACCTGCCATTTCCCCAGCATCCAACAGAAAAACCTCGACCGCAGAGGGTAGTTGGTCCAGGAGGTTGCAGGTGGTTAGGAGGAACAAATCAGGTGCCCCATCACTCTCTGGTCTCCAACACATTACCTCCAAAAACATATAAACACTACAAACAGGTATCTGCCTCTATCTCTGAAATCATATAAAGAGGCAGAAGACACTGCAGAGCAGGACACTTCATGGCACAGGAGCTAAGCGAACAATACTCACCCAAATCAGGAACCAAAACTAAACAAGCACAAAGGAAATCCAAAAACTTCTGATCATAGGAGACTCCATGATTCGGGAGTTGATACCATCTCCAGCCAGGGTGATGGTCAGATGTCTCCAGGTACATCAGCATGGAGAGACACTGACCGATAGAAATTGTTCACAAAGCAGGAGAAAACATTGATGTCCTAGTACACATAGGGACTAATGATCTTGCCAGCCTGGTCAGTTGTGGAGACCAAGGAACACCTGACTAGGCTGGGTGACAAACTATCATCTATTTCGTTCGCGCATCTCCTTCTCGGAGATCCTGCCAGTCTGGGAGAAGGGAGCAGATGGATGGAAGGTCAGAGAAGGAGAGATAGGGAGCTAAACACGTGGCTCAAGGACTGGTGCCAGGAAAAGGACACAGATTTGTAGGAACTGGCAACAGTTCTGGGAGCAAAGTTCTTAAATTTGATGGACTGCATCTGACTAAAGAGGGAGTCAGTGCATTGGGGCAGAAGTTTGACGTCTTTGCAGAATATTTAAACTAGCAAATGGGGAGAGGGGTGCAGCACCCCATACGTCAAATGGGAAGAACACCCCTCCCCCCTCAGCTAGTGGTCAAACAGGAATTCAGCGTGTTTGCCGTTCATTTGCATCACCAGATAAGAAAAAAGGTTTGTCTCCCCATATGATGCACAGGGGTAATGCCAAACTTCACCCAACAACTAACACACCAAAATCTGGCCAATGGAAAATCATGTACACAAATGCTCACAGCCTGGGAAATAAGATCCCAGACCTGCAGGCAATAATGTCAGAGGCTAAACTGGACATAGTAGCAATTAGTGAGACTTGGTTTACCAGTAACCACACTTGGGAGACTTCAGTACCTGGCTATGTATTGTTCAGAAGAGACCGAGGTGCAAAAAGGGGGGGAGGAGTGGCCCTGTATGTTAATGAAAATATCAAAGCTACAGAAATTCAGAATACACATAAGGAGCCAGAAGAACTGTGGGTCACCCTGGAAACAGGAAATGGGACAGCCATAAGAACTGGGGTTGTCTACAGTCCCCCAGACCAGGGGAGGACATAGACATTACTGTTAGAAGATATACAAAACATGACAGCTAAAGGAGGTTCTGATAATGGGAGACTTCAACATGCCAGATACAGATTGGTCAATACCAGCAGGAACATCTGCCAGAACTAGACTCATAGTGGATTCCTGCAGGAGGGCCTCAAACAACTGGTACAGCAACCCACAAGAGACAGGGCTATCCTAGATCTAGTACTGACTAACAAAGAAGGATCACAGATCTCCAGGTAGAAGGTCACCTGGAGGCCAGTGACCATCACATGGTATGGTTCAATTTGGCTACTACATCTAAATCATCCCATTCCAAGGCAAAATATGGGACTTCAGAGGAGCTGACTTTGATAAGATGGCCAACAGAGTTAAGCTAGCCCTGGCAAAAAGAAACACAGGTGAGGAGGTACAGGCAAAGGGCAAGCATTAAGGATGCAATACTTGAAGCAACATCCCATTGTGTTAGACAGAAAAGGAAGTGCAAAGAAGAAGGAAACCACTTTGGTTCTCAAATACAGTAGCAGAAAGGTCAGAGCCAAAAGGCTGGCCTTCAGGAAATATAAGGAACACAGCGGGATGAAGATAGGGAGGCATACCAAACTGCCCTAAGGGAAGCAAGTAAGGCAGTAAGGCAGGCAAAGTCCCAAACTGAGGAAACACTAGCACGAACAGTAAAGAAGGTGACAAGACTTTCTATAGATACATTAGTGAAAGGAGAAAGTCCAGAGGGTATTGCTAAGCTTAATGGAGAAAAGGGAGCAAGTGAGGAGGAGGACCCTGTAAAGGCATCTATCCAAATAGATACTTTTGCTCAGTATTTACTGAAGAGAAGGTAGGCAGGGCCACAGCTCAGCATCATGGACACAGGGGAGGGAGGTGAGCACTACTCCTTCACAAAAGAAAGGGTCCTACAAGAGCTTGCTAAGCTCGGGTGGATAAGGCAATGGGACCTGATGGCATACATCCCAGAGTACTCTAAGGAGCTAAAGGAGGAACTAGCAGAGCCATTAGCAGAATTGTTTAGTGAGTCTCTGAGCACAGAAGAGGTCCCAGAAGACTGGAGAAGGGCTCATGGATCCCGCCTCCACAAGAGTGGTAGCAGGAGGAGGCGGGAACTACAGACCGTCAGTCTTACCTCAGTAGTGGGCAAGATTATGGAGGCACCTTAAGGAAAGGATAGTGCAACCCTGGAATCCATAGCACAGGATCCAAGACAGCATGGGTTTACAAAGGAAGGTCCTGTCAAACTAATCTCATAGATTTCTTTGACTGGGTAACCAGATGGTGGACCAAGGGGAGCAGTTGATGTCGCCTACCTTGACTTCAGCAAAGCTTTTGACACTGTTCCACATAGAAGATTGATAAATAAGCTAGGTAGGCTCGAGGGTGGGTCAGAAGTTGGTCAACTGGGTGGCAAATTGGTTGACTGGCAGAAAACAGAGAGTGGTGGTAAATGGTATACAGTCAGAAGAGATGCAAGTCACAAGTGGGTACCTCAGGGATCAGTCCTGGGGCCAGTCCTATTCAACATCTTCATTAGTGACCTCGTAGATGGACTAGAGGGTAAGGCTTGTCTGCTTGCAGATGACACCAAGATCTGCAACAGAGTAGATGATCCAGATGGGGTGGGCAGAATGAGAAGAGATCTGGATAAACTAGCAGAATGGTCAGAACAGTGGCAACTGGGATTTAATGCAAGAAGTGCAAAAATCATGCACATAGGAAGAGAAACCCTGAAGCCACTTATAGGCTGGGAGGGAGTTGCTAGCAGTCACAAAGGAAGAAAGAGACTTGGGCATCATCATCACTGATGACCTGAAATCATCCAAGCAGACCTCTAAAGCAGTAGGTAAGGCTAGGGGGGTGTTGGTGTATTAGTAGGGGTATCACAAGTCGTAAGAGGGAGGTAATAATCCCTCTGTACAAGACATTGGTTAGGGCCACATCTGAGTACTGCATACAGTATTGAGGCCACACCTTCAAAAAGGACATTAACCAAATTGAGGCAGTCCAGAAGGGCAACCAAAATGGTGCAGGGACTGCATCAGAAGACATATGAGGACAGATTAACGGAGCTCAATATGTATACCCTTGAGCAAAGGAGGAGAGAGGTGATATGATCGAGGCATTCAAACACCTTAAGGGCATAAACAAGGTGAAAGAGTCTAACATGTTTAAATATAAGAAAAATAGCAGGGCAAGAGGACACAGCATGAGATTAGAGGGAGGCCGATTATGGGGGATTGTGAGGAAATTCTTTTCACAGAAAGGGTGGTAGATGCATGGAATGGCTTACCACAAGAAGTGGTGGCTATGAATACAGTGCAGGGCTTCAAACAGGCATGGGATAGGCATAAGGGAGCATTACAAATGACTATGAATAGATAGGTCACTGACAGAGCAAAGGCCAATGGCACATTTATAAGGTAGAAAAAGGAATGGGCAGACTGGATGGGCCTTGCGGTCCTTATCTGCCGTCAACTTCTATGTTTCTATGTTTCTAATGTGGAAAATAGTTTTTAAAATGTATAGTACTGTATATTTATTATTGTGGTGTAGCATTGTTTTAAACTGTTTTAACTTGTACTGCACCTTGAAATTTGAAATGCACATTAAAAATAAAGGTGATTATTATTATTATATTATGTAGTATGTTGGGTAACCTAGCTATTCCCTATCTGGATATTACCTTATTTTTACCTTTTTTTTAGTTTCAGCACAAAACTTGTAATTCTATAATTGATCTGTTGTATCATTGTGCTTCAGTGTGACTGTTAGACTACTTTTACCTGTTGCAGCTGACTATTTAGTTAGATTATTAAGTACCCTAGCTGCCCCTTATATGGATGTACCCTTATTTTTATTTCTAGATACGGACATAGCTTTTTTATTATTAATCCGCTGTATTCTGGGTTCAGTGTTTGTTTGTTGCTACTGCTTTAAATATCCAATATCCTCATCAGTTACGTATACCCATATTCATAGGCCCTGTATAGGGATGGGATTCACAGTGAAGACAGTTAGTAGAACCCATGGCGGGGTGGCTGTGGGGCGCTGTTCTCTAGACTTATGCTTGGAGGAGGGGGCACTACCACATCTGCAGGGCCTTGGTAGAGCTCCATGCTTAGTTGGTGGCAGTGAGAGAAGAAATCTCTCAGTTGCATTACCAACTGAACTGGAGCCCACACCCCTGGTACCCCAGAGGCCCACTGATCCAGGAGGATGGAGTGTGGTGATGAGGAGGGGGATGGCGAGAGGCAGGGTTAGCCACAGAGAGGTTGTTCAGCCCAACACCATCCAGCTGACAAACCATTTTTCACCCCCTAGAGGAGGCTCAGGTACCAGACTCCATTGGGGGGACTCTTAGTCAGTCAGAGGGAAGGGGCAGGACAGTGTGATGACACCCAGGAGGATGAGCAGGAGCAAGTCTACCAGGAGTGTCTTATTGGTCCTAGACTCAATGATTAGGGAAGCTGAGAGGGTGGTGGGAGGGGGGGTTGGATGAGGGGTTGGACTGGCACCTTCCTGGTGCATCAGCAATACAGGATTTAGACAGAATAGGGAGAATGGTAGGGGAGGAGATGGGGGTGCTGGTACACCTGGGTACCAATGATTTGTCGAACCAGTTTTGAAGTGGAACTTCCACAAATTAGGAAACAGATTGATGGCATCCTCAGCCTGACTGACCTTTTACGAGGTCCTTCACATGTGGAGCAGGGAGAAGAAGAATAGAATAAGGGAGGGATAAGACAGAGGAGTTTAATGGGTGACTTAAGGGATGGAGTCAGGAGAGGGGGTCCCACTTGTGGGGGACTTGGGGGAATTCTGGGATAGGAGGTTCTTTAAGCATGACAGACTCCACCTGCCACGAAAAGGGGCCAGTGTGCTGGGGCAGAAGTTTGACATATATAGCATACAGTTAAACTAACTATGGGGGAGACTGAGACTAGGAGAACCACAGTGATAGTAAGAGGAAACTAGCTAGTACTTCCCCATATCTAAAGGGGGGTTGTAGCAGCATAGCAGGTAAGAATATGATTGAGGTCCAAACTTGGCTAAGGGAAGGGACCATACAGAAGGGGAACACAAAGTATGCAATTACCAACAAAAATAAATAAATAAATAAAACAAGAGACTAAGAAGACCAAGGAAGGATAAGTGAAAAAACAAACAAACAGGTAAATAGAAAAAAAAGGTTCAGAAGTTAGAAGGAACGGGGTCTGCCTTAACCTCCAAAGCCTGGGTAATAGAATCAGAAAGTTTCTGGAAATAATGGCAGACATAGAGATGGTCCCTGTGGCCATCACAGGAACATGGGGCTCAGAAAATAACAACTGGAATCTGGCAGTCCCTGGGTACACAATGTTCAGGAGGTATAGAGGAAATGGTAGAGTGGGAGGCATAGCCCTTTATATCAGGGATGGCACTGAGGCTATGGAAGATGGGTGAATCAGAGATAGAAATGGGGAGGCAGAGTCCCTGTGGAGTTGGGTTTGGATGATCTATAGACCACAGGGCAAGGGGAAGTGAGTAATAGGGAGCGCGGGGAAGAAATAGAAAGGGGAGTGGCAAAGGGGAAGTAGTGATAGTGGGTGATCTGAACCTGCTGGATATTGATTGGGATGTTCCAGTGGCTAGGAGCACCAGAAGTCAAGCCTTGTTGGATATATTCCAGGATTGTCTATTGGTGCAGGAAGTTAAGGAACCCACCAAGTAGGCTACCATTCTCAAAGTGGTGTTTACCAACTAAGAAGTGGTAAGACCTGTGAGAGTATGGGAGCCACTGGGAAACAGTGACCACAACTCTATTTGAATCAAACTGGCCCTAGGGACCAGAAAGCCACAGTCAAGAGCTGACGTCCATTATTTCAGAAGGCAGACTTCAACCGGTTGAGGGAGTTGGTCCAGGACAAGTTAGTCAGGGTAGGTAGCTCACAGTTGCAGTTATATAAAAGTTGATCAGTACCACAGTATTTGCCACAACTGTGGGAAAAAATATCACAGTTTGCTACTACTGTGGTAAAAAATGCATCTAATAACATGCATTTTTTTCTGCAGTAGTGGTACATCTGCTGTATTTTTTTCCATAGTTGCTGCAATACCACGGTACCATGGTCAACTTTTATATAACTACCACTGTAGGTGGTATGTAAGAGAGATGGGGCAATAAAGGGGACCATGCTCAAGGCATTTAAGTTATGCATGAGGACGGTAACCAAAAGTAATAAGTACAAGTGACAATTAGATTCTTAGTGAGGGTCAGTAAAGCAGTAAGGGCCAGAAAAAGGCTTTCACCAGGTAAAAAGAAAAGTAATGGGAGAAAGAATGGGAGGAATACATGTTGAGAAATAAGAGGGAAAAGAGAATGGCTAAGCTGGCCCAGAGGAGCAGAGGGCTGAGGTGCTCTGGGCATCTTACCTCGTCCCACACCAGCAACCTGGGTTTGGGGGAGAGGGAGGTTTTAGTGTCCCTAGAACTGCTCTCCTCCCTCAGGGAGAGGAGAACTTATGCATCACCAATTGATGATGGTGGCGCTTGCAGGATAAAATGGGGGGAGGATGCACATTCAGAGCACCTGGGGTGCCTCTGTAGAGGCAGAGCTTGCACAATGTGCTCATTACACATCCATGCCACCCAAAGGAAGAAAAACACAGATAAAGCCTATGTCTCTCTGTTGCCATGTGTGATAACCCCCAGAACTCTCAGACCCTAGTCCATGTCAATCTCCACTGGTGAGATGGTGGTGGGAGGGAGCAGCTGATGAGGGTTGAGAGTTGCCGGGTCATGGGCCCTATGATACGATGTAGGCGGCAACAAAGGAGCAAACAGTTGTATATAAAAAAAAAGAAGAAAAGAGGGTGGTTAAGGAGGCAAAAGCAGATGCTCAGCTATGTATTGCAGAGGGGTTTAAGAGGAGAAAAACAATTTTGATATATTAGGGAAAAAAGGAAGAAAGGAGGAAGAATTGTTATGCTATCTGAGGGGGTTAGGGTGATAAAGGAGGACATGCAAAAGGCTGCTGTCCTTAGTGATTACTGTTGCTCTATCTCCACAAGGGAAGACATCAGGCCCTTGCCAGAGAGTGGCATCAAAACAGTCACAAAGGGGGTACTGGAGATAAGGCAGCTGGTATTTGTGCAAAAGGGTCCAGAAAGGGGAAGCAGCCGTAAAGATGGATAAGGCCCTGGGACCGGATAGGATGCATCCAAGGTGCTCAGAGAACTGACAACAGAACTGGCTGAACCCCTGTTAGGACTACTCAGTAGCTCATTCCAGATAGGGGTTGTTCCAAAGGACTGGAGGGTGGCAATCATAGTTCCTCTCCATGGGGGGGGGGGCAAGGAACAAATTGGGAACTATAGACTTGTGAGTCTTACCTTTGTAGTAGGGAAGCTGATGGAGTCACTGGTGGGGAGGTCTTGTCAGACTATCCTGATAGCTTTCTTTAACTGGATGGGCATTATTGGATAAGGGCTACACCCAAGAATTTACTCTACATAAACTTCAGCAAGGCTTTCGACTCAGTACCTCACATAAGATTGCTGAAGAAGATGGAGGACCTGTGTGTGGCTAGGGACATAGTAAGATGGCTAAGTAATTGCCAAAAGGGGAGCAGCCAGTGGGTCGTGGCTAATGGGTTCAAATCATATGAGAAAGAGAGAGACAGGACTGGATGAAATTAGCAAATTCCAATTTTGCAGCATTTTCACAAAATTATATGAAATTTCACAGAATTTTGTGGAATTTTCTGAAGTTTTTAATTGGCTGTAACTTAATCAGTGTTATATCTATAGATCAGCAGATTTACATGTATATTGTTTTGATAAGGCCCTAAATGGATGCCAAGTTGTATGATATTTGGCATAGGGACAGAGAAGTTATAGGGACTCACATTCTAGCAATTAATTATTCACGTGGACATTTCTGAACATATTTCTATGCTTACAACTTAGCAACTTTTGGAGCTAGATAATAGAAAAGTTATATGCATACTTTTCTTGGGAGAATCATAGAAACTAATAAATAGAGAGGTAGTTGGTTCTGTAAATCGTAAGTTTTAGGAGTTCAACATTTCACAATTTAATTATTTGTTAAATTGTGTAGAACTGTTCAAAATATTTGGATGTGTATTACTCCACTGCTATTGCAGGCATATACTCAAGATTTACAATGCCTACCAAAGTAAATATGTCCTAGAGTCTTATTAGGCTGGATAAATGTGGTCTAGTAGATTAAGCCTTATTGTGGATACTTCAGAAATTCCTAATTGGCATACTTTGCTCAACACAATTCAAGGACACATGATAGATGATGCCACTGGAATTCCACTTGTGGAATTTAACTTTCACAAAGTACTTATCACCTCTGAATCACCTTACCTGCACTAGCATCATGGTCATGCAAAACCCCTCCAACACACCCTGCAACAGTGATCCCTAGCACCATGCCCCCAGCCCCAACATGACTAAAGATATACAGATACTTCTCTCACAATGGCCTACGTCACAACTAGTTGTAAGGCATGGTGTCACTTGGCACCACTGTTTTCAAATAGTAAAATTATACATTGTTATCTACAGGGTTGTTAAAGAGTCTACGGATGGCATTGTACAGAAACAATGCTGCATGTGCATTTGCTTTCACAAATCATTAATCAGTGAGCTCTAGTGGGTATCTGGCATATTGTAACAATTCAGGCTACTGCACAGTGATGTCCATGACTATGCTTCATGATTCATCAATCAAGAAAGTTACGTGACACTTGGCACCATAATACTTTAACTATGGAGCCTCCTATGAATGCTACCTTATTGCCACTGCACCCAGCCTTCACCTTCATCTACAACAGCAACTCAAAATGACTGGGCAAAATGTATTGACATGGTTTTGACAAAAACATCACAACATGTCACAATTTCACAAAAGCTCATTAAATTCCTCTCTAGTTACTGATGTTATTTTGGAATATGTGGCTGCTTATAACTGCCAGCTTTTGAGCAAGAGGTTAGAGAGTTCACACACACAGCCTCTTGTTTTCCATATTGTTTTTCTCTGGGCTGGCAGCTTGTCTCTCATGTATATACCCTGCTCACAAGGATATACCCTGATCAGGTTGAAAACAGCCATCATTCAATTGGCTATTGGGTTTTTCTCTAACATTTTTTTGCACCCATCTCCCCTAGTGGGGGCAGTGCCTCTCTCAGTCTTGTTCAGTCACAGCTTCCTCTGCAGCAGAAGCAAGCTTCTGGACCTAGCCATGGGGTCATTGTGTTGGTGGATCCCACCACTAACCCACCCCGACCGAGATGCACTGCCGAGCAGCAGCTGTCTCAGCCATGGCCCCACCTGCTTCCCAACATGAATTCCTAGGCTCACTTCCAAACCTGGGTTGTTAGCATTGCAGTATGATGCTTTTCTGCAAGGCCATGTGATATTCTCAAAGCCTAATATTCAGGGTCAATGAACCTAACAAAATTAGTCATATTCCATTCCCTAGTTTTAAAGTTATAGGCATTTAAAATTCTATAGTTTACGTCATTATGAAATGTAATTTTAATATTTCTAAATGTGCGGAGGCTTATAACTCAGTCACCTTCAGGGATAGCAATCTGAGCATTTATACACGTCTATATGGATCTTGGTAAAGTCATCATACCAAATTAGGTGCAATGTAGACAAATATGTTTTAAATTAGATGGAAATAATTGAAATCACAATTTTGGCAATATTTTGTGAAATTGTCATGGAAATTTTATGACATTTTACAGAAGTAGAATTGGAATTTCACTAGAATTTTGCTGACAGAAGACAAATTGTTCCTAGCCCTAGAGGGATTTCACAAAAGAGGTACCACAGGGATCTTTCCTGGGCCTAGTGCTCTTCAATATTTTCATCAGTGACATTGGCAAGGGAATCCAGAGCAGGATGTGTCTCTTTGCAGATGACATTAAGCTTTGTGGGAGGGTGGATAACAATGCTAGAATCAGGGAAATGCAGAGTTACCTGCAGAGATTAGAGATGTGGTCTAGGGTTTGGCAGTTGAAATTCAATGCCAAAAAGTGCAAAGAGATATACCTAGGGGAAAGAACCCCAGGACAGAGTATGTCTGGATGAGTGGGATAAGACTTTGCACTACAACTAAGGAACAGCACTTACAAGTTATCTTTAGTGATTCCTTCAAACATAGTAATAAACTGTGCCAGATTCAGTTTAACTTTATTTCCAGGGCCTACATAGCTCCATGGAAGCTGCACAAGTTATTTCCAGAAAAGCCTCCATGCTTCCCAAAGTGCTCAACTGATGAGGGTGGTTTTCCCCATATAGTACTCACCTGCCCTAAGATCATACTGTTCTGGAACTATGCATTCAGTTATGGCTTATGTTCTGAGGAGACTCCTGCGTAAATCCCCCATGGAGCTGCTCCTAAGTGCAGACACTAATAGGCACCAGGTGGGAAAATGTTTACCCCTTTGTTCCATTGCCCTTATCAATGCCAGACAAATATATGCACAAAACTGGCTCTCTCCAGATCCATCAATGGTTCAACAGTGTGCTCATAACCTGCAAACATGTCTTAAACTAGAGAGAGTCCAGATGGGCACGAATAGCACATCAGATTGCTTTTTGAAAATGTTGGGCCCCCATTTGATGCTGCAGAGAACAATATATTCCCATTATAACATATATTAAGCAAAAGTCAATAGTGGCCATCCTGGGACCCCACCAGGATGATATTACTGATCTAATGTAACCTCAGCTGATCTGGGTCCTTTGGTTTTGATCAGACTGGGCATGTCAGAGACTCCTGTAATTTCTGTCTTGGGCACTTTTTCTTGCTCTTCCCCCTACCCTGTACCTAACATATTCAGGTATCACTGCACTCAGTTTGGTGTCCTAGTCAAACACTCCTGTTACTGGTGGTCTTTTGGGGTGGTAACCCTCTGTATTTACCATATGTAGCAGCCCTCTACTCTTAATCCTTACTTTTTTATTTTTTTTTTAGTTTATACTAGTTAACATGATGAGTATATCTTCCCGTTTTCATATGCGACAAGTTAACATACATACAAAAAATTAATAACATTACATACTGATTACAGATACAAAATGATCATAAATAGTTATGTCACGAATATAAACAGCATCATAGAATAACAAGAAACAATTTCATTCACAGAAACAGTTGCATTTATCATTATTCAAAAGCCATATACGTAATAATTTTTTTAAACTGTTCAATGATGTGCACTTTGTTTTTTTTTTATCTATTTATTTAGCTTTTGTTGTTAAATGAGAAGGGAGAAAATTGAAACTAGTAGGGGCACTATATAAGAGCGACCTCTGGCCTACAGATTTCCTAAACAGAGATATTGCAAATTTTAATTTATTTTGGGATTATTAACTTGTCTATAATCAGCTATGTCTTTTATAATGTTCAGGGGGTTGCTGCTGCAAGTGCTTCTCTTCAGATCTGCCGATATGTCTTAAATTGCAACCTCCTGGCACAGGAACTACTTCTGTACCATTCAGTCTCTGAGCCATCAATGTTGTAGGTTATAGGCTAGTTTTCTTCTCTGTATTATGAATTACACTATGAATGTACTGATGTATCACTGACATGGACCAAACCTATTGCCGCTCTTGCATTCATTGTGTTCTTTTTGTTGTATTTAAAAAAAAAAAAATTAATGAATGATTCCTTCAAACAGTCAAACCAGTGCAACAAGGCCAATAGTTAGGCAAATAGGAGGCTGGGCTGTATCAAGAAGGGTACTGATAGCAGAAGAAAGGAGGTAATACTGTATATAGATCTTTGGCGAGGCTACACCTGGAGTACTATGCCCAGTTCTGGAGTCCTCCATTAAGAAAAATACAGTCAGGCTGGAAATGGTGCAGCAAAGGGCAACAAAGATGATTCAGGGCCAACATGGCAGGTCTTACAAGGATTGTCTCAAGGCACTGAACATGTACTCACTGAAGACCAGACTGGAGAATGCAGCTATGATAGAAACCTTCACATTCCTGAGAGAAATAAACAAGGTGAACTGCAGGGAACTATTTAACATGAGTAATAGTTCAAGGTCAAGAGGGCACCAGTGGAAACTGACAGGAGGGAGGTCCAGAGAGATGTGAGGAAGTATTATTTTACAAAATGGATGGTGGAACTGTGGAACAGTCTACTAGTCAAGGTGGTGGGCAAAAATAACATTAATGGTTTGGGCAGAGTGAATGGTATAGTGGTTACTTGGGGTGAGAGTAATAGGAGGAATAGTGGTGTGGACAGGGAGGGCTAGAAACCTGTATGAACAGTAGGTTTCAGGGTTACATAGGAACTATGGGCAGACTGGATGGACCATCTGTCATTTTCTGCCATCATTGTCTATGTTTCTATAATGATGATGATGATATCACCGTATTCCACAGTGACAATTTATCATTCTGAAAAATGAATACCATGATTATCGTGCAGTGCAATATACATCAAATAATCCATCTTGACATGCTCAAGTCCACTGCTTAGGCAATGTCTGCCTCCAGGCATAACCAAAATTCCTGATTTGTCACCACCAGGGTGTCTGACCACAGCAGTATAGGTGGCAGAGCCCTAGAGTGCAGCAGTGCAGAGGGCATGGTACCAGGCTGCAGTGGTGGAGAGGGAATGGTGTAGGGTTGCAGTGATGGAGACAGCAGGGCACTAGGTGGCAGTTATGGAGTCAAAATTGTCCTGAGTTGCAGTAGTGGAGAAGACAGATCACCTGACTGCATCAGTTGAGAAGACTGTATGGCAAGCCACAGTGGTGAGATGACAGCTTGTTGGGTCTTAGTTGTAAAGGGAGCTTAGTGTTGGATCATAGCAATGGAGAAGGCCATGAAAGAAGAACTGGGAGGGAATCAGCCATGGTTTTGGATTTAGCATGTTGCTAAGCCACAGAAGTGAGAAGGGTGGAATATTGAGTCATAGTAGTAGGAAAAAGGAGATACACAAAAGGAATTGGAAGGGCATCAGCCACTGTAGTAGAATTAGAAGGGTGTTGTCCACAGCAGTGAAGAGGGCCATGTACTAGGCCACAGTAAGAGGCAGAAAGACAGTGGGTTGCAGCACTGGAGTTGACAGGATCCAGGGCCACAAAGGTGGAGGCAGCATTGTGCATTTCCGCGTGTGTGTGTGTGTGTGTGTGTGTGTGTGTGTGTGTGTGTGTGTGTGTGTGTGTGTGTGTGTTTGATAGGGATGGGTGAACCAGTTCTGATTCAATTTCCCAGACAGCTGACTCTTAATTCAAACCTACTTACAACTACCTTAACCATCCCAAGTGTGTGATTATATCAACTCATTATGTCAATACTACAGGCTATATATTTTTTTTCATTTTGGAGTTACTCAGCTGTAGATAACACCCTCAAATGCACACAATTACCCAAAATATTGATTTAGTTATACACTGTATTTGAAAACTGGTATCTGGGAAAGGCATACAGCTTATTTCCAAGTGTGACCAGGAGGAGTGGGAACAAGGAAGTACAAAGTAAGTGTAAAGAAGTTACAAGGTACAAAAACACAGGTACAAATAATAAAATATACAATATAGAAAACAGTTGTGAAGCACTAGTACATATGTTACACAACGAGATAGGAACTAGCTATAAATTAAGACTTACGTAAGGTGCAGGTCAGTCACTTAGTATTCTGACAAGTAGGCCAAGATAGATATACATTGTATAAAATGTTGTAATAACAGTGTTTTATTGAGAGGAATAAAAATTTGTTTTTTTTGTTGTTTGTATTACATTGTGTATTCTCATGCCCTTTCTTCTTCAATGGGAAGGGTAGGTCACCACATTATAGCATCAATCCATTGCTCCAGTGTCAATTTCCCCAGCTTAGAGGAACCTTTTACATCAAGTAGGCCGAACTCTGTAGTAACTTAGTTACAATTTCTGTGACAATTGGTGAGCACCTCGCATGCCCGATGAGATGACAGAGATGACATCACAGGGTCAGTGTGAGCACACTCCCACACGTCTCCCCATAGCAGCCATTATGGATGCTTGCCACCTTAAAAGGGAGAATGCTCCCATGCTCCGGTTGTTTCCAATGACAAGAAGGCCTGCAGCAGAACGATAAGGTAACTCCTTTTGGAAACCAAGCCTACATTACACTGTGTGTTTGCAAAATAATGCTGCCAAGTGTACAGTGAGCTGATATGAAAAAGAAAGAAACTAAATCAGAAACAGTACAATGAATGAGTGAAGTCAACATTTTACACATAGCTTCAAATAAGCAAATATAAATAGTACGACATTGTAAGTAGTAAAGAATACAAAAATATGACCAGATTCAGCACTTCAGATAATTGACAGATACTCAACAAGAAATGTTTAGATGTGAAATAAAGTAACACATTGAGTTTTACTATGGGCTGTAGGGACTCTGGGTAGCAATGGAGCAGTACAAAGTTATAATCTAGTTTAGGAACTGCAGACATGACCTGCTGTCTCTATTCTGAGCATAGCACATTTGGAAAGATTAGCTAATGTAACAGACATAGAAATAGGGCAACATTATAAATTGGGGGGGTTGTCTACAAAATATAGTAAAATAGTTATACTGTTATTGTGACAGGATAGAACAGAACAATGTCCCATTTGTTTTGGAGAAAGTATTTAAATGCAAGGATCTGTATTCTTTCCTTTTCTCTTTCCTCTGTCTGGTTACGCAGACAGATTTTCCTGTGAGACTTCGGATTTGATCAACCTGAACAGTCTCGCAATCCTTTGCCTCTCACTGTCTCTCTGTTTTCTTTTGCTGTCTGTTTTTCCTCCCTTGCATATTTAGATCTGGTAATACAAGAATATGTGCAAATCAATGCATGGAAATGAAACTGATAATGGGATCACTTTTGTTTAGAAAATATGGTGTTACTGTTGAAATGTATATATATTCATAATTGTAGAAAACTGGAGGTTACTTGAGTACAAATGTCTCAGCCTCTTGCTGCTGCTGTAGGGACCTCAGGAAGTTCTCAATGTTCTAGCAGCTCTGAAATTTGCAAAGAACAGGATGCTTGCAAAGGATGGGGGTTGAAAAAGACATAAAAACAGCTAAGCTGAGCTGCAAGGGAGATATTTTTACAAGAAAGATTTTATTTTTGCTTCTGTACGTAGTTATTCTGAACAGGTTTATTTTATTTTATGTTACTGCTACAATAAATAAAGTTTTGGTGATTTTTACAGCTGCTCCTGGGTTTTCCCTATGCTTCCTGATCTGTGCCTTGATGACAGTTATCCAGTGAAGAGTTTAATGGGATGTACTGGCAGCCAGGCTCACAGTAACTGTGATAGAAAAGGTGGATAGATCTCTTTATGCTATATTTCTTACAATGTCATGAGCCAGAAATCCTAGAAATATAATACAAATTCTAATCAATAAAACTGAAGCAATATCTATGCTGACTAAATGCATATGTTTCAGATTTGTCTATGACCTTTACAAAACTGTACCACTGATGAATAACTGTATGAAAAGAAGGCATATAAAGCATATCTTGATAACTGTTCTTGTACATATGTGCAGCATGTGGTGCACTTTAGGGGATTATGTATATATGTAAAGGAATATTGTCTTGGTAGTCTCATACCCCTTCCCTTGAATAACACACATGCACACGTGTTTTGGAGAAATGGCCACAGCCATGTTTATTCACTATTATTACAGTATTGGAGTAATAAGCACAGCTGGGAAATCTTGACAGACACCTCAGGCCCCAGGCCAGCACCTCTTCTAATGAAGGGTCAAGACCCTTGTGCGGGACAAGGAACTTATGTGCCTCCTGGGTTGGTACCCATGCCTCAAGAGTGGGGAGGTCATGACTTCCAGTTGAACTGCTGATTAAGATGGCTGCCTGATACTTGGGCACCAAACCTAAAAATAGACTAACTTAAAAGCATGATTTTTGCCAGTTTTTTTGATAGATGTTGTTGCGTTTCATTCTTCTCTAACAAATTCAGTGCAAAACTGGGACAATAAAGCTTGTTACAGTTCATCCCCTTCAGAATTTACCCAATGACTCTATCAACTCTACTGCCTCTACTGACCCCAGCCCCTCCTAGGTGCTAGTTCTCATATCTTTCTCTCATCCACTACTCTCTCCCCCCTTTTCTCCTAGCCTTCACACTCCGCTTGCAGGGTTCTCAACATCCTGAAGGGGTCCTATAGTGCCTAGACTTGCCACCTTTTCCTCCCCATCTACCTATCCTTGGCATTCCAGGTCCCCTTGCAGGGTCCCCATCATCCTGGAGGGTTCCTTGGATCAGGTCTCATCCCCTCCCAGGTGTTATTTCTCATTCTCTCCCTCTCACAATCCCTCTATAATTACAATGCCTAACCACAGGAGAGTTTACAATCACCTGAACTTCCCTGCCCCCTTGCAGGGTTCATCACATCCTGAAGGGTTCTCTTTTTGGGTCAGGCCTTATTTCCCCATCTAGGTGTTAATCATACTTCCACTCTCTCTCCCTCTCTAATACCTACTCCAGTCCCCTGTCCCTTTGCAGGGTTCCCTGCATCCTGAAGGGGTCTCTCTGTCACACAACTCTGCACTATCTGTTATCTCATCCTCTCTCTCTCTCCTTCACCCCTTATTTCATGATAGTACTTGTTCACTTATTACCATTGCACTTATTGTTCTCACAAATTACATATGTATGCAACACTGTTTGTAACAACTGCCTTAATTAATTGTATGCTATGTTGATCTTTGCAACTTGAATGTAAAATGACTCATCCCTAGTGTACCCCTTACCCCAGGTCAGGGGGGTTCAGTACTGGGTCCAGTCCTTTTTAATGTCTTTATAAGTGACATTGCAGAGGGACTGGAAGGAAAAGTATGCATCTTTACAGATGACACAAAGATCTGTAACAGGATTGATACACAAGGGGGGGTGGAAAGGATGAGAAGGGACTTGGCAAGGTTGGAGGAATGGTAAGAAGTATGGCAGCTTGGATTCAGTGCAAAGAAGTGCAAAATAGTACACCTGGGAAACAAAAACCCAGGTGAAGAGTATACAATGGGGGGGGGGAATTGTAACACCAACAAAGGGACCTGGGGTAATCATATCAGATGACCTTAAGGTTAGCAAGCAATGTGAGAAGGCAGTAGGGAGGGCTGGGGGGATACTGGGATGTATAGGGAGCGGCATCACCAGCAGACAACAGGGAGTTTTTATCCCTCTATACAGACAGTTAGTGAGACTCCATCTGGAATACTGCATTCAATTCTGGAGACCCCATCTCCACAAGAACATAGACAGGATAGAGTCAGTCCAGAGGAGGGCAACTAAAATGGTGCAGGGTCTGCAAGAGAAGCCATACGAGGAGAGACTAAAGGAGTTTAATATGTATACCCTTGAGAAATGGAGGGAGAGGGGGGACATGTTTGAAACTTTTAAGTACCTCAGTGGAATCAACAAAGTCCAAGAGGGTAGCATATTTCAGAAAAAGAGATGTGCAAGAACAAGGGGACACAAACTGAAGATGGGGGATAGCTCAGGGGCAATGTGAGGAAGTATTTTTTCACAGAGAGGGTGGTGGATGCATGGAACCACCTTCCTGATGAGATTGTGGGGTCTAAAACTGTGGGAGAATTCAAGAATGCATGGGACAGACATAAGGCAATTTTTGTGGTGGGTGGGAAGAAATAGGCTGTTGGTTAACTAGGATCTGCAGCTTATCTAGTAGGTAGGGAAATGGGCAGACTAGGAGGCCAAGCGGTCCTTATCTGCCATCAAAGTCTATGTATCTGTGTCGCACCGGGAGACAAGCAACCTATTGCTCAGTGTGCTTTCCTGGTGAAATGTTTCAATAAATAAATACATTTTCCAAACAGACTATAGTCTGGCATATTGTGGGCTTTTGAGGAGAGATGGCAGTTACATCAGCAATGCCAACTGGAGGAGACCTATGAGCAAGTTGGAGTATGTGTGACCACCTTTAAAGCATCCATCTCTCACCTAGAAACTAAAGTATCTGTGAGTTTTTGATAATGAAAAGCTCTTAGAAAGTTTGATAGGCAAGCAGATGCCAGGAATACAGAGATTGCCCGGCTGCAGCAGGAGCTTAAATTAGTCTGGGATAAACTCAGTGACCTGGAGTGCAGAAATTGTCAAAATAAGATCAAAAGTGCCACTGTGCCTGAAGGAGCAGAGGGTAAGAATGCCCCAGCCTTCATTCGATATCCACTGTCAGAGGTTCTGGGTCTGCAAAACACTCCATTGAAAATACAAAGGGCACACAGATCCCTCGCCCTGAAGTCAAAAGCAAATGAGAGACCCTTACCCCTCCTAGCACTCTTTCTTCATTTTTCCACAAAGGAAATGCTACTCCAAAAAGCAAGGGACAAGGGCCCCCTGATGTAGTAGTAGTATTTTTATTCATGAAACCATGAATATGTATACAATCCCATTGAGCCAGTGTTCATTTGGAAGAGACACCATTGTGTAGGGACCTGGTTACAGTGTAGAGACCTGGTTAAAGGATATCAATTACAAATAATACAATATCAGTTACAATCAATATAATACAGTGTACTGTATGCCAAACAGTCAACACAGTACAGTCACTCCATACAGACAGCTCAACCATAGTTGCTTACATGCATACCTATATGTTCCGGTCAATAGGCAGCCTAGTGAGTAATTTAGCTAAGGAGATCCTGCCTGGTGTTGGGGGGAGTTTTACGCTTGACGACAGACTCGGGCAACATATTTTTGTCATGGATGCTAGGGAGAGGAACCAGTCCTTGATTTTATTCCAGGAGACTATTGTGCCCTGGGATCTCAAGTGTTTCACTAGGTTGTTCCATGTTTGGGGACTTTGGTAACAGAATGTGGAGCAGTCTATCTTTGTTTTTAATGGGGATCACAAATTCTATTGAGGATGCTGATCTTAAGCTTGTGTTTTGGGCCTTTACTGTTACATTCTCTTGAATATATTCCAGTAGTCTGCCTTTATAGTATTTTAGCATTAGGCTTGTATTATGCAGTTGTCATCTTATGTTCTGGGGCAGCCATTTTAATTCTCTGTATAGGTCATGGTGGTGAGTGTGTCTTTGAGCGTCAAGTGCGAACCTCGCGAGGTGATTGTATAATACATCTAGTCTCCCTAGGTCTGTTCTGGAGGCTCACCATATAGCATGTCCCCATAGTCCATGGTGGGAAAGATCATCATGTTTACTACATGCAGTCTTGAACTTAGTGGCAGTTCTCTATTGATGCCTAGTTTCTATCCTAGCTTTTTTTACTAAGTTGCCTATGTGGGTGTTCCAGCTGCAGTGTTCATCTAACCAGATTCTCAGGTACTTATAGGCTTCCTTGTTACAAACCAGAAATAAAGGTGTGACACAGGTAAATTCCTGAGTGCTACACAATAAGGTAGGCAAGCCCCAAAAACTCAAAACTTAGCAAAACTTGTGGCACTCGTGGTCTCTCAAGGAATAAAGGATGAAATAAAAATGACACCTCAGCAGCTCACTGGATTCAAACTGCAGTTTATTAACTGGAGAACAAACGAACCCTAGTGCCTCGACCCTACAATTGGGCCTTTGAATAGGGGTGAATCCATGACTCACAGGCGCTACTTTTATTCTGGTAGCTTAAAGAAATACACACACACATTTACATTTCACAATAAAAAACCTACCCAGTATCAAAACCATTCTTAGTATCAAAATTATCTCTCATTATTCAAAAAATAAACTTTACTTTTGTAAAATAGTAAACTAGCTTATATTATTTCATTTTACTTCCTAGCTATTAAATTACTGTAATACAATAAGATAGACACAATTTAACATAATTTTACACATTCATTTTCCGTGTTTGATGCTGTATCTGTAGCTTGGGATTCATCCACAGGATTATCACAGTTTTGATGATTATTCATTCCTTCAGATATACTGGTCAAACCAAGTTTTTATGCTCTAATTCCACGTTGGTAGAAGCGTTAATTATGACCACACGGAAAAACCGGGAACAAGTCTCCAGAAAAAAGAACTGCAGTCCTTGAGTACAACACAATTGTAAAGTGAGTTAAATCTTGAGTCACAAACAGGTATTTTCCTTGTACTAATGCAATTCATACAGGAGATACTCAAATAAATCAATGCTGCATAACTTAATAGTCGAAATGTCACTCTTCCACAGGAAGACCGCTTCAGGAAAAACACTCCTAATGGAGACCGGCTGCACCTCTCAAAGCCAACTTGTCTCATCTGCAGGCACCTCCCTGGGCTGAGGGAGGAGGTTGCTCATCTCCAGGCTGAGTTGACCAGGATTTGTGGGACTTCCTGTTCCATCCAGGGACCACCAGTGCCACTGCCGCTGCCTCAGAGGTTGCCAAGAAAGAGGAGCGGTTGGACCACAGTGGGCTCAGGGAGGGTGAGGGTGGTGGAACAGAGGTGCATCCCTCCAGTTGTACCTCTCCACACTTATGCCATTCTGGCAAAGTGTGGTTCCTCTGTGGAGGCACCCACAGTGGAGACCAAGGAGGATGTTGGGAACCTCCACAAAGGAGACCCACAGGAGGGTGGCAGGGACCCTGCAGGGAAGAAACAACTCCTGGTGGGGACCCATTGTTAGGAAGGTAGAACTGGGGGAGGAAGGGAGGGAGGTAGGTGCCTGCCTGGCACCATGGCTTGGAGGGACAGGGAGTGAATCCTCAGGATTGCCGCAGCAGCTGCACAGGGGAGGGAGCTGGATGTCATTTTCCACCTTGGGAAAAATGACCTGGCTAAGAAAGGGATTAGAGAAGTGCAGGAAGAGTTTGTGGAATTGGGGAGGGGCCTTAATCAAGTAGCATGCACGGTAACCTTCTCGGAGGTGCTGCCCATCTATGGCATAGGAGAGGCTAGGGTGTTCTGCACCATGGGATTCAATCAGTGGTTGAAAAACTGGTGTGGAGCTCAGGGATTTGGCTTCATTGGGGACTGGGGGTCCACCTGGAGTGATGCAAGCCTATACTGGCATGATGGGCTGCATCTGTCCGGGAGGGGAACCAGGATCCTAGGTGATAGGTTTAAATGCTTCATTGGCAAGCTTTTAAACTAGCCAAGGGGGGAGACACTGGAAAGGAGTAGGGAAATCCTAGCCCCCCCCAAATAATCACGGTAGTAAGTGCGGCCAACACCAACATAGAGGTGTCGATAGGGAGAAGGGCAGGGGTAAATGGAGAAAGTGACAAAGGCAAGAAGGACAGGGATGGGGCAAAAGGGAGTAAGGCCATCGGGAAATGGAGGGTAATGAGTACCAATGCCCGTAGTCTGGGCAACAAGCTCCCTGAGCTGGTGGCCTTGATGGAAGAGGGATGCCTGGATATCGTAGCAGTCACAGAAACATGGTACACAGAGAACCATGACTGGGATGTTAACATACCAGGGTACATAACCTACAGGAGAGACAGGCAGGGGAGAAGAGGGGGAGGAGTAGCTCTCTATGTAAAGGAAGGATAAAAGCAACTGAACAAAAGAGTAAACAGGGAGGAGAGGGAGGCACTGTGGGTCACCTTGAGACTGGAAAGGGCACCAACCATCCGCACAGGGGTTGTGTACAGACCCCATGTCAGGGGGAGGAAATGGACAAGGATATGATAGAAGGCATTCTTAGAATGGCAGAGAAAGGGGAGATGCTATTGATGGGAGACCTGAATATGCCAGATGTTAACTGGAGCACATTTGCTGCAGCCACATCCAAGAGCAGGGCCATTCTTGATGCCCTACAGGTGGCAGGCATTAGACAGCTAGTTTCAGAACCCACTCATGAGGGAGCAATCTTAGACCTCATACTCTCAAATGGGGACAGTGAGAGGATCTCAGATCTAGAAGTGGGTTGCCATCTGGGGACAAGTGACCATCAAACAGTGTGGTTCACATTAAACTCAGCTACAGAGTCAAGCCATACAAAACTGAGGATACTGGACTTTAGGAGAGCTGACTTTGGCAAGATGGGAGAGTGCCTCAGAAAAGCACTAGCAAACAGGCTAGAAGGAGGTGTGGAGCAACAATGGGGAATCATCAAAACTGCCATCACAGAGGCAACAAGCCTTTGTGTGAAGCAAATAAACAAATCAAAACAAAAGAAAAAGCCACTATGGTTCTCAAAAGAGGTGGCTGTGAAAGTCAGGAAGAAAAAGATAGCATTCCGGAAGTATAAGGAAACACCGAAGGAGCAGGACAGAGAGCTGTACCAGTTAAGGCAGAAGGAAGCAGGGAGGGAAGTCAGAATAGCAAAAGCCCAAACTGAGGAAAAGATAGCCAACTCAGTTAATAAGGGGGATAATGCCTTTTATAGGTACATCAGCGAGCGTAGAAAGACAAAGGGAGGGATAGTGAGGCTGAATAGAATGAACGGTGGGTGGGCAGAGGGGGACAGTGAAAAAGCAGGGATACTGAACAAATATTTCTGCTCAGTATTCACAAAAGAGGAGGGGAAGTGCCTAATCCAATTAACAGAAGCACTCTTGATAGGAGGGTCGATCCCAGTCCTTTCACAGAAGAAAGGGTTCTGCAAGAACTCCTAAAACTGAAGGTGGACAAAGCAATGGGTCCTGATGGAATTCACCCCAGAATTCTAAAAGAATTAAGGGAGGAACTAGTGAAACCACTGGCTACTCTTTTTTTATAACTCATGGGAGGATGGTGTGGTACCCGAGACTGGAGGAAGGCGGATGTGATTCTCCTTCACAAAGTGGACCAAGACAGAGGCAGGAAACTACAGACCTGTCAGTCTGACCTCTGTGATAGGGAAAGTGATGGAGTCACTTCTGAAGGAAAGAATAGTTGAGTACCTAGAGGCCAGTGGAGCACAGGACCCAAGGCAGCATTGATTCACAGCGGGAAGGTCATGTCAGACGAATCTAATAGATTTCTTTGACTGGGTGACCAAAGTAGTAGACCAGGGAGGGGCTGTGGACATGGCCTACCTAGACTTTAGCAAGGCATTTGACAGTCCACACAAAAGATTAATAGTCAAATTAACCAGCCTGGGAGTGGGTCCCAGGGTGGTAGCCTAGTAAAACATTGGCTGCACAACAGGACACAGAAGGTAACTGTAAATGGAGTCCACTCTAAAGAAGGAGAGGTTACTAGTGGGCACTGCGGGTTCAGTATTGGTCCAGTCCTTTTATGTCTTCATCAGTGACATTGCAGAGGGACTGAAGGAAAAGTATGCCTTTTGCAGATGACACAAAGATCTGCAACAGGGTTGATACACAAGGAGGCATGGAAAGGATGAAAAGGACTTGGCAAGGTTGGAGGAATGGTCGAAGCATGGCAGCTAGGATTCACTGCAAAGAAGTGCATAATAATGCACCAGGGAAACAAGAACCCAGGGTAGAATACACAATGGGTGGGAGGTAGTAACAACAACAAAAAGGAAAGGGACCTGGGGGAACCTACATCAGATGACCTTAAGGTTAGCAAGCAATGTGAGAAGGCAGTAGGGAGGGCTGGGGTATACTGGGATGTATAGGGAGAGGCATCAGCAGCAGAAAACAGGAAGTTGTTATCACTCTGTACAGACAGTTGGTGAGACCCCATCTGGAGTACTGTGTCCAGTTCTGGAGACCCCATCTCCGTGAGGACATAGACAGGATAGAGGTAGTCCAGAGGAGGGCAACTACAATGGTGCAGGGTCTGCAGGAGAAGCCGTATGAGGAGAGACTAAGGGAGCTTAATATGTATACCCTTGAGGAAAGAAGGGAGAGGGGGGACATGATAGAAACTTTTAAGTACCTCAGTGGAATCAACAAAGTCCAAGAGGGTAGCATCTTTCAGAAAAGAGACTTGCAAGAACAAGGGACACAATTTAAAGATAGAGGGAGGGCGGTTCAGGGCAATGTGAAGAAGTATTATTTCACAGAGAGGGTAGTGGATGCATGGAACAGCCTTCCTGAGGAGGTTGTGTGGTCTAAAACTATGGGAGAATTCAAGAATGCGTGGGACAGACATAAGGCAATTCTTGTGGGGGGTAGGAAGAAATAGGCTGTTGGTTAACTAGGATCTACGGCCTATCCTGTAGGTAGGGAAATGGGCAGACTAGATGGGCCAAGCGGTCCTTATCTGCTGTCAAAGTCTATGTTTCTATGTTGTTACAAACCAGAAATAAAGGTGTGACACAGGTAAATTCCTGAGTGCTACACAATAAGGTAGGCAAGGGTAAACCAGATCCAAAGGCTTGTATTTTTCTATTGTCCATCATGAGGTGTATATAAATGTAATTCTTTTTGGAAAAGATTTCCTATATGGAAATGATATACCCTCAATAAACAATAAACAATGACACAATAGAATAAATATTTAGTAAAATAATTCGCTCATGTATTGGGAATGTGATATAAAATGAATGTGTAAAATGATGTTAAAGTGTGTCTATCTTATTGTATTACAGTATTTTAATAGCTAGGAAGTAATATGAAATAATATGAACTAGTTTATTATTTTACAAAAGTAAAGTTCATTTTTTTGAATAGTGAGAGAGAATTTTGATACTAAGAATGGCTTTGATACTGGGTATGTTTTTATTGTGAAATGTAAATGTGTGTGTATTTCTTTAAGCTACCAGAATAAAAGTAGCACCTGTGAATAATGGATTCACTCCTATTTGAAGGCCCAATTGTAGGGCCGAGGTGCTAGGGTTCGTTTGTTCTCCAGTTAATAAACTGCAGTCTGAATCCAGTGAGCTGCTGAGGTGTCATTTTAATTTCAACCTTTATTCCTTGAGAGACCACGAGTGCCACAAGTTTTGCTAAACTTATAGGCTTCCACCTGTTGCAGAGTGGTTTCATCTCATGAGGCAGTGTTCAGAGAGTGGTCATCATCAAAGTTTTTGTTCCTCTGTCTGAATAGCATGACTTTTCTGACTTGCTGGTAATTAGAATCATCTTAACCGGTAACCGGTGGGCAGGAAGAGGGAGCTCCACTGCCTTTCGGAAGAACCTATCCTGTCTCCTGCTGCGTAGGGCACTAGAATTCTGTGGCAGATCCTGGGCTGAAGAAGGAGGTATTTTAGGCTGGTCGACTGAGCTCCTTTTTGGAACTATTATTATGGATTACGGACTAATTGCTATGGATGAACTAAACTGAGAATATGGCTTTTGGACACTGTTTCTGGAACTTCCTGGTCATGCTGGTATGTGTTCCCTGAAGAACTGATGAGATTGAAATTTCTGTTTTCTGAATTGTGGAAAATAGCTGACTAGAAGGGACTATTACCAGTCTGTCTCCTGCCAAATTGTAGGATTATTGGTGGGCTAACTCTTTCTGGCTTTGGCTAATTTATATAGCTGTATATTTTATTAGGTTGGTTCTTTGTGCTCTATTTAATAGAGGGTTGGGGTTGGTTTTGTGTTTATGGTTTTTTTTTTCTTGTGTTAGGACAGATAAATATATGTCGAGGGGTGTATAAACTGGGGTGGGCTAGAATAGTATACTGGGTGTCCCAGCTTTATGCTCTGGGGCTCATTGCCCCCGGTATCAGGTACTACAGCTCGCCGATGCCACAAGGTGGGAATTGGAAGGAGAAGGGTGGGCAGAAGCTGGCAGGAAGCCCCATACACGGGTGAGGGGAATAGGATAGAGGTAGTTGGGTGCAGAAGGCACCCTGGGATGAGACGGAGTTTGGAGAGATGCCAGACGGAATTAATTCCTATCCCCAGGGTCCAAAAGCCAGACAGAAACAGTGTCCAAAAGCCAGATGGAATTAATTCCTATCCCCAGGGTTCCCATGATAGGGAGCTGATGCTAGCCATCCAAAGGATGGCAGACAAGGGTGAGGTAGTACTGGTTGGAGACTTCAATATTCCAGACGTGGACTGGAGCATCCCAGCAGCAGCATCAACTAGGAGCAGATTTATCCTGGACTCCCTTCAGGGTGCCTTCCTCAAGCAACTGGTCATGGAACCAACTCGGCAGAAGGCAATACTGGACCTTGTGCTCACAAACAGGGACAGTGTGATGGGGGGTACAGTGGGGAGCACTCTGGGGAACAGTGACCATCAGTCATTGTGGTTTGAAATCACAGAAAGAGCAGAACCAAACCACACAAAACACGTATCCTGGATTTTAGGAGGCAGACCTTGGGAAAATGGGGAGATACTTGAAAAGAGGAATTAAGGGAATGGGACAGGAATCAGGGGTTGAGGAACAGTGGGCAGTATTTAAAATGGGGATTACAAGAACAACAGAATTATGCATTAGCAGGTTAGCAAGAGGAAAAGGAAGAGGAGATCATTATGGTTTTCCAAAGAGGTAGCAAAGAAAGTGAAAGCCAAAAGATTGCATTCAGGCAATACAAAAAGACACAGGCAGAAGGGGATAGGAGAAGTACCAGGAGAAGCAAAGGGAGGCAGGGAGGTCAGTAAGGGAAGCCAAAGCTCAGACAGAAGAACACATTGCAAAATCAGTGGGTAAAGGGGACAAAACCTTTTACAGGTACATAAGTGAAAAAAGGAAGACAAAGGGAGAGATAGTGAGACTGAAGGGGGAGGATGGGGGCTGTGTGGAGGATGACAACAGTATAGCTGACATATTGAACAGGTATTTCTGCTCAGTCTTTACTGAGGAAGAGGAGGGTAATGGGTCTGAAGGGAGTACAAGGGGTGAGAATGGTGCAGAAATGGACACAAGTCCCTTTACACGAGAAAGCGCCTGAAGGAACTGGAAGTAACACGAGTTGATAAAGGCTAATGGGGCCAGATGGGGTGCACCCCAGGTCCTTAAAGAACTAAGAGAGGTGGTGGCTGAACCTCTGGCTATCCTGTTTAGCTGATCACTGGAAACAGGGGAGGTACCCAAAGACTGGAGGACAGCAGATGTAGTCCCCTTATACAAAAGTGGGAACTAAGAGGAAGCAGGGAACTACAGACCAGTCAGCCTCACCTCAGTAGTGGGGAAGATCATGGAAGCACTACTAAAGGAGAGATTGGTGGAACATCTGGTTGTCAATGGACTACAGGACCCAAGGCAGCATGGTTTCACCAGGGGGAGTTCATGTCAGACCAACCTCGTTGAATTTTTTGACTGGGTGACTAGGGAGGTGGATCAGGGAGGGCAGTGGACATGGCCCATCTGGACTCAGCAAGGCCTTTGACACTGTGCCACATAGAAGACTATTACACAAACTGGGGAATATGGGTGTGGGCAGGACAGTAGTGTGGTGGGTAGGTAACTGGCTGGGTGGCAGGACACAGAGGGTGGTGGTAAATGGCTGTCACTCCACAGAGGGAAGAGTGACCAGTGGGGTACCACAGGATCAGTGCTGGGACCGTCCTATTCAACATCTTCATCAGTGACATTGTGCAGGACCTAGAAGGCAGAATTTCACTGTTCGCTGATGACACAAAGCTCTGTAACAGAGTAGACACACCAGCGGTGTAGACAGAATGAGAAGGGACCTGCAGAAACTTGAAGAATGGTTGGGGTTTGGCAGTTGAAATTCAATGCAAGGAAGTGCAAGATAATGCATATGGGGCACAAAAACCCTGGCACAATATATCAGTTGGGGGGTGAGGATATAGCATGCACCAAGCAGGAAAGGGATCTTGGGGTTATCATCTCTGATGACCTCAAGGTAGGGAAACAGTATGACAAGGCAGCAGGTGAAGCAAATAGGATGCTGTGATGTATAGGCAGGGGCATCACCAGCCAGAAAAGGGAGGTCATAATTCCGCTATACAAGACACTAGTGAGGCCCCACCTGGAGTACAGTGTACAACTCTGGAGACCATACCTACGTAAGGACATAGACAAGGCAGAGAAGGTTCAGAGGAGGGCAACAAAGATGGTGCATAGATTGCATCACAAGTCCTATGAAGACAGGTTGAAGGAACTGAACATGTACTCCCTGGAGGAGAGGAGGGGGGGAGAGAGAGGGGATATGATAGAGACATACAAGTATCTTATAGGGAGGAACAGGGTGCAGGAATACACTATTTTTAAGCGAAAAAGATGTTCCAGGACTAGAGGGCATGGGATGAAGTTGGAGGGAGGACGAGTCAGAGGAGACATGAGGAAGAATTTCTTCACAGAACGGGTGGTGGACAAGTGGAACACCCTGCCAGAGGAAGTGGTGAGGACTGAAACAATCACGGAATTTAAGAATGCATGGGATAGACATAAAGGAATTCTGGAGGTCAGGGGTAAGGGGCAACAGACTTCTAGGAAAACATAAACTGAACTTACAAGCTCAAATGGGCAGACTGGGTGGGCCATAGGCCCTTATCTGCCGACACCGTCTATGTATCTATGTGATCAAGTGGGCAGGTAGCTAGAGGGGCCGCACTGTCCACCAGTCCCCTGAGGGTGGTGTTATGCAATGCCAGGTCGATCAATAATAAGACTGCAATTATTGCGGATCTTATTTCATCGGTCGACCTGGCTTGCATTATGGAAACCTGGTTGAGGGATGTTGCTGGGCCAGTGTTAGAGGCTGCTGTCCCCCCAGGTTATTCCGCTGTGCACTGTCCCAGAGTGGAATGCAGGGGTGGAGGAGTGGCTATCTGTTTTAGAGCTGAGCTAGCTTCACTGTGCACCCAGTGGGAACACCGGGTTCATTTGAATGTGTGGCCATTCGTGGGGGTCCGGGTGCAGGCTGCAGAATTCTGTTGATATACCATCCTCCTTGGGAGGTTGGAGAGTTCTTGCAGGAAGTGGTTGACTTCATGGCCAGTGAGACATTGGAGTCCTCCAGATGTTTAGTTCTGGGGGACTTCAATGTCTGGGCCGATGGTGAGTTATCCAGATTGAGTTATCACTTCCTTCAGTTGATGACATCACTGGGCCTGTCACAAGCAGTTACTACTGTGACTCACCAAGGTGGACACATGTTGGACCTGGTCTTCTCATTGGGGCTTAAGATTGAGACTCTCAAGACTGATCGGGTCATTTGGTCTGATCATTGCACGGTGGAGTTCCAGCTCAGGGCACCCTCCGAGGTCCCTCCCCCTGCAGAGTTGGTGAGCTACCGCCCATTGAGGGGTTTGACCCCAGAGTGTTTTTTGGCAGTGGCAAACCTATCTAGTGTGGACAGTGCATGTGGGGAAGGCATGGGTGAGGCAGTTGATGCCTATAATAGGGCAGTGACTGAGGCACTAGACTTCCTTGCACCGGTTCGTGTAAGACCCATATCTTCTCACTTGAGGTCCCCATGGTTTGACGGGGAGCTCAAGGCATTGAAGATCAAGGGTCAGAGGTTGGAGCACTGCTAGCGGCAGTCCAGCTTGGAGGTGGACAAACTGGCCCTGTGTGTACACTATGGTGTGTACCAGGGGGCAATCAACCGTAAGAAGGCAGTATTCCTGTCCAGGGAGATTGCTGCTGGGAGAAACCGACCAGCGATGCTTTTTGGGACTGTGGACAGGTTATTACATTCTGCCTGTCTTCAGCCCTAAAATAGCAGTTTCTGAAGCCTTGTGCAATGAGTTTGCTAATTTTTTCTCAGACAGAGTGTCCGCCATCAGGCAGGGAGTTCCGCCAGTGGCCCGAACTATGGCCGACAGTGGTTGCCTGGATTGTCAACAAAGCACTCCGCCCGGTTGGGAGGAGTTTAAACCAGTGGAACTGGCTGATGTCATTGAGGTGATCTCGAAACTGAAGCACACATATTGTGAACTGGACCCGGCGCCGATGCGTTTCTTAGTGGGATGCTTCAACGCTGTTGGTCTGGTGTTCGCCTTGATTGTGTCAAAGGGGGTTGTCCCAGATGCTTTGGAGGAGGCGCTGGTGAGACCCCTCCTGAAGAAGTTATCACTGGACCCTGACATCAGGGCGAATTATCGACCAGGCTCCAACCTTCCATTTTTAGGAAAGGTTGTGGAGAAGATTGTGACACATCAGTTGGGTGATCACCTCGTGGCATTTGATATCTATGAGCCGCTCCAGTCGGGTTTTCGTGCAGGACATTCAACAGAAACTGCATTAGTTTGGTGCACAATGATCTCCTCAGGGCGAGAGATCGAGGGGAAGGGACAATCCTCATCCTACTCAATCTCTCCTCAGCTTTTGACACGGTGGACCATCGGGTGTTACTTGACTGCCTGATGGACTTCTGTGGACTCACTGGCACTGTCATTCGCTGGTTTGAGTCCTTTCTGACAAACAGAAGACAGAGGGTGGTGATGGGGAATTCTTCCTCATCTTTTAGCCTTCTGTCTTGTGGGGTACCTCAGGGTTCGGTTTTGTCACCGATGTCATTCGTCATGTATATGCTACCCCTTGGAGAGATCATTATGAAGTACAGCTTGGGGTTTCATTGTTATGCCGATGATACCCAGCTGTACTTATCCTTTGCCCCTGGAACATCGGATGCGGTGGATGTATTAAACAACTGTCTGGCAGAGATCAATGACTGGATGGCCTCCAGCTGGTTGTGACTGAACCCCGATAAGATGGAGGTACTGGTGGTGGAGTCGAACAGGAGGCACGTGGGGTTGCCCTCTGGGGCAGACTCTGGACTTGTTCTAGGGTCTGTCCCATTGAAGGTTTCCACCAAGGTGCGTAATCTTGGCATGATATTTGACAGCAGTTTGACGATGGAATATCAGGTGTCTGCCATTGTCAAGTGAAGTTTCTTTCATTTGAGAAACATTGCCAGGATTAGGCATCTAATTCCATCCCTGGGCCTCCCCACCTTGGTACATTCGTTTGCCACATCCAGGTTGGACTACTGTAATGCGCTCTACCTCGGGGTCTCTGGTGGCACCCTCTGTCTACTGCAGCTAATGCAGAATGCAGCTGCCAGGTTGTTGACAGGTCAGTCAAAATACTGTCACGTCACCCCGGTGCTGCGTGAACTGCACTGGCTGCCAGTTCAATGGAGGGTGCTTTTTAAGGTGGTTTTACTCACCTATAAGGCCCTACACAGACTGTGCCCTTGTTACCTGGCTGACCTTCTTACACCTGCTGTCTCTGTTCGTCCCCTCCGGTCCTCATCGAGGGGCCTCCTGATGATTCCCAGGACAAGATTGAAAACCACCGGCAAGCGAGCTTTTAGTGTCTCCAGTCTGGTCTTGTGGAATTCGTTCCCGCCTCTGGTGAGGGAGGCCCCATCGGTGGAGGTTTTTAAGACCCGCCTGAAGTTTTATTTGTTTAATCAGGCCTTCTCAGACTTTGTTTGATATTAGTGTTATCAGTCCTTTTTAAAATTAAGAGGGTTTTTAAATAGTTATGGGTTTGTATGAGGATATATTTTGTAATTTTGTATATTAAATTAAACTCCTATGTTCTTGCACGGAGCCCAGAGCCTCTGGGATTGGGCGCCAGAAAAATAAAATTTGCCTTTCCTTGCCTTTGCCTTATTGTTTTTTAAAAAAGTTGTAGTATATTAAATGTCTCTTTGCAGGTTATTTTGTATATGTTATAGCTCAGGGGATTTAGTTTATATTATGGTGTTGTCTGTGTATAAGTGTAATTTTATATCCGGATTTACAAAAATGAGGTTGTTCATGTATAGATTAAAACAAAAAGTGGGCCTAGTATTGAGCACTGTGGGACACCAGAGATTATTCTTTTGAAGCTGGAACAGAAGTGCCTGCACCCAGTTAGGTAACTGTGAAATGTATTGACAGCTTTGGATATGAGTCCCATATGTGATAGTTTGTGCAGTAGAAAATTGTGACCAAAGTTTCAAAAGCTTTGGACAGATCAATAAATATTACTCCTGTCCTTGACCTGTTTTCTAGAGCAAGTTGTACTTGATGTGACATAAGCACTGCATCTCTTTATACCAGGACTTTCCAGCCTCAGTTAATAAGCACAGGGCCACCTTCCTTCCTCTAAGACATCAGCTGCAAAAAGCCGGCATCAAATATAAAATTAATTAAGAAATTAATTGAAAATATTCAACGAAGAACAACAAAGAAAATAATATCCATTCAAGATTTAGATTATGAAACTAGATTGATAAAAGTAGGCCTATATTCTATGGACTACAGAAGGCTTCGCGGAGATCTATGCATGACATATAAAGCTATTCAGAGTGATATAATGTTAGAAACAATAGGACTACAAAAAAACATGACTACTGTAAATACTAGATCGCATACACTTAAACTCAAAGGTACAAATAATAACACTGCAAAAAGAAATAATTGGTACACACAAAGGGTATTAAATATATGGAATAAACTTCCAGAAAATGTGGTATTTAGTACTTCCTTGATATCGTTTAAATCTAATTTAGATAATTATATAAGCCATTTAAAATATAGTTTCCACCCATGATTTGGTGGCGAGTTCATAAAAGGTAGCAATACCTACTGAACTTGTATTAATCCTATGAACTTATGAATAAGATGACCTACCCAGCAGTGTTTCAAGTAGAACAGAATGGGGTATTTCATGCATTTATCACACAGCAGCAAGCTGGAGGATTCACAACTAAGGCTGGGAACATACAGATGCTGCCACTGGAGTTGCGGGGCAAGGAAGGATACCCCCAAGGCAAACACAGTCAAGAGCCACAGAACATGTACACTTACCCCTATTCTCCTATACCATCCAACAGTTCTGTCCCTCTCAAGCTATGGCAGCAAAGTCGAGGAACAGGAAAAGTTCCATCATGAAGGGTCAGCCCCCTTCAAATATATTAAGCAGAATCACAGATAGAAAGCAAGAGCCTCAGCTACATTGGATTCTAGCTTATCGGATGTCTCCCCTAAAATTACTGTTCACCTTCAGCAACTTAAGAAGCAACTGGCCACTATCAAAGCCATCTAGCAAATAACTGGAAAACACTTTGTACAGCATCAGACTTAGTGAATCCCCTCTGGGGAAGACATTGTGCAGGAAATCGACCCCATATTGTACGAACAGGGGGGCTTGAGCTGTCAAGTGTCCCCTCCACCACAGGCACTGCCTTATTGTTGACTGAGTGCTCACTTGGAAGCAAAATATCGTTTTAATGAAGACCCAAATGCTGACTGAGATATAAAGACTGTTATGTTAATATGATGTGGCTAGGGTAAATGTTTATGTTCTCTGTTGGGACAGGGTATTCTCCTGTTGCAAGGTGATGGTGCAGGGTAATAACAATAGTATGACTTTGAATAAGCCTTCCTATTCTTAACAGTAGTCACTCTGGAGGACACCTAGCAGGGGTATAAAATGCTTACAGACAACTGGGGCTTCAAGCTTGACTGCTTTCACCCAACTTCCCCCTTTCACTGAACCTTACTTTAATGGAAGCTAACCCATTAAGGGCGATCTCTGAGGGTCATCTCAAACCTGAGTTAAATTTGCCAGAATCCACTTCTGTGTAAGAAGGCCATGTCCATCCCATCCAAGCACTCAGAAATCCCTTCCTGTACCTGACAAGAACACTGAGTGTGCCCTCTGAATCTCATGCCTCTACCCACCTGCCTCTCCCTAAGAATAATGAACTGCGGCTTCCTCTACCTAACAATCCCATTCTGTGGCTAATTACGATGGGTTAAGTAGAAAGCAGATCTCTCCATGGTTGCACTGACTGGATAAAGAAGAGAGGTGGGGTGTTATACCGATGGGTGAAGAAGACACTGCACTGGGAGAGATAGAGAATGAGGAAACATGACCCCACTATTCAGAGAACCTCAGCCCCTCTTTCTTTGTATGGGGGAGAAATATGACTGTGTTGCCCCAGTTGGGAGAACGGTGAGGAGGCTACTGTTAGGGCAGTCAGCTCTCGCACGTTTAAGCCAGCAACTACTAACTGCAAGCACCCTCTTTTTGGTGCTAAAACAGCTCTACCTATCTTGTCATGCAGTCACCTAGCTACTCCTTGCAGTGATCCTTGAAGGAGACACTCTGTACTTGGGCGAGGGTAGGGCACCCACGGTAGTGAAACACACACTTCCAGCAACCAGTGGGCACTACTAGAGATAGGATGAGGGAGCTGAGGCATACATACCACAGTGCAGTTTCTTGTTCCCTCAAGCGTAGAGTATCATGGTGAAAAATTAATGAACAAAAAACTGAGAATTTCTGTCCCCTCCCTCCAGCTGCCAACATTGCTACAGGAGTCACAGCAGTCACACTGACAGCTGCATGTGACAGGAAATGGGGTGGCTGCTGCACGCAGTATTAGTTGCCTATTCTAGTGCACTCAGAATTCCTAACAATCACTGGATCCCTCACCCACCTTGGCTCTACTGGGGGATGAATAACAAGAGACACTAGGTATACAGAGTCCTAGATGGAAACAGAACCCGGGGATCATAGGCCCAAGTTATCAGTGTCCCCCACCCTCACTCCACTAATAGTCTTTTGTGCCTTATTAATGGAAGGCAGTCTGCCTACCTAGAGTGCCCCAAGGCAACACATGGTGCTAGGGAATTCAAGGCAAGCACCCCTCCCCCCAAGCTAGAGTTCAGCCCCACACCTGTCTTCCCTCCTTAGCTCGACTCTTGCACCCAGACAAGGAAGTAAACACTACACCCCTTCCCCCAAGCTTGGCTTTATGCACTGTGAAGTGTATATGGGGTGTCTTATCTGCACAAATGACAAAGAGATCCCACTGAGACCCTGATATCTGCTTGCTGGCACTATTGTCCTGCCCCCTTTTCCCCTACATGGGGGATATTGTGTCAATATGAAATAGCAGATGTAAGGGAGAGGGTGACTCCCAATCCCATGCAGTCACATTCTTCATGGTCAGGCAACCTCACCTCCTTACCACCCCTGTGCAGCATGCATGCCTTTGATGATCACCTTTAGAAACAGGGAATAAGTACTAATGTACTGTACCTGATGTTGACCTCGGGGACCAAACGTAGGAATAGATAGCCCTGCTACTATTTGATTAACACTTTCCTTGTCAGTGAAGCTAATACCACTTCCTCCAGTTGTCTATACAAGCATCCTTACATAGGTTAGCTTGGAACACAAACAAAAGGTCATTATTCAGCTTACCGCCATGGCATGCTGCACTCAAGCTTGCATTGTTAATGCAACTTAAATGGGAACATCGCCCAAGACCCCAAGCTCATTGCCGAATCCCTTAATACCACATTTTCAGACCTTTGTAGTGTCCTCCCACCTAATTTCTTTGACCCCTCATCAAACCATCCCCCAGTCGACCTCACATCTAGGACAGTCCCCCCCTCACCTCAAAACAGTCTCACCCACAGAAGCGAGACCATACCTCACCAAAGTCCTGGGAAAGTCCAGACACAGTGGAGGCTCTTTGGACCTAAAACTTCTCCTCCTCACCCTTGCCATCATGCTTATCCCCCTCACAAAAATCATAAATCTCTCCCTCTGCCTGGGTCAGTTCCCCTCTCTCTGGAAACTGGCAGTCATTACCCCCATCCTGAAGGGTGGTGATAGTACTTCCCCATCTAATTACCACCCCATCCTCATCCTTCCCCCCATCCAAGGCTCTCAAAAAAATCATCTCGGACCAGCTGATTGACCACTTAACCAAATACAGTCTCCTATGTCCAGAGCAGCACAGTTTCAGAGCAAGCCATAGTACCACAACTGCGCTATTTGAATACTCTAGCTTCATCCACCAAGCCCTTGACCGCTGCCACTTGGTTGAAATATAGAAACATAGAAACATAGACTTTGACGGCAGATAAGGACCACTTGGCCCACCTAGTCTGCCAATTTCCCTACCTAGAGGATAAGCTGCAGATCCTAGTTAACCAACAGCCTATTTCTTCCTACCCCCCACAAAAATTGCCTTATGTCTGTCCCATGCATTCTTGAATTCTCCCACAGTTTTAGACCCCACAATCTCCTCAGGAAGGCTATTCCATGCATCCACCACCCTCTCTGTGAAAAAATACTTCCTCACATTGCCTCTGAGCCGTCCCCCCTCTATCTTCAAATTGTGTCCCCTTGTTCTTGCACATCTCTTTTTCTGAAAGATGCTTCCCTCTTGGACTTTGTTGATTCCACTGAGGTACTTAAACATTTCTATCATGTCCCCCCTCTCTCTCTCTCCTTCTCCTCTCCCACATGGTGTGATCCTTTCCTCGCGGGGCAAAGACCCATCAAATCTTTCACACATTCTTCATGTACATGTTAACTGTAGGGTGAGGAATCTATCCCTCCAGGAAAACTGCCTGGGGCAGGATGCTGTGTGGTGCTCTCAGGTCCATGGGAAAGAATGAGTAAACTGCACTTCGGTCTGCTATTGCAGCGTGTGGCTCCCAGTCGGGATGTAAAGGGAAGTCTAACTTCATGCAGGTTGCTGGGCCTCCCTACCAGGTGATACACTAGTTTGAAATTGTCTGGCCCCCCTGCTGCTGTTCAAATGAGCTAGTTGACTTGGACCACCAGGTTTCAAATCCCCAAGTGTGGAAGGTTGGCTCAGACACCCAAGATGCTAAAAAAAACAACTAAGAAAATCAATTCACAGACTGTTTAAAAAAATGTTACAAAGAACGCTCGGATCACTAATAGTTGAACCGCATGGGGATACAGCAGCAAAAGACTTATTAGAGAGCTCCACCTCCTGTTCAGGGTCAGAGCACTTGTCATCATGACCAGTCATGCATAAAGAACCCTCTTACTGATATTGCCTCCTTGCTCTTCAGTGGAAAGGCACCCAATGGTACATCCATATCTCAGCTCTTGAGAGGCAAGACAACATGCTCTACTGACATGAAACAGCTTTCCTCTACCCCAGGGCTTGGGAACCACTGACACTGCATCCAACAGTCAACTAGACAAACAGGGAACTGCAGAGGTTCCTGTTAAACTTCTTCCTCTGCCCAAGCTGCAGACACAGCTGAATGAGAAGCATGAGGGTGGGCCAGAAGGGGCACTGGCATGCCCCTTGTGCCCCCCACAGTGATATTACAGTTAATCACTAACCCTCCCTACCCTCCATCTCCTTGGCCACTGATACAGTTGCTGATAACACCACAATATAGATGACCCCATGACCTAGGCTGCCGTGATCTAATTGGTGGGCTGATAGCAGTATAACCCCCCCCAACTGTGCATATCACAGTCTGAGTCACCCACTGATGGTAGGGGATGGGATGCATCCTCAGCAGCAGACACGGGAATGCCTAGACTATCCCTGACCTGGAGTCTGCAGAGACATAGGGTCTTGGTACTTTGCTAAGTATATCCAACTCGTATGGGTATACCATCAAAACATTTTGTATGCTGCATGGCCTTAACTATAGACACAATGACTATGGACACAGCAGGGGGAAGGGGACTAGCTTTTGGGCCCTGTTGAGGCACTATGTCTCTAAATAGCCAAATGAACAACCCCCCTTGCAATATCCTGTTCTTCATCACAGACATAGCACACTTCCAAGAGAGGTTCAATAGCAGGTGCTTCAGATCTCAGCTCCAATCGACCTCAAGGTTGTAATGTGGTATATGCCACCTGTGTTTATCACTGCAGCAGACAAGATGGTGGCATCATGACCTCCCTATTAGTCTGTGACCTCCCACTACTCAGCTTAGGCTGTCTCCTTTTATGCACTATTACCCTATTAATAATGTTAAGATGTAAGACCATAGAAACTGGATAGCGTTATTATATGTTTTCTTTAACGCCACGATTTATATATGCAATTTAAAATGGTTTGTCTCCTTAAATCTTAAACACATTAAAGATATCAGCTTATAGCTGCTGTGGGAGGGCCTCCCTTTAAGAGATGGAGACTTTTTATCAGCGGCTTGAAGCTGCTAGGCATTGCCAGGGACACTACCATGTCACATGACATGATGACACACACAGGACACAAAACCATCACAAGGCTTAAAGGGAATGCAGGAGATGCCAAAGTCATGATATATATATATATATACACTATATATATATATATATATATATATACAGTATATATATATGTGTATATATATTCTGACTCTTGAAAAAGCTGTGGAGAATACAGCGAAATATTGGCTGTTATAACTGTGATAGCCAGTAATGGATTGACCTTGCAATAAATGTAAAGAAAAGTAAAAAAGCTTCTTCTTGAATTGTATGTGTGCTTTGTTGTGGTGTTTGGGACTCTTCTGTGAACTGTGTATAAATGTTTTAAAAATGTTTTGCAGAAAATGTATTATTACTGAAAAAATGACTTGGTGACTTACAAATGCTGTTGCTTTAACTAATGAGAATTAAAGAAGACCTCCATGCAAACAATGTATTATTCTTTAGGGATAACATAACAACAGTACTTTGACAAAGTGGCTTGCATGGCATCAAAACATCGACTGAACTCATTTTTGTGGCCTGGCAAAATAAATGAAATATTTGCATATTTAAATAGTAAAAGAAGAGGAAACAGTATGGTTGGTCCACTAAATATAGATGGAGTTATGACTTCTAAACCTGAGATGTTAGATGAATTTAGTAGCTGCTTTGGAGCTTTTTACAAAAAATATGATGGAGTTGTGGAGACAGGGTTTTTGGAAAAGAGTATATTAGATCCAACTAAAACAATAACGGAAGAAAAAGTGGAAGGTAGGATAAGGAGATTGAAGGCTGAAAAAGCAGCAGGCCCTGATGGGATACACCCCTACTTCTTAAAGGAGTTGGAGGATATACTAACACCAGTTATAACTAGATTAGGACAAAAATCACTGGAGGAGGGGGTGGTGCCGGAGATGTGGAAATTGGCATATGTGGTACCTATTTATAAGAAGGGTAGAAGAAGTGAGGCAACAAATTATAGACCAATAAGCTTGACCTCTGTTGTAGGGAAGATTGTGGAAGGTATCTTGAGTGAAACTATTGTTGACTGTATGAAAGGAAAGAATTTATTAGATAAAAGTTAACATGGATTTGTGGTAAATAGATCATGTGAGACAAATTTAGTGACTTTCTACGAATTCATTAGTAGGCTCATTGATGAAGGAAGGAAGGTAGACATGGTTATGTTCGACTTTAGTAGAGCTTTTGACCCTGTTCCACATTGTAAAATTATTGAAAAGTTTATTGGGATGGGGTTAGATTCAGCCATAGTAAGATGGGTAGAGCAGTGGCTGTCATATAGAGTTCAGAGAGTGAGACTGCATGGCCAAATGTCCGATCCACTAAAGGTAGTGAGTGGTGTACCCTAGGGTTTAGTACTTGGACAGTTGCTGTTCAGCATTTTTATTAGTGACTTAAAGATATCTAGTAAAAATAAACTAATAAAATTTGCTGATGACGTTAAGGTGGGTGGGGTAGTAAATACTTTCAATGATAGATTGATATTTGGGCAGGACTTGATTGGCATAATGGAATGGGCAATTAAAAATTGGATGACATTCAATAAGAAGAAATGTGTTATAATGCATTTTGGAAAGCATAATGTTCAGCAGACTTATAATATTCAAGACCTTAAATTCAGGCCCAGATTAATGGATATGGAGGCCCTACTCCAAGTTATATTGTGTGGCCCGGGGGGCCCCTAAATGCCAACATCCCACTCTTTCACGGCACCATGCCGGCAAGGCTGCAATGACCAAGGTACAAGCAGGATGTCATTTATGATAATGCTACGTGTTATGAAGCACTGAAGAACTTGTAGCAGGTCAGTGACGTGTAACTGGGAGGTGGAGCTCATATGTGGTGGTGACCTCCCCCTTCCCAAAATATATATAAAGGGTCAAAAAAATTATATATAAAGGGACTAGCAGTTTGCAAATGAGCTGTTAGCAGCTCAGCGTGCCTTTCCTTGTAAAACTTTTGAAATAAGAAAAGAAACAAAAAGAAAACAATGAAAAAGGGAATGAGAGAGAGAGAGGAGAAGGATGAAAGAAAGAAAGAAAGAAAGAAAGAAAGAAAGAAAGAAAGAAAGAGATTTAGATGTTACCAGGGGAACACGCTTGCTGTGGCCTGTGGTTGTGTAGGCTTAGTCTTTTTGGCATACAGATGATTTTGTTCCCTTCCCTTTATCACCCCTGCTAGTAGGTTATATTCATCCAGCCACTGATTCTGACTGCCTTGTCTTTCTAATAGCTAATAATAGTAGCCTAATTTCATTTGAACACTTCAGTCTTCATGTCTGTAGTTTTATGCCCCAAGTCCACCATGCACCACCAATGTACTTTTTTTCTACTTTTTATTTACTTTCTCTATCTGTGCATCAATGCCATGATCGTACTTTAGTTCTTTAGTACTTTTTAATTCTTAATTTATTTGTACAACATACCTCAGCTCCTCTGTCTCAGATGGTCAACTGTCAGACTCGATCTCGACTCTCGCCGTCAAGATCATGTCACAGCAGGCCGCGCCAGTGACACAATGACTCAGGTGACTGGTCTTGGCCCACCAGGCCAGGCGGCATTGTAAGACTCCTCCTCGACTTGTCCTCACACCATACAGTCAGCAGCAGCAAAGCAAGACGCATGCGACTGGCTGCACTGCACACCAGGATGGAGGGAGGGAGGAGGTGGTGGTGGTGGTGTGTCGACAGGTGGAAGCAACTAGGGGCCACTGAAAATCTGACTCCACTGCCTGATCTAGTCTCTCTCTCTCTCGCAGGCACTCAAGTCACAGGCAGCAAATGTTTTAACTTCTTGATTTGATCAAGAGACAGGACCACAGACGTCACGGACCGACCGACTACCTCCACCGACGATGAGTATGACTAGTCCCACCACCGTCAACAACAATCTCCATCCTTGTCCTCACCTGGCCATTGAGTCTGTCAAGAGATACAACTAGGCTCACTGCACAGCCCTGACTCTGACACAACGCACGCACACACTGCCAGTCTGCCACACTGATTCCCACTCCTCAGTAGCCACACCTCCAGAGGATGGTAGAACCTAGTCTGATTGGTGTGTGGTCAGTGCAGAGGTGGAGCAGAAAGGCTCACTCGCTGAGCGGAGCAGGGGGCTCAGGCTGTGGTGCTTTAGGGGAGACGCAATTCGGCCGGTTGGCTACTGCAGCACGATCACACACAGCAGGGCGGGGGAAGAAGAAATTAGAGGGAAAAAAAGTATTACAACTAACTTAAGCTGCTATAGTAAGTGGCGCGTGGCGGGGGCCCTCCTGAACCATGGGGCCCTACGCCATGGCGTAATTTGCTTATATGTTAATCCAGCCATGCTTAAATTAAAGGTGTCAGAATGTGAAAAAGATCTAGGAGTGTATGTACAAAATGATCTGAAAAGTGGTGCCCAAAGTAAAACAGTATCCAATAAAGCAATGCAGTTGGTTAACTGTATGAGATGAGGCTTCCAATCACGTAGTAGTGTGGTCTTGCTGCCCTTGTATAGGACAATGGTAAGGCCGATTTTGGATTATTGTTCAACAGTTTTTGGTCCATTCCTTAGTAAGGATGTCAGGGTAATGGAGAGACCCCAAAGACCTTTTATGAAAATGATTGCAGGAGATCAGGGTGGATCCTATGAGGAGAGATTGGAGAAATTGGGTTTGTGGTCATTAGTAAATAGAAGGGTGAGGGGAGATCTATTATTAGTATATAAAATTTTGGGGGATAAAGATCTTAAAGTAGAAATGGGTTTGGAAATGGTGGTAAAGCCATATCACCTAAGGGTACATAACAAACAACTGAGGGAGGAAACAGTAAGAAGTGAATTGAGAAGAAATGGGTTCAAATGTAGGGCAGTTAGATTGTGGAATAGTCTACCACAGGAAGTGGTGGATGCTGATAGTCTGGGAAATTTCAAAACAAGACTGGATAGTTTCCTTACGGAAGTTGGTAACTTAGGTCATCGCCACTGAATTGTGGGGGAGGTCTATATGGGCTTTGCCTTCTTGACTTCCTTCAACCTCCAGTATCTTTAGGGCTTGTTATGGTAAATTGCTCAGACTGCTTAGGTGGACTGATTACTTGTTTCTTGTGTGATAATTTCAGTGCAAGTCTACATCGTTAGGTTGAAAAAAATGGTGGCAGTTTAAAAATGAAAGTTCTGTTTCACACTATGATTTTTATTGTACTGCGTCCTGTCTCAGAGTACTTGTTTTTCCTGTGCATTAGGCAGATCTATTGCACAGGTAATAACCAATCAGGGTGCAGGATTTTCCCTTCCCATTTTATAATGTCCATTAAAAACTAGGTGCAGCAGTCTACACTCCCTTAGACAATCTTTAAACAAAGTTCAAGAAGTCACTTAAACATTTACTTTCATACCAGACATAAATCCATCTGGCTCAAGTTTCAGGAACCCTGAGTCAGATGGATTGTAAATAAAAAATTTTATTGGACAATTAAACTTTATTTGAACATCACTGAAGGGAGTAGGGACTTTTTATTTCAAGTGTTCTGGTTTGTGGCTTGACTCCCCCAGTTAATGCACTGATACTGGCTGATACTGGAGAAAGGGGCACTGAGAGTAAACTTGCACTTGATCTGGTTTCCTTGTGATTGTGCATTAGTTCTGCTTATAAATTATATATTTTGCTGAATGAAGAATGTATCTCTCTCTCTCTGTCTCCCTCTCTCTCATAATTTAGTAAAGCAAGCATGTCTCCTCTTCCATACCCCATACAGTAGCTGATGAAAGAAGGTAAATATATTATTTGTGTTATTATGTCTTTGTTTTCGGCATTATTATGCTTAGTACATACATCCCTTATGTTTACTTTCTTCCACCATGTTACTGTATGTAACTAATACAGTTGTTTAAGCATCTGTTCAGTGTTCTATAAGGTAGGATTATTCACACACAGTTGGTCCTGTTTGCAGTCACATCTGTTAAACTGCATGGAAATCTGCATATTGTTAGAACAGTATATGCTGATAATTAACTAACCTGGTTAAAGCGTTTTTGCCAGTATCTGGGAAAGCATTTTTTTTATCTGTCCCCCTCCCTGAAGGGAGCTCAGCCCATGCCCACATGCCATCTCCCCATGCCCAGGCTCAGCCCCCTGAGTGGGGCTGCCAGGTGGGTACCACACCCCCTCCCCATGGTCACTGGTAGCTTAACCTGGTTACCTCCCAGGGTGGGGCCACGGGAGCAAGTTCCCCCCGGCGGACACTGGTGGCAGTGGGGATAGTGGCAGAACAGGGCATCATGCTTGGGGGACTGGATTTTGTTTTGTAGACTTGTGGCAATCTGGGGGCAGGGATGTGCAATGATGGCCACTGTCCGCCTGGCCCCCCTTGTGTTATGGCGTTAGCAGTGGCGGTACCCCCAGCCTCCACCAGAGATCCACAATGTGCCAGACATTCTTCCCCCTTCCCCAGTAGAAGGAAAGCAGTCCATGGGATGCTCAATTCTTCTGCCCCCAGCTGACCCTAGAACTCCCGAGTCCATCTCTGAACCCGGGGGAAAACTTTTTAAGGTATAATTTTAACTCACAGTTCAACATATATTGCTTTTATTTCCTTTATTTATCTCCACTCATTCTTTATTACTGAGGACATTTACATGAAAACAGGGTCTTGGTGTATCAGACTGCATCTCATTATCCTGCTTTTCCCTTTTCTGATGCATAATGGTGTGTTTGTAGAATCAGAACCATTCCACAGCAACAGACTGTGATGTCATAAATAGAATTATGATTCGGAAGGGTATCAACAGAAGGATGAAATGAAGTCTGGAGGACAAAGACCCTGTTTTCATGCAAATATCCTCAGCAATAAAAAATGAGAGGGCATAAACATAGAACATAATGAAACATAAGTTGAAATGTGTTGTAATATTATATTTTAAGATGTTGTTCTGAAAACAGCCCACCAGTGCAGCGGTAGACTTTTCACTTGCAGCACTGCTGACTCATGTTTGGGAACAAGCATGGGTGCCAGAGGGTTGGCTGGGGGGAGCTTGGACGAGTGTCCCATGGACTGCTCTCCTTCTCGGGAGGATTGTGGTTTCCCAGCATAGAGTGACATCCAGTGGAGGCCAGGTGTATACCAGCCAGAGACCACATAGAAGGGAGGAGGCATTAGTGGACATCTGTAGAATGTGTGTGGAAGTATGCATGTCCTATACTGATGTCATTGCACATCTGTGCCTCTGCAGAAACTAAAGTGAAAATCCCTGGGGCCAGCTGCACTGTGGCACGCCTGGACCTCCAGTCAAATAATGCCCCAGGCATAATCCTCAGCTGGGGCCTCAGATGGATCTCAATCTCTCCCTTCAGGGAGTCCTGCAGCAGAGGCTAAGCTGCAGGCCTCCCAGCCTGGGCAGCTTGGGGGGGATGGCAGGTGGAAGGTTCAGGCACTGATAGGGGGTAACTCCCTCTCACAAGCCCTGGCAGCATAAATAAAGTCTAAAACACTGTTCTGGATACTAGATAAATGCTTTAACCTTTTACGTAGCTCTAATATACAGGCTTTGAAATATTACACTGTTCATGGACATTCCCTAACAAGTCAACACTGCCTTGCTATTGTATAACCCAGGAACAGGGAAGTGAAGATGACTAGGCTTACTGTAGTAAGTTTTTATATGATTCTGACTCTTAAAACATTTCTTTGCTTGGTTATTTCAACATATATTGTTCCATATTGGAAAACGTTATAAACTGAGATGTCACTATAGATGTGCTTACTCAAGCATTTACATGGCACTAGACTGTGTCACCTTCCTAAACTTCTATCACATGATCCAGGTCCAGCTGCCACATCTTTGCTGCTAAGAGTTGTTGAGTTCAGAGCAATTATGGCTCTGGCACAGAGTGCAGCAGAAAGAGGAGCAGCACAATAAATGAGAAAATAGCACGTCTTCTCCAGGTTGTTTACTTATTTCAGTGCTTTGATTTTGGATCTGCTTCAAGAGTCAGATAAGTAGCCATAAAAAAGCATCTTCCCTGTTCTTTGTTTTACAGCATGGACTTAGAAAAATTCTTATTGCATCTAATATTTTAATGATGGAAGATTAATGAAACAGAGTAAGTCTAAATCATAGTCTATCTTTGCAACACCTGGGGCCAGATTCACAAATCATTGCCCCAGTGCAAACCTGGTTTGCATGGTGCAAACCAGGTTTTGTGCCAAGGTGGTATTCACAAAAGCCTGTTTTGTGCCCTCAAACTGCGTTTGCACTGGGGCAAAGTGTGGAGGGGGGTGCAATGCAAATGAGAAGGAGGGGACTTGAATATTGGCACTGTCAGAGTCACAAAATATTTGCTCCACACAATGGCCCTTTGCTGAGCTTTCAATGACTGCATACTGTATACAGTACATGCTCATAAAATGACATCTCACTCTGAGCTGCAAATCAATGTCAGTGAGCGTGTACTGACAGCTCAGTTGGCATCTAGCTGTGGTGGAGAGAGGAGGGCTGTGCTGGTTGCCGGCTCAAGTATATGATGGGGGGGGGGGGTTACAGCAGAGTTCTGGACCTGATGGAGAGACATGACACAAGCCAAAGATACAGCAGGAGAAAAGTTTATTACCAGTCACACAGAAAACAGGGTATATCTGTTGGGAGCTAGAAAGCAATCCATAGACACCATGATGTCCCTCCGTTCTGGATTTGGACTCATCAGAATCATATTTTGCATACATTCTTGTACTCATCAATAAGAAAAGTGTGTTACTAGGCAATGGCACTTCCAAATAATGCATATTTATGGCTAGCAGAATTCTCATTGGTAGAAGGTCAGTACAGTATACAATGAGCTTGCCTGTCTTTCTATGCACGTACTCACAGATAAGAGTACAAAATGCATAGTATTGCAGAATAATAACAGCTGTGTAGCAAGGAAAATATCTATAAACTGTGCCTAAAGGCCTATGTAAGTAAATACATCAGTAATGCTACTACTGGGGGGCCAGAGGTTACCAGCACATAGCCGTGTGTTACAATCATATGTTCTCATATTATTATTATTAGTATAACATTAGTGTCACACTGTATTCTATTCCACTACATATATGTCAAAATAAGTCATAAAACTATAATAACTCACATGTAAGTGTGTCTGTACTATATGCTCTACTAAGTATGAGGTTGAGGGGGTGGTCCAGGTCTGCAGAGGTAGCGGGGTGGTGGGACACTACCTGCTGGGATGGGGGGTGCACTAGACCATCAAGGAATAGATGTTACATCACATACTGGGGATTGGGGATAGGGAGGTGGGCTCACTAGACCAACAGACAAATGTGTATATTGACTATATGGGGCATTGGGGTGGGGGGATGGACCGCTAGCCACTACAGAAGTCATGTTTATATAAGGGGCAAGTGATCAGGTGGGGAAGGGACCACTAGCCACCAGGGAATTTGATTTCTATTTCAGGTAGGACTTCTGGTTAGGGAGGACAAGTGGACACCAGGGAAATCTTTTAGTTTTGATATTGGGCCAAAAATCAGCAAAGAGGGGGACCGCTAGACTACCAGGGAATGTATTTATTTAGTCTATAAAGTAGATGCATATAAATATGTCTATAAAGTAGATAAAAAAGTGCAGGTGCAGACTCCCTTGATCCTTATTTTTTAAAAATTGCCATGCAAGCTCTAGCAGTTCCAATAACACACCTATTTAATCTCTCATTAAAAACAGGCTCTATTCCCTCAATCTGGAACACAGCTCAAGTCATCCCCCTACTGAAAGCAGGGGACCCCATGGACCTTAATAACTACAGACCAAATTCTATCCTACCGCTGTTATCCAAGCTGCTTGAAAAAATAGTGAGCACTCAATTGAGAGGATATCTTGAAGAGGCTAATCTGCTAAACCCCGCACAATCAGAATTTAGAACCAAACATAGCACTATCTCAGCCCTGGCCAAAGTAACAAATGATTGGCAAAGTGAGCTGGATAAAAAAAACTGTATGTGCTCTATTCCTAGACCTGAGTAAGGCTTTCGACACGGTCGACCATGATCTACTCCTCTCTTCCTTGTATTCCATAGGCCTAGATGCATCTTCCCTTAGATGGTTTAATAGCTACCTCATGGGAAGGACCCAGCAAGTGAAATCTGAAGGAGACCTATCTCCACTTAAACCTCTGCAAAGAGGAGTTCCCCAAGGATCCATCCTAGGCCCAATCCTATTTGCCATCTACATCAATAACATCGATATTAATCTCACCAAAGCCACTGTACATCTGTTTGCAGATGACACCGTCTTATATGTCAGTAACCCCTCACCTGTCTCAGCATGTGAAGAGCTACAAGCAGAATTCAATATACTTCAACATCAGTTACTGGAAAAAAAACTTCTCCTAAATGCAAAAAAAAACAAAGGCAATGTTTTTCTCCCCCCAAAATCAAACTAGCAACTCCTTTCTAAGCAATCTCCCCCAACTCTCCACTGTTATGGGTAAAAATCTTGAATTCGTCAAAAAATTCAAATATTTGGGGGTCTGGCTAGACTATAGACTCGACTATCTAACTCACCTGGAAGAGCTACTGAAAAAGCTCTGGCAGAGGCTTGGCCTCTTTCACAGAATAAAGCATTTTTTAAATAGGGATTCAAAAAAGAAGTTGGTCCAGGCCACATTTCTCTCAGTTTTGGACTATGCAGACTTCCTATACGGTTGCTGCCCTAACTCTTATCTGCATAAACTGGACACACTTTACCACAGAGCATTGAGGTTCATTACAGATCTTCCCCTCAGCACTCATCACTGCTCGCTCTATGCTGCCGTTGGATGGTCTTCACTCCATTTCAGAAGAAATAGGAATGCCATACTACGGACATATAGGGCTTTATCTAAAAAGCTCCCAAACTATATTTCAGATTGCATCACACAGGTCACAGCAAGTAAATATGCCTTAAGAAGCCTCAACTTCATCATGCTTAAAGTGCCCAATTTCAATACTCGGTATGGGAGAACTACTATCAGCTACATACTATCTACTTTATGGAATATGATGCAGAAGACCCTGAAATTGAGCAGCTACATTACAGTTGCATCCTTCAAACATCTGTATACAAGGCTTATCCAAGGAAAAATGTAACTGTTTCCACTAGTACTAGTGTAATTTAATACTAGTGCTAATCTTATCCTTCCCCTCCTCAGTCAGTCAGTCCATGGAATGAATCCACCCTTATCAAGTGCCTCCACCCCTTAGATGTATTACACCCCACCCTTCATCCAGCTCCCAGCTCTTCCTTAACCTCATCATAGCCCTATACCCCTGTCATTCTACCGCCAGTACAGGCCCCAGCTCTTTCTTAGGCATCACTTATCACTTATCCATCCACCGTATAATTAATATCATCTTCTACATTCCCACCAACTTGCATTCCACTCCTGCTCCCCCCTTCCCTTGTCTCCACTATCTATGTTAATTATCGAAGTATTGAACATCTTGCTTAGAATGTGTGTTAGACAATGTGATTTTTTTTTTTGAATTTTGTATATAATAGACCTTTTGTGTGTGTTGTTTATCTGTTATATCTATGTAAGTTGAACCTTGAACTTACCAGGTCCATCTTGCAAATGAGCTGTGCTCAATGATGTTCACCTGGATAAATAAAGATTTGATTGATTGATTGATTGATGCAGCACTCAAAGGTTCAGTAGTGTCCAATGATGTGCTATAATTCTGGGGAGCTGCTAGAGTGAGCACTCTATCTTCCAAGAGCTGTAGCACCATAAATATACTTTGTTGCACTATTAGATGTGTATGACTTTGAGCCCTGCTCCAGTATCGGACTGGGAAGAGAGCGAGTAGTTTTAACTGCTCACTGTTTGTGATCCTATTACTGTTGTGGTGAACCCGCTCTCATTTAATATACCTTGGGCTATTGATTCTATATTTTAATTCAGATTGATATCTAAGACTCACTCCTTAAAGAAAGAGGGGATACTACTTTAATTTGAAGCTCCTTGCTCTTACTTCCAGGTCCATTGCAGCTATTTAGCTGCATCCTGTGGTGAGTGTGAGCAGCTATAATTATAGGGAGCTGCTAGAGTGAGCACTCTATCTCCCAAGAGCTGTAGCACCATAGATATACTTTGTTGCACTATTAGATGTGTATGACTTTGAGCCCCGCTCCAATATCGGACTGGGAAGAGAGCGAGTAGTTTTAACTGCTCGCTGTTTCTGATCCTATTACTGTTGTAGTGAACACTCTCTCATTTAATATACCCTGGGCTGTTGATTCTATATTTTAATTCAGATTTATATCTAAGACTCACTCCTTAAAGAAAGAGGGGACACTACTTTAATTTGAAGCTCCTTGCTCTTACTTCCGGGTCCATTGCAGCTATTTAGCTGCATCCTGTGGTGAGCAAGGTGAGCCTGGATAGGGCGAGTGCTCAACAGCTGCCATCTAAAGACACGCGACTAGCTGCATGTTCAAGGTATAGCTGTAGGCCACAATCGATACAACACCTCATCTGTAAAGATAGCTACACTAAGAATAGAAAGCAGTGACAGCCTAGATGAAAACTTTAGTAAGGTAATTTCTTATTGGGAATCTGAGCACTTTATTTATTATTAAAAAAAAATCTGGTTTCTTTGAGTCGTTCATCATGGCAAATATAATGACACTAGAGGGTGAATTGGGTGTTATATGTGTATGTTGTAAAATGTTCCAGATTATGGAGACTATTCCAAATGATATATCTACATGCCCTAAATGTCTGCTAAATGAAGACTTATTAAAATAAATAAAGTTTATTTAATGATAGATTGTTATTTCTTTAATCCAGCCAAAAAGAGATGTCATGTAGACTAAGTACTGGACAATGTGATACAAATATCAGGTAAAATGAGTCTGATGCTTCCCACCAACCTCTAATAAAGCTTAGCACCCCCTTAGAAACAATTAACTGTGACTCATTAAACTCACCCCCAACATGTCTTCCTCTTAGCAGAAAAAGAGCATATGATTATATAAGTACTGGTACATCTAATGAAGAATGGTTTACAGTGAAAGGTTCTCAAGCAGCTAAGAAAGGAAGGAAGGCAGATATTTTTGACCTTCCTCTATACAACAGTGTTAATGTTTTTTCCTCTAATACACATGATTTGGAGGCAAATCATCAATCATCTTCTATTATGATAAATGAGTCTGATACAGCTGTAAATTCCATCAATACTATGGATATAAGAAATTCATCAATAAATGAGAATCCTCTCGCTATATCATCTGATGTTTCAACCCTGACTGGAGATATAGTAAATAGAGACATTTTAGTGCTAGGCGACTCGATTATTAAATATCTAGACAGAGCAGTGTGTAATCCAAATAAATCCTGTAGAACATTATTAAGTTTTAGAGGGGCAAAAATAGTTCATGTAACAAAAATGATGACTAACATTTTGAAAAATACCAAATCTAACCCTCTAGTTATTCTTCACGTAGGAGCAAACAATATCTTGAATGATCCACTGACTAGTATAAAACAAGATTATGTGGGCCTCACAAATAAGCTGATTGAAATGGGTTGTGTGCAAGTTCTATCAGAAGTCTTACCCATTCCCAAAGCAACACACTATATTAATCAAAAAATTAAGACATTAAATGAATGGATCCGGAAATGGACCCTTAAACAAAATATTTCATTTATCATGCATTGGGAAGAATTTTATCACCAGGATGGACTTTTTTCTTGGGACGGACTTCACCTTAATAGGCGGGGTAGTTCCTTATTGGGAAAACATATAACCAATTTTATCTCCAAATTTTTTAACTAAGAGAACTGGGGAGGTCAACAAAAGGTTTGCCCTCCTGGAAATGGCACCCTTCATAATTGCGATATTGTCCCTTTCATTAAAACCAGTTCCAACAAATTAGTATGTAGAAACAAGCAAACTTTAAATCTTTTACTGATTAATGCTTTTAGTCTGTCTAATAAAATTGATGAATTAAAATATATCTTAAAGAGAGATAATATTGCAATTTGTGGGGTAACAGAGACATGGTTCTCAGATCAAGAATGGGGTTTTGAAATCCCCGGTTATACTCACTATTATAAAAATAGAGATAATAAAAGAGGTGGAGGTGTAGAACTATATATCTCCTGTAATCTTATATCCCATAGTAATATATGGATTTTAAAAATAATACCCCCAAAAAGCATACAAAAAAAACCCTGTAATACCTTAGTCAGTGCCGTAATACTATACTTCCGGTCCCCGTAATACTATACTTCCGGTCCAATAATACTATACTTCCGGTCCTCGTAATACTATCGTTGGGATCACCAACTTTTCTAGTGTCCAAAGCATAGTTTTTTTTGTTTCTTTTCTTTTATTCCTGAGAGAGAGAGAGAGGACTCACGAGGAAGGGGGATGTGAGTGAAGAGCGAGAACAAGCAGCACGGAACCATCCCACAAGGAATCCAGAGGTAAAACCTCGTCAGCATTTCGTATCCATATGTTACAAAAATAACAGTTAGGTTCGGTGAATCACTTTCGGCTGTAATTCCATCTCGAGGTTCTGGGGACATAGGAACCTCTCGAGCTTTGCTCTCGAGGTTACCTATGTCCCCAGAACCTCTCGATGGAATTACAGCCTTGTAATTCACTCGAACCTATCTATTATTCTATTTATATTACTCCAGATAATATTATCAGTAGTAAAATTGAAGCTGTCTGGGACCAAATTAATTTATATAATAATTCTTTAGTTATTGGCCTTTGCTATAGACTCCCTAGTTCTGGTTTAGTTGATAATAAAGAATTTATAGCAACATTACAAAAAATGGGAATAACACACAATTACACTCTAATGGGTGATTTCAATTTTCCCAGAATTGACTGGTCAACACATATAGACCATGGTTATATTGAATCTGCTTTTATTGACTTAACTATCAATCAAAATCTCTCTCAAATTGTTAACAAGTGTACAAGAGAAAACTCTATACTTAATTTAATCTTAACTAATATGGAAGAAAAAAGTTATGTGCCAATTACTGACATCCCACTGGGAGATAGTGACCACAAAATGGTGAAAACCAATATTGATCTAAATTGTGATTTAATAAATGGAATAACCAGTATAAAATATTTTGCAAATGCAGACTACAAAAAAATAATAAAATATTTATCTAACTGGGTTTGGGAGATAGAATTCAAATGCCTTAATTTAAATCAAATATGGGAACATCTATGGAACAAGATTGAATACTGTATGGATACATGGGTCCCAATTAGACAGAAATATAAAAAAAGGCCTTAGAACACCAATATGGTGGAACAAACATATAAAAAGGGGTATAAATAATAAACAGAAATACTTTAGAAAATACAAAAGAATTCCACAGTAATTGAAATGTATATAAAGAAAAAACCAAAAGTGTTAAAAACAGAATAAGAAAAGCTAAAAAAGAATTTGAATGAAATGTGGCTAATAGAACTACTGACAACCGTAAAACTTTCTATAATTATATTAGCTCTTTAAGAAGTAATTCCAATGTAGTTGGCCCACTTGAAACAACTGATGGGATAGTAAGTAATGAATTAGAAATTGCCAATGAATTTAATAAACTATTTTCTAGTATATTTATGCCATTAGAAGCTAATGTAAACATAATACCTTACTTACAAAATAATCAACACTCTCAAATTAGTTCTAATGAGGTAAACAAGTTAATACAAAATCTAAAAATTAATTCTTCCCCAGGTCCAGATAATATTCACCCAAGATTTCTTAAAGAAACAGTTAATGTTATAAGTGAACCAGTAGCTTACTTGTTTAATGCCTCTTTAAATCAGGGTTCAAACATCCAAACATGGAATGAGGCATATGTTACTACAATCCATAAAACTGGCAGTAAAAAAGATGAAACTAATTATCGACCGATTAGTTTTACACCTGTAATTGGAAAAATATTTGAAAGATTACTATTGGTAAGAATAGAAGATCATATTTCAAATAATAATCTGCACTAACACAGCGTGGCTTCTCCCAGGGAAGATCTTGTTTAACTAATTGGTTAAACTTTTTTGAAAATGTCAGTGCAGCCCTTGATAAAGGGCTTCCTGTGGATATTTATTTATTTATTTAGTTTTTGTTTATCGGGTAGGTGCGCTAGCCAGCAGGTGACTATTTTCAGGCATGACCCGGGAGAGTACAATACATCATAACACATGGAAGTAACAAAACAATTTGAGGCAATAACCATACAAGTACATTCAAGACATATAGAGGCAGTCCCAGCTAGACTAACATGATGTAGGCTATACTAAGCAGTGACCAGCAGGCCAAGAGCAAGGAGGTGTTTACAGGGGAGTATTGGTTCAGGTAAGGGGTAAAGAAGGGAGCACAGGGCCAGTGGGACTGCATACGGTTTTACCGGGGCATGCGGCTGGCAGTAGCCAGCCTGGGTGGCAGCAGGGGAACCAGGGGAAAAAGAGGGAGGATGCCAGAGACATCCCAGCGGTAGGCTAGGGGGATGCCAGGTTCATGTCCCTACAGTAAGGGATGAAGAAAGTGGGAGGGGTGAACAGAAGGAAAAAGCATCGTGGAATACGACTATGGCGGTAGGAGGCATGTAGGAGCAGCCGGGGTCGTGGTTCCAAGGTTGGGCAAGAGGGCCTGCGGCAATTCCTGGCCATGGACATCCTGCGGCAAGTGGTAGACAAAAGAAAGGGAGGGAGGAGGAGAGGTCTTAATTTACAACATCCACATGTGGCAAGTTGGAGCAGTGCCCAGGTGGCGTAGAGGAAAAAGAGATGGGAGGGACGGTGGAAGGAGCCGTAAACTGTCAGCCGTCAGCAGCCAGCCCGAACATCAGCAGGGTGCCCAGGGAAGTTACAAAGGATGTCAGAGACACCCCGGTGGCAGGCTAGAGGGACACCAGGTTCATGGCTCCACAGTCAGGGATGAAGAAAAATTGGAGGGGTGGGTGGGGAGTAGAGGTGGTTTGAAAACGGCTTTAATGGTAGGAGGCGGGTAGGTGCAGCCGGGCTCATGGTTCCGAGGCTGGGCAATAAGGGCCATTGGCAGTCTCTGGCCGCGGACATCTAGCGGTAATGGAGGACCGGTGATGGGGAGGTGAGGTCTTATTTTACAGCATCCACCTGTGGCAAGATAGAGCAGTGCCCAGGTAGCGCAGTGGAATAAGAGACGGGAGGAGGGGTGGAAGGAGCCGTAATCAGTCACCGTCAGCAGCAAGCCCGAGCATCAGCAGGGTGCCCAGGGAAGTTAGAGAAGATGTCAGAGACATCACGGCGGCAGGTTAGAGGGACACCAGGTTCTTGGCTCTACTGTCAGGGATGAAGAAAAGGGGAGGGTGGGTGGGAGTAAAGGCGGCTTGAATACGGCTTTAGCAGTAGGAGGCAGGTAGGTGCAGCCGGGCTCATGGTTCCGGGGCTGGGCGATAAGGGCCGGTGGCGGTCGCTGGACACTGGCGTCTCGTGGTAATGGAGGACAAGTGATGGGGAGGGAGAGGTGAGACCTTATAGAACCAACATCCACCTGTGACAAGTTGGGCAGTGCCTAGGTAGCACAGAGGATAAAAACAATACATGATACAACAGTAACATAGGTAGTAGTATGTAAGTGCAAGACATTCATAAAACCTATACATGATTATAATTTAAGATGACGATAGGTGAGTTTGGAAAGGGGTTGAAAATAGGGGAGAGAGAGCAAAAGGAGGGTAGTATGGAGACCAGTAGAAGGGGAGAGGGGAGTAGGAGCTGGGGAAGTTTCAGGGATCAGGTAGGATCAAAGCAGGTGCTTTTGCTTGATTTTTCCAAAGCATTTGATAAGGTCTCACATCAAGCTTTAATAAAGCAATTGTATGAGTTTAAATTTCCCTCAAACATCACAGATTGGGTCATATCTTGGCTACTTAACAGACATCAATGTGTGGTCATTAGAGGCCATCATTCACATTGGGAGGCTGTCAGTAGTGGGGTACCACAAGGATCTGTCTTGGGCCCTGCCCTTTTTAATATTCTGATGTCAACAATGCAGCAATCTAGCAATACTTGGATGACCAAATATGCTGATGACTGCAAAATGAGATGTATAATCAATAATACACAGGCTGCTAATGATTTTCAGTCTGAACTAAATAGGATTAGTGCTTGGACTACTGAAACAAAAATGTTCTTTAATGAACAAAAATGTAAAATTATGCACCTGGGGTAAAATAATTTGAACTTTAAATACAAGATAAATAATGTACAACTTACTGAAACAACAAATGAAAAAGATCTGGGAGTGCTAGTAAATAACAAGTTAACTTTTGATACACATACCCTACTAAAGGTAAAAAAATGCCAAAAACTACTTGGGTGTATTTTTAGATACATAAAAAGCAGAGATTCAAAGGTGATTATTCCTCTATATACAACCTTAGTGAGATCACAATTGGATTATTGTTCACAATTCTGTATGCCTACTACAAACCATGGAAAGAAATTAATAGAAGGCATACAGCGAAAGGCAACTAAATGAATAAAATCTATGAACAACCTCAAATATGAGGAAAGAATAAAAGCTATGGACCTCTATTCTATGGAATACAGGCAATGGCGAAGGGATCTGTGTTTAATATATAAATCTCTTCAAGACCCTTTACTGTTTGAAATACTGGGTTTAAAAAGAAATACATCCAGAACTATTACTAGGATGCATAACTTGAAATTAAGAGGAGACAATTGTAAAACACATAAAAGAGGACTTTGGTTCTCTCAGAGGGTTGTATCCCAGTGGAACTCACTACCAATGGAGACAGTCATGAGTAATACCATGGACATGTTTAAAACTAATCTGGACACACACATGGGCATTAAGAAAACATCCTATTTGGGATAAATATTTAATCCACCTATTTGGTGGCGAGCTATATTAGGGCAACTCTGCCTCCTGAGCTCGTCGTAGACTATGAACCTATGAAATTTATTCAGCAAAAGTACTTAGACATGTTCTTCTAGCCCTGGCATTTCAGCCCTTTAGCTGGCCTTCATCAGGGGGTGGGTCTGAGGTTCTACAGACGTGCCCTACCTTTATAGTGCTTCATACAATCAAAGTTCCACAGGTGTGATTAGAGAAGTAAAACTGTTAAACATACAACAATACTGACACATGATTTTTCACTATGTTATCCACAAGCTATGGTTTCAACAGAGTTATAAAGTTTTTAAATTTTCCAAACATGTTCTTATTATCTGAATTTATTCACAGGCTGTAAATTTAATTAAAAAAAACTGGCATGTGTTAAAGTAACATCCTCAAGGTTTATAAATATGCAAGAAAAACTTTTTATGAGCTCCTAAGCTCAACCCCCCCCCATTTTACTCTTTACTTTATGCAATGCCTTTCAGCTTCATTTAGGTTTTAACATTTAAATAGACATGTAACACCCATTAAAACAAAATTAAAGTTAAATAGCTTAAATAGACATTCATGGATGGAAGGTCAAATTACTATGCTAAAGGTCAAACTTCAACAATCTCATAATGATCTGTAATGTAGTAGCATCTTAGATCACATCACTTGTTTATTCTATCTAAAGCAAGAACCCTTTGAATTTGCATACAAGAGAGCACTGGAGCTAAAGCAAGGAAAGAAAAAATACAGTTCATGGTTCACAAGGATTATTGGGATGGTATGGGAATTACATTTTGGCAAATGAGTCCCATACAGAAAGAGCAAAACTTGACTATTTTGCTCATAAGGGGAGAAGTACATAAGATGGGAAAATGAACTAGTGGAAGGTTTTGGGGACTTGTTTGTACAAATTCCAGCAACTGTTGGAGTCATACAAGTAGTAATTATTATAAGGGAAGAGGTTTAGACAATTGGTTCTCAAATGAAATTCAGATTTCAACAGTCTGAAAAATGATTAAGTGAAGAATAAAGACCTTTTCCTATGGCAGCTAACAAATAGTGGTGAACTGTTTTGTGCACCTGCAGGTTTACATGTGAATGTAGCTCTCACTTTGGCATGTTTCAGATAGGTATGTCAAATTTCCTATAAAAGAAAAAGGGGAGGAAAGAAAAGAGATGTAAATTATTGTTAAATATAACTTCATAAGTATTCAAAAATTGAATTAAGTCAAATATGGTGAGAAATCTACTTCCTCATTAAGGTCAAGTGGTACTGCTGTATCAAGGGTTAAAATTCACCTTGTTTCTTTTTGTGACAAGGTATTTACCCTGTTGCCCCCCCCCCCCCCAGATGTCTTGGGACATGCACTAACACTGTAAATTTTAAACAATATAGTTCTGAATTATGTTTTTCTAGGAAGTCAGCTCCAAGAGCATTGTGAATATTGCCACTGATAATGGCTCTGGCATGTTCCTGTATCCTTTCCTTTGTGGGACATGCTGTTTTACCCACATAGTAACATGAGCAGCTGCACCAGCATATGTAAACAATGAAGGGGGTTATACAGGTAACAAATTCCTTAAGGTCAAAACTTTGTCCATCTTTTTGAAGATTTTGCCAGTGTTGGCATACTGGCAAATATTACACCTTCCACATTTAAATAGTCCACTGGGTTTTGTATTTATCCACATGTTGGTGATTTGGGTTTCACTGGTTTTGGTGAAGTGACTTCTTGTTACTTTGTCACCAATACTTTTGCCATTTGAAAATGTAACCCTAGGCTTCTCTGGTATTTGTTTTTTTAGAACAGGGTCAGTTGGAAATATTGGCCAATACTTGTACATCAGGCCACCTAATTGTCCAGCAAGTGGATTAAATTCTGTCACAAAAGTAACCACGTGTCCTTTTTGTCTATCAGACAATTTTACACCCTGATCTCCCAACCTTTTTTCCTTTTTAGATGTTAGTAGATGATTTCGGTTTAGTACTTTCACTTTGTCAAATGCCTCTTTCAGAATCTCCTCTGAGTGACCCCTTTGTTTCAACCTCATTTTCAACTCATCAGTTTGTGACAAAAAACCCTCCTCATTTGAACAGTTTCTTTTTAATCTAAGCATTTCCCCATAGGGGATAGACTTGATCAACTTCTTTGGATCTGCACTGGATGCATTCAAGATAGTATTAGCAATAGTTTATTTTCTATAACCCTTAACTGTTGATGCATTCACCCACTATACAATACCTTCTAGTTCAAGATCAAGAAATGTAATTTTTTCTTTATGAGAGTCATAGGTAAAATCAAGTTCTAAGTTACTCCTATTCAGGTATGTAATGAGATCACGTATTAGTTCTATGTTTCCTTCCTATACAACTATAATGTCATCTATAAAGCAATGCCACATTTTTAGGTTTTTAGCAAAGTTGTTTTTCCTCCTGTTGTAAATAAGTTTTTCTTCAAAAAAAAAACATAAGTTGGAATAAGAAGGGGCAAATGCTGCCCCCATTGCTGTACCATGTGTTTGGAGAAAAAACTCCTCATTAAACGGAAGTAGTCATGAGTAAGGGCAAAATCTATAGCCCATCTCAAAAATTGGGTGGAAACAAGCCCCTGGTCGTGAAAATAAAAATCCACTGCAGCAATTCCTAGTTCATGTTTTACTGATGTATACAAATTGTTAACATCTATAATCAACCAGTAAAAGTCTGACTCCCAGTGTACATTTTTAAATTTATTAAGTCAATACTATCACATAGATAAGATTTTAAAGTTAGGACTTTAGGTTGTAGGGAACTGTCTAAGAATTGGCTTAGATTATGCGTGATGGAGCCACTCCCTGATATGATTGGTCTCCCAGGTGGACTAGTTGTACTCTTGTGGATTTTTGGCAGGACATAAAATGTGGGTATAGTAGGATAGCAGTTTTAGCGAATTCTTTTTGTTTTTAGATAACCACCCACATCTTGCACCCCAGTCCAAGAAACAGAGAAACATAGACTTTGATGGCAGATAAGGACCGCTTGGCCCATCTAGTCTGCCCATTTCCCTACCTACAGGATAGACCGCAGATCCTAGTTAACCAAAAGCCTATTTCTTCCTACCCCCCACAAGAATTGCCTTATGTCTGTCCCATGCATTCTTGAATTCTCTCACAGTTTTAGACCCCATAACCTCCTCAGGAAGGCTGTTCCATGCATCCACTAGCCTCTCTGTGAAATAATACTTCCTCACATTGCCCCTGAACCACCCCCCCTCTATCTTTAAATTGTGTCCCCTTGTTCTTGCACATCTCTTTTTCTAAAAGATGCTACCCTCTTGGACTTTGTTGATTCCACTGAGGTACTTAAAAGTTTCTATCATGTCCCCTCTCTCCCTTCTTTCCTCAAGGGTATACATATTAAGCTCCTTTAGTCTCTCCTCACACGGCTTCAGTTGCAGACCCTGCACCATTTTAGTTGCCCTCCTCTGGACTGCCTCTATCCTGTCTATGTCCTTGCAGAGATGGGATCTCCAGAACTGGATGCAGTACTCCAGATGGGGTCTCACCAACTGTCTGTACAGAGGGATAACAACTTCCTGTTTTCTGCTGCTGATGCCTCTCCCTATGCATCCCAGTATACCCCCAGCCCTCCCTACTGCCTTCTCACATTGCTTGCTAACCTTAAGGTCATCTGATATAATTACCCCCAGGTCCCTTTCCTTTTCTGTTGTTGTTACTACCCCCCATTGTGTATTCTTCCCCTGGGTTCTTGTTTCCCAGGTGCAATATTTTGCACTTCTTTGCATTGAATCCTAGCTGCCATACTTCTGACCATTCTTCCAACCTTGCCAAGTCCCTTCTCATCCTTTCCACGCCTCCTTGTGTATCAACCCTGTTGCAGGTCTTTGTGTCATCTGCAAAGAGGCATACTTTTCCTTCCAGTCCCTCTGCAATGTCACTTATGAAGACATTAAAAAGGACTGGACCCAATACTGAACCCTGCGGTACCCCACTAGTAACCCCTCTTTCTTCAGAGTGGACTCCATTTACAATTACCTTCTGTGTCCTGTTGTCCAGCCAATGTTTTACCCAGGCTACCACCCTGGGATCCACTCCCAGGCTGGTTAATTTGACTATTAATCTTTTGTTTGGGACTGTGTCCAATGCCTTGCTAAAGTCTAGGTAGGCCATGTCCACAGCCCCTCCCTGGTCTACTACTTTGGTCACCCAGTCAAAGAAATCTATTAGATTCGTCTGACATGACCTTCCCGCTCTGAACCCGTGCTACCTTGGGTCCTGTGTCCCACTGGCCTCTAGGTACTCAACTATTCTTTCCTTCAGAAGTGACTCTATCACTTTCCCTACCACAGAGGTCAAACTGACAGGTCTGTAGTTTCCTGCCTCTGTCTTGGTCCCACTTTTGTGAAGGAGAATCACATCTGCCTTCTTCCAGTTGTGGGGTACAACACCATCCTCCCATGATTTATTAAAAAGAGTAGCCAGTGGTTTCACTAGTTCCCCCCTTAATTCTTTTAGAATTCTGGGGTGAATTCCATCAGGTCCCATTGCTTTGTCCACCTTCAGTTTTAGGAGTCCTTGCAGAACCCTTTCTTCTGTGAAAGGACTGGGATCGACCCCCCTATCAAGAGTGCTTCTGTTAATTGGATTAGGCACTTCCCCCTCCTCTTTTGTGAATACTGAGCAGAAATATTCATTCAGTATCCCTGCTTTTTCACTGTCCTCCTCTGCCTACCCACCGTTCATTCTATTCAGCTTCACTATCCCTCCCTTTGTCTTTCTATGCTCGCTGATGTACCTATAAAAGGTTTTATCCCCCTTCTTAACCGAGTTGGCTATCTTTTCCTCAGTTTGAGCCTTTGCAATTCTGACTTCCCTCCCTGTTTCCTTCTGCCTTAACTGGTACAGCTCTCTGTCCTGCTCCTTCTGTGGTTCCTTATACTTCCGGAATGCTATCTTTTTCTTCCTGACTTTCACAGCCACCTCTTTTGAGAACCATAGTGGCTTTTTCTTTCATTTTGATTTGTTTATTTGCTTCACACAAAGGCTTGTTGCCTCTGTGATAGCAGTTTTGATGATTCCCCATTGTTGCTCCACACCTCCTTCTAGCCTGTTTGCTAATGCTTTTCTGAGGCACTCTCCCATCTTGCCAAAGTCAGCCCTCCTGAAGTCCAGTACCCTCACTTTTGTATGGCTTGACTCTGTAGCTGAGTTTAATGTGAACCACACTGTTTGATGGTCACTTGTTCCCAGATGGCAACCCACTTCTAGATCTGAGATCCTCTCACTGCCCTGTTTGAGAGTACGAGGTCTAAAGATTGCTCCCTCACAAGTGGGTTCCAAAACTAGCTGTCTGAGGCGTGCCACCTGTAGGTCATCAAGAATGGCCCTGCTCTTGGATGTAGCTGCAGCAAATGTGCTCCAGTTAACATCTGGCATATTCAGGTCTCCCATCAACAGTTTCTCCCCTTTCTCTGCCATTCTAGGAATGCCTTCTATCATATCCTTGTCCATTCCCTCCCCCTGATATGGAGGTCTGTACACAACCCCTGTGCAGATTGTGATGCCCTTTCCAGTCTCCAAGGTGACCCACAGTGCCTCCTCTCCTCCCTGTTTACTCTTTTGTTCAGTTGCTTTTATCTCTTCCTTTACATAGAGAGCTACTCCTCCCCCTCTTCTCCCATGTCTGTCTCTCCAGTAGGTTATGTACCCTGGTATGTTAACATCCCAGTCATGGTTCTCTGTGTACCATTGTTTCTGTGACTGCTACGATATCCAGGCATCCCCCTTCCATCAAGGCCACCAGCTCAGGGAGCTTGTTGCCCAGACTACGGGCATTGGTACTCATTACCCTACATTTCCTGATGGCCTTATACCTTTGTGCCCCATCCCTGTCTTCTTCCTTTGTCACTTTCTCCATTTACCCTTGCCCTTCTCCCTATCGACACCTCTATGTTGGTATTTACCGCACTTACTACCATGATTTTTTTGGTGGGGGCTAGGATTTCCCTGCTCCTTTCCAGTGCCTCCCCCCTTGGCTAGTTTAAATGCTTGCCAATGAAGCATTTAAGCCTATCACCTAGGATCCTGGTTCACCTCCTGGACAGATGCAGCCCATCATGCCAGTATAGGCTTGCATCACTCCAGGTGGACCCCCAGTCCACAATGAAGCCAAATCCCTGAGCTCCACACCAGTTTTTCAACCACTGATTGAATCCCATGGTGTGGAACACCCTAGCCTCTCCTACACCATAGATGGGCAGCACCTCCGAGAAGGTTATAGTGTGTGCTACTTGTCTAAGGCCCCTTCCCAATTCCACAAACTCTTCCTGCACTGCTCTAATCCCTTTCTTAGCCAGGTCATTTGTCCCTAGGTGGACAATGACATCCAGCTCCCTCCCCTGTGCAGCTGCTCCGGCAATCCTGAGGATTCACTCCCTGTCCCTCCAAACCATGGCGCCAGGCAGGCCACTTACCTCCCTCTCCCCTTCCTCCCCCAGTTCTACCTTCCTAACAATGGAGCCCCCCACCAGGAGTTGTTTCCTTCCCCTGCCACCCTCCTGTGGGTCTCCTTTGTGGAGGTTCCCAGCATCCTCCTTGGTCTCCACTGCGGGTGCCTCCATAGAGGAACCACACTTTGCCCGAATGGCATAGGAATTGTGGAGAGGTACAACTGGAGGTATGCACCTCTGTTCCACCACCCTCACCCTCCCTGAGCACATTGTGGTCCAACCGCTCCTCTTTCTTGGCAACCTCTGAGGCAATGGCAATGGCAGTGGCACTGGTGGTCCCTGGATGGAAGAGGAGGTCCCACAAATCCTGGCCAACTCAGCCTGGAGAGGAGCTCACAAAGTTCAGCCTGAAATATGACAGTAGGGTCCCTACTTAGTTTTTTTGTAGTCATCAATATTATTCAGAAGATCATAACATTTCTCTGAGTACATCTAATTATTCATTACAACAGTGTTGCCACTTTTGTCTGATTTCTTCAGGACAATACCTTTTAAACTTTCTAACTCTTTAAGAGCTTTAAGTTCAGTATGTGTCATATTTTTAGGCATGTGCAAAGTTTCCTCTAAGACTAATCTAACAGTTTCATTTAATACACATTTCTTGAAAAACTGTAATGGCTGCATTCAATATCTGTGGACAAAATACAGATTTTGGTTTAAATTTATTTCTATGAAGTTCTATAACAGTCTTGAACACAGAACTACTCACAATGTCAACTTCATCCAGAAGAGTGGAAACATCTGTGTTGTCAATTATGTTTCTGTCTCATTCAGAGGATTCCCATGCTTCTATGTTGTCAGTTGTAAAGTCCAAAAGGTCAGCATTGGTGGCAGCAGCATGTTTAGATTCAACAGTCCCCACATGCAATTCTTCCAGTTTCCCCATAGTATCTTACTCTGATTGATTTTTATATTTTCCAAAGCAGAATTTTAATTTCAACTTCTGTATCAATTTAAATATATCCACACATGCTTTGAACAAGTCAGGCGTGGGCGTGGGTACAAAAGAAAATCCTTTCCTAAGTATAGTCTTTTGTAAATCACTAAGTTCGATTTTGGACAAATTCTGGATCTCACTTCTCTGTCCTTGTCTTTGTTGCTGAGACTCCTCTGTGTGAATGGCTGTCCTTCCTCTACCTCTCCTTCCTCACCTCATCTTTTTGTGGCGGGTCCTTTGGCATTTTTTGTACCCTGTGTTTTCCTTGTTTCTTCCCTCAGCCTCTCCTCCTCTCTGACTAAAACCTCCCGAGGCAGTTTGGTGTGAGGGTCCTGCTGGTGAGGTATCTCTTACAGTGTTCATGTCTGACTGGACTCTGTTCTCTTCTTGAAAATAAACACTTTTCTTGGCACTATTCCTGTTGTCTTTATTTTGGTATGTAGGCCAATTTCTCCTACTTCTTGACCTAGAACACCCTCGGCTGTTGGATCTGCCTTTCTGTTCCCAGACAAATATTTATTTCCTCCTATAATCCCCAATGTCTCTATTAACTTTAGTGCGCTTTCTGGAAATAAGCTCTTTTTCATGTTTGATTTTTTTGCAATAGAATTTATTCAAATTATCAAAATCCTTGGTCATTTTTAGATTGGCCAATTTAGCTTGTATTATTTTAATTTCTTTGAACATTTCCACCTGGAATCTAATGTCTCTTTTTACCCAGAGCTTTAATCCAGCTCACAGTACATATGTTTGCTGGTTCCTCCCACTCCTGTCTTAAAACTTCATCATCAAAACCTGAATTGGGAGCTTTATCTGTGCGGAGACCTCTGGGTATTATGCTGAGCTCTAGGTAGTGCTCCAAAGTAATTTTACTATAGCAATAGTTAAGCTCCCTTGCCCGTAGTCTTTCCAGCTCTTGGAATAAGTCCTTAATATTCAGATTCTCCTCCTGAGTATCTCCACTGGGAAACATGTCACATTTGTTTTTCTCTCAGTATCTGTTGTAGTCCTCAAGGTTTTCTAGGCAGTCAAATCCCTCTTCTTGCTTGTCCAAGTTCTCTGTTCCTCCCTGGTGACTTTTGAATACCAGTATTGGTGCCGCCCTGAGATGACTTATCTCCTTGCTTCATGAAAATTGAAGTATACTGGAACTATTAAGACCAGCTGTCTGGACAATATAAGAAGTGCAGAGTGTGGTAAGCTTTTGCTGTAGAAAGTTAATTTACTGCTCCTTATCAGAATGCAAGCCACGTTCTACCAGCTGCACTGAAATAAAGGCAATGTTAAGTAAACAACAGAAAATCAGTTTTGATGCACACAGGTTGGCAGTGTTGTAGTCTGGTAGCAGCCAGTTACTGAGATAAATCCTTAATCTATAAAGAAGACACAGCACCTGAAGATTCGGTAGTGACCAATGATGTGCAAATGTATTCTTCAAAAGTGCCTAGACATGTCCCTCTAGCCCCTTTGCTTCATCCCCTTAGCAGGCCTTCATCAGGGGATGGGTCTGAGGTTCTAGAGATGTTCTACAGCTTTATAGTGCATCATACAATAAAGTGCCAGGTGTGATTAATTAGTGAAGCAAAAATGTTAAACATATAACAATACTGACACACATGATTTTTCACTATGTTATCCACAAGCTATGGTTTCAACAGAGTTATAAAGTTTCAAGTTTTCTAACTTGTTCTTATCATCTGAATTTATTCACAGACTGTAAATTTAATCAAAAAAGCTGGCTTGTGTTAAAGTAACATCCTCCAGGAGTTTTATAAAAATGCAAGAAAAACTTTTTAAGAGCTCCTAAACTCAACCCCCCATCCCATTTTACTTGTTACTTTATGCAATGCCTTTCAGCATCATTTAGGTTTTAACATTTAAATAGACATTTAATACCCATTCAAACAAAAAATAAAGTTAAACAGTTTAAATAGACATTCATGGATGGGAGATCAAATTACTATGCCAAAGGTCAAACTTCAACAATCTCGTAATGATCTGTAATGAGCTTGCCTGTCTCTTTCTCTCTGCACATACTCATAGATAAGAGCACAAAATGCTTAGTATTGCAGAATAATAACAGCTGTGTAGCAAGGAAAATAACTATAAACTGTGCCTAAAGGCCTACAAAAGTAAATACATCAGTAATACTAATACTGTTAGTCAGGGCCAGAGGTTACCAGCACATAGTCCTGTATTACAATCATATGTTCTCATATTATTAGTAGTATAACATTAGTGTCACACTGTATTCTATCTCATTACATATATGTTGAAATAAATCATAAAATCCTAATAAATCACATGTAAGTGTGTCTGTACCATATGCTGCACTGAGGTTGTGGGGGTGGTCCAGGTCTACAGGGGGAGTGAGGTGGTGGGACACTACCTGCCAGGGTGGAGGGTTGCACTAGACCACCAGGGACTAGATGTTACATCACATACTGGGGATTTGGGCTAGGAGGGGGCTCACTAGACCACCAGATAAATATGTATATCGACTATGTGGGGCATGGGGTTGGGGGAGGACTGGTAGCCACTAGGGAAGTCATGTTTATACATGGGGTGAGTGATCGGTGGGGAAAGGGACCACTAGCCACCAGGGAATTTTATTTCTATTCTGGGTGGGGCTTCTGGTGGGGGGGGACCACTGGACACCAGGGAAATCTTTTAGTTTTGATTTCAGGCCAGAGATCAGCAAGATAGGGGACTGCTGGACCACCAGGGAATGTATTTATTTACATTGGGCCAGCAATCAGTGAGGGGGACTGCTAGACCACCAGGGAATGTATTTATTAAGATTGGGCCAACAATTGGTGAAGGGGAAACCACTAGACCACCAGAGAATATCTTATTTTATATCTGGCCTCTGATTGGCAAACAGCGGTGGGGGGGGGGGGTGCCATGCTGCGCTCCTCACAGCCTATGCAAAAGGGCCCATAATGGGCATGCAAATGGTCACCTAACACCTGGCATGCCCTATGGGCTCATTTGCATGGCTGCCTTTGTGAAGAGGAAATTGTGCCCCTGCACTATTCCTTGCAGGCCCATGCTTCTGGCTGGCATGGGGTCATAATGTCTTAGGTACATCAGCATGGCAAAACAATGCTGCAGTCATAACAGCAAATATAAAATACAGAATTGGTGAAATCACTGACCCTAACAATTACAGCACACACCGCACGAACAAATAGTAAACATTCTCATTTCTCTGTTTTTTCCAGGGGGCTCCGCCCTTCACACCCACTCACATAGGCAGCTTTGCCCCCCCCACACCCCCAGAACCTAAATTAACTAACTCTGAGTGGGGAGTTGACTGAGGGGTTAAGGGGAAACTCATAAGGGAGGACTTAGCTTTCACCAAAAAAAAAACATGTCGGGAGATGGGGAACCAAACCCCGATCCCCACTCCACCAGGTGATTGTGCCTTAGCCACTCCACCACAGGAGTGGCTCAACCAGGCACAGCACCTGTGGCTTCTTTAGTCCTTCCTCCAGTTCACAGTGAGTGGCAGGGGTAGCGGTGGTTTCCTACAGCTATTATACCCCTGTCGCTCTAATTCATTCCGAGTTTTAGATTGCACGGTTCTCCTTGCACTGTTTCAGCAGCACTATGTTGACCCAGTATCCTCCTGGTTGCATGTTGGGGTGGCACTTTACCACTGCCTTGGACTACCCCCATAGCAATTTTTGACACCTGGGCAACCACAAAGCGCAACACAAAATTTTGCATTGCCTTTGCAAGTTTTTGTGAGTCTGACCCCTGAAATCCAGGTGGTCCCCATTGCACTCAACTGACAACATGGCAAGGTTCTGGAAGGCCTGCCCATGCAAGCAGCTGGGAGTAAAATTCATTGTATATATGCACTTTATTAAAGATACTTGCATCATCAAAAACAGTTGTATTTGAATATTTATGAAAATACTGAGTAATATGCAGTTTTTTATTGTTTGCACTGTAGTATATGAGAAAAAGCAGTCTATGCATAGCGATGTCATCTAGTAGTGAAAGTTATGAACAACAAACAGTAAAAAGAAATACAGCCATCTGGTGTTGGTCTGCATGGTAGTAAGTACAAAAGTAAAAGCACTCTGACATCTTTGTCCTTAGCCAAGTAGTTAAAGTTACCAACTTTGGATTCATGGTCCCCAGTTTGTTTCCCAGCAAGGACTGAAGGTTTGCCTGCCCAACAAGAGACAGGTAGACATACTACAACATTAACAATAATGTGGGATAGAATTCAGAATATAAATGAATTAAGTTCTGGCAGAACATCAGACTTGAGATTTGATGAAGTCAAAGTGAGTTTCTTTGATTATGAAGAGATATTACAGCAGGTTCTGGAAGTAAAACCAAACTGAGAATCAACGTAAAAGAGCTTTTTTTCCATCAGTGTTGGAACAACATTAGCCATCCTTAGAGATCTTTTATTTCCAAAGGAACCTTGTGAGATGGCACTTCCAGAGTTTCTCACAACCCTGGAAAACTATTTCCAGGATGCAGAGCAACAGATATCCATCTCTCCCAGAATGTATTTCCCAAAATGTTTGTGGCAGGCATGTTTGCAAAGAAATCTAACCTACACTGTTATACCTCACATCATTTAATCAAGATAACATTCTGCAACACTTGTACAACCCCCAGATGCACACACACACACCCCTAGTATTTGAAAGTAAACACATTTGGAAACCAGTGCTTTCACCTTTTTAGGGTTGCAGTGGACAAAGCCCTGTAAACCTGTTGCTTTCAAAAAAGAACTCCACATTCCTTGCATTCTTTGTGAACAAGCAACATGTTGGAGTTCTACCACAGTCACCTCTGTGTCTGTGGAGCACTCTGGTTGCACTTCACTATTTTTTCCTTGAAAAAAAGATTGGGCTGTCCTGATCGGGACACTGGAAGATTGGGCACCCACAGTGTCACTCTTATACTTCTGTGTGTGTGTGTGCGGTGGTGGATACTGAGAGGGAGGGTCAGTTGGGGGGTATCTGTAATTAAAAAAACAAATAAATGGAAGAACATGGCACACTCCTTCATGTCCAAGATGGCCCCCCACACTCTACTGCACATGCACGTAGTCAAGCATACATAATGGTGTGCGTGTTCTTCTGTGACCACAATTTTTTTTAAATTACAGATATCCCTCACCTGACCTTCCCTCTCAGCACCCACCCCCCACCCCCAGAAGCATAAGGGTGACACTGGGATGCCCAGTCCCCAAGTGTCCCGATCAGGATGGCCCGGTTTTTGTTTATTCAATTATACATGCCCCACCCAACCCTCCTCTCAGCACACACCCCCAGAAACATAAGAGTGACACTGGGGTGCCCAATCCCAGTGCCTCAATCAGGACTTCTTTGTTTTTTGTTTTCCCATATTCCCCCACCCAACTCTCCCTCTCAGTACCGACCACCCCACCCTCCTAGAAACAGAAGAGTGACACTGTGGGTGCCCAATCCCCAGTGTCCTGATCAGGACTTCTCCTTTTTTTTATTTTTCCCATATTCCCCTTCCTGACCCTCCCGCTCAGCACCCCCACCAGAAACAGAAGAGTGACACTGGTGGTGTCCAGTCCCCCAGTGTTGCAATCCATAATTCTCGGGTTTCATTTTTTTAAATAAAACCCTGTAAAAAAAAGTCCATCAATGTCTTTTGTGGTTGTTAGATCCACCAGCTGACCCTCCCACTCAGCACTCAGCCCCCCCCAAGTCCTTACTTACTGATTTGGAGTCCAACACCATAATCCTCTCTGGATTGCAGAAACATTGTCACTCTTCAAAGTCGGACAGCAAACTGAAGAAACAGGTATACAGTTCAGTGTACATTATTTCAATGGAGTTTTGAACTTAGTGGAATAACTTAGCCATGTTTGCATATTTTTGGCCCAGATTTTCAACATGCCTTCTTTGAGACCCTACCTCATGAACAATTTAACTGTCATTAGGCAGATCTGTCCTGAAAGGTGATTTTGCGGTCCTGGCATGAACTTACCTTTCATGCAGGAGTTGGGCATTTTCTCTGCCCTTGTTCATGAGGTGGGGTAAAAAGAAGGCTATGTTGAAAATTTGGTGTACAAATAATAAAAACCAATAAGGTTATGAGCCTATGTTGAATTTTGCAAACTCAGGTGTGCAACTTTGGTAATTTTCAAACTTTTTACCCCAAATTTACAACATAGCCATATCTTTACAGCACCTCATGAATGTGTCAGCTGTAATTTTTCAAATGCTGGCCAGAATGTTGTTTTTTTTTACATTCCAAAAGGCAATTTCACAGTTGCTGCTCGAAATCACCTTTCACGCAGGAATTAAACATTTTCTCTGCCATTGTTTATAAGGTGGGGTCATAAGAAGGCTATGCTCTCAATTTGGTATAAAAATATTTACAAACAAAACAGTTATCAGGCTATGTTGAATTTTGCAAATGCAGACTCATAAGTTTGGTAATATTAAATATTTTAACCCAGATTTTCAACATAGCTATTTCTTCATAGCACCTCAAGAATGTGACAGCTGTCATTTTTCAACTCCTGCCCAAAATGTGTATTTGCATCCCAAAAGCTGATTTCACAGTACCTGAGTGAAATCACCCTTCAGGCAATATTTGAACATTTGCTTTGCCCTTCTTCATGAGATAGGGTCATAACAAGGCTATGTTGAAAATTTAGTGTACAAATATTACAAAACAACACATTTAGGAGCCTACATTACATTTTGCTAATGAAGGCTCATAACTTTGGTAATTTCAAATATTTTTACACCAAATTCCTTGCCTGCAGCCCTATTGACTCTGGCCAGGGTTGGTTTCAAAGGCTATGCCTGCAGTTAAATAGGTGGGAGCAACCAGCCATGCCCCTTGTCTGAGCTATTTAAAGGAACTCCTTCCAGCTGCACTCAGAAGTATTGTTTCTTTACTGTATCCAGAGGCTCTACCCCTTCCCCAGTATTTGTCTCCCACTTTCCCTTTGTGATTTGGACTTTCTGCTTGGTTTGTGCCACTCTGGTTTTCTAGATCAGCATTTTGCTTTCTACCTTCCTGGCTGCAGTTTTTGCTTCTCTCAGTCACCTATTCCTGCTGCACTCTTGTTCTCATGTACCTTGTGTTTCTTTCAGTATTAGTTCTTTTTGGGCCTTCTAGTCTTTCCAGTCTGTCTTCATCATTTGCCTTTGACTTGTGCAAGTCAGACTTTCATTTTGCTGTTCTTTAATACCTTTAGTAATCTCTCAATTCAACTACACTCCTTAAATGTTTACACCTGGCTCCTAGCCAGGCAACTACTCCTATCTGGGTTCTATTGTGGTTCACTTCAGCAGCTACTACTTCCTAGTTTTCTGTTTCCATATACTTCTGCTTTCCCTAGAAGTTTTATTTCTTGTTTCTACTGACTCAGCCTACAGAACCTGACTTGCAATGCATCAGCATCTAACACTAACCTCCCTTATGAAACTGGTTGGCATACATTCATTATTCAGTCCAAGCTCATATCATTCAGTCTTGTTCAATGTCTTAGTTGTTAATGATGTCTCAATTTGACATTCAGCCATACCTATGTTTCATTTCTTCCATATGATCATGGCCGTCAGGCTTCACCATTGGCCTCCCACTACTCTGCATTCAGATTCATGCCAGCCGCAACCATTGCATGGCTTCCATGGCTTCTGCCTTTTAAGCCAATGGTCTCATTCTGCTCCCTTGAAGTCCACATCTTAAGGGTGGGTACCTCTACCCAGGCAGAATCCTTCTCTTTCTGATGTTCAGGTGAGAATATCCTATGCTCTGAGGGAAACTTGAGTTATGCAGATTGACTTGGTGGCACCTGTTGATGTAGCATTTAACACTTCAGCTGCTAGAGGGTGGGGCCTCTAAGTCCATGGGGGCTCTTTTAACTGTGCAGACCACATTGACAGCACCTTCAAAAGTATTTCTCCTACAGCCGCCTAACGTTCACCTGGTTTCCACCTCCTTCCCTTCCTCTGCCCCTTAACGATGAGGATCATAGAACTCCAAGTTCTATCCTCTCAAGGACTCAATTCATATGCCTTAGTCCTCAAGGGTATGATTTCCTCTGTAGACCTCCTCTCATGGAGGCCAGGTTGCCATAACAATAGGTTATAATATCACTTTTTGTAATAGACACTTGTATCTACCTCGCACCTTATCACAAAAATCTTCAAAATTCCCATAAATAACTATAAAATTCAAATATGATATTACCCCTATTTTCAAGGTTACAGATAATGGTGAAAAATGTTTCTGGCACACTTAGAAATATGTAAAATAAACTTTATTAACACCTATACACAATTTCTAAATAGTCCTATTTATCATAAATATACCTTGTAAACATAACAAAACCATAAACATAAACAACAAAGGTTTCAGAAACTTAAATGAACAAAACAAAGAAATAAAACAAAAGCAAAACAAAACAATTTTTAGAAAATAAAGAACACAACTAAGAAATGAGCAAGATACAACACAATAAATGGTATTGGCTATATACTATGGCCCAGATATTCAAACTGTGCCAGTCTGAGGCGCAAGCCCCTGTGCTGCTCAAAATAGTTGCGCGAGGTGTGGCGAAGTGATATTCAAGGAGTTGCGCTGTTGAGCAACTCGCTTTGAATATCACCAATCCACAACACTGCGCGTAAGCGCAGTGGAACTTGCGCTACCGCAAGTTACCAGAGTTGAGCATTAAACTTGCAGTGGGCCAAGTACCATTGCCATGCGCAAATTTCCGATATTCAAAGGTGACATGCAAATGGGGCCATAATTTATACAAAGGTGCAGGGGCCATTTGCATCTATTATCAGCCCCATTTGCATGCCATTTGCATGTAGGTGCGCCGATCCCGAGGACTTGCTCCTGGCCACCCTGCCAGGCAGCAGCCGTCGAGGACCGACGCCTAATGCAACCCGATCGCGGGCATCACAGTTACATGACACCTCCCACATCTCCACAGCCCGATCGTAGGCAGAACACGTACATGTCCCCCCACACATCTCCACAGCCCGATTGCGGGCAGAACACATATGTCACCCCCACCACACATCTCCCACAGCCCAATCATGAACCAGAACTATGTAGCCCCAGTGCCCGATCCACGGGCAGAATGTCCAACACAACCCCCAAACATCTCCCTGGTGTCTAGTGTCCCCCACCACCCACGAAGCCCCTCCACCCGCTCCCCGCGGCGGCGACAGCATCCACCGCCTGCCGCCCGCGCCCGCTGACTGACTGTCGGTAGGGCTGCGCCCATTGGTGCAGAGCTACAGCCAATGGGTGTGCAGCCCATACCGCCATGACAGTCCAGATTTGTGAATGATCATTCACAATCTGGACTCATGTCTGTTATGAGCTGCACGCCCGTATGTAAGCTCGCCTGCACCAATGGCGTCACCCCACACAGTCAGTCGGCGGGTGGCGGGCGGCAGGCGGTGATGCTGTCGTCCGCCAGCCGGGGGAGGCGGGGTGGAGGGGCTTCGTGGGTGGGTGGAGGGACACTAGACAACAGGGAGATGTTTGGGGGTTGTGAGTGACATTCTGCCCGTGATCGGGCTTTACGGTCCACTGGACCACCAGGAGTTATTCGAGTTGGGGGAGGTTACATTCTGCCCGCGATTGGGCACTGGGGGTTCACAGGTTCGCCCATGACTGGCTGTGGGAGATGTGTGGGGGGTTCATGGGATTGTACTGCCCGCGATCGGGCTGTGGAGATGTGTGTGTGGGGGGGTTCAGACGTGTACTGCCCACGATCGGGCTGTGGGAGATGTGTGGGGGGGTTTCATGTAACTGTGATGCCCGCGATCGGGCTGGTGGGGGGGCACAGGGACTGAGTTGGGGGCCAGCCAGGGGTGGCAGCTGCTGTGTTGCACCCTGCAATACAGCAGCTCACCTGTGGGTGGCCCTCAACTTAATCCTTTTTTTTTTGGCTCAAGGTTGTGCAGGCACAGGTTGGGGGTTGCGCATGCACAATTCTGCACAACCCGACTGAATATCAGGTTGCGCGGGTTATGCATGGTTCTCCCCTCCTGTTGAGCATGCATTCATTTGCATTGCTCTTTTCTAGCAACCTGTTGCCAGTGGAGCAACTGCCTCCTGCTGAATATGCATGAAGTAAGGCGCAATGTGGGACGCGCATCGCAGCCCTGTTGCGCATGGAGCAACCCTTTTGAATATCTGGGCCTATGTGTTCAACATGCTTTGTATTTAGCATGACCTTCTTGTATAAGAACTTGTAAACTCAATGCATTAGTGTCTCAGATTACACTTTTGTATAAAACTTGCTTTGATTATTTATAGCATGCAAAATGTATTTATTTTTGTTTAAACTCAAACTTAACTTATATACCCAATATTTTGTAATTAAAAGTTGACTTCACTGTTACCTATGTTACCTCCCTAGATAAGCCAAATTAAAATATTAGTTCAAATACTTAATATAATTAATATAATTAAAATAATACTTAAATGTCTGGTTAATTGTAGAGGTCAGTCTTCCTTTTCTTTTAACTTTAAATACCTTGGTGAGAATTGCTTTTTCTGGATGATAAGAGTTCTTTAGCAGCTGGCTTGGTTGTAGTACTGTTCTTTTTCCTTAAACCCAAGACTTTTGGACTCCTCTGGCATCCATTCAGCAGTGCAGACATCACACATCATCAAAATGTCACTTATCAGGATTTTGACAGGAAGATTAGGCAATAAGACACCACAATTCAAGGCACAACAGTTTGCAGAAAAGATTGTCCATGTAGACAGCAGAGTTCCTCCTTTGGTAACTGGATTTTATGACTATTTCTGTTTTTCAATTCATTTCCACTTGAACCCAAGATGTTGAACTCTTCTGCGATCAAACAGCACTACAGACTTTGCCTTGGCTGACAAATTTAACCAGGTAGTCTCTGTCCTTGTTTGGCTTCAGCAGAAGTTTTAAAACATTACTCTAATCAGCATGTCGAGTAATTAAAACACAGGCCTTGCTTCATCCAATATTGGAAAAAGTCCAATTTGTAACAACCTCTTGTAGCTGGATCTTCTCGTAACTTTGTGTTGACTTGTAAGCTTGTCCTTAGCACCCCTGGAGGTCACATCAATATCTTAACCAAGAACTGGTCCAAGACCCTTGAGGCAGGTGAGGTCTCAGGCTTTTGGCCTAGCAAAAGTCTTAAAACCAACAGCATTTCTCAGCCCAACCAACATATGTCCTCACACATTGAAGAATCATGCAGTTCTGGGTTGGACCTGGCAGAATTTGCATATATGTTTCCAGCTCGGAGTGACACCATCACCAGATCCATTTGGTTTGTGTGGATGATGGAGATGTGGTTCTATGCCCCACCCCAGATCCATTTTTTTTTTAGAAATGATCTCTGCTTAGGATAAATTTTTTTGTATAAAACAATTTTTCCCTCTTGCATCTAGAGGCATCTTTACCAAACTTAAAACTTATATTTTTAGATTCAGCTTGATACCTGGATTACTCAGACACCTAACATGATAGAGTTAACTTTAATAGAAGGTTCACAGTCTATAAAATGTTTCATAGACTGTGTTATTTTATAAATATCTTAAAACATTCACAGATTCTTGAATTACATTTCTGGCAGTCCAAGAGGACATGTCTCTTTCTTATCTGTCATTTTCACACAGTCTATAAGATAGAAAAACTTCCCGGGGGTGCTAATGAGCAGCTAGTTGAACGGACGTGAATCTCCATGCTACTCCCTCCTTACAGCCCATAAAGTAAAATAAAATATAGAAAAAGTGCCCGAGACCACAGAAACCTTGTACATTGCTGTTTATGAGATAAGGATGGATGAATATCTAACTCCAGGAGCCTCAAAAAGCCAGAAGACTGCAGCAAAAAATGTGAAGAAAGGGGGAGATGGCAGCAGCCTGGTTTCACTGTCAGCGGTGGAAGTTGCTGCATTGGGGAGAGAAGTTACAGGGCAAGTTATCTCAGCATTGGAGCCCCGTTTAATAAAGTTGGAAGGGAAACTGGATTCAAAACTCCAGGAAATTCAGGAGCAACAGGTGGTGCAAGCAGGCAGAATCTCAGAGATGGAGGAGAGAGTTTCGCAGGTAGAGGACAAGTTGCTGGTGACCCCTGGGCAGGTAGTGGCACTCCAAAAGGAATGGAATGATCTAAAGGAAGCCTTTGATTATCAAGAAAATTATCATAGGCAATTAAATCTGTGGCTGAGAGGTTTGCCTGAGGGTATGGAGGGGGAGAATGTGCTCGATTTCTGTGCATGAGTACTGCCTGGATTACTGGGCCTCCAGCCCATGAAAGGAAAGTTTAAGCTTGAGAGGGCTCACAGGGCTGTGATGCCCAAACCACCGAAAGATCACCCACTGAGACAAATAATAATCCGTTTCCACCATTTTCAAGACAGAGAATTGGTATTGAAGGCTTTTCGAGAAAAGGGGAAGGTGGAATATGAGGGCCACCTTCTATACATGTCACAGGATTACTCGACCCGATTGCTAAAGAGAAGGAAATCGTGCAACAACTCCATGCAACAATTACATGACCTGAAGATTGAGAACTTTTTGGTGTATCCAGCTACTTTAAAAATAAAACATGAGGGGGCCACGTACTCCTTCTGGGAGGTTGAAAAAGCAAAGGAATTCATGAAGAGTCTGAGGCAAAAGTTGCGCTGAGTAATAGCCCAAGACTTGTGTAAATGGGTCTGAAACTCAATATGAGAGCGTAAGCAAAAGGAGGAGAGACTGTATTCACAGTTGCTGTTTGTTTGTGATATGAACCGCAGTTCTGATGTTTAAGTTCGTGCTGGAGGGAAAAGGGGGATCTTTGCCAGGTTTATTTTGTCACCACTGCTCGTTGAAATGGACTGGGGCCCTGTGGAACTACAAAACCAGTGGATTGTCCTAACAATCATGGAGAGGACTGAAGGGGACATGTATAAAGGCTGTATGAAGTGCCATTACAGGACTGGAGCCAATGCCATTTGGCAGAAATACCCGGATGGTTGAGAGGAAAGCCTGGGATGTCTGAAAAGAGAGAGACTGACTGAAAATGTGTATGGGTGCAGGTAGGAGGGTGAGCGGGGAGAAGGGCTTAGCATGGTGGTTTTTAAGCATGGCCTAACCACCCTGCTTGTCTTTACTTGTAGCCCCAGCCATTTATTTCTGGAGTACTCGTTTGGTGTAGGCAAAGGGGGGAGGCCAATGTAGGGTATGGGATAAAGGAAGGGGAAGGGCCCAGAATGAAAGAGAAGGGGGGCTCCGTGGAAGACAGCAATGGGATAGAGACGATGATGTGAGTGGGGGGATGAAACAGTGGAGATAACGGCAAGGAGGGGGGATAGCTAAAAGAGTCGGGTTACAGGGTAAGGGAAACCAAATTAAAGTGGCTGTGGAGGGAGAGCATGGGAGCGTCTTTTTCAGTATCTGGGGATGAGACAGACACTCGAGTCGGAAAGACTAATAGTGTCTAAGAGATGAGGGGAAATACAAGGGGAGAGGAAAGGAAGGAGCACATCCGGATGGGGGATATTTTGTAGGAGAGATGGAGGGATGGGAGTGCTGGAAGAGAAGTAAGGAATATGAGAGACAGGGGGAGCTGTGTGAGGGGGAAGGAGGAATGTATCAGATCTGGGATAGAGGGGAAGGGGAAGTAGCGAATGGGCTGAGGGGGGAGGTATGGTAGGTGCTGGGAGGAGGGTGTGGGAAGGGGAGAAAGGGAGATAGAGGGAAATATGTACAAAGTTATGTGTTTGAACTGTTGTTGAGAATGTTTGTTTTGATTCTGTTGTTTTTCTATATGTGCAAAATGCAACCAACGAAATTAAGTATACACGGTTATCATGCTCTCAGTGGTAAATGTGAAGTTGAAAGGGAAAGAACAACATATTTCAATATCTGTTAACAAAAGTATTAATGTGATTACTTGGAATGTTTGGGGTATTATAAATCCAGTAAAGATGTCTATGTTGTTGACAGCCCTCAAAAGAGGGGGAGCCCAAATAGCCCTATTACAAGAAATGCACCTAACGGAGGCGGAGCATGCCAAATTGGCCCAAGTGTGGGTATGGAAGTGTTATGCGGCATCTGCCTTGGTGCGTAAAGGAGGAGTAGCCATTTTGATACATAAAGGCCTGAATTTGGAGGTGCAGAGGGTAGTTAGGGACACTAAGGAGGGGAGATATATTTTTATTTTGGGAACCCTGGATGGGGAGCAGATCACCTTGGGGTCGGTGTATGCCCCTGCGGTACATGATCACCAATTTTATGCCTCTTTGCTGGATTTACTTGTTCAGGAACAATTCCCGGGGTTAATAATGGGAGGGATCTGAATTGGGCAATGGAACCGAAATTGGACCATTCTGAAGGGAAAGGAAGGACTTTGGGAGGGATGCAACAATGGCAAGAGGGAATGGCGGAACTAGAGTTAGTGGATGTATGGTGAACAGCAAACCCGGGAGTGAGGGAGTATACTTTTTACTCGAACACCCACAAAACGTGGACGTGGATAGATTTCATCTATGCAACAAGGGAATGGTATGCTCGGGTGTGGGAGATTTGACACAGCCCTATACATATATCGGACCGCACAATGGTGGTGATGAAAGTACAAGGAAGGGAGAAGCAGGGATCCTCCCCCTCATGGAAATTTCCCACATATATATGGCTCAGAATAAGGAATTTAGAAAGCATTTGGAGGAGAGCTGGGATCTTTTTATGGCAACAAATGATAAAGAGGGGATCTTAAAAGAAATACTGTGGGAAATGGGTAAGGTGTTTATGAGGGGAGCAATTATTGAGTACGTGTCATGGATAAAGAGGAAACAGCAGGCACAATGAAGTGAACTGGAGAACAAATTAAAGGAGATAGAAATGAGGGTGGTTCATGAAGAACAGGGGGAGGCCATCCCTTTGTTGGACATGGTGAGAGAGGCTTTGAATGCACACTTGCGATCAGAGGCAGGGAGAGTTTGTTTATTTAATAAGAAATTCATATTCGAATGGGGAAATAAACCAGGGCTAATGGTGGTTAACCTTATGAAGGGAGGTAAGAGGGTGAATAGAATTGTGGGGGTTCGAGATAAACAGGGTACTCTGCAGAGCAAGGATAGGGAGATGCAGATGACCTGTCAGTCCTTCTTTCATCGGTTATATCAGGCAGGGGACACAGGAACGAAAGAAAAGATGTTTGAATTCCTAGGGAAAATTAAAGTACCGAAAGCTATGCAGTCACAGAGGGAAAAATTGGGGAAACCAATAACAGTGGGGGAGGTGATGCAAGCCATCCAAAAGTTACACAAGGGGAAAGCTAGTGGACCGGATGGTTACCTGGTGGAATATTACAAACTGATGGAGGCCCGAACTGTGAGGGTGCTGTGTAGAGTGTTCAAACAGAAAGAAGAGACGGGGGAGGTTAGCTTGCCAGATACGTGTTATGATGCTGTTATATGCCTCATACCAAAGGAGGGGAAGGATCTGCAACTATGTGCCTTGTATAGGCCAATATCACTGTTAAATTGCGATTTGAAGATAATGACTAAAGTACTGGCCTGTAGGCTTGAGAAGATACTCCCAGAAATGGTTCACCTGGACCAAACGGGGTTTATCAAAGGAAGACAGTCATATCATAATATGAGGCGACTGCTTAATATGCTTTATAGAGTGAATAGGGGAAAGGAAGATATAGGGATCCTTTCAATGGAGGCGGACAAAGTGTTTGACAGTGTAGAATGGAAATACCTATTTGAAATATTGGGGAGGTTTGGTCTGGTGAGCCATTTCTGGAATGGGTGAAGGTGATGTACAGGTGGCCTCGGGCGTAGGTGGTAGTAAATGGCAGTAGAACAGAGAGGTTTAATTTGGAGAGAGATATGAGGCAGGGTTACCCGCTCTCCCCCCTACTGTTCGCGCTAGTGATAGAACCTTTGGTTGTAGCAATTAGAGACTGCAGGAGAATACAGGGGGTGGGGGGGAAGGTAGGACACAACACAAATTGGCACTATATGCGGATAATATGTTGCTGTTCCTGAAAGACCCAAAGCGATTGGTTCCCCCCCCCCTCTTTTGTCATTGGTAGAGGAGTTTGGGACATTCTTGGGTTACAAGATTAACTTAGGAAAGTTGGAAGTAATGTGGTATAAGGGAGCTGGAGAAGAGGTAAGACAATGGGGGATCAAGATGGTGGGGATGAGTCTGACATGTTTAGGGATCCAGGTAGGTAGATCCTTGGGATCCTTATATAACTTGAACTATGCCAAACTGATAAAAACTATTGAGGCAGATTTAAGAAGGTGGATACAGCTACCCGTATCATGGCTGGGCAGAATAAACATTATAAAAATTAACATGCTGCCTAGGATCTTGCATTTACTGCAAATGCTGCATTTAGGGCTGACTAGGGAGGATGTACACAGGATGGAGAAGGCCTTCACTACCTTTATCTGGAAAGGGAAGCACCCGAGGGTTAGTTTGGAGAGGCTGAAGGGAGATAGAGAGAAAGGAGGCCTAAATTTTCCAGATTTGGGAAACTATTTTAAGGCTATACAGCAAAGATATGTGGTGGACTGGGTACATAGACCCAAGGTAGCCAGCTGGGTCAAATTGGAGCAGGGGATGGCCCAGAGTAAGTTAACCACGTATCTCCATAGTAAAGGGATAAGGGTGTATAGGATGGGAAAAGAAGTCAACCCTCTGGTTGTGCAAGTACTATTAGCCTGGAAGGCATTAAGGAGAAAAGGCTGGACACAAGGAAAGGATACATTACTAATGCCTGTGGTGGGTAACCCCTATTTTTTACCAGGGTTGGAAGATTAGGCTATGGGAAATGGGAGCGAAAAGGAATAAGGAGCCTGGGGCACCTATTAGTAGGAGGGTGGATCTGCTCAATGCAGGAATTGCAGGAGATGGTAGGAGGTGGTAAGAGTGACAGGTTTAGGTATTTGCAAACAAGGGCGTATATGGGAAATTTGGGAAAGGAGAGTAAAGGGATATCTGAGGTTGACCCAGTGGAGGCAATGATATATGCAGCTCAAAATCAAGAGAAAGGGTTTATAGGTTGGGTGGTGAAGAGAGGGAAGGTTATACTTCCTGATAGGATGCTAAGAACAAAAAAATTGTGGGAAAGGGACCTTGGCAGAGGCATAACGGATAACAATTGGAAATTATTGCTCCCGATACAGTCTGGGATTATGGCATGCAATAAATATAAGGAGGCATATTTTAAATTTATTCACAGGGTGTACCATCCACCGGTGATTGTACACAAGGCGCATCCTGAAGTATCACCTTTATGTGGAAGGTGTGGAAGGGAAGGGGGACATATATGCACTGTTTCTGGGAATGCCTGATACTGCAGAAATATTGGAAGGAGGTGGTGTCTAGAGTGGGAAGGATTTCTGGGAGGGAGTTGCCATTGGATCCTTTGGGATACTTATTTGGGGTGGAAGATGGAGAAGAGGAGAAATGGACATTACTACCTAGGTGGATCAGGGTACTATATGTTATGGCTCGTCATGGGATCCAGAATACCTGGGTTTCATAAGTTACACCAACAGTCCAAGGGTGGTGGAGGATGGTGCTACAGACATTGGGGTTGGAGAGGCTAATTTATGTGATGGGGGGAGGGAAGAAGGATTTACAAGGAATTGGGCTCCATTCTTAGCTTCTCTCTTAGGGGAGGAAAGCTGGATATTATGGGAAGGCACAGTAAGTTGAGAGAGAGGAGGCAAAAAAGAGATGGTATATGGATGGGGGAAATATGATTTATAAAGGAAATGAAAATGCCGGATGAAGGTTAAAAGGGAAGAAAATAATGAATGAAGCAGATGTAGGATGAAAAATAAGAAAGAGACAAGGGGTGGATGTAAAAAGCATGAGTATACTGGTTGCACTTTCATACCAATCTAATTTAATATAATTTAAGTTAATTTAATGTAATCTAACTTAACCTGAATGGAATATAGCTGGAAATGAAGTGAGATGGTCGATTATTATAATTTATGATATTGTTAGTAGAACGAATAAGTTGTATACTTGTTTGTCTGTTTGAAATTTCTGAAAAGCAAATAAAAATATTATACAAAAAAAAAAAGAAAAACTTCCCTCTGAAAATGATTCTCGTTGTTTGAGCTTTATGAGGCATGACCATACTGCTCATTGAAGAAACTTTGGAAGGAAGTGACAGGTCTCTGCTTTCAGGCACTTAATTAAGAGATATATGTCTAGAAAGGTCATGAGGTTAGTTTTCTTATAGGACTAAATACGTCTGTTCATTCATGATAGATTTGGTGCCACAATGTTTTGTCAATAGCAAGGATTGCAAGGCTGCTGCATTTATAAAACTTGGATAAATAGGCAGTTTCAATCTCTCCTACAACCTGTGAAAGTTCCAGATCAGCAGCATGTTGTGTTTTTAAGTTATAGGTAGAAGTCTTTTCATCTTTATGAAAGTCTGTAAGGATTTTGAAAAGATACCTCAAGTATAGCAAGCTATACCAGACATGGGTTGGCACAGAAGAGCAAGTCATCCATCATCTGTCAGGTTCTTAGCAACTATCTCTTCAGTTATGGCTTTCAGGAAGTGAAACTAATCTTCCTTATATGGAATGCTGTATCCTCTTCTTAGTCAGACAAAGTGCAATCAAGATTAAAAGCAGAACCTTTTTTTTTTCAAACTTTCGAAGGTAGCATCTTCTCTTTCCAGTGTTCATGGCTTGAGCAATGTTTTTCCTTTTGCAGTTAAAAACTCATGTAAGCATTAATTTTAACCAGAAGTCTTATAATATACCCCTCTTATAATTAAGTCCTTATAAAGAATATAAATTAGTATTTAAAATAATGTAAATAATAATATGATAAAATATAATAATATAAAATACTTTAATCAACGTAGTTTTGTTCTCACATGTTCCCCCTTTTGAATTAAAAATGCTCCCCCAACAATGCATTTTTGTAATTCAAAACTATAATCTTACTATATGGGTACATAGTTTAAGCATGATAGGGAAAATGAAACACAGAGCACAAAGTCGCATCACCATGTGGTAACTTATGACATCATCAGTGCATGACATTATCACATGTGACATCATCGGATGTAACATCACTAGTTGACATCATTGGAGATGTACTTTTAGGCATAGAAATATGTACTGTACTACATAAATAAACATGATTACAACAATGTGCACTTTTAATTTTTGTAACAATTGCTTACATTGTTTTAAGCATTTGACAAATACAACACATTCTCTTTATTCATCACTTTCAAAGATCAATATTACAGTTTAACTTGACTCTTGTTCATTATTTTCAATTTTACATAATCTTGCACCTTTTTAATCATTAGTATTACAGTACATGCAAGGTTGGTAGGCTACTGTACTTTGTGTTATATTTCATAAGTTCTCTCCCCCATGTGCTGAAGGTACTAGTTATTTGAGCCCTTGTAACCTTTACCAGTATTTAACAAGATATAATTCCTTGACTGGAAGTTACCTTTTTGGTAGTACATGGATTTTAGTTTAAGGTCCATTTGTAGGTTACTTTTAGTAATCATAGTTACATCAGGTTTCTTTTAATGAAATGACAAAAGTTTTCTACTATTTTGTTACCTTATTATACTTTTATTAAATCAAATGCAGATTTTTTACTGTTTTTTTTTGTACATTTCCTTTAAGTCGAAATCAGGCTTACTTAACATTTTTTGTTTGTGTTTTTAAGATGCCTGTGGTGTATTGTACTGGTGTACATAAACTGGACCATTACTAGGGTTTGAGTGCCTTGGTAACCTGAAGGTCAGTTACCACACAATTATGACATTTCTTGAAAATATGTCTTTCAATGGAAAAAACATTTTACAAACTTTTCGAGGATTTATCTTATTTATCATAATTGTAATCTTTTATTATCAACCTTAGTTTTTATCAGCTACACATACTTCTGTAAAATTCTTTTGTTTCATTTTTCTTTTAGGTAATGCCTTCTGTTAGTCCCCCCCCCCCCAAATAACTGTAACAACTAATTTCTGAATTATAAAGGATTTCCCCCCATCATTATATCTAACCCGCAGTTAGCTTTTAAACTGACAGGCCCTGTTTTTGGATTATGTACTAGGGAAAAACATGCATTACACTAGTGCACATACCTAGGCAAGGTGTGGAATGGATCTTTAAATCCATATCACTAACACAGGTTAGGCAAAAACAACACAGTATTATTAGACACCATTTCCATTAACCCTAATGGACAAATTCTTTAATTTATCTGAAACTGTTGTAGTGAACTCACCAACTGGAACACTTGAGGAATAGTTTGTCCAGACCTCAAGGCCTGTGATGTCACTTTTATTGGGTAAGGGTTTCCCCTTATTTGTGACCATAGAATTTTATTGGCTAGGCTTATATACACATTCAGTTATACAAGTACATCTAACCCAAGACATGGGAGATTTCAAGCCTTGTATTACATACAGGATGATGTATATTTTTCTCTGTCTGGAGGCTCAGGGCAAGTGCCACTACTTTTCAAACTTTCTTTGTGGTTTAAAACATTTTATAGCCACTCTTTTTAACACTCTGTATAACACTGTGCACTACTTAAACAATGCATAGTTCAGGCACAACTCAGAACTAGTTATTTACAAGTCCTCTGTTTTGACTGGCACCTTGAATTTACCTCTTTTTTATTTGGTGGCCACTCCTTTCCACAGTCCTTGATGGGCAGTGTACTTAGAGTTTAATGTTTTTTTATCAGGAACATGGTGGCACTGAGAAAAACAGGAGTTACTTTTTTGTGAAGAAAGCTAGGCCTCTGTTTTAATTACAGATGTACCACATCTTGTATTGACAAACAAACTGCATAAGCTTTACTTCTCCATTTAGCGAATTTTTAGAATTACCAAAACTAGATACATCAGTTCATTAAAACCTACAAAATTCAGTTTTATCATTACAACATTTTCTCTGAAAGTAGCATGAATTTCATTGTTTAGAAACTTTACAGCTCTTTCTAAATGGAATAGGCCTTTTTACCTGTGACCTCAAGATTTGTTGGCATAGTCCAGGATAGGTTTACACCTCTTTAGCAGATTGTTTCCATAAATAAATCATTACCTGCTTTGTTTGTAACATACACTGGATGTTTAATCACCATTTTAGCAAATTGCAACCAAACTTTACCTAAGGTTTTCTGAGCTTCCTCTCCATAACTTACAATTTGTAAGTTGTTATGAAGAGTTTTCAGCTTCTTTGAGTCAGCTAAGGCATCAATCAATTTATCACAGATACTTTTAGAAATGAGACTTATTTCAACCCCAGAGTCAAGCCTCAAGATTTAGATTGTTTTCAATGTTTACTGCATGTCAAAATAAATTCTTTCTGCTCCCCCTTTGGGAATTAAGTTGCCCAGGTAAAATGTGTCTTTCTTCCCTGGCAACATAGCAGTTTCACCTTGACATTTTACAATGTGGTTGGAACTTGCTCTGGATATCTTTTGAGAAAAGCTAAGCACAGAGATAGTATTTTCAATTTCACTTGGCATTTCACTTTTAATCTCATTCCAATCTCCTTATCCTTTTTAACAGTAACAGTTTATTTTACCAAGTCAGCAATGGGGTGAACAGAATCTGCAAGTCAGATAGCATTACTAGTCCTACATGCACTAGATACAGTGGAAGAAAGATTTTGCACAAGAAAATGAGGGTTAGGGGTGACTGAGCAAAATGGACTGAAATATTTTGAGCAAGAGCTATTGACCAATTTAATAATTTTCTAAATTGCTCCAATTTTCTTTCCAAACTCCTTCATTCCCTCCCTCCTTTAAATGTATAACTCCTTGAGCATTTCATCTACAGTTACAGAAATTTGCTTAGACCTGTTTTGAGGTGCACTATCATTTTGCTGATCATACTTAGAATAGTGGCACCCTCTGTGGAAAGTTTTGTCAGCTCTGTATTTACCTCACTCACTGGTATAACTTCCACTTTGGTCCCCCCTCGGGAGAAACTCCAGTGTTGGCATTGATAAGAGTCTTGATAAGGCTGCTGAGTCACAGTTGGGTCTAACATGGGCTTTAACTGTTTTTCCTTTTTTTTAGACACAGATAATTTCTCTTCCCCCTTAGCTGAAGTATTAGAGGTGGTGGCCTCAAACATTTTAGCTTGAGGTACAGAGGAACTTCCCTTATGCCTAATCTTGTTCTTTTTCTTGCATTTCCCAAATATTTCTAGTTCTGAATCAGAATTTGAATTACTTGTTTGTCTAGGGATTTTGTTTTTGCTCATAGGTAATTCATGTTCTGAGTCAGATGATTCCCTTGATGAAATACCAGAGTCAGTCTAACCTCTTAAATGGTTTTAATTTTCTCTTAACTTGACTTTTACTCTGTAAACTCTCATGTGTTTTCCTTAAGTCAATCAAATCTTTATTAACCTGTTCATAAGAATTTGCTAGTTCAACTTTTTCTCTTTCCAAATTTAAACACTGTGTTTTCCATTAGTAGCATACGTGTATACTAACTGTCAAAATGTGATTGCTGGAAATGATGTATGATTGATTGTGGGATATGACGTAATGTCCTATCCTTTCTGCTTCCAGTGTACACCAGAAATGATGCAATATCCCACCCTTTACACTTCCTGTGTGTTCAGGAAATGATACAACATCCTGCCCCTTCTGTGTGTACTGGATATGACGCACTCCACCCCCCCTTCTCACCTTTGTGTGCCAGATATGATGATACAGCCCATACCTCTCAACCTGTAAACCTGTCAATGTGGAACACAGACCATGGCAATGTGTGACAAATGACCCAAATGTGGAACACCATATTTTTTGTAGCGCTCGAGTAGCGTGGCCATCTGATGGTGCACCAATAAAGTTATTTTAACCATGTGTGGTGTTGTGTGTTTTAGTAATAAAAACCTACTATACCAATGTGATGTCTGTACTTTATTTTAATGCTACACTCATAAATAACACAATACATACAAGATTAGATTAAGAAATACTTTATTTTGCACATATTAAAAGCAGGCAAACACAATACACCTGCTACACATCCACACTTTCTACATTTGTTCCATGCTACAGTTCCTACATCTCTATGCTACATTTCTACGATATGCAGCCTACACTTTCTACATTGCTATTCTAAACAGTAAATAACACATTATTCAAAGAACCTGAACAATGCAAAGCTTTTCGTTATTGCACCCACAGCCAAATCCAACACAATGCAATAAAGACTATCAGTGTATGCAGAACAGCAGAAATAAAAAGTAAACAGCAAATACAAATAAAACACGAGAAACATTCATAACATTTGTGGCTGCACACCTGCCACTGCCAGTGTAACCTAACTTAAATTACTACAAGTATTAATGAGATTTCTTGTTGTATGCTGCAGTGGCTTTTTTGGCATCATCTAGCACTTGCTTTGGCTGCTTGACCTCATAGCAGTCCTTGTCTTCATTCATTTTGATGGCCAGCAGAGAGTTCAGTGTCTTCAGACTTAGTGAATGCGCAGCTCAGTTTTACCTTCCTCACCATGCTGAGAGCCCTTTCTGCTTCAGCATTCGAATCGACGAAGCAAAGTAAAGTCATAATTAATCTTTTGAAAAGTTGAAGTCTTTCACAGTCGCATAGTTCTTGCAGAACGTGGGCCCAATATTTAGAAATGCATGAATGTGGTCCATTACTGGTCCTGTTAATTTACCTGTATCTTCAAGCTGATACACTGAAAACTCATCTAATAATTGTTCAGAGTCTTCCTTGGTTACGCAGACTCCAAGGCGGTTTGGCAACATCAACCACAAGTTGTGTGGATATGTCCAGCTTAATTGCTGGATTAAGAATGGAAGCAGCATTTTTTAATAGGTGATCCTGAATTGGGAACTTTTTCAGGATTTTTTCCAGCACAGAAGTATAAAACACCACAGTTTTCTTGTAAAAATTGTGTTCAGTTACTGTCCCCCAAATGTCATCCTCATTTTTGCTTATGTACTGCTTGACCTCCAGTCCAACCCTGAGGTCCGCATTAGCCAAGAAACTGTTCAAGTCTTTTAGTACAGACATGTCATTTTGCCTGATTAATTTTATAGCTGCTGCTGGTTTCAGTACTCTGCTTGCATACTGCTGCATCAGTTTGTGCACATCTCCATGCAGAGTCATAAGCTGGCTTTCTCTGCTTTGTAGCTGGGTGCTGAACTGCAGCAAGGGTTCTAGCACATATTTAAGAAACATAAAGACCATTCTGAGTTCATGGCTCTGCAGCGATCACAAATTAGGTTGATTTTGGATGATCTTGGTTCCAGGGTTAGAAAATATGACAGCAGAGCCGGCCACATATCCAAGGTTGACTGATAACTTTTCCAAGACTCAGCCATCTAGTTGGGGCATGCTTAATTATTTTAAGTGGGTCAACATCTGTGAACAATGCAAATTCCTTTAGTTTCTGTTGTCTTTGTGAACTGGTTGAAAGTGGCAGTACACATCAGAGTAATTCTTCCACAGGTGACGTAGAGCTTTACCCCAGCTTTGCTGCACAGATCAGCCAAGTGACAGAGGCATCCCATGTTAAGAATGTTTGGATTCACAGTCTTTAAATGTGACAGGACAGAATTGTTTTTCCCAATCATAGAGGCAGCATTATCCGATGAAAAAGCTGCAATGTTTGACAGTGGGATTTCAAACTTATTCAGGCTTTCTACCAAGCAGTCAAACATCGCTTGCCCTGTCCCAGACACACAATCTGGCATATCTAAGAAACGGATTACATTTCTGCCAGCAGCTTCATCCAGGAAACCCACAAGAATTACTAACAATTTTTCGTCACCCATATCAGTGCTCTGGTCCATGTACACACAGAAGGGTACTTTCTGACACATTTCAGCTACATCATTTTGGTATCATGGCCCAAGCACATCCCTTGCAATGCAGCTTGCTTTGGTTGGCCCACAGGTCATCTTCTTCAGAACTTCTGGATCTTCTCCATATTTTTTCATGTACTTTAGAATATGCTCGCCTGCTGTAAAAGGAAGATTATGTTCTGCTATCAGGGACACAAAAGCCACCTCTGCCTCAATTACTTTTATGCTCACCAGGTTTGGAGAGCCAAAGAAGTGTGACATATTCTTTCCAGTCATGTGCTTGGAATTTTGCCGGTGCTTTTCTGAATTAGCATGTCACTGCACATCATGTCGTCCTCCATGGTGGATGGTGAAATCTGTGCCACAGGTCCTGCAGAATGCATGCTTCACACCACGTTTGCTTCCCACTAACCAGTCAAACATGCTCATCCAGGTGGCTTGGAAAATTGTGTATCTTCTCTTCTTCTTCTCCGGAGACTTGTCACTGTCATGGTCCTCATGGTCCTCATCATTAACTTTGGCCCGGTTGTCTACATATGAAGTATTAATTTTGTATTTAGTGCTTGAACACATCAATTTTAGTGTTCCAGTGGGGCAGGATTCTATTCTACAAGAAGGTGGCAGAAGAAAAGAAATAATTTATCTGCCATCCTCTTGATGAACAGATCCAGGTTCCCTCTGAATACACATCTTCAATAAAAAAACAAATCCCTCAACAAAAGATGCTGAAGAACAGGAGATGGAGAAACACACTTGTGTACCCCAACTTGGCAAGACATGGCAGCAGGAGGGTTCAGCAATGAAGTACCGCAGATGGAGAAACACACTTGTGCGGCCCAACTTGGCAAGACATGGCAGGATGGTTCAGGCAATGAAGTACCGCAGATGGAGAAACACACTTGTATGGCCCAACTTAAGCAGACATGGCAGGATGGTTCAGGCAATGAAGTACCACAGATGGAGAAACACACTTGTGCGGCCCAACTTGGCAAGACATGGCAGGATGGTTCAGGCAATGAAGTACCGCAGATGGAGAAACACACTTGTGCAGCCCAACTTGGCAAGACATGGCAGGATGGTTCAGGCAATGAAGTACCGCAGATGAAGAAACACACTTGTGTGGCCCAACTTGGCAAGACATGGCAGCAGGAGGGTTCAGCATTGTCTGGATACAGCAAGCAGCCCCACCCCATGCACCCAAATACCAGTGCAAACAATTCCGTTACACAATTCATCCGACGCAGCGTCACATAGCAAACAAACCGCACCATCAAAAGTAGGCCATGCACCTTGTTTTTTGGGTTGTTGAGGGGCCTGCTTGCTGTGTCCAGTCAATGCTGCTGTTTTCTGAACATGACTGGTGGGTCACACTAACACTGCAGTCATATTTAAAAAAATACATTGTCTGGACACAGCACCCCCCCCCCAACTTAATTCCATTACACTTGGCAATTTTGGCATTAAAAGTAATCGGACATAATGTCATGTAGCAAGCAAGATACGCACTGCTAAAACAGGATACGTACATCATTTTTTAGGTTGCGGGGAAGGGGGTCCCACTCACTGTGTGCATTCACTACTGATTGTTTATTACAGCTACACTGTGTTTGTCACAATGACATAACTGTATTAATATACCAGCTAGGTGTCACACAGCAAGCTGACCCCCTCCCCACACATAAAACAAGGTGTACTTGCACACACTAGGCTATAAAGTAACTATCAGAAATATGAATACTTTGTGTCAGGCATCCCCCCCCAAACTGCCCACCAAATAAGTCAGTTAAAACACTGGTACAAAAACAATCCCAACTTCCAAATATCCCCAGGAACATACCTTTGGCACTGTTCAGCTGCTCCTCTTCTCGCCTTCTTTTACTGGCGATGAATGCCTGCATGGTGGTGTAGAGTCCTGGTCTCCTGGATGCTGTTGGTTGCTTTGGGTTTCTGGCTCACTTGGATGGTGGGTCCAGGTGGGGAGTTCGTTTGAGTCAGAATGAATGATAGAAGCTCCAGCACAATGGCTCACAAACTGGTACACTCACTCCCTCAGTGAAGGTGGCAGAGTATCTGTTCAAAAAAATCATTTAAGCAATTTATCCTTCCAGGGTGTGTGGGTATAATGAGGATTTACCATGGCTGGTGTGATTGTTTTAGTGAAGCGCAACAGGACAAATGGCAGCTGTTTGGATTAAAGTTAAAAGTTAAAAAGCCACTGGACTGGCATGAGATAAGGTTGGCTGGCACTTTTTCCCGTGGGTAAGCTGGAGGATTTACCACACTGGGAAAGGTACCAGCCAGAAGTTAGTGGTGGTCTGGCCCCTGGTTCCTTCTGGCCAGTCAGGTTTTTCAGTGGTGGTGCTGCTGCTGCTCTGCCAGTAAGTGAGTACCAGGCTGTTACCAGGAGGATGGGATGGTGGGACCAGCCCCAGCGAGATCAAGGACCCAGTCTGAAAAAGTTATCCTAACCAACCCAACAGCAGCAATGAAGTTGGCTGGCTAAGTGACGGACAATGCTGGTGGCTTTTCTCCTGGGGACCGACCGATTTTATAGACTTTTAGTCATTCAGTCTGAAGAATCAGAGAAGCTGTCCCGAGTCCCACCTCGCTCTTTCAGACCTGCCTGTTGGACAGAGAATCCAACTTTGACAACACACAGAACATAGAGCAGGCAGCACAGCCAAGCCAACTTCCATGATTACAGCTCAGTTGGAAGTGGAACTTGGCAGGGTGCGAGAGTGCTGCTCGTTGACTTCTCCCTGGATCTTGTCACCGGCACCAGCTCCTGCCCATCCCTCATTGTTAGCCAGCTCAGGTTGGAAGAAACCCAGTTGCCATCAAGTCAGTTGGTTGCTGGCTGCAGGCTGGTGTGCTGACACATTTCACCACATCTCTTCCCCTTCCCTGCCCACCCAGCCACCCAAGCACAAAAGGTACAAAAATATTTAAACTGAAATGTAGGACACTAGCTATCCTAACATGCACAGCAGCAAACATATAGATACCATCTCCGAGCACTGTGGGAAAGGGTGTTTTGTCTGTGCCACCATCTCTGCCAGCACCTTTCCCATATGGAACAGAACAATTTGGGGGGTCCCTATGGCATGGGACAGTTACATACCAAGACAGTTGAGAGGTATGGTAGGAGCTGCTCATAACACCAAGGCCTCCTTAAGAAGAAGGGAGGGATTGAGACACCAGAAAAACAGAGGAAGAGAGGGTCCCCTGATCACTGCTTAGCAAAACTCTACAGCCAGTTAATACACAGGGTGCCATGGTCAAACAATGGAGCTAACGAATTGGCCACCACCACCAGGTTTTTATCTGTCCTGCATGCATAATGTTCCATAAATTTCCCCCAAATTATTTTGTAACTTATTATCTAGATAATCTTTAATGAGTTCTGGGAGCATGTGGTGATTCTATAGCCAGCAGCACATCTGTATGTATTAGCAAGGGGTTCCACTAGTGACAAATGCCCCCACACTCCCAATTTTGTAATGTTGCTGCAAACACGGAGGGAAGCTAACCACCCCCACCCCTTCCCTGCCTCACTGGCAGCGTGCATGAGCTTGTGACTCTGAGATGGACAGCAGCATGGGAGCAGAGTGCAGACTAGGGATTCTCGGGATCAGTGGTGCAACTCAACTATTATCACTCTGTGGGTGGGCGCACAGAGATCATCCAGCCAAGTTCTGCACCAGCAATACACAAATGCATCCCTCACACAAATGAGACCCACAACATGCAGAGGCTCAGACGAGCAGAGGTACAGTACAGCAAACATCCTCATTACCAGGACTGTCCCTCATTCTGCCTGCCCCACCACCAAATTACTCTGCCCACACACTTCATTCTGTCCCACATGGAAAAGTACAGCCCACACAGTGGTGTAAACTCAGTAAAGTACTGTAGATATGCATAATATTCCAAAAATATACTTTACCTCTTTAGTCAGTCCCAGAGTTCAGAAAGGAAAGGGATGTGCAGTAGCAGTAGCTATTTGTAGAGTGGAGTGGAGGTCCAAGTGTTGACCCTCGTTTTGTGATGCCACAGTCCAGCAGTACAGAGGTGCAGAGGTACCAGGCAGGTATTTTTTTCCCTCTGGAGTCTGGCGTGGAAGGGAACCCTCACAGTCCTGCAAGTAACGTAGCCCCTGCACACTCCCTGATCCCTTCCTGACTCAAACCCTGCTGACGATTCTTTCCGGTTAACTGTTCAGGGATGATCTGGTGTCTGGCAAGGCGACCATCAGCTGACTTATTTAACTTTAGTTTGAACCCCCCGATCGCTAGCCTGTGCAGATTCAGACCTTTCTTCCCAGTCTGTCGTCGGCCCCAAGCACCCTTTTCCCAGTTGGTCTGGCAGTCTGAGGCTGGTGGTGGTTGGCAGAGCAACAGCATGATTCTTTCCTTCAGTCCCCGATGGTGGTGGTGGTGGTTGTTGTTCTTCCTGCTTTGGTGCTTCACTTCCTGGCAGCTGATCGTGGCGGGCGGTAGCAATTGGTGTATGCTCTCTGTCAGGGCGGGGTGGGTCCTTCCTCTAGCAGCTGTCCTCAGCAAAATGCTCCAGAATCTATGGTTCCCTCCAGGCACCCAGTCTGTTTTATAGCCAGGCAGCGGACCAAAGTGGGGAACCGGAGATTGGGGAATACTCAGGTTTCAGGGCAGGGCGAGCCTGTCACTCAGTCTTGCTTCGGCTAATCAGCTCCTAGCCTTTCAGTTTAGAAACCCCCAGCGTCATCATTGATGTACCAGACTCAGGACAAAGTAGGATGTAGGATGAACTAGGGGACAAAGGGATCATCACTGCTTGGTGACACCGTGTGGTTTTGGTGTCCGATGCGGAAAAAAAAAACCTTTTGGTGTCCGATGCGGAAAAAAAATGAGGAATGCGGTGCGGCGGTGCGAGTGGACCGCAAGGGTCAGAATCCGGAACATCACGCCAAATCCGGTACAGTTGAGAGGTATGATACAGCCCCCCCCTCCATATTGTGATGCTGCTATGGGTGGAGTGAAGGTTGCATGTTTAGGCTTGCCTAGGATATGACAGAGCAGTTAAAAGATGTGTTTCTGTAGTTTTTGAACAAACTAGCAAAACTTGTGTTTAAGTGCACGATGTTTAAAATATGTTGAGCAGTATTATATGTTTCTAAAATGCTGTTTTGCACATTTTAGTATGTAAGTAAGTAAAACTGTATTTATAAAAAGTGCCCTTCCAATGCTCAGAGTGCCTTTACAATGAAACTACAAACAATAGAATAAACATATTAAAATACAAACTATGATTTACTAAAATGACTCCTATGCCAGTATGCTTTATATCAGCATTGAATGCCTGCAGCTGTTGTTCCCTTACAGTTTTCATATTTTTATTTTGTCACAACCTAAATGGCTTATAGTAGTTCAGTTATGTTTTCCCTGTTCATTTTATTTCTTTTTTTAATAAAATTGAGAGGTTCTTTAATAAATGAGGTAAAGCCTTTGATCAGATGTTGCATTTACACTGCTTAAAAGATGTGCTTTTGTATTTTTTGAATAAACTGGTAAAACTTTTGATCAGGTGTACAATGTTTAAAATATGTTGTGCAGTATTATCTGTTTCAAAAAATGCTGCTTTACACATTTTAGTATGCTGTATAGCAACATTGAATGCCTACAGATGTTGTTCCCTTACAGTTTATGTTTTTTTTAGTTTGTTACAGCCTAAAAGGCTTATAGTTGTTCAGCTATGTTCCCCCCTGCTCATTTATTTTTTTTATAAATTGAGAGGTCCTTCTTTCTATAACCATCAGTCTCCCCACCCCAAATGCAAAATGTTTTCAATGTGTTATATATATCCTTCATTATTTTACATTTTAAAAATAGTTGCACACATTGTTTTAGCTAATCTCTTTTTATAAGAAAAGACAGGCATTGTTTTGCAGGTTTTCAAAAAGTACATGCCTTTATAACATGCTGTTTAATGTATGTTAATATTTAGTTTATGTAAAACTATAACATGTTTTTTTAAACGTGTATGTCTTGAAATATTGTCTTTTGAATTACTTTATTTCAAGAGCTGAATTTAAAACTCACATTATGGTGGTCTAGGGTGCATATGTCATGCTTGAAATTTATCAATTGAAGTTATCTTTTACGTCCTGTGAAACACAGTGCTATCCACTGTTGCTTGGGCTTATATTTGGGTGAAACCTGTTGTGTCCAAACTGATAGGAGAGGACTCCTGACCAGTTTAAACCATTACCACTTTATCTCGAACTGCACAGTAAGTCTTCGTCTCTTCACTAGAATAACAACTGTACTGGCTTAAGATATTCCTTAGGCCTATTTGACCATTAGAGTGGACACACACACACACACACACCTGGAAAACTGTGACCAGCTGAATTATGAGCATCTCCAGCACATGTAAATTATTTTAGCTTTGTAGCTAAAGTTATTACATTCATAAGCAATAAAATGTTTTAATGAGAGTGTCTCTTTTGTTAAACAGCAGGCATGGTTATTCTAAAATCGGTCTATACAATGAACCCCTACTGTAAAGGCTTTTATTGGAAAAACACACATACACACAGTTTGTGCTTTAACATTTGTAAATATGTATCAGACATGTTGTATCATATCATAGTTTTATTTTTGGTTCTTAGATAATTAAGTTTCAGAACAACCCCTCTTAATATTTCTTTCCATTTAAAACAAAGGCCCTGTTCAATTTAATAGAAGAAAGTTTGAATTATTTCATCTGCTTCTGTTTTACTGTACATAGTTTTTGCTTTAACATTTGTAAGTATGTATTAGAAGTATTATATTATATCATAGTTTTATTTCTGGTTCTTAAATAATTAAGTTTTAAAACATTCCCTCTTAATGTTTTTCCCCCCATTTAAACAAAGGCCCCATTCATTTTAATGGAAAGAAGTTTGGTTTATTTTATCTGCTTGTGTTTCACACAGTTTGTGCTTTAACATTTGTAAATATGTGTTGTATCATATCATAGTTTCATTTCAGGTCATATCTGTTTTAAACCATTTCCATCTAAAATATATTTGTGCTTCTACTGGCCAAGACCACCCCCAAGTACTTAAATGTAATGATTACTAATCAATTAGTCTTCTAGGCCATTATTGGTCTATGTTACACTGGTTCTTGGTTTCTGCCCCTGCTTGGGGATGTGTTTAGATTCTTTGTACCTCATAAAAGTCAGCACATTAGCACACAACATCCCATTTACAGACAGCAAAGCAGGGGTCGGTAAGACATTTGAATAGTTTCAAGTTTTTAAAACTGTTGTGGCCTAGACTTTTAAATGGCTAATTATTTTGCAAAACAGCTTTCTCAGGTTGGCTTTCATGATCTTGTTTTAGAATCAAAAGGCTCACAGGGGGTGAAGGTAAGTACACTTAACTTTATTGTTTTAATAATTTGAGTGGGTAAAACGAAACTTATTTATTTATTTATTTATTTATTCTAGGAATTAATACCTTTGAGCCAAAGGCTCTTTTACAAAGGTTCCACATCAATTGGGTACAATACAAGTGTAGTTACAAAGTAGGCAATTCAGTTGAATATTGTCACAGTCGAGGAGGAGTAACACAATACATTAAAATATAAGAAAACAAGTAACAGAAACAGGGAGAAAAGAAAAAAAATTATATATTATTCATAAACAAAACAACATTAGATAATGGATAAAAAAGTCTGGAGAGAATATACTAATTGAGAGAGTAAAGGGGAGGGAGCAGTCAATAGTGAGGAGAGCCTCACATATGCCTTTGTCAAGAATACTGGGGTGAGGAAAAGGAGAGAAAATAAAAGAGAAGGGAGTAATTTAATAAAGTTAGTTTAGCCAAGGCAGTCACAGAAGCTGGAGTCTGCGAGGTGTGAGTGGAGTTGAGTTTGAAAACTCCCAGGGATGTAGAGGGTGAGATGTGGTATTTAGACATTTAGCCAGCTAGGTGAGCGTAAGCAAATGATCGCTGACCCTGAGTAGTCCGGCAACGTGGAACCTGGAGAGGTTGATGAATTGATCCTCTAGTGAGATGGATGCAAGGATTAGGGTGTAGCAGTTCTTGGATACATGGAGGGTAGGCCCATGGTTGTTTTTAGCCATCAGGCAAGTAAGATACTTTAGGCGGTTTGAGGTTGCAGCCAGCCAGTTTCAGTGTAGAGCTCACAGGTGGCAAGTGCATCTATGTGCACTATGAGCAGTCTACAAGGCCTTGTTGAGGGAGGTTGTTATGCGCTTAAGAGAGGTGGTTGAGGCAGCCCATATATAATTAAACCATAGTCAATTATTGTAATGACAGAGCTTTGAATAGCAATCCTAATAGCAGGCTGTGTGAGACTACGGTTCCTGTACAAGATCTGTCAGCTGGTTTGCCACTTTGCTGTCTTATCAATGTGGGTAGCAAAGGTTAGGCCTTGGTCAAAGGTGATTCCAAGATATTTAAAGGTAGTCACTTGTTCTAGGGAACTTCCCAGATATGTATTGATTGAGAGTGGTAGTTGTCTTTTTTTGTTTTGCGGGCTAGAGAAAAGCATTGATTTTGTTTTTTTGTGGTTAAGGACCAGCTTGTGATCAAGGAACCACTTGTCAACTTTGGTAAAAGCAAATTGAAGGTGGTGGTGTAGTAGTTTCGGGTCTTTGTGGGAGGTTAGAATTACGGCATCATCAGCATATAAGATTATTTGTTCAGGTTATGAGTTGGGAAGTGAGTTTAGAAAAATGCTGAAAAGAAGAGGGCCCAAAATGGATCCCTGGGGAACACCTGAGAGAACAGTTTTAGGGTCTGAGACAGCTCCTGCGATTCTGACAGCTTGGGTACGTTGAGAGAGATAACTTTAACCCAGTCTCCAGCACTTTGAGAGAGGCCAAGGAATTGTAGTTGTTTGACAAGTAGGCCATGATGAACTGTATCGAACGCCTTTGTTAAGTCAATGAAAACCGCACCGGTTTATAAACTTATAAAAACTTATAAACTTATAAAACTATAACCTAACTTTTTTAAAATTTAGGTTTGCCGGCCTTGTCTATAGCAAGCAATTATCTGGCAGTGCCTGATACAGCTTCACATGGTATGCCAAATTAAGTTTTTCAAAAATGTTATAATTGTGTGTATAGTAATATATTTACTTTAAAATGTGTTACTGTTCATCATACAGAGAACCATAATCTATTTTACAGATGTAAATAGTGTCACAAATGCACTCAGCAGGTCAGGCCCTCTGCTCCCACAGTGCCAACCTCAGAGCGCAATAGTGTGAACAGGTAATAGACAGAGTAACCCTCCTGTCTGCTTTTGGTTCTGAATCACCTGTAGTCTCAAGTTCTGGGGGGATTCAAACTGTGAACCTTATGCTAGCATACCCAATGAATAGGTTCAGATACGTACCCTCTTCGGGGATTGCAGTACAATGTTTCACCAGGGTCACCCAGCCAGGCTTCCAAAATGAACCCTTTTAACTCTATAAGAGACCTCTGGTATATTCTTACCTTTTTCCAAGCTTAGTAACACCATTAAGTTGTTGAACAGCTTTGTCAGACTTTTAACTCCCTATACGTCACATGCAAATGAACTGGCAGACACCAGGTAGTCTTTCAAAGAAAAGGCACATTACTAAAAGATGATACAAATATGAAAAATGTAAACACAGAACAATATATCAAAGAGCTCACAATCACATAAAAGAACAAGGGAAAATTACAAAGCAAAACTCCTACCACAATACATTTAGATCTTTGCAATCTAAGGTATTACCTCTGGAAGTGTGTTTTAAAGTTAGATCAGAGAGCAGTGTCTCTCTAGAGTCCCAGGATGATATGACATTAATTTCAGACACAAGTATCAGTTTAAACTCTATGTCTCCACACCCCTTCTGTGAGTCATATAGCTCCTTCTTTTAGAATATAAAATTACAAAAAATGATTTCCTACCAGGAGGTATGTTAATAATGTGACATCAGCAAAAACCCATTTCCCAAATTATGAGTCTTTGATCAACCAGTTCCTTTGAGATTACAACTTTTCACACCATGTTGATATCAAATGGCCTGTTCCTCTTAAGATGTCATAAAGGTTTATTAGGCTCATCCTCTGGCAGACTCATAAAGTCACATTTGGTTTTCAACTTCAAAAGCATGAGGTCATAAAAAGGGCATAAAATGCAATTTCTCAAGGAAGTTAATTACATTACAGAGATCTCCTGGTCAGTGTAATACATCTTGTGATTTCAGCTGCTGACACCTTGTAATTTAAAGGGGCCCATTCTCACAGACTGACATTTTACACACTGACCATTTAATTATAATACCAACATCATACAATAATCATAACCAGTTGGCCAAGCATCACAAATAGGACTAGCAATAAGATGTCATGCTTTACCTTTTGCACATTTATAACTATCACTGTATATTGTGAGCCAGGGTGTTAAACCTCTAACAAACTGGTTTATTAAAGGTCTGAACTTTGTAGAAAGATGTTTTAAACATTGCTACTAAAACATAAAAAGCTGCTAAAGTTTGCTCTTTAATATGTAAACCTGTAAACATAAATTAACAGCAGTATATACAGCAATTAATGCTGACTTATAAACTGTTTTTATTTTTGTAATAGAAATGGAGCAACCGGGGCCATCATCCAAAATTATAACATTAAGGAATGAGAACCAAAATACAGGTATGTTGCAGTTAAAGTAGCCAAATGTGTGGTACTACATTATCAAAAGTGTTTACAGTTTTTTACAAAGGCGATTAATAATGGGGAAGATGTGTTAAAAATGGTAAATTAGCTGCTGTGATTTTTTTTGGTGAATTTAGTATGCCTCCTTGTAAGAAAAAGTATACTATATAGCCATATGTTTCTAAAGTATACATTAAGAAGATCAGGTGTGGCAATGCCCCCACTCCCCCCACCCCTTTCCTGTTATTTATAGTTTTAAATCAAGGATGTTTAATGCAGCAAATTATTTAATATGCTGACATTCTGCATGTTTTTATTGAGGGTACCAATCAGCTAAAACAGATCAAAATACAATAAAGGAAATGTATATCTGTCATGAAATGTACCTAATATAATAATCAGCCTGCAAAAAAACAGTACTATTATAAAACAGTATGCATTACAGGGGCTATATATTTATGTTTTTTTTTTTAATGTTTCCTAGATTATATCGATTTTAAGCCTCTAGAAGCAATTTTTTCCAATGCATACAAGAGGCCACCACACACATTCAAGGTTATCCAGACAGAAAGAGAGTCTTTCTGACCAGACAAGACTGCTGCTATCTACAATGCCTGCACCCACAACAAGAAACAAAAGGGATTAGGGCTGTGTGAAACTCTGTTTAACCCTACCCCGAGAATCTTTATGGACAGACCAGCCACTCCCCACAAACAGAAGTGAAAAACATGAACGCCGTTGCCGTATAGGCATTGGGGGGTAAGCGTTGCTGCAAACATAACAATAAGCAAACACAAACACCTGTAGCATTAACCAGTGCCCCTGATAGTGTATCTGCAGAGCTGTCACACATTAAATCACATGCTGGGTGTGTGAGTAAAGCTGACCCTGTAATTACACCTGCAACTTTGACACCCCAAAAAGTATCACCACATGAGCAAAACTCAACTGGTGGCACCCTTGTATATACATATAGTTATAATTTAGATCCTTTTTGCATACCTGTGGTGGTTTCTTCACATGTGATGCTGACCCTAATTGCAAATGAACATTTGACATTTTTAATAACACATTTATGGGGGTCAGCTTCACAAAAACAAAAACATCATAATACAAGATTTAAAACTGTAAACATACATTTTAGTAGTTGTTTAAATACCAGAAATGGTGAGCACTAGAAAACTAATTAAAAAATTAGCCTGTAGTGGTGCAAACATTTCTACTATACAAAATAACTGTGACAAAATGATTGATAAAATTATACAATGTGGGGCGGGTCATTAGAAACACTAGACGTAATATAGTGAATCAGTATATTATGTGTAGAATTAGAAAGGCTAAAACATATTGGCTACCCATAACAAAATGCAGCAGCATCAGGCATCCCTGTAAAAACACAGAGCACCACCACAGAACAACATGGTATCTGGGTTTGCCATGCCATGCTGTGTGTGAGATTGTTGTGCAAGTTCCCCATTTCAGTAATCTCTTGAGTGTCAAAGTAGCAAGTGTGAAACTGAGTGTTGTATGTGTGAACAATGTGGGTGGGGGCAATGTGATAATTCTCATATGCACACAGATTTGACAGACAGTGAATATTTTGAGTCTTGCACAAAATAGCACCCTTGAAGACATACAGATAGAGGGCAGTGCCACACCAAGCCATGAAGAAGACATTTGTAGTCAGGAGGGTCAGCAGTTAATGGAAGAGGGTCTAGCAGAACCTATCTATTTACAATTAATAAATGAAGATGAAGTAGTCAGAAATAATTTCAATGGTGTTGAGTATCACCAGCAATTTCGCTTTGCCAATCTAGACAGTATAACATCCATAGATCAATACTATTCTGCCATCCATACAGCTGTGCAGCAGTTGGACAGAATAAGGCCTACTTTAGGTAGTAATGATTTTGTACAGCTACACATGGATTGTGATAGTTTAAATGACCCTGTGTTTTCATTATGTAGAAACACCAAAGAGTTAAATGCTGATGAATTTTTTGAGCATATTGCAAATTTATTAAACAGCAAGATGGAGTTGTGTGCTAATGAGACATTAATGTTGGTAGTCACTGTTGTGAGAAATGTGCATGGGGAAGTTTCCAGAGATGTTAAAAGTGTTTTATCTAGCCATATTGTCAAGCAGAAAGCAAGGCATCTAGTTAATTTGGTGAATCAAAATAATACATTATGCTTTTCTGGGAGTGTAGTGGTTTTGCTATACCCTCAACTTGTACATCAACAGATATTAGCAAAAGGTAGAGATTTACAGAGAAGGGTAGGGCTGTCAGAACAAATAATGGTAGATTTGAGCCATATACATCTGATGAAGAGCTAGATGTGACCATCTTTGGGTTTTTTTATGTACAAAGCTGGTGCATGGCAGAGGTTTCTTGCATCTCCTAATAAACATGCAAAATCTGTATTTATTCTTTTACACGGAAACCATTACTATGGTATTAAAAACCTCAAAGGCTTTTTGGGGCCAGAAATGTATGTGAGCATTGTAACACCCTTATTGCACACACAGGTTCACACACATTCTCTAACATGTGCTAAGCATGCAGATCATTTGGTTGTAGTAAAGTACAAAGTGAGGTGGTACAGTGCCCTGATTGTCATAAATACTGTAGCTCCACAACCTGCTATAGATGGCATAAACTGGCATATCCCAATTGTCATTTATCTAAATTCTGCTCATCATGTGGAAAACCTCATGGTAAGAACCATATTTGTCTTAAGCCAAAGTGCCACAATTGTCTTATAGCTGTACACCCTTTTGAAACTCACTTATGCTACATCCAGTCCTTAAAGTCACCACATTGTTCAGCTAGTTATGTATATTATGATTTTGAATGCATGCAAGATGTCAGCCCATGTGACTCTAGACATATTCAAAATTATATCTATGCCCTTGAAAGAGGTCAAAAGTGGGAGTTTAAAGGCACTGACTGTGTTGCCCAATTTGTAAAAAAGTTTATCCAAAAAGGGTTTCAGGGGTACGCTTTCATAGCTCACAATTCAAAGAGGTATGATGGCTACTTCATCTTAAACCAGCTTGTAAAAGAAAAAATGGAAGTGGAGTTATTGACTCAGGGCAGTAAATTGATGTCCATAACTGTAAAATGGCTAAATATCCAATTTATAGACAGCTTAAGTTTCCTTCCAATGAGGCTTGCAGCAATATGGGTTTTGAGGGAGTAAAAGGCTAATTTTCACACTTTTTTAACAAACTGGAAAATCAGAATTATGTAGGTCCTATGCCGCAACACAAAGATTATGGTGTAGACTACATGATAGCTGATGAAAAAAAAAGTTTTTGGAGTGGTATGAAATGCATAAAGATGAAGTATTTGACTTCAAAAAGGAATTGAATCATTACTGTAAGTCAGATGTGGAGATTCTAAAGCAGGCCTGTGAAATGTTTCAAGATGGTGTTGAGCAGATGTTTTAAGATGATGCAAAGGAAAGGAGCCAAACTGACCCCTTTCAGTACATCACTATAGCATCAGTTTGCATGGCCATGTTTCAGTTTAAATTTTTAGAGTCAGACACCATAGGGGTTATACCCACTGACAACTATCACTGCCAATGCAAGTGTTACTCCACACCAGCCATACAGTGGTTGATGTACATCAGTAAACAAGAAAACATTTCCATACAGCATGCAATAAATGGTGGGAAAGTACAGGTAGGCCCTTATTTTCTTGATGGTTATTCTGTAATAGACAGTGTCCCCTCAGCCTTTGAGTTTTTAGGCTGCTTTTATCATGGCTGCCAGGTGTGTTACTTTGAAGACCTGTTGAACCCGGTGCTTAACATAACCTACAGACATTTATATTACCTAAACATTAAGAAATTAAACTATCTCAGACATGAAAAAGGTATGCATGTTAGGATTATGTGGGAGCATGAATGGAAGCAGTTGGTGTGTGACAATCGACAGGTGCATGCTTTTTTGAAAGCAACCCACTTTCCAGAGCCAATGAACCCCTGTGAATCACTTTATGGGGGATGCACAAATGCACTGCGTTTATAATACCATGTGCAGCATGATGAGAAAATCCATCATTATGATTTTATCAGTTTGTATCCCTGTGTGAACAAGACCAAGACATACCCTATAAGGCACCCAGTGGTCATATAAGAGAATTTTAGGGATCTCAGAAATTATTTTGGACTTATTAAAGCTAAAGTGTATCCACCCCATGGACTCTTTTTACCTGTACTGCCCAGCAGGATAGGTGGAAAGCTGATGTTTACACTGTGTCGCACAAGTGCCAACACAGCACAACAGTCACAGCCTCCTACCCATTTAGATGATCAGCGATCTCTGGAGGGTACATGATGTTTCGAGGAATTAAATCTGGCTGTAGAGAGGGGGTACAAGGTGGCAGAGGTGTATGAAGTATGGCACTACCCAAAGAAATCTGACAGTCTTTTCACAGAGTATATTAAATTATACCTAAAGGGGAAACAGGAAACTTCAGGGTATCCAACTTGGTGTACTACTGATTTAGAACATAAAGCATATATCGATCAATATTATGCTAAGGAGGGTGTTGTTTTAGAGTCAGAAAATATAGCATACAACCCTGCACAAAGGCAGATTTCGAAGCTGTTTTTGAATTCATTGTGGGGGGAAAATTTGGTCAGCGACCCAATTTGATGAACACTGCCATTGTCAAGGATGCTGAAGATCTCTTTCAGTATCTTTCACAGATCACTACTTCGTATCTAGTCTGTATTTTATCAATGATGGTACAGCATCAGTATACTGGCAACACACTGAAAAACACTATGCTAATGCTACGAACATTAATGTTGTTATAGCGGCCTTTACCGAGAAAGGGTGTGGAATGACGGCTGGATGCTGAAATGCAGCATGTTCTTCAAAGGAATGACCTCTCTGAATATGAGAAGGTTAAAGTATATGGGAGTGTGTTGCAACACTACCTCACAGTTGTATACCAAGGGGAAAAAGATGTAGCAAACTTGTCATTATCTTTGACACCACATGAGCTAATGCAAACACAAGATAGCATGACAAAGCCACCTGGCACCAATGATATTTACAAAAATTGTGCTGAACATAAAAAGCATCACTATTGAAAATAAGCCAGAAAAAAACTTTCAGGGTTGTATACAACAAAAGACTTTTAATTGAGGATTTTAAAACACTGCCTTATGGCTTCTGACCGTGGTAAGGATATACGCTTGGAGCACCCATTTTCCTGTATTTTGGCGGGTCCATCAAACACTGGAAAAAGTTACTTTATTAAAAGCATGCTAGATGTAGGTCTCAATGCTTTAACTAAATTGCCAGAAAATATTATCTGGTGTTATAGTTGCTGGCAACTTTTGTATACAGACTTATGTGGCAAATTTTCTCTGTTGAAATTTATAGAGGGTATTCCTAGCACTCTACAAGATGACAAACAATTATCTCCACAAAAAGGAAATCTTTTAATTATAGGTGACTTAATGGAAACAGCATCTGAAAATTGTGAAATTCAAAAATGTTTTACTCAGTACTGCCATCACAGAAATATTAGTATCATGTATGTCACACAAAATTTGTTTGTCTGGGGTAAAAAAGCCGGACCATAAATTTAAATGTAAATTATATAATATTATTTAAGAACCCCCAAGATAAGCTACAGGTTAGTACACTGGCTCACCAGATGTATCCTGGAAAGATGACATTTTTTGAAGAGACCTTTGAGGATGCAACTCACAAGGCCTATGGTTATCTTTTGGTTGACTTAAAAAATCTTACCTCTTAAGGTCTGGCTTGTTTTCCCCTGATTTACCTGTTGCATACACCATGAAAAAAAGAGCCCCACAAAAATAAGAGAAGTGACAATTGTTCATTGTAGTCAGATGTTCATAGTACTGAGACATGTCAGCACATCTGAAAAGAAACCTTGCATTGCTTAAGCTGTTGGTGAAGGGGCCACCACAGCAAAGAAAAGCTATACTGTGTTCAGCATCTGATGATTTAATAGTGGCAATTGCTGAGGTAGCACTCAATGCTAATAAAGGGACCATGCCGCTCACAGTTTATCAGATTAAGATGCTGAAGAGGAGACACAACATTATCAAAAAATTAAGTAGTAAAAAGCTGTCTGTAAAACATAAAAAAAAACTTGTAACACAGTCTGGCGGATTTATAGGCACCTTGCTTAGTGTTACTATACTCTTTTCAACCAGTCAAGCAGGTGAATAGACATGGATTATGCACAAAAAGTGTATTTAGTACCACAACATCAGCTGGACATATTAAGAGGTCATTCACCCTCTGAAGAGCCACCGAGAAAGGGTGTGGAATGACGGCTGGATGCTGAAATGTGGGATGTTCTTCAAAGGACTGACCTCTCTGAATATGAGAAGGCTAAAGTATATGGGAGTGGGTTGCAACACTACCTCACAGTTGTATGCCAAGGGGAAAAAGATGTAGCAAACTTGTCATTATCTTTGACACCACGTGAGCTAATGCAACCACAAGATAGCATGACAAAGCCACCTAGCACCTATGATATTTACAATGACATAATACAAGGTGTTTCTGTACATGCCAGAAAACACACTGAAATATTGTTAAACAAACTAAAAAGGTAAGTTGGTGTTACAGACTGGAATGATCGTGGTGAATTTATATATCACGGTGTTCCTGTTGAAGGGTCTCATATATATGACTTAGTCAAGTCTGTTACTTCACAAAGACACACATCTGATGCTAAAAAACCTAGGGGGTGGGAACATTTTATCAGAGCTTTAGCAGAAATTAACGATCCTGAATCAATGGTACCTATCATCCAAAACAGGTCTTTGATTCAGAGTGTTAGGAACAACTTCTCAAAGGTTCTGACAGGTGTTTCTACAGCACTAATACCTGAAACCCGCACACCATCACCTGTGGCCAAAATAAAAAAAAAACTTCAAAAAAACGGCATGGTTAATAGTGTAATGTCTTGGATAGGGCACCACACATTTCTGGTAACATTGTGTTTTTGTACATTTTTTATAAATTATGTACATGTTGACTTTGATTTTGCTGTCACATTGTAAAAAATAGACAGTCTGATGCATTGTACAAATGGTTGTGTTTTATTGTCTCCTTACAATCAGAACATTTAGTAATTGTACGCTATAAAAGTAAACTACATTTGTTAGCTATAACATACAGCATGCTTTATTTCTATATCTACCAGCAGTAATAACACTGGTTATAATCATAATGTGAAATTACTGACTGTGGACTAAAATAAAAAAAAGGCTTTAACCTTTTATCAGTTCTCCACTGATTGACAAATGCATAAACTGTTTGATCATTTGACATCAAATTATCAGAATATAACCTAACTACATCATTAAAGGTTGTACTTTTGCACCTATGATGAAGGAAAAATATACAATGTTGGCCACAGGTCATAGATGTTATAAACAGTGCTTCTACCACATTCATACACAAAAAATTTACAATTGCTGGTGGAAAAAATGTGAAGTCTGGAGAAAAGCCATAAGAGTCAAAATAACTCCCCAGTAGTATGGTCAGGAAGATAAATAGCTAACAAATGTTCACCAGGCATAGACTGGGGCTGCATATTCACCACTAAAGAAGCTGCCACACAAGGTAGCACGTCAAAACAACGAGTATAGAATAGTGAACCAAAATGGGTGAATCAAATATAGCGACAGACACAATAGCGAGGGGCAATAAACAGTGACAGTACAATTGGGTGATGGGTGTTGGCCAATACCGCCACCATCAATGAGTGGTGTGGAGTAAAAATCCTAAAGATGGGGGGGTCAGGGGCACAGCCTCGCTGTGGGGGTGTGGGGGAGGAGTCCCCCACGTTAAATACTATAGAACACAGGTGGCTGGAAGGGATCTTTAGACAGGATACAGAGGTCCAGCTCGGATGCATGCAGTGACTACCAGTGTGAGCTGCTGTAGCTGTTTTGTGCTACACTGTTATTTCTGTGTGCTGTTGCTGTCGTCGCTATTTCAGATTCGCCGTTGTGACATTTGCTATCATTGATGTGCTCTTATTATATGGCACTGGCACACAAGTTAGTCTCTCTGAAGGTAGTTGATCACATAGAAACATAGAAACATAGAAGTTGATGGCGGATAAGGACCGCAAGGCCCATCCAGTCTGCCCATTTCTTTTTCTACCTTATAAATGTGCCGTCGGCCTTTGCTCTGTCAGTGGCCTATCTATTCATACTCATTTGTATTGCTCCCTTATGCCTATCCCATACCTGTTTGAAGCCCTGCACTGTATTCATAGCCACCACTTCTTGAGGTAAGCCATTCCATGCATCCACCACCCTTTCTGTGAAAAAGAATTTCCTCACATTCCCCTTAATCGGACCCTCTAATCTCATGCTGTGTCCTCTTGTCCTGATATTTTCTTATATTTAAACATGTTAGACTCTTTCACCTTGTTAATGCCCTTAAGGTGTTTGAATGCCTCGATCATATCACCTCTCTCCCTCCTTTGCTCAAGGGTATACATATTGAGCTCTGTTAATCTGTCCTCATATGTCTTCTGATGCAGTCCCTGCACCATTTTGGTTGCCCTTCTCTGGACTGCCTCAATTTGGTTAATGTCCTTGTGAAGGTGTGGACTCCAGTGCTGTACACAGTACTCCAGATGGGGCCTAGCCAGTGTCTTGTAAAGAGGGATTATTACCTCCTTCTTACAACTTGTGATATCCCTACTAATACACCCTAACACCCCCCTAGTCTTACCTACTGCTTTAGAGGTCTGCTTGGATGATTTCAGGTCATCAGTGATGATGATGCTCAAGTCTCTTTCTTCCTTTGTGACTGCTAGCAACTCCCCTCTCAGCCTATAGGTGGCTTCAGAGTTTCTCTTCCCTATGTGCATGATCTTGCACTTCTTTGCATTAAATCCCAGTTGCCACTCTTCTGACCATTTTGCTAGTTTATCCAGATCTCTTCTCATTCTGCCCACCCCATCTGGATCATCTACTCTGTTGCAGATCTTGGTGTCATCTGCAAACAGACAAGCCTTACCCTCTAGTCCATCTGCAAGGTCAATAATGAAGATGTTGAAGAGGACTGGCCCCAGGACTGATCCCTGAGGTACCCCACTTGTGACTTGCATCTCTTCTGACTGTATACCATTTACCACCACTCTCTGTTTTCTGCCAGTCAACCAGTTTGCCACCAGTTGACCAACTTCTGACCCACCCGAGCCTACCCAGCTTATTTATCAATCTTCTATGTGGAACAGTATCAAAAGCTTTGCTGAAGTCAAGGTAGGCGACATCAACTTTTCCCTTGGTCCACCACTCTGGTTACCCAGTCAAAGAAATCTATGAGATTAGTTTGACAGGACCTTCCTTTTGTAAACCCATGCTGTCTTGGATCCTGTGCCCTATGGATTCCAGGTGTTGAACTATCCTTTCCTTAAGGAGTGCCTCCATAATCTTGCCTACTACTGAGGTAAGACTGACTGGTCTGTAGTTCCCTGCCTCCTCCCTGCTACCACTCTTGTGGAGCAGGATCACATGAGCCCTTCTCCAGTCTTCTGGGACCTCTCCTGTGCTCAGAGACTCACTAAACAGTTCTGCTAATGGCTCTGCTAGTTCCACCTTTAGCTCCTTAAGTACCCTGGGATGTATGCCATCAGGTCCCATTGCCTTATCCACCCTGAGCTTAGCAAGCTCTTGTAGGACCCTTTCTTTTGTGAAGGGAGTAGTGCTCACCTCCCTCCCCCAGTTTCCATGATGCTGAGCTGTGGGTCCTGCCCTACCTTCTCTTCAGTAAATACCGAGCAAAAGTATCTATTTAGGATAGATGCCTTTACAGGGTCCTCCTTCTCACATGCTCCCTTTTCTCCATTAAGCTTAGCAATATCCCCTCTGGACTTTCTCCTTTCACGAATGTATCTATAGAAAGTCTTGTCACCTTCTTTTACTGTTTGTGCTAGTGTTTCCTGAGTTTGGGAATTTGCCTGCCTTACTGCCTTCCCTGCTTCCCTTAGGGCAGTTTGGTATGCCTCCCTATCTTCATCCTGCTGTGTTCCCTTATATTTCCTGAAGGTCAGCCTTTTGACTCTGACCTTTTCTGCTACTGTATTTGAGAACCAAAGTGGTTTCCTTCTTCTTTTGCACTTCCTTTTCTGTCTAACTCAATGGGATGTTGCTTCAAGTATTGCATCCTTAATGCTTGCCCACTTTGCCTGTACCCCTCACCTGTGTTTCTTTTGCCAGGGCTAGCTTAACTCTGTTGGCCATCTTATCAAAGTCAGCTCCTCTGAAGTCCCATATTTTTGCCTTGGAATGGGATGAGTTAGATGTAGTAGCCAAATTGAACCATACCATGTGATGGTCACTGGCCCCCAGGTGACCTTCTACCTGGAGATCTGTGATCCCTTCCCTGCTAGTCAGTACTGCAAAAAAAAAAAAAACTCTCTGGTAAAAGAGTCTGCCTGGAAGAAAATATCCAGTTGTTGAGTGTTCATATTTAATTGAAGTTAAACACAAAGTTTTGTCTTTAATTAATTTCTACCACATTATCAAAGACAACATACACCAACATATTCACAGTAGCTGGTAAAGGGTCAGCAAAATGTATTTCAGCTCTCAAATTGCCAGAGTGGATTAGTGAATAATGGTCACCACAACCTTGGTCAGGGCTTAGATCAAAAGCAAATAATGTGTACCCCTGACAAAAATCTATATGGTCTATCAGCAATGGGCTATCTTTCATATGTTTTCCACTGGCGTAGACCAGGTTGATATATTCTCTGACAGCATTACCATCTGTAAAGTTAGATTGCAGTGGTTCAGCAGGAACTTGTTCGCCATCCACATACAAGGCTATAAAGTTAATGTTAAATCTCTAAAATTGAATGGATTTTTATTGTACACACCTCTGAAATCATCATTATCAACAAACCCTGTCACCAACAATTTTGGTACCTGCCCCAGAAACAGACTATCCTGGTTATACACATGGCTTCCCCCAGATATACTAAACACTTTCATGCTAACACAATCAATAGGGTACTTTGCATTAGCAGCTTGTAAAGCCTGAGCATGGACAAAACATACAGCTGGTGAAATTTTTACCCTTTTTACATAAATAGATGCCAATTTAATTTGTAGTTTATAATCTTCATCTGCATCACCACTAATTAAACAAAATTCGTTCTTGTTACAAACAAGTTTAATTTTAACATCTATGTCATCCAGGAGCAGCTTTTCTGGGAAGAAGAGGTCTGTATGAATCGATCCAAGCAGTTCTACACTGCAACTCTCTGCTGTAAAAGTTGCACGCTTTTTAAAACCCTCATTGGGACCATTAAGAGTGGTGTTCTCATGCTGCCCTGGTGTGTCCTTATAAAATAATCCAGATGAAAATTGTGTAGACAGGGTGTCATCACTGTAATTAAGCAGTGACTCGATAACTGCTCTGTAGGGGTAGCAGTTATTACTCTGGCTAATCAGCCGGTCACCCACCACTATATCCACCTGGCTAAAGATGGTTGACAGGGGGCAGTTAATTAAACTTACTCTAGCTACATCATCAATGTTACTACCATAAGCCTTAGTGATTTGCACAAAAAGTATAACAAGGTGTTGTTCAGGTCGATGTAATCTTCACTGTTATCAGCCACATAAAATTCCAAGAGTGCATTATCACTTATAGCTGACAAGGGTGGGATTTTAACATACAGGTTTTTCTCTATATTGGTTTGGGTTGGTGGTAACATGAAAATGTCTAATTCTGACTTTCCACATTCTTGAGACATGGAGTGTACCAGAGCTATGGCTTAAAATAAGTCTCTTTGACTATTAGCTTTACAAGGTTTTCTCTTTTTGCGCTTATGTATCACAACTGTTCTTTTCCTTTGAACAGGCCACCTTTTAATAACACTTTCGCAGGCCCCCAGTAGGACCATTCTCCTCTTCTTATTGGGTCTCTTGTAACCAACAATTCCTGCCCCATCTTGTTGTTGTCCCGGATCTGGAGTCGTGAAGGAACTCACAATGTTTCCCACGACATCATTTACAATATTTTTAGCAGCTGTTTTAAGGTGTGGTTTTACTGTCTGGAAGCCTTTTTGTAATAGTGGTACAGCTTTTCTAAATAAAGTTCTAAATATACCGCTTATACCAGCACCATACATAACAGGGGCACCATGAAAACCAGATAAGCCATGACCGGCTTGTGCTTTATAATAGGCTACATAAAGGTTTGGGTCACTGGACAACTTTTGTGACATGGTTGTCATTCAGAAGGCTCCTTTAACAGGTCAGAAATGAAGCTTCACACTCACCTTGTCAAATAAGAATAACACATTTTTGTCTTGATCATTCTTTAGCACAATAGTTATGGTGTCAAACTGTTGTTTGCTGATTGGTATATAATCCCGTTTTATCATAGCAGATGGTTATGATTGCATTATTCTTACCAGTATTTCCACACACTGGAGTAGGGGCACGTGACTATCACCGAATCTTTGGTATTCAACAATGTCTGTATACACATACAGTGTGTAAAACCCCCATTGATGTCAGCATAACATGGTCCTATGCTTGCTTTTAGTTGTGGTATACCATGTGGTACCCCCAAAATATGAGCCAGATTATGGCGAGCAATAAATGCTCTGCCTCTAATGTTGTTGAATTTTGTTTTCCATTCCCGACTGTCATATTCTACAAACATGCCTAGTTGTACCTGCTCCAGGGCCTCATTGATGGCTGCCGTGACATCACCAACATTGTGATAATAACCTCTGAGAACTGATAATGCTAGTAATGGCTTAGAAGTTTCACCTGCTTGAAATCTCCCATCTTGTTGTGTAATATTGTCCCAAGTCCTTGGGTATTGTATTTCTGATAAGCCGACTTCCCACACCCCTACTAAATTGATAGGTTTTGCCAGTTTCATAGTATATTCTGAAATAGTATTTTTGGGAAACATTTCAAAAGATGCATTGCTGGGCAATGTAACGTAAAACCCATTCTCAGACATTGTTTTACCAATAATGTTTTCTCTCAACTGATGTCATGCAAAACATAGGAGCACCCTTATAATTCTACATTTTTCAGCTGTTTGAATTCTACCCAGCTGTTAAATTTTGATGGCCAGCCTAGCCATTTAACTAAAACCAGTTTTTTTTTCCCTTGTCTTTTCTGTGACACTGTTTTCTCAACCCTGTATACATGGTTTGCAGTGTCTTCGACTTTTACCAGTTCTTGCCCATAAAAAGCACCTCTTATTTATTCTCCCGCATAATCTTTTAATTTGTAAATGGGTACAGGCTTAGGTATACATTCAGAAATAATAAATATCTCGCTTGTAAAGTTTTGCTCATAACCTTTTTCAAATGTTTTCTTAACTCTAGAAACCCGTACATGATCACCCACATGAAATTTAAAAGGCCTTTTCATGCTGAGTATAAGATCACCATATAGAATTTTCCAGACATGTAAAGAATTTGCTGCTGTCACATCGTTGGGCCTTATTTTGATGGACCGGTGATAGCTATGATTATAGGCCATTGTTAAAGCTTGTAATACATCTATGTACCTGTATGTGTTAAATGATGTAAAATATCTCCACATTTTTGTTTTAAATGTATGGTTAAATCTTTCCACAATACAAGCCTTAACATCATTTGATGTCGTAAAATGGTGAATGTTTTGTTCTTGGAAAAATAATTGAAAATAAGCATTAACAAATTCAGCCCCTTCATTTGTTTATAATATTTTAGGCTTGCGGCCCTCTCTGAGTATCATTTTAAAAGCCTTGTCACACAGCTTCCAGGCTTTTTGTTTTTTTTAGCACTTTGGCCCATGCATATTTTGATAGGACATCAGTAACTGTTAGAATAAACCAGAAGCCATCATTGTCTTTGGAAAGACTAGACATATCAACCAAATCAGCCAGCCATTTGTGCATCAATGTTGTTAACAACCACTCTGTTTTTACGAAATTGTTTCCTCACAGGTTTGTGCATAGTGTATATATATCTTGTAAAGACAGCCACTGTGTTACCTGAGTGTGAGTAATTCTTTTTCCCTGTTTTGTGGCAGCACCATGTAGTCTCTGAACACCTCCTACGCTACCAGGTGTATGAGGGTCATAATATGTTTTTTTCAATAATTTGTTAACCATGACTGTTGTTTAATAATATGGCTGCGACACAGGTGTTTTCTTCAGATGTGAAAATTTCCATCATAATACTCTTTTCAGGAGGCACTTGAATTGCTGTCATGGCCACATCAAACTTTTCATCAGGGCATTTTTCAACATCTGGTTCTTCCCACTGTTCATCCATATTAACACACTTATGATTATCATGCAAACCAAGTCTCAGGAATGATTCGATCAATTCAGTCATACCATAATCCTCTAGTGTGGCACTAGCAGATTTTGCAGAACAACATTGGCTAGGTTCATCCATTTTGCTGTTTTCCTCAGGCAAGCCACACACACACACAGGAGCAAAACATAAACCAAAACACTATGCATAGCAGTAAATGTTTTTATCAGCATCAAGTCTACTTTAAACTGCTCTGACATGTCCTGGGCAAGCCTAAACATGCCAACCTTCACTCCACCCATAGCAACATCACAATATGGGGGGGGGCTGCATCATATCCGGTACACAAAGGTGAGAAAAGGGGGGTGGGGTGCATCATATCAGGCACACATGGAAGGGGAAGGATGTTGTATAATTTCTGGCACACACCAGAAGCAAAAGGGTGGGACATTATGTCATATCCAGCAATCAATCATACATCATTTCTGGTAATCAAATTTTGACAGTTAGTATACACGTAGACTACTACCATTGTCTAACTTTAAATAAATCACTTTGTAAAGCCACACAGTTCTGTTTACTTTCTTGCAACAGCATTTATAATAATTCCACCTGACTTGTAAGTCTACCACACTCAAACAATTTACTCTCTAACATTATTTCTAGCTGGTTTATCGTTTTATTTGTACTTTTAATCAAAGTCAGCTGTGTTAGAGTATAAATTATTGTCTCAGTGTTAAGCATGTTTGCGTTTACAGTTAAGATTGTCATAGCTATGCAGTAGTGATTACCAACTTTAACAACAACGATTAGTATTTTTTTAATAACAGTTAAGTAGCAATGCTTATATAACACAATTTAAAACAAAGAACTTAATCTTTACTTATGATGCTTCATAAGTCTTTTTCTTGCAGCTTGTACTGTTAGATATTCTATCTTGCTCACATTCAGGCCTTAGCTCCCTTTTTCTTGTTTAAGGTAACTTCAAGCTTAGAAAAAAGCAAAATAAATATTATTTCTGCAGTTCAGTAAGTTTGCAAATAATAATAACAATAATAATATTTACTTCTCATACACTCTAAGTGTGATCTATTATTCACTATCAATTATTCACGTGGACCAGCCCCCAAATTATGTCATAACAATAGGTTATAATATCACTTTTTATATTTGTATGTACATCATACCTTATCACATAAATTTTGTAATTCCCATAAATAATTACAAAATTCAAATATGATATTACCTCTATTTTCCAGGTTCCAGATAATGGTGAAAAACATTTCTGCCACACTTAGAAATATGAAAAAGAAACTTTATTAACACCTATACATAAAATTTTAAATATTCCTAAACATCATAAATATACCTTGTAAACATAACAAAACCATAAACATAAACAACAAAGGTTTCTGAAAATCAAATGAACAAAACAAAGAAATAAAACAAAAGCAAAACGAAACAGTTTTCAGAAAATAAAGAACACAACTAAGAAATTAGCAAGGTTCAACACAATACAGTAAATGGTATTGGCTATATGTGTTCAGCATGCTTTGTATTTAGCATGACCTTCTTGTATAAGAACTTGTAAACTCATTACATTAGTGTCCCAGATTATACTTTTGTATAAAACTTGCTTTGATTCTTTATAGCATGCAAATTGTATTTCTTTTTGTTTAAACTCAAGCTTATCTTATATACCCAAGATTTTGTAATTAAAAGTTAAGTTCACTATCTTACCTGTGTTACCTCCCCAGATAAGTCAAATTAAAATATTAATTAAAATAATTAACATAATTAAAATAATACATTTCTGGTTAATTGTAAAGGTAAGTCTTCCTTTTCTTTACCTTTAAAAATCTTGGTGAGAATTGCTTTTTCTGGATGATAAGAGTTCCTTAGCAGCTGACTTGGCTGTAGTACTGGTATTTTTCCTTGAACCCAGGACTTTTGGATTCCTCTGGCATCAGTTCAGCAGTGCAGACATCACAAATCATTAAAAAGTCACTTAGCAGGATTTTGGCAGAAATATTAGACAATAAGACACCACAATTCTAGGCACAACAGTTTGCAGAAAAGGCTTTCCATGTGGACAGCAGAGTTCCTCCTTTGGTAACTGGATTTTATGACTATTTCTGTTTTTCAATTCATTTCCACTTGAATCCAGGATGTGAAACTCCTCTGCAATCAAACAGCACTATAGGCTTTGCCTTGGCTGATGAAATTAACCAGGTAGTCTCTGTCCTTGTCTGGCTTCAGCAGAAGTTTCAAAACATGGCTCTAATCAGGATTTCCAGTAATTAAAACACAGGCCTTACTTTATCCAATATTGGAAAAAAGTCCTTTTCGTAACAACTTCTTGTAGCTGGACTTTCTTGTAACTTTATGTTGGCTTTTAAGCTTGTCCTTTGCACCCCTGGTGGTCACATCAATAGCTTAACCAAGAACTGGTCCCAGACCCTCGAGTCAGGTGTGGTCTCAGGTTTTCGGCGTAGCAAAAGTCTTTAAAACAACAGCATTTCTCAGCCCAACTAACATAGGTCCTCACACATCAAAGAATCAAGCAGTTTTGGGTTGGACCTGGCAGAATTTGCATATATGTTTCCAGCTCAGTGTGACACCATCACCAGATCTGATTGGTTTGTATCAACAATGGAGCTGTGGTTCTATGCCCCACCCCCAGATCCATTTTTTTAGAAATGATCTCTGCTTAGGACAAATTTTTTTGTATACAACAATTTTTCCCTCTTGCATCTAGAGGCATCTTTACACAAACTTGAAACTTATATTTTTAGGTTTGGCTTGAATCCTGGATTACTCAGATACCTAACATGATAGGGTTAACTTTAATATAAGGTCCACAGACTATAAAATGTTTTATAAAACTTATTTTATAGATATCTTAAAAATGTCCACATATTCTTGAATTACATTTCTGGCAGTCCAAGAGGACATGTCTCTTTCTTACAGTATATGTTACTTTCACACAGTCTATAAGATTGAAAAACTTCCCTCTGAAAGTGATTCTCTTTGTTTGAGCTTGATGAGGCATGATCATGCTGCTCATTGAAGAAACGTTGGAAGCAGGCAACAGCTCTCTGCTTTCAGGCACTTAATTAAGAGACATGTGTCTAGAAAGGTCATGAGGTCAGTTTTCTTTTAAGACTAAATAAGTCAGTTTTGATGCCACAGTGTTTTGTCAATAGCAAGGATTACAAGGATGCTGCATTTATAAAATTTGGATAAATATGCAGTTGAAATCTCTCCTACAACTTTTGAAAGTTCCAGATTAGCAGTATGTTGCATTTTTAAGTTGTAGGTAGAAGTCTTTTCATCTTTATGGAAGTCTATAAGGATTTTGAAAAGGTACCTCGAGTATAGCAAGCTATATCAGACATAGGCTGGCACAGAAAAACAAGTCATCCATCATCTGTCAGGTCCTTAGCAACTATTTCTTCAGTTATGGCTTTCAGGAAGTGAAACTCATCTTCCTTATATGGAATGCTGTATTCTCTTCTTAGTCAGACAAAGTGCATTCAAGATTAGAAGCAGAATCTTTTTTTTTCCCAAACTTTCGAAGGCAGCATCTTCCCTTTACAGTGTTCAAGGCTCAAGCAATGTTTTTCTTTTTGCAGTCAAAAACTCATGTAGGTATTCATTTTAACAAGAAGTCTTTTAGTATACCTCCTCAATAATTAAGCCCTTATAAAAAATCTAAAATAATGTAAATAATAATATGATAAAAATATTATAATGTAACATATTTTAATCAACTTCTTTTTGTTCCCACAAGGTGAGTGCCTTTCAGCAGTTGTTGCCTTCTTCCTTCCTTTGGGGTGGGCCTCCTTTGCTGGGAACCTCCTTTAGCTGCAGAGATCAGCTCATGGCACCCCCACGGCTTTCCCATTAGAGGGACAGAGTGAGAGCCCTTCCTCTAAACATCTTCTCCCTGAATTTGGTCACTAAACTGCAGTAGCTGAGCCATCACTAATTTATCCCAAGTCTGGAGAGAAGGCAACCAAGGCCTTGGATCCCCAGAGATTCCCACTCATATGGGGTGTTTCCTCTGCTCCGTGCCAAAAGTCATACATTTAGGTAGTCTCTGCAACAGGTGTTACGTAATGTAGTTCATTTTTATTAGTATAACGTTTACCCAAGTAAGTTTGTGCTGTGAGTTGGGGCTGGATGGTGGCCCTCCTTCCATTGCCATTTCCTTTCTCATTATGGAAATCATGCATCTTCTGCTATCAGTTCCAATATCTATCAGTCATTGCTCAGTTCAGTCTCTGTCTGTTGCCAGTAATCACCATTTGCTGTCAATCTATTCTCATACAGGCTCTGTGGTCATTACTCGCTGCTCAGTCTTTTTGGGAGCTCCTTCCTAAGATACATTTAGCCTAAAGGAATTACTGTATAGAAGGTTATTTTCACTATCCATTTATTTTTGCTATATTCACTATTGCTGACAATCAGTGAAAATAAAGGAATAGTGAAAAATAATGGACAGTTGATTTTCAGTAGTAGTACTGTATTGAAGAGTAAGTTGTCCACGCTAATTCTATCGATGTGAATATGTATAGAAGGTTGGCTCCCACTAAATATAATGGACACTAATTCAACCTGCTATACAATATGTTCCCTCAGCAGCTCTAGGGGTGGAACCCTCGTCAAGAAGGTTCCTTTACCTTCACAGTACCCATAAAGGGTGGTAGTTCCCCATGGAAAAGAGAGTGTGAATGGCCAAACTATTCACCCATGACAATCAACAACACATTCTTTGAAATACCTTCAGACTATCAACAACGTTGCATAAGCATAACTCCTCACTAAGTTGCGTAAGCCCATTGAATTCAAAGGCTATGCCTGCATTTCTCTTGGTGGGAGCAACCAGTCACACCCCCTAATTGAGCAATTTAAGTCAGCTCCTTCCAGTCTCACTCAGAAGCACTGTTTCTTTGCTCCACTATCCTCCCCCTCTCCTCCAGTGGCACACCTCTCTCCTCTGGACTCCTTCTTAGGGTACCTTTAGCCTAAAGGAATTATATTCCTGCAGCATCTCTGGGGTGCAACTCTCCTCAAGAGGACTCCTTTGCCTTCATGGTACCCTGACAGAATAGTAGTTCCCTGTGGTACAGAGAGTGCAAAAGGCCAAAGTATTCAACCATGAAAATCAACAACACATTCATTTAAATACCTTCAGACTATTAACAAAGTTACACAAGCATAACTCCTCATTATGTTGTGTAAACCCATTGAATTCACTTTATCCTTGGAACACCTGTACCACTCCAACATCAGTCTTATCAGATCCACTGCCAGTTCCTGACACCATTCACTCTAACATTCCCCCTACTCATATCAATTCTCTTCCTGCATCTGCCACTTGAAGCAGGAGCTTTTAACAAGCAAGATAATGTCTAATAAGGGACAGGGGCCAGGGTACATCTCAGTCAATCAGGATGCAGGAAATTCTCTATCGATTTCCTAAATAGATAAAATTGATGGTTATAAGAGGTGGGTATATGGTGTAGTAACTGATAGGGTTTTCTATTTTTGTATTTAATTTTTTTTTTATTATGGAGGAGAACATTTTGGAATACATGATATCATTGAGCTTTGAGGTGCAGAATTATAAACAGATTGACTTCATTCACTATAGCCATAACTATATTCACTTAATAATCTAGGGCTGCACTCAGCCAGAGGGAGGCCGAACAATAGCCACCATACTGAAGAGTATCTGAAGATGCCTACTTATGCCAGATTTTAATATAATTAGCATTTTAGTAGGAGAATGCAGGATATGAAGCACTATGAAAAAGCATATGCAAATAGTTAAAGGAACTGTTGGTTCAGTTTCCACCAGAAAGCCTGAAGCTATAGGCAATACCGAAAGATGTGGGCATGGTCTGCCTCAGAAACTCCACATTTCTACCAGCAGTTGCTGTATGTCTGCCCCATGTGGATCTATGTGATAATGGTGATCGCTGATGGGAGATCGCCATTAGGGCGACTGCACTTCACCGAAAAAATATTTCAGCAATGTACTCCCCGGCAAAGGCAAAACTGCACCGGGGGTTGGGATTTATGTTCTAAGAAAGAGAGAGAGAGAGCTCACAGTGCCTCCACCCCTAAGCTTAACTGTCACAGGGGGAAATAGGAATACCCTCCTTGTGTTCTACCAGAGTGCTCGCTGAGTTCACAACTGAACACCCGCCATGAGGTTCCAGGGCTTCCTTTCTCTAATCTGGGTACGGATACAGTACAGTCTCAAGTCTGTAGCCAGGTGAGAACTCTCCTCAGTTGCTGTACTGAGGGGAGAAGACCCAGGCATTGTGAGCTCTTCGGGATTTGCTTTCATAACCCTGATTTTGTCCTCTCCCACGGGGTGTGCAGCAACTAGTTCCCCCTTACAGACTCCTCCTGAGACCTGTGTATCTCCGCTATGAAAAGGTACCCAGACTTCCCTTTTTAGGATCCTAGTCTTGGTAGTGAATGGTGGCACTTTAGCAACTACAGATTGGTCTCAGAATTGAATAAACCTTTTTTTTACCTCTATACACATGTAACTCACTCACAGGCAGTTTTAAAAACAAAATGCTTTTACTAAAATCTTAATGACTATCATACAAACTTTACAAACAAAAGATTTAGGAATGTGGTTACAGAATAACAAAAATAAAGGTGGAAATATAAAAAAAAACTGTAAACTTTTAGCTGTCTAGTTTTAACCTGGTTTGTGGGTGATAGAAGTCCAGAGAATAAATAGGTTTGCAAAAGTTTCAGTCCTTCTGTAGCATTTACTGGTTCTTTAGTCTGGCTTGGTGTGTGACAGAAAGAGTGTCCCATGAAAAGTGTGCCATATGCCCTGCTCTGAAGGCTTTAAATACTCTGGATTTAGGCAGTGTATAGCCTTTCATTTTTTGCATTCTTTATGTGCCCAGCCCCTCTAATCCTCCCACCAGAGGTCAGCCTGTACCTGGCTGCACCCCTCCATGCCTAGGTTTACCCACCTGGGTGAGGCCACCGGGTGGGCTCCCCCCCAGCAGTCATTGTAGGCTAGCACCGGCTTACCTCCAAGGTTGGAGCCATGGGAGAAGGACCCCCCAGTGGACATCTAAGGCTGTGAGGATGGCAGTAGGGCAGGGGCATCATGCCAGGGGCTGGCAGTTTATGTATACGTGCTGATGCCCTGGGGCAGGAACATGTGATGATGACCAGCGTCCACCCCCCTACATTCTGGCACCTGCTGTGTAATACCCCCAGCCTCCACCAGGGGGTCAACAAAGAGCAGGACACACTTCCCCCTCCCCCTGGAGAAAGAGAGCAGTCCTGAGGATGCTCAATCCTTCTGCCCCGGCCAGCCCTCTGACTCCCGGGTCCATTCCCAAACCCAGGTCATCAGCATTTCCAAGTAGAATTCCAATCGCTGCACCCATGGGCCAGCTCAGTCTGTAGCCTTATCTTTTTAGGTCAGTAGGGGTCTCTTGCTCTGTCCAAGATTTTTAAGTGAACCATATTATTGATTAGTTAGATTCTCTTACAGTTCCAAAATCCTTTGATCTTTCCTCATCCTTCCTGCCACTTCATAAAAATGACAGTTCCATGAAATCTAAAGTACTTCTCCTTTGAAGTGTAAGTTTGTGATAGGAGAAGGTGATTTTCTCCAAAACTGAGATTTTATTGCAGCTGGTTCCCTATAATTAGCTAACCAGGGACATTCCATTCCTGTCATTTTACAATACCCTGCCTTTGAGATGTAATTTTCAGCTTCCTGGCAAGTAAGCCTTTCTCAGATCACAGGATACCAATTTTCTATGCGTGTAACCCTTTAAAAAAAAATATAGGCATCTTTTGGCAACCCTTAGTTCTGGCCTGTGTGGAACTTTGAAACATAACCAAGTTCATCTGCATGTAACCCTTTTTAAAGCATAAACAGAAAAAAATATACAAAAACAATATTGTCTGCAGTATTCCACCAGCTGACAAACTCACCACAGGGTGCAGGTATCTAGATTGGGCCTTGTGTCCACAATCAAGGTCCCAGTGTTGGCAACACCCCACCCCCAACCCACCACATTTTTGATAGCATTAGGCTCCTCATGTTTGCAAGTCCACAACCTGGACTATGTTGAATTTAAAAATATTTTTCTTTCCCTTTTGTGTTTTGCTGCCTGTTTTCTGGTACCTCCCCCCAAGCAGGCAGCATGAGGGAAGCACAGGCCACATGCTGGGATTGCTGTCTCTGCCTGTCACGTGGGCATTTTTCTTTTTTTTCATATACACTTTTTCTACTCTTCCTTGGAGTGGGCAGGTGACTCCAGCACCTCCCTTGGAGGGGACTCTTCTCTCCGGCCAGACTTCCTCACACCATCCCACCCAGCCATCCCCTATGGGTCACCCCCATGACAGGGCTGGTGGCGAGGGGCACTGGCCTCCCCCAACCCCCAGAAGCCAACATCCATATTGCCGGGGGAACGGCATGGATGCAACCAGCCATCATGGAGCCTGCCAGCTCTGCCTTTTCCTCCAGTTTTATTCCCATGGCCCACGAACATATGAACATACAAATTTGCCAGCAGATAAAGGCCTTCTGGTCTATTGAGTCTGCTTGAGTATGCAGCTAGCAACCCTTTGCAATGCAGCTACCCCTCCCTGCCCTCCCCTGACCCTCCCTCTTACCCAATCCCATCCCCTTTTGAAGCAGTCCACTGTTCTACAGGATACCACTTCTGCGGCAATGTGTTCCACCCAGACACCACTCTCTCTCTCCATAAAAAAGTGTCTTCTCATTTCCCTCCTGAACCTTCCCCCCCTCCGATCTGAGATCGTGACCTTAAGTGTCCCTACCCCCCCTTAACTTGAATGGTCCCTCTGTACCTGTCTTGTTTTTTCTCTTTATGTACTTGAAGGTTTCAATCATATTCCCTCTGTCTTTCCTCTCCTCCAGTGAGTACATGTTCAACTCCCTCAGCCTGCTCACATAGGGTATGTCCCCTAGTCCCTGGATCATCTTTGCTGCCCTGCGCTGCACCCTCTCCAGTACCTTAATGTCCCTCTTCAGGTATGGGTGCCAGTACTGCATGCAGTACTACAGGTGTGGCCTAACCAGTGACCTATTCAATGGCAGGATCGTCTCCCCTTCCCTTCAAGAAATACCCCTGGCAATACAATACAACCCAGCATTTTGTTGGCCTTTGCAGCTGCCTTCCTGCATTGTGCTGAGTTGTTCACTGAGCCCATTATAATCACCCCCAGATCCTTCTCCTCCTCCTCTGTCATGGCTAGCTGACTCCCCCAGCTGGTAGCTCCTTCTTGTTTTTTTTTTTTGCCCTGAAATGTAGCACCTTGCACTTTTTGGAATTGAACCCCAACTGCCGGTATCTGACTAGGTCTCCAGTTTTGACAGATCATCCTGCAACCCATGCCACCCTCCTAGGTCATCCACTTCTGCTCCCATCTTGGTGTCATCTACAAACAAGCTGATCTTGCTCTTGATGCCCATTGAGATGTCTGATATGAACAACCCAAACACTGGTCCCAGTACCGAACCCTGCAGTACTCTGCTTGTCACTGCCTTCAGAGATGAGAGCTCCCTTCCCACCACCACCCTCTGCTGCCTTTCCTGTAACCAGTTTACTACCCATCCCACCATTTTTGCCCCTGAAGCTGTATCTGCCAGCTTACTACCCAGACTCCCATGCAGCACCAAGTTGAATGCCTTACTGAAGTCCAGAAACAAGACATTCACTGCATGGCCCTTGCTCAACTGTCTAGTTACCCAGTCATGGTAATCCACCAGGTTGGTCTGACAGGATCTGTCCATGACAAACCCATGCTGCCTAATGTCCTGCAACTCATTGGTCTCCAGAAGAGACACCAGCCTCTCCTTCAGGATTGTATCCATCAGTTTTCCTATGATGGATGTGAGGCTTACCAGCCTCTAGTTTCCTGGTTCATCTTTGGGATCGCTCTTATGTAAGGGTACCATGTGAGCCCTCCTCCAGGTACACTTACTGAGACCAGGGAGGCATTGAACAGGTCTGCCAAAGGCCCTGCCAGAATTTCTGCCAGCTCTCTCAGTATCCTAGGGTGAATGCCATCTGGCCCTGGCACCTTGTCCACCCTCAGTGCCCTCAGGCCCTCCAGTACCCTGCCCTCTGTGATTCCCCCATCTGTCACCTTCTCCCCCGAGCCTGACCTCCCCCCCCGGTAGTGCCCCTCCTTTCTCCTTAGCAAACACTGAGCAGAAGTATTCATTAAGTGCTTCTGCCTGCTCTGACCCTGTTTCCACCCACCCCTCTTAATCCTTACCATTTTGATCCTACAACTCCTTTTCTCCCTGATGTACCTGAAGAATTCCTTCTCCCCTTTCTTGATGCCTTGTGCCAGCCTGAGCTCCTTAGATGCCTTGGCTGCCCTTATTGCCTTCGTTACCTCTTTCAATTCCTTCAGGTAATCCTCTCTGTCTGCCTCTCTCTCTGTTTTTTTGAACTTTCTAAAGGCAGCTGTTTTATTTCTTACTGTCTCCATGACCCCTTGCTCAACCAACTGGGTTTCTTGGCCCTAGCTCTCTTACTCTGGACCTTGATTCAGGTTTTGGTTACCTCCTCAATCCCCAGTTTTATGACCTCCCACCTCTTGTTAGTGTCCATATTAGTTTAGATTCTGGCTAGATGCCCTTTAACAACTTCCTCCATCCTCCTGAAGTCCAACATTCTTGTACCTGTTTCTACTTCCTCTTTACCCATTTTCAACGTGAACCACATTGAGTGGTGGTCCCTGCCAGTGATTCTTCCACCCCCAGCTCCCTCACAAACTCCCTATTTGCCAGCATGAGGTCTAGGGTGTTCCCTAACCTGGTTGACCCACTGACCATTTGCATTAGGAAGCTACCTGGAACACATCCAGAAGTATCTTCTCCCTTCTATTTGTCATGGCTGGGGTACTCCAGTCCACTCCTGGCAGGTCGAAGTCCTCCACAATCACCGTGCTACCCTTTCTGCAGGCTCATCTGATCTGTCCTGCTAGTTCCCTGTCTAACTCCTCTGTCTGAGATGGTGGCCTGTACACTACTCCCATCCTGAGAGTCCTGTTCTTGGAATCCTGGATTTGCATCCATAATGATTCTGTACTACCCTCCTTCCCCTCCTCACAAGCACACTTCAGTCCTTCTCTCACATACAGTGCCACCCCCACCCTTCACATTTACCCTATCTCTGCACAATATCTTATACCCTGGTACTGCCAGGTCCCAGTCCTGGTAATGGGTGGCCCATGTTGCAGTGATGGCTGCCATGTCCACAAACATTCAATGGGTGGAGTGACTGACTCTTCCTCCACAGAGGCAGTCTTACACCCTGGACATGGGCCTTCCCCATTCTGGGCAGCGCACCTGTGCCAACATCCAGCCACCGCTGGGTGTCAGTCTATAGTGCGCTACACTGTCCCCCTTCCCCTGAGGAAGGAGAGCTGTCACCAGATGCTCAACCCTTTCCTCACCTCGGCCAACCCCCAAGTGACCCGAGTCCATTCCCAAACCCAGATCACTGGCATGGTGCAAGGTGTGGCATCCAGTGCCTCAACCCTCAGCACCACCAGGCTGGACCACATGGACATTTTTCAGTTCCTCAGATGTGTTAGTGGCTCATGCTCAGGGTTCACTAATGGAAACCTGAGCTCTGAAGGGAATGGTTAGTGCAATTATTGAGAGTTGAGGCCACTCTGCTGAGGAAGACATGTGCAGGACCAAGAGGCAGCAAGAGACAGGGACCAATTGACCACAGGCTTTCCTGAGGGGCTTAAGCAGGTCATGTTGGCTTCAGCTGTGCTTCTGTCCTCCAGTCAGAAGTCCCAGTACCACTGGTAGGTCCAGCATTGCAGCAATTGTCAGTGGAGAAGAGCAACCAGTGTGGGCTCTGCATAACCCCATTTGTTGTTTTCAGTTAAGTTTAAAATACAGTCCCTCACTGATGGCAAGCAGCAAGTCCAAGGAGAAGCAGCATGACAAGATAGGGAGAAGAGTGAGGACTGTAGGGCTTAGTATCATGGTCTCACCTCCAGGACCACTCCTGCATCTCCACAACCACATCCACCAATGAAAACACTTGTGAATGGCCTCCCATCTCAGCACCACATTCTGGGTTGAGGTGGCGAGTTGGTGGAGGCATCTAGAGCAGGTGCTGACCACTAGGAAGATTTTACTATTTAAAAAAAAAAAACCTTGGCTTTGCAAAGTGCCAGGTGGTGCAAAGGGGAAAGGTGCAAGACCACAAGGGGTGGTTGGACCCAGCTACAAGAAACTGCCAGGAGGGTGAAGTATCAGGCCTGAGGCTTTCTGTTTAAATAAATAGGAGGGAAGGGTCCAGGACCATAGGCCTTCACTTAATTTACAGGAGAGCTCCAAGAGGGTGGAGCAAAGGGCAGGGCAGCCCTGCAATAAAGGTAGAACTTCTCTAGACATATTTCTTCTGTTTCATTTTTACTAAGCATCTTGCACTGAGTGGTGACAAGCCAGTGGCTGAGGCCACATTGGTGGGCAGGAAATGTCCCACCTCTTGGACTGCCCACAGAGATAGCTAAGAGAGAGTCATGTGATGCAGCTGCCCGAGTAAGATGTGCTCCACTACAGCTCTGCTCACCCGAGCAATTTTTATACATAAAAACAACTTTTTTACCAATCTTTATCAACAGCGAGTAATTTTTGCACACTGTATACTCCTATGACATCTTCGAGACTACAGTTGGAATGGCTATGGAGGCAGAAATGGTTCTAGCGGTGCCCAGACATATTCCACCAGTAACGCCAGAGAATCAGGCCAAAAGAAACCGGATGAATCCTGCTAGCACAGCGCACACTCAATCCATGCCTGCATCGGTTTTGAGTACCCCTGAATCAATCCCTTTAAGTCTGGAAATGTTCCTCATGGAATTCCAACCCTTTAGGGATGAAGTACAATCCCTGGTCTGAAGTTAAAGTGATTTTTGAAGCTTTAGATGACACCGCCCGGTGAATGACGGATAATGAAGCAAGCATTTTCTCTATGGAGAAGTGGATCAAGAAATCAGAAACATCAGTAATCACAAATTGCCATACGCTAAAAAAGCTAGAGAACAAGATTGAAGACCTAGAGGGGAGAAGCCAAAGGAACAACTTAGTGATCATCGGGATTCCAGAAAAAGAGGAATCTGACTCTCTGTTGTTCATACAGAAGATCTTAAACAAAATTGCAGGGCCTTCTCCATTTGGGACAAACTACAGTACATCCTGGAGCATGCACATCAGGCCCTCAGACTCCTGCCTGCCCCATTAGCTCAACCTAGACCCCTAATTTGTTGTTTCCTCAATTACCAGGAAAAACAACATGTTTTACAAAAAATTAGAGAAGTCCAGGAAGTTTTTTGGGAAGGGGTTAAAATCAGGGTGACACAAGACCTACCAGCTTCAGTGCAACAGCGCTGTGCCCTCTTCCACCTGATCATCTCGAAGTGTATAGCCACCGGCATAAAGTTCAGAACGGTATACCCTGCCAAGCTCCAAGTACATCTGGATGATTTGTGGGCCTCCTGTGAAGAGCTTGATCCAGCTTTATCTCAGCTGAAACAAAAGTGACCCGCTCTATTTTCTAACCACTGAAGAAGTGGCATAGGTGAATCTGTTGGGGAAAGCTTTATTACCAAATAATAGCATCAGTCATTTTTATGGTTCTCTTTGGGATTAACAACCCGATTGTACTTGATTCAAGCAGGTACTGTTTACACATTATCTTTTTGGATCCTGGGTTGAGTTTTACATATTCAGTTCGGGTCTCGGCATAGACATCTGCCCTCAGATCTTGATGTCTGAGCCTTTGGTGTGACATTAACATTTCAGGTTTGGGACAATTTATTTTAATTTATGTTGTTTGTTTTTTATGGCGGATCAAAAGATAGGCAATCCTGTGCCTCCATAAGACGAGACCCAGCTTTGTACATTGAGGATAACACAGTACCACTAGCCTTTCTAGGCTTTGCACCATTTTGCCTAAAAACAGTTTCCCCTATAGAAATTTTGACTGCAAGAGGGACATTTCAGTTTCAGCAATTTGGTGGTATTGTGACTGTGTGAACCCCAGAGTTCCGTTATAATACTCCAGGATCTTGGAGACATTTTTTCTTAAGTTTTAATTTCATTCATTCCCAGGTGTTTCGATGAAAAACTTTGTCATGTACAAGGGGTTTCGTACATTGTTAAGATTTTACTTAGTTTATTATTTCCCTCTAGACCAGTATTTCCTCATAGCTGTATCCAATGGGAGACTTATTATTGTGATTGTAATTGTTTCATATCTCTTTCGCTTTTTCTATTCAGGTTTGGATATAGCCTAGCACTGTATTTTGCATTTATAAGATGGAGTTTTGATAACATAAATAAATAAATAACTGTAATCTTGCTAGGGTGGGTGGGGAGGGTGGATCCTCAGTAAGCTGACCACCATGGACGGTGCACTGGGAAGTTCTATTGTTTACATACCAGTCACTGAATTATTGGTTACCATTTGGAGTTTTTACAGTGCAAGTTCTGCTTGGGTTGTAGATTAGATCGGGAGGGTGGGGAAAAGGTTGCTTATAATAGTTAGTAACGGGGATAAAAGAAGGAGGGAGTTTATAGAAAATGTTCCTTCATAAAGTTTAATCTTGGGTAGGGAGGTCAAAGGATACACTTAACACTTCAGATTAGATGGTTATTCCACAGAAATTGCAAATTTAGAAGTTTTCTACCACAATTAAGATGGTATTATGACAAACTCATTTCAGTTTAGCACATAGAATGTTAAGGGTGCAAGACATCCTCTCAAGTGCATGTGCCTTTTAAAACAGCTCAATATTTTCTGTGGTGAAGTAATTTTTCTTCAGGAAACCCATCTCCTACAAGCAGAGGAGACACTCTTAAGACAGTAACAAGTGGGTCAAGTATTTGCTGCAGGGGACTTGAGGAATAGCAAAGAAGTTGCTATTCTTTAGGCCAGGTCCTTTCCATTTATATGTGAGCAATGTATCAGAGATAAAGGGGGTAGGTATGTTTTCGCTATTGGAAAGATCCAATCCACCACAATCTTGCTAGGTAGTGTTTTTACAGCCCTAATATTGATTCACCACCATTTTTCGTGGATTTAATCTCCAGATTATCACCCTTCCTTCATATCCCGATAATAATAGGGGGAGACTGGAATCTTCCATTTATTCTGTTATGGATAAGTCACCCAGCCCTATAACAAGGGGACTCTGTCCAGCACAGAGGGCTTACAGAGATCTAATAGACCACTTGGGCCTCTGTGATCCCTGGAGAACCCTGCATCCCACCGCCAACGAATTTACTTTTCACTCGAAGCTTCATGGCTCAGCATTGCGCCTTGATTATTTTTTGGATGAGCAAATCCCTGATCCAAGGTTTAATGAATAGCAGACTGGAACCAGCATAGGATCCGATCATTCCTTAGTGACCTGCCACCTCTCTTTGTCTCTCAACCTGTATGGTACTCTGAATGGCAAAATGAACTGTTAACCCTGTGTTGTACTGACTGCAAATGAACTGCTAAATCTGTAGTGTACTCTATCTTAAAAGAACTGTCTAACCCTACAACCTTGTGGATTACAAGTGGGACAGTCTACCCAGCTGGAGATGGGGGATAGTCAGGCCAGGCCCCTTCCACTGTTCATATTTGCTATGTCCCTAACCAATTAAGGCAGCGATGGAAGTCTGGGAGTCACCACTGGTTCATTGGTTAAGGATGCTGATGTGCATTCTGGTGGGATTATTTTTGCAGGAGTGACGAAAACTGCAAGACTGGGAGTAATGAAACCTTCAAGACTAGGAGTGATGAAAGCTGCATGACTAGGACTGGCAAATGCTCAAGAAACCCTGGATTACAAATCCTTGTGTGTGTGAAGTGACCCTGGTTGGCGATCTGCCACAACCTCCATACCAATGCCCAGAGGGTCCAGTTAAAGGAATCAGTCTTCTTCATTGATTAGCAGTCTGCCGCAACCTATCTACCAATATAGCAGCCTTGGAGTGCATTCAACCTAACGGTCTGTCACGACCTTTACAAGATATTGGAATTCTTCAAACCAGGGGATGAGAAATATCTTCTGGTTGTCCCCTCTTGGAAGTAAAGTTGTCTTGTTCTGCCTGCAAGGTCTTTCTTCTATCCATAATAGTGCATTTATTCCTATAAAGCCCATCTTGTGTGCACCCTCTTGGTTGTATTATCTGCAGGTCACCCTTCACAGCTGCAACAATGGTTAACCAGACTACTACTTGGGTTATAAAGTTTAGAGTTCTTTGTCAATGTCATAGAGCTTGAGAATTGTTTGCCATTGCCTTAGAGCCTTAGAATTTTATCAATTTCATAGAGCTCCACAAAAGCCACAGAGTTTATATCTTTGAAACCTGTTCAAGTACAGTAACCTTAGAGATTTCTGAATTCTTGCTATTGCTCACAAACTTAGCTGCCTATTACAATCCTTCAAGTGTTCATATTTGTGTGTATTCTGTCATGACACTTGCACTTCTCACTTTAATAAAAGTTTCCTGATCATATCTGAAGTCATGCCTGCCTCTTCTTGCAAGTCAGACAAACATTATGTCTGAGTGAGTTAGAACAAACCCATAGTCCCTTTGATGGCGGCAAAAAAGTGTGAGGCCAACGCATCACACAATCAAATGAACATTACATGAAAATGACTGTACTTGTGTACAAATGTCATTGTTACAGAAAATAATGCTCTGGCTACTCTCCTGCACTCAGATACGTGCCAGCCTTGAACATAGTATGGCTTCCAGGGCCTGCCCTGTAAGCTGGTGGTCTTGCTTAGCTTCTGAGAAGTCTGCACCTTGATGATGGGTCCCTTGGCTCAGGCACGGTTCTGCTCTGTGCTATTCAGCTGAGAATATCCTATGCTCTGAGGAAACATCAGCCATGCAGATTGACTTGGTGGCACCTTTTGATGTAGCATTTAAGACCTCAGCTACCAGAGGGTGGGGCCACTAAGCCCTTGGGGGCTCCTTTAGCTGTGTAGACCACATTAGCAGCACCTTCAAAAGCTATTCATCACTATGACTGCTGAAGGTTCACCTGGTCCCTACCTGCTTCCCTACCTCTGCCCCTCAAGGGTGAAGATCATACAGCTATCAAATTCTCTTCCACTCAAGGGCTCAAGTCCATGCCTTGCCCCTCAAGGGTTTAGCTTCTTCTTAGCTTTCATTTTGTTGAAGGCCCAGTGAGGGCCTTTCAGTAGCTATTGCTCTCCTCCTTCCCACCTAGGGGGTGGGCCTTTTCATGGGGAACCTCCTCTAGTGGCAGATATCAACTCACGACCAGATCATAGTGTTTCATTAGAGGGATACAGTGAGAGCGCTTCCTCAAAAATGTCTTCACATGACTTGGGTTTCTAAAGTACAGCAGCTGAGCCATTACTAATTCTATCCCTAGCCTGGAGGTACGGCAACTGAGATCTTGGATCCCCATAGGTTTCCTTCTATATAGGGGGTTTCCTCTCTGTGCCAAAGGTCACAAAAGTTAGATAGTCTCTGCAGGAGTTGGAGTCAGTTGGTGTCTCTCCATGTCTGGGTTTAGCTCTGATTATGTCACTCATCTCCATGAAGAAAACTGTGCTTGTTTGTCTTCCATTGTGCTTTTGGGACTTCTTCCCTAAGGTGCCCTTTACTCCTGGAACTGCATCCATACAACACCAGTGGGGTGGGGGTTGGAACCCTTCATCAGGGCTCCTCATCCTTGTAACACTCCAACAGATTGGTAGTCCCAATAGTAGGGACAGAGAGAGCGTAAGCCAAAGTCCAGAGTTGCAGTATATACTACTCAGTCTCAATCACTATACTCAAGATCCCCATGACCTGTTTATTTGTAGAGCTTTGCCCATAGTTTGGAGGGGCAAGGAGTTACCATGCCATGACCCCTACATGGGGTTAAAACTGTACATGTCAAAGCATCTTTCACTCAGATTTTCATTGATATGATCACAAGGTAGCATGTTCTCTCCATCCCCCCTTACCTTTGCCCTGTGTGGCTGCCTCTTGGTGTTCCTTTGTTTCTTATTTCCATCTGCAGCCTCTGCCACTCTTGTCTGCCTTCCATTGGTTTTCTGGATTGTGCTTGTGACACTCCAACAGGGTGGTAATCCCTGCAGCAGGGACAGAGAGAGTATAAGCCAAACCTCACAGTTGCACAAGCATTATGTACTACTCGGTCTGAATCATTCCTAAACACTCAAGAGCCGATGACCCTTTGAATTAAATCTTGCTGCAGTGGAGTTGTTTGTCAAAAGCTGATGGTGCTGCTTGTTAAGTAGTGTTGATGCTTGTTAAAAGTAGCTCCAACTCATGAAATGCAGCTACTGGTTAACAGCAAAAGAAAGCTGCAGTCAAAGTTAAACAGAAAACCGCATTTAAGCTGCCCAAAAAGCAGTAAAAATCTGTCATTATAAAGGTGTAATAAAACAAATGTAGACTGGAGTTATGGGCTATAGTGGAAAGCTACTGTCCTTTAAGTTGAAACAGTGACCTCCAGTGGCTATAATGCCTCCAACCTGTTCCTTTGAGCATTATAATGCAGTTTCAATCATTTTTTCACACTTGGGGGATCAGTGTCCCACTGTAAGTCTCAACTCTACTCTGTATTTGTAATATACAGTATATCAAGGGTATAGCTACACTGTAGCACAACTGTAATTAGGGTTGAGAAGCTACGTCCATGTTAAAGCCCTATATTTGCATATTAACACTGCAGCTCTCCTTAAACAAAGTAGCCTGCCATTTGACATGAGTGTTTCTGGGCTCAGGGTCTCAAGACCCTAAAATTTTTATAAAGATCAATTCAGCAGTTTCAAAGTTCTAGAAGTCTGAAAACCTGAAAAAGTATGTTTTTCTTTGCTCATGGAAAACAAAACAACTGCTGAGAGATGAAATCTGAAAAAGCTTTTAGCTTTCTTAGATGTTGGCCAAAGGTTTCACTTAGCTATCTGGCTTTTAAAAGAACATTTTTAGAATTCAGATTATTAACAAAATAAGACTTATGTGTTGCATATAAGCAGTTTCCTTCTTCATGATTTTTTCATAAGTTGTTTTTCAAGAAAATATGGTGTGCCATTTTTGTGACTCAATATAATTTTATCACTAAAACCTCCATTTTCTTGATTCTATGAACCCACACAAATGGAGGTAATGAGGTTCATCCCTCCTGCCTAATCCTGCCACCAACATAAAGTTTTTTGTTCCCCGATAGTCTAGTGGTCCTCCCTCCCACCTGACCCCAATGCCACTATGAATTAGTATGTCATGACCCACCAACCATGGAACATCTAATTCATAGCGGCTCTGGGACTAAAAGGCTCAACAGTTTAACTCCTATTATACCTCCTGCACCACAGCACTTCTAAAGTCCCTCCCCTCTTACCCCCCTTCCCCATCCTCCCACACCCAGCACTCAACCCCTCTGCACCAACCCTTCCTTCTCCTTTTCTGCTGTCTCCCCAGAGGAAACACTAACAGCCCTTCTCTCTCTTAATCCTTCTAAAGGCTCATCACTGTATGACCTTGACCCTAAACTCCTCTACCTTTCAGCTTCTGCTATAGCCTACTCTATCTCCTTAATCCTAAATCTCTCCTTCTCATCCTCAACTGTCCCTTCATCCTGGAAACATGCAGTGGTCCTCCCTCACCCAAAGGGTGGTGACCCCTCCTCACTTGCAAATTTTTGCCCAGTCTCCCTCCTCCCTGCCCTTGCTAAGCTCCAAGAACACCTGGTCCTCTCTCAACTAACCTCCTTCCTCGATGACTCTTCCTTTTTCACCCCCTTCCAATCTGACTTTTGGAGGAACCACTCCACTTCCACCTCCCTACTTAGGCTCACTTACGCCATCCTCATTGGGATGGATAATGGCCTCATTATCTCTGCCATCTTTGTTGATCTTGCCAAGGCTTTCAACACAGTCTCCTATGCCCTACATCTTGACTCCCTTATGACTGCTGGGTTGTTTACTTCTGCCCCAAACTGGTTTAGAGCTTACCTATCAGGCAGCATACAATCAGTCAAGATCCAGGATACCATCTCTCCACCCCTCCCTTTTTCCAAAGGAGTCCCACAGGGCTCGGTGCTTGGCCCCATTCTCTTCTCCATCTTCCTAAATGACTTGCCCTCAGTATGCTCCCCCCCTCCTCCTCCTCTATTCATATGTATGCCAACAACACCATTCTGTTCTCCTCTGGCAAATGCCCTGCCAATGTAGCAACCACCCTTCAGCATAACTTCCACCAGGCTTAGCTATGGTTTAAAAGACAAAGAACCTCTGTGCATAAACACTGAGGCAAGGGTTACCCCAAAGGGCATTTGGCTGGGAAGCCAAGTTTCAAGAAAATACAAAATCACACATGCCCCCACAATGCAAAGCACCATGGGCTGCATATGCAAATCACCACAGAATGTTATGCTGGTCCAACTTTAAGCAGAATTGCATGGTGCCGAAAGGCCTCTCACACAGTTTGCAAGGGGTGCTAACAGAAGACATAGACACGTGTTTCGTCCTACCAGGACTCATCAGTATGCCTCATCTGTTTGACACCCCAGTGGAATGGACCAGCTACCCCTAAGGCAGTGTGCCTGGGATATATTGTGGTGAACCCATTAAAATAAAAAACCATTTAAAAGACAAAGAACCTCTGTGCATAAACACTGAGGCAAGGGTTACCCCAAAGGGCATTTGGCTGGGAAGCCAAGTTTCAAGAAAATACAAAATCACACATGCCCCCACAATGCAAAGCACCATGGGCTGCATATGCAAATCACCACAGAATGTTATGCTGGTCCAACTTTAAGCAGAATTGCATGGTGCCGAAAGGCCTCTCACACAGTTTGCAAAGGGTGCAGTTTGCATATGCAGCCCATGGTGCTTTGCATTGTGGGGGCATGTGTAATTTTGTATTTTCTTGAAACTTGGCTTCCCAGCCAAATGCCCTTTGGAGTAACCCTTGCCTCAGTGTTTATGCACAGAGGTTCTTTGTCTTTTAAATGGTTTTTTATTTTAATGGGTTCACCACAATATATCCCAGGCACACTGCCTTAAGGGTAGCTGGTCCATTCCACTGGGGTGTCAAACAGATGAGGCATGCTGATGAGTCCTGGTAGGACGAAACACGTGTCTATGTCTTCTGTTAGCACCCTTTGCAAACTGTGTGAGAGGCCTTTCGGCACCATGCAATTCTGCTTAAAGTTGGACCAGCATAACATTCTGTGGTGATTTGCATATGCAGCCCATGGTGCTTTGCATTGTGGGGGCATGTGTGATTTTGTATTAGCTATGGTTTGCCTCACATCAGCTATTCCTAAATGCCAAAAAGACTGTCTCCATGACCTTAGACACTAGGCAGAAACTCTCTAGGCTCCACCATTTACCTTCTTTCCATACCCTTGATGAGACAATCCTAGAGGACATCTCCTCATTCAGATACCTTGGGGTTTGGTTGCAGCAACACCTCAACTTCTCTGGCCACATTGATACCATCCTGAAAAAAACTGCACCCCAAGCTTGGTGCCTTATTCAGGAACCATAGTTGTATCCCTCCTATGGTGTGGCATGAACTAGTCCAGAAGATGATCCTCCCCATTTTCAACTACTGTGATGTAGTCTATGGTGCAGCTCCCAAATCCTCTCTAATCAGATTAGACACTGTCTTACATAGATACATAGACAGTGTCGGCAGATAAGGGCCTATGGCCCACCCAGTCTGCCCATTTGAGCTTGTAAGTTCAGTTTATGTTTTCCTAGAAGTCTGTTGCCCCTTACCCCTGACCTCCAGAATTCCTTTATGTCTATCCCATGCATTCTTAAATCCCGTGATTGTTTCAGCCCCCCCACTTCCTCTGGCAGGGTGTTCCACTTGTCCACCACCCGTTCTGTGAAGAAATTCTTCCTCTCGTTTCCTCTGAATCGTCCTCCCTCCAACTTCATCCCATGCCCTCTAGTCCTGGAACATCTTTTTCACTTAAAAATAGTGTATTCCTGCACCCTGTTTCTCCCTGTAAGATACTTGTATGTCTCTATCATGTCCCCTCTCTCCCTCCCTCCTCTCCTCCAGGGAGTACATATTCAATTCCTTCAACCTGTCCTCATAGGACTTGTGATGCAATCCATGCACCATCTTTGTTGCCCTCCTCTGAACCTTCTCTACCCTGTCTACGTCCTTACGTAGGTAAGGTCTCCAGAACTGTACACTGTACTCCAGGTGGGGCCTCACTAGTGTCTTGAATAGTGGAATTATGACCTCCCTTTTCCTGCTGGTGATGCCCCTGCCTAATCATCCCAGCATACTATTTGCTTTACCTGCTGCCTTGTCACACTGTTTCCCTACCTTGAGGTCATCAGAGATGATAACCCCAAGATCCCTTTCCTGCTTGGTGCATGCTATATCCTCATCCCCCAACTGATGTATTGTGCCAGGATTTTTGTGCCCCATATGCATTATCTTGCACTTCTTTGCATTGAATTTCAACTGCCAAACCCCTGACCATTCTTCAAGTTTCTGCAGGTCCCTTCTCATTCTGTCTACACCCTCTGGTGTGTCTACTCTGTTACAGAGCTTTGTGTCATCAGCGAACAGTGAAATTCTGCCTTCTAGGTCCTGCGCAATGTCATTGATGAAGAAGTTGAATAGAACCAGTCCCAGCACTGATCCCTGTGGTACCCCACTAGTCAATCTTCCCTCTGTGGAGTGACAGCCATTTACCACCACCCTCTGTGTCCTGCCACCCAGCCAGTTACCTACCCACCACACTACTGTCCTGCCCACACCCATATTCCCCACTTTATCTCCTTCTGTCATTTGGCCCGTGATGCTCCATCATGCACTCATCACTGTGATCTCTACCATGCCCTGTCCCTTCCCCCACTTGCCAACAGGCACCTTACTCATTGTGCCAAACTCATTTCTAAATTTTAGTTAGGAGAACTTCTCTCCTCCCTCTCATGCTTGTTCTCTTCCCCCTCTTCCTCCCACTCCCTCAGATCCTCCAACACTCATACTTTGTTGGTCCCCCATCGAACCACCCTCATCAGTCAGTCAGGCACCACCCATCATTTCCCACAAATCTTGAACCCCCCCAAATACAGCACTCCTCCTACTCCCTAGCCTCTGCCTTATATAACTTCCTCTTATCTAACTGCTCCTGTTTTAACCCTCCTTAACCGTTCTCCTATACCTCTGCCTCTCTCCATGACTCAAATCCCTTATTAAACCTTCCTCCCCTCATGAGCCTGCTTATCCTTTCTACCCACCTTGTTCTCACCTGATTCTGCACTCTGGTAGGGTTCTCAGCATTCTGGAGTGGTCTAGACTTAGGCAAGCTTCTTCCTTCCCTCCTCTTCCCTCCTTTCCCTTCATCCTTTCTTTACTCTCTTCCCAACTTGTTCTCACCTAGTTCTGCCCCTGGCAGAGTTCTCAGCATCCTGGAGGGGTCCAGCACTAGGAAATGACTCTTCCTTCCCTCCCCTTTCCCCTCCATCCTTTCTACCTAACTCGTCCTCACTTGACTCTGCTCTCTGGCAGGGTTCTCAGCATCCTGAAGAGGCCTAGTCTTAGGCAAGTTTCTCCCACCCCCTCCTCCTCCTTCCCTTTACCATCCCCTCTACTATCTCTACCCAACTTGTCCTTGCCTACTCCTACCCCTTATTCTAAGTCCTCACCTCTTTCTGTCACTGGCAGCGATCTCCACACTCTGCAGGGGCAAGTTCAAGGTATGACTTATTCTTCTCTACCCTATCCCTTACCCCACCTCTCTCCTGCCCCCCTCTCTACCCCCCTGCACTTAAACAAAGGAATTAGTTCACTTGAGCTAATAACTTGCACTTTTTGTTCTGCCTGAGGTGCTCTCAGATTGCACTAGCCCTGTGTTAACTTGCTCCTCACAACTGATTTTTTGCTCACTTTGCTCTGGTAATGTTCCCCCCCTTATCCTCTCCTTCCCCAAGCTGGTTTCCCCCTGTCTACTCATCTACCCTTCATGATGTCCCCTAACTGCACCTCATTCATTCAATAATTGCTAAATAATCTGCCTCTTAACTGTGATCCATTCCTGTAAGGAGTTGGCTCCAAGGCTACATTAAATATCTGTACTATGTTCCTCAGATATGCCACTTGTAATTAAATGCATATTCCACAGGTATGATGTTTTTAACTGTATGTTATGTCACAAATGCAATTGTATGATTATTTGATAGTTTTTAACTGTATGTCTTGTTACAAACATAATTGAATGTTTAATTTCTCGGATATGATAAATGTTAAACTGTATGTCTAATTCTTCATCCAAGGAAATAATTGTTGAGTACCTAGAGGCCAGTGAGGCACGGGACCCAAGGCAACATGGATTCACAGCAGGAAGGTCATGTCAGATGAATCTACTAGATTTCTTTGACTGGGTGACCAAAGTAGTAGACCAGGGAGGGGCTGTGGACATGGCCTACCCAGATATTAGCAAGGCATTAGATACAGTCCCACACAAAAGATTAATAAACAAGTTAGCCAGCCTTGGAGTGGGTCCCAAGGTGGAAGCCTGGATAAAAAATTGGCTTGACAACAGGAAGCAAAGGGTAATAGTAAACGGAGTACACAGTGAAGAAAGGAGGGTTACTAGCGGGGTACCGCAGGGTTCAGTACTGGGAACGGCCTTTTTAATGTCTTTATAAGTGACATTGCAAAGGAACTGGAAGGAAAAGTATGTCTCTTTGCAGATGACACAAAGATCTGCAACAGGGTTAATACACAAGATGGAGTGGAAAGGATGAGAAGGGACATGGCAACGTTGGAGGAATGGTCAAATATATGGCAGCTTAGATTCAGTGCAAAGAAGTGCAAGGTAATGCACCTGGGAAGCAAAAACCCAGGGGAAGAGTACACAATGGGGGGTGAGATACTGACAACAACAAAAATGGAAAGGTACCTGGGGGTAATTACTGTACATCAGATGACCTAATGGTGGGCAAGCAATGTGAGAAGACAGTAATGAGGGCTGGGGGGGATACTGGGATGCATAGGGAAAGGCATCAACAGTAGAAAATAGGAAGTTTTTATTCCTCTGTACAGACAGTTGGTGAGATCCAATCTGGAGTACTGTGTGCAGTTCTGGAGACCCCATCTCGCAAAGACATAGACAGAGTGGAGGCTCTCCAGAGGAGGCAACAAAATGGTGCAGGGTCTGCACCAGAAGACATATGAAGACAGACTAAAGGAGCTTAATATGTATACCATTGAGGAAAGAAGGGAGAGGGGGGACATGTTAGAAACTTTCAAGTACCTCAAGGGAACCAACAAAGTCCAAGAGGGTAGTATCTTTCAAAAAAAGGGGTGTGCAAGAACAAGGGGGCACAATTTGAAAATAGAGGGGGGACGGCTCAGAGGTAATGTGAGGAAGTATTTTTTCACAGAGAGGGTTGTGGAAGCATGGAACAGCCTTCCTGAGGAGGTCATTGAGTCAAGAACAGTGGGTAAATTCAAAAATACATGGGACAGACATAAGGCAGTTCTAGTGGGGGGTAGGAGGAAGTAGGCTGTTGGTTAAGTAGGATCTGCAGCTTATCCATCAGGTAGAAAAATGGGCAGACTAGGTGGGCCAAGCAGTCCTTATCTGCTGTCAAATTCTATGTTTCTATGTTTCTATGTAATTGTACTCCCTCCCCAGGTCACACTGGGAGAAGAGCAACTTGTTGTTCAGTGTGCCTTCCTGGTGAAACATTTCAATAAATAAGTAAAATAAGAGAGGGACCAACTACACTACCAGGCGAAAAATCTTTAATACTGGCACTAGGATCAGCCGGAAAGGGGAACCAGAAGACTACCACAGAAAATAGTCTTGGAGGGATATATTTCATAATGGCAATCGCAGAATATCGTTGAAAAAATATTTTGCCAGTGCAGTCCCTGGCGCACAGCAAAAGGAAGAGGGGAACTTGTATTTACTAATGTGGGGTTGCACCCCGCACCTCACTTAAGGACTTTCAACTCCAGGGGATTGTATGTTTGGGTGCAAACCCCCAAAAACATTCAGGCCAGATGCAACTAAAGGCACCATGCCCAGACCTGAACCCAGCACCATTCATGTCCCAGCCCTGAACCCACCCACCATGCCATGGGAGCAGCTCACTGAAGTGCCACTCCTCACAATCCCTCCCTCCCTCCAGCCCCATGCTCAGCATACTCACTCCCCCCCCCACACGCGTATACCTGTAGCAACAGGATGTCACTATAATCACACACACACACACCCATCTGGTCACCCACCCTCCCTTGTCACTGTGGTCTAAGGCACCGTGACTGAGTCAACATTTTGGTAGGTGCCCAATCGCGGTCTCTGAACTCACAGGATACCATCTTGGAGTAGTATGAGGGGCTACATGCTTTGCAAATGGCCTACAGTGCCATTTTTGAAGCATGATATAGGCCTGGGATAGGTGTCATGCATCACATGCTTTACGAGTGAAATGCAGGGCAAGTCATAAAACATGTTATATACAGTACATTTAGGACATTGTGTGACAGGTCTGGTGCTTTGTGAATGGCCCACAGAGCCATTCACAAAGCACGCTATTGGCTCGGGGCACTGTGAGGGGTCACATGCTTTATATTTCATTTTAAAAACAGTTGCAAATCAGTTGCAAAAAAAATACATGGGAGTATCAGCTAGAGTTCAATTACAAAGTGAAAAAGAGGGGAAATATGTTACAGTAATAAGACTCCTAAGCTATTGGAATCTGTTGAGTTGAAGGTTTTTTTTTTTTGAGGTTTGAATCATCACATGGCATAGCACTGAAATTACCCTAACTTTAGCAATGTCAGTCCAGCATTGCTGTGTGACTGTTTTTCTGTACCTGAACAGACAGTGCTTAAGTTAGGTCAACACCAACACCACACTGTGTGATTCATATATCTACTGAATATCTGTATCTATATACTGTATCCGTATTCTTTTCAAAAAAACTTTGTTAATGCACCAGTTAGGGTACCTTAACACCACAAAAACAGGGAAATGTGGCATTAGAGTTTCCAACCCTCATGCCCCACCCCAAACCCTCAAGTAGCAAAAGGAAAAAACATTAGTGTTTTAGATCTCTGGAGTCTTGGTGACTCAGTGGTGGGGTCTTTCTTGAGGGTTGTCAACCCAAATGCCCACCCATTCTGTGAGCAAACATCACACATGATCTCCTTTCTTCATGCAGGACGCTGTGTAAACATGTGGGTCCCAATAACAGATCGTACAACTAGATTATGGTGCATACAAAAATGCATACTTCTGCGTTTATCATTTTATTTTGGAAAACACAAAATCAAAAAGATGAATAATCCAGTATTTACAGAAAGGAAAAATAATGATGTTATTTCTTCACATCAGTTCCAAAATTAGACAGTTTAGACATCAGGATATACTGCTTCAGGTGCTTTAAGGAAATTACTGTATTCAGTCCTTCCTCAGATAATGTAAAAGTCAGCACATTGCCTCCTTGCTGAGATTCTTCTCGCACCTTGATCAGAACCCTAATGACCAACCTCACTGTGAAATCCTTCTTTCACCTTGGTCACAACAAATCTAACTAAGCCTCCTTTTGGAGTGTTTATATAGTAAAGGGAAGGGGGTGTGGTTTTCACAGCGCCCCTCCTGCTTTGTGACATCACATTCCCCTGTATCTATATAACCTGCCATTTCAGGGGCAGCTTGCCCTACAGAAGGACCTTTCCAAATGAAACAGAACTCTAGGTAACAACTTTACAATTGTTTATGGTTAAACCAACTTGTTTTGGAACAAATAACCGGTTATAACCTTTGCATGGATAGAGAGATGAGGGACGTGCTCCCTATCTGTCTCCATGAAAACTTACAGCCTTTTATTTGTCTTTTGTGTTCATACAGGGAAATACATACAATATGAAACTACTGAAGTATATATGCTTTGTTTCACATAATATGGTACTCTATTCTTTAGACATGCTTTATTTCCTTCCCAGATCCTTTGTTTTACATTTGTAAACCTTTTATTTATTTTCTTCCAAACAGTTTATCTGGCTGCAGCACTTTCAGCAAACAGCTGAGCAGGCTGCTGCACTTTCATCCGACACCCTATTGAGGAACTCAGCCTTCTAGAACACAGAAGGCTTTACTGCAACAATTACAACTCCCTTTTTAAAAGAAGTGCTTTAACACTACAGGTTCTATGGCATTTTCCTACAACCTGAACTTTGTTTGAGTTGCCTAAAATATTTATTTCACTGTTTACAGCAATTCTACAGCCTCAGCTTTCTTTAATTACTAACTGGCTTGTAGGTGAAGGCTTTCTTTCATAACCCAGACCTTTACTCACATTATGGCTTTATTTAAGTGACATAGCTCCCTTTTGTATTCTTAAACAAGATTCAAGCTTTTGTTTTAATACCAGAGCAAAAGTGATAGTAAAGCAAAGTAGAGAATTGCCAGGTTGGCCACCCTGACAAGAAAATTAGGATAGATTGAATAAGCAGAAGGAGACAGGCTAGAGTGAAAGCAGAAACCCAAAAGGGGGGGGGGGTATTGCATCTTCTCTTTGTCAGCTTTTTCTTTTCAAAACTGGCCATCCTGTCACACCCTGTGAAGAAAGGTACAACAAATTCTGTTGGCAACCTGTGGCAAGACATACTTCTCTACCTTTGAAGAGTGTATCATTATGAGGCAGTGGCTTGGAGCTGTACCTTGTGCTTCGGATTGGAGGCTAGAGGTTGGGGGAAGGGGAGCATTAGGGCTGACAACCCCCAAGAAAGACACCACCACTGATTCACCAAGACTCCCAAACTCAGGTCACCAGCATCACAAGTGGTAGCACTAACACTGTGCCAACAAACTGACTATGCCTTCATGTGGTTTAACTAAAAACAAAAACTAAGTAATGTCTTTAAAGAATGCAGTGTCATGTCCCAACACTGAGAAATAACAATAGAACAATATTTAGGAGGTTGCCCTCTAGAAATATCTATGAAAACTAATCATTTCGGTATGGTAAGTCCTATTGTATAGATCTTACCTATACAATACCATGTGCACACTACCCTACAGAGAACAGCATGCAGAAGCATAGTGCCCAAAAATGGTATAATTTAATCTCATTCATAGTTCTGCCCACTGGTACTGTATACCACAAACTATAAAGCCCCAGCTGTTTGTTCATTTTAAATTGACCCCCCTACGTGGACAAGGATACAGTTCCCAAGGACTGAGAAGGGGACAAAACTCTGTTAATGCAAAAGACGTCAGATCAATTTGCCAACGGATGTTTCAGGTGTAGAATTTATTGGAAAGAGATTCAAAGAAAACATTCTGTAGTCATCATTTTCTTTCAAAACAACCTGATGCCTAATGTGCAAAATATTAAATCAGAGTTGGTAAAATGAATTTTTTGCATTTTTTGTTATCTCACGCCCCTACAACCCACCAACACACACTGTAATTTGTCAGGCCCAGTAACAAATAATCGACAAAATTTTAACTTACGCCAGATACATTATACTTTTAAAATTACTTGATTTTTCATGAACTACACAAAAATAGTGTCATCACAGGAGTCCATAAATGATAGCAACTGGTCATAAACTATGCCGGGGATGGCAGAGTCTCAGATCAAGAGAAAAAAAAAGTTTGTCATGGGGGCTTCAAATGATCTCAGCCAGTTTTGTCCACCCCTCCCATCACAATCACATAGAGTTCTAGAGAGCAATATGTATTTAGAACAATTTTTTACATGCTATTAAATTAATTTCCCAGGACTAAATAGATTTCCCTTTATCTGTCAGAATCCTACTGCTCAATTGATCTGCTGTGACAGATACATACAGTACACACAAGTGCAGTACATTGAGAGTAAGATTTTAAACAGTAGGATTTTGCAGCATTTCAGATGAATTAATATACAAATTTACATTGGCTTCAGCAATGAACAGAGACCTTGCCTTCAAACAAGTATTGTTTTCTTTTTTGTTTTTGTTTTTAACTCACCTCCTTCCTGTTCACCTCTTGCCATCCCACAGGACCATCGTCACTCCCTGCCAGCATTCACCCTGGATTGCCTTCTGGGGCAGGCCTGCTGGGTGGGGCACCCCCGTGTACTCCTCTGAATGGTGCCTTGTTGTCTAGTCTGGCAGTGTGTGAATCTCTGGGCTCAACTTAATGGGTCTAGGGCTACTGGATTCCTGTGTGACCAGTTTGTCCCCTTAGGTGGGAGGCATGGTGTGCAATGATGTGCTGACACACGTGCCCATGGCTGGCATACCTCCTGGAACTGCTAAGCCTCCCCAGCGCTAGTCCCTAGCCTCCGCTAGGGCTGATCACAGAGTGAGTGTTTCCCCACCCTCCCTGGAGGAGGATAGATGTCAGTCAGATGCTCAGTCCTCCTCCCCCCGGGCCTGCCCTCCAGTGCCCGAGTCCATTCCCAAACCCGGGTCACTGGCGCAGCAAGCAGAAATCGATCAGCTGTGTTGATGAGCCAGCTTAAACAAATATTGGTTATGTAATGCTTACTTGTGTGCAGTAGGTGAACTTTTCAATGTAACATTTTGCTGTTGTTTGATATTTGTCAAAGTTGACCAAGCCTTCATCTAGATGTAAACAAAGTTTTTGGGGTACCTATAAACCGAACACTCAGTTATGAAGCTCATATCTCTCAGCCTTTCATCCCCCAAATGTGGAATATTGCCTCTCAAAATATGGAAAAAATAGGCACAATGTGGGACAATTAAAACTTTAAGCTCTATGGTTCCCATTTTGATTGTTAGTAGTTGCTATTTGTGAATCATGACAAACCTCTATGATGAAATTTACAATTATTATCATAATTTCTGTTGTACTGCAATACATATCATAACCTATAACTCCATATCCATTCTGCAAAATAATGCTGTGGGACAGCTATTTGAATTAAGCTTGCTTTCCAGTTGCACTAATGTTTAAACATAGTTTCAGTGTCAAGTTCCTAAATCTAAAAACCTACTGCAGATAATAGTTATTGTGTTTTAAGAAGCCTCCTGTTTGCTGTCAATTTCAAACTGGAATTTTTAATTCTATGAACACTGTTAAGGGAAATGCTGAGATTGACAGTGAAAGCAAAGTATCATCCTCAACTGAAGTTCAAATGTAATTAAAGAAATAGAATATTGCAAGCAAAACAACCCATGCAATATAAGTGACAGCAGTGCAATAAGTGGCATAGACACCATCATACAGAGTGAGTCTGGAGATGGAGACATGTCTAGCATCACTCCTCTGAAATGACGGCATCTACTATCCCATCACCCATGCTGCTGCACAGGTTGTTTCAATATGCTGGCACTGTTCTTACTGAAAGGAAGCTAGTTCTTTATTTATTTGTTAGTTCAGGAATCAGGATGTGGCAGTCAGCGGTAGGAGTTAAAGGACATACTAAATAAATAATTGTTCATTTTGAAAACTTGAGCATCATTTGATTCACTGGATGGGTGAACAGAGGTGAAAGTTGCAGCATACCCACAACAGCAACCTTAACAAAACTACATGAGCAGATGAGGAGCAGAGATAAATAACTCCAAAGAGAGAAGCAAGCAAAGAAACTATTACAGCCTGCATAAATGTGGTTAGGTTCAGTGGTAGGATTAGCAGAGATCACCCCCACCAAAACATGAGACCAGCTGTAACCAAGACAGCCAGTAGTTCAGCACCATTGCTTGGTCAGCTCTGATGACACGTTGGAGTGGAGTACGAACTCAGACCATCAGCAGCATACTTAAGAATAAAAAAGATGCAGTCACTTGTTGGCATTATGGAAAAAGTGTCCCTATGTGTAAACATCAGCTAATGCTGTCAAATCTTGTGGCTGTGCAAGGCCTGTCAGGGAAGAATTTGACTGGGTGTGCACAATGTAAACTGACAGTTGCCAACATTGACAACATATGTATTTTGACATTATTTAAACAATTCTTTAAAGGAAAATGTCCACATCCTGTCAGGCCCCACCTCTGTGTGAAGCAGGGCCCAATTAGCAGATGCATTAGTTGTAATAAAATTTCCAACTTAATGTTTGTTGATTTATTTAAAATAGTATCTGGTTGATCCTTCGCCCTCCTTGGCAGCATTTTAAGAGTAAGAGCCTTCCCTGGCACACCCACCAGCACACGCGGCTGTCCCCATGATGAAGTGTCCTGTGGGGAGCAGACAGGATCATCCATAGACTTAATATATGGCTCTATTTTAAAATAGCTCCAGTTTGGAGCCAGGGTGTTCCCATGTGATCTCTATACCAGGTACGGACTGACAGGTACTCTGCCAGTTGGTACCTGGTCTCAGTGTAGCATAGACACACATTGACTCCAAACTGGAGCTATTCGAAGATATGGCAATACAGATTACTAGATTGCCATATCTTCAGATAGCTCTGGTTTGAAGTCTGTGTGTGTCCGTGCTACACCGAGACCAGGTACCGACTGGCAGGGTACCTGTCAGCCCGTACCTTGTATTGGGATTGCATGGGAACACCCAGGCTTCAGAGTGGAGCTATTTTAAAATAGAGTCCTATATTAAGCCTATGGATGACCGTGGCTGCTCCCTACAGGACACGTCATCACAGAGACAGTCGTGGGTGCTTGTGAGCATGCTGGAGAGGGTTCTCACTCTTAAAATGCCAGTGGGGAGGATGCAGGATCAACCAGATACTACTTTAAATAAATCAACAAACAGTAAGCTGAAATTTTACTACTACTAATGCATCTGCTAATCGTGCCCCACTTCACATGGCGGTGGGGCCTGACAGGCTGTGGACGTTTCCCTTTAACTTATACACTCATTCATGACAGTCAATCCACAAACAAAAAACAATACTGTAAATCTGTTACTGTGACATAAGTATGCAATAACACACAATGGGGTGTGGTTTAGTCTAGCTAAACACATGCCTAGAGGCTAGTGAGGTATGAGGCTGCAGGCTGAGTGCCTTACTGCCCCAGAAGTGTGTTTATCCAGACTGAACCATACCCTGAAGTGTGCTACTGCATTTATAAAATGGGTATATGTTGAGAAATGTTATAGATTTGGAAAAACAATTAACAAATATTAAAAGTTTTTCTTTTCTGAAGTAAAATAGTCCCTCCTCTCCACCCATTGTCTGTTTATTCTGCTACTGTTTTCTCTCAGACTTGCTTCTCTCCTTCATTCACAGCTTGCTTTGTCTCCCACTCACTTCTGGGCTGACTGTGTACTTATTTTGAGAGTGTTTTCTCTCAAAAAAGTGATTGAGGTGGGTTGCCAGGCTGCCAGCGAGACTGAGATTTCCTTGTGATCTTGCAGGCAGCAGGATTCCATCTGCAATTGCATGCTGTGTAAAAGTGCCAGTGATCTCAGTCTCTGCCACTAGGAGCTGAGAGCGAGAGATCACCACTGAGTCAGCTGAGGAGTGTGGGGAAGGGAAACTAATGGTATTTTTTTTGGGTGCCATCCTTTGTAAGTAGAGTGTTTCTGAGTAGGAGGGAGGAAAGCAGACAGAAAGATAAAAGTCACTTGAACCACTTATGGTTTTACTCACAGCACTGTGGGATGGAAAAAATATTTCAGTTACAGTGCTTCTGAGTGTTGTGTTGATTGAGAGGGAGGAAAGCAGATGGAAAGATAGCAGTTGTTTGAACTGCTCATGATTTCACTCACGGCACTGTGTGTTTTCACTGTTCCTGCTAATTGGGGACTTCAGAGCCCATTTAGGTGTTCTGCCTTGAAAGTCAGTTGGGAGTGATCCACGATGTGCCAGGATACAAGGATACTCTGGGTGAGTGGGTCACTTGTAGTGGCTCTAGTTTTTACTATGCAATATCCAAAATAAAAGACATAGCTGGCAAGGGCTGCCAGACAATCAGGTTTGTTTACTGTCTCTAACCATTTTATAAATGCTTTTACTACCAGTAATGAAGTATTTGACAGCACAGCACATCAGCTCCTTGCTGCAGCACAGTATTCAAAAACTAAGGGAACACAATGTAATTCATGAGACATACCATTATTTGATGTCTGAGGTACACTAGCATCGTCACTGGCAACTGGCACCCATCACAGTCACCAGCGGCTCGGCTTCAGAAATCTCCATCATGGTCTGAAAATATTACATTGTAATGTGATAACTAACCTTTTAGAAGTGTACAAAAAGGACACATAACACATTTCAGAGGGAAGACAGTACTGTTTATTGCTACATTTGTTTCCTATCTCCTTTAATGAATTAGATAGACAGACAGACAGACAGATAGATAGATAGATAGATAGATAGATAGACAGACAGACAGATAGATACTGTAGCCAGAGACAGCAAGAGAAAGAGAGATAGACAGAACAGGGAATGAGCAGCTCACTGTTCTCACTGCAGACTACAGCAGGACTCCAGTTGCTGCCGCAGAACTGAAGAAAGTTCTGCTGTTCTCATACAGAGGACATGGGTGAAAGGCTCCTCTCACTAAACTGGGCACCCTGGTTTTAGGCACCCAGAGAACATATTTCTGGCAAGGATTTTAAAAGACAAACAGCAGTCTCTAGCTAAACGGGTCCCATTTAGCTAGGTTCAGGTATTTGTTTTTTAAAAACAGATTATTTTTATACTTTTTCAGTATTTGTTTATTTACTTGTGTCTAGGATTACAAAGTACCTTTGAGCCAAGGCTCTTTTACAAAGGTTCCTTATCATGAACTGGTAAGAAGATGCCAGGGATTGAACCCAGGATCTCATACATGCAAGGCATGACCTCTACCACTGAGCTGCATCCTCACATTTGATTTGAAAGAGAGAAAAGAAAATGGAGGCCAACACAATCTTTTTTTCTTTCAACATGAAAGGTAAATCATGCAAATGAGCAGTCACAATAGCTTTTTCTTAACAGGTTGAACTTGAGCATTATCTCAAAAAAAATAATATAATTCAAAAATGGTATCATATATTTTCACCAACCCATCCAAAGTCACACCTTTGGCACAGGCCTAATCATCTCTGAACATTTCATGAAGAAATTCCATATGGTCTAGGTTGTAGGTTGTATGCCAGATGTTAACTGGAGCACATTTGCTGCAGCCACATCCAAGAGCAGGGCCATTCTTGATGCCCTACAGGTGGCAGGCATTAGACAGCTAGTTTCGGAACCCACTCATGAGGGAGCAATCTTAGACCTCGTAGTCTCAAACAGGGGCAGTGAGAGGATCTCAGATCTAGAAGTAGATTGCCATCTGGGGACAAGTGACTATCAAACAGTGTGGTTCACGTTAAACTCAGCTACAGAGTCAAGCCATACAAAAGTGAGGGTACTGGACTTTAGGAGGGCTGACTTTGGCAAGATGGGAGAGTGCCTCAGAAAAGCACTAGCAAACAGGCTAGAAGGAGGTGTGGAGCAACAATGGGGAATTATCAAAACTGCCATCACAGAGGCAACAAGCTTTTTGTGTAAGCAAATAAACAAATCAAAATGAAAGAAAAAGCCACTATGGTTCTCAGAGAGGTGGCTGTGAAAGTCAGGAAGAAAAGATAGCATTCGGAAGTATAAGGAAACACAGAAGGAGCAGGACAGAGAGTGTACCAGTTAAGGCAGAAAGAAGCAGGGAGGGAAGTCAGAATAGCAAAGGCCCAAACTGAGGAAAAGATAGCCAACTCAGTTAAGAAGGGGATAAAAACTTTTATTGGTACATCAGCGAAGAGAAAGACAAAGGGAGGGATAGTGAGGCTGAATAGAATGAACGGTGGGTGGGCAGAGGGGACAGTGAAAAGCAGGAATACTGAACGAATATTTCTGCTCAGTATTCACAAAAGAGAGGGGAAGTGCCTAATCCAATTAACAGAAGCACTCTTGATAGGGGGTCGATCCCAGTCCTTTCACAGAAGAAAGGGTTCTGCAAGAACCCTAAAACTGAAGGTGGACAAAGCAATGGGTCCTGATGGAATTCACCCCAGAATTCTAAAAGAATTAAGGAAGGAACTAGTGAAACCACTGGCTACTCTTTTAATAAATCATGGGAGGATGGTGTGGTACCCGAGGACTGGAGGAAGGCGGATGTGATTCCCCTTCACAAAAGTGGGACCAAGACAGAGGCAGAAACTACAGACCTGTCAGTCTGACCTCTGTGGTAGGGAAAGTGATGGAGTCACTCTGAAGGAAAGAATAGTTGAGTACCTAGAGGTCAGTGGAGCACAGGATCCAAGGCAGCATGGGTTCACAGTGGGAAGGTCATGTCAGACGAATCTAATAGATTTCTTTGACTGGGTGACCAAAGTAGTAGACCAGGGAGGTGCTGTGGACATGGCCTACCTAGACTTTAGCAAGGCATTTGACACAGTCTCACACAAAAGATTGATAGTCAAATTAACCAGCCTGGGAGTGGGTCCCAGGGTGGTAGCCTGTAAAACATTGGCTGGACAACAGGACACAGAAGGTAATTGTAAATGGAGTCCACTCTGAAGAAAGGGCGGTTACCAGTGGGGTACCGCAGGGTTCAATATTGGGTCCAGTCCTTTTTAATGTCTTCATCAGTGACATTGCAGAGGGACTGGAAGGAAAAGTATGCCTTTTTGCAGATGACACAAAGATCTGCAACAGGGTTGATACACAAGGAAGCGTGGAAAGGATGAAAAGGGACTTGGCAAGGTTGGAGGAATGGTCAGACGTATGGCAGCTAGGATTCAATGCAAAAGTGCAAAATAATGCACCTGGGAAGCAAGAACCCAGGGGAAGAATACACAATGGGTGGGGAGGTAGTAACAACAACAAAACAGGAAAGGGACCTGGGGGTAATCATATCAGATGACCTTAAGGTTAGCAAGCAATGTGAGAAGGCAGTAGGGAGGGACAGGGGTATACTGGGATGTATAGGGAGAGGCATCAGCAGCAGAAAACAGGAAGTTGTCATCCCTCTGTACAGACAGTTGGTGAGACCCCATCTGGAATACTGTGTCCAGTTCTGGAGACCCCATCTCCGCAAGGACATAGACAGGATAGAGGCAGTCCAGAGGAGGGCAACTAAAATGGTGCAGGGTCTGCAAGAGAAGCCATATGAGGAGAGACTAAAGGAGCTTAATATGTATACCCTTGAAGAAAGAAGGGAGAGGGGGGACATGATAGAAACATTCAAGTACCTCAAGGGAATCAACAAAGTCCAAGAGGGTAGCATCTTTCAGAAAAAGAGACTTGCAAGAACAAGAGGACACAATTTAAAGATAGAAGGAAGGCGGTTCAGGGGCAATGTGAGGAAGTATTATTTCACAGAGAGGGTAGTGGATGCATGGAACAGCCTTCCTGAGGAAGTTGTGGGGTCTAAAACTGTGGGAGAATTCAAGAATGCATGGGAAAGACATAAGGCAATTCTTGTGGGGGGCAGGAAGATATAGGCTGTTTGTTAACTAGGATCTGCGGCCTATCCTGTAGGTAGGGAAATGGGCAGACTAGATGGGCCTAGCGGTCCTTATCTGCCGTCAAAGTCTATGTTTCTATGTTACTATGTAGGTGAGGGCAAAAATATCTAATGCTAAGTATAGGGGGGGAAAACATCATTTTTATTTCACTTTTTTGACCCTCTGTATCTTGAAAACCATACAAGATGCCATCACAAATCTGTTTGCATCATGAGACTCTGACATCCTGACCATGCATGCAAAATGTTGTGCTATTTTGTCAAATGATTGCAAAGTCATTACAGTGAAAAAATTGGGTTGAACATTCAATTGCAGACCGAACCCTAACAATAGGGGCACTGCTACACCCCTATAATATAAGGAATATGCAGGGGGGAGCTGTGTGATACATGATTTATCTATACAAGTGGTGTTCAACCTCATGTAACCTCACGGGTGGTGTAAGCCATGAGTGAGGTGTATGAGGGCAAACACCATGGGTATAGAAAAATCATGTATCACACAGTTCTCCCCTGCTTATTTCATTTATGCAACAAGTAAGGAGCCTGTGTTATCCATTTTTATTTTTTTAAGATTCATATATATTTTTTTTATAAGTAGAATTTCTGGTATTATTTGATGAAATAATGCTTCTACGACAGCTTTGTATGCTGTTGCCATGTGGACACAGAACCATTACATCAACAGTGATGTTAGTGAGTATGAGGTGATTGGTGGAGGCAGTTAGTGAGAGAAAATATTTGGTAGGCAACATGGTGGCATCGCTTAGCGAGGGCAATTTAAAAAGGGGGCCATCCATAGATAGGACATGCTGCGCAACTGGATTTTTGTAGCAAAAAAAAGTTTAGTGTTTAATTTGTGTTGCTTTCTGCTTGTGAAGTGAAGGTGTTGCATGCTCAGCCAGTTTCCGTATGACTGAGGTTTCAGTGTGTGAGCTGCAGATGAGAATGTTCCGAGTCTGACACAAGCAAGTGGAAGAGCCCTGCACTTGAAGAGTTCTTTCAGCACAGAATTGTTTTATTTTCATCTGTAGCAGTCCAGGAATTTGCAGTGTAGTGTGGTGGAATTTGGAGTCGGAGTGAGAGACTGTGCTATTGAGTGTGTTGTATTTCAATGGGGGAGAGGGGAAAAGTTACCAGAAAATGATGAGAATTGGAGTATGATTTTTTTTTAAACTGGTAATGCTGAAACACCAACAAGCAGGAGATCCATCATTTCAGAGAGCTTTTTCAGCATGTTTTTATTTTTAAATTTTTCTTCCATAGCAGCCTGGGAAGTTACGGTGCAGTGTGGTGTGATTTGGAGCCAGAGTGAGAGACTGTGCTGTCAGGGATGATGTATTTCAATGGAAGGACAAGGGAAATGTTAGTGGAAAATGCAAACTGTAGTGTGTTTTTTTTTAATTGGTAATATCTTCAGAATGTATTAGTAGGGAGAGAGTGAGATGTGAAAGAGGTGTGTGTCTGTGTGAACTGTTGAATATCTGATTTTTGAATGAAACTGAAAGCTTTGAAGCAGTGCCAGAAGCGGGGGGGGGGGGACATAGAAACTGTGTAAATAAAAGGAGTGTGCCATTGTAACTATGTACATAAATTAGTAATGATGTAGTAACTATGTACATAAATGAAATGTAGGTACACAGTTACACAGAAACATAGATTTATCACACACCATTTATGCCCACACCTATTGCATAAATATGTATATGTATATATACATATATATCTTCCTTACATAAAAACTAAGTTGATGCCGACATAAAGGCACTGTCAACCCTAAAGCTCACCAATTAGGTGTGTATGTTTGCAGAGTTTATAGAATAGGGTGATTTTTAGGGTTGACTACACCAAGGAAGACTCCACCCCTGATTTGTTTTAAGGGTAGGGGAGTGGTTTTAGGGCTGGAAACCGTGAAGCTACATTTCCTTACTTTTTATGTTGATTGCACGCATGCGCAAGAAACATATTGCAGCAGCTTTCTCCAGATGCAGGTTGTGGAGGCACGACACTGTTGTGGCCAATGCCCCCACAGCCTGTAAAGGCTTGGCCCGCTTCCCCAATGCCGTGGCATGCTGCTGCTGACACTAGTTCAGTCAGCATGCAATCAACTTGTGAAAAATTAGCTACTGCAATCAGGGGCTGCCTCGTCATTGCAGTGTCAGCCATTTGCTGCAATGAGGGAGCAACCCGTCATTGCAGGGTGGGATCGTGAAACCCTGATATTGTTTGTGAACATGGTGGCGGCTTGTAGCCATGTTCACAAACTATATTAATCCCCCACCCATGTTTATTTGCAGATGGGGGCCCCAATCCCCGTTGGCTTCAGTGCCCCAATGTTTATGTTATTATGTACCCCCCCACTTTATTGTCCGTCGACGGGTGCCCAATCCCTGTTGGCATAATGTCACCCCCCAAAAGAAAGACTCTGGTGGCACACTGGGAGCTCACCCAAGCATGCCATATGCCCCTGTAAAAAAAAACGGTCCCGCGATGTCTTTTTTTGTTTTTAACCTGTAAAAAAAGAAACTGTTCCTAGGCGTCTCCCTACCCCCCTCCGGCAACCTGTGCCCATCCACTGTGCACCCTACCTCCCCACACACCCCTCACCCCATACTTAACTCCGGAGCTCGGCACGACGATCTTCAGTGGATGGGGAACACGCCTGCACTCTTCAAAGCCGACCGCGAACTGAGGAAATGCCGGTAAGCTGCATAATGAAATAAATGGGTTTCTTTCCAACTTTAATGCATATCTCAGTCATTTTTTGGAATTTTGGCACCAAATTTTCAACATGGGTTTTTTGGGACCCCTCCTCGTCATGAATTCTGGCACTGTCATGGTGTTACTCCGCCCCGAAAGGTGATTTCGTGGTCACTGTGCACCTTTTGGGCCAATTAATGAAATGACAGTGCCAGTATTCATGAGGTGGGCTCTCAAAAAGCCCATGTTGCAAATTTGGTGGAAAAAATCCAAAAAATAACTTTTATGAGAGTGTGTTTCGCAGTTGCTATGCACGCTTGTAACTTCGCGAATTTGCAATATTTTCATACCAGATTTTCAACATTGGCATTTTTTCACACCTCCTTGTGAACAGTACAGCTGTCATTGTTCACATCCTGGCCAAAATGTGTTTTCATACTTCCAGCGCAGAATAGCACAGTCGCTGTGGGAAATCAGTGTTCAGGACAGATTAAGAAAATGACAGCGACACTGTTCATGAGTAGAGGTCCTAAAATGCCTATGTTGAAAATTTGATGATGATAGCCCATCAAATGATTGTGTTACAAGTGTGCGTTGCACACTTTCCACGCACCCTTGTAACTTCGCAGATTTGTAATATTGTCATGCCAGATTTTCAACAGTGATATTTTTTCACACCTCCTTATGAGCAGTACAGCTGTCATTTTTCATATCCTGACCAAAATGTGTTTTCACAGTTCTGGCACAGAATTTATTTATTTATTTTTTGTTAGCCAGGTAAGTGCACTAGACAAATCCTGCCTATTTTCAGGCACGACCTGGGGGAGGGGGATACTGATGAATGCCAACTGACCTTGAACCAGATTAAGCTGTTGGTGGTATTTTTAGTGAATGAGGGAAATTTTGGCCAGGACACCAGGGAAATTCTGCTACTCTTTTCGATAAGTGTCATGGGATCTTTAACATCCACCTGAACTACCACCAATCCAGGCAGATGGGACCTCAGTTTAACGTCTCATCCAAAAGACAGCACCTCAGAAGTGCAGTACCCCTCTCATGCTGCACTACAGTATCAGTACTGGGATATTAACCCAAATGCCAGATGTGGGAATTGAACCCACAACCATCTGATCTCCCGGCCTCAGAGGCGAGTGTGCTACCTACTGAGCCACTGCCACTGACAATGACAATGACAAAGAATAAAGTGGTCTCTGTAGGAAATCAGTGTTCAGGTCAGATTAAGAAAATGACAGTGGCACTGTTCATGAGCAGAGGTCCTAAAATCCCTATGTTGAAAATTTGGTGACAAAACTCCATAACATGACTGTGTTAGAAGCGTTTGTTGAACTGTTTCCACGCACCCTTGTAACTTCGAAAATTTGTAATATTTTAATGCCACATTTTCAACAGTGGCATTTTTTCACACCTCCTTATGAACAATACAGCTGTCATTTTTCACATCCTGGCTAAAATATGTTTTTGCACTCCTGCCGGAGAACAGCACGGTCGCTGTGGGAAATCAATGTTTGGGACAGATTAAGATGGAGCGAGTGAGAGGGGGGAGTGACCGAGCTCAACTGAGCTCTGTTGAGACTGCTGCAGATTTGTTTGTGGGCAGAAAAAGGCCCCAACGCAAGAGCCCAGTGCAAATGGGCAGCCTGCAGCACTGGGAGAAACAGAATGAGAGAGCAAATGAGGGAGGGGGAGGGAGAGAACTCACCGGAGTGCTGTCAGGACTGCTGCAGATTTCTTTGTGGGCAGAAAAGGTGTCAATGCAGGCAGGGGCACAGTACAAAAGGCCAGCCAGCAGCAATGGGAGAAACAGTATTAGCGAGTGAGACGGAGGACTGAGTGACAGTGGCACTGTTCATGAGCAGAGGAACCAAACTCCCTATGCTGAAAATTTGGTGATGAAACTCCATAACATGATTGTGTTAGAAGCGTGCACTGAATTGTTTCCATGCACCCTTGTAACTTCACAAATCTGTAATATTTTCATGCCGCATTTTCAACAGTGGCATTTTTTCACACCTCCATATGAACAGTGCAGCTGTCATTTTTCACATCCTGGCTAAAATATGTTTTTGCACTCCTGCCAGAGAATAGCACGGTCACTGTGGGAAATCAGTGTTTGGGACAGATTAAGATTGAGCGAGTGAGAGGGGAGAGTGACCAAGCTCAACTGAGCTCTGTCGGGACTGCTGCGGATTTGTTTGTGGGCAGAAAAAGGTCCCAACACAAGAGCCCAGTACAAAAGGGCAGCCTGAAGCACTGGGAGAAACAGAACGAGAGAGCAAATGAGGGAGGGGGAGTGAGCGAACTCACCAGAGCACTGTCAGGACTGCTGCAGATTTCTTTGTGGGCAGAAAAGGTGTCAATGCAGTCAGGGGCCCAGTACAAAAAGCCAGCCTACAGTGGTGGGAGAAACAGTATGAGCGAGTGAGATGGGGGACTGAGTGAGCTCAATGAAGCTCTATCAGTACTGCTGCAGATGTCTTTGTGGGCAAAAAAAGGTGCCAATGCAGGCAGGAGCCCCGTACAAAAGGGTAGCTTGCAGCGCAGGACAAACAGAATGAGTGCGTGCGAGAGGGAGACTGAGCGACCTCAACAGAGCTCTATCAGGACAGCTGTGGATTTCTTTGTGGACAGACAAAGGTGCCAATACAGCCAGGAGCCCTGTACAAAAGTGCAGCCTGCAGCACCAAGAGAAACAGAACAAGCTAGTGACAGAGCAGTAGGGAGCAAGCTCAATGGAGCGCTATTGTGACTGCTGTGGATTTCTTTGTGGGCAGAAAAAAGCAGCAACACAGGCAGGAGCCCAGTACAAAAGGCCAGCTTGCAGTGCAGGCAGAAACAGAATGAATGAGTGAGAGAGGGGGAGTGAACGAGCTCAATGGAGCTGTGTCAGGACTGCTTCAGATTTCTTTGTGGCCAGAAAAAGCCACCAATGTAGGCAGGAGCCCAGTACAAAAGGGTAGCCTGCAGCAGTGAGAAACACAGAACAAGCAAGTGAGGGAGGGGGAGTGAGTGAACTCAACAGAGCTCTGTTGTGACTGCTGCAGATTTGTTTGTGGGCAGAAAAAGGCAGCAATGCACGCAGGGGTCAAGTACAAAAGGGCAGCCTGCAGTGGCGGGAAAACCAGAATGAGTGAGTGAGAGAGGGGGAGGGAGTGAGTGAGCTCAATGTAGCTCTATTGTAACTGCTGCAAATTTCTCTGTGGGCAGAAGAACGCAGCAACGTAGGAAAGAGCCCAGTAGAAAAGGGCAGCCTGTAGCGCTGGCACAAACAGAATGAGAGAGTGAGAGAAGTGGAGTGAGCGAGCTCAATGGAGCTTTGTCAGGACTGCTGCAGATTTTTTTGTGGGCAGAAAAAGGCACCAACAGAGGCAGGAGCCCAGTACAAAAGGGCAGCCTGCAGCGCTAGGAGAAACAGAATGAGTGAGTGAGAAAGGGAGAGTCAGCAGGCTCAAGAGACCTGTGTCAGGACTGCTGCAGATTTCTTTATGGGCAGAAAAAGCCACCAACAGAGGCAGGAGCCCAGTACAAAAGGGAAGCCTGCAGCACCAGGAAAAACAGAATGAGTGAGTGAAAGAGAGGGAGTGAGCCACCTCAATGGAGCTCTGTCGGGACAGCTGCAGATTTCTTAGTGGGCAGAAAAAGGTGCCAATGCAGGCAGAAGCCCAGTACAAAAGAGCAGCCTGCAGCACCAGGAGAAACAGACTGAGCGAGTGACAGAGGGGCAGTGAGCGAGCTCAACAGACCAACACAATCAACATTCAGCATTGACAAATGCTTGTTTCACTTAAGCCAGAACCCTAAAAGTGGCATTAATGCAGTTTTTTGCCAAGAATTTCCTTACTTTTTGAGATAGTATAAACACATCCTTATTTTCCTGTTGGAGTGCAGAGCCCTCCTGGCCCAGCACTCCCAACCATCAATAATTTTTGAGATAGTGTAATCATATCCTTATTTGCATGACAAACCACAGGTCCCAGACATTCCTGTGCTCCCATCCCTCCATAGATATGGATATGTATGTTTATAGACAACAGCAACCAAACTCTCAGCATAGTCTTCCTATTACCCCACCTCATGATACCAGTAGTAAAAATTGTGAAATCCCCACCAAAATGTCATTCCATCCACTACAGCATCATTCTGCCACATGGGCATGAAAATATGTTTTGGGGAAGATTTAAAAAATGACAGCTGTGACATTTATAAAGTGGTGTAAAGAAATTGCTATGTTGATAATTTGGGGTTAAAATATTGAAAATTAAGAAAGTTACAAGCAAGTGTAGTGAAATGTCAACAGATGCACACAAGCTTGCCATTTTGGCATATTTTGATGCCAGTTTTTCAGCATATCCTTCTTATGACCCCACCTCATGAATACGTATGGTGAAAATGTGATTTGGCAACCAGCTGTGAAATCACCTTTCTGGCAGGATTTGCAAAATGACACCAACATTGTTCATGAAGTGGAATAATAAAACAAGGGTATGTTGACATTTTGGTGTGAAAATATGCACAAAAGTTATGCATCAAAGTTGAAAACCTAATTGAAATACATTTAACCACATTTACCTAACTTTCTCATATTGCAGTTGTTGGTTCCAGCAGTAAGACAGGTCTCCTGTAGAACAGTGACTGTTCACTGTAGCACCTGTTTAGGTGAGTGAGGGTCTGTGGGAGGTTGGGGTGGGGGGGCTGTGATTGGTGATGGACTTTTTTTAACAGAAAAAAAGGGAAGACATCAAGGAACTGTTTTGTATATTACACAGCTGCCATGCAAAGGGGGGTGCCACTAGACACCAGGGAAAACAAAATAAAGAACTATGGGGATGACAATTGGACAGGTGGGGGGTACCACTAGACACCAGAAAACACCAATCAGAGGATGGGATTGCCAATGGACACCAATGAGAAAAATACACTGGGACATCAATCAAGGGTGGGGGGTGCCACTGGACATCAATGGAAAGACTAATTCCTATGAGGAAGTGATCAGACAGTAGGGGGATGCCACTAGACACCCCAGCAATTAATAAATAATTACCGGGCAGCTATTGGAGGGTGGGGGCACCACTAGACACCATGAACAAATAAAAAAGGGACAAAAGAGGAATAAAATGTATATGGGGATTGCATTCAGAGGAGGGATATCAATGAACATCAGGGAAATTAATATATTTAAGGTGGACAATTATCAGAGGGTAGGGGGTACCACTAAACACCAGGGAAAATCGAGGAAATCATGGAAGTGGCATGGAAAAGGGTTTTTTTCATTTAAAAGAAATCCTTTTCCATATGAAAGTCAAAGAGGAAACAGGAAATGATTTCTTGAAACTAAAAAAGAATTGGACAGAAATTAAGTCCAAAATCCTTTTCTGCGCTAATAGACCCTTTTTTGTTACCATGAAACTATGACATGAAAAAGGATCCCTTGGCATGTAAAAGGATTTTAAATTTGTTTTTTCCTGATTCTTTTTTCATGCTAATAGATCCTTTTCTATCTGAATGAAAAAGGATCATGAAAAAGGATCCCTTGGCATGAAAAAAGAATCAGAAAAACACTAAGTCCAGAATCATTTTTCATGTCAAGGGATCCTTTCTTATGATCACATGAGGGCAAGGGTCCTGGACTTCAGGACAGCATATTTTAAGAAAATGGGAGAATGCCTGAGGGAAGCCTTGTCAAGGATAGGAAAACTGGGGGGAGTCGAGGAAAGGTGGCAAAAATACAACAGGGAATTAGGCATGCTACAAATCTCTGTGTAAGGGAGGTGTGTAAGGGCAAGAGAAAAAGAACACTTTGGTTCTCTAAGGAAGTAGCAGAAAAGGTAAGAGAAGAAAAAAGGGCATTAATAATGTACAAAAAAAGCCCAGAAGGAGGGTGATAGGGAGGCTTACCAAGAAAACAAAGAGCTGGGAAGGCAGTTAGAAGCACAACGTCACAGATGGAGGAAAGGATTTCCAAGTCAGTGACAAGGGGAGATAAAACATTTTTTAGATACATTAGTAAAAAAAAATAAGGAAAAAAGGGGAGATAGACTGAAAGGGGAAGGAGGGTGCAGTGTGGAAGAGTACCACCAAAAAGTGAATTTATTAAACAACTATTTCTGTTCAGTATTTACAGAGGAGGATGAAGGAAACAGGCCAAGGGTAACGGGCAAGGGCATAAAGGGACAGGAAGTGGACAAAAAACCATTTACAGAAGAAAGAGTGCTTAGGGAACTATCAAAGAAAAAAGTAGACAAAGCAATGGGACCAGACAGGATGCACTACAGAATCCTGAGGGAACTGAAAGAGGAGCTAGTTGCACCTCTGACAGCCATTTTCAACATGTCATTAAAAACAGGGGAGGGACTGGAGGGCAGATGTAGTCCCACTCCACAAAAGTGGAAATGGGGGGAGGCAGAAAATTACAGGCCAGTCAGCCTGACATCAGCGGTAGGCAAGGTAATGGAAACATTATTAAAGGAAAGAATTGGGGAATAACTAATTGCCAATAACCTGCAGGATCAAGGGCAGCATGGGTTCACAGGGGGGAGGTCCTGCCAGACAAATCTGATCAAGTTGTTTGATTGGTTGACCAGAGAAGTAGATCAAGGAGGAGCTGTGAACAGTTCACTCATGCTGCAATAACATGGAAGTGAGTGATTTAAAAGACAGCGTAAGCAATGCGATGACAGTACCTATGGCATCCTGACAATCTGCCACCTGGGAGCCATAGCACCATACAAGAAGAAGAAACACAGTACAATATTGAGGGAGGGTTCCACCCCTGCATCCCCCACAGTAAATATAACAAACTCCAGGTCTTGGCACAGTGGACAAAGGGCAACACTTAGGTGCACCCCAGCAGCACGGCACTGTGAAACCACGGGGGCTCAAAACACAGCCCCACAACAAATCAAGGTAGCTGATAAAATCTGTGGCAACATCCCTGTGACATAATCACCACTCTAGTAATGAGTCGGCACATTAACAGACTACCGCAGTGGACATAGCCTACCTAGACTTCAGCAAGGCCTTCGACACTGTTCCACATAGAAGGCTCTTACACAGGCTGGGAAGCCTAGGAGTAGGTCCTAAGGTAGTAAAATGGGTGGCAAATTGACTGGGCAATAGGAGTCAGAGGGTGGTGGTAAACAGCAGTCACTCTGGAACAGGCAAAGTGATCAGTGAAGTACCACAGGGATCAGCACTAAGGCGAGTCCTCTTCAGTGTCTTCCTTAGTGACATTGCAGAAGGGCTGGAAGGGAAAGTATGTCTGTTCTCAGATGACACAAACCTCTACAACAGAGTAGCCACACTGAGAAGAGTAGAAAAAATGAGAGGTGATCTAGAAAAGTTGGAAGAATGGTCAAGAGCTTGGCAGCTGGGTTTTAATATAAAGAAATGCAACATAACGCACTTGAGGCACAAGAACCTGGGGGTGACATACCTACTGGGAAGAGAGATATAAACAGTTACAAAGCAGGAAAGGGACCTGGGGGTGATCATTTCTGATGATCTGAAGCTAGTGAAGCAGTGTGACAATGCCATGGGGAAGGCTGGAAGGATGCTGGGTTGCATAGGAAGTGGAATCACCAGTAGAGGGAGGGAGGGAGGTAATAATACTCCTATACAGATCACTGGTTAGGCCACACCTCAAGTACTGTGTACAGTTCTGGAGTCTCCACCTCTTTAAAGACATAGAGAGAGAGTGGAGGCAGTACAAAGGAAGACAACCAAAATAGTGCATGGACTGCATCAAAAGCCCTATAGAGTAAGGCTCAAGAAACTTAACATGTACTCCCTGGAGCAAAGGAGGGATATGATAGAGACATTTAAATATCTGACAGGCAAAAACAAGGTACAGGAGGGAAGCATTTTCCTCTGAAAAATATGCTTAAGGACAAGGAGTCATGTTATGAAGTTAGAAAGGAGGAGGCTCAGAGGAATTGTGAGGAAGTACATCTTCACAGAGAGTGGTGGTTGTATGAAACAACTTACCAACAGAGGTGGTGGGGTGGAAACAGTAACAGGGTTCAAGAATGCATGGGATAGACAGAGGGATCTTAGTGGTGGTGGTGGGGAAGAGACTGGAGACCAAGTAGGGACTGCAGCGACACTGTAGGTAAGGAAAATAGGGCAGACTGTGTGAGTAATCAGATCCTTATCCAATGACAGATTCTATGTTTCTATGTTTTTCATTCAAACAAGAAAGTATCCCTCGGCATGAAAAAAAGAATCAGGGGAAACCTAAGTCCAAAATCCTTTTTCACGACAAGTGATCCTTTTTCATTTGAATGAAGCAGGAATCATGAAAAAGGGTATTAGCAAGTCATGAAAAGGATTTATAATTATTAAAAAAAAGACATTCTGGGGTGATTTTCAGGTACATGTCTTGGTGTGTGTGGACAGGGTCTTTTTTTTTTTTGAAACAGTTGTTTTTGAGAAAGCAGAAAACAAGATGGCAGAAACCAAAAAAATAATTTTTCCTCACAAAAAAGGATTGGCTTCTAATGAAAAAGAATCATTTTTGTTTCAGCAAATTATTTTTTGTCCAGAAAGCTATCATGAAGAGTAAATTCCCATTGAAAATAATAGTAATTTAAAAATGTAATAACTTTAGAAACATAGAAACATAGAAGTTGATGGCAGATAAGGACCGCAAGGCCCATCCAGTCTGCCCATTTCTTTTTCTACCTCATAAATGTGCCATCGGCCTTTGCTCTGTCAGTGACCTATCTATTCATAGTCATTTGTATTGCTCCCTTATGCCTATCCATGCCTGTTTGAAGCCCTGCACTGTATTCATAGCCACCACTTCTTGTGGTAAGCCATTCCATGCATCCACCACCCTTTCTGTGAAAAAGAATTTCCTCATATTCCCCTTAATCGGCCTCCTCTAATCTCATGCTGTGTCCTCTTGTCCTGCTATTTTCTTATATTTAAACATGTTAGACTCTTTTCACCTTGTTTATGCCCTTAAGGTGTTTAAATGTCTCGATCATATCACCTCTCTCCCTCCTTTGCTCAAGGGTATACATATTGAGCTCCGTTAATCTGTCCTCATATGTCTTCTGATGCAGTCCCTGCACCATTTTGGTTGCCCTTCTCTGGACTGCCTCAATTTGGTTAATGTCCTTGTGAAGGTGTGGCCTCCAATACTGCACGAGTACTCCAGATGGGGCCTGACCAATGTCTTGTACAGAGGGATTATTACCTCTCTTACGACTTGTGATACCCTACTAATACACCCTAACACCCCCTAGCCTTACCTACTGCTTTAGAGGTCTGTTGGATGATTTTAGGTCATCAGTGATGATGATGCCCAAGTCTCTTTCTTCCTTTGTGACTGCTAGCAACTCCCTCCCAGCCTATAAGTGGCTTCAGGGTTTCTCTTCCTATGTGCATGATTTTGCACTTCTTTGCATTAAATCCCAGTTGCCACTCTTCTGACCATTCTGCTAGTTTATCCAGATCTCTTCTCATTCTGCCCACCCCATCTGGATCATCTACTCTGTTGCAGATCTTGGTGTCATCTGCAAACAGACAAGCCTTACCCTCTAGTCCATCTGCAGAGGTCACTAATGAAGATGTTGAATAGGACTGGCCCCAGGACTGATCCCTGAGGTACCCACTTGTGACTTGCATCTCTTCTGACTGTATACCATTTACCACCACTCTGTTTTCTGCCAGTCAACCAGTTTGCCACCCAGTTGACCAACTTCTGACCCACCCCGAGCCTACCTAGCTTATTTATCAATCTTCTATGTGGAACAGTGTCAAAAGCTTTGCTGAAGTCAAGGTAGGCGACATCAACTGCTCCCCCTTGGTCCACCACTCTGGTTACCCAGTCAAAGAAATCTATGAGATTAGTTTGACAGGACCTTCCTTTTGTAAACCCATGCTGTCTTGGATCCTGTGCCCCTATGGATTCTAGGTGTTGCACTATCCTTTCCTTAAGGAGTGCCTCCATAATCTTGCCCACTACTGAGGTAAGACTGACCGGTCTGTAGTTCCCGCCTCCTCCCTGCTACCACTCTTGTGGAGTGGGATCACATGAGCCCTTCTCCAGTCATCTGGGACCTCTCCTGTGCTCAGAGACTCACTAAACAATTCTGCTAATGGCTCTGCTAGTTCCTCCTTTAGCTCCTTAAGTACCCTGGGATGTATGCCATCAGGTCCCATTGCCTTATCCACCCTGAGCTTAGCAAGCTCTTGTAGGACCCTTTCTTTTGTGAACGGAGTAGTGCTCACCTTTGAAACGGATTAATATTTTTTCACCAAACTAGTAAAAGGAATTTCTGTGGGCCAAGCCCTTCCCACCCAGGAAATTTCAGACCAAAATTACAAACCATCTGGGTGCAGTGTGGTGACAAAAAAAAGCTAATTTTTACATTTTTCATTATGCACAGCTCGGAATCCGCACATCTGACTGGAATGAAACTTGGCATGTCAACAGGTCTATGCCACGAGGCTACACATGCAAATTTTGAGTCAATCCATTGAATAGTTTCAAATATATTAAAGTTCAAAATTTGAAGTTTAACATAGAAAGCCCTGCTCAACCCTTATATTTAGGGGATGCTACCATGCCCCTATAGTTTATTGCAAAAACACTTCATTAATGCTGCACCAGTTAGGGTAACTTAATTCCATTCAAGTAGGGAAATTTGGTGTTAGGGTTTCCAACCCTAATGTCTCACACCCAGCCCCAAGCAGCAAAAGGAAAAAACATTAGGGTTTTGGGTCTCCCCAGTCTTGGCGAATAAAAGGTGGAGTCTTTCTTGAGGGTTGTCAATTCTAATGCTCACCCCCCCCGCCCATAGTCTCCAATCAGAAGCACAAGGTACAGCTCCAAGCCACTGCCTCATAATGATACACTCTTCAAAGGTAGCAAAGAGTACATTTCAGTGTCCCTAGACATGAGTAGTATAAGTTCATATATCTCATCAAATGTTAAATTTCAGCCAATCAGCGCATGCCACATCATTTGATAGGTAGGCATGGCCTAAAATGGACCAATCAGAATCGTCCCTTGTTCAACCAGTAGTCCCTCCCTAAATGGATTAGCCCTGCCCACTTCCGATGGAAGTGACATACACTCAAACCCATGTCCTGCCCCTTGCACAGGAAATGACACGCACTTGAACCCGTGTCCTACCCACTTGTGCAGGAAATGACCTGTGCTGAAACCCTGGAAGTGACATAACACTACCATTTTGTAAGCATCCTACACCCCTTCTTCTCGTGCACCCCTCATACTCCTGCCACACCATTCTTGCTGGAACCCAAGTCCCCCATCCTAGCTTAAACCCCTGTCTCCCCTCCTTTCTCCTGTGCCCCCACTGTCCTGGCTCAAACCCCTGTCCCTCTTCACCACCATGCCGCCACCCCCACCCAAAAAAATAAGTTAGGGTTTATGTAGTGTTATGTGCCCCCTGTTGGCTTGGGTGTATAATTGCAGAAGCATGTGTGTGTTTTTTTTTAATTAGGATATTTTTGGAATGCTGTATTTAGGAGGCCACCTGATCATGCAGAGGTTTCACAGATCTGTTTGGAGACCCCCACAGAGGGAAATCCATCTGCCTGTGTAAGTACCCCTTTTTCTGTTTTATAATAAGGTATAAAATAATTAACAAGCATCTTTAGGATTGTGTAAAATGTGTACCAAAAGGATACCTCTATGTTTATGTATATGCATGCACTATTCATAAGCTAAAATGGGGACCTCCCTGTAAATAAGCTGGTTCAACAGTTTCTCTGGAAAGCATTGCAAAATGCTGGCTTTTGTGTGAGTGTGTGTGTGTGTGTGTGTGTGTCAAGATGTCTGTATTTACAGGGATCTGTAAAAATGTAGATATAAGCTTTTTTTGTTTTAAAAAATAAAACTGTGTTTTAAATTGAGAGAGAGAAAGGCTAAGAATCTGGTGTGTGTATGTGTACGTACGTGGACCTGTGTGTAAATAAGCTGGTTCAACAGTTTCTCTGGATAGCAAGGCAAATGCTAGCAATCAGAAACTAATCATTTATACCACATCATGAATTACAGAATAAAGTGCATTGGAATCAGAAACTAATCATTTATACCCATCATGAATTACAGAATAAAATACATTGGAATCGAAAAAAAAAAAAACTTTTATGTGTGTTTTACGACTGAGACAAAACATCTGTTTTCATTTACACACAGAATCATTAGCTCTCTTTCTAGCACCCTGCTGTCTAAAAGAGAAAAAACAGGTGATTCTCATGATCAACTTTTTTAGAAAAAACAAAATAAGTTTTATCTTTTGATTAGCAGAATGTGAGCAGTTACACTAAATTACAGATTTAAAAAGACAGTTGTTTAGAAAAAGACAGCATTTCCATTTTGACTTTTAAAAAACATTATAACTAAGCTGGTACACAACTGACCTTATTATAGAACTATGTCTCTTTGTGTTTTAAGACTGAAAAGAACATCTGTTTTTTTCATTTACACAGAGAATCATTAGTCTTTCTAGACCCCTGCTGTTTAAAAAGAGAGAAAAAAATATGTTTTATCTTCTGATTAGTGGAATGTAAGCTGTTAAACTGAATTACTAATTTAAAGGACACAGCTGCTTGAGAAAAAAAAAACAAGATTTCCATTCTGACTTTTAAAACCTAACTAAGCTATAAGATTATTTGGACTTAAAAAAGCAGTCTGCACACCTTTTAATTAGACTGTGACCAAAGTTTTAGCAGAATGGCATTAGAGAGATGTTCCAGCTGTCGCAGGAAGTGAAAACAAAGCCTATAAGGAGCTGTGTAGGCCTTATATTTATTTTCCCATGGAGAAGGGTGGGGGGGGTGGATTGACAGTGCCAGATGTTCAGACTTTTTGAGTACTAGCCACATACTTGGGGTGGGGTTTTACACATTTTATTTAAGGAGAAGCTGTGCATACTGTGCTTAGGACAAAAGGCTAGAACGAGACCACCAAAAATACATCTTGAGCTGTAGAATTTTTAAAACACATTAAACAATCAACAATAATGGATCCATGGGTAGGACTTGGTATATATCAACCTGAAGACCTTTTCCAAATGATTGAAGAGCTGAATAGTGTACATTCTATCATTACAGAAGGTATGTATTTTTATGTTTAACTAGGAATAGTAGATGATACAGGTTTTAGATTTAAAATTTGTCCTACAGTATAATGCTGAAAATATAAAAGTAGTGACAGGGGTGTATTTTCTGTTTTTGCCAACAGCACAAAGAAATCCTGCAGGAGAAAGAGAGAGGGAAAAAAGAGACCATAATTTGAATGTGAAGTTCCCCAGAAACATTCACAAGTTTCTGCTGCTGGTGTGAGTCATGAGCAAAATAGATCTTAAGTGAATTTGAATGATGACGTACATCCATCCACGAGCAGTAGCAGCGCAAGGGTTTCTAACAAAGAGTCATTGCACCCAAGGTTTCGAGAAAAGGACCTTGATGCTGTGAATGTAGGAAAGGCTTGTATTCTTGCTACAGTTGATGGTGTGTTCGAGGGCATGTTAATTGAGAGCAGATTATCTAGTGAGGATTACGATCATGAGATTTTTAAATCTGAGTTTTGTAATGGTACTTTGCTAAGTAGTATATTTTCTTTATTATGTGCATCCAAGTACTCATGCTCAGAGCTGAAACAGACAGCGAATGTGGCCCAAATGTTTAAAAAGTTCAGGACATTGGAGGAAAAGCTGTCCAAAAATAAAATTATAAAGTGAAAGAACAGAAGCTCTCACAAGCTGAGTGAAAAGGGGGACAGCACTAACAAAATGAAAAAAAAAATAACAAATGGTGTCAAAAATGAAAAATCTGGGTAAAACATAAAACAATCTGAGAAAATTTGAAAAGAAAAGTAAAGCATGCCAGGAAAATATTACATCGTAGGGTGTTACAGCATGTTGCTAACATTCATCAAGCTGGTGAATAAGAAAAAAGCTTGATGATGATGAGCTGGCAAACAGGGAGCCCCCTACAGTTTTTTTAGAAAGCGTGCAGCACTATAAACGTGTTTTAAAAAATTTTAAAGCTACTGAACTTCATGAGTGATATCGCTTTATCAATTTAGAGAAAATAAAATCTTTTACAGAGGCCATTGCTGCAATTCATCAGGCTATTCAAGAATTACTGGACAGGGTGATGAGACAAACACACCATGGAGACTTTATACAGTTATGACTGAATGCTGCCTCTTTAAATCACCCCTTGTTCTCAAGAAAAACACGACCTAATGAGTTAAATGCCACCATCTTCTTAGATCAGATAGCTGACATGTTACAGAGCAATGCAGAAGTAATTGCTGATGACACTATACATCTTGTGGTAACCACTATCAGGAATCACCAGGGGTCGGGTGGGGGGTAGACATCCACTGAGCTCTGTCTTGTATAGCAGGATTTTACAAAAAAAGAGATGATACTTGATTGATTTAAATAACAGAGATAATAGTTTGTGTTTTGGTGGCTCCATTCTCGCACTCCTAAACCCACATATGAATGACAGTCATTTGCTGAATAAGGCTAAAATATTGCACTCTGATCTAAGTTTGTCAGACCAAACCCCTGCCACTTTTAGTGATGTGTCCCAGTTTGAAAGTTTTTTAGGAGTCAAAATTAAGATTTTATATTATAATGAAGAAAACTGGCAAACTTTTCAACAGGGCCAGAAAGACTTCCTAAAACACTATTTGTATTACTGCATGACAATCACTATTATGGTATAAGAGACATAAAAAAATGTATTGGCACTAGATAACCTGTGTGAATACTGTCATGGGGTTTTTAGCCACAAGGACCAACACGTTTGTGCATTATCATGCAAAGTTTGCTTTGACGCCAACTGTCTTGAACAGGAAACTAACCCTGCATCCTGCCCCTGCTGTAAAAAGATTTGTAGGTCTTTAGCATGCCTACAAAGGCATTTATCTAGAGCTGATAGTGGCACCGTGCCTTGTAGATCCATGAAACTGTGTGCAGAATGTTTTGTCTTTTACAAGGGTTCTCATACATGTAAGTTGATTCAGTGTGATAGATGTGGTTCTTTTATGACCGCAGACAAGCATCTGTGTAACATGTCACCACTCACAGATGTAAAAATCTCTGATAAATATATAGTGTTTGATTTTGAGGCCAGACAGGAAAAAGGAACACACATACCAAATTTTGTGTGCTAAACAATTAGATGGGGGAGAGGTCCTGGGAATTTGAAGGGGAAGATTGTATAAAAGATTTTGTAGGACATTTTATTGCTGCACCATTTAGACCCTACACATTTATAGCACACAATGCCAAAGGCTATGACAGTTATTTTATAGTTAGCCAGCTAGTCAAGGAAAGAATTGATATTAAATTGCTCACCCAAGGAGGAAAACTTCTCTGTGTCAGAGTGCCATCCCTGCACATCAGATTTATCAACAGTCATTGTTTTCTTTCTTTAAAAATAGCAAAAATCCTTGCAGCCCTTGGATTTGAGAATGAGATTGCTAAAGGTTACTTTCCCCATATTTTTAACACCAAGGCCAATGAAAATTATATAGGTCCCCTGCCCAATGCTCAGTTTTATGGTTCTGAATATATGCTGCCTGCAGAAAAGCAACAGTTTTTGCAGTGGTACCTAGCTAACCGACATAGAGAATTTGATCTGAAAAGAGAGCTTCACTACTATTGTCAGTTAAATGTTGAAATTCTTCGAAAAGCCTGTGACAGATTTAGGAAAGAAGTGATGAACATGATGACCAAAAGTGTTTTAAAATAGTCAGATGGTGATACAGTAGAATATAAAACAGTATCCTTAGACCCCTTCCAGTATGTCACGATAGCCTCAGTCTGTATGGCCATGTACAGATTTTTATTTTTGAAAGAATACACTATCACTGTTCTCCCCCCAGATGACTACCATGGACAGTTAAAAAGATACTCTACACCTGCTATTCAGTGGCTTATGTACATATCTGAGAAAGAAAACATTTCTATTCAGCATGCGCTAAGGGGTGGTGAATTTAAGGTAGGGATATACTTTTTGGATGGCTATTCTGTAATAAATGGAATACCCACAGCATTTGAATTTAATGGTTGTTTTTTCACAGCTGCAACATCTGTTACTGTGAGAAAGAAAGAAACCACATGACACGGGCTAGTTTTGGACAGTTACTCAACAGGACCATGCACAAATTTAATTTTCTAAAAAGCAAGGGTTTTGCCATTAGAGTATTGTGGGAACATGAATGGAAAGCAATGCTTTCTACAGATCAGGGTTTGAATAATTTCTTGAAGGACAGGTAGCTACCACAGCCACTTGAACCTAAGCAGTCACTGTTTGGGGGGAGAGAAAATGCCATTTGTCTGTACTATAAGATGCAGCCTGATGAGAAAATACATTATTACGATTTTACCAGCCTCTACCCTTTTGTTAACAAAATAAAATAGTATCCAGTCAGTCATCCTGCCATCATTTATGAAAATGTTGATGACCTCACTCAGTATTTTGGTTTAGCAAAAATAAAAGTCTTACCCCCTAGAGGTCTTTTTTTTCCAGTGTTGCCATACAGGATTGGAAAAAAAACTTGTGCTTACATTATGTCTTGCATGCGCTGAAGACAGACTTCAAACAACATTGTGTACACACAATGATGAACAGAGGTCACGTACAGGTACCTACTGTACTGTAGAACTAAATCTGGCACAGAAAAAAGGCTACAAAATCATTAACATTTATGAAGTCTGGCATTTTAAAGTCATGCACAGAGCTTTTTGTGGACTACATCAAGCTGCATCTAAAAGACAAGCAAGAGGTGTCTGGTTTCTCTTCATGGGTAAAAAATTAAGCAGATAAAGTCAGGTACATACAACAGTATTCCAAAAGGTAAAATGTACATTTGAACCCTGCAGCCATAGCTGCTAACCCCGTAAAGATACAGATATCCAAACTTTTTTTAAATTCTCTTTGGGGCAAATTTGGGCAGAGAGCTAATTTGCTGACCACAAGCATAGTAACAGAACCTCACAAGCTGTTTCAGTATGTGTTTGCCCCTTACTATGATATTGCCTCATGCTGTTTCATCAATGATGAAACAGCTTGTTTAAGCTGGAAATATGCCAGAGACCATTATCCAAATTCCAATAATATCAACACATTTATAGCTAGTTTTACAACAGCATATGCCAGAGTGGAACTCTACAACCTGCTAAATAAGTTGCAGGACAGGTGCCTTTACCACAACACCGACTCTGTCATTTTTGTGTACAGACCGGGTGACTGGACCTCACCTCTCGGCAATTATTGAAGTTCCTGCAGATGAACACATTACAGAGTTTGTTTTCACAGGTCCAAAAACTTACGGCTATGGCTGTCCAGAGGAGAGGTTGTTCTTAAAGTGAAAGGCTTTACCCTTAATGTAGCCAGCAGTAAACACATTAATTTTGAAAGTCTGAAGGACCTGGTCTTTGATTATACAGGGTCACAAATCTCTAAAGAAATCACCGTGAGTCAACCCAGCATTGTTAGGAATAAAAAGCAGTGGTCCCTTGAAACAAAAATGCTGTCCAAGACCCAGAGAGTAGTTTATGACAAGTGAGTTTTAAAAGCCAATTTTAAAACACTTCCTTACGGATACTGATTGTGAAAAATGGATATCAGGTTGAAGCATCCCATTACTTGTCTGTTGGCTGGCCCCTCTAATAGTGGGAAGAGCTTCTTCATAAAACAGTTGTTGGAAAATGCTGATGCCACTTTATCGCACGAGCTTAAAAATATTGGCTGGTTCTACTGCTGTTGGCAAACTTTGTATAATGAATTGTTGTTAAAGTTCCCACAGTTAAATCTTATCACTATGGATGTCACTAGCTGACAATGATCTCTTACCCCCTGGGAAGGTAAATTTTGTTGTTATAGATGATTTAATGGACTCTGCCTGTCAAAATAGTGAAGTTGAGTATGGGTTTACCAAGTACAGCCATCATTAACAGTTAATATTTTTAATTGTCCAGAATGTGTTCTATCAAGGTAAAACAAGCAGGACAATCACACGAAATGCCAAATATATGATTTTGTTTAAAACCACCAGAGACAAGCTGCACATCATAACTCTGGCTAGGCAGATGTGTCCTGGTCAGACACATTTTTCTTAGAAGCTTTTGAAGATGCCACAAGAAAGCCTCATGGCTATTTACTGGTTGATTTAAGATCCAGTACACCAGACACATATAGACTGTGTAGTGGGTTGTTTTCCCCTGACTGGCCTGTGGCATATATCATGACAAAAGCACATTCTGCTTCTAAAAATATATGATACTGTATTGTCATTATGTCTAAAAGACTGCAGAGAAATTTGTCTGTTCTAAAGTTACTAGTAAAAGGACCTCTCAGCTTAAGAAAAGCTATTTTATGTTCAACCTCTGATGATCTGATGCCAGCTATAGCTGAGATAGCCTTAAACACTCTCAAAGGAAATATTCCACTGTCAGCAAAATAGTTAGGTTTGCTGAAAAAAAAATGGAGAGTCATTAAAACTTTAAGCGATAAACAAATAACCTTAAAAAGGAAAAAGAAATAGTTAACCAGACAGGTGGCTTTATAGGGACACTGTTAGGAATTGCCATTCCTTTGATCACCAGTCTGCTGGCTAACAGATAATGGATTTTACTCAGAAAATGTATTTGGTGTCTCAGCAACAGATGGATCACATTAAAACTAATTACCCTGATCAGGATATGAGAAAAGTTGCAACTAACAGTTTGGACACTGACATGAGAGCTGTACTGTCCCGGACTGATTTGTCAGACTATGACAAAGCCAAAATGTACTCTGCTGTGTTACAGCACTATCCGACTTTGGTGAGACAAGGAGAACAAGCTAAAACCAGTTTGACATTTCTCATGCCTGAAAATTAATCAATTTCTGACCCCCCTGCAGCCGCTGCTGAGACAGCTTCTGCACCAAGTGCTATGGAAAAATACATTTTAAGTAGTGTTTTTCATCAGTCTAAAACCAATGCTGAACTTTTGTTAAAGCATATGGCAAAGAACAAGGATATTGTTTTTTGGAGTGATAAGGGAGAATTAATATATAAAGGTACTGTTGTTTCTGGGTCTCACACGGTTGATTTGGTAAGAGCAGCTACAGCCACTCACACAATCTCTGACCACAGAAAGCAAAAAGGGCTGGGATATTTTTGTCGAAGCAATGGCCGAGTCTAACATACCCACCTCAGTATTTGCTCATTCAGCAAACAGGAGCTATGTGGAAAGTCTAAAAACAACTGGTGCAAAATAGTCACAACCATCTCCAGTTAACTAATGGTCAGTAACACCCAAAAGATGAAAGTCTTTTAAAAAACCTACATGGCTCACTACAGTATGTAAAACTTAAATGCCATCTCTATGTATGAATGTTATATACCTCAGTGACTGCTGTGTACAGCCTATGTTAACCATTTACCTCATATTGAATATGTAATCCTGTTTTTACAAAAAGTGTTTATATTGATGTAAGTTAACCTACCTTATAGTTAAATATGTTAACATGTTTTTAGAAAAGAGGTGCTTATCATAATTCTACCTCAATGCTATGTCATATATAGTGTGCATTTTTTAACAGGAGATGCTTCTGTTTAATATATCTTATCTATTATGTTACCACTGATGTATGTCATATTTTATTGCCATGTTTTTTACAATAAATACTTTTATATTTCGAATATTTTTGTCATTATTGAAGACATTGCATATCTGAAAATTTTAAACACAGATACCCCCAACCCCAAAGTTTAAACACAGGTCCCCAGAAAAACTGACAGAGACACACAATTATGAGTGTTTATATATGATTTTATAAGTGACTGGTTTTGAATAAAAATACAAGTGGCTGCATATTTTAAATTCATTACAAGACAAACAAGTCTGAACATGTTACCACCTCACTGATACATGCTCTGACATGTTTAGATGTCTGAAAAAGCGACGTATAAAACTAGTTACCATGGCATCATTTTTCAGCAAATCATTAGAGTACATTTTTAGAATTTGATCATAAAAAAGTCCTTTGCATCTGTGGTGTAAGAAAAAGATGCAGTGAAATCCACAGGTGGTAGAGAAAGTATCTTGAAACTGTGTGTTTTGGTACAAAATGTTCTTTGCATTTCTGGTTAAAAAAACCTCGATCATTTGTGCATGATTGTCAGTATGAAAACCATAGTTGTCGAAGAACTCCCCAGTCCCATTTTCTGAAATCTTTACAGCTAACCAGTGCTGTCCAGGGAGGTCATGGGGGTCAGTATTAATGACTGTGGGAAGGTTTCTCAGTCTCTCCTTGGATAGCAGATCTCAAGGAAACACACCCAGAAAGCAGTCACAGATATGGGAGTCATTGGTTACAATTTTTTCCAGCTGCTTTGTGTTCATTTTTTATGGTTTATCACGCATAATCAAAAATTACATTTCTTCTCAGGTTTATTTCAATGACATTATCAAACACAGCATAGACAATGAGATTAACTGTTTGTGGAAGGGCTTCTGCAAATCTGATTTCTGCTCTGAGGTTCCCAGTTTTAATTAAAGAGTAATGATCAGCACATTCTCGGTCTGGAGTGAGATCAAAGGCAAACAGTGTGTATCCTTGGGTAAATTCCTGATGGTTAACAACTAGTGGCCGAACTTTCATAGATTTCCTTTCCGCTTGTACTAGATTAAAATATTCTCTCATAGCATTTCCATTTCTAAAATTGGGCTGCAAAGGTTTAACGGGGATTTGTTTACCGTCCAGATACAGAGCCACAAAATTAATGTTATAATGTTTAAAGTGAAAGGGGTTTTTAGTGTAGGAACCACTAAAAGCATCATTGTCAACAAAGCCCATGACCATCATTTTTGGTAACTGTCCCAAAAACAAATTATCTTGGTTGCAGACCCTGCTGCTTAAAGGGAGGCTGAACACTTTCATTCCCACTCTGTCTATAGGGTATTTAGCATTGGAGGTCAGCAGGGCTTCTGAGTGTCCCCAGACAAACATCGGGGGGTCACTTTAACCCTTTTTTTCTTTAGTCTTTGGTAACCGGGAAAGGCCCACTAGGCACAAGTGCCTGTTTTCAGGGGCAACCTGGGAGCACTGGGCAGTTAAGTGACTTGCTCAGAGTCACACAGTATGCAAGTGGAGGTTGTGAGAATCAAACTCACGTCTGGTCTACTGGATGTATCAAGCTCGTTCACACCTCGCTCCTCTAACCTCTAAGCTATACTGCCAGACTGACAAACAAAAAGGCAGCCATGACTTTTAGCTTATAACGCTCAGCATCTCCACTCTTCAGGCAAAAGTTGTCCTTGTTATGTGTCAGTTTAATTTTAATATCCACTCCATTCAGCATCAGTTTCTCTTGAAAAAACAAGTCTGTGTACAAGTGTCCCAGCAGCTCTACCCCTCTACTGAGATGTGTGAAGGAGCTTCTTTTATTAAAACTTACATTGTCACTGTCTCTGTCTGTGAATACATGTTTCATTGTACATTGTAAAATAACCCAGCGGTGAACTGAGTAGAAAGGGTCTCTTCACTGAAGTTCAGCACAGATTCTATAACTGCCCTGTAGGGGTAACAGTTATTGCTCTGACTGATGAGTCCATCACTGACAGTCATATCCAGCTGACTAAAAATGATGGCCACCGGATAGTTTATAAGGCCCACTTTGGCTGCTGCAGGTATATCACCACCATCCGCTTCAGTGATTTTGCAAACCAGGTAAAGAAGTGTGTTGTTTAGATCCAAATAGTCTTCACCATTCCCTGCCATCTAAAATTCAATCGGTGAGTTTTCTGAAAGGGAAGCCAGAAGGGGTATCTCTACCTAAATGCTTTTTTCAATGCTTGTCTGCCTGGGATCAACGACAAACAAGTCAAGTTCTGATTTTGTGCATTCTTCAGAACCACAGTGCACGAAAGCCATGGTTTTTTTTTAGAACAGGTCTCTGCTTTTTTTACGCCCCCTTGAAGGTCCTTTGGCCTTTGAATGCTTTCTTTTATGTGAAGTTTTGCATTTTGAAACACCTCTTTAAAGTAGCCATGAGGTCCAATGAGAAGCCAAGGGTGTACTCTGCACTTTCTTTTTCTACCTCTCTTAAATACAATCAGCCCTGAGCCACCCTGAGTAGGCTTCTCACCCTCTGACATCTTTTGAGCAACAGCACTAGTCACATGCCCCACAACAGCCTTTGCAACATTTTTAGCAGCTGTCTGTGGATGTGGTTTTGCAATTTCAAACCCCTTCTTAAAAACCGAACTGCTTTTCTAAACAGACTACAAAATATCCCTTCAATACCAGAACCATACATAATAGAAAGTCTATGAAAGCTGGGCAGTCCATATCCTGCCTGTGCCTTGTAATAGCTTCTGTACAAGGCAGGGTCCCCATAATGTTGAACGATTACCATCCGTGTTTACATTTTAAAGCACTCTCTGGAGGTGAAAATGCAACTTCATGATTACCTTCCCAAATCGAAATGACACAGGTTCATTTTGATCATTCTTTATTTCAATAGTGACTGTATCGATCTGATGTTTACTGACTGTTTGATAATGGGGTTTATTGTAGGTCATGATCACTATCTCATTGTCTTGGCCCCTGATGGGTACGCAACTCAGCAAAGGCACTAGACTGTCACCCACTATTTCAAGCATGATAATGTCAGTGTAGCTATATAATGTGTAAAAGCCCCCATTAATATCTGTAGTGTTCTTCATTAGAGTCTTTCCTACACCTACCTCGAGTCTGCTAAAACCCAAAAGGTACTGTAACTGTCCGTGCATAAACAAAATGCATTTGATGTCACCGTCAATGCTTATTTCTCTCCCGATGGCTTGTTGTTCCAAAACCACTGGCAGTTCATTTACTTCAAATATGCTTTTATTAATTTGAGTAATAACACTTGACATGTTAGGATAATAGCCTGATGGAATTTTAAATGCTGCTGACTCAATAAAGTTGCCAGTTGGTGGTGTTTTACTGCGGGCTATGCTTAGAGGCTGATAGAGCATACTGAATCTGTTTTTCTGTCCAGACACATTGTCCCAGGTAGGAGGGTACTGAATTTCTGCTAAGCCCACTTCCCATTCACCAGGTAGTTCAAGAATTTGTGTGGATATAGTATTGTTGGGGAAAATGTTGTGGGAGGCGTAGCTGGGCAAGGTAATATAAAAACCATTTTTGAGCATTTTAAGCCTTATCTGCTTCTAATGTCCCAAACCTGTGTTGCCTCAACCCAGCTATTAAATTTATCAGGCCACCCTAGACACTTTACCAGATACCAAGTTTTTCTGCCATGCTTTTTCTCTGCCAGAATTTTCTGCACCCTATACACATGATCCTCATCCGGTTCAATTTTTTATAACTCCTCAGCATAAAAAGTACCTTTGATGTCTTCCCCGATAGTCTTTTAGCTTATAGGTGAGCCTCTGTATCTTTAAGACCTCCATCACAATAAATATTTAATCTGTGTATGTCTGTTCATATCTCTTTTCAAACACCCCTTTTAGCTTAGTCTCATGTGATTATCTTTCTGAAGGGCACCCTTTTGTTTTTTGCTAAGAACAGTGTTACCGTAGAGGATCTTCCATACACCCAGGGCAATGGAAGGGTTAATATCCACCTGCCTGTGTTTAATGCTTCTGTGATAAATATGATTATAGCTGTGCACCAAATCTGACAACACATCTGTATATTTCCAAGTATTCTGGGCTGTAAAGTAATGCCACATGTGTGACTTCAGTATCATATTAAATCTTATACAATGCTGGCCTTAACTTCATTATTTATCACAAAATGGTGTATTTTATTTTGTTTTAATAGGTTCTTTAAGGAGGCATTTAGAAACTCTTTACCCTGATCAGTCTGCAACTTCTGAGGTGTGCGTCCACTTTTAAAAATAGTTTTAAAGGCTTGATTCACTGAATTGCCTGATTTGTTTTTTAAAGTCACTACCCAGGCATACTTGGACAGCACATCAATGCATGTCAGTATGTACTTATACCCATTATTGTACTTTGCATATTGACTCATATCCATTAAATTGGCTTGCCATTATCTGTCTTTGTCAGAAACAATGACAGGATTTCTCTGAAATTGGACCCTGGCTGCTTTGTGTAATGAATAAGGGTCCTGCTTCGCAAGCCATTCTGCAACATCTTTCCTGGTGACATCTTTATCAAGTTTTTTTTGCAGCCTTATACAACTGAGTCACCCCTGTGAAACTATCCACTTTTTTTGCTTTAACATATATATTCTTGAGCAGGTGATCATTCATCTTCTTTCATCAACCCCAATACATCTGTTAGCTATCAAAACTCTTGTCACCAGTAAAATAAGGCATGTGCTCTTTCTGTTTTTTAAAAACACTGACAACCACAAAGTGCAATGCATGATTATATTTTATTTATACATACACAAGTCATAACAGTATTTTTAAAGTTTACTTTATATACTTTATACTACATAGCACACAGAGTAATACATAAACTAATGCATATAGCGGCTACCTACAAAAGGCATAACACATAGCAAGCATGCAATGATTACATAATATCTTGTTTTCTACACTTTCAGTTTTACATGTTTTACAATACCCACAGACAGTAACTTTTGAGATTCATGTTTTACACAAGCATGGGCTTCGTCCACTTCCCACTTAGTGATGAGGTGGGCACAATACATACACACATATGCCACGCACCACTCAAAATAATCAGACTAATTTTTAAGAAAATCTGTTACATCTACAATGTCGTTCACCTTACATACAGTCTTTGGTTAGTTTTTTCCATTACTTCAGTACATAGTTTCCACAGAAAGTGAGGCAACTCTTTAATCAGAGTCAGCATGCTTTCTGCCAGTGAAGCAGCTGCATCTTCAGAGCAGACATGTAATGCAGGCTGCTTTCCAAAGTATACAGGGTCCTTGAAAATGTCCTTTATCACACGGTACATTTTAGACCTCAAGACTGACTGGAATATAGGGATCATGCCAGTACGTTCCATCTGAAAGTACATTATAATACACAATTTAGAAAAAGCACATGCTAAATCTGATTTATGAAACACAACAAAAGTAATAGAAGAAGCAAAATATAGGATGACAGACTCAGCACCCCCATTCTGCAGACTAAACACTAAAAATTCAACAGTGGTACAGATAAAACCACAGAAGTGTACTACATCATAAGGATTATGCATAAACTCTATTGCAATTTTATACATCGCTTCCTCAAGAGTAGCACCCTCATCCTTAAAATAACCTACAGTTTCCTTTTGGGGTCCCTCTGGGAGACCATCAAAAAGGTATTGGCATGTCTCTAAAAGTACAGATGGTGCTTGTCCTCTAGGTAAATTTAAACCAGGTTGTTTAGCTCTTTGTCTGACTAGTTGGTAAATAAGCCTCTGGACGCACTGACAGGGCATTTCCCATCATGGTATACTCTGGAAAAAAGCATACAGCACTATGTTTTAGTGACCTCACATTGCATGGTGCAGTTTAGTAAGTGGAAAAAACATTTATCACATGGTGCATTGTAGACATCAAGAGTGACTGAAATATCGGGAGCATGACAGTACATCATAATACACTATTTAGGGAAAGCATATGCTAAATCAGATTTATTAAACACAAGAAAAGTGACAGCTTCAGCGTAATGTATGATGACAGACTCTGACCTCCCGTTCTGCAGACTAAACACTAAGATATCAACAGTGGTACAGAGAAAACCAAAAAGGTTTTCCAGACCATAACGGCTATGCATAAACTTCATAATAATATCTTCCATTGCTTGCTCAAGAGTAGCACCCTCTTGTTTAAAATAGTCTGTGGTTATTTTCAAGGGTATTTCTCAGAGGCTGTCAAAAAATTCTTGGCCTGTCTCTAAAAGTACAGATGGTGCTTGTCCTGTAGGTAGATTTAAACCAGGTTGTCTAGCTCTGTGTCTGACTAGTTGGTAAATAAGCCTCTGGATGCACTTACAGGGCATTTCCCATTGTGGTATACTCTAGAAAAAAGCATACAGCACTATATTTTAGTTACCTCTCACTGCATGGTGCAGTTTAGCAAGTGGAAAAGCCAGGGTAACAACATGAACAATATTAGAATGGTACAAATGTAACAGTTTTTTTTTGGGGGGGGTAAATGTTTTTTTTACAAAATAAACAGGGTCCCTGAATTTCCTTATAGAATTTTTTTAAAGGGCCCTTTGCTGACCAGTGGATCATTTCAGCAAGCAGAGAAGCCAGGTTAACAACATGTACAATATCACAAGTTTTTTTCTGGTTTATAATACACACACATGACCATGATGATCATGATGTAAAGTCCACAAAGACATTCATTGTCTTCCGCAAATATGTCGGCAAACAGTTTACCATTTTCTACAAGTGGCAACACTGATTCATTTATATATTTATCTGTATCCTCCCATACTTCTGGAAGGGCACACTTCATCAGTTCAGAGGCTGCATGTATCTCACAAAGGCAAATTTCATATTGCGGTGAACCAAACAGTGATGGATGGCAGTAATGGCTTAGGATCAGACACATAAGTATTTGGATTCTCTCTTTACTTGCATCTTGCTTGTATGATTATCTGTAAAATAAAATGACACTTTTTGGTACTGAAATGTTTACATGTAGCAATTTTTTTTTGGGGGGGTAATGTTTTTTTACAATATAAACAGGGTCCCTGAATTTCTTTTTAGACATTTTTTAAAGGGGCCTTTGCTGACCAGACATGTGGCATCTCTTTTACTCTCTCTGCCTGTCTGGTGGTACATATTTTTAATACACCAGTTGGGATCATCAGCTCTTTTCACGTCATTTAAAACATGACTGATAAGCTGTAGTGTTTCATTGGTCAAATTTAAGCCCTGTTGTTTCATTGCTATTGCTAGAATCGCAGGCATAAGTTGCTCTATATGCATGGCTTCAGAAACATTTCTGTATAATTCTCTAGTGCTCAATTCATCAGTGATACAAGAATGATTTTTCAGACTAGGGTCATCTATCTGGCACCTGGGACAGGCATCAACCAATTCAGCATGTATCACCCTCTCTATCACTGCAGCAATTACGCCATGGATGGCATGATACATAACGTACTTGCAATACATATCGTGGTCAGTTCTGGGTGGTTTACTACTGAGGCCTGTTTTTTCACATGAGGGCCCCTGTCTAAAAAGAAGAGGGTTGGGTAGTGATCACAGCCTGTTCTGTGACATTTTAAAACATTCTATCACTCTCTATATTTCTAGCATACTGGTCCTCATACATCTCATTAACAACCACATTTGTATCTTTCACACAGCAAACACAGTCGAGCAGTAGATTTGTGGAAAGTCATGAATCCATGCACTCCAAATATGACTGCTGCTCCATCACAAATCCTTCAGTCTGTTAAAGTAAAAACAGAAAACAGCATTGGTCCTGTGACTCATTATAGGTAAGATTTTGTTCTATTGTTAACTCATCTCCTCAGTTACACCAAGTACACATGTCACTACTCACACACATTTTTTTAATGTTAAAAATGCATTTACCTCATCAAGGCAACTCTTTTTGTCTTCTTCATTTTTCTTATCTTTTTCCTTCTTAGCCTGGGCTTGACTACTTGTAGCTGCATCATTATCATCATCATCATCATCATCCACCTCTTGGGTAGAGGCGCCTCTTGTCTGTGTCTTGGATTTCTTTTTCACAACTTTCTCTGATGCTTTTTTTGGCAGTGTCTCACCAATCATCTTCTCTGGCTCCCCCTTCTTGTCGCTCTCTGTTTTGGGTTTCATAGTAACATCTTTTTCTGCATCAGATTCACACCCCAGCACCTCTTCAAGGTCTTGCACTGGTGCCTCTTCAGAAGGACAGTCAGATTTATGATTTTCTGATTCACCAAACTGTGTAGTGAGCTTCTTTTTTATGTTAGACACTCTTCCACTCAACAAGACTTGTGTGAGACATTCTTTTTCACACCTCATGTAGTACACACATGTTGGCTTGGGTTGTGAGGCCTCAATAGCAATCTTTTTGCTTGGCTTTTCATCTCCAGACTTTTCATTCAGTGGTGTGACAGTCTGTTCTGTAGCTGGGAGGTTGAATTGAGAAGTGCTGCGCTGTGCCATCTTCTTCTTGATGTTTTTGAATAATCTGCTCCAAGTCTATAAAACATAATCTGAGGAGTCTCTCAAAAAGCTGTGCCTTCTGGCTTCAACTGAAGGGTTTATGTAAGGCATTGTAAGATGAACTGCCCCTTGGTAGAACCATGACCACACCCCCATACTATACATGGTATCATGTGTCACAGACACATCTATTGTAGCCTCCACCCCCCTTTTTAAAAACATTATAAATATCACTCACATTTCATTCAGCCTTCTCCTTGATACTACACAGAGCTGGGGGGTATTATAGGTATGTGTCTTCCTTTTTTCTGATTCAAATGTATTTTATTCTGTAATTCATGATGGGTATAAATGATTAGTTTCTGATTCAGTTGTATTTTATTCTGTATTTCATGATGGGGTATAAATGATTAGTTTCTGATTGCTAGCATTTGTCTTGTTATCCAGAGAAACTGTTGAACCAGCTTATTTACACAGAGTTCAACGTACACATACACACACACACGCACACCAGAGTCTTAACCTTTCTTGCTCTCAATTTAAAACACACAGTTTTATTTTTTAAAACAAAAGCTTATATCTACATTTTTACAGATCCCTGTAAATACAGAAATCTTGACACATACACACACACACACACACACACACACAGCATTTTGCAGTGCTTGCCAGAGAAACTGTTGAACCAGCTTATTTACACGGAGATCTCCATTTTAGCTTATGAATGGTACATGCATATACATAAACATAGAGGTATCCTTTTGGTACAAGTTTTACACAGTCCTAAAGATGCTTGTTAATTATTTTATACCTTGTTATAAAACAGAAAAAGGGGTACTTACACAGTCAGATGGATTTCCCTCTGTGGGGGTCTCCAAACAGATCTGTGAAACCTCTGCATGCTCAGGCTGCCTTCTAAATACAGCATTCCAAAAATATCCTAATCCAAAAAAAACAAAACACAAACATGCCCCTGCAATTATACACCCAAACTAACAGGGGGCACATAACACTACATAAACTCTAGCTTATTTTTTGCGTGGGGTGGGGGCATGGTGGTGAAGAGGGACAGGGTTTTCAGCCAGGATGGTGGGGGTGCAGGAGAAAGAAGGTGGGGACAGGAGTTCGAGCTAGGACAGGGGGGACTCAGGTTCCAGCCAGGATGGTGTGGCAGGAGCTCAAGGGTTGCACAAGAAAAAGGGGCATAGGACGTTTACAAAATGGTGGTGTTATGTCACTTCCAGGGTTTCAGCGCAGGTCATTTCCTGCACAAGTGAGTGGGGCATGGGTTTGAGCACGTGTCATTTCCTGTGCAAGTGGGTGGGACACAGGTTTGAGCGCGTGTCATTTCCTGCACAAGGGGTGGGACACGGGTTCGAGCGTGCGTCACTTCCGCCAGAAGTGGGTGGGGCTAATGCATTTAGGGAGGGACTTCCAGTTAAACAAGAGATGATTCTGATTGGTCCATTTTAGGCCATGCCCACCTGTCAAATGATGTGGCACGTGCTGATTGGCTGAAATTTAACATTTGATGAGATATATGAACTTATACTATTGACATGCACTGCAGAGATCCACGGGACTGTGTACTTCCTATCACAATAAGTACTCATTAGGTTATGACAGAGATTTCACTGGCAAAGTTTACAAACTTGACAAGTGTCAGTGCAACAGTTCTAGTTTTAAAACATCTCCAGTTGCTTCCTAAAATTAACACAAAATATATAAGCTTATATTTCTTGAAACTTGGCTTACCAGCCAAATGCCCTTTGGGGTAACCCTTGCCTCAGTGTTTGCACACAGAGATTCTTTGTCATATAAGCTTATATGTTAACTGTGTAAATAAAAGTACTTCTACTGTCTATTATGTTTGTTTTTTATGTTCGTAATCACACCCTTTGCCAATCATGCTAACTGTTAACTGGGAGTGGTGCATTGGTGTTGGGAGATATGAATACTGCTGCTGTGCTTACCATTGTCAGCAAAATACAAATAACTCTTGAAATTCATTAGATAGTCCCTGCCTCAAAATTAACATTGTATAACTCATATTTTCAAAAGATCCTAGCAAGTGAAGTGTGAAATATATTTGGTGGCATCAGCTAAATCCCAATAAATATCCATCTGCACAGAAAAAAAACTAACAAATTGCCACAAATTGCACAACTAGCAGCCCTTAGAAAGAGGAAGGACTGAATGAATGAACATACAAAACTAAACCAAGCTCTCTCAATGACAGAAAAACAGGATGGAAGGCTGACCTTTTCCAATTTGAGCAGCCCTCACCTTGCATCGGCATCACAACAAATCCCACTTCACAAGCTCATACTTCATTCCTGGCAAACCGAACAGGTCAAAGACCCATAAACTACATGGTTAAATGGGGTGAGACCCTATTCACATCTTTTCAATTTAACAGATATGTACAAAGATAATGAAAGATTTTTTTTTCATAACATGTACTTGCTGATGTCAACCTAACGGAAGTTCTCATTTACAGTGGGATTCTGCATCTATCCAGTTTGTAACACCTTGGAAGAGTGAAGCACAGAAAAGTTACTGTTACTTTCCCCAAGGTTACATTGTAATGAATTGGTATCTGCGGTGGAATTTAAATGAGGCACTCAAATAGTTCTATATTCAAACCTTCTGTGGACCATACTGAATGTGGAACAAAAGGAAAAGATGCTGGACTGTGACATCTCCTCTCCTCTCCCATCACTATGCAATGGATCACATGACATCACTGACCTGCCTATGACAATTATCTCTATTTCATGTAACAAATAAAAAAACCCCACCAATGTATGGGATGCCAGTAGAAAGCATGGTCCTGTACCTCTGCAGTAGCTGACATGCAACTTTGCCCTAGTGGATGAACATCACGTGCAGGTAGGCGAACCAGATGGCAAAGGTAAGTAGCACCAGCAGCAGGAGGAGGAGCATGATTTGCTTCACTGGGAACCACAGGATCCTTTTGGTACCATTTCCATCTCTTACAAGCAGAAAAATCACCGTGATCCCTTGCTCCTGCATTGGCCGGACTCTCAGCCTGGACCCCTTGGTGAGAGCTGTAGCCAATCCACACAGGTTAACAATGTACCAGTAACAGGTGCTCTTTTTTGAGGAGAGCTGCAACCTACACTGCATCACATGCTGGGTCTGGTCCTCTTACCAACTCTACTGGCTACCACCCGGGACTGAGAGCCCAAGGATTCCATGAGCATTTGCTCCTGCTGTCTCACACATTGCTTCTTACTAGGGTACCACAGGGGCACAGGAACTAGGGGTGCTGTGGGTGCAGCAACACCCCTCTAGCTTGAAGACAAGACCCTCCACCTCCATAGACCCATAGCATAGGCAGTTGTAGCAGTGTGGGTAGATGGGAACTGCATATTACAATAGTCTGTGGAAATCCTGGTCCATTGGGAGAAGTAGGCAGGGGAGGTGCCCATAGCCAAACCCTTCAAAATCAAGAGACCATGCAGAACCTCTAAAAAAGTAGTGGGCTGTAGAGGGACCAACTTATGGTGGTTCACATATATGGGAAAACCAACAAGGATAACACATCTCTGAATGGAGGAGGAAGTACAAGCAGGTGGCTCCACCGTTGCAAAACTGTACTCAACTTTGCCCTTTTGTCCACTGCCCAGACAGGCAATGAAGGCAGCTAAAAGTAAAAAGACTCACTGCAAGTCAAGTACTGCCTGAGGAATCAGTAGGTTGTCATCAGGCATGAAGCACATGTACTGTAGAATGTGTGTGTGTGTGGGGGGGGCATTCTGTCTGGCCATTTGAGCTATTTCCAGTCCCAAGCCAGTGGGCCTGCCTAACCAGGCCATTCCTACTGTACCTTATTGAGAGTTTCTCCCTTCTTAACGGGCAAAGAGAAGGTTCTTCAGGTAGATTCTAACACAATGTCCCCAAGCAGACTCAGCAATTCAATTGCTGATACCAGCAGGTTGCAGAGTCACCTCTCAGCCCCCCCACTTCCCACGCTCACCACAGTAGTCAGCCCTGATCTACATCATGTGGATACTGTGCTTCTCCAATTGCAATAAGTAGTAAGCCAAGTAGTACCTAAAGAGGTAAAGCAAAGAGAAACAAAATGCTAGAGTTCTGATGGTCAGGGACCCCCCATACACTCCATACCTCAGTCTCCACTCCCCCTACCACAGAATAGGATGCAAATGCAAGGAAGGCCAGCAGGCTTAATGTAATTTCTCTCAGAAAGAGTACAGTTAATGTATGTACATTTCAGGTGTCCTTGGTGTTCACAGGCTCCTTGAGGATGGCAGTTGTGTTGCCTGATGCTGCATGATTGATGATGTTCTGCATCACCCACCACATGACATTGTTTTGTGTTGCTTGCCTTTTGCCATGCTGTTTCTTAATCTTCTTCATGGGTGAGCCATCTTGTTCTCTCCAGACTGTTATCCGTCAGACTGTCAAGTCCTTTTCCACCTCCCCAGCACAGTCATACATTTTTGCCCCTCTGGGAAGAACACAACTAGGCAGGTGGGATATGGGATCGGGAATTTCAGTCATTGTTGGTGTACCACCTGCAAAATAGGGATAAATAAATGCTGTTTCTGCAACGTGAAATGGAAAAGGTATAGGAGGCAGTATAGCGCAGTGGTCTAAGGCTCTGAGCTGCAAATCTGGTGACATCCAGCAGACCAGACCTGGGTTTGAATCCCACAGCTTCCACTTGCATACTGTGTGACCCTGAGCAAGTCACTTAACCTCCTTGTGCTCCCAGGTCGCTCCTGTGAAAAAGCTTTCAGCTTAGTGTGCTATACCTGGTTAAACAACTAAATAAAAAAAAAAAGGTGTTGGTCCTGTTTCACTCTATATTTAAAAAATCTTATGATCACAGAGTTGGGGGGGCTGGGCTGGCACCTGGACCTGGTTTGGGCCCTAATGCCCAATGAGAGCGCTTCAGTTCAAGAGGCATCTCCAGGTCCAACTGTAGAGCCTCACAGAAAAAGGCATCGAGAAAAGTCAATGTCCTGCCTCTCTATATTCTTGGGGAGGTCATAGAGCTGTATATTCTTACGGTGAGGTATATCCTCTGTGTCTTCTTAGCAGTCTTGAATTTTTTGCTGATGGACTGTATTTTCCAGGTGGTCAATTTGTCAATCTGTAACAGCTGCTCATCTACCCCACGCACTCTGTGTTTCAGGTCCGTAAGTTCAGCTCTCATGTCTTATACAGTAAATGTCAGTGGCATGTTTTCTTTACAATCTGTATCCTTTATGCATCTGAAAAATGTTATAGGCATTTGTACTGAATGATTGTCTCAGCATGATACGTCAGTACTGCCCTGTCCAACACTGTAGTAGTAGTCGTAGTAGTAGTAGTAGTAATAGGCATTTGCACTGAATGATTGTCTCAGCATGATAGGTCAGTACTGCCCTGTCCAACGTTGTAGTAGTAGTCATAGTAGTAGTAATAGTATTAGTAGTAGTAGTAGCAGTAAAGACCCTTTATAAGGCTATAACTGTTAGAGCTAGAAGCCCTGTTTAGAAAATTGTCCTACAGCAGTGGTGGCCAATATGTGAATCTATATCCACTGGTGGATCTCAAGAGATTTTTAGTGGATCTTGGGGCAAAGGTTGCATTTTCTAGTCATTGAAGATCATTACAGCTGATGAGCATAATTATTGTACTTTTTTGTTCACTTTATTGTTAGTGGATCTTGGAGCTTCTTGAGATCCAATAAAATGGATCCCAGAACAAAGTGTATTGGCCACCACTATTTGACTGCCTTTCTCCTATATATAGCAAGTGAGGGCAGCACTACACTGATCATCTTACCCTTATACAAATAGGAGTAGCACTATATAGATGAGGGAAATACAGCCCTGACTGTCTTGCCCCTATATAGTTTAGAGCAACTTAAACCCGACTGTCTTGCACCTCTTAACTCTTTTTCAGAGAGATGGCTTACTGTTCTCATTGCAGCCTGCAGCACGAGTTCCAGCTGCAGTTGCAAAAGTCAAGAACATCCCACTGTCCTCATACAGAGAACGTGGGTGAAGGGCTTCTCTCGCTAAGCTGGGCACACATGGAATTGGGTGCCAAGAATAGGTACTTTGGGCTCTTATTTTAAAAAAACAAACAGAATCTAGCTAAACAGGACCCATTTGGCTAGGTTCTGTTGCTTGTTTCTTAAAAGGCCAGCATTTATGTGCATTTTCCCCACTTGTTAGTTTGTGGAGGAAATCAACAAGATGGAGGGTGGCATGGCACCAAAAAATGTCAGGTGCCATGCTAAACAAGTGAAAAGAAATCAAAAAGGGGCATCTGCAACATCATTTTTTTTCATTTTGCACCAGAACATTATTTCAGAAACCCTACTGTACATGTTCAGAAGGGAAAGCACTAAACTTTAAAGCCTTAGAACTCTGGAACCATTTAATATTTTTTCACCAGACCTATCAAAGGCATTACCTTAGGACATGACACATTTCCCCTGCAAGTCTGGGGAAAAAAATCCATTCCATGTAGGCTGTGGGTGAGAGCAAAAAAAAAGTATAGAAAAAAAGTTAGACTTCAACAAAAAAATGACATATGCAGATCTCAAAAACCACACAAGCTACTGTCACAAACATTTTTCACAGATCAAGACCTTGCCTGCTAGATGACACATACAAAATTTCAGCTCATTTCATCAAATGCTGCTAAAGATATTAATGTGCAGAGTTAGGGGTTTAACATTGAACACCATACTCAACCCTAACTATAGTAGTGTTACTGAACCACTATAATATGTGTGTGTATATGTACAGTATGTGCATATATATATATATATATATATATATATATATATATATATACTGTATATATATAAAATGGATCAAGATAATCACAGCAAATATTGCTTACCCCTTCATCTTTTGTAATGCTCAGACATTCCTCACCAATGTGTTATCCTCCATCCATCCTATTCTCTGATGCACGATTGTACATTTTTGGGACTGTCAGAGTCCAAGCCCCCAACCATCATAACAGTGTACAGTTTACTTCATGCATCTCTAAAGGCTGGTCATGATCCCTGAACACTCCCAAACCTTCAGGTATTTATGCAACTTAATGCATTTCCTTTTTCACCTTGTTTCTGGCTTGTATAGCACCAGCTTGGATTCTCAGTGCAAGACTAACCTCAGGGTTCCATTTAACCATTTTCTTTATGCTTGTGCTTGTTCACTGCATGACAAAATTCCTTCACATGAGTAACTTTCCCAGGGCTCAGTAACTACCCTGTGTTGCCTCCCAGTATCTAATTCCATGTGCACAAGACAAGCTGGACCCTCTAGCAGTGTCCAAGCTTGCTTCTTCCTGTTCTGGTGGGAACCCTCCTGCAGCATCACTACCTCACATCTACCTGAGGAACTGGACCCTCCTGTAACATCCACTTTCCCATCACATAGTGACTACAATTTGCCACACGATCTCTGGGTCCCACAACTACTGTGAATAATCTCTAGCAGTGTCCAGTCACTGCACAGACACAAAGACTAACTAGTTCACCAAAATATACATAACAATTTCCTCTGCCAGCTTCATGGTTCCCAGACAAGATTCCAGTTGCCCACTGTGAGATCAGGCACCCACGGATCCATAGGGTTCCCCATTTTCTATAGGAGTTTGGGTCACCCTGGTGACCATAAATCTTGGTTCTCACTGGAATTTTGATAGGAACCCATTGCCATATTGGAAATATCCCCCCTGATTCTGACAGCCTCCCCCATAGACCTGTACTTAACAGACTCTCACGCTCACAAGCACATGGGACTAGACAACCACCATGTTCAGGGGCCTAATCTTGCAGGACATGCATCCAGTCCTGTTCACTCACCTGAAAACACTGTGCAGGGCTCCTGAAGGGTGCTTGCACACATATCCAGTGCAGCACACCTCTCCAGGCTCAGTGGTGTCAGCGTTTTTCACCCCAATTCATTAAGGGTAGTTAGTGTTGGAAGGGCATTGGCTTTTCATGATTCCACCAAATAACGATCACCATTACAGTGTGCGTACATTGCTGAAAAACCAGAACGGTGATGTACACTCCCAACGAGGTAACACCAGTGAAAAGAAATGTTTTTAAGAGCCCCACCCCCTTTAATAAAGATTCTCAACTCCAGAGGGGGTGCATGTAAGGGAGGGGGAGAAACTTGTAAAAAAATTTACTCTTGCACGTAAAACACAAAATACTGTGCTCCTCTCCAGCCACAAACCCTGCACCATCCCCACTGTAGCCAGCCACCCTCACCACCACACCACACAGCCAGCTTGGCAGCCTCTCACCACACTACCTCCCATGTATCTTCCCTCCTCTTCCATTCACCCTCCTGTTCTTCTCTTCACCTTGTTGTTCACCCCTCACTACTTTTTCAGGGTAGCTCACATAATGAGCACTGAAATTGAGTCTCTCATATCTGAGTCACTGAATTTCAGCCACTGTTTTCACGGATTATCGCTTTTCATGAGACACCAAGTCTCGCAAGAATAGCAGACATCTTTTCCTTGGTGTTCCCAATGGAGGCATTCTCATGGGAACCACGCCATATTGGTATAGTGTACTGGACTCTCACAGTATTCCAGACAGTTGTATGACAGCAGTGGCCATCTTGTGTGGGTAATCCTGACCCAGGTAATCTCACGGGGGCAGTGACCATAAGGCATAATGTCTATATGGAGATATAGGTCTGCCATCTTGGGAAGGTCCTCACTGCCTAAACTGTGTTAACTGTCCCTTTGTTCAATCTGTGACCTCTCTTGTCTGTGGCTATCACACACTCAGCATTTACTGGGCTGCTCATTCAAGCAGGGCCATGTTTCTGAGCCAGTTTTTTCTGCCTGTCCCCTATAGATTGCTGAGTGACAATCAACTCCCCACCATGCCTGCCTGCCTAGAATGTGGTGTCAAGCTGCCAGAGGCCAATGTAGGGGAAACGCTGTGTGCAGTCTACACAGTTTCTGAGAATGGGGCATCCCAAGCTACCAGTCTCAACTTAGTTGCTGCTGCAGAGGTGACATTGCTCCCTACAGCACCAATTATGCTAAGTGCCACGCAGGCTGGTTTGCTGTTCCAACTGCTGGAAAAGCTACAAAGCCAGCACCCAGAAAGCTCCTGGACAACTTCTCCAAGGAAAGTACCAGAGGAAATCCAGTTGCCACAATACCAAAGACAACACAGGCAGGTGGAAGAGACCGCTGAATCTCCTGAAGTTGATGAGTCAGACCAGGAACCTGAGCCCTCCTCTAGAAGGTTGTGCCCCGGGGAAGATGTGGATGAACTGATATCAATGATAAGGGGGTATTCAAGATTGCAGAGAAGCCAGAGAACCCCCATACCATGATGGATCCTCTCCTCACAATGCACCACAGCTCCATGAGGCCTTTCTTCCTCTCCTGCCAAGCCCTTGAGACCATTCTAAACAAAGAACATGAGGCAGTAGAGCCAACCAAGATCCCAAAGAAATGGGCCATTGAGAAAACCTACCCACTTTCAGAGTCTCATAAGACAGCCTAGTTTGCTGCCCCTAAGGTAGACCCCACCCCCAGTCTTGGCCCTTTTGAAGAGGACCGTCATCTCAATTCAGAGCACAGCAGCCCTAAAAGACCCCATGGACAAAAAGGTAGAGGAGCACCTGAAAAATATACATGAGGTCGCTGGGATGGTATTATTGGTGGACACGGCAGTGTGGTATGCTAGCAGAGCCCTGCTCCATTGGGTGGAGTCCATCATGGCTACCATCCCCAACTCCTTTCCAATAACAGGTGATGCCAACTGTGCTATCCAGATCACATGTTACATAATGGATGCATCATCGGACATCATGAAGTTTGGTGCCAGAACCATAGTACTCACTAACCAGGCCAGGAGGGCCTTATGGCTAAAGCTATGGCAGACAGTAAATCCAAAAACACTCTTCTCAAGCTCCCATTCATGCAGGGCCACCTATTCAGAGACACACTCACTCTTTTCCTCAGGGACAGCCCATGTTCAACACCTCCCGCACTCAGACAAAGCTGCACAACAGCCAAACATCATGCGGCAGGGTCTCAAAGCCCCAATTCCAGTCTCGCTCATCTCAATTCAGAGTCAGCGGCAGCTCTGGCAGAAGAACCAACTCAAATATCAACAAGTCAAGAGGAGGTTCCACTGGCAACAGCCAATGAGGTGAGATGGGCCTGGGCAGACAATCCACTGGTGGGGGGGAGGGGCGGCTCCAACTGTTCACCGACCAATGAGCCCAGACCACAATGGACAGGTGGGTCTGAGAACTTGTGACTCAAGGGTATTCCATGGAACTCACACAAAGGACAATTCCATATAGACCACTGATGTCCTCAATACCTCTCCACCATGACAAAGCCAAGGTAGTCTTGCAATCCCTGTCCAACCTTTCCAGCAACAGGGCCATTGTATCCATACCACAACAAGAGCAGGACATGAGCACATGCTCTATGCTCTTTATGGTCCCAAAAAAGATGGGTGGACTCCGTCCATTGCTGGACCTCAAATTGCTCAACTACATTACTTCACTAAAAATACCACCAACAGCTTAATCTGGTTCAAGGTCAGTTGGCATTCATCTGTATCTCCCCCCCCCCAGGTCGTGTCTGAAAATAGGCAGGAATTGTCTAGTGCACTTACCCGGTCAACAAAAACTATATAAAATAAAAATAAACTTACAAGAAATTCAAGATGGAGATGGTCAGGTCCATATTGATGGCCATTCAATCAGGCGACTTCCTCACCTCAATCGACCTAAAGGACACCTACCTTCAATTTCCAATTCTTTCCAGTCATCAAAAGTTCCTTAGATTCAATGTCAACAGCCAACATTTTCAATACACATGCCTCCTGTTTGGGCTGGCTTCAGCTTCAAGGGTATTCACAAAGACTCTGGTAGTGCTAGCTGCAACCCTCAGCAAGAAGGAAGTACATGTCATCCCTTACCTGGATGATTGGCTCATACGGGCAAGGTCCCTAACTCAGGTGCAGAGGAACACAGAACTAGTAGTCCATTGCTTCCAATAACACAGAGGTGGGTCATAAACTGGGAAAAAAAGCCGCTGAATCCCAACCCAGGACATCATGCACCTAGGCATAAAAATCAACACAAGCCTAGGCCTAGTGACTCTGACAGATGAAAAAGTCCACAATATGAACCAGCTAATTGGCTCTCTATGAGCCCAACCCAGCAAACCAGTAAATGCATATCTGCAGCAGCTTTGGCTCATGATGTCAATTATAGACATGGTGCCATGGGCACGATTATACATGCGGCCCCTCCAAAGGTGCGTACTAGACGCATGTGACCAATCGACCCAGAACTTCATATACAGACTCAGTCTGTGCCCGGTCACTCTCAACAGTCTACTGTTGTGGACAAACAAACACAATCTTGCCTGAGGTATGGCACTGTCAATTCTTCCAATAGCAATGATATGACAGGTGCCAGCTTCCTAGGCTGAGAAGCCATGCTAAGTCGCCTTGTCACTCAGGGCAAGTGGTCCCCACCGGAAGCTCACCTACCCGTAAATGTACTGGAGATGAGAGCAGTGTACCACTCTCTGTTATTCTTCACTCCTCATGTTGCCGGTCAAGCAGTTCTTATAAGGATAGACAACCAAATCACCATGGCATACATAAACAAACAAGGGGGAACTCGAAGCAGGCAATGATCAGAGCGGTGCTAAAAACACTGAGATGGGCAGAACAAAAATCTGCTGGTGATCTCAGCCAGTTACCTGGCTGTAAAACTAAACTCTCAAGTGGACTGGCTCAGTTGAGCAACAAGCAAGACCAGGCAGAGTGGCATTTGCACCTCCAGGTGTTACAGTTCCTCAACCAAAGATGGGGGCCATTTCAAATGGGACCTAACTGTGTCTCATCACAATGCCAAACTACCTCAATTCCACTTGTGCTTCCACAACTATGAGGTGGAAGAAGTGGACTCAATTATCAGCAACATGGAACTTCACCCGGGCCTACATATCTTCACCCACCCTCATGATTCCAAAAGTGTTTCTCAAGGTCAGAGCCATGAATGTCATGGTGGTGATGATTGCTCCAGACTGGCCATGGAGATCATGGTATTCCCTACTCAGAACAATGCTGATCAACCCTCCTTGGTGTCTCCCTCACTGTCCAGATCTCCTTAGCCAAGGTCCAATGTTTCACCATAACCCCAAAGTCCTCCACCTGATGGCATAGATGCTGAAAGGCAAAGACTGTTGAACAAGGGGTACCGTCCCAGAATGGTCGACTAACTTTTGCAATCCAGAAGACAATAAACAAATGAGACGTATCATAGACATTGGCAGATCTTCTGTAAGTAGTGTACAGCAAAGGGCTTTTCACAAATTCTAGATTTTCTCAGTGATGGGGCAGACAAAGGGCTCGCTTACTCCTCCCTGAGGGTACAGGCATCAGCTATCTCTGTAATACAAGGTCCCCTGTTTGGGATGGGGTAGCTAGGTTCACACGCAGATGTAGTCCAGCTGCTGTGGGTGGTACAGATTACATCTCCTGTACTAGGCCCACCTGCCCTCCATAGCAACTTAATCTGGTCTTGGATGGACTTCACAAGCCTCCCTTCCTACTAGATTCCCCATACTGGATGACCCTTAGAATGGTATTCCTGACAGCCATGTGCTCAGACAGAAGGGTGAGTGAATTACAGGTGGTGTTGTGTCGATAACCATTCCTTATCATCCATAATGACATTCTCACTCAGGACGGTTCCGTCCTTCACTCCAAAGATGATGTTGCCGTTCCACATGGAGCAGGAAATTAATTTCCCCACCATGCTCATGGAACTGGGTGGCTACAATGCGGCTTTTCATCCACTTGACATGGTCTCTCAGATAAAGGCCTATCTGCTCATGTTAAAGTTTTCATAGGTCAGATAGGCTGTTCATTCTCTTTTCAGTAGAGAAAGCAGGTCAAGCTGCCTCTAACTGAACCATAGTTAGGTGGATCCGGGAGGATATTGTAGCAGCCTACCAAGGAGTGGACTAGGATCCTCCCTTGGATATTAGGGCACATTCCTTTAGGGTAATGTCAACTTCTTGGGCAGAAGGAGGGGGAGCCTCAGTCCAGGACATCTACACAGCTGCTACCTGGTCCTCTATCCATACCTTTGTCCAACATTATAGACTGGATGTAGCATCAGCAGTCATAGCTATGTTTGGTAGGGCAGTGTTTCTGGTGGCTTTGGGTTCCACTTAACATAGAGGCCCAGATATTCAAAAGGGTTGCACCATGCGCAACAGGGATGCGCCAGCGCAAGTCCGAAAATGTGCCATTGTGCGATATTCAGCGGGAGGCAGATGTGCCCCCAAATCACAATGCGCAAGAGTGCAATGGTAATGAATGCATGCACAACTGAAGGGGGAGGAACCATGAATAAATGGCGCAGTGCGATATTCAACAACATGTGCCATGCACAATAGGGGAGCAAGCGGAAGTTGCGCGATAGTGAAAATGATCCAAAATAAAAAGGAACAAGAGAGAGGTGCAAGAAAGCTACAGGGAAGCCACATGTGGGAGAACTGCAAGTAGGCACACAGCAACTGTGAGCAGGACAGAGCAGGAGCAGGACAGAGCACCTGGAACCACCAGGAACAGGGAAGGTGTGGGGAGCCTGTGCCACTGTGCAGAACAAAAGTGGGAAGTGCCGCACAGCACTGAGGGCACAGACAGTGGGCAGTACAGCCACTACTGGGAGGTTTTCCCGGTGCAGGGGGAGTAGCAGTAAGAACAGCGGGGGGAATGATAAAACAGCTGCCGGGGGGTAACACAAGCCAGGGACATGGCCAGTGCCACCATCCAGATGGAGGCAGTAATGAGGGGGGTGAGAAGGCAGGCAGCAGGGGGGCGCGGTCATGGAAGGGCCTGTCAGTGGTATGCCCCCAACAGGCAATACCGAGCCTGCACCAGCTTCGAGCTGTACACTGACACTGAGATCATGGTCCGGTACCGCCTGAACCGGGTGATCCTGAGGCAGCTCTGTGAGCTGTGCAGTGATGTGATGCAGGCACCCACACGATGGAGAAATGCTCTGTCAATGGAGACCAAAATGACAGCTGTCATGTGCCTGCTCACCACAGGTGCCTTCCAGAGACCAACAGGGGACACAACAGGCATAACCCAGTTGGCCGCGTCACGCCTTCTCACCCAATTCCTCAGCACACTGCTGCCACATGCTGTGGAGTACATCCATTTCCCCAGCACACTGGCAGAGCGCACAGCAAACATACAGGAGTTCCACAGGGTAGCACGTATGCCTGGCGTGCTCGGGGAAATAGACTACATGCCACCTGGCCCCGAAGGGGCTGCATACATACATCGGAAGGGGTATGCAAGCATCGACTGCCAGATGGTGTGCGATGCCAGGGGGTGCATAATCAATGTCTGTGCCATGAACCCTGGGGAGCACATGATGTCTTCATCTGGCACCAGTCTGCACTGTGCCACAGGTTCGAGAGTGGGGACATCCCCACTGGCCACCTAGTGGGTGAGTAAGCAAATCACGCAGAAAGACATGGAGCTTGGGAGGGGCATAGTCAGAGGTGACATGGTTACTGGACTAGATGGCCCATGCAGGGCGATGCTGATCACCAAACTAATGTCCACCCTCTACACACAGGTGACAGTGGATACCCACTCTGTCCCTGGCTGCTCACAACATACTGGCGGCCCGTGACCCCATCGCAGCAACGCTACAATGAGGCACATGCCACCACACGCAATGTCATCGAGCGGGTGTTCGGGATGCTGAAGGCACGTTTCCACTGCCTGGACATGTCTGGCAGTGCCCTACAGTACAGCCCCTCAAAGGCCTGTGGGCTATTCCTGGCCTGTTGCATTCTGCACAACATGACCAACAACTGTGAGATAGCCATACAGGTCAAAGAGGGGGACAGCGATGGGGATGATGAGGACGCTGGTGAAGATGGTGATGGGCAGCCCCCCCTTGGTCGAAGGGACCCCCGACTGATCTGGATGGTGCAGCTGCACTGGGACACCATCACAGAGGAGCACTTCAACCAACCCAGGTAAGTCATGGGGCCATGTGCAACCACCAGTGGCAAGGGCACAACCCACAAACACGCATGGACAAACCTCAGGGGTACATGTCATAAAGGGAATTGACCAAGCATGGAACTGCACATGCCGACAGGGATGGGCAAGGTCTAACACAGCATGCGGTCACACACACACACCCCGCAAGACATGCAGAAAGAGTAGGAGGCATGCCGACCCCAACCGCCACCCCTAGCCACACACACGTCCACAGACCACCACGCCCAGTGGCTGTCATTGTGCGTGTGTCAGACACTGGGCACCATTGCACAGTGGTGGACAGCACAATGCAGGCATCATCATGCACATGCCACAGTGGACAGCAGCTGGGAGGGTGTACAGATGGAACGTGTGTGTGTGTGCAGGGCCAGGTACCCCACCCATGCATTGCATGTTGAACAACACACTGCACACAGGGCAGCATCAGACAGTAGCCTTGGTGGGAGACAGGTCAGTCATGTGCCACAGTGCCACAGCCACCACGGATGTGTAGGTGGCCCCGCCGAGACCCGCCAGCAGTGACAGGCTGACCAATGGCCTCATGGGGTGGCACCGATGGTCCCGAGGGGTTACGCTGCATGAACGCGACCATGCTCGCGCAGGGGTCTGCAGCACACTGAACATGCCTGCGCCAGGCATGCTCGGAATACCCACAGCTGAACCCAGTGTCGACAAGGAGGGTGTCGCATGACGCTGGGAATGGGGAGTGGACATTGCACTGTGTGGTGCCTGTGAAGCATGGACAAATAACTGTGTGCCCACTGTGGCCATGGCAGCCGTGATTGTCTGTGTCAGCCTGTCAATGGCAGCGGTCACATCCTCCCGCATCCGGTCCATCCCTGCCAGGAGCAGACTGGTGTCCCTGCTGTGCCGCTCCTCTGCCTGGTGCAGGGCCACACTGAGTGCATCCACCTCCATCACAGGCCACAACTGCTGATCGACTGAATCTTGGAGTATACAGGTGTGCTCATCTAAGAGGTCATCTGCCTGATCGGCATGCTGTCCCTCACGGTGTTCGCAGCCCTGATGGGCAGCACCCCTTGAGGGTGGGTGCTGCATACCAGGGCCATGCCTGGGCATGTCCACAGGTAGTGCACTGACGCTGCCCCCCGACACTGTACCCCCATGGCCATTGGCTGACTGCTGACACTGCCCCTCCGGCTGCCGCTCTCCAGGGCTCAATGGTGCCGCCGCAGCAGCCACAACAGCCCCACTGTTCTGGACATACACCAGTGCTGCCCACTGGTGCAGATAGGCACAGACTGGGACTGTGATGTCACGCAGGCCTCCATGGTGGCACCACCCACGGCCATGCCCGTGCTGTTACCTGCCGTGTGGCCATCCTATGGCCCACACGTATCACTGTCCATGAAGTGAGCTCCATCATCATCAGTGACAGATCTGGCACCAGTCCGAGTCTCAGCATGCTGGCAGCCAAGGACGCTGGCAAGCTGGGACACAGGCAGGGCCTCCTCTGCACCTGCTCCACCAACATTAGTCCGGACAGCCAGGCGGGCCCACTGTCACCCTGACCCACAGACAGCTGTGGAGGTGGATGGGCCCTCCTCTATGTCCATAGTATCACCCTCAGTGGACAAGCCCACCACCGTTGACCCATGTAGACACTCAGGAGCTGTAAGGGAACACAGTAGCATTAATGTATCTGCCCTACCCTGTCTCCCCCCCCCAGTGACAGATCAGGACCTACCATGCAGTGACAGGCTACCACCTGTCTGGAATCCACCACCTGGAACACCCTCGATGGCACAATGCTGCATGCTGCCAGCACCCCGCTCTTCTTGTGGGGTCAGGCATTGCACGGCCGGCTGTCCCCCACCAGTCGCAGCCCATGCTGCCCTGATGGCAGCCACCTTGTCCTTAATCCTCCGCCTGTCCGTGCCCACCTTCTACTTGCACTCCTGTACAGACTGCTGGTGGCTGCCATGCAGGTTGACAGCACACGCCACCTCTCCCCATGCAGCAGCACGGGCCTGTGGTGTTCCCCGCTGTCCACTGAGCAGTGGCTCCTGGTCATGGTAGGCCTCAAACAGGGCATCTGTTTCTGCCTTGGTGAAGTTAGGTCTCCTCTTCCTCCCACGTCTCTGTTCCTCTTCTTCCACCTCACGATCACTCATTCTTGATCCTGTGGGAATGACAGGTGTTACCTGTGACTGTGCAGTCCCATGCATGTCCCACACACCACAGTCCACACTCCCAAACAGCATGCAACTCACCACAATAGACTGAAATCACAAACTATGGCCTCTGCAGCCCAATGTCGCATTTATATAGCACAACACATGCAAATGAGGTGAGGTGCAATTTTAAGTGGATGCTAATGCGGTATCTGCGCCATTGAATAGCTGATTAGATGATTTGCATATGCCCGCTGAATATAGCGCTGTTGCACTTTGCGCAATTGCATTGAACGTGCTCTGGCAAGGGCACATTTCTGGGACATGCGCAGTGGACACCGAATGGTGAATGCCCGGGGTGCTGACGCCTGCTGCACTGCTGACATGCTGTGCGTGGGAGGCAATGCAGGGCATGGCCACCATTGTGCCAGTGGCGCTACTGCACTGTTCACATGCATGGCGCTCTGGCACTGGGGCGCCATAGGTGCACTGGGGCCATAGCGTGGTAGGTCGCTACAGGATGTGGCACCAGCACTTAATCGTGCTACCGCGGCGGTGAGTACCAATCACGCTGTGGCGGTCCCGTGGCGAGAGAGACCCCTGACCCCGTGCCGACCTTTGCCACTAGGGGTCATGCATCCACATGGGTGCACCTCTATCATGCTGTTCGGTGACAGCACGATGGGGAATGGCAGCGCAGTACCACGCAGCATCCACACGTGGCAAACGTGCGCTACAGAGCGCCATTTTGATATTGAAACATTGCAGGATGGCACGGAGATGGGCACTGATCTGGAGCCAGATGGAACTGGCCAATCTGGTGCAGTTGGTGGAGCCCCATGCTGCTGCTGCCCTATTTGAGGAGGCACCCCTGGATAGGGTCAGGAGTGCCATGTGGGAGGAGGTGGCGGTGGCCTTGGAGGAGGCCACTGGCATGGAGCGGACAGCGGAGCAGTGCAGGCACCACTATGGGGACCTGCAGCACTGGGACCCAGACAGGCTTGCCCACCTGTGATGCACGTGCCAGGAGGGGCGCCATGCCACGGCCAGGTAGGTGCCCCATCCATACACTGATAACGTCCATACGGGTATCACGGTGGCATGTGGCAAGCACATCGGGGGGCGTCCAGTGTGGGCAGTGGTGGTGGTATAAGGGTGAGGGGCAGATGGGTATGGCTGTGTGGGATTGCACACACACAGGGGTGGGAGGACTTTGCTACCAGATTGTACTGATGTTCCTTTCTCCATGTTTGCACCCTAGGCCCAGAGGAGTGCTGGCATGCCAGGGAGGGGAGGCTGCGTCGTGAGTCACAGCATGTGGAAAGGGCGGCTGGACCAGACCAGTGCAGGGACCAGCCTGATGATGGTAAGTGCCTTACATCCATGATTACTTTTGCATGCTGTGTAACAGGGCAGGCAGCGGGGCATGGCCACCATCCATTGACACCACTGCCATGCACGCAACTTGGTACAGTCAGCACTGTCCAGTGGTACTGCATGTCTGGGAGTGCATCAATGGTGGTTCATGAGTGCACTGGGTACATGGCTGTGCCACTGCCTTCACACCGCATAGCCATGTCACTGCACAGCCACGGTGGTGCTGTGCGGGACTTGGCTGGTGGGTGTGTGCAGTTGGTCCGCATGGCTGTGTGCACTTGGGTGGGCAGGTCTTGTGGACACGATCACTGTGGGTGGTCACACACCATCACAGAGGCATGTCCCATGGCTGTATTCCATGCACAGTGGGTGGGCTGCATGGGGCTGTGCATTCACACCTATTGACTCTGCTCCCTTGTCCTAGGTGGACAGCAGCTGCAGGCAATGAGAGAGAGATGGTGCAGGAGATCCTGCAGGTTGCCAGGGCCTCCTTGGAGATCCTTGAAAGAATTGACCATCTGGGAGTATGACAGTGGCATGGTGGGATTAGCAGCCAGAGCGGGGAGCGGTGCTCCCACTGACCATTCTAATGCCCATGATTTACCCCTACCCCCGGACCCACCCTCACACCCCTCCTTCCCTCCACCATTTGTTCACCCCTGCCCCTTACCCACCCCCACCTTGTTTGTGGCCCTCCCCACAACCTTTTGTAAATATCTGTATATAGTTTTGTTTGATGTTTTACAATATATTTGCTTTGATATGCCTACTGTGGTGGTCTCTGATTTTCAGCGGGCTATAGGTGCTCAGCTGCAGTGGTGTGCATGGCTGCAGGGATGGTGCAGTCATGTGCATGTGTGTGTGTCCATGGGGAAGTGACTATGGTGTGGGAGTAGCTATCAGTCACTGTCTGTGGTGTGTGTGTTGTTCCCTGTGCACTGGATGACTGTGTGCAGTGGTCCATGGTGCATGTTCTGTGTCCATGGTGCACCTGTCAGACTGTCCATGGCCTGTGCAGCTGACACCCTTGCATGTCTGTGACCTGCATGGTCCGCTGGCATGTCAGTGGTGGCTGTGCATGCTGGACAATCACTGTACCCGGCACAATGCCAGGTTGCCTCCTGTCATTGCTGTGGTGCATGTCTGCCTTGGGTGACACTGTGGCCTCCGCTGTTGTTGTCCCACCTCCATGCTGTCGCTTGTTTGTGTCGCAGGGGATGTGCACCACTGTCTGTCACTTGTGCTCCGGGCTCATGCTGGTGGTGTACAGCTCCATGGTGCCTGTGCAGGGTGGCTGGCACTCCTGTGCCATGGAGGGGTGCTGGCCGTGTGTACATGGTTTCTGCGGCCACACACTGGGGGCTTTGTTGCCCTGCTACTGTGGCCCTGTGTTGGTGTGCCCTTGGGTATGGGTGGGTGTTTGTCCATGCACTGTGTTGCATCCTGTGTGGCGCATGCTTCCGTGCACCACTGTGGGTATCTGAGCTGGCTGTTGTGGCCAGTGCTGGGTTGGAGTTTGTCCTTGGGAGTGTGTGCAGGGTGCTGTACCAGTCATGTGTGGGGTACCTCATGTGCCGACACATGGTCATTCTCTCAGCTGTACTTCAGCGGGGACATGCATGGTGGCACTATTTATGCAGTCATTGCATCGCTGTGTGCTGCCACCCACTGACAGGTGCTCGTGGTGGGACTGCCTTGCATGGTTCTGTGGTGCACAGGGTTGCATTGTCACAGTGGGGGTGGTAGCATACATGGGGTGTCCTGCACTGGTGGACACTGCTCCTGGGCAGGGTGTCTGGGGATCACGGTGCAGGGTGTATTCTGCATTGGTGGGATGGTGTGGCACACGGTGGTTGGCCCTCCTTGTGTGCCAGTCACAGCTTGCCAGGGGGTGTGCTGGGGCACCATGCCCCGGCTGTGGGTTTGTTGCTGGTATCCATGGGCCAGTGGTTATTCCAGCTCTCCACCGGTTGTGCAGTGCATGGGGTGTGGGGGGCGATGTCTGTTCTGCTGTGTGCTCCTCTGCCCATCTGTGGCATGGGTGGTGGGCCCCTGCATCCTGTCCCTGCACATCCCTGGTTGTGCTGCTGCACTGCTGCCCTGCTCCACTGAGCATCCCTGGTTGCACTATGGTGCATCTGAGCTGCTCCACTGAGCATCCCTAGTTGCGCTATGGCACAGGTGGCATGATATTCAGTCGTGTGCCGCAGGCGCATCTTGACCTGCGCAGTTTTTGAATATCATGCTTCTTGCGCATGGGCACAGTGGACTTGCACTTGATCCTGCTGTTGCGCACTTTTTGGGTGCAGTTTGAATATCTGGGCCAGAGTTTATTTTCCCTCCCTAGTTTTCCTGGTACTGCTATGAAAGTCCCATTGGTGAGGAATGTCTGAGCACTAGAAAGGTTGCAGGGGACACTGGCATTTACTCACCTGGTAAAGGTGATTATACCTGCAACCTGTATAGTGCTCAGAGTCCCTCCCAGATATGGAAGACCATGGAACCCGTGGCAGCCAGAACCTTTGGGGAGTCTCACCAGTCTCTTTGGGGAGGGTTAGTCACCTATGTCTTAATTGGGATTGGGTTCTGTTTTTTCTTCCTTATGTACTGTTGAATATTTTCATATAGCTAATGAATGTGGTACAACATATTCTTATCTTTTTCCAGTAAATGACCTTTGCAATGATGTATCTGTTTGCTGGTCATTCTTGTCTCCCTGCTTGTTTGTTTGTCTTCCTGTTCTCTAAAGTTTTTCTGCTAGGGAAATATCTCACTGGACACTGTTATCATGGTTGGGGGTTTGGGCTCTGACAGACCAAAAAATGTACAATCATGCATCAGCCAACAGAATGGTTGGAGGATAACCCATTGGTGAAGAATGTCTGAGTACTATAAAGGTTGCTGGTATAATCACCCTTCCCAGTTGACTAAATACCATTTCTGACTGAATGAAACAGGTTACATGCCTCGTCTATATGTACTTACTTATTTATGCATGTTGCTTCATTTCATAAATCCAAAATGTTTAATACTGGGTTATTTTATTACTGATTTGTCAATTAGATATATAGGCACTCCTCCAGTGTATGTGTGCTTAGGGGCACATCACCTTCAACCTTGTGCCTCAGCATGCATTGAAGAAGTGCCTCTCTCCCAATGAACACATACCCTATTGTACTGTCGTTACACTGGTTATATTTCTCAACTGTGATGATCTGAAATCCTGCTGTGGGGGATGGGTGAATTAAATCCAGTACATTTTAAGTATACTTTTGTTCTTAAAGGTGTACTGGCCAATTTTTCATATCTAATTTTTAGAGATGCCACACTGAACAACTGAAAAAAAGCATAAAAAACAGTTTATAAAATAGAATGAACTCAAACAGAATCATTAAGTCAATGTGATATTTATATTTAAAATCAATCTGTCAACTTCAATTAGTATAATTTATTGTGCTGGTCTTATAGGCACATTTAATCAATTTCCATCCATCAGTTATCTATAGAAGAGAGTTGCTACATATACACAAAGCCACCTACATAATTATAGAGTCTTTATTCTTCATGTGGAACACTGTTATTACTGTCATTTGCAAATAGTTGTATAAAATTACTATTCTCAGACACAAAAAAAAATACAAAAGGAAATAATAATGTCACCCTTTGTAGCTGATCTAAAAACAGGGCTCTATGATTTAATTACATATCTATGACTTTTGTATATGCCACATTGCACAATAGCAGCAGGCCTAGATTTCACATTGATGCCAGATACAGATGAAAACTTTGTTTTCAGTAGGTTAAATGGATTGTTGTGCACCAGTGCATATGCAACTCAACTGGCTATCAAATAAATTTTCAGCTTTGTAAACACATTGTTATTTACTTTATCAGGAGAATATCTCAACTTGGAAAGACGCATAAATAGCAGCGGTAAATTACCTAGTTTGGTATCCAGCCACCAGTTTTATTATGTAACTTTTAATAATTCTAGGATTTGGTGCTATCTAGGGAGTAATATTTGTATGCATTCATGATGGGTAACTAAGGCTATGACCTCTGCCATCACCATACTATTGCTAGTGCTAACACAAGTATAAAGTGAAAGAAATTATTTTATTGCCCAGTTCCACTAATGTGTAGTGTACTCTGACATACTACTGAGTAGTTGTAGTATGTTTAAGAACAGGTCTATAAATGTGATAATAAAATCCTTTAATGTTAGATAGCTAACTCAATTAAGAGGGGGAATAAAACTTTTTATAGGTACATTAGTGAACGAAGAAAGACCAAGGGAGGGATAGTGAGGCTTAATAAAGGGGAAGGAGGGAGGGTGGACAGAGGGTGACAGTGGAGAGGCAAAGATACTGAACAAATACTTTTGTTCCATATTCACAACAGAAGAGGAGGGGGACGTACCTAAACCAGACATTAGAAGCACTCTGGATAGGGGTCGATACCAGTCCATTCACAGAAGAAAGGGTCCTGGAAGAGCTCCTAAAACTCAAGGTGGACAACGTAATGAGGCCTGACGGGATTCACCCCAGAATTCTGAAAGAACTAAGGGGAGAACTAGTGACACCACTGACTACCCTTTTTAACAAATCATGGGAGGAAAAAGAGATAAGCAAAAACAAGGGGGCACAGTTTGAAGATAGAGGGGAGGATGGCTCAGGGGCAATGTGAGGAAGTATTTTTTCACAGAGAGGGTAGTGGACACATAGAACGGCCTTCCTGAGGAGGTTGTGGGGTCAAAAATAGTGGTACCTGAGGACTGGAGTAAGGCAGATGTGATTTACCTTCACAAAAGTGGGAGCAAGGCAGAGGCAGGAAACTACAGACCTGTTAATTTGACCTCAGTGGTAGGAAAAATGATGGAATCACTTCTGAAAGAAAGAATTGTTGAGTACCTAGAGGCCAGAGGGGCACAGGACCCAAGGCAGCATGGATTCACAGCAGGAAGGTCATGTCAATCTAATAGATTTATTTGACTGGGTGACCAAAGTAATAGACCAGGGAGGGGCTGTGGACATGGCCTACCTAGATTTTAGCATTGCATTTGAAACAGTCCTACACAAAAGATTAATAAACAAGTTAGCCAGCCTGGGAGTGGGTCCCAAGGTGGTAGACTGGGTTAAAAAGTGGCTGGACAACAGGACTCAGAGGGTAATAGTAAATGGAGTCCACTCTGAAGAAAGGGGGGTTACTAGCGGGGTACTGCAGGATTCAGTATTGGAGTCTGTCCTCTTTAATGTCTTTATAAGTGACATTGCAGAGGGACTGGAATTGAAAAGTATGCCTCTTTGTAGATGACACAAAGATCTAGAACAGGGTTGATACACAAGGAGGGGGAGTGGAAAGGATGAGAAGGGACTTGGCAAGGCTGGAGGAATGGTCAAAAGTATGGCAGCTTAAATTCAATGCAAATAATTGTAAAGTAATGCACCAGGTAAACAAAAATACAAGGTAAGAGTACACAATGGGGGTTGGTGTTACTAACAACAATAAAAATGGAAAGGGACCTGGAGGTAGTCATATCAGATGACCTAAAGGTAAGCAGGCAATGTGAGAAGGCAGTAAGGAGGACTGGGGGATACTGGGATGCATAGGGAGAGGCATCACCAGTAGAAAACAGGAAGTTGTCATCCCTCTGTACAGACAGTTGGTGAGACCCCAGCTGGAGTACTGCGTGCAGTTCTGGAGACTCCATCCCTGCAAGGACATAGACAGGATGGAGGCAGTCCAGAGGAGGGCAACTAAAATGATGCAGGGTCTGCACCAGAAACCATACGAAGAGAGACTAAAGAAGATTATTATGTATACCCTTGAGAAAAGGAGGGAGGGGGGACATGATAGAAACTTTCAAGTACCTCAAGGGAATCAACAAAGTCCAAGAGAGCAGCAGCTTTCAGAAAAAGAGATGAGTAAGGACAAGGGGGCACAGTTTGAAGGTAGAGGGGGGATGGCTCAGGGGCAACGTGAGAAAGTGTTTTTTCACAGACAGGGTGGTAGACACATAGAACGGCCTTCCTGAGGAGGTTGTGGGGTCAAAAACAGTGGGGGAATTCAAGAATACATGGGACAGACATAAGGCAATTATAGTGGGGGGGTAGGAGGAAGTAGGCTGTTGGTTAACTAGGATCTGCAGCTTATACAATACGTAGGGAAATGGGCAGACTGGGTGGGTCAAGTGGTCCTTATCTGCCATCAAAGCCTGTGTTTCTCTGTTTCAATGATCATTTTGCAGATTCCTAACTATGTATTATTATAATTAATAATAATAATTATCTTACTGCAGAATAGGCAGTTCAGCAGACACTACACAGCATACTGTAGTGTGGTTGAAATCCAGATTCTGTGGGCCCCCACCTCCACATATTTCGGGCTTGCCCAGAAGTACTGGACTTCTGTAAAGGTATCCAATGGGTCATGCACAGGATGTGGGGTGTACAGGTCCCCTTGACGTTCCACACTGTGGTAGTAGGCTATAAAGTCCCTACACTAAGCAACCCCAAACAACAAAGCCTTTTCCACATCCTGTGTCTAGCAGGTTGCAAGGAGATAACAGCAAATTAATTGAAGGCCTCCCCTCCATCTCTGGAATCTTGGAAGCTCTGAGTGGACAGAGTTAGGAGAATGGAGGAGTTAACTGCTAAGTTTAGGCTCTCTCTGGATAAACACATTGACAAATGGAGGAGCTGGGATGCCCTGGCGGACCCTGATTAGCAGGGCAGACTAGACTTGAGTGTTGATCAGGGATGGGCAAAAGTCCTCTCAGCTTAGAATGGCTCCTGATTTGGCACAAGAGTCCCTGGTTCAACTTCTCCACACAAGAGGTAGGCCAGAGGCTGCATGACTGAAGAAACAGCAAACTTTCTCTCAGTTTGGTTTTCTGCCAGCTTTTCAGTCAGCAGCTTGCTGAGGAACCCTTTTTGGTCTGCTCACAGGCACTTCCTGGCACTTGATCCCTTGGTGGAATGAGGATGGATCACAGAAGACAATGCAGGCCTCTCCTGCGAAAGAGAACACAGAGCTCCACAGGCTCCTTTCTCCTTGGTGTCTGGAGGGGACTATTCCTAGTTTAAACAGTCCCTCTTAAATAAAGGGCAAAGTCCCAGCAATATGATTGGCTACCTAAGCTGTCACTTACCATCCCAGTCCCTTAATTAGTTAGATTTTAGACACTAAGGACTTGTCCCTGTTTTAATTCCCTAAAAGCATTTGGCACAGTCCAAGAGTCTCTGCATTAAATCCTGGCTTGTGACTGGCTGCTGGGCTGTAAAGATGGTGGCTGCTGTATATAGTTTGGATGCAGTCCATCAATGTCCCTCCTTTTAAGTTCTGGTGGAGCCAGGAAATGTACTTTTTATTTACAATTGCCCCACACATATATAGCCCCAACTGTGCTCTCTTAAAGGAGTCCACTCTTTAATATCTATCCTCTCTACTTTTACTGTCACTGCCACCAAAATGTATACCACTCAGGCGGCAGCAACTCTCTTATTAGTATTCATACAGGGCTCATTAATATGCATGAGCCCCACTTCATAACTCAATTTTTAAATACTACTGGGGCCTCTGCCCAGCCTCCCTGAGGTTATTGGTCTCCATTGAGGTGGAGAGGGTCCTTGGGACCACTACCTCACTCCCTCTGGATCGCTAAGCTAACGATTGGCACATCAAGGTGCTAGAGTGTGCATATTCGATCCCCGCTTGCTCTGAGGAGCAGGACAAATAGTGGAGGATTGTGACCAAGGATTTAAGCCTGAAACAGGGCTAAAATAAATTTATTTATTTTATTTAGTTTTTGTTGACCGGGTAAGTGCACTAGACAAATTCTGCCTATTTTCAGGCATGACCCGGGGGAGGGGGATACAGATCAATGCCAACTGACGTTGAACCAGATTAAGCTGTTGGTGGTATTTTTAGTGAATGAGGGAAGTTTGGCCAGGACACCGGGGAAATTCCCAGACTCTTTTCGATAAGTGCCATGGAATCTTTAACATCCACCTGAACTACCATCAATCCAGGCAGATGGGACCTCGGTTTAACATCTCATCCGAAAGACGGCACCTCCAAAATGCAGTACCCCTCTCATGCTGCACTACAGTGTCAGTACTGGGATATTAACCCAAGTGCCAGATGTGAGAACTGAACCCACAACCCTCTGATCTCACGGCCTCAGAGGCGAGTGTGCTACCTACTGAGCCACTGACACTGCAAATGCAGGGCTGCTTTGGGGAACACTGGAGCACATGAAAGACCTGGGCTGTGGTGGTGATGAGCGGGACTTCAGGAGACAACGGGAGTGAAACGGGAGGGCAAGGGCAATTAAGAGAAGCCCCCGGGGTGTTACATCTCTCCCCTGCCTGAAAAACTTGGCATCCATGCCAAGTCTATAACATATATAATAATGGATGGGGAAGTATGCGTAATGAGAAATTAATGGTTGCCCTCGGTGTGGGATGCTACATAAACCCCGAGGGCGAAGCCCAAGGGGTTTATTAAAGCATCCCACACCGAGGGCAACCATTAATTTCGAATTTAAGCATACTTCCCCATCTTTTATTATTTATAATTGCTGGTCAGCAATTTTTCCCTAATATTGACTTTGGTACTATCACACAAACATACACAGTGTCTATCACAGACACACACACACACACACACACACACACACACACACACACACACACACACACAAGGTCTCTGTGAGAGAGCCTACTCTTTTTACAGTTGGTCTTTTTTTTTTTTTGTGTTAAAAAATCATACATTTTCTTTTTGTGGAGCTTTGTTTTTTCTGTATTTAGGTCACAGTGGCTATTGGACTTGATTCATACCTTCATTCGAGACTTTTTGGCCGTTCTTCCTGGGAGTTGTGCTGCGCAGTTTCAGAATAGTAGGATCAACTGGATATTTGTTAAAATTGCACAAATCCGGTTTTGTTTTGTAGGGGAAAAAAACAACAAAACGAGTAGGTGTCCCAGTCTGGCACCTCGTCGCTTCACGGGATGAGAAGCCGCCATGTTTGTTGCACTGTTTTGCCCACTTACAATGAGTGCAGAGCCAATCGGGATGCGGTTCTTATTTGATTGATCTGGCACGTGTTTGTCATTATAACCCGCAGGTTATAACAGCAAATTATAACTCGGTCAGGCAATGGGAAAAATTGCTGACCAATTATTATAAACTAGTAATTATAACACTTCACTATACACACTATTAAACACATATACTATATCAGGCCTGATACATAACAACTATATACAATTTAGCATGCTATCGCTTTAACTGGCACCTTTAAAATATGCTGTAAAGGTAAGTCATTTAGCGCTTTGTCTTGATATCTATCTTGCATGTAATCATCACACCATTGTGCATTTGGTTAATTATAAGAAACAACATTTAACCTTTTTGCTTTTACCCCTTAAGCATTTGTCTAGTTAAAACAGATACTGGGCACCTTTCACTGATCCCTCTAACTCTGTAAGGGTGACCTCTAGAACACTGAGTGGAAGGCTTAATTATCACTTTGTAGGATGCAGTGAACACTAGCTTGGACAGGGAATTTGCTGTAACATATACTCCTTTATGTACTACATTTATGGGCAGATCTATGGGCTTTCCTAGTGTGTCATATGTGAGTCGAACCACTGGCTTTACAAGTCTGTCTGAACATCTAGGTGAAGGCATTGGCACTTGGCTTTCCACATTAGGGTGATCAATCCTGGCTCGTTGTCCACCAGTAAGACAGCTTCTGAAGAAAGGGGGTACCACTGCATTTGGTTGAGATCAGGAAATTAAAGGTATTTCTTGCACTTGATATAACATTTGAACTTTCTGGTTCTTGAGGCTCAGGTTCATCTGAAAGAGGTATTTCAATGAAGTTTGAGTCATCCAACACACTGTTAGCATCTGCCAGAATAACAATACTTCCTAACGGTATACAGTGATATGGGCACCATCAAATTGAACAACTCACTTTGAGCAACTCAAACTGAGTGATTGTCTGTATAGTGTGTGTGGAAGGAGAACAAGTGTGGAAAAGACAAGGGTAGAAGGCTAAAACGGCGACTACAGGATACAGTGCTGATAGGAGGGATGTCATGGGAAGCAGGATGTAGGAAGTAGGTCAGGGAGGCAATGCCAAGCTGGCCATGTGGGCTTGTGGAGGCAGTGTATGCCTCTGGTATGGAAGGTCCTGGGTTGGTGCACTACTGTTTTTGGGTGGGGAATGTGTTGGGTGTTGTAATTTTTTCAGTTCATGTTGGCTCCTTGCTCCACTGTCAGGGTCCCCCTTGGAGCTGATCATTTTTAGTAGGGGGTTAGAGCTGGCTCAGCATAGAATGTAGAATTAGTGTGTGGTAATATGGGCGCTGATTTTGTATTTGGCATAGTGCACCATTGCCATTTGTGTTTTTGGCATTGTGCACTCACCGATAGGTACGGTGCTCTTCTATATTCACCATTATGACGTGGAACCCTTTCTAACACAGGATCTGGTTCATTAGGCCCACTAGTTTCTGCATTACTTGAAGGCTCACTGGTAGGTTCCTCTTTCTCTTTATTGGAATCAGATATTTCAATTTTTGATAGTTCCACCAGGCATAAAGGATCTGCTATCTCAGAAGTCACACTTTGAATGTCACTTTTAGAACATACTGGTTCAGTTGAAAGAGCAGGATTTGCTGATGTTGCTGGGCTTTTGCTTTATAGCCCATATTGCATAAATGATTTCCTTAAAATACTTGAGATAGTTCAAAAGAAGGATAATAGACAATTCCAAAGTCACTTTCATTATCTTCAGAACTTGCATCGTTGTTAACAGAGAGCTATGGCTGTTGAGTAGCAGTAGGCTGGAGCTTTGGCTTGTTGCAAGCAGCAGAACGAGTGACAGGGCCTGTACGAGCCGCATCTGGAAGTGCAGTGTCTATGACTATTTGCCCATTTGGCAGTTGATTTCTGTGGATTGTTTTTACAGCTAGTTTACTGATCACAATGTACAGCTTGTGACCCTATTTATCAGCTATCTTGTACTTTCCTTGGAATCCAAGATTTCTCATCAATACTTGATCTCCAGATTTTAACTCTTGAGCTTTTACTCTTTTATCATACCTGACTTTGTTAGCTAAGTTCTTCTTGGCAGCCATGGTATTGGCGAGCTGATATGTATCATTAAGTTGGGCTTTTAGCTTTTGAACATATTGCAGGTAACGGTCTGACTGGGCTCCATCAGGCGAAACTCCAAAACAGTTATCTACTGGCAGACAAGCTTCATGGCCAAACATGAGATGATATGGAGAAAAACTTGTTGCATTATTCTTTGTGCAATTATAGGTGTGTACATGGGTACTGATCTCCTGGCTCCACCTCGGTTTATCTTTTGGATGCAAAGTGCCAAGCATGTCAAGCAAAGCCCTATTAAATCTCTCTGGCTGTGGATCTCCTTGCAGATAATATGGAGTGGTTCTGGATTTCCTTATGACCCAGAGGGATAAAACTTCTTTTATGAGGTGACTTTGAAAGTCTCGGCCCTGACCAGAATGTATTCTTTGAGAAGCACCGTAATGGACAAAGACTTTTTCCACAAGTACTTTAGCCACTGTGGTGGCCTTTTGATCTTTTGTGGGATAGGCCTGTGCATATCAGGTGAAATGGTCAGTGACGACAAGCACATTTCCAATGTTTCTTGAATCAGGCTCCAAACTTAAGAATCTATGCATACTAGCTTCATGTGTGCGCTAGTGGTTATGTTGACCAGGGGAGCTGCTCTTTGTGGTTGAGCCTTCCGTTGAAGACATCTGCCAGAATTTTTAACATATTGTTCAACATCCATACCCATTTTAGGCCAGTAAAAGTGTGCTTGGGCTAAGTCCAAAGTTCTCTCGCCACCCAGATGTCCCATCTGATCATGTAATGCTTTTAAAACCATAAACTTGAATTTGGAAGGCAGCACCAGTTGTTTCTTTACAACTTCTCCTTGACCATCAGTTAATTCTCTGTACAACAGTCCTTTTCTAAGCTTAAGTTTAGGCCCTTCATGAAACAACAATGCAGTTTTGGGGTCACTGGACTGCAATTTTGAGACTTCTTCCCCCTTATTTAGGGCATTCACGGCTGGTCTGATTATTGGATCGTAATACTCATTGGATGTCAGCTGGAGTTAACTGTGGCAAAGCATTTAAGTCTAATGCTGCAAAGTTACAGTAGGCTATTGGCAAACAGGTATCAGGCAGTCCCAAACAATCTGCTAGGCAATTTATATTATTTTGAGAGGGAGCTTCATCTCTGTCGAATTTATGGCACAAGGCCTTCACGGAGTGTTCTGGTATCCACACCCATTGCTGATCTGAGTCAGGTCTCCTGGAAAGGGCAACAGTGTCAATACGGTTAAGGCCAGGCCTATATTCTACTACATAGACATATGTGGATAATGCTGAGAGTCATCAGTGTCCTGTAGCATCTAACTTGGAAGAGGTATACATGTAAGTCAATGGATTATTATCTGTTTTCACCAAGATTTTAGCACCATACAAGTATTTATGGAATTGCTCCACAATGGCTCACTTTAAAGCGAGAAACTCCAGTTTATGAACCGGGTAGTTTTTCTCTGATAGAATCAGGCTTCAGCTTGCGAATGCCACTGGGCAAAGTCCTTCAGATTCCATAGAGCACAGCCTGTGGCTTACCTGCTGGCTGCCTGTGTGTATTACATATGGCTTAGTTGGGTCAGCATAGGCAAGTACTGGTGCATGAGTGAGCTGGTAAATGATCTTGTGGAAGGTTGAGTCACAATCTGGGGTCCATCTTTGACCAAAGAGCTCATTGGGTGTAGAGAAGGTCTTGTCAGTTTCCTTGACAGTATTCTTCTTAAACTTTTGGTTAGTGGGTGGATACCCTTGTGTCAAGTTCAATAGTGGTCTGACTACCTTGGTGTAATCTTTGATGAAGCGGTGATAGTAGCCACAGAAACCCAGAAACCTCTGTAACTCCTTCAAGTTATTTGGCCTTGGCCAGGTGGTCAGAGCTTCCACTTTGATAGGGTCAGTCTGAATCCCTTCAGAGGACATGATGTGACCCACATACTTCACTGAGCTTTGAAAGAATTGACATCTATGAGTTGATAACTTTAATCCAAATTATTCAAGTCTGTCTAGTACTTTGAACAAGTGAACCTCATGCTCCTCGAGGGTTTTACTGAAAACTATGACATCGTCCAAGTAAACAAGACACTCTAAAAGATACATTACTCCCACTGCATATTCCATCAACCTTTGAAATGTTGCTGGCACACCTGATATGCCTTGGGGCATGCAAAGGAATTCTTAAAAACCCAGAGGACAAATAAAGGCTATTTTTTCCCTGTCCTCAGGAGCCATCGGAATCTGGTAATATCCGCTTCAGAGATCAAGTACAGAGAACCACTTGCTTCCTCTGAGACAATCCAAGGCATCCTGGATGCGAGGCATTGTGTATTGATCAGGTATTGTTCTTTTGTTTAAAGTCCTGTAATCCACACACATGTGAACTGAACCATTTTTTGTACGAACCACCACAACTGGAGTGGTGTAAGGGCTGTGTGATTCCTGTATAATTCCAGCTGCTAACGTCTCTTGTAGATGTCACCTGACATCATCAATGTCTGCTGGTGCTAGTTGGTGTGATCATTCTCTGCAAGGTCTTTCATTGTGCAGTCCTATGTGATGCCTCACACTGGTGACACAACCGACGTCCCACTCTTTTAAAGAGAACACTTTGCTTCTCTTGACCAGTCTCCAACTAATCTTCTCTTTCCACCCATCAGGAATGGGTGACTCTCCAAAGTCGAACAGGCCTAGTGATACTTCTTCACTTTCTCTCTTTTGATACTTCGATGGCAGGACTGCAGTGTTTGCGAAGTATACTTTGGTCAAGGTGCATCCTCAAGAAACTTTGATGTCTCAGTCAGTGACATTCTGGATCTGTACTACAAATCTCCGGGCATATGCATGAGCATGAATAGGAAGCACACTTGGTTTGATTAGGAGTCCATCAGGCAGTCTTCCCTGTTCTGGGATGTCCAGCATAAGGATTTTGTTTGTCACATCCTTTCACATGTGCACCACTCCAGTAATCCTGCATTGCATGTTCGGAGGGAGAATGAGGGTCGAGGTATCTTTTTTCCATACAAACCTAAATGGTTCACCTTTATCACTTTCTTTTGGCTGCATTTGCATTTCATACACCTGCTGCATGAATGGTAGGGCTCTTCCAGATCTTCTGTTTTGATGTTCTTGGCACAGTCGAGCTAGGCAGCCAAATATGTAGGTGCTGCTATTGATTAGTATTGGAACTCCATCATACAGGCCAGAAGGTGGACAGACTCATCAACTAGTATTGGAATGCCATCATACAGGCCAGAAAGTGGACAGGCTAATGCCAAAGTTTCCACTGGTTCATCCACACCTGCCACAGTGAATGGGAATGAAAGCCACACTCTCAAGAATCCAAGGCACAAATAAGACTTCACTTAAGCCCCATACATGCAGGCCCTCTAGAGGTTATAAGGGATGGTCAGATAGTTGTTGATCGTACCAGTCCTTGAATATTATTGTAACTTGAGACCCACTGTTGAGAACAGTTCAGGCCGGAATACCTTCTATATGCACGGTAGTCTCCATTGAGGGACCTACCATCTCTAACCAATCAGGAGCAGCATTCACAGAAACTTGAACAGATGACCTGGCCACAAAGAAATTGGATTTAGGTTTGCCTGAACCTCCACTGCATTCATTGGCTGCATCCCTCTGACGTCTTCTTGTTCTTTGGAGCTCCTCCCTTAGTTTGTCAGCCACTTTCCACACATCCTCGGGGGACTGGCACTCTCAATCTTCATGTGACCATTCTGCCCACAGTGGTAGCAGAACACACCTTCTCTAGGCCACCTGGGCTATCATGGAACATCATGATCTGGCCGATAGCCATGGTTAGGGTGTGAGGGAGAATATGTATTCGAAGCTGAGGCAGGGACACTGATAGCAAAGGGTACTAGTTGGGTGTCCCTTTCTCTTTGCCAAACCTGAAATTGCACATTATGTATCATTAATTCTTGCACCATGCCCGACAGTTTAGTTATCTGGGCCTCTAACCTGCCAGGCACAGGTGATGCCTGGGTATGCACTCCCGCTCAAATTGCAGATGCATTCTGAGGGGTATCAGGGTCTTTACTGGAGTCAGTCTTCGGGGTTATACCCATTTTCAGCTCTCTGACCTCTTTAAGTACCTTTGTCAACTGCTGAGAGTCACTAACAGTCTCTTTGTGCTGTATGGGCTTCAGATCATACCCTTGGGTGATAATCGCCTGTGTCCCATCAACAACATGAGCAACAGTGGCAGAAGTGGGTTGGGACCCCCAACATCCCTCCTTTTTCCATTCAGCTTTCCAGACCTCATTCATCAACACTATAGGATAATGGGTTGTCCCTCTTCTTTTCCAAATGCAGCCTAAGAATTAAGATAGTGTACTGGGAAGCAGCCTCCAGTATATGTTTCAGCCACACTCAGTTTAGATCCTGAGGGGCCACACATCCCCTGCAGAGCACGTGCTGCAAGGTTATTTCCACCCAGTCCAGAAAAGCAGATAAGGGCTCTCCCTGCCACTGGTGAGTGAGTTTATATTTCAAGCCAAAGATCCTCATTATGTAAAGCCCTCACCTCTGCCTTTTTGCAAAACGACAGGTGGCATGCTGTTGAAGCTGACAGTAGTACCTGGCGGGGACTGGGTTTGGGGAGGACTAGGTTACTCGGCACAGGGGGCCTAGGTTTAGCTACTCTGCATGGGGGCACCCAGTAAATCTGAACACAGGAAGCAATAACTGTAATGTCCAAAACCAAGAATGGGATTCTAAAGTGTGGCTTTTATTCACATCCAAACTGAACAAACAAAGCATAGACGGACTCCCATGGGACTACATTCCTGGTAATGCAGATTAGAGACACAGAACACTTCTTCACTATTTCAGCCCTCAGGCTCTGAACCCACCAAGCACACAGCCCGGACCTGCATGCAGCTTGGGTACACAGCCCGACTTGTACACTACTTGGGTTTTTCCCTTGGCCCGGCCCCCCCGCTGGCCACTTGATTGCGGTCCATATGGCAGTGAACCAGTTTTCCTGTTGGTGGCTCTCCAAACCACCTTAGAGCCTTCGACTCCTTAAGGGAAATTTTCCTTTCAATCCCACATCTGGGTACTTCCCTCATCACTGGCCAAGTGCATGAGGCAAAGTAGAAATCCACAGAGCAAATCCGTAGAGGTGGACCTGGTTACTAAAGATGGGGGGGTCTCCCACCTCCAGCTCCCACAATCCATACCCGACCATTTTTCTGGACAGTAAACAACTCTTTTTGAAAGCTTGGCAATGTAGATTACAGGGTAAATGTATATCACATCTCCTCTACATGACTTGACTTTCCCCTTGTGCTAGACTTGAACATACTTTTACTTTTGGGTAAGCCTATTACTCTAGGCCTCCCACTACTTCAGTAGTCCAATTCCCACTTTAACACAGTTCAGGTGAACGTGGGCCCTTTGGAATGAGCAAAACTCACCCCCCTTGGTTGCAGGTGCCCCACAGGTGAATCTTGAAATCTTCTTGTACCCCACACACTTGGGAAAATAAGGCAGCATCTTCTCTAGCAGTAGCCAGGGGGTTGCCCCTGGAATAGCAGGCAAACCTTCCACCCCCATCCCCTGAGGGATTGGGCACAGAGACCCGTATCAGCCGTCTTCACCACTTTAAGAATAGCTTACTGTGTCCCTCTTTAGGCGGAAACACACACCTTTCCCTAAATGTAGCTCTGTTTCAGAGCTGAGGCTCCAAGAGCCTGTGCACAGAACTGCTGTGTTCCTCACACACCAATCTCCAACTACAGACTACTGTTCAAACTCCCAACATTGTAATCTAACTCTCTTCTGCAGATTCCAATGTGGCTCATGCAGCTGCAATAGTTCTATGGTGATATCATCCCTCAGTCTCAGCTGAGACTAAGAACAGAGTGAGACAGTGTGAAATCCATTTAACTGGAGTTTCACAAGCTGCCTTCCCTGCCTACCACTAGGTCTTACTGGGATTCTAGTAACTCCGGGTAACAGGGGGGTTATAATTAGATTCCATGCACCCAAATACATCCAACAGGGTGGCCAAGTACTCTTGGGCAGGTGCATCTGGATCAGTGGCTCAGAAGACTTGAACGGCATCCAAGGCCAAGCTTCAGAGGCTCTCCATAATCCTCTTCCTTTTCTCCACCTTGTTACACTGCCATTCCTGTGCAAGAAGTGAGGCATAGCCTATCCATGTCTCCAGGTCATCCTCCCCATTAGGCGTGGGAAGGGTGCCAGAAAACACTTGCAGCCTGCAGTAGGAGTCATGACTAATTGAGTGCACAGACATAGGTTTGGATATGGGTGCCGGTATTGGTGTGGGCACAGAGTCTGGTACAGGTGCAGGGACCAGTGTAGGCCCCAAGGGAGGCCCAGAGGGAAGGGTACCCCCAGAAGACTTAAGTAACTTTTTCAAGTCCTCAAGGGTTTGACCCTCAGCCTGCAACAATTTGGCAAACTTCTCCTCAAAACTCTCAGATAGAGGTGGGGGTTCTAGCTCTAAGGGAACCTCACTGTCTTTGATTATTACCCCCCAAGGCTGCTGGGAACCCATCAATGGCAATGACCTTAGGTACCTTGGTACTGTCCATGGATTATTACACTCCACTAGAGCCATTAGTGTTTGAGTGGTCAGATCAGACTGTCGACCTACTACCACAAGCTCCCCAAGGCATTCAATTTCTGTGAGTACCTCCTCAGTAATGCCTCTGTCAGTGCCCGGGAGTATATCTAGCAGTAAAAGAGCATTCTTGGGATCAATTTTGCTCCCTGTACACCAACTGATTAACTTCAGCTCATCCATGTTTCCAGGTGTACCCATAAATGTTAGTTGCAATTTTTTCAGTTTGGCCACTAAGGGGCAGTAATCCCAGTAGTGCCTCCAAAGAGAATCTCTAAGAACCTGGGGCTCTGCCCGAGCCTTCTGGGATAACATAAAGGAGTTAAACGGGAAGACCTGCTCCCCTCCTCCCTCTCAGATGGTTATTAATGGCGCAATTAATACTGACCTATCTCGTGTTGCTGACTGCCTCAACACAACTTTCTCTGACCTAAGTGCAGTCATTCCTGCTCACTTCTTTGACCCCGTCCCTGTAACCAGCCACCCAGCTGCTTCTCGTCCCCCTTTTTTCTTCAGGGCTATCTTCCCCCAAGATGCTAAACCACTCCTCCTAAAAGCCCTCACCTCCCACAACCCGAGCTGTGACCCCCTTGACTCCAGGATACTCCACCTGACACTGGATGTCATGCTAGCCCCCCTTACTGACCTACTTAATCGCTCCCTGTGCCTCGGCCAATTCCCGAGTGCATGGAAACAGGCTGAAATCACCCCTATCCATAAAAATGGAGACTGCACAATACCAAACAACTACAGACCTATCTCCATCCTTCCCCCCTCCTCAAAGACTCTGGAGAAAATAGTATCCACGCAACTCGTGGATTATCTATCCAACTACAACATACTTTGCCCAGAGCAGCATGGCTTCCACCCCGGTCACAGCACCACCACAGCCCTACTGGAATTTTCCCACCAAATACACTCTGCACTTGATGCAGGGGAGATTGCTGGGGCAGTGTTCATTGACCTATCTAAGGCCTTCGACACTGTGAGTCACCCATTAATGCTTGACACCCTCCATCAGCTGGGTCTCTCATCTGGCCCTCTGGCCTGGTTCTCCAGTTACCTCAGGGATAGATCCCAACGGGTCAAATTAAATGGAATCCTATCTACTGCACTGCCTGTACACTCCGGGGTCCCACAAGGCTCCATCCTGGGCCCTACATTATTCAGTCTCTTTTTAAACACCCTTCCCAGCTCCTGTACAGGCAAACTGCTTCTTTATGCAGACGATGCAGTCCTAGTCACCTCACACTTCGACCCACTCACGCTCCAAAGCTCCCTGCAACTCTCCTTCAGCCAAGCTGAAAAATGGTTCCTCGACCATCGCCTGGTCCTGAATCTCAAAAAGACAAAATCAATGATCTTTGCACACAGACAGAGTAACTCCAAAAATGCTCCCATTTGCATCATTCCCAGCACCCTCCACCCCCTTGAGCAGGTATCAACATACAAATACCTGGGCATCACCTTCGACTCGGCTCTCTCCTACCATGCCCATGTCAGTGCGTTGTCCTCTGCCATGAATGCCAGTTGGACTCCTATACTGTCACATAGACTGCCTCCCGAGGTTAAGCCCTATGGCTGGCTATCACTTCCTCCATCCTATCTTTGGTTGACTACGGACTCCCCATCTATGCAGCCGCTGACCCTACTGCCTCACCAAAGTACAGACCTCTATCAACAAAGCCTGCAGGCTCCTGACCAGTGCCCCAGCAGAACTCACACATGCCAGCTCTACTCACCTCAAACATACTCAATCTTGAAGAGCATGCCTGCAGCCACCACCTGTATGCCTGGCAAAAAGGCTCTACTTGGGTTTATGCCCCAGGAGTCACCACACCACTTTGGGCCTCCCACTTTCGGTAAATACCGTCAGCCAACAAAGCCACCTTCCAGGTGCCCAGAGCCAGGACCTCACTTGCCCAAAGGTCCTTTCACCACAGAGCACCATCCTGGTATAACTCCCTCCCCATGCACATCACAAACATCCCCAAAATTGGCCACTTCAAAACTGCCCTACGCAAACACCTCACGAACACTCGGAGCTGTATTTGCCTATCATAGGGCTATCCCGAGAGTGCCTTCAAATCCAACCTGTCCCTATATGATTTATTTTTCGTGAGCTCTTCTGCAACTTGACTATTTTTACTTATTCTTTGAAATGCCTGTTATGTATGCTGTTTGTGTCTCACCTGTGCTGTTCCCCACTGTCTTGCTTCACAATTATATTGTCTCCCCTCCCTGCGACGAGGTGCCTTTGTAAATGAGTCTTTGACTCAAAGGTTTGTAAATTCCAATATATGAATAAATAAAATAAAATAAAAACCGGTTGAGGATCCTGGGTTTGTAATTAACTGGTATCATGGTGTCCCTACCAGTAGTAGTAGTACAATTATGGTGGTTCCACCCAGAGTAATGCTTCAGTGGGTGATTATCACAGTAGGTACAGCCCACTGGGAAGCTAATACCACCCACAATCTCACCTAATGATCTTTTAGAAATGACTTAAGAGTTGCATTGATTAGCAATTGGGATACAAAACATTTTGATCATTAATGATATGCTCCCACTCAACCCACTTACCCACAGGGTCTGGATCTCTGGTTTATGCCCTGTGTTCCCCCTGTAAGAGACAGTTTCAATAGCAACTTTGCACTTTAGGACACTTGGCATATATCTTATCACTGTAAATCAAGTCATAATATGCTCAAGAGCCAGGTTAAAACTTGAAACAGTAAAACAGATTTATTTGGGGGAAGTCAGCAAGGGAGGGGTTAGAATCTAAATAAATAGTAAGGTACTTTTCATCAGTTGAATTGTCTAGCATTAAGTTCAATCAAACTCTGCATTCACAGTCTTGGCAACTACTAGGTACTCAGAGTGACTAACACGGTTGCCTGAGCAGTGCTACGGGGTGGCCGGCGTTGCAGCTGCATTGGGGCCCTTGATGGAAAAAGGTAATTAACATGCAAACAACACTTTATAAACCCAGAACCATTTGTATCCCTGGCCGGATGGCCTAGTCTATTTAAACACTGACTGTGCAACTGAAATTAGATGGTATCATAAGCAATTATTACTTGGTTGCAGGGAGCTGCCCTGGTTTCACTCAGTGTACCCAGATGCTGAGAGAAAATGGCTTTGGTGACATCAAGGCCTGTTGTTTGCTTCAGCTGTTGGTGGGGACTGGGACCGACATGACTCACCTCCACTTCACGGCCTTTCTGTAGGTGACTGCAACCTGTGTGTTGTTGCTTTGCAGTGGCTGACTCCCCAATACTGGTTGCTCACCAGAAAAATGCTGGTAGTACAGGAAGAGTCTGTCTGAGCCTCAGATGGCATGGACCCAGACAAAGAGACAATCTTCTGAAAGTCTGATCTGCATGCTGGTGAACCCTCCAGCTGGGCTTTGGTGAACATCCTCCCAGCATAGAATGGCTCATGATTTGGCACAGGAGTCCCTGGTTCAACTTCTCCATACAAGAGTTAGGCCACAGGCTGTGTGGCTAAAGAAACAGCAGACTTTCCCTCAGTTCAGTTTTCTGCTGGTTTTTCCCTCAGCAGCTTGCTGAGGAACCCTTTTTGGTCTGCCAGCAGGCAATTCCTGGCACTTGATCCCTTGGTGGACCGAGGATAGATCACAGGAGACAATGCAGGCCTCTCCTGTAAAAGAGAACAGACAGCACTACAGGCTCCTTTCTCCTCAGTGTCTCAAGCTGGAGGGGACTACCCCTAGTTCAAACAGTCCCTCTTAAATAAAGGGCAAAGTCCCAGCAATTCAATTGGCTGCCTAAGCTATCATTTACAGTGCTATGTGATAAGGGCGACTGCAGGATGGTGACCGACAGAAGGGCGACAATCCCCCAGGGTGACTACAAATTATAAAGTGTTTTAATGCGAAGTCTTTGCCCCCCACACACCCCTCATGGGGGGCTTTGCCCCCCACACCCTCCTTATTTAGGATTCCTACTCCTGGTGGGGTACAACTCAGAGAAAGTGGGGAAATCCCGGGTTGCCCAAATTGCCGGCGCCATTTTGCCATCATCCTTCCAACCAGTCACCCACATGCAGTCGTCAACATCACAGGCTACCGTCATTTACCGTCCCAGTCTCTTAATTGGTTAGATTTTAGGTGCCAAGAACTTGTCCCTGTTTTATCTCCCCAAAAGCCTTTGGCACAGTCCCAAGAGTCTCTGCATTAAATCCTGGCTTGTGATTGGCTACTGAGCTGTAATGATAGTGGCTGCCATATATAGTTTGGATGCAGTCCATCAGTGCCCCACCTTTTAAGTTCTGGTGCAGCCAGGGATTGTACTTTTTTAATTACAATTGCCCCACAAATATGTAGCCCCAACTGTGCCCTCTTAAATGAGTCCACTCTTTAATATCTATCCTCTCTACTTTTACTGTCGCTGACGCCAAAATGTATACCCCCCCAGGCGCAGCAACTCTCTCATTAATATTCATACAGGGTTCATTAGTAAGTGTGAACTCAGTTTTATGCCAATCTTTAACTCATTTTTTAAATACTACTGGAGCCACTGCCCAGCCTCCCCAAGGTTGCTGGTCTCCATTGAGGTGGAGAGGGGCACAGGACCACTGGCTTACTCCCTGCTGGACTGCTAAGCTAGCGGTGAGCACATCAAGGCACTACAGTGTGCACACATGACCCCCTCTTGCTCTGAGGAGCAGGACAAACAGTGGGGGATCGTGACCAAGGATTTAAGCCTGAAATGAGGCTAAAATAAATGCAGGGCTACTTTGGGGAACACTGGCACTCACAAAAGACCTGGGCTGTGGCAGTGATGAGCAGGATGCCAGGAGGCAATGGGAGAGAAATAGGAGGACAGAGGCAAGTAAGGTAAGCCCCCGAGGGGGGTTACACTTACTTTACATGTGCCCAAATGTGGAGGTGATTTGTGAGGCTTTGTCAGAGTTTGCATTTTCAACCATTATGCATTCCCTTGCAGTGAAGGACCCCTTTTCTGATGTCTTTCCATTAATTTCTGCACTTCTGATAAGAGACTGACTTTCCTATACTTACTAGCCTCCTCCCTGCTGCACATATGGAGCTGGGCTATGACTGCTCTCCTCCAATCCTCCAGAACCACCCCTGTTTCCAGTGAGCTGTTGCATAAGACCAACAGTTGGGAAGCTAGCACCTCTCTGAGTTCCTTTAGTACCCTTGGGTTATCCCATCCAGTCCCATAGCCTTGTCCACTTTCATAGATGCAAGTCCCTTCAGAACTCTTTCCTCTGAAAATGGACTTGTGTCCACCCCCCTTTGTTCCTGCTGATTCCTGGTGGTCCTCTACCCCACTATGAAGACTGAGCTGAAGCACCTGTTCAAAATGTCTGCATTTTCTTGATTCTCTTCTGCGCATTCTCCCCGCTGCCCTCCTTATCTTCAATATCACTCCCCTTACTTTCATCTTTTCATTTATATACCTGGAAAAAGTCTTATCTCCTTTAGCAACCCATTTAGCTATCCACTCCTCTGTCTACACATTTTCTCCCCTCACTGCCTTTCCTGCTTCCCTCTGTTTTACTTGGTATACCTCCCTGTCTTTCTCCCCCTGCAAGAACTTATACCTTCTGAATGTCACTACTTTTTCCCCTCACCAGTTTGGCCACTTCCCTAGAGAACCATAACATTCTCTTTTTCCTTCCACCTTTGTTCACTTGCTTCATGCAGAGGCCGGTTGCCTCAGTTATGCCCTCTCTTATTTTTTCCCCACTGTGCCTCTATCCCTCCATGGCAATCATCCCCTTATGAGGTAGTTTCTAAGGCAGTCTCCAGTTTCTTTAAAATCCACCTTCCTCGAGTCCAGAACCCTCGTCCTCATGTGGTTTACCTTTGCTCCCATCTTAATGTTAACCCACAGTGTATGGTGATCACTGGTACCTAGAGGACTGTCTATTGTGATGTCCACAATGCTGTCCCTGTTTGTAAGCACCAGGTCCAGCACTGCCCACTCCCTAGTGGGTTCCTTGACTCCCTGCCTGAAAAAAGACCCTTGTAGGGGTTCAAGGATGATACTACTCCTTTGCTGAATCTGCAGTTGGAAGGCTTCAATCCACATCTGTCAGACTGAAGTCCCCAACTAGCAGCATCTATCCCTGTTCCTTTAGTACCCTTGGTGTCTCCCATCCAGTCATACAGCATTGTCCACCTTCAGAGCTACAGTTCCCTTCAGGACTCTTTCCTCTGAAAATGAACTTGTGTCCACCTCCCCCCTTTGTTCCAGATGCTTCCTGCTGGTCCATCCCACTCCCCACCCACACCCCCACCATGAAGACTGACCAGAAGTACTGTACCTGTTCAGAATGTCTGCTTTTTCTTGATCCTTTTCTGCACACTCTCCCCCTGCCATCCTCCTTATCTTCACTGTCACTCCCCTTACTTTTCTTTTCTTATTTACATACTTGGAAAAAGTTGTATCCCTTTACTTCTCTGCCCATGGGCCTTCACACCTTTCATCTAAATGCTCGCAGTCTCCTCCCCAAAATGGATGATCTTAAAGTTTAGATCACCCAATACCTACCCAATATTCTTTGTGTTACAGAAACCTGGCTATCAACCAGGATCCCTGACTCCACCCTCTCTATCCAGGATTTCAACTTTATTCCGAGACCAAGGCAAGCGAGGTGGTGGCATTGCCCTTTACATTAGACAATCTATCCCCTGCTCTATTACCTTCAAAGAATCATGTACTTCCTCACATGAAGTTATCCTAGTGCAAATTTCCCTCCCTTCTTCAGCCCCGCTCTATATAGGTGCTCTTTATGCTCCACCTAAAACAACAACTGATACCCTAGTCTCTGTCATCACTTCTACATCATCCCATATTTCAAATGGCAAGTTGCTGCTTCTAGGGGATTTCAACTTGGGCTGGCTGTCCCCCTCCTCTAAGCCCACCTTCCTTAAAATCAAAGCCCTAAACCTTACAAATTTGATCCATGAACCAAACTGTATAAATCACCACTCCCAAAATCACTCACTGCTCAACTGGGTGTTGTCCTCTCACCCTCACCATTTATTACTCCGGCTGGGATCTTACCTGAGGCCCTCAGAAACCATTGCATCACTTTCTGCATATGCAATATTCACTGTCCACGTGCTGCCCCCAAATATATATGGTCCCATCCCCTCCACAAGATAGATGCCACAGTCCTCCAACATGATCTCTCTGAGGCAGACTGACAACCCATCTTTACAGCAAATGATGTCGACTGTGCTCTATCTCTTTTCTCCAGCCTATTCCTCCACATCTGGAACCACCATGCCCCACTAAAGAAATCCAGAATAAGAAGACTTCATCACCCCTGGATAACTGCTGACCTGCTGGCAAAATGCAGAGCCAGGGACAAAGCTTGGTACTGCTACAAGAAGTCACTATCCCAAGCAGACCTCCAAGCTTACAAAAACCCTTAGGAATAATTGCACTAAGGCCATCTGCCTCTCCAAGGCACACTAATTTAGGCAACATCTGCAGCAAGATAAACAAACATCAGCTTCCTTTTGGAAAGTACTCCACTCACTCTTTGACCTGCTTACCAATCAAGCCTCCCTTGTTCTCAAAGTTGATGACACCACACTCTGGCCCTGCATCAGTCGCTAAGTCCGTCAATAAATTCTTTGCTCGTTGTCCCTGAAATTCAATCTCCCTTACCCCCCAACCCCCCCCAGGTCTTTTTGGATACTCCTAGGCAGCCCTCAAACTTACAGTTCCCATCTCTTTCCCCCCTCAAAGTCTACACTGCCTTCCTTGCCCTTAACCCAACCAAGTCCAGCCCTGATGGTCTCCACCCCAGGCTTCTCCATGTCTCTGCCCCAGCTATAACTGCCCTGCTCACTCATATTCTAACCCTCTCTCTCTCTACACCTCTGCTGCCCAAAGGCCTGGAAATCTACCAAAGTCTTACCATTCCACAAGAGAGGTGACTTTTCTGCACCCGTAAACTATAGACCTGTCTCCCTCCTCCCCTCACTCGCCAAACTTCAGAAATCCCCTCATTCACTCCAGGCTAGCTGAATTCCTGGCCACTACCAATACACTATCTCCAGTACAGTCTGGCTTTAGGAAACAACATTCGACCATCTCCTCACTATTGTGAGTTACGGATTCGATTTTTACAGCTATGGATCAAAGCCACATTACTGCGGCCATCTTTATTGACCTTGCCAAGGCTTTTGATTATGTCTCCCACCTCCTACTGCTTCAAAACCTTAGTACAATTGGCCTTGCTGAGTCCGCTGTAAACTGGTTCCATTCTTACCCTCACGACAGGCAGCAATCAGTTCAAATAGGTGATGCTCTCTCTCCTCCCCTCTCCCTATCCTCTTCAGTGTCCCCCAAGGCTCAATCCTTGGTCCTATCCATTTCTCCCTATTTATAAACAACCTCCCCTCAGTCAGAAAATCCTCAAATATACACATGTATGCTGATGATACCATTATTTTCATCTCCAGGCCCTCTGTCATCAGTGTACAGTCCCCCCTTCAGAAAGACTTCAATAGAGTTCAGTACTGGTTCCAAAAAAACAAACTCAAGCTTAATGCCAAAAAAACAGTGGCTATGACATTTGGCTCCAGACAAAAACTGTCCAATCTCCAGTCCTCTCCCATCTTCACAACCTTGGATGGCTCTCCACTAGAGAATGTTACTGCTCTCAAATATCTGGGGGTTTGGTTGGATAACCATCCGGACTTCTCTAACCACGTCAATGCCATCTGCACTAAATTGCATCCCAAACTGGCTGTCCTCTATCGACATAAGGCCAGCCTCCCCCTTCCCATCTGCCGTGAGTTGGTTACCAAAATGATCCTTCCCGTCTTCGATTATGCCGATGTGATTTTTCAGTACTGCCTCTCAGTCTTCACTTACCAGACTAGACACCCTCCTGAACTCTTTCTGCTGCTTTGCCACTGCCTCCCCCACCTTACCCACCACTGTCTTCTGTACTCCGTCCTCACCCTCATGCCTCTGTCTCACAGAAGAATGGTTCACTGCATCTCTTTTGTCACAAAATTCTGGTTTGGAACCCTCCCTCCCTACCTGCTTCTCTGCCTGCCACTCCCAAGCTGCTCCCTCTACCTACTCCCTTCGACACCGGGATCCACGTACTTTTGCCATCCCACGCCCCCTCTCTGCATCTAGCCAGTCTGCTTTCTCCTTTCATTTCCCTTCTCTTTGGAAAAAACTCTCCTCTGACCTCAGACTATCCTCCTCCCCCTTCTCACTCAAAGGACTTCTTAGGCTTCTGCTACACCCACAGTTCTCCCAGTGCACCCTAGCCCCACCTCCAAAGTTTTAGTTAACCAACCACCTACAGTTGCAAACCCCTGTCAGCCATATCTCCTTGTCCAATTGGAACTCTGTTGTTTTACTGTGCCTTGCACTCTGTATTTCTTTTTGCCCTGACCCATTATTTATTATTTGGTGCTACGGCCTGTCCTGCAACTGGACTGTGGTGCTATCTGTGGATAAACTGGGTTTTTTTTTATGTAATATTGTACTCTTGTACCTTGATGTTGCCTGCTGTTATGGGTCTTGTAACCACGACCCTTGTTTCTTGTTACTGATGTGTTTTTATCATATGTAACTGTATTATTTTCCCATGTTGCCTTTCCCCGGGTCACACCTAGAAAAGAGTCTCGGCTCATTGGTGCTTTTCCCGGTTATCAAATTTTAAATAAATCAATTTGGCTTTCTTTTCCTCTGCCTATGCTTTGCTCCCCTCGCTGACTTTCCTGCTTCCCTCCATTTTACTTGCTATACCACCCTGTCTTCCTCCCTCTGCATTTGCTTATACAGTACTTCCTGAATGCTACCCTTTTTTCTCACCACCTTGGTCACTTCCCAAGAGAACCATAAGGATCTACAATGCCACAGTGACAACTTTACTGTGGTGTAACCTTACAATGAGGGATTTATGTTGACTGCAATTGCGGTCGGCATAAACCCCTCCAGGAAAAACTTTCTTTTTTTGGGGGGGAGGCTTCACCATCCCAAACCCCCATGCAGGGAGTCTGCCCCCCCGCACCCCCTGTAATAAATATAATTAACTCCAAGTCAGAGTTGATTCAGGGAGGGGGTGCAAGACCTCAAGAAAGCAGTGCTGGGGTCTCATGGGTACATTGCAGTGGCAACAGTGAACTGCCACTGTAATGTACTTTGATTTCGAAATGTCGCTGCGGAGACAGCATACAAAACCATAGCAGTCTCTTTTTCCTTTTACTTTTGTTCACTTCTTTCACACTGAGGTGGATTGCCTTAATTATGCCCTCCTTTATTTTTCCCATTTGTGCCTCTACCTCCCCCCGGCAATCCTCCCCAGAAGGTACTTTCTAAGGCAGTCTCCCATTTCTTTAAAATCCGCCCTTCTAAAGTCCAGAACCCTCATCCTGGCATGGTTTGCCTCTGCTTCCATCTTAATTTTAAACCACACTGTACAGTGGTCACTGGTACCTAGGGGACTTCCCACTGTGATGTCTGCAATGCTGTTTCTGTTCCTGAGCTTTAGGTCCAGCACTGCCCTGTCTCTAGTGGGTTCCTAGACAAGCTGCCTGAGAAAAGCCCCTTGTGAGGAGTCAAGGAGGGCCCTGCTTCTTTCTGAAGCTGCAGTTGGAAGGCTCCAATCCACAGCTGGCAGATTGAAGTCCCCAACTAGAAGTACCTCCCCCTTACTTGACATCCTGATGACTGCTTCACCAAGTGCCTTATCCAGTTCCTCTACCTGTGCCTGTAAAGAAGACAGAGGAAAGACTGTGAGGATACATACCTCCAAGAAGCAAGCAGATTATCTAATGGGACTGGAGAATCTTTCCTCAACTCCAGCTCCAACAGTTAAGCTGGTCAGGCACACATTTGTGAGGTATTACTTATATCTGGAGCCTAGAGTGTGCCTGAACTCTTGTTTCTGGGTTGTGCAGACTCCAACCAATTGTTATTGTGTTCTGTACAAACAGCACTGTAGAATATTTAAATTTGGGGGGGTTCTAATCCTTCCATCAGATTCTCAGATGGAAAGATCTACACATGCTGCTCTCTACACCAGGGACTGATGTAACACGCTAAGTACAACTAAGAATAGTTACATGTCAATACCTCCTGTGTATCTAAAACTTTTCCCTGTGTCATTGCCAAATCACTCTTTGTGTCCTTAGTCACAAAAGCCTTCTGCGTGAAACAGCAGCTCATATGTTGATTTCCAGCATGGGTCTTGCTGCACTGAACTCCCTAATAGATGGAATTGTGTTGTCTTCTAATGCTTTCATAAAAGGTGTAGGTTAGGGGTCACTTGAAATAAGTGGATCTTTTGTGATGAGATTGCAGTACTAAATTATATTAAAACTAATATATCCAAGTACAGTGTGTTATTTGGTCTGAACCTAAACCAAAAACTGGAAAATACTAAATATAAATAAATCAACACATTAAAGAAAAATGTTTCTGCTGATATTTTTTAATGCCAACATACTTTTTTGTTTTGATGTTTTAATGCAGGCAGTTTTCTATGCCCATATGCATTTATACAAAGACAGTATAGTAAGCTAAACTTGCTGTGCCTCTACCCACTATCAGTAATATCACACATACCTGCTAGGCAATGTCAGTAAGGGGAAGCAGGGTGCTGATTTAAAAAAAACATTAAAATTGATTGTGCTTTAATGCACAGAAACAAGGAAATGGATGTCTACAGGCAGAAAAAGACTACTGGTCCAACCAGTCTCCTCAGTTCCTACCTAGGTCCCCACCAGCCTAGCACTGGTGACACCTTATGTGGATTTATCATCCCTCAGTTAAACTTGGACTATCTCAGTGCCCCTGTTAGCCCTATCTACTCCTTACATCCTTTTCACTAGACCTATGTGTCTGTCTCATCCTCTCTTGAAACTGGCTACTCTCTTAACATTAAGCAGCTCTTCTGGTAAACAGTTCCACACTTCCACCGCCCTTTCCATGAAGAAGTAGTTCCTTACATCCCTCTTAAATTTCACCCCCCTTGCCAGCTTTAAGTTGTAGCTTCTTGAGATAAACCCCTCACTAAGTCTAAACAGCTTCTGGCTATCCACCCTCTTTATACTGTTCAGGTACTTGAAGGTCTCAGTCATGTTCTCTCTTTCTCCCCCCCCCCCAGCTTCTACAGTACATAGTACATATTATGATCAGCCAGTCTATTCTCATAGGTGCTCCCCTGTTGGTCATGAATAATATTAGTTGCTTACCTTTGGACTGCCTCTACAGTCTGTGGTCCTTGTCCTTTTTCAGGTGAGGTTTCAGAACTGCACACTCTACTTCAGGTGCGGCCTCACCAAGGACATGTACAGGAGCAGTTACTTCCTTCTATTGATCCACACAAACAGATGGTTTGATACCTTTTGTTGGACCAACAGAGTTGTTACAAAAGAAAACAGGTGCTTTTAGCTTTCGGATTACACAGAATCCTTCATCAGAAATCAATGGCATTTGGTTTGGAAGAACATACTTTCTCAAAACTCAGATCATACACAAAAAAAAACTGATGAAAAATTGTCAAGCATCCCCATTGGCTAAAACTGTATTCAAAAAACAAAATAACCATATAAAGACAGCAAAGTTCCATCAAAAGAAAGGTATTCCAAGGTCAAATGTCACAGAATTGAAAGCTCACTCCCCGAGAAAAGTCATAAAATAGCTAAAGCTTCATTTTAAAACCCTGTCTGTGTGTCTGTGCTTGCATTAGTAAATAACTATGATTAAAACCACAAGAAAAAATAAGCATAAACCATACATAGTAAATATTGTTAAAAGTCTTCTAAATTCGAAAATATCTTTGTGTTAAGCAAAATTGAGTTAGACGACAACCTACCCTAGTGCAAATTAAGCATTCACCAGCTGTTTAATACATTTATACAGTGTAAGTACTGTTCAGGTACATTTGTCTTAAACTCTGTGTACAATAAGTCAATATTACTCATGAATATTCAGACTTATACTGTTTAAACATGATATATCTGCAATTCTGTAACAAGTGACTACTGTATGTGTGCATTCAAAACCCAAACCTAACACAGACCCCATTGTAATTGAGATACTATTATCTTAATATGTCCATGTATCAACATGTGTCCATATATATCAAATCTTCTGTAGTATTAAATACCAGTTCTATAAATCTAAATCCAAAACTGAGGAAAACAACACCCCACCATCTCGGTGAAATCAATGTATAGGTAACCAGTAAAAAGGAATTCATAAACCATTTTGTATCTAAACATAATGAAATATCATCATGTACCACAATAATATGTCCATGTGTTGTCCCTGAAGCAAATGAAAAAAGTTCTGTGTAGTAGGTGTGACCTGTTAGCTGTCTGTTAGCTTCATTAACATAATCTTCATAAAAGTTCTGCAGTGGGGATCTTAAACTGTGAGGATTATGTTAATGAAGGTAACAGACAGCTAACAGATTACACCTACTACACAGAACTTTTTTCACCTGCTTCAGGACACACTGAAAAAAAGACATTTATTGAGGAGGGACATTCCTCCAGGGAATCTGACAGAGCGGTAGAATGTGCAATGCGGATACCAAGGGAACAACTACTCCAGTATAAGGAAAGGACTACTACTGACCAAATACCCTGAGTTGTCATTTATCATCCTGATCTGGAGCTTCTATGAAAAATTATTAAGGACCTCCAACCAGTATTCAGTGAGAATGACACCATGAAGTGTATTTTTCAAGAACTACCACTACAGTCTTTTTAGCAACCACCTAATGTAACCAACCTGATTGTTAGGAGCCAGCTTGTACCTGAACAAAATAACAGAACACCAAATGGCACAAGACCCTGCAATTACACTAGATGTAAGACTTGTGAGTGCCACAAACGCACTGCTCATGTCAGGCCCACTGCTCCCACAGTGCCAACCTCAGAGCACAGTAGTGTGAACAGGTAACAGACAGGGTAACCCTCCTGTCTGTTTTTGGGTCCGAATCACCTTTAGTCTCAAGTTCTGGGGGGATTCAAACTGTGAACCTTATGCCAGCGTACCTAAATGTACAAGCTCAGATAATATTCTCTTTGGGGGGATGCAATATATCTTTCGCCTAAGGGCACCTAACAGGTATCCAAAATAAACCCTTTTAACTCTATTAGAGACCTTAGGTATATTCTTGCCTTTTTACTCAAGCTCAGTAACACCATCAAGCTGTTGAACAATTGTCAGACTTAACCATCTATACGTCACATGCAAAAAGAACTGAGAGACACCCAGGCAGTCATTCAAAGAAAAGGTACTTTACTAAAAGATGATAAAAATATCGGAAAATGTAAACACAGAACAATATACCAAAGAGTTCACAATCACATAAAAGAACTAGGGAAAATGACAAAGCAAAACTCCTACCACAATACATTTAGATGTTTGCTCTCTAAGGTATTACTTCTGGAAGTGTGTTTTAAAGTTAGATAAGAGAGCTGTGTTTCTCTAGAGTCCCAAGATGAGATATCAACATTTCAGACACAAGTATCAATTTAAACTCTGCGTCGCCACACCTCTTCTGTGAGTCATCTAGCTCCTCCTTTTAGAATATAAAATTACAAAAAAAGATTTCCTATCAGGAGGTATTTTAAATATGGTGCCCTCAGAAGAAAAAAAATACATTTCCTATATATAACTCCTTAATTAAACATGTTTCCTTTGAACTTAGCAGTCCCACACTGGCACAAATGTGTTAAAAAAAAAAACAGGAATCAGCCTAATGATGTCCTGTTTCTGAAGTCATAAATGCACATTTGATAGCCACTTCAAAAACATGAGGTCATAAAAAGGCCATAAAATGCAGTTTCTCAAGGAAGTTAATTACATTACAGAGATCTCCTGGTCAGTGTAATATATCCTGTGATTTCAGGTGCTGACACCTAGACCCAGATATTCAAACTATGCCCAAAAAGTGTTCAACAGCAGGCAAGCACAAGTCCACTGCGCCCATGTGCAAGAAGTGCGATATTCAAAAACTGCACAGGCCAAGATGCGCCTACAGCTGACGACTGAATATCACACCACCTGCACCATAGCCCAACTAGGGAGGTGAAGCTGAGCATATCTGATGCACCATAGCGCAACAAGGAATGTTCAGCTGAGCAGTCCAGATGCACCATAGTGCAACCAGGGATGCCCCCAGCAGCAGGGCAGCATGCAAGAGCACAACCAGGGATGCAGGGGCCCACCACCCATGCCACAGATGGGCAGAGGAACACACAGCAGAACAGACATCGTCCCCCCACACTCCATGCACTGCACAACTGGGGGAGAGCTGGAATAACCGCCAGCCCATGGATACCAGCAAGCAACCCACAGCCAGGCCATGGTGCTCCATCACACCCCCTGGCAAGCTGTGACCGGCACACAAGGATGGCCAACCACCCTGTACCACACCATCCCACAAATGCAGAGCACACCCTGCACCATGATCCACATACACCCTGCCCAGGAGTAGCACCCAGCAGTGCAGGACACCCCATGCATGCCACCACCCCCACTGTGACAATGCAACCCTGTGCACCATGGAGCCATGCAAGGCAGCCCACCATGGGCACCTTGCAGTGGGCAGCAGCAGACAGTGATGCAACAGATGCATACAAAGTGCCACCCTGCACGTCCCCCCCGAGGTACAGCTGAGAGACCGACCATGCGTCAGCACATAAGGTACCCCACATGGGACAGGGCATTCTCCAGACCCCACCTCCAGTGGTACAGCACCCTGCACACCCTCCCAAGGACACATCCCATCTCAGCACTGGCCACAACAGCCAGCACAGACACACACAGTGTAGCATGGAGGCATGCACCACACAAGATTCAACACAGTGCATGGACAAACACCCACCCATACCCAAGGGCACACCAACACAGGGACACAGTAGCGTGTCAACCAAGCCTCTGGCATATGGCCATGGCTGATGTGTACACACGGCCAGCACCCCTACATTGCACAGGTGTGCCAGGCACCCTGCGCAGGCACCATGAAGCTGTATGCCACCAGCATTCCGCCGGAGCACAGGTGACAGACACTGGAGCACATCCCCTACAACAGACACAGGTGACAGCATGGAGGGGGGACAACAATAGCGGAGGCCACAGTGCCACTGGAGGCAGAAGTGCACCATACTGGTGATGGAAGGCAACCTGGCATTGTGCCAGGTACAGTTGTTATCCAGCATGGACAGCCACCACTGACATGCCAGCAGACCGTGCATATCACAGACATGTCAGCTGCACAGGCCATGGACGGTCTGACAGGGGTGCCATGCACACAGTGCAGGCCCCATGGACCACTGCACACAGGCATCCAGTGCACAGACTACAACCCACAAACCACAGACAGTGACTGATCCCCCTGACCACACCATAGGCAGTTCACCTCTGCACACACACGGCCATGCGTGAACCACCCCTGACGCCATGCACACCACTGCAGCTGGGCACCTGTAGCCTGCTGCAAATCAGAGACCACCACAGTTGTCATAACAAAATGCTTATATTTAAAAGAAGTAACAAAAACTATTTACAAGTATGTACAAGGGGGGAAGGGACACATAACAGGTGGGAGCGGGTAAGGGGCAGGGGTGAACATATGGGAGAGGGAAGAAGGGGTGTGAGGGTGGGTCAAAGGGGGGAAGGTGGTAGTAGGGGCATGGAGTCCTCAGTGTGCCCCACTCCTCCTCCACATGGTACCTATGTCTGCCACTCCTCCTCCTCCTCCTCCTCACCCCGTGGCGGTGGATGCACTCTAACAGCTCCAGTGTTGCCCTCGCCAACTGGAGCAGCTCCCTCACACTCCTCTCCAGCACCTGGAGTCACCGTCCACCTAGGACGAGGGAGCAGAGTCAATAAGTGTGACTGTCCAGCCCCCTGCAGCCCACCCATTGTGCATGGCATACAGCCATATGCCATGTCCCTATGATGGTGTGCGACCACCCACAGTGACCGTGTACACAAGACCTGCCTACCCAGGCAGCCACAGCCATGTGGACCACTGCACACACCCACCGCCCATGTCCTGCACAGCACCACCATGGCCATACAGTGACTTGGCTATGCGGTGTGAAGGCAGTGCCACAGCCATGTGCCCAGTGCATGCATGGACCACCATTGACACACTCCCAGACATGCAGTGCTACTGGACAGTGCTGACTGTAACAAGTTGTGTGCATGGCAGTGGTGTCAATGGATGGTGGCCATGCCCCACTGCCTGCCCAGTTATACAGCATGCAATAGTAATCATGGATGTAAGGCACTCACCATCATCAGGGTGGTCCATGCACCGCTGACCACCATTACCCCTCCTGGCCTGCTGCTCCTCCAGGTGGCACCTCTGGTCTCTGGCCTGCTGGCCTTCTGCAGGCCCTAAGGTGCAAAACATGGAGAGAGGAACATCAGTACAATCCTGTAGCAATTTCCCCCTGCCCCCGTGTGTGTGCAATCCCACACAGCCAGACCCATCCACCCCACACCCCAATACCACCACCACGGCCAACACCGGACAGCCCCCCCCATGTGCCGGACACATGCAACCGTGATACCCATATGGACGATAAAAGTGTATGGATGTTGCACCTACCTGGCCGTGGTACCATGCCCCTCCTTGCACATGCCCGCAGGTGGGCAAGCAGGTCCGGGTCCCTGAGGTTCCCATATCGGTGGCGGCACTGCTCTGCCGTCTGCCCCATACCGGTGGCCTCCTCCAGGGTGTTGGCCACCTCCTGCCACACCTGACTCCTGGCCCTGTCCAGGGGTGCCTCCCCAAACAAAGGCCCAATATGTGGCTCCACTATGGCCACAAGGTTTACCAGCTCAACCTGGCTCCACTGCACAGCACGCCTCCACGCCATCTCTGCTGCTCAGTTCAGTCAAAATGGTGCTCTGCAGCGCGGTCCTGCCACATGCAGATGCTGCGTGGTACAGCACTGCCATTCCCTATCACGCTGTCACCGAACAGCGCAATAGTGGTGCACTGATGCCTGACATATGGCGCCTGGGGTAAAGGTCGGGCACAGGGTCAAGGGTCTCTGGTGCATGGACAGCCACAGCGTGATTGGAACCCAATGCGTGTAGCACAATTGGGTGCCTGTGTACCACCTCCTGTAGCAGTCTACCGTGCTGTTGCCCCAGTGCGCCAATGATGCCCAAGTGCCACAGTGCCATATAGGTGAACAGTGCTGTAGCGCCACTGGCACAATGGTGGCAGTGCCCTGCATTGCCTCCCGTGCACAGCTAGTCAGCAGCGTGGCAGGCGCCTGCGTCATCAACCCGGGTATGCGCAGTTAGGAGTGTACTGCGCATGTTACAGAACTGTGCCCTTGGCGCAGCATGTTCAACACAATTGCGCAAAGCGCAACAGCACAATATTCAGCCGGCATATGCAAATCAGCTAATCAGCCATTCAATGGTGCAGTCACTGCATCTGCATCCACTTAAAGATGCGCCTCGCCTCATTTGCATGGGTTGCGCTATAAAAGTGCGACATTGGGCTGCACTGGCCACAGTCGGTTACTGCAGTCTGTTGCGGTGAGTTGCATGCTGTTTGGGAGTGTGGACTGTGGATTTTGGGACATGCATGGGACTGCACAGTCACTGGTAACACCTGTCATTCTCACAGGCTGAATCATGACCAAGCATGTGGTGGAGGAAGAGGAACAGAGTCGTGGGAGGAAGAGGAGGCCGAATTTCGCTAAGGCCGAGACAGATGCCCTGTTTGAGGCCTACCTAAACCAGGAGCCACTTCTCAGCGGACACCAGGGAACACCACAGGCCCGTGCTGCTGCATGGAAGGAGGTGGCGCTGCTGTAAACCTGCATGGCAGCCACCAGCCCTCCATGCAGGAGTGAAAGAAGAAGATGGGCACAGACAGGTGGAGGATTAAGGAGAAGGTGGCTGCCATCAGGGCAGCATGTCTGTGACAGGTGGGGGACAGCCGGAGGTGCTACACCTGACCCCATAGCAGGAGCGGGTTGCTGGCAGCATGCAGCATTGCGCCATTGAGGGTGTTCCGGGTGGTGGATTCCAGACGGGTGGTAGCCCGTCACTGCATGGTAGGTCATGGTCTGTCTATTGGGGGGGGCAGGGTAGGTCACATGCAGTAATGCAACTTTGTTTTCCCTTACAGCTCCTGAGCATCTGCATGGGTCAGCGGTGGTGGGCTTCTCCACTGAGGCCAGTCACATGGAGATGGAGGAGGGCCCATCCACCTCCACAGGAATACACGGGTCAGGGCAACAGTGGGCCCGCCTGGACATCCAGACTGATGTTGGTGGAGCAGGTGCGGAGGAGGCCCTGCCCGTGTCCCAGTGTGCCAATGTCCAAGGATGCCAGCATGCTGAGACTCAGGCTGGTGCCGGATCCATCACCGATGATGATGGCGCTAACGTCATAGGCAGTGACACGTGTGTGCCACAGGATGGCCACACAGAAGGTTACATCGCGGCCATGGCTGTGGGTGATGCCACTGTGGAGGCCTGTGTGTCATCACAGTCCCAGCCTGTGCCTGTCAGAACTGGTGGGGCAGCACTGGTGTGTGTACAGGACAGTGGGACTGTTGCAGCCACTGCGGCGGCACCATTGAGCCCTGGGGAGCGGCAGCTGGAGGGGCAGCATCAGTAGTAGGCCAATGGCCATGGGGGTACAGTGTCAGGGGGCAGCATCAGTGCACCACCTGTGGACATGCCCAGGCCTGGCCCTGGTGTGCAGCAACCCACCCTCAAGGGGTGATGAGCATCAGGGCCACGAACACCCTGAGGGACAGCATGCCGATCAGGCAGATGACCTCTTGGATGAGCACACCCACATACTGCAAGCATCAGTCAATCAGCAGATGCGGCTTGAGATGGCGGTGGATGCACTGAGTGCGGCTCTGCACCAGACAAAGGAGAGTCACAGCATAGACACCGCTCTGCTCCTGGCAGGGATGAACCAGTTGCGGGAAGATGTGACCACTGCCATTGACAGGCAGACACAGGTATTCACTGCTGTCATGGCCACAATGAGCACACAGTTATTTGCCCATGCATCGCAGACACCATGCAGTGCACTGTCCACCCCCCGTTCCCGGCATCGTGCGACACCATCCTTGTCGACACCGGGTTCAGCTGTGGGCATCCCGAGCACACCTGGCACAGGCATGTTCGGTGTGCTGCAGACCCCTGCGCGAGCACGGTCGTGTTCACGCAGTGGAACCCCTGGGTGACCTTCGGTGCCACTCCATGAGGCCAGTGGTCAGCCTGTCACTGCTGGCGGGTCTCGGCAGGGCCGCCCATACATCCGTGGTGTCTGTGGCACTGTGGCGCATGACTGACCTGTCTCCCAGCATGGCTACTGTCTGATGCTGCCCTGTGTGCATTGTGTCATTCAGCGGGCAATGCACGGGTGGCTACCTGGCCCTGCACGCACACACACAGTCCATCTGCACACCCTTCCGGCTGCTGTACACAGTTGTGTGTGCATGATGATGCCTGCATTGCGCTGTACGCCACTGTGCAATGGTGCCCAGCGTCTGACACATGCACAATTACAGGCAGTGGGCGCAGTGATCTGTGGACATGTGTGTGGCTAGAGGTGGCATTCTGGGTCAGCGTGCCTCCTACCCTTTGTGCATGTTTGGTGAGTTGTGTGTGTGTGTGTGTGTGTCTGTGTGTCTGACCACGTGCCATGTTAGACCTCACCCATCCCAGGCGGTGTGTGCAGTTCCATGCCCGGCCACTTCCCTTGACGGCATGCACCCCTGGTGTGTGTCCATGCATGTTTGTGGGTTGTGCCTTTGCCACTGGTGGTTGCACATGGCCCCATGACTTACCTGAGTTGGCTGAAGTGCTCCTCCGTGATGGTGTCCCGGTGCAGCTGTAGCGGGGGCTGCCCATCACCATTGTCACAGGCTTCCTCATCGTCCCCATTGCTGTCCCCCTCTTCGACCTGTACAGCTACCCCACATTCATTGGCCATGTTGTGCAGGATGCAACAGGCCAGGAATAGCCCACAGGCCTTTGAGGGACTGTACTGTAGGGCACCGCTGGTGGTGTCCAGGCAACGGGAAATGTGCCTTCAGCATACCGAACACCCGCTCGATGACATTACGTGTGGTGGCATGTGCCTCATTGTAGCATTGCTGCAATGGGGTCGTGGGCCACCGGTATGGTGTGAGCAGCCGGGGACAGAGTGGGTATCCACTGTTACCTGTGTGTAGAGGGTGGAGGTTAGTTTGGTGATCAGCATCGCCCTGCCCTGGGCCATGTAGGCCACTACCCATGTCACCTCTGACCATGCCTCTCCCAAGCCCTATGTTTGTCCGTGTGGTTTGCATACTCATCCACTAAGTGGCCAGTGGGGATGTCCTCACTCTCAAATCTGTGGCACAGTGCCGACTGGTGCCAGATGAAGACATCGTGTGCTCCCCCAGGGTGCATGGCACAGACATTGATTATGCACCCCCTGGCATCGTACACCACCTGGCAGTTGATGCTAGCATAGCCCTTTCGATTAATATATGCAGCCCCCCTTGGGGCCAGGTGGTGTGCAGATGGCTACATGGGTGCAGTCTATTGTCCCTAGCATGCCAGACATACATGCTACCCTGTGGAACTCCTGTATGTTTGCTGTGCGCTTCGCCGGTGTGCTGGGGAAATGGATGTACTCTGCAGCATGTGGCAGCAGTGCACTAAGGAATTGGGTGAGGTGGCATGATGCAGCCGACTGGGTCATGCCTGTGGTGTCCCCTGTTGGTCTCTGGAAGGTACCCATGGCGAGCAAGCACATGTAAGCTGTCACTTTAGTCTCCACTGACAGAGCATGGCTCCATCGTGTGGGTGCCTGCATCACATCACTGCACAGCTGACAGAGCCACCTCAGAATTGCCCGATTCAGGTGGTACCGGCCCATGATCTCAGTATCGCTGTACAGCTCGAAGCTGGTGTGGGCTCGGTACTGCCTGTTGGGGGCATACCGCCGACGGGCCCTTCCATGGCCACGCCCCCCCGCTGCCCGCCTTCTCACCCCCTCATTAAATGGCTCCATCTGGATGGTGGCACTGGCCATGTCCCTGATTTGTGTTCACCCCCCCGGCAGCTGTTTCTGTGTTCCCCCCGCTGTCCTGGCTGCTACTTCCCCTGCACCGGGAACACCTAAATGTGGTGGCCTCTGTGCTGTGTGGCACTTCCCCCTTCTGCACTGGCTGTGGCTCCCCACACCTTCCCTGTGCCTCTCTGTTCAGGGTGCCCTTTCCTTGGCCTGCCCTGTGTGTCCCTCCTGCCCAGTTTGACTTGCTATGGTTCAACCTCATGTGCCTTCCCTGTAGCGTTCTTGCGACTCTCCCTTGTTCCTTTTTATTTTGGCTCATTTCCGCTATCACGCAACTTCCACTTGCTCCCCTATTGCGCATGGCGCATGTTGTTGAATATCGCACTGCGCCATTTATGCATGGTTCTTCCACCTTCAGTTGCACATACATTCATTATCATTGTGCTATTGCTCAGCGTGATTTTGAGGGGGCGCATCTGCCTCTTGCTGAATATCACAGAATGGTATATTTTCGGACTTGCACTGGAGCAACCCTATTGCGCATGGTGCAACCCTTTTGAATATCTGGGTCCTAGTAATTTAAAAGGGCAAAATCTCACAGACTGACATTTCATACACTGACCATTTATTTATACTACCAATATCATACAATAATCATAACCTGATGGCCAAGCGTCACAATCCTCCCCACCTAGACTGAATTTGGGGGCTCTATCCCCTGCACTCTTCATATGGACACAACAAGCCATCTGCATTCTGATTGGTCACTCCAGCCCTATGTAATATCCTCATGTCATACCCTTGCGAGGCAAGACTCCATCTTGATAGCCTACGATTAGTTTTTCACATTTGTGTCAGCCAAACCAGGGGGTTGTGGTCAGTTTGTACCTCAAAATGCTGCCCATATAAGTATGGCTCTAAATTCTTTAGGGCTCACACTATGGCAAGATACTTTTTTTCCACAGTTGAGTAAGCCTGCTCCCTGGGAAATAACTTTTAACTCAGGTACACTATGGGATGATCTTTCCCTTGGTTGGATGTCTGACTCAGTACTCTCCCAATACCCACATCTGAGGCATCAGTCTGGACTATAAAGGGTCTGCTATAGTCAGGACTTGTCAGTACAGGAGCACTGCACAGTGCCTCCTTCATTCTGGTAAAGGCTTTTTCACAGACTGGTTCCCAGGTAATTTTCTTAGGCATCCTTTTTTTTACCAGATAGGGGACAGCTAAGGGTATTCGGTCAGATAGGGGAGCAGCCAGGGCACTGTAATTAGGTACAAATTTCCTATTATACCCTGCTGTCCCTAGAAAACTCCTGACCTGCTTCTGCATTTCTCATCTTGGCCATGCCTTGATCATCTCTATTTTCACTTGGTTAGGGCAGAGCTGTCCCCGGTCTACAACATGTCTGAGGTATGCCCCTTCAGCCATGGCCACCAGGCATTTCTCAGCTTCAACAGTGAGCCCGGCCCTTTGTATCCTGCCTAACGCTTCCCTAAGGTGGGAGAGGCGTTCCTCCCCATTGGCACTAAAGATGACAATATCATCCAAGTATGCCACGGAGTACTCCTCAGCACCATTTAACATCTGGCTCACCAACCTTTGGAAAGTGGCCTGGGCGTTCTTCATTCCAAAAAGCATTACTTTTAATTCAAATAAGCCTATCGGAGTGATGAAGGCTGACCTCTCCCAAGCTCTATCAGTTAACTCTACCTGCCAATACCCCTTTGTCAGGTCAAAAGTCATAAGGTATGTCGCCCCTCCAAACTTGTCCAGAAGTTCGTCTGTCCAGGGCATCGGGTGGGTGTCTGACTTTGTGACTGCATTCAGTCCATGATAGTCCACACAGAAATAAGTAGAGCCATCTGGCCTGGGCACATGGACTACAGGTAAGGCCCAGGGGCTGTAGGATCTCTGGATTACCCCTAAATCCAGTTTTTCCCCCACCTTCCTCCTAATGTTCTTTTGGACAGCCTCAGACACCCGATATGCTGTCTGTCGTATGGGCGTCTGTGTCCCTGTCTTTACATTGTGCGTTGCTCAGGGGGTTAGTCCAGGCTTGGTGCTAAACAGTGGGGCAAAGTCTGCTAAAACCTCCCTTACTTCATGGATCTTGTCCAGGGCCAGCTGGGGTGAAAATTTAACTACCTCCACAGAGGAATCCCACTTGCTTTCTTCCAGCAAGTCCAGAAGGGGGTCTCCTTCATCCATCCCCTCCCCAGAACTACATGCTGCAAACACCATGTCAGCCCTATTAGCATATGGCTTCATCATGTTGACATGGTACATTCTTTCTGTATGTCTTCTGTCAGGTAACTCTATGATATAGTTCACTTCATTTACCTTTCTAACTACTTTGTACAGTCCTGCCCACTCAGCCTGCAGCTGGTCTTTCTGGACCGAGATAAGGACCATGACTTTCTGATCCACCGTGTATGAGTGAGCTCTGGCTCTGTGGTCATACCACACTTTTGTTTCTGTTGGGCAGCTGCCAGGTGGTTCTGAGCTGTCCCCATAAGCTCCTTCAGCCTTTCCCTAAACCTAAGGACATAATCCACTATGGGAGTGCCCTGGGTAGCGTGCTTGCCTTCCCAGTCCTCCCAGATCAAGTCTAGGGGATCACATACCCAGCATCCATATAAGTGCTTGAAGGGGGAAAATACTGTCGACTCTTGGGGCACCTCCCTGTATGCAAACAACAGGTGGGGAAGGTATTTCTCCCAGACCTTCCCATGCTGTTCAGCAAATGCTTGGAGCATTGACTACAGGGTACCATTAAATCTTTTCACAAGCCCGTTGGCTTGTGGGTGATAAGGTGTTGTGCACCTCTGCATCACCCCACACTTCTCCCGCAAACATTTCTTCAGGTCCAACATGAAGGAACCCCCTCGATCAGTAATAACCTCCTGCAGAAACCCAACATGGGAGAAAATCCCAAGTAAGGCATCTGCCACTTTGTCCTCAGTGAGGAAAGGGCGGCTGCCTCTGGATACCGGGTGGCATAATCCACCACAGTCAGGATAAACCTCTTCCCGGAGGAGCTGGAGGTATTTAATGTCCCCACAATATCCATTCCCACCATCTGGAATGGCTCCTCCACTATGGGCAATGGAATTAGGGCAGCTTGGGTTTTCTTACCTGCCTTTCCTATTTCTTGGCACCGGTGACGAGACCAGCAATACTCCTTCACCTGCTGGGTGAAGTTGGGCCAATAGAAATTCTAGGCCAACCACTGCATAGTGCACATGATTTCAAGATGACCAGAAAAGGGAATATCTTGTGCAATCTTGAGCAACTGCTCACGGTACCCCTGGGGAATGACAAGTTGCCTGCCTTTCACCCCTTCCTCTGTCTTAGCATCCTGAGTATACATCAGTCCATTTTCCCAATAAACTTTATGTTTTCCATCACCTCCCTGTGCTCCATCAGAGTCTACCCAAGCTCTCAACTTCTCTAGGCTAGGGTCATTTTTCTGAGCAGCTGCAAACCCTTACACATTCCCAAGGCATGGGACAGTCCCTTCAGTCTCTAAACTAGGGTCCTTAGCACTAGCATCAAGGCACTCAGGATCACTGTCATCCCTAACCCTCTGACAATGGGTCACCCCTCCTTCTTCGGAGTAACCCTCTGTAGCTGTGTGGTTAACTGCTACTGGGGAAATTTCTACTCCCTTTTTATTAGTCTCCATATTAGGAGACACAGGCTGGGGAACCAGCCTCCCAGTGGTTTCCCCAATGGCTTCTATGGGGTCTGGGGAACTACAATTTCCCCTTCCTGCTTGGCTATGGGTAACTGCACACACCATCCCCTGTTTGAGATTGTTGCCAAAGATGACATCAACTGCTTAAGTTTTGGCTACAGCCACCTGTTGCACAGTTCCCCCTCTTTCACCCCTGTCTAGGAGAACACTAGTGAGCAGCAAGGTTGTCTCCTCCCCAGTGAACCCTTGTACAGTTACAAATCTATTGGATATAAGATGACCAGGCTCTACAAGATCCCCTTTTTCCAATGTCAGGGATGCCCCTGTGTCTCTTAACCCTTGTGTCTGTACACCATTCACAGTGACTGGGTGCATGTGTTCCCTCAAGTTCACAGGCATGCTTCCAAGGACACACAAACAACCCAATTCTTTCCTAGCTCCATTTTGCATATTGCTCATCTTTTTGGGACACTGTCTGGCAGTATGCCCAGTTTCTTTACAAACCCAACATGCTTTCTTTTCTCAGAGAAATATTTTCTTTGAAACCTGGGGCTACCTGGTTTCAGTGGAGGCAGTGAGGGTTTTAGCTGCCCTGAAGGTGCACTTTTCCCTTTCTGTGCTGCTACGTCCACCCCATTTGCTCTCAAAGCAGGTCTGCTCTTGGCATAGTGATCCGAGAGTTCAGCAGCCTCTTGCACTATTTTGGGATCTTGGTCCTCCAGCCAGGTTTTCAGCTCTGCTGAGCATGCCCAAAACACTGCTCTAACAATATAGCATTTTCAATTTTATCTACAGAGTTTGCTTCAAGTCCTTCCCACCAATGTTTTAAAAACTGATGTTGTTTCATGGCTAGCTCCTCATAGCTCATGTCAGAGCTTCTCCTGAGCTTACAGAATTCAGCTCTGTATGCTTCTGCAGTTAAATCAAACTTTTTTAAAAGTGCAGCTTTAAGTTTGCTGTAATCATTACTGTCCTCATTGTCCATTTGACCCAACGCATTCTGAGCTTTCCCAGTAAGTAGCGGGGATAGCTGGAAGCTCCAGGACCCTCTAGGAATTTTTTCCTGAATACAAACTTTTTCAAAGGAATTTAAAAAGTCATCCATATCCTCCCCCTCTTTAAATTCACTATCAATTTGGAATTCCATTTGTAACCCAGTCCTGTAGTTCCAGTTAAACCCAAGCCACTTACCTGCTCTGGTGCTGGTGGTCGGAGTCATAGCTTCTCCAGTTCATGTTGCCTCTGGTGCTCATGCTCCACTCAGTTGGCTTCTCACTGTTCACGCTCAGCCTCCCACCATTCTCCTTCAGCTTCTCACTGTTCTCACTCCCTCTTCTCCTCTGCAGCTTGTTTCTCTCGCTCCACTTCTCGTCGTTCTCATTCAGCCTCCCTCTGGAACTCCAGCTCCATTCTGTGCAACTCAGTCTGCAGCCTGATTGCTTCTGGCTCCAGAATGCTGGTGACCTTCCCCTGCTGCTGTGACCCTTGGCTTGCACTGACCCTGCTGTTCTCCTCACTGGATCTTGACACTGCACTGGCCACTGACCCCTCCAAGCCCAAGGTTTGATCCTTTACAGTCACAGTCTTTGACTCAATGCTCTGAGCATCTGCTGCCATCAGGGCATCTATGAGGTTCTGCTTGTTGGCTTTATCCTCATACTGGACTCCTCTGTCCTAGCACAACTGCCTCAAGTGGTCTGCAATGTACCTGCTGTAGTTGGAAGCCATCTTCTTCCCTAACTATGGCTACTCTAACTTGCACTTTAGAAAAAAAATAAAACAGGTAAGAGCTTTGACTGTAAGCAAAATGATAACATTCTGTTTCCTCTTTTAAAAATAAATCACTGCCTTATTTTGCAAGTAAGCTGTACAGTATTAAACTGACACACTGAACAGTTAAAGCTTGTGTTACCCAATTTACTGCACCACTGCCCACCAAATCTGTCCCAAACGCTCTCCGCAGGTCAGACCCACTGCTCCCACAGTGCCAACCTCAGAGCGCAATAGTGTGAACAGATAACATACAGGGTAACCCTCCTGTCTGCTTTTGGGTCTGAATCACCTTTAGTCTCAAATTCTGTGGGGATTAAAACTATGAACCTTATGATAGCATACCCAAATGTACAAGCTCAGGATAATATTCTCTTCAGGGGGATGTAATATGTCTATCGCATAAGGGCACCTAACCAGGTATCCAAAATGAACCCTTTTAACTCTGTAAGAGACCTTAGGTATATTCTTACCTTTTTACTCAAGCTCAGTAACACCATCAAACTGTTGAACAATTATCAGACTTAACCATCTATACGTCACATGCAAAAAGAACTGAGAGACACCCAGGCAATCATTCAAAGAAAAGGTACTTTTCTTAAAAATGATAAAAATATGAAAAATGTAAACACAGAACAATATATCAAAGAGCTCACAATCACATAAAAGAACAAGGGAAAATTACAAAGCAAAACTCCTACCACAATACATTTAGATGTTTGCTATCTAAGGTATTACCTCTGGAAGTGCATCTTAAAGTTAGATCAGAGAGCTGTGTTTCTGTAGAGTCCCAAGATGATATATCAACATTTCAGACACAAGTATCAATTTAAACTCTGTGTCTCCACACCTCTATCAGGAAGTATTTTAAATAAGGTGCCATCAGAAGAAAAAAAGATATATCCTATATATAACTCCTTAATTACACATGTTTCCTTTGAACTTAGCAATCCCACACTGGCACCAATGTGTTAAAAAAAACAGGAATCAGCCTAATGATGTCCTGTTTCTGAAGTCATAAAGTCACATTTGATTTCCACTTCAAAAACATGAAGTCATAAAAAGGCCATAAAATGCAATTTCTCAAGAAAGTTAATTACATTACAGAGATCTCCTGGCCAGTGTAGTACATCCTGTGATTTCAGCTGCTGGCACCTTATAATTTAAAAGGGCCAAATCTCACAGACTGATGTTTCATACACTGACCATTTATTTATACTACCAATATCATATAATAATCATAAGCAGCTGGCCAAGTGTCATAGTGAGCACATTTCTACTACTGATTGTATCAATACCCCCACAAAACAAGCAATTCAAGATTCAGGGGAATTATAATTGTGCATCTTGGAATGTTGTTCAAGAGATGTCCAGAACCAGTTTATGTTGGGGAGACTGGACAAACTCTCTGCACCAGAATGACATCACACAGACAGACTATTAAAATGAAGATGACTGATAAATCAGTGGGACAACACTTCTCTCAGTCTGATCACTCCATCTCTGATATGTCAGTACTGGTTTTGGAAGGACATTTCAAAAATACACAACAAAGGCGGGCTTTTGAGGTCAAATTCATTTTACTTTTGAACATGGTGGGTGATGGGATGAATATAGATTTGGATTTTATGTCACATTACAATGCTTAAACAGTTCCTGTTTTTTCACCTGCTTCAGGGACAACACATGGACATATTATTGTGGTACATGGTGGTATTTCATTATGTTAAGATGCAAAATGGTTTTATGGATTCCTTTTTACTGGTTACCAATACATTGATTTCAACCCCGGGGGGGGGCATGGTGGTGGGGTGTTGTTTCCCTCAGTTTTAGATTTAGATTTACAGAACTGGTATTTAATACTGCAGATGATTGGGTATATATGGACACATGTTGATACATGGACATATTAGGATAAACGAGGGTGGGAAAGGGGAGAAATGGAGGACAGGAGGGAAGGAAGGAGGAGGAATCTAACAGTCATAGAGTCAGCAGTGGTGGGGTGGTGAGCGGAAGGAAGGAAGGAGAAAACAGGAAGTAGTAAAGGGACATTGAAAAATCAGTTTGCAGTACTGGCAGGATTGGGGGATATGATAGAGGAGTGCTGGGAGGAGGAACTGATGACAGACCAGGTGAGGAAGGAACAGGAGGGGGTGTCAAAGGGTTGAGGGGTATGGTAAGGGGGATAAGTCATGTAAGGGGGGTTGCGGGGAAAGGGGAGGTATGAGGAGAAAAGGGTAGGGATGCATTGTGGGAGGAGGCAGGTGGAGCCCAGTGGAGAGGGAAGATAAAATCAGAGGAAAAAGTGGAGAAGGAGGGCAGGGCAGTGACATGGGTGAAAGTGGGAACAACTGCGCTGGAGGAGGAGGAGGAGTGGAGAGGAAGGGGAAGGGATAAAGGAAGGAGCAGGCAAGTAGAACATGGAAATGAGGGTTGTATCCTAGTGCTGGGAGACTCAATTCTGAAATGGATCAGATGGGGAAGCAAGGGGGAGAGGCATAGTCGAATATGGGTGGAGGCCATGCCAGGAATGACAGCAGAAAGGGTAGGTCAATCTGTCTGAAGTATGCTAGAAGGTGTATGGAGAAACCTCACATAGTTTTGCATTTGAGAACAAATGATCTGATGGGAAATATAGTAGATGTAGTCCTGAGGAGGTTTGAGGAGCTGGAGCTGATTTGTGAGGAGGCAGGAAGATCAGTAACCTTCTCAAAGGTGCTTCCAGTACTCAAGGTGAGCATGGCAAGGAAGCTGAGGATAGATGAATTTAACTTGTGGCTAAGAGAATGCTGTCAGTCCAAAGGATATGGGCTGGTGGGGGGTGGGAAGGACCTGAGAGGGCAGGGATCTCTACGCCAAGGACAGGCTACACTTAAGTGAGGAGGGAAGGAGGATCTTGAAAGAGAAACTGGGGGAATACTTAGCAAACAATCAGAATTTAAACTAGAAGAGGTTGGTGGCAAGTGGACAGGAGTCAGGCAAGATCCATAGGTAGGGAAATCAAATGAGCTTACCCCCATACCGGCAGCAAGGGACTTAGAGAGAGGTCAGAAGGAGATACTAGAAAGGGAGAGCAATTAGGGAGAGGAGGGAAGGAAGTGGGATGGAAGGTGATAACTTTGTATGCTAGGAGTCTAGGGGACAAAACAGCAGAGTTACAGGTTATCATGGCAGATGGGGAGGTGAACATGGCGACCATCACTGAGACATCGGCCACGCATTGCCATGACTGGGACCTGGCAGTAACAGTGTATAGGACATTTTGGAGGGACAGGGTAAAAGGGAAAGGGGGTGACTCTGTATGTGAGGGAAGGACTGAAGTGCGTCAGGGAGGAAGAGGAGGAGAGCAGCACATTGTCATCATGGGTGCAGCTCCAGGATTCCAAAAATAGTACCCTCAGGATGGGAGTGGTGTACAGGCTACCATCTCGGACTAAGAAATTAGGGAACTAGTGGGACAGATCAAAAGGACCTGTGGGAGGGGCAGCATGATGACTGTAAGGGACTTACCTGCCAGGAGTAGATTGGGGTACCCCAGCAACCATGAATAAGAGGAAGCAAGTACTTCTGGGTGCCTTCCAGGACAGCTTCCTATTGCAGATGATCAACAAGCCAACCAGGTTAGGAAACACCCTAGATCTCGTGCTGGCGAATGGTGAGTTTGTGAGGGAGCTGGGGCTGGAGGAACCACTGGTGGGAAGTGACCACCACTTGGTGTGGTTCACGATAAACATGGGGAAAGGGAGAGTAGGAACATGCACAATGGTGTTAGACTTCAGGAGGGCCAACTTCAGGAGGATGAGGGAAAAAGTACAGGGGTATCTGGCCAGGATCATCCAAATATGGGCACTAACCAGAAGTGGAAGGTCATTAAACTGGGTTTTGAGGAGGCAACCACAACATGTACAAGGGTTCAGAGTAAGAGGACTAGGACCAAGAAGCCTAGCTGGGTGAGCAGGGGGGTCATGGACAAAGTAAGGAAGAAAAGAGTCACCTTTAGAAGGTACAAAAAAACAGGGAGAAGGAAGGACAGAGAGGAATACATGAAGAAGTCAAGGGAGATGACAAGGGAAGTCAGGGTGGCTAAGGCATCCAGGGAACTCAGGCAAGCACTGGGCATCAAAGAGGGAAAGAAGGACTTCTTCAGGTACATCAGGGAGAAAAGGAGTTGTAAGGATCGAATAGTGAGGACTAAGAGGGATGGGGAGTGGGTGGAAACAAGGGCAGAACAGACAGAAGCAATAAATGAGTACTTCTGCTCAGTATTTACTAAAGAGAAAGAGGGAGCTGTACCCAAGAGGGAGGGAGGGTGGGCATGGGGGAGGTGACAGACAGGGAAATATCAGTGGACAGGGTATTGGAGGGTTTGAGGTTACTGAGGGTGGAAAAGTGCCCCTGGGCCAGATGGCATACACCCCAGGGTGCTAAGGGAGCAAATCCTGGCAGAACCCTTGGCAGACCTGTTCAGTGCCTCCCTGGACTGGGGAAGTGTACCTCAAGGCTGGAGGATGGTGCATGTGGTAGCCCTCCACAAGAGGAGCCCCAAGTATGAGCCAGGGAACTACAAATCAGTAAGCCTCACATCCATCGCGGGAAAGCTGATGGAGACAATCCTGAAGGACAGGCTGGTTTCCCTCCTAGAGGCTAATGAACTGTAGGACAGCAGACAGCATGAGTTTGTCTCAAGCAGATCCTGTCAGACCAAATTGGTGGAGTACTATGACTGGGTAACCAGGCAGCTGGACAAGGGCCATGCAGTGTATATCCTGTACCTGGACTTCAGTAAGGCATTTGATTCAGTGCTGCATGGGAGGTTAGGAAGTCAGCTGGAAGGCACAGGGGTGGGGGTGAAGATGGTGGGATGGGTAGTGAACTGGCTGCAAGGGAGACAGCAGAGGGTGGTGATGGGAGGGGATCTCTGATCACCCAGGGAGTTGACAAGCGGGGTGCCACAGGGCTCTGTACTGGGGCCGGTGTTGTTTGGGATCTTCATAGCAGACATCTCAGTAGGCACCAAGAGCAAGATCAGTCTGTTTGCAGATGACACCAAGATGGGAGCAGTAGTGGATGACTTAGGAGGGTGGCAGGGGTTACAAGATGACTTGGCAAAATTGGAGTCCTGGTTGACACTTGGCAGCTGGGGTTCAATGCTAAGAAAAGCAAGGTACTACATTTTGGTGTAAAAACCCCAAGGAGGAACTACTAGCTAGGGAGATTCAACTAGCCAAGATGAAGGAGGAGGAGCAGGATCTGGGGGAGATCATAATGGGAGCAATGAACAACTCAGCACAGTGCAGAAAGGCAACTGCAAAGACCATCAGGATGCTGAGTTATATTATCAGAGGCATATCCTCCAGGAAGAGGAGGTGATCCTGCCACCATATAGGTCACTGGTTAGAACACACCTGGAGTACTGCATGCAGTTCTGGTGGCCATATCTGAAGAAGGACATTAGGTTCAGCGGTCAACCTTAACTTTTTTTTTTGCACTAGCCAGCCGGACAAGTTGATTAAAAATTGCACTAGCCCACATATGGTTGCACTAGCCCACAATAATAATAGTCAGTTTTGATTGGTTATACAAGAAAAATGCAAACCAAAAAATACTTTTGATTATTGTATATTTATCCTGCTCCCACATTGCTTCCTGATCCTGCCCCAGCAAAAAAAAAAAAGGCTGCAATACAATCACATGCAGTATGTACCCCCTCTGTTTTTTACCATGTGCCCCTTGTTTTCTCTTTCTTCACCCCCTTCCCGTCAAACCAGAGAATACCATAATACCAAATTTTCAATCAGGCTATTCTAGCTCTGCACACACAATAGCCAACATCATCATGCACCTCACCACAGTCCCACCCCGACCTGCAGGGCAATGTACAGAATCAGGCAGAGAAAGACAGTCTCATCCTCCACCCTGTGATTAATCAAACCTGCACTTCTGGAAGTTTTCTTATACTGCAAAGTGAGCCAGGGGAAGTTCTAGAATTTCTTTGGAGAGAGTTAAACACAGGAGGCTTGGGATGTAAGAAACTTTGACATATCTGTTTATATATACCAGGCACAAAAATATTGATTTAATGTGCTCTGCCCTAACAAAAACATATTTTTCATAATGGTGTCCTTTCATCAGTCAAAGGGGAGCAGTGTACAGGCATGATGCTGTACTACCTCTCTTTCTATATAGAATGATCTATGCACACCAGGAATACCTTTTTAACCGTTCAAATTATATATTTTACTAAGGTTTTGCTTTGTACAACACATGCTCCAAAGCATTGTTTTTAGGATGAAATGACATGCTGGGTGGTACTGCATGGATGGCATTGACTGGTGTGATCCATTAAGAGTTGCTGTGAACCCTACACCAGTCAGTAATTGCAACTATGGGTCTATGGATGGCCACTTCAGAGCCTAGTCTGCAGTGGTGTCCAGAGAAAGTATAGAGTGAACAGGCCACCTGACTAGGCAGACTGTGTATACATCATATCATTCTGTCACTGCGGTGTTGGATACAAGCACTCAAAAGGTTGGGAAATGAGACACACTGGTCTTAATATTGTGGGACCAATCAAAGACAAGTTCAGAAACTGGAAGCTAGTGACTTAATCACTCTACCCTTAATCACAGCATGCACACTAGCTGAATGTCCTAATAATTGAGTGATAATGACTCATATCAAGTCTTTTGTTGGGTCCCCCTCTTGAACTGCCAGATAATTGCAGCTTATAATGAGCTGCTAATCACACCAGGCCACCTGGAACACTGAGGGAGATTAGCAAAAGTACTACAGCCTGCTAAAGCAAGGACTTTTTCAACTTCATTAACAGCCATGAAAAACTTGCACTAGTCAAGAGGAACAAGTAGAGGGTTAGCTGCACTAGCCCTGGCCAATTTGCACTAGATTCAGAGCTATTAAAACAATGTTAAGGTCAATCCCTGATTAGGTTACTGGAGGTGGTGCAGCATAGGGCAACAAAAATTATACAGGGGCTAGGGGACTTACCCTATGAGAGTAGGCTGAAGGAGTTGAACATGTACTCCCTGGAGGAGTGGAGGGATATAAATGAAACCTTCAAGTGCATAAAGGGAATAAATAGGACAGGCATGGAGGGGCCTTTTCAATTAAGGAGGGGAAGGGAGACTCAAGGGCACGATCTGAGATTGAAAGGGAGAAGGTTCAGGAGGGAAATGAGGAGACACTTTTTTATGGAGTGGGTAGTGTCTGGGTGGAATGCATTATCAGAAGAAGTGGTATCCTGTAGTACAGTGGCTGCTTCAAAAGAAGATGGATAGGGAAGGGAGGGAAGGGAGGGTCACTGGAGGAGGGGAGGGAGGGGCAGTTGCAGTATAAGGGCTGCTAGCTGTACAATCGAGCAGACTAGATGGACCATAAGGCCTTTACCTGCTGGCAATTTCATATTTTTATTTATTTATTGAAATGTTTCACAAGGAAGGCACACCGGGCGACAAGTCGCTCGTCTCCTTGTGTGACCTGGGGGGGAAGGGGCACAATAGAAGTGAGATACTAAACATTCAAGTTACAAGATCAACATTAACTTACAGTCGTAAGGCAGATGTTACAAGCAGTCTTACAACAGTGTTGCGTATAATAGGTAGAAAGAGTGGACAATAATAAGTGCCGGGTTAATAAGTAAACAAATGCTTACATGAAAGAAAAGGGGGAAAAAGGAGAGGAAAGGGTGAGGTGGGGGAGGGGGAAGATTTGTATGTTTGTATGATAACAGTATTTCAGTTACAAGGGGGTCTGTGTTAGGTTTGGGTTTTGAATGTACACATACACTAGTCACTTGTCACAGAATTGCAGATATAACATGTTTAAACAGTAATGGCAGGATTCACAAAAGAGATGCACAAGAGCAAGTCAAAAATGCACCATATAATGATTCACAAACAGGGTGAATGCACCAGCACAACCGAGATGCCCTGCGCCTAATGACATGTGCCATAGGTGCAATGTAATGATATGCAGCACATATACAGGGGGCATACCCAAGCATACATAGCACAACCTGATTCACAGTGCATATCCATAACACATCTATGGGGCATCTCCAGTGCAAAGGCAAGATGCACCATAGAAAGATAAGTACAAAAGGAGACTTAAGTCTAGCCCACCTGCAGGTCATTGACTGAATTGCTGCAGCAGCACACTGCCTGAGCCAGAGGGAGAGAGAGAGAGACAGCTAGCACACCAAGCCAGAGGGCCACACAGAGAACCCCGCAGCAAAATGAACCCAGCAGCAGTTGCCATCGCAGGTGCACCAATGAGTAGGAGGAGGCAGGGCAGTGGAAGGCACCATAGGCGGCCAGCCCCATGGCAGTATCGTGTCAGGCTGTCTTTTGAGCAGCTCACTGAGGTGGAGACAGTAGGCCAATGCCACCTGAACAGGGCTATGCTGAGGCAGCTCTGTGGGCTGTGCCCTGATGTGATGCAGGCACCCACCGCACGAGGTCATGTCATCCCGGTGGAGACCAAGGTGACAACGGTCATGTGCCTGCTCACCACGGGAACCTTCCAGAGGCCTACTGGGGACACAATTGACATTTCACAGGCCTCTATGTCCCACCCTCTCACACAGTTCCTCACTGCACTGCTACCGCATGCTTCAGAATACATCCATTTTCCCAGCACGCAGGCAGAGCGGACAGAAGCCATGCAGGGGTTCTATAGGGTGGCACACATGCCAGGCACCATAGGGGTCATTGACTGCACCCATGTGGCAATCTGCACACCACCTGGTGATGACGCCAATGCACACATCAACCAGAAGGGTTACCACTCCATGAATTGCCAAGTGGTGTGCGATGCCACAGGGCGCATCACCAATGTCTGTGCCACACACCCTGGGAGCACACATGATGCATTCATATGGCACCAGTCAGCACTGTGCAAGAGGTTTGAGGATGGGGACATACCAAGTGGCCATCTGTTAGGTGTGTGTGACAGGGCCCCAACAGTGCAGGAGGGCACCAAGGCCAGGATACATGGGGTGAGCCATGTGCAACCCGCACCGTACAATGTAGGTGCATGGGCCCTGGGACAGCTGGGGTGTGTAAGGGTACACAGGCAGACACAGGGTGGCAGAGAAGCAAGGTGCACCACACGACAGATGGGGGCATGCAGGTGCAGCTGGGGTCGGGTTGCAGGGCTACCTGTAATGGGAATGCATGGGCGGTAGAGCAGGACAGGTGCACACACCACTGAGGCCAGGGCTGAAGACAGGATGCATGCCAGAGTGCTACCCAATGTACTAATGGACACACGTCTACCCCCACAGGTGACGCCACATATCCGCTGAGGCCCTGTCTCCTCACCCCCTACTGATGACTCAGAACAGAGGCAGAGGAGCACTACAATGGGACACACATTGCAACATGTGCCATCATAGAGTGTGTCTTCAGAATGTTGAAGATGCGCTTCCGGTGCCTGTGTCGGGCAGGAGGTGCCCTACAGTACTCCCCTGAGAAGGCCTGTGGCATATTTATTTATTTATTTAAACAGCAGTTTGGAAAAGGTACCTTGTCACAGTAAGACAAACGAAAATACACAGTATAACAGTACAACACAGTATAACAGTAACTTAAGACATAGATACAAACAAGCTGGTACAGGTAGGATTGATGCAAACAATTCCTGACCTGTTGCATGCTACACAACATGGCCCTAGACCATGGAATACATTTTGAGGCTGGTGAGGGTGACAGTTCCAGGGATGGGGTGGGAAGGGGGACAGAGTACCCCCAGAGGACCAAGGAGGCAAAGCAGGGTAGGGCCGGAGGGACCTGAGGCTGGTGGCCAGAGCGGGGGACCACCGCAGGCGTATGGTGGAAGAAAACTTTGGGCCATACAGGTGAGTATGCAGGCATATATGTGTGCAGGGTGTTCACCAAGGTGTGGGGATTGCACGTCATGGGCACAGTGGACACTGGACACCACACAGTGGCATACACAGGCACACACACGGTGAGTGACACGCAAACTCACACACACACACACACACACACACACACATATACCAGGTATGCAACAACCATGCACCACCCGGGCCATATCGCAGATGTCATGTGTCAGTGTGCACTGCAGCCAATGCACGGGCACACCAGACACTAGAACGCACTCATCATTCCCATAACACATGGCACAACAGTGGCACACACAGACACACAGGTGGTCCTGCACAGGTAGCACAGATGGTGCTAGGGCTGCAGTGGAGTGGGCGACTGCCGCACACATCGCCACTGACACCATCTGCAGATCATCCAGCACACACAGATGTACCATTCTGCCACCACAGGCCTGGGGATGTGGGCATCACATGGTGGCACCCCAGCCACCACAGACATGGGAGCGGCCTCTGCTGTGGCTGGTGGTGGCGGGTGTGCCACCAATGGCCAAAGGGGGTGATGCCTGCGACCCTGCAGGGGTGCTGCACTGAGACCATGTACAGGTGCCCAGTGGAGTGGCCAACCCACAGCCACCACCCGAGCCTTGGACGGTGGGCGTGGAGACCAGGGGCGAGTCAGCAGCAGGGAGTTCACCTGGCTCCGCCGCCGGGGTGTGTAAGATGTGCTTTCTGAGCATCTGACTAGACGCATGATGTCAATGGCGTGTTGCAGAGGCAGCCACCACCTCCGCAGCAGCTACAATCTGCTCCAGAGCTGCGGTCATGCCCACCTGCATGATGCGTGCCTCTGCCAACATCTGTACACACCAAGCAGCCACAGACCATCACTGTTCTGTGGCTATGGAACTCTGCACAGAGGGTCTTCAGACTCTCCACAGTCACCCACAGGAGGGCGAGGTAGGCCCCCATGTCGTTGGTGGGTGATGCTTCATGGTGGTGTCGCCGATGAGCAGGGGATGTATCAGTCTGATGTGGTGCATCCACAGGCAGTGGTTGCACCCTGGCAGGCTGCGACATGGGCAGGGCTTGGTTGGGCACCATCACTGACTGACCATGGGTGGTGTCCTCCCGGGCCAATGGAGCAGGTTTGTGCACCGTGGCACCCTGCCCGGATGTCACCGATGTCACCAGCACCACACTTGGCAGTGGCGTAGGGGGCACAGCATGCACAGCCGTGGACTGCTGTGCCACATCTACAGCCGCACCTCGCACAGTGGGAACATCGGTGGCAACCGGGACCATGTGCACAGGTATCCCTGTGCCACATGCACCAACATCCGCCATGACTGCGCTGGTGGTGGCAGTGATGACCGTGGTGGTGGTGGTGCCAATGCCCTTCCCCCTGCACACCACTGGTGAGCACAAGGAGGGCATCAGCAATGTCCACCGTGTTATCTGGGTCATCATCAGACAACTGGGACAGGCACCCCAGCCAAGAGGTGCACCCACCGGCAGTCCTGCCAACTCTGGCCAAAGGGCCTGCGGGGCCCGCTTGTGCCGGGGCCATGACCGGTGTTGCTCAGGACATTAATGGTGCTAGTGCAGAGTCATCCATGGTGGTGTCATAGGCCCCATGAGATGGGCCTGCATCATTGCTTGCGAGGGCATCACATGCAGCCATGGCCATGGCTGCACCCGTGAGAGAGGGGTGATGGTGCTGTGTAGGGAAGAATGGAGAACATGGTTAATGCACAGAACACATGTGTCACATTGGGGATGCATTACAGTACATGGCCATCCACACAGCACCAAGGTTGCAGGCCTGACCATGGCAGGGCCATGGCATGGCAACGCTATACAGGCCATGTTATGGCCATGCCCGTTACCATCCCAACATGCACACTGCGTGGCAGTGGTGCCACATGCCACAAGCATGCACAGTGGACATGTGCCCCCCAGTGCAGTGGCATGGCAGCTGCAGTACCATGGTGCATGTCGTGTCTGGCCAGGGGTGACCATCCCCAGGTTGCTGTGCCTGGGTATACGGTGACAGTGCATGGCATATAGGGACAGGCATGGTGACAGGCATGGTGACCTTGGCACATGGGTGGGGAGGGCCGGTCTAGGACACACAGCTACTCACAATGCTGTGATGGGCTGCCACCGGTCTGGAACCCACCTCCAGGGACACCCTGCACAGCTGTCCGGGATGCACTGGCAGCCAAGAGGGCCTCATTAGGGCTAAGCTGTTCCGCCGTGCTTGGGCCACCCCCTGTCCACCACAGGGAGGCTGGATGCTGGCCACCTTCTCCTTGGCCATCCTGCATCCATCGTTCCAGTGCTTTCAACACTCCAAGACCATGCAGTTGTATGGTGCCATGGCATTCACCTGCCAGGCCACCTCCTCCCAGCCCGCTGCCAGCACAGTCCAGCTGCCTCTCCTGCTGGTGAGGATATCCAGGCATAGGTGACGTGCTTCAAGTAAGCACCCTCTCCTCATCCTTTGTGAAATTCAGTCGCCGCCTGTTGGTGGCACCTGCATCCTCTGACATAGTGGCTACTGTTGGGAGAAGCAACCAGGCGTTAGGCATGCCCGTGGGTACACATGTTCCCGCCCTGCCTGCCTCTGTCTGTTGATCCTACCAGGTTCTCTACAGCAGGTGGTCTGGGTGGTGGACTGCAAGTGGGTGTCCTGGCATGGTGAGCAGTGCCCCATGTGTCATGGCCCATTGGAGACAGTGCACCTGCCATGCATGTCCACTGGTCCACAGCTGGGGTGCCAGTGCTGCCACCCCAGGGGGGTATGCAGTGCAGTCTGCCATGGACATGAACGAGTATGTCAGCAGCGTGTGTGTGGATGCAGTGGTACCCCTCCCAATCCGGGTACTGCCCTTGCAATGCCGGGGGGCACAAGCCGGTCGGCGACAGCCATGGTGCAGCTGGCCCCAGTGTGTGGTGTGGTGACACTGACCTCTCACCTGCACAGGCACTGCTGTATGTCTTGGGCAGTCCTGTGGCACATCACTGTGTCCGCCACACATGGCCAGTACCACCCTGTCACACATACCTCTCCACAGTTCCACTATACAGGGAACAGTACCTCTGTGTAGGTTGCAGAACCACCTAGTTCCATGATGCAAGACGTCCCACTGCTGGCCTTACCAGTGTACATCGGTACTGTATCCCATATGCTGCCATGTGTACACCATGGTTCTGTGACAGATGTTCTGGACATGACGACAGCCAGTCTACCAGTGTCCTGTGCATCCTATGTACTTCACAGGTTCAGTGTTCCACATTGTGAGCATTTGTTCCATATTATGTGCATATGTCCTACAGATTGGGAGGCACTGTTCCCCATATGGGGACAAATCATTGAGAGGCATGCATGTACATGTACAATCCCCCCTCAGTTCTGTAGCCCATGTAACTATAGCTGTGTACTCACCTTCAAGGCTCATTTCCCTCTCAGTCACCTGATCTCAGCCTGCAGAACTGGGAGCATTTGTGGCTCAGGGCATGCAAATGAGGCCTGGGCCTCTGGTAATGAGATGCTAATCAGCTGAGATGTCCATGCATATGGAATGAGGTGGTTTACGGCGCATTGTCTGTGAATTGCTTAATTGCCCCCAGCCCACCTCACTTTCAACAAAGTCCAGGAGGGTAGCATCTTTCAGAAAAAGAGATGTGTAAGAACAAGGGGGCACAATTTAAAGACAGAGGGGGGACAGCTCAGGGGTAATGTGAGGAAATTTTTTTTTCATGGAGAGAGTGGTGGATGCATGGAACCGCCTTTCTGGGGAGGTTGTTGGGTCTAAAACAGTGGGGGAATTCAAACATGCATAGGACAGACATAAGGCAATTGTAGTGGGGGGTGGCAGGAAGTAGGCTGTTGGTTAACTAGAATCTGCAGCTTATCTAGTAGGTAGGAAAATGGGCAGACTGGGTGGGCCAAGTGGTCCTTATCTGCCGTCAAAGTCTATGTTTCTATCTTACAAGGAGCATCTCTGATATGCGCCTATAATGTCACGATGCATCTGTCACACATGTGAGCTCACCGTGTGCAACGGTGCATCTTTCACTATGCACCGCTACGCTGCTTACTCGATGTGCTGCTGCAGGGACACTGCCCATCATGCTGTGTCCTGTATTGCACACTGTATACCCACATATACGGGACATGCTGCAATGAGTGGTCATAGTGGGCATGGATCACACATTGTGCGCCATGGGCGTCCGTAATGCATGCTGTGCACAACATGGAGGTCGCACGCGCATCAAGAATGTGCGACCCGGCCGTGACCTTGCCACGCCTTAGCAGTTGGCATTGCACATGCCATGTTGCCTCTGGCCTATCGCACCTCATGCACTGTGTGTGTTGTACTGCACATGCCTCAGTGTTTCACATGGCACATATCGGGTACTCGATCACGCTCTTCCGCATTGTACTGGGAGACAGTAACTGTCAGTTGGGACTTGCCTAGAGCTGGTAGACAATTGCCTAGGGCCATGAACTGGTCCCAGGTGGAGCTGCTGCATCTGGTGGCTCTTGTTATGCGGTTGGAGGGGCAGCTGTTTGGGCAGGAGGACCTCCATGTGCCCAGGGCTGAGGTGTGGGCCTCCATTGCCAGAAGGCTGGTACAGCACACTGGGCTGCCATGCACTGGGGAGCAGTGCAGGCATCATTTTGGTGACCTCTATAGGTGGGACCTGGAGAGACTGGGGCAACTGCATTGCCATGCACACCAGGGTGTACTGCCAAGGCCAGGTAGGTGTTGCTCATCTGGCTCCTTCTGTGGTGCATACTGAGTGTGTGTGTTGAGGCACTCATAGGGCATCCACTTGGGTCACTGTCATCCTGCACACATGGCAGTGGCTGCACTTGCCCAGTGCAGCCCTATCATGTGTGCCATGAGGGGGCTATGGGCAGGGCTGTGGTTGTGTGCAGGCCACTGAGGACTGCACAGCTGTCTACCACTGTGTGCTGCATGCACACATGCCTGAGTGGGTGGCACTGTGGCAGTGCATCCTGCACGGTGGCGATGTATGTCTGTCCCTGCACCACCTGTGCATGTCAGTGTTGTGTGTTTCTGGCACTGCTGTGTTGACTCATGGTGCTGTCTGTCTGTTGTGTTTTGCAGGCCCAGAAGCCAGGTGGAGGGCCGTGGCCATCACTGAGGCACAGAGGAGGAGGCTCCCAGGGTGCCAGGCCTGGTGCCCATTCAGGGACAGGTAGGTGGTACATTCTGTTGTTGCTGTGGTTCTGTTGCTGTAGGTTACTGCTGGGTGGGGGTGTTATCTATATTCAGGCCCTCAGTGTGTGTTCTCTCTGTTATTGCTGTAGGTCTCCAGGGATGACATGCTGTGGCAGGGGGTGGTGCCCAGCCTGATGTGGAGGGGTGGATCCATGTGGCCATCCATGCGGCCCTGCGGCCTATATCCAGGATGGTTTAACACCTGTGAGCTGCCCTGCGGAGTGCTCTTCAGCATTTGCCCTTACGTGGCCGTGCCAGGGTGTGGTGTGGTGTGGTGGGGCATGGCAGTGCTAGTGGCCCCCTACCTCTTCTTGGGGCCTTGCTCTGTATATAGTTTATGTATATAGCCCCCTGTTTCTTTGTTGCTCTGGGTTTTGTGTTGTACAGTTGTTTATCTGGTTTTACTGTTTATTAAACGTTGCTATCAGCACCTATGTCTGTGGGTTTCATTGTTCCAGCGTGATGGTTGTTCCCTATTGCCCTGATGGCCTGCTCTACTTGCTATGAATTGCTCCCCTGTGTGGCTCAGGGCATCCAGGGTGTCCTGGCACATCTCCTGTTGCACTGGTGCATCTCCAGTTGCACTGTCCTGTGTCTGGGTAATTCACAGAGGGGATACACTCGGCACATTCCATTGCACATGCCTCTGTGAATCGCTCTGTCTGTGCTCGGTGCATCTGATTTGCGCCGGCCCATCTGGGATGGGCTCAGTGCATCTTTTTGTGAATTCTGCCCTGTAAGTCTGAATATTCATGAGTAATATTGACTTATTGTACACAGAGTTTAAGACAAATATATCTGAACAGTATTTACACTGTATAAATGTGTGAAACAGCTGGTGAATGCTTAATTTACACTAGGGCAGGTTGTTGTCTAACCCATTTTTTACTTAACACAAAGATATTTTCGAATTTAGATGACTTTTAACAACATTTACTATGTAAGGTCTATGCTAATTTTTTCTTGTGGTTTTAATCATAGTCATTTACTAATGCAAGCACAGACACACAGCAACAGGGTTTTAAAATGAAGCTTTAGCTGTTTTCTGACTTTTCTCAGGGAATAAGCTTTTAATTCTGTGACATTTGACCTTGGAATACCTTTCTTTTGATGGAACATTGCTGTCTTTATATGGTCATGTTGTTTTTTGAATACAGTTTTAGCCAATGGGGATCCTTAACAACTTTTCTTCTGTTTTTTTGTTTTTTTTATGTATGATCTGAGTTTTGAGAAAGTATGTTCTCCCAAACCATCACTGACTTCTGAATAAGGATTCTGTGTAATCCGAAAGCTAAACACACCTGTTTATTTTTGTAACAACTCTGTTGGTCCAGTAGGTAGGAAAATGGTCAGACTGGGTGGGCCAAGCAGTGCTTATCTACCATCAAAGTCTACGTTTGTATGTTTCAATAAAAAGTATCATCTGTTTGTATGGATCTTGTGTTAAAAGGCATCAAATCATCTGTTTGTATGGATCTTGTGTTACAAATCATCAAATCATCTTTTTATGTGGATATTGTGTTACACTGTATCAAATCATCTGTGTGTGTGGATCTTGTGTTAATAGGCATCAGATCATCTGTTTGTATGGATCTTGTGTTAAAAGGCATCAAATCACCGTTTGTATTGATCTTATGTTAACAGGCATCAAATCATCTGTTTGTGTGAATCTTGTGTTGCACTGTATCAAATCATCTGTTTGTGTGGATCTTGTGTTACACTATATTAAATCATTTGTTTGTGTGGATCTTGTGTTCCAAGGACCAATACAGCAACGAGATTTTCTGTTCCTTCTACTGAAAAAGGCTCTACCTATGCACCCCATTATCCTCCTAGCTTTCCCATATTCCTTCATACACTGGGCCATGGTCTTGAGGTTGTCTCTAACTATAATTTCCAGATCCCTCTTGTCTGAGTTCTGCTCTAGTCTTACCTCCTGCAATCCAATATTCAGCACTCGGACTCCCTATCCCCCGCACCCCCCCCCCAAATATATAACCTTGCACTTTTTGACATTAAATTTCAGTTTCCAGATCTTGGAGCATCTTTGCAATTTTCCCAAGTCCCTTTCCAATTCTTTAAAGCCCACCTCGCTATACATCCTGCAACATATCTTAGTGTCATCTTCAAACAGACACATCTTGCCCTGTATCCTCTCCATACTGCCACGAATCAATATACTGATGAGTACCTAGCCCAGAAATGACCTCAGTGACACTTCACTCATTACCTCCTGACCACGGGGAATGTACCATTAAGTACCACCCTTTGGGTTTTCCCTTTTAGTCAGTTCTCTACTCATCTTGTAACTTTATCCCCAAAAGTGAAGTCCTTCAATTTCTTCACTAACTTTTGTGTGGTATAGAGTCAAATACAGCCTGGTTTCTTTAAACTAGGGTAAGTACTTAGTCCCTGAAGTTTTAAAAAAAAAATCTTCAGCAGGGATTTGTCTAGCAGGTCTGCAAACTTGCTATAGTACTACTATTGAACTAATATCAAATTAATTTCAAAAATGAAACCTTGGTTACTGGTTTATATCAAAGAATCTGATTTGATTTATGACATTACCATCCTTCCTTTTAGTAAAAGAGGGCAAATGCTGACCATTTAGGGGCTGTGTATGTGGGGAGGGGCAATGGCAGTAGCCCTTAAAATGATACAAGAAGGAGAGGGATTTAGTTTTAGATAGCATCTTTCATAAAAAAATCCCAAAGTGATTTACCATTGAGGAAAGGGAATTAAGAGAATGTCTCTGTTGTTTTCGGTGCATAGGGAGATTCAACAACCACAGAAATACATTAAAGGAGATATGACATTATTTTTACATAGTTAACTGCCCTTCCATCTTCCTTTCCATGCCAGTTATCTATTCTGATATGCTTTTATTTTTTTTTTTGATAAATAAATAATCTAGTTGTGGGGTGCCTTCAGATCCGTATAGAGTTCCACTCTCCTCACAGGCTACTGCTTTTTCTTTTCGTATTTCTAAGACATTCTATGACATTAACAACTCCCATGCTATGTTATTCATCTGAATAGCCTGGAATAGTGTTATCGATGTCATAAAATATTCAGGCAGCATGACAAGACAGCAGCAACTGCTGAGGAGAGAGGGATTCAGGGTAGTTACAAAGCCTAAAAAATTATAATTAGTTTAATAAAAAAGGTAAAAAAACATATCAGAATTCTTTGGAAAACTTCAATAATGCACAAGATAGGGTTGAAGTGACAAAAGTAGGGCAATGTGGTGTTAGGGTTTCCAACCATAACACCACACCCCCACCCACCAGACAGCAACAGGAAAAACATTTACCTCTCCTGTGTCTTCACTAATCAGGCATGGGGTGTGCCTTGGGGTTGTCATCCCTAACACTCACCCCATTCAATCATGAAAGAAGCTGAGATATGTACAGTATATGAGAATGGGGTGAGCATTAGGGGCTGACAACCCAAAGGCATATCCCATGCCTGATTAGTGAAGACACAGGAGGGGTGAAACAATAATGTTTTTTCCTGCCTGGTGAGTGGGGGTAGGATATTAGGGTTGGAAACCCTAATGCCACATTTCTCTACTTTTGTTGCTTCAACCCTAACTAGTGCATTAACAAAGAGTTTGCAAAGAATCTCCATATTTTTTGAGACAGTATAATTGTATCCTCATTTGTCTAGATGTGTATATATATGCTGGGCCTGGCACTTGCTTTTGTACTAAAACAGGGATAAAACTGTCAGCATACCCTTCTTATTACCCCACCTCATGACCTCAATAATGAAAATTGTGAAATCCCCCAAAACGTGATGTAAAAAGATATTTTGTTGAAAAGTTTGAGTCAAAATATTTAACATTGCCAAAATTACGAGGGAGTGTAGCAAAATTTCAATGTATGCACATAACTTTGGCATTTTGACATATTTTGACCCCAAAATTCCCACATAGCCTTCTTATCACCCTACTTGAGAAACAAGGGTGGTGAAAATTCTCAAATCCATTCCAAAAGGTGATTTCACCAAGTGACTGCAAAACCACCTTACTGGGTAGATTTGTATGATTACATTGACATTGTTCATGAGGTGACGTCTCAAAAAGGCCATGTTGAAAATTTGGTGACAAAATATGCAAAAATGGCAAAGTTATGCACCAAAGTTAAAAACCCCATTGAAATACATTGATTCCCCATACGAAAAATATATTTTTTTGTGAGTCGTCATACGAAAGAAGAATCTTATTTTGTATCACTAGTCACAAAGCAAGATTTCTAATCTTAAAAAAACAACATTTTAAGGGCATTTTTGCAACAGTTAAGTTCAGAATCCAGCTAAGGGGGTCCCAATAAATGAGTTACATGTGCTAGTCATTCTCAGGAATGTCATTTTTGTGGGTTTTCAAATTTGAATTTTTATGGGAAAACACTAGGCAAATGGAATAATGATTTTCCCCTCATAAAAAAGGATTGGCTCCATATGAAAAAATAATTATCTTTTTGTTTTATACAGCTTTTTTTAAGTGCTTATTAATCAGTTATTCAAAATTTGAAAATTAAATAACTTTATGAACATGTGAACATACTAAATTGCTGGCAGAAACAGGCCTGATGATCTATTGAGTCTGCTTAAGTGTGCAGCTAGCCCTTCATGATGTAGCTGCCCCTCCCGCCCCTTCCCAGTATCCCTTACCCTTACCCTGTCCCAACCCCTCTTGAAACTGCCCACCATGTTACAGGACACTATCTCGTCTGCTAAGGTGTTCCATTTGTCCAACACTCTTTCCATGAAAAAATGTCTCCTTATCTTCCTCTTGAATCTTCCCCCCTCCAATCTCATTCTATGCCCTCTCATGTCCCTCCCCTTCTCATCAGAAAAGTCCCTTCTGTGTTGTTCTTGTTTATCCCCTTCACATACTTAAATGTCTCAATCATATCCCTCCTATCCCTCCTCTCCTCCAGTGAATACATATTCAACTCTCTCAGCCTGTCCTCACAGGCTTACTATCCAATCCCTGGATCATCTTTGTAGCTCTTCACTGCACCCCTTCCAACAATCTGATGTTCTTCTTCAGGAATGGGTGCCAGTAGTGCACACAGTACTCCAGGTGGGGCCTGACCAATGACCTATATAGGGGCAGGATAACCCCCCCCATCTGGAGGAGATCCCTCTTGCAATACACCCCAGCATTTTGTTGGCTTTTGCTGCCACCTTCCTGCACTGAGCAGAGTTGTTCTTGCTCCCCATAAAGATCACTCCTAGGTCCTTCTACTCTGTGGAGCTCCCCAACTGTAACCCATTCAAGTAATAATCCCTCCCCTGGTTCCTGGCTCTGAAGTGCATAACCTTGTACTTCTTGGCGTTGAACCGCAACTGCCATGTTTTCACCCATTCCTGCAACTTAGTCTGGTCTTCCTGTAACTCCTTCCACCCCTCCGTATCATCAACCACAGCTCCCATCTTGGTATCATCTGAGAACAGACTTATCTTGCTCCAGATCCCATGTGAGTTATCTGCAATAAAAATCCCAAACAGCACCAGATTCAGTACTGATTCATGTGGTACCCCGCTCATCACCACTCTCAGTGACGAGAGGTTCCCCCCCACCACTACCCTTTGCTGCATTCCCCTTAGCCAGTTTGTGATCCATTTCACCATTTTTGGTCCAGCCCCCCACATATTCCAGTTTCCCCTCCAACCTCCCATGAAGCACCGAATCAAAGGCCTTGCTTAAGTCAAAATACAGGACATCCACTTAATAGCAATTGTCCATTTCCCACATCACCCAGTTGTAGTACTCTACAGGGTTTGTCTGACAGGATCTGCTCACTATAAACCCATGCTGTTGACCATCCTGGAGACCGTTTTCCTCTAAGAAGCTCACTAGCCTCTCTTTTACTAAGGTATCCATGAGCTTTCCCATGATCAATGTGAGGCTCACTAGCCTATAGTTTCCTGGTTTATCCTTTGGGACATTTTTGTGGATAGGCACCACATGGGCCATTCTCCAGTCCTGTGGTACACATCCCATGTCCAGGGAGGTATTGAACAGATCAGCAAGTGGTCCCACCAGGACCTCTGCCAACTCCCTTAGTACCCTAGGGTGAATGTCATCAGGTTGAGGTGCTTTGTCCACCCTTAATACCCTCAACCCATCTAGTACCCTGCTGTCTGTAATCCCTACATCTGTTGTCCCCTCCCCCCAAACACACACCCACTCTCCTTGCCTGGGATATCTTTTTCCCTTCTCATGTGTGAATACAGAGCAGAAGTATTTGTTCATGCCTCTGCCTGCTCCACCTCTTTCTCCACCCACCCCTCATCCTTCTTAATCCACACCAACTGATTCTTGCTCTTTCTTCTCTCTCCAATGTAGTGGAAGAAGTCTTTTTCTCCACTTTTGATTCCCTGCACCAGTCTCAGCTCCCTGGATGCCGTGGCCACTCTGACCAGTCTGGTAACCTCTCTGGATTTCTCCATGTACATATACTTATCTTCACCTCTCCCCAATTTCCTGTACTTTTGAAACACTGCCCTCTTGGCCCTCATCCCTTCTATAACCTTTTGTGTCAGCCAGCTGGGTTTCTTTGCCCTTCCCTTCTTGCTTTTCTTCCTAGTGCAAGACTCCATTGCCTCCGCCAGCTCTTCCTTTGGAATCTATTACAATTTTTTCACCAGACAAGTAAAAGACACATCTGTGGGCCAGCTCCTTTCTAACCAAAAAATTTTAGCCCAAAATTCCAAACCGTCTGGATGCTACTAGCCAAGTTGACAGAAAACCCATTCAAAACAGTGGGAAAAATCCTGAAAAATTAACTTTTTACAATATCTGTATCTCAGAATCTGCACATTCGACTGGAGCAAAACTTGACATGCCAAGAGATCTACCCAGAAAAACTGAGCATGCAAAATGTCATGCAAATCCATTGAACAGTTGCAAAGTTATTAAAGTGCAAAACTTGGGATTTAACATTGAAGTGCCCATGCAGCCCTAACTATAGTGGTGCAACCATGCCACTATAATACTAGCTAGCTAATAAAAGAACAATTGTAGGGCTTCTAGAGGTGTAAAAACTGTTTCCTATCACCTTTAAAGAAAGATTAAGCACATGAGTGGGTTAATTGACTGACTCAGGGTCACACACTGAGTAAGTGGCTGCTATCAGATTCACACCTGAGTCACCTGATTCACACCTATTTAGGTACGTGAGGGGAAAAAAGGATTTGCAAGGATCAGATAGTTCGGATCAGGAAAGGTGGGGGGTGGGTGGAGAAGGAGGGGGAGCAGGCAGAGGTACTGAATGAATACTTTTGCTCTGTGTTCACGAGGGAGGTCCACTACTTTCGTGGACTGCAGGGGTGGGGACGAGGGTGGAGGTGGTGACTGACCAAGTGATTCAGGTAAGCAGGGTATTGGGAGGTCTGAAGGCACTTAGGGTGGCTAAGGCACCAGGTCCTGATGGTATTCACCCTAGGGTGTTGAGGGAGATGGCGGAGGTGTTGACCGGGCCACTGACTGACTTGTTCAACACCTCCCTGGACATGGGATGTTTACCGCAGGACTGTAAGTTGGCTCATGTGATGCCTATCCACAACAGCAGCCCAAAGGATGAGCTGGGCAACTGCAGACCAGTCAGTCTCACTTCCATAGTTGGCAAGCTAATGGAATCAGTCTTGAAGGAGAGACTGGTAACCTTCCTGAAGGTCAATGATCTCCAGGAAGGGCAGCAGCACAGGTTCATCTCAAGGAGATCATGCCAGACCAACCTGATAGAATTCTATGACTGGGTGACAAGGGAACTGGACAAGGGCCATGCAGTGGATGTCCTATACTTGGATTTCAGCAAGGCTTTTGATTCAGTCCCTCATGGGTGACTGGGGGGCAAAGCTGGAACATGTAGAGCTGGGGGCTAAGATGGCTGAGTGGATCAGGAATTGGCTAGAAGACAGACTGCAGCAAGTGGTGGTGGGGGGAGAACTCTCATCTCCCAAACCAGTGACTAGTGATGTACCACAGGTCTGTGTGCTGGGGCCAGTGTTGTTTGGACTGTTCATATTGCATATAGCACATGGGGTAGAGAGCAGGATCAGTGTGCTTTCGGACAACACCAAGATGGGAGCTGTAGTGAATGACATAGAGGGGTGGCAGAGGATACAGGGTGACGTTACCATGCTTGAGGAGTGGTCAGCAAGGTGGCAATTAGGATTTAATCTGAAGAAGTGTAAAGTTATGTACTTTGGGGTGAGGAACCAGAGGAGGAAATATTGGCTGGGTGGGGTGCAGTTAGGGGTCACTGAGGAGGACGAGAAGGACCTGGGGCTCTTAGTAATGAGAAGTATGAACAACACTGCTCAATGCAGGAGGGTGGCAGCCAGGGCCAGAATGATGAGGGGATTCTCCTCCAGGCACAAGGAGGTGATCCTGCCCCTGTACAGGTCCTTGCTCAGACTGCAGTTGGAGTACTGCATGCAGTACTGGCGTCTGTACCTGAGGAAGGATATCAAGCTGCTGGAGGCTGTGCAGCATAGGGCAATGAAAATGATATTGGGGATGGAAGGCAGAACCTATGAGGAAAGGCTGAGTCACTTGAGTTTGTTCACCTTGGAGGAGAGAAGGGGATCGTGGGGACATGATAGAGACTTTCAAATACTTGAGGGGAATCAACAAATGTGGCCCAAAGGGTCTGTTTAAGCAGAGGTAGGGAAGGGACATGAGAGGCCATGGACTGATAAAGAGGGAGGCAGGTTCAGAAAGGAGATGAGAAGGCATTATCTCACTGAGATGGTTGTGTCAAAGTGGAATGTTCTGCCAGAGGAGGCGGTGGCATGCAGGATGGTGGGGAGTTTCAAAAGGGCATGGGACAGGGCATGGAAGGGGGGTTGGGTAAAGGACCCTGATCAGTTCCAGGAGGTGGGGGGTGGGGGCAGCTACAATATAGGGGGTGCTAGCTGCACATATGAGCAGACTTGATAGACCATAAGGCCTGTTTCTGCTGGCAAGTTTTGTATGTTTGTATGAGTCTCCTTGTTCACAGCTCTGTGCTCCAATTTCTAACCAGAAGTTAATTTGTGGTGTTGGTGTTTTGTGTATAAATGTCACACTTTTGCTTTTTTACACATGCAAATGTATTAGCTGGCCAAGTGAAAAAGCGTTGCCTACCTCTATGAAGTATTATAAATCATGAAATCGTTCTTAGCCAGTCAGGATTGTTTATTTCTAAACATTCCAGGTACTCTTTTAACCATTATAAATCATGATATTAGTATTGGCCAATTAGGATTGTTTATTTCTAAACATTCCAAATACTCTTTTTTCCCCACAAGAGGTTGCCTCATGGAAACAGTTCTGTTTTAAAATTCTACAGTTTTAAGTCCAGTTAGCATAGTCCATTTCATTACACAATAATTTATTTAATTTTGCACAAAGTCAGACAGTTTGATTTTAAAATCAAGTTGCATTTTTTTAAACAAAACCCTCAGCATGATTCATGATCTGCTTATACGTAGTTCTGTATCTCTTTAGGTTATAAGAGTGCATTCTTGGTTCTTTGTGTGCCAGAACTGCTCAGCTGCCCTTTGCAGTTTTCTCACCAAAAGAACTCAAGAATACACTCTTATCACCCCAAGAGACACAGAACTGTACATATAAATAAATACAAGAGTCTGTTTCTTATAGACATCAAATGGAATAAATGTAAATGTTGTTATGTGAATAGACTCAGCAATTTACCGAAAGGCTTTTCACTGTACCATTGGTAATGGGATGAAAGTAAGGATGAAACTAAGGCATGGTATTAGGAGACACCAGAGACTGTTTACCATAGCATAAGAGAGTCTCACTGTGATAACAGTTAAGAACTAATCTGCTGCTTGAGGGGCATGAGAGACAAACATTTGTCAATGCCGAATGTTTGCTTGCTGGCATTAGCAGTGGAAGTGCAGGAGTTAGACAGATGCAGTATAGGAATGGTAGTGACATATTGAACTGATCTCCAACTCCACCCCCACCTTGCAGAGATGGACAGGCATTGGGGTGTGCCTTTACGTCATCACCCACTACGGTCACAACATTTCACCTCACCCTGCCCTGCAGACACTGACAAGTGTCGAGGTGTACCTTGGGGTGTTTGGGCTTTACACTCACCTCATTCCATAAGGAAATATGCTGAAATGGGTGCAGCATAGGAGAATGGTGTCTAAGGTGCACCTCAATGCCTGTCACTGACTGCAGGGGGGGTTGGGGTGGAATGGAGTGAGCATTACTGTTGACAATCGCAAGTTACACCCCTGACGCCTGTCAGTCCCTACGGGGTACGAAGGATGCCTGTCAGACCTTTCAGGGTACGGCATTATGGTCAGAAACCCTAAGGTCCTGGGCATGTCTTGGTATATTTACTCTAAGTTTTCAACATGGGCTTTTTGTGACCCCACCGCATGAACAGTGACGCTATCAGTTTGTTAGCCGAAAGGTGATTTTGCACAGTGACTGTGCCATTAATGCCACAGGTGCGAAAACACATTTCCAACATGATGTGGAAAATGAAAGCTGTACTATTCATGAGGAGGTGTAAAAAAATAGTAATGTTGAAAATCTGGAGTGAAAATATAAAAAAACTGGAGAAGTCACAAGCTTGCATAGAAAGTGCACAGCACACCCGTAATGCAATTATTTGGGGGATTTATTTCACCAGATTTTCAATATATAATTTTGGGACCTCCACTCATGAACAGTGTTACTGTGATTTTCTTAATCTGTCCCGAACACTGATTTTCCACAGCGACTGAGCTATTCTGCTCTGGAAGTACGAAAACACATTTCGGCCAGGATGTGAAAAATGAATAGCCAGAATAAATGTAGATGCTGGCACCTGTGTGGAGCATCTTGCTAACGTCATCTGAGATTGCCAGGTGGATGCAACTCTGAGCTGACTCGAGACGGATGGACTGGAGCAGGAACTGTGGGTGGATAGAAAGAATGCGAGTGAAAGAAATGCCCGTGAAACTTCTCTCTTCATTTTCTTTGCTCTTTCATATGGAATATGAACAAATGAGTAGTATCTAGGAATGATTTAAATGGAAGGGAAAGAAAGTCTGTTGGACTTGTGAACTGCACGTAAGAGAAGGGGGAAAACATCTGTTAGTAATGCTATGGGAAAAGAAAAAAGAAGAAAAAGAGGAAATGACAATATTTAAAAAGAGAATGCTTTGATAAAGCAAATAAGAGAGGGAGGGGGAGAAAAAGAGGGAGAAAATGTTTTTTGTTAGAGATTACATTTTGTGCAGACAATTCTGATGCACTTGGTAAACCTCTTTTACTGCTTGTTAAATCTCCTAAATCTCTTTTTTTCTCTCTTTTCCCCACAGAGTATATGAGTAAGGTGGCTAAGTGACCAGGCATCTCGCAAAGAGTTGGTCAAGCCCGTGAGCTCTAATTATATGATTGAGAAAAAAACTCTCAGAACTAAGAAGCAAACATCTGAATGTCCACAATTGCTGGGATCTGTGATCCTGATTGAGGAAATGCCATTACAAAATGATGTGAATTCAGTTTTTCAAGAGCCCCTGATTTCCCCGCTCTTGGAAACGCCGACTGGTAAGGTAAAAAGCAAATCCACAAATGCTGGTAAGATTTTACCTTTTTTGGAACAACGAATAATGCTAGAACAGCATGAAAGTTTAGTAGAAATGTCGGAGAAGCAAGGAGAACCTATACAAAATGCAGGAGGGATTTCAGCACAACTGAATGAGGGCGGGGAGGGGTGCTTGAAAAAAAGCAACTTAGTTAAATTACAAATACAGAAGAACTGGCTTTTTCATCAAGTAATTCATCAGATAGTCACTCTGCAGAAATGCAAACTGAATATACAGCAAAAGACTCGGTCATAGAGATTAAAAATGAGATGCTAAAAGCTATGTCACTTTTTAAAATGGAGGTTTTAGGCGCATTAGCTGAAATTAAAACATCATTAACCTCAGTAGCTGCTTCTGTAACTGATTTGAGCACCAAATTGGAAACACTAACTATACGAACAGACACTGTGGAAATATGGGTGCCTCAGACAGAGGACTGCATGAATTCATGGATTCAAAAAAATAAAAGTTACTTGAAACAACCAGAGTTACTGCAAGAACGAGTGGCAGAACAGGAAGACAGAGCACGTCGGGGAAACCTGAGACTGTTAAAAATACCTGAAGGAATAGAAGGCAGTGGGGATTCTTTACTCTTTTTTGAGAAGATACTAACTCAGGTTATGAACCATAAATATCCAGAGAAAAAAATTAATTTAGAACGTGCGCATAGGGTGGGCAGTCATGGGGGGAACAATAATGCTTTTCCTGGAAAAGTATTTGTTAAACCTCATAGATTTCTAAACAAAGAAGCGATTTTGGCTAAAGCTAGCAAAGAGAAGGATTTAACATATGAAACAACTAAATTTAATGTTTTTCCGTATTTGTCTTCTGAGACAATTGCAAAGCGCAAGTTGTTTAACCCAGTCAAGGAAAAACTGTACCATAAAGGTCTCTGGTTTTCAATGAACTATCCGGCTAAGCTGCATTTTGTGGCCAGGGGAAAATTACGGACATTTGATGATTCAGATGAGGCAATGGCAGCATTTAATGAAAATGATGGTTGATATCTGATAATTACAAAGGGAAGGAGGGAAGCCAGGGGGATAGGAAAGGGAAGGTAGAGAAGAAGGGAGGAAGAGGGGAGGAGAGTGAGGGGGAAAAGAAAAGGAAAGGTTACATATTGATGGATTTAGGGATAAGAACTGAACTTTCACTTTGGTGAAGTAGAAAGGAAATATAAAATGTCTATGGGAATTTTTGTCCTTTTTTTTCTTTTTTTTTTCCTTCTCCTTGAGTGATCCAATTATAGCCCCCAGTAAATATTATTTACATTAGGAACATTCATCTATTAAAATTAAGGGTACGAATACTTTTATGAAAATGATGTGAAGACAAACAAGAATTCATAAGCTATTTCTGCTCTGGTCTGGCACAATCTATATGCTCAGAGCTTAATGATGATCACCCATGGTCATCATGAATTTTGGGGTGGAGATCTGTAACCTTTTTGTTTCCAGTGTCTGGGTTGTTTAGGGTGGAGGGGTGCTGGGTAGGGAAGTTTGTTGTTAATATAAAGATGAACAAAGAGTTAAATTTTCTGGTGATTTATAATATTTATATAATAACAAAAAACATTTTCTGAGGGCTTATTTGGCACAATTGGCTGGAGTGATATGGGGGATGCCCTGTTAATAATGGAAAATTATGAGTAATTTTGTCCGGCTATTGTCCTGGAATGTTAAAGGTCTAAAAATCAAAATGAAGATAATGCGTATAATAAAGTTTATGCAAAAACAAAAAAATAGATATAGCGATGCTACAGGAGACCCATTTTTGGGTTAAAGAATCTTCATGGTTTATGAATAGATGGGGGAATGGTATATTATCTAACTATACTAATAATTCAAGGGGTGTTGCTATACTGTTTAATAAAGCAAATCCATACCCAAAGAGTATTAAATCGAACATCAATGATCAAGAAAGGTGGGTTATAGTAGAATTAAAAACTCCCAACTTTAAAACAACAATGGCAACTATGTATGCACCATATGAGAACAGTCCTAATTTTTATACACAGGTTTTTTTTCACATTATCTACATTTCCACCCCCATATATAATAGCAGGAGACTTTAATTTAGTATTGTATGCACAAGACAAAACATCTAAGTTAGATAAAGTGCATAGATCAACACAAATGATCATTAAAAAATATGTGAGTGAGTTGGGGCTGGTGGACCCATGGAACAGTAAATATTAGGAGGAAAAAATATTTTCTTATTATTCATCTGAACAGCATTCATATTCTAAAATTGATTTCTACCTTATATCAAGAAACCATTCTTTTTTTGGTTTCTGAAGTAAAATACACAGGTATTTTGATTTCAGATCATTCATCTTGTTTATTAAATATAAAAAAAACAAACTCACAGATTGGGTTTTGGCACTGGTAATTAAATTATTCACTTATACGTATCTCGACTATTTCCCAGAAATTACGTGTGGAAATTCAGAAGTTCTTTAAGAATAATCTGGAATCTGATACCTCAGTTAATATAATATGGGATACATTTAAGGTATGGTTAAGAGGGCGGGTAATTGATTTAGAACATATTAAGAAAAAGGAAGAAGAATTAATAATTAATAAGTTACTAAAATAAATACAATCTCTTCAGTATATACTGTACATACTCAAACTTTAGATGATAGAGTATTTAATAAGATAATTCAAAAGAAAGATCAGTTGAATGATATCCAAGTAAACCAAATTAGTCAACAAATAATGCGAACAAATAAAAGTACTTATACCTATCAGATAAGCCTCAGAAGTTATTACCATGGCAAACAAGAAGAGATCAACAAAAAAATTATATATTAGCAATAAAAGATCAACAGGGTAGGTTAATTGAAGATCCAGATAAGATCAATGGTTGCTTTCTTAATTATTATCAAGACTTATATAAGTCAGAATGTTCTAATTACACAAGAGATCAAATTAATCAATATCTACAGGAACTACCGCCATCGTTTACATCTATTAAATTTCAAAATCAATTATCGGCAGATATTACGTACGAAGAAATTGAAGCAGCTATTGAACAAATCCCGGCAAATAAGTCTCCAGGCCCTGATGGGTTAGTAATAGAAATGTATAGACAATTTAAGGATTCATTGATTCCAGTGATGTTTATTTTATTTAACTCATTTAATCAATCTAAGGCAATACACAATTCTTTTTGTGAAGCAAATATTCATGTCTTTTTAAAGAAGGATAAGGACCCGCTGAGCTGCTCCTCATATTGTCCCATCTCCCTATTGAATGTAGACTATAAAATCTTTACAAAAATGATAGCGAAAAGATTAGAAATTATTTTACCAACGATCATAACATACTAACACACAAACATACTAAAATGCCAGCAGAATAGGCCTAACGGTCTTTCATGTCTGCTCGTTTGGTCAGCCCCCACCCTGGGTGCTGACCTTGCAGCCACCCTCACCTTCTCTGGCTTCTCCCTTCCCAGTTCTGGATATTCTTGCTGCATTGGATTTTGCTTCCAGAACCCCCACACAGGTCCATACATGACCACACCCAGTGGCCATCACTGTGCGTGCCTCAGACACTGGGTACCATTGCACACTGGCGGACAGCGCAACACAGGCATCATCATGCACACGCCACAGTGGCCAGCAGCCAGGAGGGTGTGCACAGGAACCATGTGTGTGCAGGGCTGGGTACCACACCTGTGCATCACCACATGGCACATAGGGCAGCGGCAGATAGTGGCCATGGTGGGAGACAGGTCAGTCATGCGGCATAGTGCCATGGCCACCACGGATGCATGGGCAGCCCCACTGAGACCTGCCAGCCATGCCAGGCTGACCATTGGCCTCATGGGGTGGCACCAACAGTCCCCTAGGGGTGATGCTGTGTGAACGAGACCATGTTCATGCAGGGGTCTGCAGCCCACCGAACATGCCCGCGCCAGTATGGCATCAGTATGCCCACAGCTGAACCCAGTGTCAACATAGCAGGTGTTGCACAGCACCGGGAATGGGGGTGGACATGACACTGTGCAGTGTCTGTGGCAGATGGGCACCGAACTGTGTGCCCAATGTGGCCATAACAGCTGTCAATGCATTGGTCTGCCTGTCAATGGCAGCGGTCACATCTGCCCACTGCCAGGCCATCTCTGCCAGGAGCAGACCATGGTCTGTGCTGCACTGCTCCTCTGCCTGGTGCAGAACCACACTGAGTGTATCCACCGCTGTCACAAGTTGCATCTGCTGATCTACTGAAGCCTGGAGTAGACAGCTTTGCTTGTCAAAGAGGTCATCCGCCGGTCCGGCATGCTGTCCCTCATGGTGTTCCTGGCCCTGCTGGCCAGCACCCCTTGACGATGGGCACTGCACACCAGAGCCATGCTGGGGTACGTCCACACATGATGCACTGCCACCACCCCTGACACTGTCCCCCCATCGCCATTGGCTGACTGCTGGCACTGCTCCTATGGCTGCCGATCGCCAGGGCTCACTGGCGCCACTGCAGTGGCCGCAACAGCCCCACCACCCTGGACACACACCAGTGCTGCCCCACTGGGGCATATAGGTACAGGCTGGGACTGTGTTGTTATGCAGGCCTCCACGGTGGCACCACCCATGGCAATACCCATGCCATTGCCTGCTATGGGACCATCCTGCGTCTCACATGTATCACTGTCCAGGATGTGTGGTCCATCATCATCGGTGCTGGATCTGGCACCAATCCATGTCTCAGCACACTGGAGAGCATGGGCTCTGTCATGCTGGGACACAGGCAGGGCATCGCCCACACCCACACCACCCTCATCAGTCCTGACAGACATGCAGGTAAGCACTAGTCCGGTCCCTCGGACACCTGTGGAGGTGGATGGGTGATCCTCTGTGTCCAGGGCATCCCCCTTGGTGGACACACCCACCACCGCTGACCCATGTAGATGCTCAGGAGCTGTAAGGGAACACATTAGCATTAGTGGCTCCGCCCTGCCCTGTGGCATTTCCTCCACCACCCACACAGTGACAGCACAGGACCTACCATGCAGTGATGGGCTGCCACCCATCTGGAAGCCACCACCAGGAATGCCCTTGATGACAAAATGCTGCATGCTGCTGGCCACCTGCTCCTCCTGTGGCGTCAGGCTGGCACATCCGGCTGACCCCCACTGGTGGCAGCACATGCAGCCCTGATGGCAGCCACCTTATCCTTGATCCTCCTCCTGTCCATGCCGACCTTCTTCTTAAAATCCTGTATGGACCACTGGTGGCTGCCATGCTGGTTCACGGCATGTGCCACCTCACCCCACGCCGCAGCATGGGCCTGTGGCATTCCCCGCTGTCCACTGAGCAGTGGTTCCCTTTTGAGATATGCCTCAAACAGGGCATCTGATTCAGCCAGGGTGAAGTTGGGCCTCTTCCTTCTCCCCCATTCCTGTTCCTCCTCTTCTTCACGTTCGGTCGTGTTCGAGCCTGTGGGAATGACAGGTGTTACCTCTGACTGTGCAGTCCCATTCAGCCCTCATAAACCACACAACCCACCACAATAGACTGCAATACCAAACTATGTCCTCTGCAGCCCCATGTCACATTTAGACAGCACAATGCATGCAAATGAGGCAAGGCACAACTGTAAGTGGATGCTAATGCAGTGGTTGCACCGTGGAATGGCTGATGAGCTGATCTGCATATGCTGGCTGAATATCGTGCTGTTGCACCTTGTGCAATGTTGTTGATTGTGCTCAGGCTATGGCGCAGCACTGTGATGTGCGCAATCAGCACCGTATGGTGCATGCCTGGGGTGCTGACGCCAATGCGTGCAGTGCTGCTGACATTCTGTGCACAGGAGGCAGTGCAAGGCATGGCCACCACTGTGCCTGTGGTGCTAGTGTGGTGTTCGCCCATGTGGCGCTCATGCCCTGGTGTACCACAGGCACCATGGAGCCACAGCACAGTAGGCCACTGCAGGGCATCACACACAAGCACGCTACCATGCTACATGCAGGGTGTCCCAATAGCGCTGTGGTGCTCCATGCATGGACAGACCCTTGACCCTGTGGTTGACCTTTGCCCCCTAGGCACCATGCATCCGCATGGGTGCACCCCTATCACGTAGTTCAGTGACAGCGCAATGGGAACTGGCAGCGCAGTACTGTGCTGCCTCTGCATGTGAGGCACGTGCACTACAGAGCGCCATTTTGATAGTGATACACACTGCAGGATGGCATGAAGGAGAGCACAGTTGTGAAGCGCTATAGAGCTGACCAACTTGGTGGCCATAGTTGAGCCTCATGCTGGTGCCCTGTTTGGCCAGGATCCCCTGGACAGGACACACAGTGCTGTGTGGGAGGAGGTGGCTGACAGCCTGGAGGAGGCAACCACATTCACCAGGACAGCTGAGCAGTGTCACCACAGGTATGGCGACCTACGGTGGAAGGACCCTGACAGACTGGGGCATCTGCAGACATGCGCCTGGCGAGGTGCTATGGCCAGGTAGGTGCTCCATCCATACACTGGGAGAATCTTTCTGACTGGGTATCATGGTGTGCAAGTGTCCACCCCACAGGGGGGTGGGGGCCATCTAGTGGGGGGTGGTGGTGGTGGTGGGGTGCATCACACACACTCCAGAGGGGCCTTTCTACTGGTTTGTACTGATGTTTCCCTCTCCTTGTTTGTACCTTAGGCCTGGAGGAGTGCCGTAGGGTGAGGCAGGCCCATTTACAGCAGGAGCAGGATAGAGTGGGTGCACCACAGATGCAGCAGGGATGAGGTGGAGGGGCCATGGGTCAGCAGTGCCCAACTGGCCTGGATGCAGGTGAGTGCTGTGTTTCCCCGTACATCTGTGCATGCTGGGTTGCAGGGGTGGTGGTGGGGCATGGCCACCAGCACTTGGCCCCACTGCCGTGCATGCCACATGGTGCACTCAGCACTGTCCTGTGGCACTGCATGTGTGGGTGGGCATCAAAGGTGGTCCATGCATGCACTGGGTATATGGCTGTGCCACTGCCTTAGCATCGCTGGTGGTGGTCACTGTGGGTGGTCACATGCCATCACAGGGGAGTGGCCCATGGCTGTATGCCACGCACAATGGGTGGGCTGCAGGGGTCTGGCCAGTCATGCGTAATGACTCTGCTCCCTTGTCCTAGGTGGACAACACTGGACCACACTCGAGCAGAGTGTGCAGTAGCTGCTGCAGCCTGCAAGAGCCACCCTGGAGCTGCTACAGAGAATGGAGCAGGATGGAGGACGGCGGCACCGGAGGAGGCACAGAGACCAAAGTGGGGAGAGGGGTTGTCACTAGGCCCACTATGCCCCTGATTTGTATTCCCCCCTGGACTAACCCTCACACCCCTTCATCCCACTCTGAGTTGTTCACCTTTGCCCCATGCCCACCCCCGCCTGGTTTGTGGCCCTTCCCCCCATTGTAAATAGTTGTATATATATTTTGTATTTCTTACACATGTTTAATACATGCATTCTGTTATGGCAAATGTGGTGGTCTCTGATTTGCAGCGGGCTTATGGTGCTTGGCTGCACTGGTGTGCATGGCATTGGGGGTGGTGCAGGCCTGGGCATGTGTGTGTCTGGTAGGGACCTACCTATGGTGTGGAGGGGTGACTTGGTCCCTGTCTGTGGTATGTGTGTTGTTCCCTGTGCACTGGATGCCGGTGTGCAGTGGTCCCTGGTGCATGCACTGTGTCCCTGGTGCCCCTGTCAGTTTGTCCATGGCCCATGCAGCTGGCACCCTTGCATGTCTGTGGTATGCATGGTCTGCTGGCATGTCAGTGGTGGCTGTCCATGCTGGCCACCCTCTGGCCATGGCGCAATGGTGGCTTGCCTCCTGTCACCAGTATGGTGCACATCTGTCTTGGGTGGCATTGTGGCCTATGTTGTTGTTATCCCCCCTCCATGCTGTTGCTGGTGTCTGTTGTGGGGGTCTGTGCTCTGATGTCTGTTACTTGTGCTCCAGCTGCATGCTGGTGGCAGATGGCTTCATGGTGCATGCACAGGATGGCTGGTACACCTGTGTCATGGTGGGGTGCAGATGATGGGTACACAGCATCAGTGGTCACACGCCAGTGGAATTTGTTGCCCCGCTATTGTGTCCCTGTGTTGGGGTGCCATTGAGTCTGGGTGGTGTTTTTCCATGCCCTGTGTTGCATCCTGTGTGGTGCATGCCTCCATGCACCACTGTGAGTGTCTGTGCTAGCTGTTGGGGCCAGTGCTGGGACAGAGTGTGTGCTTGGGTGGGTGTGTGAGGTGCTGTCCTGCTGGTGGTGGGGTCCAGGGCAGGCCTTGTCGCATGCAGAGTCCCTCAGGTATTGACACAGGGTTGACCTCTCTGCTGTGCCATGAGGGGGCCATGCAGGGTGGCACTGTGTCTGCAGTTGTTGTGTCAGGGGCTGATGCTGCCCACTGTGGGGTTCTCACAGTGGGGCTGCCATGCATGGCGCCATGGTGCACAGGGTTGCATTGTCACAGTAGTGGTGGTGGCATGCATTCAGTGCCATGCACTGTTGGGCATTGCTCCTGGGCAGGGTGTCTGGGGATCGCTGTGCAGGGTGTGCTCTGCATTGGTCAGATGGGGTGGCACTGGGTGGCTGGCCCTCCTTGTGTTGCAGTCACTGCTTGCCAGGGGGTGTGCTGGGGCACCATGCCCCAGCTGTGGATTCAGTGCTGGTGTTCATGGGCTGGTGGTTCATCCAGCTCACAATAGGTTGTGCAGTTCATGGGGTGCAGGGGGCACTGTCTGGTCTGCTGAGTGCTCCTCCACCCATGGCTTCCATGGGTGGTGCACCCCTGCATCCTGTACCTGTGCATCCCTGGTTGTGCTACTGTGCTACTACCCTGTTCCACTGTGCATCCCTGGTTGTGCTACTGCACATCAGCCCTATGCCACTGCGCATCCCTGGTTGCGCCATGGTGCAGTTGGCGTGATATTCAGTTGTGTTTCGGAAGCGCACCTTGGCCTGCACTGTGTTTGAATATCGCGCGTGTTGCGCATGGGCGCACTGCACTTTTATTTATTTATTTATTGAAAATGTTTCACCAGGAGAGGCACACTGAGCAAAACAATGCTCGTCTCATGGTGCGACCTGGGGGGGGTACATGGGAGGAGTATACATAATATAAACAATGTGATGCAGTTAGAGTCAAGTAAGTTCAACACAGTGGTTACATGGGCTACATAGGAGGAGTATACATAAAACAGACAATGGGTTGAAATTTAGAGTCAAACAAATCAAACCGGTGGTTACATGGATGAATGTAGCTAGGCAGGCTTAAGCAAGTGGAAGTACTACATATTTGTGCCAGATGGGTGGTGGCATACATGTCTGATTAACATAGAACTACCCATGAATTACATAAGTGTTGAAATCTAGAGAATAAGAGAAAGAGAAAAAATGCATCGGGCTGGCACTGCGAACTGGAAGCACGAGCCTGGGGTGATAAGAGCAAGGAATGTTAGGGCAACTTTATTATAAGCCAGTCAACTGGGCAAGGCCCAGTCTCCGGTCAGGCACATAAGGAGCAGGGGCACAGGTGGGGGATGAGTCATCGGGGGGTCAAGGGCATGTACAATTGGGTGTGAAGAAGTTAGAGAGGGTGGAGGATAGAGAGTATTTGGAGGAAGAATGGCAGATTTGGGCTGGCAGGTCATTCCAGAGCTTCAGGAGGTGGTAAGAGAAGGCAGATTGGCCTGCGGAGGTTCTTCGATGAGGGATAGCTTATTGCCTGGAGTCAGTAGACCTGAGGGTGTGCTCTGGAGTTGGTGGGGAAGATAAGGGGGAAACGAAGTAGGGTGGGAGGGAACCGAGCCAGAAGTTATAAACAAATTGAGCACAGTGAAGTAGGCGCCGGTTGCTCAGGGATGGAAGGGCCAGTGAATGGTAAAGCTTACAGTGATGGGTGCAGGGGAGGCATTGAGGGCAAAGTGGCAGAAGGCATTGAAGCGAGGGTCTAGTCTGGATAAGACAGACTTGGGGGCAGTGCTGTAGATGACATTGTAGTAGTCGAAGGAAGGTAGAATCATTTTCTGGACTATTTTGCATCTCACAGGAAGTGGTAGACTGGTGCAGTTTCTATAGATGGCACCGAGCTCGGGTCACAGTTTTGATAGGATGGTATCCACATGGGTGGAGAAGGAGAGGTGGTGATCGAGCCAGACCCCTTGCGCCTGCTCCTGCTATTGCGCTACTTTGTGGTGCAGTTTGAATATTTGGGCCTAAGTATGTATGAGGATGACATATTACTTTATATATCTTCGCCAGAAACATCCATCCCAGAAATTATTGAAACATCTAAAAAATTTGGTTCATTATTGGGATATAAGATTAACTGGGAAAAACCAGTAATGATGCCGTTGATCCCAAATAGTGAAATAACATATCTGGAAATTCATCAAATACAAAGGGATAGAGAGATTAAATATTTAGGCATTAGAATTACATACAATCATAAACAAGCAATAGCACTTAATTATGAGCCCGTAATAGTACAAGCATCAGAAGAATTAAATCATTGGAAATGCCTTCCTTTAACATTAATTGGTCAGTTAAATATAATAAAACTGAAGATCTTGCCTAAATATAGTTTTCCTTTTCAATCTTTATTTACCATTAATGCCATCACAAACATATTTTCATCAATTAAAGAAAACAATAACTAAATTCATATGGAATAATAAACCATCTAGGATTGCTTACTCTTATTTAATACAAGATAAGGCTAATGGGGTGTTAGCTTTACCAGACATGTTTAAATACTTTTTGGCAGCACAAATAGTTCCAGTATGGGAATGGATACATGAGAGCAAAAACTTAAATCAACATTATTTGAACTTAGAACACATTCATATATGGATATGATGCAATTACTATATTCAGACTATAATAAAAAAGAGAAAAATAGAGGCCTGAGCCAGGCTACTGAAACTACAATAGTTGCATTGAATAAAGCTCACAGCCTAATTAAAGAAAAGAATATAATTTCCCCATATGCACCTATTATGCTAATCTATAAATTTGAACCTCCAGTTATGGATCAAACTTTTCAAAGTTGGTATGTGAGAGGAATTAAGCAAAGTAAACAGGTTATAGATAAATAACAGATAAAGACATATCCAATTCTTCAACAAGAATTTAACTTACCAAATACACATTATTTTCAATATTTGCAGCTACTAAATTATATACAGATGTCATATAAAAAAGAAGATACAAATTGTTATCATATTTACTTAATGTTTTGGTGGACAGAAAGGAAAAGAAAAAAATAATTACAACCATTTACAAAGCATTAGCAGGAAATTTTCAGAAAGAGCAACAGAAAATAATAAAAAAATGGGAAAGGGACTTTGGTATAAATATACCAGATTCCATATGGTAAAATGCAATAAAATCATACACATATTTTGTACAAGCTAGTAAGCTTCAACAGATTCAAATAAATACAATCTTTAGAATTTACTATACCCCATCTAGATTAAACCATTTCAATGCAACTATCATGGACAAAATGTCCCAGATGTGATATAACTTCTGGAACATTGATCCATATGCTGTATACATGTCCATGCCTTTCAAATTTCTGGCATAAAGTCATGTGGAATATGCAAAAGACATTAAATAAGGAAATAGCTAATACAGCACAACTGGCATTGCTAATGATACCATCTATTCCACTAGATGAAGAAGAGAGTATTTTTATTTCAATATCAACAATAATTGCAAAGAAATGTATATTACTTAAGTGGAAAGATGGAAATCCTCCAAAAATTCAAACTTTGGCTTGACTTTATGATGGAAATTATGAATTTGGAAAAAAGATTTTAGATTAAAGCTGGACAGGAACAAAAATATAATAAAATCTGGGCCTCTTTTAGGGACAACATGGGATTGAGCAATATTATTTAGTGTGAATATAAAAGTTAGATAATTTTTGCAGTTTGGGCTCCCTTCCTCTCCCCCCCCCCCCATCACTCTTACTTTTTCCCTCAATTATGATGATTAATTATGCCCTGCTTATGATAACTACAATGATAAGTAAGATGGGCTCATGATCTGAATTGATGGGGTGGGGGGGGGGATGTGAAAAATGACAGCTGTACTGGTCATAAGAATGTGTGGAAAAATGGCAATGTTGAAAATCTGGAGTGAAAATATTACAAATTTGTGAAGTTACGAGGGTGAGTAGAAACTGTGCAATGCACGCTCGTAACACAGTAATTTTATGGACTTTTGTGACCAAATTTTCAACATAGGCATTTTAGGACCTCTGCTAATGAACAGTGTCACTGTGATTTGCTTACTCTGTCCTAAACACTGATTTCCCACAATGATCACGCTATTCTGCGCCAGAAGTGCAAAAACATATTTCAGCCAGGATGTGAAAAATGATAGCTGTACTGTTCATAAAGAAGTGTGAAAAAATGCAGATGTTGAAAATCTGGAGTGAGGTGTCAAAGGCTAGCCCTGCGGTGGCAAAGTGTTCATTTAACTGCTCAAGAATATCAGCTCGGTCTGTGTAGGTGTATCCAGCGGACTTAATTTTGGCTGGGAGAGATGTGTCAGCAGGATAACCTTCAACCTCTCTGAGGATGTTCCAGAATTTGGCTGAGTTGTTTTTGTTGGCTTCTAGTTCTGCTTGGAAATGTCTAGCTTTTTCAGATCTAATTAGTTTGTTGCAGGCATTTCTAGAGGTGCGAAATGCTAACCAATCCCCCCTTCAGGTGAGATTTCCTCACTCTTTTCCACCAGTATTCCCTGTCCCTGAGCGCTTTTTTCAAAATGGGAGAGAACCAACCAGGGGGTCTTTTTTTAGATCTGATCAGCCTTAGCGGGGCATGTTTGTCGATTAGTCCCATTAAGAAGCTATGAAAGATATTAAATGCCTCGCTAAGGGAAGGGGCTAGAAAGAAATTCTTCCATCTGATGTTACTTAGGTCTTTCAGGAATTCCTTCTGGGAGAACTTTTTCATGCTTCTTTTCAGTTTGAATATGGCAGCCAAATTTAATTGCAGGGAGTGTCTAATACAGGCAGTAGCACAGTGGTCACTTATATCATTGAAGAACACTCCAGCATGAGAAATGTTATGTGGCTTGTTTACTAGCATAAGGTCCAAGAGAGAACTACACTCAGGAAATGTTCTATTAGGTCTGGTGTTTGCGGGTATCATTTGTACCAGACCAACTGCATCACAAAGATCCATCAGTTTCCTGGAACTGTCATCATTCCAGTTCAAATTGAAATCCCCCAGAAGGATACACCCCATAGTAGCTGAATCAGTTAGGTTTTGGAGATGCACCATCATGTGGTGGCACTATGTTTCTTGCACATGCATGCAAGCAAACATAAAAAGGAAAACAAAGCAAAATCAAGCTCCAAAAAGGCATGTAAAAAATCAGTAATGTTGCAGCAGTTATGTGGACCAGTTTTGCTCAATTTCTGTTGATTTAATAATAATAGTTTATTAACTTCCTAATGTTTAGGCTTTTGCAGTTCAAGTGCACATTATAAAAACAAAAATCCTGAAAGATAAAATAGCAGAACTGCAAAGACTTGAGAAACATGCATTCATAGTTAAAATAGGGTATGCCATTAAAAGGGCGACTGAGACGGAGCAACACAGATATGAGTGACTCAGTCTCAGCACTTGGAATATGGGCTACCCTGCAGCAGTAGTGACGGGCGAGGAACAGGGTGACAGGAAGAACAGGAGGGAGACCGGAAGAGGAGGGAGGGTACGTAAGGGGTAGTGTGGCATGAGGCTGCTGAGCTGACCCTATGTTGGAGTGGTGAGGGTGGCTGGCTACAGTAGAAAGGGTGCAGAGTTCGGGTCTGGGGAGGGGTACAGTATTTTTTCTTTTTTCCTTTGCTCCATGAGCAATTTTTTTTCAAAGTTCTCCCCTCCTGACGTGCCCCCCCTGGGTTAGTAATCATAGTAAAGGGGTGGTGGGAACACAGCCCCCCCACTGCAAGGTGTGGTGTGGAGGGCACAGCTCCCCACAAAACAACCTTTTCCGTGTTCCCCGGTGTTTCCTCGCTGCGAGTGTACATCACCTTTTTTGTTTTTGTTTGGGGATTCAGCTATTCTGTGATCGCCGTTATGACTTGGAACCATTAAAACAATACTATGGATTTAGAAACTAGAAGCTTAAATATGCTATCCATGATAATCATAATCTATTATAAGTTACTATATCTAAACTTATAATCAGCAGCCATTAAGTTCAGACGAACCATTCAAAAAACAATGCACACTTAGATGCCTGTGAGGAGGATATTTATGAATTATAAAATGGGTTGCAGAATTTTGCAGTTATGATTGATGGAAACACATCATATGACCATACACCATACTGGCCCAGTGCGTGCCAGTGACATAATGCAACAACAAATATTTTGAAGAGAAGAGACTCACTCACTGAGAGTGGTAATTGTAACAATCTACTTTTATTTATCCAAAGATGTCAGTACTGTGACAAAAATGCCAACATTTTGAGGACAATGCCTGCCTAGGCAGCTCCCTGGAGCAGGTTGATTCCTTAAAATATCTAGGAATCACCTTAGACCCTCACCTGTCCTAGGCAACCCACATATCCAATGTTGCAAAAACAGTGAATGCCAGACTGGGTCTACTGTACCGCCTACAGCAGCACCTGACAAAAGAGGCCCTCGCTGCCACTGTTCAAAGCTCCATCATCTCCCAGATTGATTATGGCCTTGTCATCTATGGCTCTGCCACTACCACGACACTCAGAAGGATAACCACCACCACCCTAAACAAGGCCTGTTGACTCATCACTGGGGCTAAGTGTCTCACACACACCTGTGACCTCTACTCACAAGCAAACTGGCTGCAACTTGAAAATAGAATCCAGTACCAAACCTGTGTGGTTGCAGAGAAAATCCAGTTGGGGAATTGCCCCTCTCAGAGTCTGTTCACTTCTTCAAACAAAAACCAGCTCCAGAATCACCAGGGGATCAAAGCCACAACTGTTTCACATCCCCCGCTGCCGCACAACCCTTGGCCAATGATCTTTCACCTACAGGGCCCCCACTTGGTTTAATGGTCTTCCCTATGATACTAACACTACCACTGGTCTAGGTGCCTTCAAATCCAGGCTCCGTAATGCCCTTGTCAGTTCCAGTGCCTGTGACTGCCATGGATAACTACTTTACACCACTTCTCCACTGCTGTCCTCTACCGGGGCACCATGCCCATCACACTTGCCCTAGTAGGCCGCCGCCCCTCCTACACTTCTGCAACTGATAATGCCACCTGACTGCCTCTCACCCACCCCATGCCCCTCCTTCCAAATGCTCCCCCTACCCTACCATCCTCTCTCCTCCCTGCTCCTCCTTGACCTCCTGTTACTGCCCCTCTTATCCTCCTACCCTCTTCTGATTTTCACACTGTCTCTTCCATGCAACATGTGTTATTGTAACCTATGATGTGAAACCAATGTTTTGACATGGAACCTTTGTAAAAGAGCCCTGGGCTCAAAGGTAAGCTTGTAATCCTAGAACGAAAAAAAAAATAAATAAATAAATAAAAATGACTATGCTGACAATGACCACCCCAATCTCTCCAGGCAAAGAGACATGAATATATCCCTCTGCTGAAAGTCCTCTGTGAACAAGGCCTGACAATTGAACTCTTTACTCTGCCAAGCTCATTATGGCCTTCCTGGATGGCCAGCAGACCTACAACAGATGTGGGCAGCCCGGCAGGACCAAGAAAAGAGGAGTGTTGCTGTCCTGCCTTCTAGGGAAACCCTCCAGCCCAGTCACTAGGAACAGAACTAGCTAAGGCAGCCTGGAAAATGAATCTGAACAAAGTGTTAAAGATACAGCAGTCAGCTGAGACCATGGGACAGATTATGAACCATCTAACAGCAGTGCAAAACAAATTACAATCCACTATGCTCCCTGATACCTGAGACTCCTCCTGCCAGACAAGCCAAATATGGTAGCTAGATAACCACTAAAGAGGATAAACCCTTGAAGTAATTTCTCCCTCTTCACTGCTCTCCTGGGCCATCATGCTGGTCATGGCGCTGGGCGGTGAGTGGCTAATTCTTTCCCCTGGTTGGGGTCCTTGGGGTTTAGATGGTAGACCTGGGAGGCTTCATTTTGGGGGAGTGTTCATATCTACAGCCATCCATTTTGTCTCCAGAATGTTGTTGAATATAGAGTCTGGTTAGATGAGGTTGTTACTGGCCCACGAGTGATTAGACTGAATATTGGAGGATGAAAAAATGAGGTGAATCTAAACATGGCTGATACCCAAGCTGTTAGAATTGTTAACAACGTCAGGGATTGAGGCCTGGGCTGGGAGCGAGAATGCTTACTTTTGGCCGAGTACTGTGCCTCTCTCCTATGATAGGAGTGCCCTACTTACCATGATCTTGGATAGTTTGGCTTACAATCTGAACCTGGGACCACCATTTGGAAGTACTTTTTTTGGAGCACAGTCTGCTCAGCCACCCAGGACATAATTACGTAATTTCCAGGCCTAAACAAACAGTTGTGAATTAGAGTAGGAGGAGGGTGTTTGCTACATGCCTCTCCGGTTCATGTAGTATTTGTTTGGCTGCTATAGTGTGGCCTCCAACTCTGGGGATGGCCTTGGGGGGATCCCCCAGCTTGGGAGTGGTGGTGTGGTATTCTGGCAGACTGGAGGGGGAATGGAGGGCCATCATTTCAGGTAACTGTGATTCAGCCCAGTTAGAACATATAAGCCTTTTAACTCTATCGTCTTGTTTTACTGACCAAAGACAGGTTGCTTATGTTCCACACTAGACCAGGACTTGAACACTGGACACTGGAATTTTCTCCAACCACATTTGATATGGGCTGCCATGGACTGGGCTGATGTAGTTATGAACTTCTGATTATGTTCCTGCTGCCTGTTGAAGCGGTGCCTGACTACTTGGACATTGCCTATTTCAAGTATCTGTTTGATAAGCTCCACCCTTTTCTCATTTCAAAATCTGTAACTTTTGCAGTAAGTTAATTAGATTTTCAGAATAGTGGAGCCATCCTTTACTTATGGAGTTATCGATTGTAATGGACAAGACCTCTGCTTACTTGCCTGTTTTCACCCTAGATTCTTCTGTAGATGTGGCGAGAGGCCCTGACATTTCATTGAACACTATTGCCAGTTACTAGGCAGGCCCCTTGAACCCAAGAGCTACTCCTCCCACAGCCTGTCTCTCCTAATGGGTAGGGTGACAGGGCTCCTTAGAGCACCTACCTTGGAGTCCAGATGGTTATTGTTTTTTTGGTACAGCCAATGCCCAGTTGGTACTGCTGTTGCTTATGTTAACTTTTTGTGAATGTATCATTCTAGTTATTTGTTTCTTGGAATTTTTCAAACTCTTTTTTAAAAAAAAAGTGATTGCAAAGTACTGTATTATCTATGACTGTAGAGGAGTGGTTGGGAGGCTGGGTGGGATGTGGAGAGGTGGGAGGAAGGGACATCAGCCTGACAGTGAATAATATATTCAACCCCCTGATGAAGGGTCACATGATAAACCTGAAGTGTGAGGGTTTTGTGTCATGCTCTCACTTGGACTATGAGGAATAAACCATGAGCCTATTTTCTACTTAGTGTTTAGAATCTTTATTTTCCATTGGAGTGCAGCCTGGTGTTTTTTGTTTTCTGGATAATATACTCATTCTTCATTAAAAATTCTCTTACTGATATATTGCTATAGTCTCATAATATAAATGGACTAACAAACCCAATCAAATGGGCAAAGGCTGTAACTCCGGTCCAGTGGTCCAAACTAGACATAATATACATGCAAAAAAAACCACATCTCACAGATGTGGAACGTGCTAAATTGGTTATGCTTGGTTGCTCGGTGGCATACTATTCCTCAGCTGTGGGGAGGTGATGAAGGGTTGCCATATTGATCCCCAGACACACCAGGCTTGAGGAACAATTTAAACTGATAAGATTCTGAAGGCCACCTGGTATAAGTCAGAGGCTCTCTCAATTGCATCCTTGCCACCCAGGTGAATATTTATATACCAGCAGGCTCTAAAACACCATTTATCACTTGCCTCCTGGATCTTATAATGCAATGCACACAGGGAATTTTAATGCTCGCTGTGGATTTCAACATATTACACTTGAACAGGTGGGATACTTCTAACCACTGACAGCCAAGGAGGACAGTTGCCCAAATATTATGCCTTAAAGATTAGAAGACATTGGTTATGTACACATTTGGAGGGCCCAGCACAAAGGACACTGTGACTATACTTATTACTCTCTCATGCATCACACTTACTCCCAGACTGATCTCTGCCTTGTACAGGGGTGAATCTCCATATGGTTTTAATTCACCCCCCGATATTAACATTTTTTAAGCTTGGGCAGGAAACACTGCACATCTTAAGGTGTCTTAACCCGATTCACTTATGCTGCCAGGACTTCAGAGAATTTCTTGACTTCAAAACAGAGGAAATCATGGCCCATAATGATACACCTGAAGTTGAAGCCCCTATTCTTTGGGACATCATAAAGTCCATTCTTAAGGGAGAAATCATCCAGTACTCTGCACGACAGAAAAAAGAATGTCTCCCACACCTGGCAGAGTTGGAGGATACCCTCTAGTTTTTACAGGGGGCACACAAACAAGGGGCAGGACAGTGAAACTTCAGATGAAGTGGGGAAGGGTGAAAATAGATGTCTTGTGTCTGAAGAAAACAGATTGCTCTGACTTTTCTCTGCCACAGATATTATAAGAAGGGGGCCCAGGACTCCTGGATACTGGCCTGTCACCTTTAGAAACAGAAAATAAACTCTACAATAGTACAGATTGTGCATCCAGTAATAAGGTGCCCAGGAGTGACCACGATGGACATTATGGAAGCCTTTAAGTCCTACTACCTGACACTCTATACCCCTGAACATTCTCCAGCTTTAGATGCAATGATGATCTATTTACAAGGCTTGGACCTGCTGAAACCAAGCGATCAGACATTATTGGCACCTATCACAGCAAAGGAAGCCCTCTGTGTGTTATCCAAGGCAAAAGCTCAAAAAGCCCCAGGGCTTGATGGGTATAGTACAGAGTTTTATAAAAACTACAAAGACCAGATACTGACACCCCTGCTCCACCTTTATGATTCCTTTAGAAACAGTGAAAGTCCTCTCTCTCCTTCATGGATCTATGCTGTTATTTCAGTGTTACCAAAAGCTGGAAGAAACATACTACTCTGCAATTCATTTCAGTCTAGAGCACTACTTAATGTTGATTTCACAATATTTATGGCAGTTCTGACAGCAAAACTGAATGAGTTTCTCCCAGAATTAATTAAACAGAACTAAACGGGCTTTGACTGTTCACACCAAACTATGGCTAATACTAGGTGGATGATGCTTACTGTGCAAAAGGTTCAAATGAGAAGATCCACACCAGTGATCCTAGCCTCAGTGCGGAGAAAGCTTTTTGACTGGTTCTCCTGGCACTTCCTGTCTGCTGTGCTTGAGGGACTGCAGGCGATATAGGGCCATATATTTTCAGGTCAAGTTTGAACTTGAATTATGGGCATGGTTCGTTATTTCTGCCAAAAAGCCAGCCCTATCATTTCTGTAAGTTGGAAATTCCTGCTTTGTTTTTCTTCTAATCTTTAACTTTCCAGGAATATGTCTATGCTTGTGTAATATACAGTGTCATTTGGAACCTTGCTTTGGAACAGACCAGATAAATGGCACTGAATATGCGTAACATGCTTATCACATGTTTCTAGCTGAAGTATAAGCAAAATACAGCTTTGCATCCAATGACATTCTGGTGTCAAGTCATCTTTAAGCCATTTTGGTTGTTATTAATGTGCGGTACATTTGTCCTGGTTATATATTCTGTGCTAAGGCATAATATCAATAAAGACATTGAATGTCAAAAAATCCAGCTTAGCAGTCCTAATGTCTGGTGACATGAGATGAAAAATGTTTGCTCTGTAAAATGTACTGTATAAAAACAAGACCATTTTCTCGAGAGAGAGAGAGAGAGAGAGAGAGAGAGAGTTATGGTAACAATGCCATCAACAGTGGTATTCAGAACATCTCATGTCATCAAGAGATGTGGTATGCATGAACAACAATATCATTACAATGGTATTTCGACATCTAATGCCATCTTCATGTCACATGCAAGCAACAAGTTTTTCTACAGCAACCTAAAAGTTATGGAACACCAGGAGAAAGACAGCAACATGCAGAAAATCCTGTGCCATCTACCATGCCTCAAAACCATGGTGTGACAAGTCATTCAGAAACAAGACTCGCACCAACTCCAAACATCTACACTGGATTGGACTATCAAGCGGGAGAATGCCAGCTGCCATCACCCCCCCCCCCACACACACACACACACCAAGTAAAAACAAGTGTTTGTCAATGACTGTAAGCCTTTGCCAAATAACCCCCTTAACTAACATCTCATCTTTGGCAAGAAACTAAAAGGGCTAGGAGTGAGATTTTGGGGGCTGGAAGTTCATCGAGTGGCTAATGTGTGTGCATGTTTTCATAAAAACTGTATAAACTGTCAACATCTGCACTAATTATATGCCGAGCTGAAATTGCAACTTTTGTACTAATGGTGCCAGCTAAAAGAACTGTTCAAAGAACATCCCTTTCCAGCAACCATCCCACGTTTCAAGGGGGAAGCCAAAAGACTGTCAGCAATGTCATGTTCTTATAACAAGAGTGCACTGGAGCAAATGTATTTGACGAAGGCTGTTGTTAAATTACTTGCTCATTGCTTATATGTCATCTTTTTCTTTTCAATTTTGTTGCTTAAAATAAAACTTACTGAATGGTATAGTATGGATTTCTTATTATGTGCTTGTCCTGTGAAACTCATGACATTGTGGGGTTTACGTAAGGCCCAAACGCTGGGATTAAGGTTTGCTTATGAGCTAGTATAAAGTAAATCAGGTTTCCCCTCATATATACGGCTTCCAAATTTGGGTTTGGGTAACTAAAACAGGGTTATAACACTCACAGGGCTGGATTTCCCAGTCTTATTTGTTGCATTCCTTCACACAATATACAGAGCACCTCATGTGTATGATAAAGTAAATGGATACATCTCCTCCTCTTTCAAACTAAGAAGAGGGATTCACCAGGGTTGCCCCATGCCCCCCCCCCACCACTATTGGCACGTACATAGAGCCACTGGCACTGACATTGAGGCAGGCTCCAGTAGTGCAAAGGATGTGGTGTGGGGGCACAGAACACTGTCTCACACAGTATGTGGATAACCTCCTACTGTACCTCAGTGACCTGGAGAGGTCAATGCCAGCAGCTTTCAAAATCCTGCCCAAGTATTGCAGTCTACAAGGGTATAAACTTAATACCTCCAAAACCAAAGTCTTTAAGTCTAATTTTGACCCTTCTCCCAGGCTACAAAGCTAGTTTAGTCCTAGATGGGACTTACAGTCAATTAAATATCTGGGGGTGAAAATCATAAAAGATCCTAAAGCCCTTATGGGGAAAATAATGGCACACTTACTACACAACTGAGTCAAGATCTGGATTACTGGGGCATGTTATCCTTCAGACTCTCTAGACAAATTGATTCGATAAGAAAGGTCAAGTTGCCTAGATTTCTTTAAGTGTTCTGAAACATACCATTAAAAATTCTAGCATATGCATGGCATCATTGAAGGAAACTGGTTTCAAGGTATACATGGGCCAGACCATAAATAAAATTTATATTGTTAATCCTACCCAAAAATAAGGGGGAGTAGCCCTGCCTAATAACTGCACCTATTATTGGGCATCACACTTAGGAATACTGTGTCTATGGCTTACACTTCACCCCACCCCACCAGAATTTGGCTACAAATGAAGAGGGATATGATGGAATACCCCGTCATGTTTCAATTCTTATTTCACACCCAAGGATGAGAACAACTTTGTAAGGTGCTCCCACCACTGCTGCAACTCATCATTGGAGTTTGGTGAGACATAAAGTAAAAGTACCAACCAACTGCCTTTCTGCCTCATTTCTGTCCCCTGAGTATGGTAGAACATTTCCTGCTAGCATGGCAAGATCATGGGTATAAGCAGTGGAGCAGGATTTCACTTCAATATTTATACCAGTTCTGTGACAGGGCTACTCCATGCTCTTTTACCATCGTGCATAGTAAATTTCACCTCCCTCAGTGGGATTTTTATCAGTTCTTCCAGACACATCATTATATTGAAACACTCCTTAGAATGATCAGGGACAGGACTAAGTTGTCCCCCAACAGTACAGACATTTATTTTGTACTGCAAGACAGATGTGACCACCCATCTAGCAAGTCCTCCTGACATTATATCATATTGAAACCCAACTGGTCTTAGACCACCGGAGGGAGAATTACAGGAGTAAATTAGCCTACAGAAGTGGCAGGAGGGCTGCAGAAAAGTTCATAGGGTTGTGGGTTCCCATGGCTGGTGAGAGTACATGTGGAGACACCATCTTCGCTATTTTTGCTCTCCATAAATACCAGCACACTACACTCTGGGGGTGAGGCTGCCATCTGTTGGAAGCAGTGCGGGGAAGCACAAGACAACCACACTCATATAATGTGGAGTTGCCTGGAGATCAGTTTATACAGGATTTGGAGTGGGAAATTAGGGAGGTAATACATCATGCACAGGATCTAACCCCTAAATTATTCCTATTGTAAATTTATGCAATAGGTGTGAATGCTGAAGTCTCCTGATAAAAATGTTTTATCAGGCCAATTGGGCTGATGATGTCAGTACTATACTGATTAATTTGAGCTCCATAATCTTATCAGCATAGTAGTCATCACCCATTTATTCACATAGTACTATCATCATCAAACACCACCCCCCCACTCGTACTACTTTACACACACTTCCTCTTTCTCCTAGTTGCACACTCTCCTCTCTTAATACTGCAGCTGCTGGCCCTGCTCACCCCAGACCCCTGATGCTGTCTACATACCTGCTCCTGTTCTGCCTACTTATGCTCTCCTCTGCAACTGCTTACTTCTTGAAGGATCACAATATTGAAAAAACAAAAAACAGTTTGACCTTTTTTTCAGACTGCCTTTCCCAAACCATGTTCAAGAACGTTACTTTCATTCAAGATATCCCAGTCGCTCGCTCACTAATCACAACATGATGTTCCCTCACTACACGTGCCCATAGGAAAATTCAGGATCAACCAGATATAAAAGTAACACTATAAATCAAAAACGTTAGTACTGCAAATAATGACAGCACGCACCAAGATGTGTCTCTCACTGAGTGAGAAATAGAATTGCCATTTTTTTCTAACTCTCCATCCCACCCATATGTACACAAACAGCCAATCAGAAACTGTCTTCCACTTGTTCCACCAATGAGTAGCAATGTTGCAGCATCACTCCTCTGATGTCTATGATAACGCCCATAGCAACAGAGCAGTTAAACCACACAAGAAGAAAAAAAAAACACAAACCTTTACAAATATAATAAAACAAATTAAAAAAGTAAAAAAGAACATGAGCACAAGATCCTAGCCTATTGCATAAATAGAATGTGTGATGGGGAGCTGTCAGAGAAATTATTTGTTTTTACTCATTCACAGTGAACTCAGAACATCATTCATGGTTCAGTTACGCTCTGCCACTTTTGAGGTTACCTGAGTTCATTGTGACCTCGTAAAAATAAACCAAGGGTGTAGGCAGGCATACTCATGGTACACATTTGTGTACAGGTTTTTTTGAATACTTGTCCCAAACCATATGCCTTTTTGTTACCATTATCATCCTGATGTGGTGTATTACAGTTAGTGTGGGCTACTGAGTAGTGTCTGTATCTGATTAAACTTCTATTGTTTATGACATAGATGTGTGCACAGCCTGCTTAGAGATTAGATGAGTCACCTGTTGTAATGGGGGGCAGCAGTTGGACAAGATATGCAAATTTTTTAAACGGGGGGGCAGCAGTTGGAGAGAGTCTGTACAAAATGGACATTTCTGGCTACAGCCCTTAAATAAACTGTTTATCTGGCAAACCCTCATCACATATCCCCTACTTATCCAAGAGGCATGCAAGATAAAAGTGTGAAATATATATTGGGAATCCTACTAGCTATAGGGAAAAAGAACATTGCTAGACATTGGTTGGACACCAGTTCATCCTCAATAACAGAATGAAGGGACATAGTGAATACAATGTATAAAATGGAAGGCATTTGTCTTAAATAAGAAACATGACCTATGCACTTCCAGGTGGACAAGATGGATAATGCATATAAGGAACATGACCCAAACTTTGTGCCTTGAACACAGCTGTAATGGCAGAGTTCAGAGTCCCTAAGAGGACACCTATAAGGAAGACTAGGTTTGCTGGCAAAGGCACCTACCTTCACCTGAGCTCTTTTCTTCTAGGTTTGCTTGTAAGGACAGAGCAAGGAACATTATCAGAGCAAGGAAAAAGATTAAGGCTTCTTTTGGCTAGTCAGATTTACTGTGTGTTATTTTCTTTTGTATTCACAGGGTGGGATATTCAGAAGGGTTGTGCATGTTGCATCACAGTTGCACCATGCGCAACCCACTGATGTTCAAAAGGGGAAAGTGCGTGGCACAAATCCCAATGTGCTGGGGTGCATCAGTAATGTATGTGGCACAAGTAAGGGGGGCGTACCCATGCATACCGCTGCACATCCCGATATTCAGCCTGGGATGTGTGGAGCCCATGCAGATGCAACCCCGACATGTGCCACATACAGTTGTTCCAAAAAATAAAGAAGCAACAGCCAGCCACCCACAGATGAGCTGCTGTGTTGCAGGGCGCAACACGGCAGCTGCCAGCTGTGGGTGGCCACCTGAGCTCCGGCGGCACCCTCTGTCGGGTAGCGCCCCCCCATGCCAATCGTGGACATAAGTTTAGAAATATGTAACTCCTATATCCCTGGTGGTCCAGTGGACCACTCGCAGCCCGATTGTAGGCAGATGTCTAAAACAAGATTAGATCCCATCCCTGGTGGTCCAGTGGTACCCCACTCCCCAACCTCCCACTGAGCTTTGCCATCCCGCTTCCCCCTGGTCAGCGGCCGGTGGCGGCTCCACCCGCCAGGCTTCTGCCCGCCGCCAACCGGACTGTGGTACAGTACAGCTGTATCGCTTATCTGATCCACAGCGTACACGGATATGCAGACCATTTGTATTACAGTGTCCAGATATGTGAATGGATTCATTCACATATCTGGATTGTAATACAGTACTGTGTTCGCACACCCATTGGTCCATGCTGGGATCAATGGGCATATTAGCTGTACTCAGGCGTCAGTCATGGCATGGGTTGCCAGGGTGAGGAGCGCTGCCCGCCGCTGACCGGGGAGTGGGTGGCAGAGCCTGCAGGGGAGGAGGGGGCATGTACTGACCACCAGGGATGGGGAGTTATAATCTATTTTAGACATCTGCCAGCGATCGGCTGTGGAGAGAACCACTGGATCACCAGGGATATAGGAGTTTCATATTTCTATACCTATGCCCACGATCGGGCTGTGGGGCACTCTGCTGCTTGTGCAGGGGGTGTCAATCCCCAATGGTTGCAGCCTGGCAGGGCGCCAGGTGCAAGTCACCAGAGATGGGTGCACCTGCATGCAAATGGGGCCATAATGACATGCATTATGGCTCCATTTGCATGTGCACCTTTGAATATCACGGTTGATGCACCTAGCGCAACGGCACTTGCGCTAGCGCATCCCCCTGCTCCTCTCTGGCCACTTGCGCTGGTGCAGTGCCACTGTGCTACGCACAATGCAGGTGATTACAGATATATTCAACGGTGCTGAGCCATGGCAGCACCGCTGAATATCACCCTGTCGGCGCCCCGGCACATCCCAGTTGCGCTGCGCCCAGGCTTGCGCCACAGCCTGGTGCAGTCTGAATATCCCACCCACAGGGTTTGTTACTGTTTGTTGTTAAACATTTTACTGCTTTATTGTTCTCTGATTCAGATTGCTGTTGCAAGGTGTACTTTCTGCTGCATTATTACAGGGTGTGCCAACAGGTTTGTTACTGTTTTGTGCTTACAGATTACTGCTGTAATCTTCTCTGATTCAAATAGTTTTTGCAAGGTATATTTTCTGTTACTGCTATTTTTCTCTATAGCAAAGTGTTTTTTACAGGGTATATCTTCTGCAAAATTATTACAGGTGATGCTTCACAGGTTTTACAGTTTTATCTATCATTAGGCTAAGCTTTCAGGGCCACTGCATTTGTTGTTGGTTGATTGTTTCTGCTCTTACCTCCTTGTTTCTTTCATCCATAGTTCTTTTTTGTCGGGGGAAGGGCCCAGCCACCCACCCTCATCCCCAACCACCCCATGCTGCACTCCTTTTATAGGGTAGCACAGCTGTGACATTTTCTGTAAAAGCAGAAAGGGGAGGATCAGAGGGGGTATCCACACAGTGACCTCACTTACAGGGGCACAAGTAATTTAACTTGTTATAACAAAGTTATACAAAAATAAACAAACAAAACAAAAAAATCAAACTTTTCTTATAATTTTCCTCCTTCTAATTACTCAGACCAGGTTATAAACCCAGCAACTCATCTGGAATGGATATTATTAACTGCTGGTACTGCGGAACACTTTTCAAAAGGGTAGTTATACAGGATTTAGGATGCTGTCCTACATGCTGGACCATTGGGGATCTAAGGGCTCAGCTCCAGGCAGCATGGGCAGAGATTGCGTACCTCAAATTGCATGTTCAGGAGGAAATATAAGAACCACTCGCCATTTCCCCACATCCAACTGAAGCACCTTGACTGCAGAGGGTAGTTGGTCTGGGAGGTTGGCAGGTGGTTAGGAGGGGCAAATCGGGAGCCCCATCACTCAGTGCTCTCCAATGTATCACCTCCACAAACCATATAAAAACTATAAACAGGTATCTGCCTCTATCTCCAAAATCAAACAAAGGGGCTGAGGACACTGCAGAGCAGGACACTGCAACACAGGGGCTAGTGCAACAAACCTCGCACAAAACAGGGACCAAAACAAAAAAGCAAAAAGGAAATCCTAAACACTTCAATCATAGGAGACTCCATCATTTGGGGAGTTGATACCTACCTCCAGTCGGGGGTAACGGTCAGATGTCTCCCAGGTACATTAGCATGGAGAGACACTGACTGCATTGCTAAATTCATGCACAAGCAGGAGAAAACATCGATGTCCTGGTACACATAGGGACTAACGATCTCACCAGCTGGTCAGCTGGGGAGACCAAGGAACACCTGACCATGCTGGGAGACAAAATGTCATCTATTTCATCTGGCACCTCCTTCTCTGAGATCCTGCCCATCTGGGAGAGGGGGCAGATGGATGGAAGGTCAGAGAAGGAGAGATAGAGGAGCTAAACATGTGGCTCAAGGGCTGGTGCCAGGGAAAAGGACACATATTTGTAGGTAACTGGCAACAGTTTTGGGAGCAAAAGTTCTTTAAATTAGATGGACTGCATCTGACTAAGAATGGAGTCAGTGCATGGGGCAGAAGTTCGACGTCTTTGCAGAATACTTAAACTAGCAAATGGAGAGAGGGGCACAACACCTGATACATCGAACAGGAAGAACACCCCTCCCCACCCTCAGCTAGTGATCAAATAGAAGTTCAGCATGTTCATAGTTCATTTGCATCACCAGGTAAGGAAAAAGGTCTGGCTCCCCATACGACGAGCAGAGGAAATGCCAGACCTCACCCAACAACCAACACACTGAAATCTGGCCAATGGAAAATCGTGTACACAAATTCCTGCAGTCTGGGAAACAAGATCCTAGACCTGCAGACAACAAAAATAGGGGTTATACTGGACATAGTAGCCATTAGCGAGATATGGTTCACCAGTAACCACACATGGGAGACTTCGGTACCCGGCTATGTACTGTTCAGAAGAGACCGAGGTACAAAAAGCAGGGAAGGGGGAGTGGCCCTTTATGTCAATAAAAATATCAAAACTATAGAAATTCACAATACACAGGGGTCACGTGATGGCAGCCAGCTAGGCAGCAGCTGAAGCCTAGAGCTCTTCCCTCCTGCTGCTCTAATCGCCAGTTTCTGAACTCCCCGGTGCACTAATCTGCTGACATCGTCAATAAAGGAGTTTTAATACGCTTTCTACTAAGCGGGATTGAAGTCCGATTGCAAAGGATCGTCTAGCTTAACAGGATGGAGGTGGATGGGAAGCAGGCCTCCATCAGACACACGCCACCTACATCCTCTGAAAAGGCAGCTAAGAAGCAGCGTAACTAGGGTGGTTTAAAACCGGAGCGGAGTGGTGATAAGCTGCAGCTATCCAACCCTCTTACGGAGGATAGATTTCTGCAAGAGTTGACTCCGGTGAAAGAAATTTTACAAGAGCTGTCTGGTGAGCTTAAATCTCTCCGGAGTGACCTGTCTTCGGTTTCTACCCGAGTGTCTGACGTGGAGGCTAGAGTGTTCTCCATAGAGCAATGGAGATCTAAGGCAGAAGTAGAAGTCTCTGAGCTTAAACAGCAGATTAAGAAACTTCAAGCAAAAACCGAAGATTTAGAGGGGCACAATCGTCAGAATAATCTCCTGATTCTGGGCTTACCTGAGATGGAAGAGGGCCCAGATCTATTAGCCTTCTTGCAGAGGTTCCTGACCAAAGTGGTAGGCCCGTCACCAATTAGCCCTTCGTATCACCTGGAGCGGGCCCATCGTTCGCTGAGGCCTCACCCCGCCTGGATCTCCTCCGCGCTCATTATTATGAAGTTCTTAAGTTACATAGAGATGCAACATGTTTACAGCAAATCTTTAGATTTAAAAGAGGTATTGTGGGGATCGACCAGAATCTGATTACTCAGGATCTTCTCGAGGAAACTAGAGAAGACAGCGGCCTTCCATCCTGCAGTCCAGAAATTAATTGCTGCTCCATTCCTTTCAGAATGATCTACCCGCGATGCTCAGGGTCACAGTTGGAGGCTCTATTTATAGTTTCAGCTCCCGAGGTGGCTCTGAAAGATCTGACTATTAAGCTACTGGACCTATTTAAGAACTCTGGCTGAGAGACATTATGTATTTTTGTATGCTACGTACTGTCATCATCCTTTTGGGTTTTTAATGTGGATGGCTTAGTTTCCCCTTTATTTTCTTTTTATTTCATCGTATATCCTCCTTTACCAGCCTAATTGGTTTGTTTGGCTTTAGTGCCAAAACTCCTCCTGTTCCCCATGGGTAGTTCCGGCTCCATAGGTTTCCCAACCTTGGTTTTCCCTCACCTGGTGGATCCTTGATGGCTGGTTGGGGTGGCTGGGCGCTGTCCCATGGGTTGGGGTGAGATCTTCTGCTGGGCCCGATCCTTGTGTTTCCGGAACCTATTTGCTGGTTGTGGTTCCTCTGGGGTAACTTCACGGTGGTGGGACGGTTTGGTCCCACGCTGATAGTTCCCCAGAAACATCGAACCCTAGTGGGCGAGCTCTTATGGATTTGGAGTCTGGTTCTCAGCTCAAGCTACTCTCGATGCGGCTATGGTTCCTGGAGGGTGAGTGAGACTTTTGTTCGATCTCACGGATGGCTCTGTCATGAAGTCACGCTGTCCCTGGCAGCCGGGGGAGGCATTACGGTGGGGTGGTGTCTTCCTTTAATCTTACACAGTTTTTTATTGGTTGTGTTGGGGTGGGGGGTGTTGGGCTCAGTTTAGCGGTTTACGGATGTGGAATCATGAGCCTAGGGTTGGGGGATTGGCTAACCTCACCTGGTGGTGGGGATATTGTTGATCACTTTATGGGGGGGTTGGGTCCTATTCCCGTGGTAATAAGTTTCTGGCTAGCTTCTCCTTGGCCCGCCAATCACTACTGGGGTTTCAGAGGTTCGCATTGGGGTCGGGTAGTCAGGGCCTTTTTCTGCCTGAACCGTTTTGGTTTCAGCCTAGCTTCCGGTGTAAATAGTTGCTTTTGGGTTAAAGATTTATATTGGGAGGGTGGGTGGATGGGTTGTGATGTTTACTCCTTTCGTCTAAGTCATTTGTGGGGTATTTGGGTGGATTTGGGGGGTGGGGGCGGGCATGCTATTGTGTGTGTATGCACTGTGTTTTGCCAAGTGTTGCTGTGCTACTATATATTATGTAATTTAGATGGTAATTGTTATTGGAGGTATTTTGGGTGGGATGGGCTTTTGGGATAGTATTGGGTGTTGGGAAAGTTTAGGAGGTTAGGTTCAGTCTGCCAGCTTAGTGTGTGGTACTGTTTTATCTTGGTTAGATTGTTGGGTTCCTTTCGTGGGTATTCTATTCTGGGGTGTGCTGGCTGGTTGTTAAACTTCGGGCTTATTTGGTTTTGGTGTGCCCTTTTTCTCCTTTTATTATTGATATTTTCTGGGTACATGTTTTCTTTATATGGTATTTAAAATGGCTATAAATACAATTAAAATAGTCTCTTGGAATGTGCGCGGACTCAGGGATCGGGTCAAACGGTCTCAGATTTTTAACCACTGCTCATTGTTGCAGGTTGATATTCTTTTCTTCAAGAAGCATTTAAGTCATGTAGAGCATAGATTCTTATCTCGTTCTGGTTTTTCCCAGACTTATCTGGCTAGAATTCCAGTCTTAGTAAAGGTGTTGCTGTTCTTATTAAAAACATGTTTTAATCATGAAGGAATTGATTGTATCAGACCCAGAGGGAGGTTTATTCTGGTTAAAGGTACTCTCAATGGTGGCAGTGTAGTCCTAGGTTCTGTATATGGACCGGTGGGGGGGAGTCCAGAATTTTTTATGTCTCTTGTAGACAAGGTATCTAATCTTCTTCCTTCTCAGCTTATATTGGGAGGGGACTGGAATGTCCCCCTTTCATCTATATTGGATAAAGAACCCAGGATAAACGACCCCTCTCCTGCCCAGAGAGCCCTTCAGGAGTTATTGTTAATGTTAGGATTATGATCCATGGAGACTCTCCAATCCTTCTTTTTCGCTTCTCTTTCTTTCTCAGCTGCACGGTTCAAAATCGAGATAGATTTTGTTTTAGTTAGTAAATCCTTTCTTCCCAGTCTCTTCCAGTCCGGCATTGATCCAATCATTCTCTCGGATCACGCCATAGTCTGGATCACACTTTCTTTAGATCCTGAGTTTTGGCGGGACTCCGTTTGGAGGTTAAACACTCAGTTGTTGAAAGACCCCCAAATTGTCTCGAGTATTAAATCTCTGACTTCTTTCTTCCTGGCGGAGAACCTGAATTCCACTCCGAGACTTGATTTAGTTTGGTGCTCTTTGAAGTGCTATCTCAGGGGTGAGTTAATAAAGATGGCCTCCTCCAGGAAGAAAGCTAGGCTTTCAAAATCTCTGTCCTTAATGAATAAAATTAGAGAGTTGGAAGCTAATTACTCTTCAACCTCTTCATTACCGTCTCTTAAAGCTCTTCTGATAGCTAAGCGTGAGTATATGGATCTCTTGAAAGAAAAAACGGAGTACTGTCTGATAAGAACTCAAGCTAAATATCTTGACCACGGGGAAAAGGCTGGGAAACTCTTGGCCTTGCGCTTGCGGGCGTTGGAAGGCTCTAGGATAATCCCATCTCTGCTTTCCCCATCTGGTTCTACAGTATCTTCCCCTAGAGGTATTGCCCGTATCTTTGAGAGATATTACTTGGACCTTTATAGTAAGCCTTCATCATCTGCCTCTATCTCAAATATCAACATGTATTTGGGGGACGTCGACATTCCTCATTTATCAGCGTCCCATCAAGAAATCCTATTGGCTCCTATTTCTTTGGAGGAGATAGAAAGGACTATTACCTCTATGGCTCCTGACAAAGCACCTGGCCCTGATGGCTTCCCTGCTAATTTTTACAAGGTTTTCATTAAGGAGCTGGCACCTATCCTCCTTAAGTTATATGAATATTTATCGGTCTCTATCGAAATAGATCCCACCCTGTTTGAAGCCAGAATTATTTTGATTCCCAAACCTGATAAAATTCCCACCAATCTGGCAAATTATAGGCCTAATCTCCCTTCAAAATTATGACATGAAAATCCTTGCTAAGATACTAGCCGAAAGAATCAAGAAAGTCTGGTCTGGTTTACTTAGTCCCGAGCAAGTAGGCTTTGTGTCTGGCAGGTCTGCTGCGGATCATTTAAGAATCTTGTCTCATATTTCCCAGCATGCCCAATCAGTCCTTTATCCAGCAGCTCTGGTCTCTCTCGATGCAGAGAAGGCCTTTGACCGAGTGGACTGGACCTTCCTTTGGGCCGTGATGGGGAGGATGGGATTCTCGCTACTATTCTCTGAAAAGGGTTCAGGTTTTTCTGGCTCCCTCAGCTAAAATTTATTGTAATGGGGTTTTCCCTTTCCGCTTACATACTGGTACTAGACAGGGTGCCCCTTTCGCCTTTGCTGTTTAATTTGTATCTGGAACCGCTGCTTATCAGACTTAAATCATCCCCCCAGGTTAGAGGCTGTATGCTACAACAGCAGGAACTGGTGCTCTCTGCTTATGCAGATGACATACTTCTGCATTTAGAATACGTGGCAGAGTCTTTAAAAGCAGCGATTGATATTATTGAGCAGTTTGCTACTTTCTCTCAATACAAATTGAATATTTCTAAGTCGGAAATTTTCCCATTAAATGTCTACACTAATAAACAGGAGTTTATTTCCTTTGGGATGAGGTGGACCCCTAGATCCATTAAGTATTTGGGGATTCATTTTTCGACTGAACCCTCTCTTTTGAAAAAGCTAAATTTGGATAGAATTAAAAATCTGGTTTATCAGGATCTGCAGCGATGGTCTGCCCTCCCTATTTCTCTCTGGGTCGGATCAATATTATTAAGATGAATGTCCTCCCCCGGATCTTTTACCCGTTGAATCTGTTAAATCTTTGGCTCCCTATTACATACTTTCAGCAACTCCATACTATGTTCTCTAATTTTATCTGGCGTGGGAAGGGGCGTTAGACGCTCATGTGCTAAACTATCTCTTCCTAAAGAAAAAGGCAGTCTTCGGTTACCTAATCTTCTACTTTACCATTGGGCAGCCCATCTTTCTAAATTGGGGAGGTGGTTCTCTACAAATCCCACGCTACCATGTCCAATTTGGCTCCAGATTGAGCTTTCACTTCTTTCTGAGTCTAAACTTGATAACTATGCTATACTTTATACTCCTCCAGCAGCAGTCTCACACTGGGTGACTGATAGCACGATTCTAGTTGCCCTTAAGTCACTGGCTCAATGTTTAGTATCTTTCCACATTTCTAGTGTCTCAGATCTGGGTCAGCCGGTAATTCTCAATCCTAATATAAAGTTGGGTAGTTCTTGGCTTATGCCGGATTGGCTCCCCACAGATTAGAGAGGCCAAAGTGGAGCACTTCTATAATCAGGGATCCCTTCTTTCTTCCGGTGAGATATTGGATAAGTTTGGCATTCCTAGCAGAGGGGTCTTTAAAGTGTACCAATTAAGACATCTTATTGCCGGGAAATTTGGCACCATTTTTAGGGACTCTGTAGCCTATCCCTTTCTTTCACAAATTATAAATCTTGCCTCTCAGTCTCATTCTATCTCTTTGATTTATTCCTTCCTTTTAAATTACAAATTTCCCAAGATTGCTGAGGGCTCTAGTGTCTGGGCATACTTGCTACCTGATGCTTCCCTGAGTTGGCCTTGTATATGGAAGGACCTACATAGGTATTATACCCAGGATAGACTACGGCTAACCCAATACTATATTGTTAATAACTTGTATTATACCCCTGCCAAACTTTTTAAGCTCAAAAAACTTCCCCACCCAACTTGCTCTAGGTGTTTACAAGGAGAAGGAAACCTAATTCATATGTTCTGGGACTGTCCCAAGGTTGCCCCTTTGTGGTCCCTTGTTCGGGATAATCTAGATCCCCTTCTGGGTCTGTCTGGTTCCTTGTCCCCTGAGATTTGCATTCTGGGTGAATATTCTCGTATAGATAGTGTAGAACGTCGATACCATATGGCTTTGGTGTCCATGGCGGTCAAGAAATTAGTCTTGAGACATTGGACAGACCAGCTGACCTTGTCATATGCAGATTAGCTGATTGGACTTACTACGTATCTACATTCGGAGAGTTTGACTGCCAGTCTGCATGGTCATATGGATTTGTTTCGGAAGAGATGGGGTAAACTTCAGGCATTATGTCTGCATTAATTAACTTGGGACCTGATCCCTGTAGTCCGCATAAATATCTCTATTTTGGTCATGTGTGTTACTCTGTAATCTTGCTGGTATTGGAGATTGGTAATATCAAAGATGACTGATTGTATTACCCAGAATATGTACTATATTGAGATGGCGCACCTGTAGAGGGAGGAGGGAGGAGGAGAGTGGTGGATGGTGGTGGATGGTGGGGTGGGTATGTTAGAGGTTGAGCCTTTCCTTAGTTATATGCTAATGGGAGGGGTTGGGTTTCTTTCCTTTCTCGTTGAGAGGGTGGGGTGGTCTTTGGGGGTCTGGGGGAGGGGTTTTAGGTGGGGGGTTTTGGTTGTACCGGATTCTTTCATACTGTACTTTATCAGGCATGTTTGTTTGTTGTTGTTGATTTGTTGTTAAAACCTAATAAACTTAAATTTCAAAAAAAAAAAAGAAATTCACAATACACATAAGGAGCCAGATGAACTTTGGGTCATCCTGAAAACAGGAAATGGGACCACCATACAAACTAGGGTTGTCTACAGGCATCCAGACCAGGGGGAGGACATAGACACATTATTGTTAGAAGACATACAAAATATGACAGCTAAAGGAGAGGTTCTAATAATGGGAGACTTCAACATGCCAGATACAGATTGGTTAATACCAGCAGGAACATCCACCAGAACTAGACACATAGTGGATTCCCTGCAGGGGGAGGGCCTTAAATAACTAGTACAACAACCCACAAGAGATAGGGCTATCCTAGATCTAGTACTGACTAATGGGGAAAGGATCATAGATTTCCAGGTAGAAGGTCACCTGGTGGCCAGTGACCATTACATGGTATGGTTCAATTTGGCCACTAGAACTAAATCATCCCATTCCAAGGCAAAAATATGGGACTTCAGAGGAGCTGACTTTGATAAGATGGCCAACAGAGTTAAACTAGCCCTGGCAAGAAGAAATACAGGTGAAGGGGTATGGGCAAAGTGGGCATGCATTAAGGGTGCAATACTTGAAGCAACATGCCATTGTGTTAGAGAGAAAAGCAAGAGTAAAAGTAGGAAACCACTTTGGTTCTCAAAAACACAGCATAAAAGGTCAGAGCCAAAAGGCTGGCCTTCAGGAAATATAAGGGAATGCAGCAGGACAAAGATAGGGAGGCATACCAAACTTCCCTAAGGGAAGGCAGTAAGGCGGGCAAAAGCCCAAACCGAGGAAACATTAGCATGAACAGTAAAAGAAGGAGACAAGACTTTCTATAGATACATTAGTGAAAGGAGAAAATCCAGAGGGGGTATTGCTAAGATCAAACAGAATAAGGGGGAATGTGTGGAGGAGGACCAAGGAAAAGCATCGATCCTAAATAGATAATTCTGATCAGTATTTACTGAGGAGAAGGTAGGGCAGGGCCCACAGCTCAGCACCATGGACACAGGGGGGAGGGAGGTGTGCACTAGTCCCTTCACAAAAGTAAAGGTCCTACAAGAGCTTGATAAGCTCAGGGTGGACAAGGCAATGGGACCTGATAGCATACATCCCAGGGTACTAAAGAAGCTAAGGGTGGAACTAGCAGAGCCATTATCAGAACTGTTTAGTGAGTCTCTGAGCACAGGACACGTCCCAGAAGATTGGAGAAGGGCTTATGTGATCCCGCTCCACAAGAGTGGTAGCAGGGAGAAGGCAGGGAACTATGTACCAGTCAGTCTTACCTCAGTAGTGGGCAAGATTATGGAGGTACTCCTTAAGGAAAGGATAGTGCAATACCTGGAATCCATAGGAACACAGGATCCAAGACAGCATGGGTTTACAACAGGAAGGTCCTGTCAAACTAATCTCATAGATTTCTTTGACTGGGTAACCAGAGTGGTGGACCAAGGGGAGCAGTTGATGTCTCCTACCTTGACTTGCAAAGCTGTAGATACTGTTCCACACAGAAGATTGATTAATAAGCTGGTGGGCTCAGGTGGGACAGAATTTGGTCAACTGGTGGCAAACTGGTTACGGGCAGAAAACAGAGAGTGGTGGTAAATGGTATACAGTCAGAAGAGATGCAAGTCAGAAGTGGGGTACCTCAGGGATCAGTCCTTGGGCCAGTCCTCTTCAATATTTTCATCAGTGACATTGTAGATGGACTGGAGGGTAAGTTTTGTCTGTTTGCAGATGACACCAAGATCTGCAACAGAGTAGATTATCCAGATGGGTCTGGCAGAATAAGAAGCGATCTGGATAAAGTGGCAAAATGGTTGAAAGAGTGGCAAATGGGGTTTAACGCAAAGAAGTGCAAGATAATGCACATAGGGAAGAGAAAGCCTGAAGCCACCTATCGGTTGGGAGAGGAGTTGCTGGCAATCACAAGGGAAGAAAGAGACTTGGGCATCATCATCACAGATGACCTGAAATTAGACCACTAAAGCAGTAGGTAAGGCTAGAGGGATATTGGGGTGTATTAGTAGGGGTATCACAAGTCATAAGAAGGAGATAATAATCCCTCTTTACAAGACACTGGTTAGGCCCTATCTGGAGTACTGCATGTAGTGCTGGAGGCTGCACATGCACAAGGACATTAACAAAATGGAGACAGTCCAGAGAAGGGTAACCAAAATGGTGCAGGGACTGCATCAGAAAGTATATGCGAACAGATTAATGGAGCTCAATATGTATACCCTAGAGCAAAGGAAGGAGAGAGGTGATATGATCAAAACATTCAAACATCTTAAGGGCATTAACAAGGTGAAAGAGTTTAACATGTTTCAATATAAGAAAAATAGCAGACCAAGAGGACACAACATGAGATTAGAGGGAGACCGATTAAGGGGTAATATGAGGAAGTTCTTTTTCACAGAAAGAGTGGTGGATGCATGGAATGGCCTACCTCAGGAAGTGGTGGATATGAATACAGTGCAGGGCTTCAAACAGGCATGGTATAGGCATAAGGGAGCAATGCAGATGAGTATGAATAGATAGGCCATTGACAGAGTACAGGCATATGGCACATTCATAAGGCAGAAAAAATGAGCAGACTGGATGGGCCTTGCTGTCCTTGTCTGCCATGAACTTCTATGTTTCTATTGGACTCAAAGAAGATCTCTGAATTTTTATTATTCTCTCTCTCTCTCTCTCTCTCTCTCTCTCTGTCTCTCTCTCTCTCTCTCTCTCCTCCTCCTCCCTCCTCTCTCTCTCTCTCTCCCAAAACCTCTGTCATTTCTGCCCCTTCCTGAATGTACCCTGATGTCATCATTCTCCCACCACCCTGTAGAACTGGCATGTATCAGTTATGAACATTATTGTGTTTATGTAGATGTATATGCTTGATGACTGGTATATTTGTACACTGCTGCTGGACTTGTCCTTAAAGTCTGGATTGATATACAGGTTCACTCTGCTCACCAAGGGTATAGGCAGGCCTACTCACTGTACACATTTGTGTACAGTTTTGTTGAGTGCCTGTCACAAACCATATGCCTTTCTGTTAACATTTTCATTCTTATCTGTAGTATTTGGGTTAGTGTAGGCCACTGAGGAGTGTCTCTGTTTAAACTTCTGTTGTTTAGGAGACAGTTACATGTATAACCTCTTTAGAGATTAGAGGAATCATCTGACAACAATCTGACTTGTTTGGAAGGGGTACCATTTGGAGAGGATGTGTACATTTTTTAATGGGGGGGTGTAACTGTTGGAGATTGTGTGTACAAAGTGGAAATTTCTGGCTACTCCCCTGCTGCTCACCTATGGATGTGAAGACCTTTATAAGCTCTCCAAGAACTCATTATTCATAGAAAAGGACAATGATGTTACCAGATGTTTCCCTTTGCTTCAAGAAGTGACCAGAAATCATTAATACCCCTCTGAAACACAGACACCAAATTGGGAGACCCTCTTTGTCCCTGCAATCCTTCAAAAAGCAATTGGCTAAGTGATCAGATGACACTGATACATTTTATCTGCATTCACAGAAAAGCTCCGCATACTGATACACACTGAAGAAATAAGGTACACAATAATAGGTAATGGAACTCAACTACTTGGGAGAAATAATGCCCCAACATTGAAAGGAAACAACCTTTCAGTTTGTTACTTGAATAATTTAATAAGGAGATCACAGCTGTATATTTACTCATGGAGGGATGTTTATCTTCATGTAAGATCATGTCTATAACTTGACATCACTGTGAAAGTAGCCTGTGGAACTACTGGTCTATTTCTATGAATGACAGCAGGAAAGGGGCCGCCATCCATGGGTCAACTAACACAACTTTGTATGAGAAAATTTCATAAAAGAGGTCAACTAACCATGACAAACAAAAATACATGTGCTTTCTCCAATCCCAGAATATACAGCTACAGTGTTTTCTCAAAGAATCCTCTCCACAGATCCAACTCTGGCAGGTACCTGCTACAACTGTGATGACTGACAGTGCCACACCTCCTCTTCCAAAACCATCCAGCATAAGTGGATCTCATCCCGTCAGTTTGTCAAAGTTCACAAACAAATGGTCCAGTGAACATCATCATATATAATATACAAACAATAGGGAACCATAAGGGGATAAAATGGCAATTGGTAACCACAGGTTCAAAAAAGATGGACTGATCAAAACATTGATTGTTTATGTTAAAGTTGTGTTCAGCAGTTACAAAATTAGTTTAAAAACATGACAAAAACAAGAGTTCCATAAAAACAGAGGGAATCATGAGTTGTATAAAAGCAGAACACCTATTTAATGCACATGGAAGGTTACATAATACATTTTTCAGTATTATAAAGCCATAAATGTTTCATGGAATGTTTTCTGGTAGAAGTTTCAAAACCCAATTTATAAGCACAATAACACACTCCAGGATGTACAGTTTGCTATTTTGATGTACTTTGCAGGTGTTGTAAGGCACTCAACCTTTGGTCTCTTGCCTCACTATGCACCTGGGGTGTACATCAAAATAGCACAAAATAAAACCTGTTTGTGTTATTGCTTACATGCTTTATTGATTGCTAACCAACCCCCTGTTTAGATTTAACTACCCACAGTGCACATGAGTTGCCATAGTTTCTCATTATAAACTTGCCTTGTTTCTTTATACTTGTTATTGAGTTTTTAGTAACAGAACAGCATGATGACACAGACAGTAGCAGAATACTGTACACTTCATAGAAAGCCAGCAGTGGAATTATACCGTACACTAATACGTCGATGAAGAAAAATGTCAAAGTGTAGCAGACCTGTGAAATGAGTACAATATATATCACACATACCCCAATAATAAAAAGCATCATAGGAAGTATATGCAAATCACCATGAAAACTAATACTAGTTCTGATTCAAGCGGGAGTGTACTGTGTCAAATGACCCCTCACACAATCTGTAAAGGCTGAGAACAGAAGACATAGACATATGTTACATCCTTCTCAGGACTTACCAGTGTGCCTCATCTCTATCTCAACCAAGGAGGAAATGAACCAGCCCTTATGTAGTCCTATGGGTTTTGATGAAGATGGGCCCAAAATAAGAAGGCAAGCTGAAAAGTCAAAGAACCTCAGCACAAGAGCTGAGGTTCTTTGTTTTTTTTTTCTTTGTCTTTTTGGCTTGTTATAAAATAAGTGTTTATTAAGTCCAATGCCAGGCTGAGTTTATATATTGTATATGACATAATACACAACTTGGTGTGTGTCATGCTGTGTTATAAAATTGGATCCGGGCCATAATGCCTCCTCATTGGTTTAAAGACAGCAAAATGAGGCTGTCTTATCTTACAGATAATGCCTAACTCATACACTGTGAAGAAAAACATCAAAAACCAAAAGCATAATATCTACCTAAATAGACCTTTAATCCAGTCAAACAGAATAGGCAGCTCAGGGTCCAGTGGTATGCTGTTTACACAATCAAGACAAATGGGTCAGTGTGCTGCTGCAGTGCTCTGTGTAACAATAAATAAAAGCATATGAAATTGATGATTGTGAATGTGAAT